>OY757020.1:93991996-95354496 GCA_963580285.1 Lucinisca nassula | reverse complement strand
TTTCATACTTACTTACGGATTGTTTAAGGTGTTTCAAACAGAATTTACACGAAAAAGGACGTAAGAAATCCAAAAAGGCTATAACGTGATAATAATATTTTAACATCTTATACTTGTGAAATTCTTAAAAGGTGAGGAAAAAGATGGCAGGTACCGCTGTTATGCCAACACAAATGATGCGAGACGCTTACTATGCCTCTCAGGATGACTATTATAGTGATAAATTTAACAGTGGATATTTTGGGGACAAATCTAACAGCGGAGTATCCCAACGCAGTGAAGGTGGCGCACTCTTTGTAGACGAGGAAGTAAGTCGGAGGCTGGATGGCCCAAACGAATCGTCAAGTGGAGATGACTCTTACAGTGCTGATGACAATGATATAGAAAAGAGCTATAACTCGGGTAGTGACGACGACGCACAGTTTGCCACGCTACAGACCGTGAATGCAAATTATCTGACCACGGATGGCTTCAACGCAGTCCAGTCCTATTCACAGAACAATGACTACCCTGAAGTACAGGCGGGATCACCACAGACTAGATTCTCCAACTTTCACAACATTCCAGTGACATTGTATCAAAGTCGATCTCCACCAGACTCGGAGCCCAGTTCAGCACTGAATTACGGTTCACCGCCGAATTACCACAATCAGAGTATGAAACTGCATCCTGCAGACGACTCACAGAATACTAAGCTTGCTTTACCATATCATTATCCGGTGGAAATAAAGCAAGAGGCTCCCTACTATCCACCGCCTTCAAACTCTTTAGTTGCGAATGGCCAAGTGTCGCCCCGCGAGGCCATAGCGCCCGCCCCTGTCCCCGACAGCTGGAGCTACGGAATGAATGTGCAAGCCCCACATGAAGTAAAGGCTGGAGTTTTTCTCTGTAACCGGGAATTGTGGTCAAAATTCCATGCTCATCAGACTGAAATGATTGTTACCAAACAAGGAAGGTGAGTCTGTCATTATTTCTTCTTTCTCAATTATGACGATACATCGCCCGTGGGGTTTAATGTCATAATTCTTATTTCTGGTACTAGCATTTTTCAGAAGATTGTTTTCACATATTTTCCTCATTTCTATTAAAAACATATATTTTGTGTGCTCGACACAACCGCCTCAATGAGGCGGCCCTAATGAGAACTCGTAATCATAGGCTATTCACCATATTTGCATTATTTGCTGGCTCCCAGCTTGCCCATTGTCAATATTGGAAAAACAGGTAACCAGACCCCCTGACCTTGAAAGGTCAGGGGGGTCTGGTAACCTGTTTTTCCAACACTGATAACCTTCAGACTAGGAACCAGCAGATAATGCAAATAAAGTGAATGTTTAACTCACATAACTCGCATAACACCGGAACATGCTATCCAGCCTCTGTGTGTACATTATGGTAATAATCTCTGGGTTTTGAACCGGGTCGGAGCACCAGGTTGAACTTGTATGGATGGAACTTCCAATGTGAGTTCAAGCTAGCCTTAAAACAGTTCAGGGAGGGTGCCATTATAACACTTTCTGGTATGATGACTGATGCTTAAACTATTTGCCCGAACTTTTAACCTATTTTATCTCTTGTTAAATTTCATTGAGAGAAAAATAATGAAATAATTTATACCCATGAATATCCCACTTTTTTTCCAGATAAAGTGGGGTTTACACTTGGACTAATAAACTTATTCTTTCTTTCTTTCTTTCTTTTTTCTTTCTTTCTTTCTTTCTTTCTTTCTCAAGTGTTGGCAAGTCAGCGTTATGATTCAACCCATATTTATATGTATTTATCCCGAAAAAGTCTTGTTTTGCGGAAACACTATCGGCTCTGGTCTTTAGGGGCAAAACTTGGGCGAGAGAGGGGGCCTGTTTCATGCCAATTTAACGGACATGCAAACTTGTTAAAGAAGCTTTATTCTGAAACATACAACATATTAAGCACTTTTGAGCTTCTTTTGCTGCAAACAAGGCATTTATTAAATAATGCTTAGTTGACTACGACGTGCTATTGATGCCAGTTTTCCGGCCCTTATGTTAACAGGTCCGCGTAATGGACACCCTTGAAAAAAAAAAAACACTTAAAATAGAGATAAACTGGGTTGACAAGGGTATACATTATATTCCTTTTTTCTCAGAAACATAGATTGTGGGTGCTCGTTAGAACCGCCTCCCCGGGGCGGTTCTAACGAGCACCCTCTTTCTATCAAGATATAAATGCAAGAGTAATGAACACCCCTCTAAGCAGAGAAAAGTTGGGTTTATGGGGGAATACATTATTTTCCTTATTTTTGCTCAAAAACAAAGATTGTTGGTACTCGTTAGAACCGCCTCATTGAGGCGGTTCTAACGAGCACCGACAATCTTAGAACCGCCTCATTGAGGCGGTTCTAACGAGCACCGACAATCTATATTTGGACTAGAAATAAGAAAAATATCGAACATTTTCAACTGAAAAATACTAGTTCTTGAGATTCACCATATTTGCAGTATTTGCTGGCTCCCAGCTTGTACATTGTCAGTGTTGGAAAAACAGGTAACCAGACCCCCCTGACCTTTCAAGGTCACGGGGGGTCTGGTTACCTGTTTTTCCAACACTGATAACCTTCAGACTAGGAACCAGCAGATAATGCAAATATGGTGAATAAGAACAAATTTCACCTTAAGCTCACAAAAGTACACTGGACCACCGCCATCGGGGATTGAAGAATTGATGCTTCCATGCAGAGCTGAAACCGACCGCACAGGAGTACTGAAAAACCGCTAAGAGGGCAAAGTGGTGCGAGTCTTTATGTTGTGTTTTTGCCCAGGCAGATTGGTGCGAGTCGGACCGTCCCTACATATAAACCCTTTAGTTTTTTTGGGATAGCAAGGCTTGAGATGTCATTTTATCTCATTCGTGTAAAAGTCCCACAAAAAATGGGAAGCAACGTCTCCAAAATGACCTAAATAATGTTGACGGGGACGTTTAACCCCAATTCAAACAAACAAACAAGAGCATCGCACCAATTTAAGATACATGGCTATTAAAATTGAGACGACACACGACAAAAACTACAAAAAGGGTGCGACCAGTGAATACTCAGATAATCCTGTTCGTATGCCCCTTCTTTAACCCATATAAGCCAATGGAATAAGTTTGGAGTGATCCATGTCCAACTGTAGAGGTGTCAAGCTTGTTTTTGTTTGTCGCAAATTTTACAAAAATAAATATCCTTTAAGAAAGCAGACGCCGCTGATCTGGGTCTGCACTGTTTGCCCATGTCCCAGAAAAGGGCTGCTAGGCATATGTGGGTTAAGTTCTGGGGTATCCAAAGGACAGCAAATTTTAATGATGGCTCTCAGACTTGGCGGATATACAAGCTGAGCAGAGGCTTTGTCTAGCTGCACACGTCTTATTGTAGGTTTTCATGTGCGCTGGCTCAAGTGGCCTTTTTTGTGCTTCAAACATATATCATTTCTACTACCTAGAACTGCCTGACGGGGCAAACAAAACATTAACAAAAGATAAAATTTAAAAGGAGAGAAAAAAGATAGATTGTGGGTGCTTTTGAACAAAACTAAGCAAAAACAGACTGTGAGTGAATGTTAGTTTGAATGTGTATTTTTAAAGCTTTACATCCCACCAACAACTAAGGTCATACGGAGACGGAGACAGGATCTAGGTTTAAAGACCCATCCGAAAGTCTGGAGAAGCCCAGAATCAAACACACGACCATGTGCTCCTCAGTACCCACACTCAATGGTTTTGAGTCGAAACAAGTGAAATAATGTCTTAATTATGTTTTCTAACGAATACCCACAATCCATGTGTTCAAGCCAAAATCAGGCAAGCAATGTTTACCCTGGTAGACACCACTTTCCGCTTTACAAAGTTGGGTTTACAAGAGTATTTGTTATAGCATTACGAAAACACGCCTATAAAAATACATTGTAATCTTTACCGCCGGAAAAGCGAAAATTTTAAGATGAAAAATTGTGATATGTTGCTCAAAATATAGAATGTGGGTACTCGTTAGAACCGCCTCAACCCGCCTCGTTGAGGCGGTTCTAACGAATACCCACAATCTATATTTTAGAGCAGAAATAAGCAAAATAATGTTTACCCCCGTAAACCCCAGTTTTACTATATAAAAGTGGGGTTCAAGGGGGTCATAATTATATAGGCGGGTTTTCGTGATGGGACGTGTTTTGTGATGACGTATTTCAAACATTTCAGGCGGATGTTTCCCGTCCTCGAGTTCAGCCTAACAGGGTTGAATCCCTGCAAGATGTTCAATGTTTACGTTGATATGATTCTAGCCGACAACCATCACTGGAAATTTCAGAACGGGAAGTGGATCCCAGTTGGAGAGGCGGAGCAACTACAGAAAAGTAAGAACACAATCTATTTGTTGAGGTTTAACGTCCCCGTCAACACTGTAAAGGTCATTTATATGTTTGTCGAAATTTTATCACCGCCGCAGGGATCGTACCCGGAACTTCTAGCATTAGAAGCAAGTGCGCCAACTACTTTCCTATCATTCGTCTCTCTCTCTCTCTCTCTCTCTCTCTCTCTCTCTCTCTCTCTCTCTCTCTCTCTCTCTCTCTCTCTCTCTCTCTCTCTCTCTCTCTCTGTTTCATTCATGATAAGGCCCTAAGGTAACGCCTGGCAATTATTGCAGAAAATACTATTTTCCTATTGAAAGTTTCTAGAGCATTACGATAACACATCCGTGTGATAAAGTGCATTTTGCAAACCTCGAAAAAGTTATTTTTTTCTGATGAAAATTGGTAATATTTTTCTTATTTGTGCTCAAAACATAGGTTTTGGGTGCTCGTTAGAACCGCCTCTTTGAGGCGGTTCTAACGAGTACCCACAACCTATGTCTTAGAGCAGAAATAGGGAAAATAATGTTTTCCCCCTAAACCCCGTTTCTCTATATAAAATGGGACTTTTACCCGATATTGAGATGAAATGGCATCTCACGTCCTCACGCCCAATGAAACCAATAGGGTTTATAAGCATGGATGGTCCGACACTCGCACATCTTTGCCTGGGCAGGTTTAGATCCTCTAAGCGGTTTACCAGTACTCGTGTGTGGTCGGTTTCAGCTCTGCTTGGAAGCATCGTGCAGCCCATCTATTTCTTCAAGCCCCGATGGGCGGGGGCCGTGAACAAGGTCGAATTCTGATGAATACCTGCAAGCACACAACGTTGACTCTACGTTGAAACAACGTTTAAAACGTTGAGTGTCTGCTGGGATATTTCCAAAACGGACATGATTTTCTGTGTTACGTTTTAACCCCATATTTTCTGATGAAATGTTTTGATGTTTTTTTTTTTCTGATTTTAGCAGGCTGATCTGAGCCTTTGCTCCTTGCTATCCAAATACATGTATATCCATGCACAGATTATGCTCGTTTGCTTGCTTCATTCATTCATTCATTCATTCATTCATTCATTCATTCATTCATTCATTCATTCATTCATTCATTCATTCATTCATTCATTCATTCATTGAAAGGCCAGTAAAACAAAACCGCACGACCTATTAAATGCACGCGCACTTGGCATGATGAAATGTAGTGTCTTGTGACTTTGGGCGTGTGTGACTTTGGGTGTGCGTTTGCCTTATGAAGTTAGGAGTACATTAAAATTTTTGCCTTTCGACTTTGGGCGTACATTTACATTGCGACTAAGGGCGTACGTTTGCCTTGCGCCTAAGGGCCTACATTTGCCTCGCGAGTGTGGGCGTACATTTGCCTTGCGACTATGGACGTGCATTTGCCTTGCGACTATGGGCGTGCATTTGCCTTGCGACTGTGGACGTGCATTTGCCTTGCAACTTTGGGCGTGCATTCGCCTTTCAACATTGGACATGCCTTTGCCTTGTGAAGTTTGCATTTATTTGTCGACGTTTGTATTCATTTGACTTGTGACATTGGGCACACATTTGCCTTGTGAAGTTTGCATTCATTTACCTTGTGACTTTGGACATACGTTTAAGAAATGAATTTTATTTTTCTGCGGTTCATGAAAGCATGAACGCAGCGGGTCGCGTGCAAAGTAAATGAATCCCAAAGGGGTTCATGTAAACTTTGCTAGCGACCCGCTTTCTTCATACCTTCATGAAAAGCCGAAAATTAAGTTTATTTTTTATATTTACATTCTTTTCCCCTCATCACTGGGCGAAAAAATGCTTATAGGGCAAACCTTTAAAGCTGAAATCATATACACGCTGTTTTTTTTTCTACAAAGAGCAGCAAAGCGTTGACGTCACCAACGCCAATAGAGAACCATTGTTTAGACTGACGTCAATTGACGTCACTTAAAATCACGTGACTCGATGCGTTCATGGAAGTATGAACTACATTGTTTTCTATAGGTTTATATTATATTTTACACTGGAAATGTAAATATTTGTATTTTGACGTTGGACATATAATTAATTCATGACGTTGGACATAAAATTTGTGACGTTGAACACTGACGTTGGTCATATATTTGCCTTGTGATGTTGGACATACATTAAATTTGCCCTGTGACGTTTGCATTCATTTGCCTTGTGACGTTGGACACACATTTGCCTTGTGACGTTGGACATACGTTTGCCTTGTGACGTTGGACATACATTTGCCTTGTGACGTTGGACATACAATTGCCTTGTGACGTTGGACATACAATTGCCTTGTGACGTTGGACATACAATTGCCTTGTGACGTTGGACATACAATTGCCTTGTGACGTTGGACATACAATTGCCTTGTGACGTTGGACATACAATTGCCTTGTGACGTTGGGCATACATTTGCCTTGTGACGTTGGACACACATTTGCCTTGTGACGTTGGACACACATTTGCCTTGCGACGTTGGACATACATTTGCCTTGTGACGTTGGACATACAATTGCCTTGTGACGTTGGACATACAATTGCCTTGTGACTAGTGTTACGAAAAATTTCTTGTCTTATGTACATTAAGGGGAATGGATACACCTTCAGGGGAGACAACTTATGCAAAAGTATTTCTAACTCCCATGCCAATAGGGGTCAACTCTTAAAGGAATGAATTTGCTCCTGAGGAGCAAATTCTTTCCTTTAAGAGTAGACCCCTTTTTTCAGCGGGACAGGACAGAAAAGCAAACAGGAAGTCCCAAAAGTTATCTCCCTTTGAAAAATGGCCGGAAAATGTGCTAGGTGTTACCATTTCCCTTAAAAATGTTTATTTGTTATTTCTACAGCTGGAAGAATCTACCTTCACCCCGACTCCCCAAATACGGGGGCCCACTGGATGAAACAGGACATTATCTTCAACAAGCTCAAACTTACAAACAATAAAAGCAACTCCGGTGGAAACGTATGTTATTATTTTCAAAATTCCCGTATACATAGAGGATCTTACATGAGTGTTCATGTTTATTGAATTTATTAAAATAGTTGAGGAAAAGGGATAAAATGCATTTTATCACTTTTTCTCAATGAGTTTAATAAAGTCAATAATACATGAGCACGAATGCAAGATTCTATTTATCATATGACATTTAAAACGTATTTTATTCACGATTGTTTACAAAAATGTCAATATTCCGCCTTTAGTAAACGCGACGTCGTTAAGGACGTCGTATATGTAACGTTACGGGACGCATCTAGCTAATTTGCATATTTAATCCACTAGTGGATTATCGAATATGATAAAACATATTAATCAAAACAACAAAGAAACACGTTTAGCTCTTTAATTGCCAGGAGTGACAAATCACTAGGAGAAAAAGCGTGACGCGAAGAGTCGCCGTTTTATGACGTTTTGCGACGTCATCGATCGTTTCCTTGACGTTAGACGGAGTAACGTCTTTTCCACGCATAAAGTAAGTTACAAAAAGAGGCAACTGCATGTGTTACAGTCAAAAATGTTGGCGGGATTTCTTCAAACAATGGCGGAATGGTGAGAGAATATGAAGGAAACAACAGCATTTAGTCGACTTTCAGCGTGTTAGAATCGAAATAGATCGGCTTTAATTCTTGATTTGTTGAGTTATATATCACAGTTTGTCGGTCAGTTGTAAGTAGATAAATCACTCGTGCTACGCGCTCGTGATTTGATCTACCTTACAACAGACCGACAAACAGTGATATATTACTCAACAAATCACTGATAGAGCTGATCTATTTCTTAAATAAAACGCAGTTCCTTTCCTTTGCCTTTTTTGGCGTGCAGTGCCCATCGGGGCTTGAAGAAATATATGGGCTGCATGATGCTTCCACGCAGAGCTGAATCTGACCCACACACGAGTACTGGTAAACCGCTTAGAGGATTTAAGCCTGCCCAGGCAAAGCGGTGTGAGTGTCGGACCATCCATGCTTATAAACCCTATTAACTTGAATACCGGCCCCGATAGCTCAGTTGGTAGAGTGTCCGCTCCGGGGAACGGGAGGTCACGGGTTCGATCCCGGGCCGCGACATACCAAAGTCGTTAACAATGGTACTAGCTGCTCCTCGCTTGGCACTCAGATTTACGGGGTAGAGCTAGGACTGGTCGACCCAGTGTCAGGATAATGTGACTGGGTGTGGTATCATGTAATGTGTCTGGGACATGATACTTCGGTGAGGCAGCACTATAAAAGGGAGCATTGAGCTCCCTGTCGCAACCAGACACCGTCGTGATATGACTGAAAAATTGTTGAAAGCGACGTTAAACCCGAATTCACACACACACACACACACTTATAAACCCTATTGGTTTCATTGGGTGACAGGGCTTGAGATGTCATTTCATCTCAGTCATGACAATGTCGGGTAAAAGTCCCACGAAACTGGAAGCAACGTCTCCAAAATGACCTTTACAGTGTTGATGGGGACGTTAAACCTCAAATCAAACAATTCGGTGTTTTTGAGGTCTGGTTTGATTATTCATTGAAACATATCGCCACAGGGAATATTCTCCTTTTCAGATTGTTGTGAACTCTATGCACAAGTATCAGCCAAGAATCAACGTTATTGAGGTGGGGCCGTGTAAGACTGGAGACCCTAAAACTCTACAGACCCACTTTTTCCCGGAGACCCAGTTCATTACAGTCACAGCTTATCAGAATACAGATGTAAGTTACATTTTGAAGTAACTTATAGATTATCTTACATTATAGCAACTGATTGATAGTTTTTGTCAATTCTCAATGAAAACCTATGTTGTGGGTATTCATCAGAACCGCCCCGCAGAGGTGGTTCTAATGGGTACCCACACCATAGGTTTATATGGAGAAATAAGGAACACTATCCTTCAATTGTCACAAAACACTTACCTTATAGTTTGCTATGCTTACACTCATGGTGTTTTCATATGTAATTTATTAAACGAGCCTCTGGCGAGTTTCATAACTTGAATTTCGTATGAAATGACCATGAGTATAAAACCGTTTATATTTTAACAACATCAGCGATTTGTCGTCTACTGAATTCGCCCAGAGAGTGGCAAAGGTTAAAAGGTAGAAACCCTTATCAGAATTTTAAGGGAAAGTTGAACAGGAAATCCTAAAATATGTCTGGTGTATTCAACCCCACCCACCCCGTCGCAAATAGTTACATACTTAAAAATGAATAACTTTGGCTGTCAAAATTGAACAGGAGTCTTCGAGCATAGTGCGCTGTTACAACGCATAATGTAGTAATGTAGTAATTACTACATTTTGATTTTTTTTACTACATTATGCGTTGGCATAGTCGACGCGAAATGAAGTAAAAAAATTATTTCATTTCGCGTTGATATGCACCATATCGACGCATAATGTAGTAATGATGGTAGAACATAGCTGTCTTCGAAAAGACTTAGGAAGCAATACAGTTAAATTCCTACAATTTAGACCACATTTGAGACGGTTCAAAAGTGGTCTTTAAGACCACAGTTGAACAGTCCAAAAGACGGTCTTCCACAAAAGCACACTGAAGGTCAAAATCACAAAGAAAATGTAGCTTTAACCTTCCAAATATGCTTTAAAAACAAAATTTGTATTAATTTTAGGTGGTCTTAATAGTGGAATTTCATTGTATTTGATTAAGCCAGTAGAATTAAAATCGTACGCCTTGCGCTATTTTGGTCTCATGCCTGATGTCTTTCCCTCATTTGTGTACGTTAAACCTCAAATCAAACAAATCAAACAAAAGACAGACAGGCAGACAGACAGACAGACAGACAGACAGACAGACAGACAGACAGACAGAATGGACAAAAACTATATACCCCCTTGCATACTTCGTATGCCGGGGGTATAAATAGATGGGCTGCACGATGCTTCCACGCAGAGCTGATACCGCCCGTACATGAGTCCTCGTAATCTGCTTAGAAGGTCTAAGCCTGTCCAGGAAAACTGCTGCGAGTCGGCCCATCCATGCATATAAACCCTATTGCTTTTAATTGGACGGCAGCGATTGAGATGTCATTTCATCTCAATATCGGGTAAAAGTCCCATAAAATTTGAAGCAATGTCTCCAAAATGACCTAAATAGTCTTGACGGGAACGTTAAACCTCAAATCAAACAAACAAACTGTTGACGCATAATGAAGTAAAATTAAGTATGCCACCCATCGCCGCAAAATGTAATAATTCTTTCATTTTGCTCAAACCTCTTAGTATCGACGCATAATGTAGTAAAAACGACATTTTATTTCATTTCGCGTCGACTATGCCAACGCATAATGTAGTAAAAATTTCATAATGTAGTAATTATTACATTACTACATTATGCGTTGTAACAGTGCGCTCGTCAATGTCTCACTCAGATCCGTTTGAAGGGCTCTAGTTTGAAGGGCTTGGGGAAACAGACTGAGCTACATGGTGCTTCAACGGAGGTCCGAAACCGACCGCACACGAGTACTGGTAAACAGCTTAGAAGGTCGAAGCTTTCCCAGGCCAAGCGGTGCAAGTCGGATAAACCCTATTGGTTTGATTGGGCCACGGGTAGGCCCTAAACACCAACAAACCCGTTTGTACACAAAACTATTCGGCCCCTCTCCCATCGAGGCATGGAGAAAAAGATTAAGCTGCATGATTCTTCCACGCAGAGCTGAAACCGGCCAGTATGAGTAATGGTAAAATTGGAAGCAACGTCTCCAAAATGACCTAAATGGTATCGACGGCAACGTAAAACTTCAAATCAAAAGCGCACACAAAATGTTTGTACGCGAAGTTAGTCTGAAAATAGCCCTTCTCGCTGTGTATCAATGGCAATCCATAAAGCACCCAATTAAGACTATGATCAGACTACGCTAATGCGCAAGCTGATCTGAGTCATCAATGGGAGACTGTGCTCGGAGACCGCTTTTTGTTGCGCGGCCTATTTTCTTGAGCCGCGGAGTTGATTTAACCCTTACGCGCTGCATAAATTAATTTAGCCACACCCATTTTGGGTTTCAACCAATAAATTTACTTCAAGTAATTTATTCATTCAAATTCGCAAACTAAATTACAAAAAGTGTAGACCCTGATCAGAATCTGATCAGGATCTACATTGTTTGCAAAGGTAGGGGTTGTCGTGAAGAGTAAGATAAGGGTTAAAACATAAATTACCCTCCTCCCATCGAGTAATAAGAATAACTATATGTATGCCTTATTTCTCGTTCTAGATCACACAGTTAAAGATAGATCACAATCCATTCGCCAAAGGCTTCAGGGATACAATGGATGGGTAAGTTCATTTGTATATATTACTATAATGTTATTAATCAAGTAACTTCGTATTGGCCCAGGTAACTGGGTCAATGCGAAATTACTTGATCAATGACAATTTTATTAGTTGATACAATTAAAAAATCAAGATTATTGATTTTTTGACCTCACTTGACCTCAGTTAATATTGGTTGACCTGGTGTTAATACGGATGACCTCCGATCAATACAGGATAGTTAATTAATAATTGTATTTATTAATTGACTATCCTGTATTGTTCGGAGGTCATCCGTATGACAGCAATCAATAATCATGCTTTTAATGGTGTAAATTAATAAAATTGTCATTAATCAAGTATTTTCCTATATGCCAAGTTTCAGGTCCGTGGTCAGCTGTATTGGCCTCGGCCTTCGGCCTCGGGCCAATACAGCAGACCTCGGACCTGTGACTGGGCCAATACGAAATTACTTGATTAATAACATTATAGTATACATTTCTTTGAAAATTGGGCATTCAAATTCGAATACAGCAGACTCAGCTTCAGTCCGTTCATGATAGATAATGACGTATAAAACGCCTTAAGGCTACCTAGCCCAGGGACAGGTGCAACTCTGTTCTCTAAGATATCATGAACTCTCTCAGAGCTTTACATTGTGATAAGGTTTAGAGAATAAATGGGCCCCGTCAAGCGATTTTGGTACTTATCGCCTATGCGAGCAGCGAAGGTTCAGGCGAGCCTGCGCATCCGCGCAGTCTCGCCAGTACCTTCGCTGCTCGCTCATACAAGCAGTGAATCAAGAGTTACCTTCAGACAGAAAGCCATATCCCTGGCCCCTCTGAATGGATGGGCATGCGCAGTTAAAAGTTGTCATGACGGAATGCTCGAAGACCCAAATTCGCTTGGCGGGGCTCAAATAACGATGATTGTCATTCTTCAATTTGGAGTTTGTCACCCACATCACGTTAAAAATTACGTACAACAAAACCCATTCTTGCATAAATATCTATGCGCATGACTGTTTGAAGCCATTGTCAAATGGACCGAAAGCCGTGCTCAAACAGCAAAAAACCATGTTCAAATCATGAAATTCGCGTGCTGTTTGAACATGGATTTTGAGCTTTTGATATCAAAAGACTGGCATTGCTTTGTTTACGTTACGTTGAGCTACGTACGTTACGTTGAGCGACGTATCGCTATCGCCCTGAACGTAGTGTTTTAGGGTTCAGATCTGGCCGCCATGTTGATCCGCCGGTTCCATTTGAAGAGTTTATATGGAGTTTAAATTTGCTCTCGGAATCGTAAGTTATGCAAGAACAACGGTCATCCATGGTTATTTCATTGCATTGACATTTGCCGGATCACTCGGAAGATATTTTAACATTCGGCCTGGCGGTCTCATGTTCAAACAGCTTCATCGGGACCCGGCGAATATTAATGCATGGACAACCATGGTTGATCCATATATTTAAAACCGACTTTGTGTAGAAAAAAGTGTAACGGACCTCCGTGGGCTAGTGGGTGTAAGCGCCGACTATTTAACGTTGGGTCACTATCTGCTGCGACGGCGAGACTCGCTTGGATCGCCTGCGAGATGACAAGGTCTGCAACAGATGGTCAGGCGATTTTGTTTTCTTAACGCTGGGCTTGATATTATTGAAATTATCTTCCAAGGGCCGTAAAACCAGAAAGGAAATAAAATGAAATAGAAAAACATCTTGTTTGCAAAGGTAAACTAGCATCATACGTTTTCGTATTCTTGTTTTGTTTGTTTGATTTGAGGTTTAACGTCCCCGTCCACACTGTAAAGGTCATTTTGGAGACGTTGCTTCCAATTTTGTGGGACTTTTACCCGACGTTGAGCTGAAATGACATCTCAAGCCCTGTCGCCCAATGAAACCAATACGGTTTCTAAGCATGGACGGTCAGACTCCCACTGCTGTGCCTGGGCAGGCTTAGATCCTCTAAGCGGTTTACCAGTACTCGTGTGCGGGGTCGGATTTAGCTCTGCGTGGAAGCATCATGCGGCCCATCTATTTCTTCAAGCCCCGATGGGCGGGGGGCGTTTCGGATACTTATGATCATCTTTCATTATGAAAACACGCCTATACAAATACATTGTTAACTTTACCGCCGGAAAAAACAAAAGTTTTAAGATGGAAAATTGATATTTTTCTTATTTCTACTCAAAATATAGATTGTGGGTACGCGTTAGAGGCGGTTCTTACGAGTACCCACAATCTACATTTTTCAGCAGAAATAAGAAAAATAACTTTACAATATAAAAGTGGGGTCCATTGGGTCAAAATTATATAGGCCTGTCCTCGCGATTTGTGGTCATAGTGCTTTGATAACTTATGAGCTACCGACTTAATTGTTTTCTGTGTAAGACATTTGGAGGCCCAGTGACGGCGAGATCAAAAATATCATATGGCTAAGGGGTCTGACAGTAATCTTTGTGGCTTATAGACGCCACCTTATTGTTTTCTTAGTCTTTACCCAAAACATAGCTTTTTGGCTCGATGTAGACATTACCAGAACACGCCTATACAAAAACATTGTAAACTTTACCGCCGAAAAAAACGAAATTTTAAGATGAAAAACTGTGATATTTTTCATACTTCTGCTCAAAATATAGATTGTGGGTACCCGTTAGAACCGCCTCGTCGAGGCGGTTCTAATGAGTACCCACAATCTATATTTTGGAGCGGTAATAAGAAAAATAAGGTTTACCCCTGCAAACCTCAGTTTTGCTATATAAAAGTGGGGTTCAAGGGGGTAAGAATTATATAGGCGTGTTTTCGTGATGTCAGTTTTAGCAGTAAATTATTGAGTAATATATCACGGTTGGGTGGCCATTTGTAAAGTAGATCAAATCACGAGCGCGTAGCCTTAAAACGAAATTTCTGACCGTAGAAATGCCGATAAACCTCCTTGAGTACAGTATTATCATATGACGTCGCGTCTGAGAGTGTAATAACGCCATGTAATATTTTCGATAATCCACTAGTGGATTAAATATGCAAATTAGCTAGTTACGTTCCGTAACGTTACATGTACGACCTCCTTAACGACGTCGCGTTTACTAATGACGGAATATTGGCATTTTTGTAAACAATCGTGAATAAAATGCGCTTTAAATGTCATATGATAAATAGAATCTTGCATTCGTGCTCATGCATTATTGAATTTATTAAACTCGTTGAGGAAAAGGAATAAAATTCTCGGCAAAGCCTCGCATTTTATCCCTATTCCTCAACTCGTTTAATAAATTCAATAATACATGATAACTCATCTAAGATCCTCTATTTATCATATGACGTCGCGTCTGAGAATCTAATTAACGCCATTTATTTTATACGTATAGCAGTGAAATCAATGCATATCTGAAACAAATAAAAGTGATGTTTTCACATGATATTTTCACAGTGTGAAAAATAACATAACCGTGTTATTTTCACAGTAGCAGCCCGGACTACTTTTCTCGCCAAAATTCATATGTTATCTATAAAATAATTCTGTAAAATACCTTGAAAAAAGCATCCTTTGAACTGAAATTGATCAGTTACAGTAAGTGCCTAAAATATTATCAAATAAAAAGAAAATTTACTTTTTTTCGATAAATATCTACTTTATTTCGTGTGTTGAAAACATCAGAATTTTCAACACACTCGATGAAATATTTTTGGTATTCATCTCAAAAACCTCTATTTGTCATATGACGTCGTTAATAAGCAGTGAATATTGTCGTGTAATAAAAATCGTAAGACCACACTTGTAATAGCACTTTGCCGGGATTAAGTAACGTCATGACGACGTCCATGTTAACCATGCATTTTTGTGGAGAATTTGTCAAATTTAAAGGCGATAAAATCGAATTTTAAGTGGTCTTATATGGTAAACAGATTCCTACACTCGTGGTCATTTTATATGAAATTTATAAAAAATTATAAGGCTCGTTTAAGAAATTTCATATAAAATAAACACTCGTGTAAGATCCCCTATTCATCATATGACGTCGAGCCATGTATTAAATTCGGTAATCAACTAGTAGATTAAATATGCAAATTAATTCAGAGATAAGCCCGTAACGTTACAGGTACGACGTCCTTAACGACGTCGCGTTTACAAATGGCGGAATGTTGACATTTTTTTATTAAAATGCGTTTTAAATATCATTATAAAAAGAAACTTGCATTCGTGCTCATCTATTATTGAATTGATTAAAGTCGTTGAGGAAAAAGGCATAAAATGCTCGACAAAGCTTCGCATTTCATCACTTTTCCATATCTCGTTTAATAAATTCAATAATATATGAACACTCATGTAAGATCTTCTATGTCGCCTAGTTCATAGTCCCAGAGTTATTCGAGTAATCATCACGCAAACATGCCTCTATAGTTTTGACCCCCTTGAACCCCACTGTAATGTAGTAAAACTGGGTTTTACAAGGGTAACTCTTATTTTTCTTATTTCTGCTCTTAAATATAGATTGTGGGTACTCGTTATAACCGCCTCAACGAGGCGGTTATAACGTGTACCCATACTATATATTTTGAACAGAAATAAGAAAAAATATCACATTTTTTCATCTTAAATTTTTCATTTTTACGGCGGTAAAATGTACAATATATTTGTATAGGCATGTTTTAGTAATGCGAGTATTTTTTCTATTTCCAGAGGCGTGTCAGCTGATCGGTTATACAAACAAGGCTATCATCCCATTGGAGGTACTCCAGAGTTTCAACAACTAGCAGTGAACAATTACTGGCGTGGTTCACCAGTGAGCAGCCATCAGCTTCCGTACATGGGTGGCGAGCGGGGAATTCCGAAATCTACAGAACATTCGAACACCGGTTACATTCCAAATGGCGCATTTCCGGCGACCGACGCTTGCAGACTTCAAGATTACTACGCCCAGGGATGTAGTCCAATGTATTCTACAATCAATGCTGTGAACAGTTTTTCAAATACTTCTCAGAAGAATTGCCTGCCGCCCCCGCCACGGTATGCAGCTCACAGACAAAGTTCACCGGCCCAACAGTCATACGATGATGAAAAAAGTACGGATGGACACAATTATTGGAATGATTTGAAAGTAGAAGACAAATATGAACAGCCTTCTAAAAGAATACGATTATCGCCAAATGAAGATATGACGTCTGCGTCCGAATAAAAAGAGACCATATTAGTGGCTTGGTGCTATTTTTCCTTGTAATATTGTTTTTATAGAGAGTTCGGCAGGTGTTTAACGACGTCACAACAATACAATGACTTTGATTTTCTGGATATTCATGACCTTTGCTTATATCAGGGAAATAGCTAAACTTGTTATCAGACACCTAGGACGCGCACCCAAGCACATGCAAAGAGAGAGAGAGAGAGAGAGAGAGAGAGAGAGAGAGAGAGAGAGAGAGAGAGAGATACCTTTGGGTGGGTCGTTTAAAAACAATTGCAGCATACTTTATGAGACTTGAATATTGATGTTATTCTGCACTATTCATGGTTTCGTTGTATACATATATCGGCGTGAAAAATGATGTTATTTAGATTTACTTTTTTCTGCCTTATATTTTAGAACTCACCATGAAAACACGCCTATATAATTTAGACCCCCTCGAACCCCACTTTTATAAAGTAAAACTTGAGTTTACAGGGGTAAACCTTATTTTTCTTATTTCTGCTCTACAATATAGATTGTGGGTACTCGGAGTACCCACAATCTATATTTTGAGCAGAAATAAGAAAAATATCACACTTTTCCATCTTACAATTTTCAGTTTTTCGGCGATAAAGGTTACAATGTATTTGTATAGGCGTGTTTTCGTAATGGATTACGCCACTGTATCCGTATTTCATGGGTTTTGTACCCATGTAAATAGTGTTGATAACAAATATCTCTATAGCTGAAGAACTGGTGGCAAAGACTACATTTTATTTTAATGGCATTATAACAGTATCAATTGTCTGGTCAGTTTTATTGTTGGGGAATGGGTGGGGAAATGTGTAAATCTTCAAAAGTATTTATATGTACAGTGCAGTGTATATAGTCTTAGACAACGATGTGTAAATGTTTGTATAAAAATTACTCATGCCCCAATATGACTTACAAGTTGATTGTGTATTATTTTACAACGGACAAAGATGTATACTTACTGTTTTTCCTCCTCAAGATGTAAACATGTTTTTGTTTCCAGCAACTGCACCACGAAAATAAAACGCCTATATTTTTTACCCCCTTAAATCCCCCTTATAAAGTAAAACTGGGGTTTATAGGGTGTACATTATTTTTCTTATATCTGCTTAAAATAGATTGTGGGTACTCGTTAGAACCGCCTCGCAGAGGCGGTTTTAACAAATACCTACAATCTATATTTTGAGCTCGCAGAGGCGGTTATAATGAATACCCACAAGCTATATTTTGAGCTCGCAGAGGCGGTTATAACGAATACCCAAAATCTATATTTTGAGCAAAAATATAGAATTATCAGATTTTGTGTTTTTTTTTGTTTTTTTTTTTTCACGTGAAAACGTTCTGTTTTGGTGCTAAAATTGTCAATATATTTGAGTAGGCTTATTTTCGTAATGTCACTTTTAATCTTGAGGGTTCAGTTAAGAGTGGACCCTTATTGATAGGGGTGATAAGGTATTTATGAAAGAGTTTTCAACCTTGGAAGGGCGTCCATTGATCTTTAATTTTTAAATTGAGGAAATCATGTTGTTAATATCTAAACATTTTATTGTTTGATTTGAAGTGCAATAAAGTGCGGTATTTTACATGTGGTTGTTATTTTTGTGTGTTTATTATTTTTATTGAGTTATTACCATTTATTATTATTATTTTTTTTTTTTTGGTGGTTTGGGGTAGGGCCCTTTCAAGATTTTTCTGTTATTTTGAGCCGATCGTTAATCGCCGGAGAACCCGGAGAAAAAAGAAGCCCCCGTGGTGCAGTGGTTACGCTACACGCCTTGTAAACCAGGGGTCGTAGGATCGATACCGGCTTCTCCAGACTTTCGGATGAGTCTTTAATCCGAGGTCCCGTCTCCATATGACCTTAGCTGTTGGTGGGGCGTAAAACTCCAACACTCACTCACTCACCCGGAGAAAAATCTGTCGCAGAACTTTGCGTCCTACGTGTGGTCCGAGCGATTTATTGAAATTTATGTTGATCAAGGAGAGACGAGACCTTAGTTTAAAGGGAAATGGGAACACCTGGCACATTTGTCCGCCATTTTTCAAAGGGAGATAACTTTCGGAACTTCCTTATTGCTTTTTTCATAAGCACTTTCCCACGGAAAAAGGGGTCAGCTCTTAAATGACAGAATGTGGTCCTTCTGAGCATTTTTTTCCTTTTAAGAGACGAAACGTACCAATACGACGACACACCCGTGCAACACAGTGCATTTTAGCTCGGCTGTTTTCGAAGAAAACAACGAGGTATTGTCATAGCTCTGGCGTCGTCTGCGTCGTCGTGCAAAAACTTGGACATTTTGTAATATCTCTGTCATTACTGAACATATTTACTTGAAACTCGGACTAGTTGTTCATTATGAAAAGGGGAACTCATACCAATGGGTGAGGTACCCCTCCGAATATTTTTGGCACAGTTATGCCTCTTTTTCGACTTAGAATTTTTGCAGCCGAGCGTTGGCACCCGCATGCGGTGCTCTTGTTAACATATCCAAATAACAACTATTCTGATGAAAATCTGTGAAACTTTTCTTATCTATACCGCAAACATAGGTTGTGGGTGCTCGTTAGAACCACTTCGTTGAGGCCGTTCTAACGAGTATGCACAACCTATGTATTGGAGCTGAAATAACAAAAATAATGGTTATGCCTGCAAACCCCAGTTTTCTCTATATAATGTGGGGTTTAGAGTGGTGTTCATTTTACAGACTTGTTAACATGAGGTGAAACAGAATCTCTGGAGGGGTTTAAGCAATAGTATCATAAGCTGAGGGAACCCTCAATATTTATGGACGGCCCGATGGACAGAGTCTGGACTGTCAGGTTGATATAGCCGGAGTCGCAGGCGAGGGCCATATTATCCCAGCCGTCAAGGTCCTGGCCCGAGGGCAGTCCATAAACCTCGATAGTGCCGGAAGCTTTGGTTTCACTTGAATTGCTATTAGGACATTGAACAACTACTGTTATATTAACTGACAATTTGAGCTATGTGAATATGGCCACCACAGATTGTTCAGACCATTCAGTCCCAAAAAATAGGATGTTGTCTGTTTGTATCTAAACCTATAGCATGTATAGGACATGATTCCAACGAAAGAACAAAACTGACATTTTATAATTTCCCAAATGAAGGTCGCCAGATTCCTGCAATTCACCGGAGTGGAAACCAGAAAATTAATCGCGATTGTCCGTAAAAGGTTTCCGGTCATCTCCGTGGCGGGCATTTCATGCCCCAATCCGGTTACCTAAACAACAACAACAACAACAACAAAAACAAAAACAAAAAAACGCCGGTCTCGGTAGCTCAGTCGGATGCACGTCTGACTGGTGATCAGGAGGACGCGGGTTCGATACCTGCCGAGGTCGGCAACATTCTTAGTGGAGAATGATCATGAAATCTTTTGTACGGTCATTCTCTCCCTTCCGCTTATTCAAGAAGGGCAGTTGTCAGTTTCTGGCGAAAGAATGTGCACTGTACTTGTTAACCGCTTACGTATAAGCTTGCCCAGGAAAAGTGTGGAGTGGTAAACTGGCCGGCTCAAAAATAGTGTGACTGGGACGTTAAACTCCAATACAAACAAACAGACAAAGATTACACGGACTTGTTCATTTCATATACTCTTATGAACGAATGCTTCGGAGGCAACTCCGATGTTGTCCTGACACCATGTAATAATAGTCTTTATTATACCTCACGTGACTTTCCCATAAAAACGCCCATAGGATGATAATTTTTATTATTACCCAACCTACTATATAAGAAGTTATTAAGCATTTTCGACTATCTAACACCTTTTCGCATGAAATCGGATTGAACCGGTTTTCAGAGAACTATCACACGGAGCACTGAACTATTGCCCGGTGCAGATAGTTTTAACTATCTCATGGTCACGTGATCACCTAGCAACTTGACAAGTAGTAATTGCTTATTGTGATCAAAATAACTCTTTATACGAGTTGGGTAATAAAACAACTATTTCATACCTTTTTGGGCGACAGTCAAAACTATCAGCCCCTCGGTGCTGTGGAGCACCTGATGAACTATCGTCATCGGCCTTCGGCCTCGGGCGATAGTTCATCAGGTGCTCCACAGCACCTCGGGGCTGATAGTTTTGACTGTCGCCCAAAAAGGTATGAAATAGTTGTATACTATAACACTGTCAGGAATTGAACATTTACATTATAATGTTGTTAATCAAATAATTTCGTATTGGCCCAGTTACAGGTCCGAGGTCTGCTGTATTGGCACGAGGCCGAAGGCCGAGGCCAATACAGCTGACGGAGGACCTGTAACTGGGCCAATACGAAATTACTTGATTAATGACAATTTTATTAATTGATGCAATTAAAAACATGGTTTATGATTTTTGAATATTGGTTGACCTTGTGTAATATAGGATAATCAATTAATAAAATAGCATAGAACATAATAAAATTATTTTATTTCACGTGGGCTATAATTCAACATTACAGCCGGCACTCCACTGTCTGCAATAAAAATCATGGCAACATACTCGTAGCAATTATCATGTTCAATTACAATATGAAATAAATAAATAAATAAATAAATAAATTGGTGTTGCTGCCAATGTGACTACACAGTCTCTGTCACGGACACTGCACAGATTTTCATTGGGCGACAGGGCTTGAGATGTCATTTCATCTCAATGTCGGGTAAAAGTCCCACAAAATTGAAAGCAACGTCTCCAAAATGACCTTTACAGTGTTGACGGGGACGTTAAACCTCAAATCAAACAAAACAAAGACACTGCACAAAATTGATTTCAGCAACAAAAGTACAGTGGGATGTTTGTTTTGTTTGATTTGAGGTTTAACGTCCCCGTCAACACTGTAAAGGTCATTTTGGAGACGTTGCTTCCAAGTTTGTGGGACTTTTACCCGACATTGAGATGAAATGACATCTCAAGCCCTGTCGTCCAATGAAACCAAAAGGGTTTATTAGCATGGACGGTCCGCCTCGCACCGCAGTTCCTGGACAGGCTTAAATCCTCTAAGCGGTTTACCAGTGCTAGTGTGCGGGCCGGATTCAGCTCTGCGTGGAAGCATCATGCAGCCCATATATTTCTTCAAGCTACAGTGGGATGTAGTTTTTGTCACGCTATGTTTACGGCTGTGGCACGCTTCCACTGATTCAAGAAGGGCAGTTGTTTCTGGCAAAATAATGTGCACGAGTCACAAATTAACAACTTAACCCTTGTCCTGCTGAATATTTATATATGCCACACCCACTACCAATTATCAACCAATCAGATTACTTGATGCAAATTATTGCAACAAATTCACAATCTGAATGGCAAACAATGTAGATCCTGATCAGATGGCTTCGTCAGAAGCCATCTGATCTGGATCTACATTGTTTCAAAGATAAGGCATATCCGGGATTAGCAGGACAAGGGTTAAATATAAGCCTGCCGAAGAAAAGTAAACTGACCGGCTCGATGTGAACTTTATCGTGTTTACTAGGTCGTTAAACTCCAAAACCAAACACTTTTGTTTATGGAATAAGGCACGTATTGACAATAACAATAACACCGGCTATGATAGCCAGCCCGCCGGCGGCGGCATCTAGCCCAAATGACCAAGAGAGGGCGCTGCTGACGTAGGCATTCAATCCAACTCCGTAAATAATTACTGACGCTGTGATACAGGCACCTGAAACGAAAAAAAAAAAATGTACAGCAAGTGAAACTTCGAACACTCAAACATGGCTGGCTCGTTTACCGTAAACGTAATTTGGGGAAGTAAAACCGACGATTTACCTACCCAAATTACAATTTTCAATACAGTTATCCCAATTCTAATGCACTTATTTGGGTGCATTACGAAAACACGCATATACAAATACATTGCCATTTTTTTGGCCAAAAATTAGAAATTTTAAGCTGAAAATTTGTGATACTTTTTTTATTTCTGCTCAAAACATAGATTGCGGGGACTCGATAGAACCGCCTCGACGAGGCGGTTCTATCGAGTACCCACAATCTATGTTTTTGAGCAGAAATAAGAAAAATAATGTATACCCTCTACAACCCCGGTTTTACTATATAAAAGCGGGGTATGAGGGGGTCAAAATTTTATAGATGTGTTTTCGTGATGGCTTAGTTATTCTACAAGGCGGCAAGCACGGCAAGTTGCGTCAAACCAAATGCCGGCCAATGAAAAGCGACGTAACGTGATGACGTCGGGTTTTCCGACAGTATATCGCAGAATATACTGTCACAAATGTTTGACGCTATCCAATCAGACATCGCGTTACATATGCTTAACGATGCCATAGCCTGTTAACACTTCGTTTAACCCTTACATTCCTGTAAGCAAACAGTGTAGATCCTGATCAGATGCTGTGTTCTGTGGAGTCTCATCTGGGTCTACACTGTTTGTCAAACCCAACGCCCCAACACATGTTTCCAGCCCAGATTCCATTGAAAACCCTCTTACGCAACACTCTGACCTAAAGCGACAAGAATAACGTGGCTATTTTCTATAAATAACCGTTTCCTACAAATTAGTGATAGTCACGTGAATCTCAGCACTGAAGAGCTTCTGTGCTTAGTAACTTTGGGTCGATTTTTGTCATTGGACCTAAAATAATTGAATAGAATCATGTAATACAGTCGAACTTCAATGGCTCGAACACCTTTGGGACCTCGAAAATCTATTCGAGACAGGGGTAGTTCGAGCCACTGAGGGTTACTGTCAGTTGGCATAACGAGATACTTTTACACATCTTTTCGGTGTTAGATAATGAATACGAATGCTGTGTGTACTCATTAGAATCGCGATTCTAATGAGAACACACAGCATACATTTGCAAGAAAAATACTAAAATCTCCTAAATTATCCCCCACTGTTTCTTATGTAGAGGATTTCGCCAGGGTTTCGAGAACAGGTTCGACTCATCCATGGTAAACGAGCCGTCGGTGTTCGAGTCATCGAAGTTCTACTGTAATAAATAACCGAAAAGGACATAATCACGTAACGTAAGCTACCACTGCTAAAGCTGAACAAAGACCCCCCCCCCCCACACACACACACACACACACCTCTATAAAACTTAATCAGCTGGTCTTCATAGAAATATGTTTTTGAAGATAAAATGACTAATTATTAGTCAATTTGACTACTTATTTCTTTCTAAGCAGAGACTTCGAGGTTTTGCCGGATCTTCGGTAGTGAAGCGTGCCATATTATTCGCCAATATGCATTCAGGCGCCCTCATACTAACGTGCATTCACGCTGCTTACCTGAGATGAAGCAGAGAATAATGGAGACGATAGCAGTGATTTTGTTGGGGAGACATGCATAGACTATTAGTACGATCATCGCTGCCAAGCCAAACACCCAGCCTATCATAGCCAACGACAGAGTGGCCAACATTGTCGTGTAAAACTCTGAAATAAAACAGAATCTAAAATGAAACAAAACAAGCCACATCAAGCATTAATTTTGTTTGATTTGAGGTTTATCGTCCCCGTCAACACTGTATAGGTCATTTTGGAGACGTTGCTTCCAGTTTTGTGGGTCTTTTACCCGACACTGAGATGAAATGGCGTCTCAAGCCCTGCCGCCTAATTAAACCAATATGCATGGACGGGTCGACTTGCACCACTCTTCCTAGGCAGGCTTAGAACCTCAAGCAGTTTTCCAGTACTCATGTGCGATCGGTTTGTTTTGCGTGGAAGCATCGTGTAGCCCAATGTATTTGTTCAAGCCCCGACGGTTGGGGCCAAAGCCGCATCAAGCAAAAACTTGTAGTAGGACACATGCTTTTGTTTGTATATTTGTACGCAGTTTAACGGACCAGTCAAAACTATTCAGGTCATATCAAGCCAATCAGTGTACCTTATCACACTTTTCTTGGACAGGATTATGCATACGGCATAAGCGGTTAACCAGTACAGTGTATACTCTTTCGTCAGAGACAACTACCCTTCTTGAATAAGCGGAATGACAGAACATGGCACTCTAAGGGCCTAATTAAATCAGCCTCTGAGCACACACAATCGTAAGATGACATTCTCTGAAATCCGACCAGCACACGATTATACTGGTAAACCGCTTAGAGGATCTAAGCCTGCCCAGGCAAAGCGGTCCGAGTCGGTGCTTGTAAACCCTATTAGTCTCCAAAATGACATTTACAGTATTGACGGGGGCGTTAAACCTCAAATCAAACAAAAACAGAAATTCTCTGACTGCATAAAGAGACATCGATATATCGCACAGTGAAGACTCAGCTCAGACCTGATCTGAATCTTCCCTGTGCGCATAAGCGCAAAGATGCCTTGCGCTTTTCGTAAAACAATTAAACGTATTACCGGACATTTTACATCGATTCTAAATGCATAGCTTTTGTTCGAGGGTTTGGACTGGGCCGTTAAACTCCAATACAAACAAACAAACACTATTTAGGTCATTTTGGAGACGTTACAACCGATTTTGTCGGACAAAGTTCACCCAATATTGAGATAAAATGACATCTCAAGCCCTACCGCCCACAGTCACCGCTATCGACTCGCATCACTTTTCCTGGGCAGGCTTAGACCTAAGCGGTTTACCAGTACTCAAGTTCGGTCGGTTTCAGCTCTGCACGGAAGCACCATGCAGCCCAATCTGTTCATTCAAGCCCCGAAATGTTTAAATAGTAACAAACACTATGTGTTTCTGTTGGAACCGCCATTATAAGCGCCTGGACAGGGTCCTTTTTTGGGGCATTGGCAAACAGTGTAGACCCAGATCAGACTCCACAGAACGCGGCCTCTGATCTAAGCCTTCAGCGTTTGCTTAAATTTTGTACATTTTTGTGAAGCTTGCAGAAACAAAACCAAACAGACACCCCTATAATTGGAAATGGAACACTTTAAGCCCAATAAGTGGAATATGCCATTGTCATATATGGGCTAACGGGTAGTATTTTGCGAAAAACAATGTGCATAATTTTGAGAATAACATTGCATGCATGTAGCTCTGCAGTCTCCTCTGCAATCAGAGATTGCAGTAATTGAGAATTGATTGATCGATACGTAAACCCTTGTGGGTCATTATGTGTCGTCTACCGTAAAAGGGGGCAAAAGAGATTTGTTTGATTTTAGGTTTAACTTACCCGTCAACACTGTAAAGGTCATTTTAGTGATGTCGCTTCCAATTTTGTGGGTTTTTTACCCGACATTGAGATGAAATGACATCTCAATCCCTGCCGCCCAACGAAATCAATAGGGTTTATAAGTATGGACGGCCCGACTCGCATCGCTTTACCTGGACAGGCTTAGATCCTCTAAGCGGTTTACAAGTACTCGTGTACCGGTCGGTTTCAGCTCAGCGTGGAAGCATCATGCAGCCCATCTATTTCTTCAAGCCTCGATTGGGCGGGGGCGGAGGAGAAAAGGAGATACAAAAGATAGGAGGTGAAGAGAGAGTGTGAGTGCGTTTTTGCGTGGGCCCACGCAGTAAGAATATGGACGAGATTGAAAATTGTCTATGGTAAAACATCAACGTTTGCGAGACGCTTCTCAGCCACGAAATCAAGCACGAAATCAAGCGTTTGCTTCACGTGGATCAATAGATTGGTTCCCTATTAGATTGGTTCCCCTTCGTTATTACCTCCACTAGATTGGTTCCCTTGTCGTAGATGTCTCCGCTAGGTGGCTACAACATAACGATTGGTAGCTAGCAGAAGCCATTACGTCTATTTATAGCATAAGCACTGACGCGGTATTGGAAATACCCGAGTTCAGCAAGGTTAACTGCTGAGTCTGTCATACCTGGTTCCCTCGTCGTTATCTCCGCTTCTTTGGTAGTCTGCTATATCATTAGCAGGGACCAGCTGCGTAAATGTGTTAATAAATAAAACGGGTTTCCCATTGAGCTGTAAATAACCCATTAATGCCAAGCGCTTCACTGGCAGTCGGAAGAATTGTCGTTTGATCGCTGCATGTATTTTGATAAAAGCAGCAAAACCCCTGACCGGACTGTGCATATGCGCAGGCTGATTTCTGTCTCTACTTTTCTGATTTCTGTCTCTACTTTTCGCAAAATTAGTTCAATATTTCTTTGTGCCCTTTATGGAACGCTAGGCAAATGGGGGTAGTCATTTCCAGAAACGTTTTGGGGTTAATAACCTGAAAATATTAGTTCAGTGCACATACGTTGAATTTATCCATGTGGCTTTTAAAAAATGCAAGGTTTCGCAAGGGTGAATGCAACTTCTTTACTACTGCTATAGCACTGAGTAGATCGATATGTATTTGTTAAAACTGCCTCGTCGAGGCGATTCTAACGAGTATCCTTATTAGTTAAATCTATGTTTGGTCTGAAAAGAAGGAATATTTTAGCAACAGTATTTTATGGCCCTGATGGATTGATTGAATGATTGATTGGTTGATTTAAGGTTTAGCGTTCCCGTCAACACTATAAAGGTCATTTTGGAGACGTTGCTTCCAATTTGCGGGACTTTTACCTTCATCTCAATCCCTGCCGTCCAATGAAGGGCAGGATTAGATTCTCTAAGCTGTTTACCAGTACTCGTGTGCGGGTCGGTTTCAACTCTTTTATGGCCCTGAAAAATCACATTAGTTTGCAAGACTTTCTAACGTAAGAACACACAGAGAAACTAATAAGGACTGAACTAACCGCTTTTATATAGCTAGGTACATTTCCAGAGTTATGTCTACATAATTGTTTAAAATGTATTGGGTTGATTTGCAGAATTGTTTGCGTAACAGTAACAGCTTAGTTGGGGAAATATTAAGTCAAAGCACTGTGAGTACCGGTGGGTCGATCGTCTCTGAGTGTAGGTTGGGAAAATATATCCTGAACTGAGAATTGATCTGTTCGTTGAACCATTAAATTCCAGTATTTAAAGCAAGCAGAGTAGGAGTAGACCTGATCAGACACCGCGTTATGTGGCATCTGATCAGGTTTACACTATTTACCAAAGCCCCCCTGCACGAGCACAGCCCAGAATTTACTTTTTACACTGCACCTCTTAGGTGCTATAAACAACCAGTCCCGCGATTTTGTTAATTGTCAGCAACAATAAACAGCAGGCCTGAAGTTTCTGTATTAGAGAATGCCTCGTACACGAGCCCAGTGCAGATTTTCTTTGTGTCGATTGATAAGTCAATACCCCGTACATGAG
The DNA here is from genome assembly GCA_963580285.1 of Lucinisca nassula. NCBI lineage: Eukaryota > Metazoa > Mollusca > Bivalvia > Lucinida > Lucinidae > Lucinisca > Lucinisca nassula. Next base: position 95,326,523 of record OY757020.1, on the reverse strand, counting down.
TCCAGTCTAGATTTTACGTTTTACACAGCCCTCTGATGGCACAGGGAGAAGACCAAACACTGCTGCCTGGGTTTTGTTCATCGCCAGCAATAGTCACGCGGATAAAAACAACCAACAGCAACACTGCTTTATAACGTAGATTGTGGGTACTCGTTAAATCGCTTCTTTATAAGAAAAGTATTCAGTGAAAAAATAAAAGAAAAGAAAAATAAATGACGTTCTTGGTGTTGTACTGGAAGCATTTTCCTTCAAGACATTACGCAAACACGCCTATACAAATACATTGCCACTTTTATCGCCGAAAAAATGAAACCTTTAAGATGAAAAATTGTGATATTTTTCTTATTTCTGCTCAAAATATAGATTGTGGGCACTCGTTAGAACCGCCACAAATATAGATTGTGGGCACTCGTTAAAACCGCCTCATCGAGGCGGTTCTAACGAGTACCCACAATCTATATTTTAGAGCAGAAATAAGAAAAATAAGGTAAAACCCCCTGAAACCCCAGTTTTACTATATAAAAGTGGGTTCAAGGGGGTTAAAATTATATAGGCGTGTTTTCGTGATATTTTCCAAATTATTAACGGATCATTTGTTAATGTGTTTATTCGCCTTCTGTAGACACATATATCCAATCATCTCAACAGATTTATAATATTTCCTTGATAATGCTTAGCCTCATATGCAAGACAATATACACTGATATGTGCTTGAAAAGTTATTACAGGTACACGTATATCTCCTGTTTGAAATACCGAGGGAGGTACATGTAGAACAATCCGATAACGGATTTTTATCCCCCCCCCCACCCGATGTTTATTAATACCACATTTCAAATAGAAGAAATGAATAATCTCTATACTCTATATTACATGCACTTCCATAGACTTTAAGGACCGAATGGATCTTGAATTTGGGGTCTGAATTTCCGTTCAGTTGACTGTTTACAGCTCATGTTAACGGTTCAATCAGCGTAGTGTTACAGAAGCTGGGTGGAAGAAAAACTGGATGGCCGCCATTTTGAAAGCGCTTTCTACAGTTTTGTACATAAACAGAAGTAACAACGTGTTTCAGTGATAAAACGCATGTCCATGTTTTCTTTTGTTTAAGAGTTGCATCCGACCCAAACGTCACTCATTCTGAACGTCTGTAGATGTCTTCCCAGACACCATTGCAATTACGTCATGAATGACGTCGACGAGACTGAAACTTTCCCGCATTTGAATATAACGGTTTTACTGCAAAAGCGGTATCTTGTATCTTGTACATAAAGTAGTTCCAGCTAAAGAGAATCAGATTTATTTCTCCGGCTAAGAGGAAATATTTCTTCTCAGCAAAAAGGAAAATACCAAGATTATGTCTGGTAGAAATCATAGTATTTCTCTGTTATGCATGTAATATAACATTTTATCCAACTTCTCCTTTGCAAACAGTGTAGATCCATCGAATGGTTCTGCTGATCAGGATCCACACTGCCATAGTTTCTCCTCTCTGGCATTTTCTCGCTCAGTCCCACCACTGCATCCCCAGCTACTGAATAACAGTGATTCAGTGCAATGTTTTTAAACAAAGTAATTTGTTCATTCTACCTGTTAATGCAGGCCGTACGCAGGAGTGACAACCCCCACCCACCCCTCCTAATTTGGAAAATTATCTCAAATTCATGCAGTATTTCACATTCTGCAAATTACCCGGAATTCGCACCCTCCCCACATTTTATAGAGTCTGCGTACGGACCTGAATCATGTTCTAAAATGAAAATGTTGCTGTATGTATGGCGAACAGTGCTGGTCCTGATCAGACGTTATGTACTGTCTTTCCGATTTGGGTCTATGTTGTATGTCTAATAACGATACCACCTTTAAAAGTTTTGCTCTAAAATATTCCTAGGTTCTTAGATATGTTATAAGCAGAAGTGTGAAAAGTAACGTTATATTGTCTTTTTTTTTTGGTCGGCTTAGCATACATATGTGCAAACGTCCATTTCTTTCTAACAATTTTATTTATAGTATTTTCCGAAAGTCGTCGCGTGAGAGCGCGGGCTATATTAAGATACTGTTTTTGTTTTCCTTTCATGACGGAGGCAGCCTGGCATTGGCCTCACCTATTTCGTTTGATCCTTAAATGCCAGTATTTAAGCAAACAGTGTAGTCCTGAGCAGCCGGCTGAGCAGACGCCACATTCCGCGCCACATTCTGATCTGGGTATTCAGTGTTTGCGGAACCCAGCACACGATTCCTTACCAGACTCTATAGATAGCTCTGACTTACATGTAACATCGACAAAAATAGCGCGACGTTTTCTATTTATAATGATAATATTGGTTTCCCCAAATCAGTGATTGTCACGTGGGCAACAGCATTATTTTTTGATTTGCCTCTTAGTAACTTTGGGTCGATTGTAAAACAATCGACCCAAAAGCAGGTGTTGAATCTTTACATTTCTGATACAGGTTTAAAACTACATGTAGTGGCATGTTTTAGAATTCGTCTTCTTTGCCTTATTCTCGATCATTGGAGGTCCGCTAGAACCGCCTCAGTGAAGCCATTCTAAACTGTCTTTTTAGTAGAGTTACAATACTAATCCTTATCTCTGCAATCCCCACTTTTTATTATATAAATCATTGCCTTCTCTTCTACTTAACAGCAGTGCTCACTGCAAGGGTGTTAGTGTAATGTACGCACTATAACAAAAATGAAAAGTCCGTGAAATGAACACTCCATCAAACCCACTTTATATAGAGAAAACTGGGGTTATAGGGGTACAAATTATTTTCTTATTTCTGCTCCAAGACATAGGTTGTGTGTAAGAATCGCCTAGCAGAGGTGGACCTAACGAGTGCCCACAACCAATGTTTGCAATATAAATAAGAAAGAATGCACTGTGTCGCACAGGTGTATTATCGTAATGTTTTGAGGAATAATACCCCTTTCCCACTCCACATTTTCTCTCAATAAAGTAATGTTTGCAGGGGTGTATATTACTTTAACTTTGTAACGTGATGGGAATGTCAAGGAATAAACTTTTTGTTTTTCAGAAAAATACAAGGTCTGCATAAAACCGATCAGAAAAAGCAGAATGTGGTTAAACTTCATTCCTTTATTATAAGCTGCATTTATTACGATGATTTACATATTAGGTGAAAGTAGATTCATGTAGGTATTTGGATTCTTATCCCTGTCGGTGTTGCAGAGTAATTTTCTATAAACAAACGAGTGAGTGAGTGAGTGAGTGTTTCAGTTTTACGTTCCACCAACAGCTAAGGTCATACGGAGACGGGACCTCGGTTTATAGACTCATCCGAAAGTCTGGAGAAGCCCGGGATCGAACCTGCGACCCCTGGTTTACAAGGCGAGAAGCGTAACCACTCGACCACGGAGGCTTCTATATAAACAAACGAAGAGAAACCATCAGACAGCTTTACAATTCGGTGACGTATATTCATTGACCTACAGTAGCGCTCGGACAAATCACGTAATCAGCCATCAACTACAACCGTCCGTTTTTAAAATAGAAGTCTGTGTAGCTTTCTACTTCTTTGGGTAAATAAAACATGTAACTGTATGTAAAACTTTAGGTAAAACATGTAACTAAGACTTCTAACCCGAGACGCCGTTCTACGCTTTTGGTAAATATGAAACCAAATCTTCGGATTTGAGACGTCTGTATATAAATATAATGTAATAGACAAATGGAGATTGAAGCTGGATACATGTAGTATTCGTTTAGCAATGGGCAGAAAAGGTTTGGGAATTCGTAGGCACTAATACTACTAATACATTGAGAATATTCAACCACATAGGAAAATAAAAATCAAAAATGAGTTCCCTTAAGAGCAATGAAAACATTCAAAAGAAAGAAGATGGGTCATACTACGTAGTTTCGGCTAATAAAGCCTCATCAGTGACCCTGTAATGATCCGGCAAAGAAAGCCAGAGGAAACATACTGCAATTTGGCGAATCTCGAATAGGCAGTCGATTCAAAGACTGATATAAATCAAAATGGGGTCCAAATAATTAAAAACCCGCCTAGAATATGAGTCTAAACCAATAATTTATTTTCGATTTCTCAGAATATTCACGCTGATCTCAAAGGACCAAAAGTAAAACACAAACTGCACTATGGTTGATGTACGTGGAGACAACTGACGTAAAATAAACATTTACATTAGTTTAGCCTAAGTCAGACTTTGAAACAGCTCTCAAACGATGCACAAAATAAGTCATAAAATGGACTGAACGGTACAGAGCAGTTAAGTTTAATTTGAAACACTTTCGAATACATGAATGTTTAAACGATTGAAATGTTTTCATTGATTTAAGCAAGTTTTAGCATTTTATAATGTGCAGATATTCCTGTCATTTGTTTGTGTTTTTTTTTTTCATAAATTACAGAAAAAATGGTGGCTATTTTTTATATTAATCTTCGCGAGAATCCTATCCGCCATTATTATAACCACTTAAGTGAATCATTTTTCGTGGCAGATCCAGTTTTGATAAGTACTTTACATTACGTTAAATCTAGCCTAAAGATACTTTTGTGTAAAGACAAAATCTAGTCTATAACATTAAAATCAAATCAAAATACCTTCGCATGTAATAAGTCATTCAGTTTAAAGAATTATCTAGAAGCAACTTCTAAAACATTTTTAAATTGTATATGACTGCACATTTCTCACCGAAACATGCTTTATTATTGATTTTGTCACAATGTGATTATTATTGCTAAATAAGAGTACCAATAAGCTATTCTAAAAATGCTTTGTTTTTCTTTTAATTGCAGACAATTAAAATACTTTAGACAACAAATAGTTTCAATATTTTTGTATTTATTTATTTGTTCTACAAATAAACTGCTGGTGAACTGATGATCTTATGTGTTTTAAAAATAATCCAAAACCCAAAGTTTAGAAAAATTGCCAGCCCACGTATTGGATTCCTTTTTTGAAGGAAGCCAACTTGTTCGTCTCACCAACAGCTAAGGTCATACGGAGACGGGACCTCGGTTTAAAGACTCATCTGACAGTCTGGAGAAGCCCGGGATCGATCCTGCAATCCCTGCTTTACAAGGCGAGTAGAATAACCACTACACCACGGAGGCTTCTAGATAGGAGATGAAAGTGAGGGACAGAGGAGAAAGGGGAAATGAATAGAAAAGTAGAAACAGAAGAATAAACAGCACCCCACTTTCTACCCTTACCTGTTGTAATTAAGGACGGCAGGCCTTGCCCAACTGAGAGCCAGTATCAACGCCAAAGTGACGCACCGTTGCCTACCCCAGTCACCCTGACAGCAGTTGGGAAACAGGTTCGAGTACGTCTTTTGATTTTAAATAAAATAGAGTTTAAACAAAATCAGAGATTTCCCCTGTTTGACCCTTCTTAGGACAGGGTTACTGCAATTTTCAGTGAATGACAGGCTAATTTTATACAGTTTTTTTTTTTTTACAAAATATCACTTTCTTCTTGCAAACAGTGCAGACTCTGAGACTCTGATCAGGCGTCTGATCTGGGGCTGCACTGTTTGCCATTGTTTATGGTATCCCATGCATATATGGGCTCAAAACCTAGGCATAGATGGACTCAAACCGCATTTACGACCTGATTGGGGGCGCCCCCTGATTGACATTGTGAACATCATGGTAAACCAACCTTGGTTAGCATATCTATCCAAAATGGTCTGTAAATCTAGACAGTAGCCAAGATTGTTGTTACAGGTTACCACAAGACCCGTGTAGACTTTGGTTCCATCCGCCGCCGTCTCCTGCTGCCAGAAAGGCGTAAATATCGCGATAGTTGACAGTATAAAACTGACGATCATCACAATAAGCGCGATCTTGGCGATAATCGTCGAATCGCCACACACCATGTTGATATTTAAAGTGTCTTATTATTTCAGTGTCCTTCTCAGCTACCGAATCCACCCAGTCAAACCTTTATATACAGTAAAATTCCTATATTAAGACCACCTTTGGGACAGTTCAAAAGTGGTCTTTAATACCACTTTTAAACACTTCCAAAGGTGGTCTCTGACCAGAAGTTTTTAAGACCACTTTTGAACAGTTCCAAAGGTGGTCTCTGACCAGAGGACAATGTATTCCTATATTAAGACCACCTTTGGAACTGTTCAAAAGTGGTCGTTAAGACCACTTTTGAACAGTCCCAAAGGTTGTCTTTAAGACCACTTTTGAACAGTCCCAAAGCTGGTCTCTGACCAGAGGACAGTGTGTGCAGAAAACACAAAGACAAAGAAAGAGTTACTGCAACCAACTAAATAAGCTTTAAAAAGCAGATTTAGTCTTAATTCTAGGTGGTCTCAATAGCGGAATTTTACTGTATATATATATAAAAATATCTTTCTAATATATATGTATAATTTCTTCTAAAATACTGTCGATCGATTTACAAATGATAAGAAGGGTTTTTTTTATCCACCAAATAGTCAGTATATTAATATTCTCATTTTCCGATCATTTTTTATTTAGACGTGCATGTTATGTACAATTTGTACCTATCAATTTCATATTAAACTTAGCGGTATATGAATTATACTATACTATATATATATATAATATTTTTGAATACGCATTCAAATAACAGAATGACGTTTTTCGCAAGATGAAATAGATCAATTGAAATAGGTGAATTGAAAAAAAAAGTACACATATTCCATAAATAAGATATGAGTAAAGTTGTCAATACTTCTCGCGTGAGAGGAATTACTTCTCTTTTTATTTTCTTTTTTACTTCAAGCCAATTTAAAGTGATCAAGAGAAAATGTGTCGTTGGTGTGTTCAGCCCCCGCCCATCGGGGCTTGAAGATGGGCTGCATGATGCTTCCACGCAGAGCTGAAACCGACCGCCCACGAGTACTGAGGATATAAGGCTGTCCAGGCAAAGCAGTGCGAGTTGGACCGTCTATGCTTATAAACCCTATTGGTTTCATTGGGCTACAGAGCCTGAGATGTCATTTCATCTGTGTTGGGTAAAAGTCCCACAAAATTGGAAGCAACGTCTCCAAAATGACCTATACAGTGTCGATGGGGACGTTAAGCCTCAAATCAAACAAACAAAAAAAAGACGCAATGGATGCAATTGTGAACAATTAACCCTATTGCAGGCGTGAAACGCCTGATTTTGTTTGATTTGGGGTTTAACGTCCCCGTCAACACTGTAAAGGTCATTTTGGAGACGTTGCTTCCAATTTTGTGGGACTTTTACCCGACATCGAGATGAAATGACATCTGAAGCCCTGTCGCCCAATGAAACCAATAGGGTTTATTAGCATGGGCGGTCCGCCTCGCGCCGCGGTTCCTGGACAGGCTTAAATCCTCTAAGCGGTTTACCAGTTCTAGTGTGCGGGCCGGATTCAGCTCTGCTAGGAAGCATCATGCAGCCCATATATTTCTTCAAGCCCCTATGGGCGGGGGCAAGTGAAACGCCTGAAGGGATACCTTGGTAGACAGTGCAAGCCCAGATCAGGCGCCGCAGAACGCGGCGTCTGATCAGGGCCTGCACTATTTGCTAACAAGATTTTCTGTCAAAATTATAACAAAAGCGAAAAAAAAAAAAAAAAAAAAAAAAAAAATAGGCCTGACAACCTTAAATGACAAATCGATCGTTCAACGCAACACTGGGCTAACTCAGTTTTTTTTAAATTTTACAGGAGACAGTTTTTTCTGTTTATTAAATTCATAAATAGCTCATCAGGGTATTAATGAAAGCTGATCTACAAGGTAAAATAAGGAGTTTGAAGTGAAGTATGTTGCAATTCATGTCATGTGACATAAAAAGAGATATTAAACAAAGTTTGAGTTAGATCTGTTTTCCCATTAAAAATATCCAATTTTCGCAATTAAAGTTAATGCAACACTGGTCTAACTGGAATTAAATCAGTGTTTCTTGTCACTTTCTATTTTCAAAAACAAAATTATTCATAATCCGTAGAAGCAATATCTAAAGTACAAAAAGAAAACTAAACCTTCATGTATTTGAAGAATATTTATTGCTGCAAAGCAGTAAAATAACATTGTTCCCATTCTTTTTCTTGTAATCTAATACAATATGTCATGTAGAAGCATAAATGTAAGACATGCAATTTAAAATTACTTTTGCATTTAACTGCTTGTTATAAACTGTATCTTACAGCAGTAGCCATTATACATTTAATTCATGATTATATATTTAATTCATGAAACAAGTTGGAGAATTTACATTTTTTCGAGCCTTCACGAGCAAAATACTCAAAATGCCTAACTTAATCTACAAATTTCATTTGTCATAACTCTTTGGCTTCCCATGTTATTAAGGCACATTATACAGAGATACATGTATTTCATTTTCAGAATAAAATATTACCATAATTAGAACTCGGTGCACTTAGATTTGTTTGATTTGAGGTTTAACATCCCCGTCAACACTGTATAAGTCATTTTGGAGACCTTGCTTCCAACTTTGTGGGACTCTTACCCAACCTTGAGATGAAATGACATCTCAAACCCTAGAGGACATTGAGGTGAAATGAAATCTCAAGCCCTGCCACCCAATGAAACCAATATGGTTTATATGCATGGACGGTGCAATTTGCGCCACTTTTCCTTGGCAGGTTTGGAACCTCTAAGCAGTTTACCAGTACTTAAGTGCGGACAGCATTATATAATTATGTTCTATAAAAGGATTATCCTTTGGAAGCAAGGAATACACCACAGAACTGGAAAATATGAAGTATACATATTTTCGGGGTCAGACTAGCCAGTTTTGGCCAATTAGGCCTCATCAGTGACTCTCAAATATTTTCGAAATTCCACAATGGAATCAATGATCCCAAAGGACAAGAAAATATAAACTACACTATGATGTGGTGCAGAAAGAATTTTTACGGCTGCCACATGTTCCTTGACAACAGCTGTAGTGACGTTAAATATGTTCTAGAAAGGGTTATCCTTTGGAAGCAAGGAATACATCACAGAACTGCAAAATATGGAGTATACATGTTTTCTGGGCCAGACTAGCTAGTATCGCCCATCAAGGCCTCATCAGTGACCCTCAAATATTTTCAAAATTCCACAATGGAACCAATGATCCCAAAGGACAAGAAAATATAAACTACACTATGATGTAGGGCAAGGCGACTTTTTACAGCCGCCACACATTCCCAGACACCAGCTGTAATGATGTTAAATATGTTCTATAAAAGGGTTATCCTTTGGAAAGTAGAAGTGGAGGCAATGATCAGGAATCAATACAATTAACCCACAGCTCCCATCAGAGACACAAAAGGGAAAGAAACACAAACATGAAACAACAGACCCTAATGGAAACATCAACAGCGGAAAGCCAAAAGGACAGTTACTTTCCCACAAAATGGCCAATAGTCTATCCAAAATAAAGTAATATAAGTGACACAAACACCTAAAGACAAACCATAACAAAAATAAACCCAGACAGAAGATCCGCCTTGGAGCTGTCAGCGGAAACGAATTCCACTGGGGGGCTTAAATCGATTTTACAAGGCCACAATCCTCGCCCTTACTTCTGTGACGATTAAGACAAATAATTTATTCAGTCCGTATGAAGGCCTCCTAACTCATCAGTGCAACCTCATCAGTGGAAGCCTGGCTCTGCATGACATAAATAGTGATTACTGGACAAGGTACCCACTCTTTTTTGCTCAATTCTATTTTCTAGGCTTTAGGAGCCTACTGGGAATGCAAACATGCAAAAAGGTCAACTTTGAGTGCTGATCCATTGAAATCAGTTACTGAAAGTGATTTCCATGCTCTGAGCTTACTTTTCTGATCAATGAGCTGACATCTGTCCTTCTTAACCCTTGTTTTGCTGAATAAAATAATTTTGCCACATCCTTCTTTGACTATCAAAAAATCAAATTACTTGATGTCATTTATTCCTTTAAACTCACAAAACTGAATGACAAATAGTGAAGATCTAGGTCAGATGGTATCTGGAGAAGAATCTCATCTGAATCTTCACTGTTTGCAAAGATACAGCCGAGCCTAGTTAAGCAGGACAATAGTTTAATCAGTGGAAGGGAGAGAATGGTGGTAGAAAACATTTCATGATCAATCTCCACCAAAGAATGTTGTAGACCAAGGAGGATCTAACCTGCAAACTCCTGATCAGATGTGAATGCGACTGAGCCACTGATTTTGTTTTGTTTGTTTGTATTGGAGTTTAACGGCCCAGTCAACACTATTTAGGTCATTTTTGAGCCGGTCAGCTTACCTATCCACACTTCTCCTAGGCACGCTTACACGTAAGCGGTTAAACAGTACAGTGCACATTCCAAAAACCGACGACTGCCCTTCTTGAATCAGCAGAAGGGAGAGAATGACCTTAGAAAGGATTTCATGATCAATCTCCACAAAAGAATGTTACCTACTCAAACCCGCATTCTCCTGATCACCAGTCAGATGCGCATCCGACTGAGCTACGGAGGCTGGCCTGAGCCACTGATACTAGGGTGAGAGTGAAAAAAAAATATCCTGAAAGAGACTGGTCATCAGTGCCCACTTATTGTCAGCCTACTTTACATACAGGTATCTCCAGATACGATGGAGTAATGAACATATTAAGGGATTTTTTTTCAGTCACATCGTTCATGTTGTGGGTACTAAAAGAATAATCTCATCAAGATAATTCTAACAAGTACACACAACAGAAGTTTTATCAAGAAGGAGCAAATATGTCCCTTAAAAAATAGCCTTTTTCTGCCCCCATAAAGGTAAGTTAGTAAAAATAAACATCCTGACAGAGGTTGATCATTGTCTACATTGTTTGCTAGTCTACAAGCTTTCTTCACTGGGTGGTTTGTTCAGACTTTCAGTCTTCTGAATAGTAGCACAGTCTGAGCTTTAATATTATATAGTCTTAGTTTTTTTACAACTAATATTTATTTTTTAATTATTTGCCATTTGGGTTTAATTTCCCATATGCGAGCACCATTTAGGCTAATTTATTCTCCAAGCCCAGATTGGTGGGGCGCTTATTTTGTCCTGAACAGAATCGTCAGCCATGTATATAACAGGAATCCATTCAAAATAACGGGGTGTCAGTATATGTCAGACCAAAACAAATATAGCTGGATTTTTAGTAAAAAGTGCAGACACTGAACAGATCTCACAGAATGTGGTGTCTGATCTGGGCCTGCAACGTATATTGTCTATATTTTTGTTCTGCATTAAGGCCCGTCCTGGACTCTAGATTTTGTCAAATTCGTGCGAGTCATGATCTTTTGGCTGTCTAATCCCTAGAGTATGCCCACCACCCAACCTCAGAGGGGGGGTGGGGGTGGGGGGGGGGGGGGGGAATGATATATTATAGGTTATATTGCATGGATACTGCATACAGAAAAAAGAACAAATGACTTGCAGATCTATATACACATGTACTTGGTTTTCGGTATAGTAAGAACCCTGTCCCATCCCCTGACCCTCTGTAAAGGGGTCCCATAATAAAACTTTGCCAAGAAATGCATCAACTGTTATGATTATTAGTTGTTCTATCTACTATGCCTATGATCTCATCATGATATCACAAGATAATATTGATTAGCTTTCTTCAACTGTTTAACGCAACACTGGTCTAACTCAAGTTAGATCAGTGTTGCGTTAAACCAAATACCCAGAATGAGATAGATCAAAATGCCAAATGTCTTTTTTAAGGTTTATTTTTATGAGAATGGCTAAAATATTTTATGTGGATGTGTATCCGCATAGAATGGACCAAACTGCATAAAAAAGTCATTTTTGAAAAAACATGGAGTTAGCCCCGTGTTGCGTTGAACCATCGAAATGGACTTGTCCAACATATAGCAATGCAAGAGACCACTAGTACAATGGGCTAAGCGTGGTAAAGTGGAAAAAAATGACGTCAACTAGACTGTGCAAGGATACCCGTGTAAACGTCCCTAGTCTGTCCGGAAAAAGCGGTGCGAGCCGGACCGCTCAGAGTCCTTCAAACCTAACAGTTTCTTTGGGCGGTGGGACTCATTGTCGGGTAAAAGTCGCACAAAATCGGGAGCGTCTCCGAAATGACACTCAATAGTGTTGACGGGGATAAAAAAGCCATTTTTTATCAGAAAAAAATGTCGGTTTCATAATGGTGCATATTACTCATGTATATGTACTCGTTTACACCGCCTCTTACGAGTACCCATAGTCCAACAGAAAGACGAAAAGTATAGCAGGTTTTCGTCAGAAAAAGTTCTTTTCACGAGACACGAAAGATATGTGTGCAAGAAAACCCCGCCCATCGGGGCTTGAAGAAATAGATGGGCTGCATGAGCTGAAACCGGCCGCAGAGTACTGGTAAACCGCTTGGAGGATCTAAGCCTGCCCAGGTAAAGCGGTGCGAGTCGGCCCGCCCAAGCTTATAAACCCTATTGGTTTTTTTGGGCAACAGGGCATGAGATGTCATTTCATCTCATTAGAACCGCCCAACAGGCTATGTTTGTAACACAACGAGGAAAGATATTGCGTATTCGACATACTTTTAAGTGTAACGAAAGATAGCAGTAACTGATATGGGTGCGTTTAAAAGCCTAATTTTGGGTGTGGTAAAACAAAAACTGAGTGGGAAACGTGTCTGACGTTTGATCGGTTGCGGGTCCGATGCCTATGAAATATTTTCTATGCTCATTCTGCCCCTTCCGCCGATTCACAGAAGGGCAGATGTCAGGTCAACTGTTAGTGTAGTAGCCTGTCCAGAAAAAGGTTTCTTGCACACCAGACAAGGAAATCCGTGATTTTACCCTGGGATAGAAATTTATGTTCTGACCCTGGTGTTCGGACCCAAAATCGAATATAACTGCGTGTTTGATAAATGCACTGGTTGAATACGACCTCGTATGCGCCGTCGTTAAGGTTGACGTCACAGCACGTTTCGTGACGTCACTAAACATTCCTGCAGAGTCAACACAATATGGCGGACGTTGGTAATCGAAGTGACTGCAGCATTAAAAATCCGCGCTAACAAATGGAAGGTATGCAAGAAAAAAAATCCAATATGAGTGTGATGGGTGGATAGAAAAATCCGTCCCTCGGGATCACTGTCCGGCATTACTCGGCGAGCCTCGTGATGCCGGACAGTGTCCCTCGGGGCGGATTTTTCCATCCACCAATCACACCCATATAAGATTCTTATATTATACCGGTAAGATGACGAAAATAGTGTTTACCGGGCCGTTAAACTCAAAACAATTATGACGCTGACTCTTAACATTAGGATTCTCACCGCTGTGGTTCGAACCTGGCTCGGGTCACATGTGAGACAACAAGTTCTGCAACGGAAGGTCAGGCGGTTTTTCTCCGGGTACTCCGGTTTTCGCCCACCTCTGATTAACGATCGGCTCGATATGAGTGAAATAATCTGGAAAGGGCCGTAAAAAAAAAAAAAAAAAAAAAAAAAAAAAAACAACAATTATGAGCGGTAAAGCATATACATATGTAACAAAATTTGAACTTGGCGCAAAATGTCAAGGTCATTCAGAGGTCATCATTTAAACTATAATTGGCTTGAGTCTCGACTGCTATTTACCAAGTTTCATGATAATCGGTCCACTTCGGAAGGGATTTTTAACTTATATGGGCATGGTGACCAAATTGGTAGTTTGACCAAATCCATATTTATTAATTTTCATTTCCTTGTTCCTTGAAGCTTTCAAATGAAATTTGGTTACCAATATCCCAGTGGTTTCTGAGAACAATAAGTTGTAATTTTCATACCTGAATGAGCTTGGGTCAAGGTCAAGGGACGACCTTGTACACTTATGAAGTGTCATTTGCACATTCAGGTGACTGCAACTACCAATTTTCAGATCACAGGCTGCAGTAGTTTTCAAACAATACACGATTTTGACATTTTTCCCATACGACCAAATTTGACCTTGGCGAAAAAGTAGGTCAGGCGTAAAGTAGGTCAAGGTAATCCGAGGATCATCATTTGAGCAATATTTGATGGGTTCGAGTCCCAGATGATACATATCAAGTTTAATGACAATCGGGCCCTGAATCGGCCCACTGGTTCCGGAGAAGTATTTTGAAGGGTTTTTACCTTTACGGGCATGGCAGGTATCTTGGTCAGGTGACCTGGACCCCGCGAACAAAGTTTCGCACCCCACCCCATCGCTCCACATGAAATTTGACATCTATCGAAGATGCTTAGAAATGTTGACAGACGACAGACAACGGATCCTCGCCATTCTATAATCTCACCAGTGAGCATTCCGCCCAGGTGAGCTAACGCGGCTCAGGTGAGCTAACACGGATCAGGTGAGCTAACACGGCTCAGGTGAGCTAACACGGCTCAGTCTAGCGAATTTTGTCATTCTTTTGTTCTTTCTTTCATAACGATAACACATCCGAGTGATATAGTACATTTTTCAAACCTCAAAAAAAGGCAATTTTTCTGATGAAAATCTGTGATATTTCTCTTATTTATACTCCAAACATAGGTTTTGGGTGCTCGTTAGAACCGCCTCATCGAGGCGGTTCTAACGAGTACTCACAGCCTATGTCTTGGAGCAGAAATAAGGAAAATAATGTTTACCCCCGTAAACCCCAGTTTTCTCTATATAAAGTGGGGTTTAGGGGTCTTTATTTCACGGACTTATTCACGTGATGTCCAACGTTAATTTCGACCAGTTGAAATTAAACAACGTCGAGCCTTAGTGGCATGTAGATACGGCCTAAACCGGATGCTATTTTGATGTTTTTGCACTTATCAATAAAAGCATGTCGTATTGTAAATCAAACACGCATTATAAATTTCAATGATATTTTTCGCAGTATTTCTCACACCTTTTATTTTTAAAGACGGTGTTCAAAGTCACGATCAGTAAGTTTGTTTACATGTGTATTTTTGTTGCTTAGATTGAGAGCTGTCAATTAATTTTTGAATCTGCACAAAAGAAAATTTGCAAACTACAGGCGTGATATTAATGTGTTCCATCGCACGATATGGAGATTAGCGGTCCATTCAACACCTTTTTGTTCATGTAGAGCCGGTCAATTTAATTAATTACACCAGGACTAGGCTTATATTTATTAGGGGCTATCCGACACAGCCAGAAATTCTTTTGGATCAGCGGAAGGGAGAGAATGACTAGAAAAGATTAAATGATCAATCTCCACAAAATCTCTCCCGACAGGCATTGAACCCGCGACCTCCTGAATAACAATCGGACACGCCTCAGACGGAGCTACCGAGGCCGCGCCGGCTTTACTACAGTCGAAATCCAATGGCTCGAACATCATTGGTCGCTTTGACGAAATAGATTGGGCTGCATGATGCTTCCACGCAGAGCTGAAACCGACCGCACGAGTAATGGGAAACCGCTTAGAGGATCTAAGCCTGTCCAGGCAAAGCGTAGCGAGTCGGACCGTCCATGCTTATAAACCCTATTGGCTTCATAGACGACAAGGCTTGAGATGTCATTTCATCTCAATGTCGGATAAAAGTCCCAGAAAATTGGAAGATTTGTTTGAGTTGAGATTTTACGTCCCCGTCAACACTATTTAGGTCATTTTGGAGACGTTGCTTCCAAGTTTGTGGGACAAAATTGGAAGCAACGTCTACAGGATGACCTATACAGTGTTGACGGGGACTATGAACCTCCAGTCAAACAAACAATCGAACATCTTTGGGACCACGAAACCCACTGTTAGTTACTGCCAGGGGCGTAACGCGGTTAATTTTAGGACACCTTTTCGGTGTTTTTTTTTTAATTAAAGTAAATGCTGTGTGTAGTCAATAGAATCGCCTCATAGAGGCGATTCTAATAAGTACACACAGCATACATTTGAAAGATAAAAAGATGAAATCTATTTAATTATTCTCCACTATATCTTATGAAGAGGAACTCCCTGGGGACTCAAGAACGGGTTCCACTCTGCCATAGTAAACAAGCCATCGGAGTTCGAGCCATCAAATCTACTGTATTTGAGCCGGCCGTGGTAGCAAAGTCAGAATTGCATCTAAGTAAGTAAGTTGATGATCGGGAGGTTGCGGGTTCGATACCTGCTGGGGCGACAACAATCTTTGCCGACGAATTATCATGAAGTCCCAGTTTCTTCACGTATTTTCCCCGCTTTCACTTATTCGAGAAGGAGAGTAGCCAGTATCTGGAGAAAGATTGTTAGCTGTAAGATTTAAGCAACCCTGGTAAAACTGTGGTTAGGTTTTGTTTGTTCGACCTGAGGTTAATGTTCCCGTCAAAATTATACAGGTCGTTTTGGAGACGTTGCTTCCAATATTGTGGGACATTTTTTTACCCAACATTGATTTGAAATGACATCTCAAGCCCTGCCGCCCAATTAAACCAAATGGCTCATATGCATTTGGCCGTCTGACTCGCATCATTTTGCCTAGGCAGGCTGTCCTTCTCAGCGGTTTTACCAGTGCTCATGTGTGGTCAGTTTCAGCTCTGCGTGGAAGCACTATGCAGCCCAATCTATTTCTCCAAGTCCCGATGGGCGGGGGCGGAGGCGAACTGTGGTTAGGTTTTGTTTGTTTGATTTGAGGTTTAACGTCCCCGTCTACACTGTAAAGGTCATTTTGGAGACGTTGCTTCCAATTTTGTAGGACTTTTACCCGACATTGAGATGAAATGGCATCTTTAGCCCTGTCGCCCAATGAAACCAATAGGGTTTATAAGCATGGGCGGTCCGACTCGTGCGCACCGCTTTGCCTGGGCATGCTTAGAACCTCTAAGCGGTTTACCAGTACTCGTGTGCGGGTCGGATTCAGCTCTGCGTGGAAGCATCATGCAGCCCATATATTTCTCCCAGCCCCGATGGGCGGGGGCCACAACTGTGGTTAGGTAAACTGACCGTCTCGATAAGATATAAATAGTGTTGACCGGGTCTGAAGTATTATATACACATGAGCCGCAACAAATAAAATGTCATAGGACACGACATGCAGTGGAGTAGCCAGAACAAACGCGCAACAAGGATAAACAATGTAAAATCACCTCTTTTTACAAAAACATCACGTGAACAATTCCGTAAAATTAACAATCCCCTAAACCCCACTTTATATAGAGAAAACTGGGGTTTACGGGGGTATACATTATTTTTCTTATTTCTGCTCCAAGACATATGCTGTTACGACTTTTCAGCCTACCCTCGTAGGTATCCCCTAATTCAAACAAATACATGTATATAACGTCGTCGTTGTTTATTGGATAACACCATGCCATTAAACTGATATTGACCAAACGTGTAATATCAAATCGAACCACCTTATGTTTTATTGAAATTCTATTGATTTGTTTGTTTGTTTGTATTGGAGTTTAACGGCCCAGTCAACACTATTTAGGTCATTTTTGAGCCGGTCAGTTTACCTATCAACACTTTCCTGGGCAGGCTTATACGTAAGCGGTTAACCAGTACAGTGCACATTCTTTCGCCAGAAACTGACAACTGCCCTTCTTGAATCAGCGGAAAGGAGAAAATGACCGTAGAAAAGATTTCATGATCAATCTCCACGAAAGAATGTTGCCGACCCCGGCGGGAGTCGAACCCGCGTCCTCCTGATAACCAGTCAGACGCGTATCCGACTGAGCCACTGAGGCCGGCGAAATTCTATTGAATTTCTTCCGCAATAACAGAATCTCGGGTCAGAATCCCTAGTCTAAACCCATTTCCAGCAGGCACATAACGTAATTGTGACGTCACATCAACCTCGGTTCAACGTCATGGTGTTTATGCAACGTCAAATCAACGTCGGTGCAACTGCGACGACGTTGATTTGACGTTGCCCTAGCGACGTGCGCCTGCTGGGTTGTATACTAGTGGACTCTTCCACTGCTGTAAGTTGGACAAGTCCATTTGTCATATAAGAGGTGGCCGGCCTATTTTATCGATTTTATTCTTTTTCTGACGGAAAATTTTATTAGCAAAAATAGTGGAGGCCCTGCTCAGATGCCGCGTTCTCTGGGCCTACACTGTTTTCCAAGGTTTTAGGGGTTTCCCGCCTGCAATGGTTATGGGCTAATTCTTCAATAGTGTTTTTGTGTCCCCTATCGATATGGGCCTTCTTTAAAAGAAAAGAGTTTGCTCTGGATGCAGCGAATTCTTTTCTGAAAGAAGACGCTTTTTTTTCGGACGAGATCAGTTCCCAGCTTCAAGGGGAATAACATTATCAGGCGAGGCAACTCTTTTCTAAAATATTTTGTCTCCCCAATCAACTAGGTCTTTGTTTTGTTTGTTGGTTTAATGTCCCCCACCAGCACTACATAGGTTTATTTTAGATGTTACACCAATTTGGTGGGACTTTTACGCAACATTGCGATGAACTGACATCTCAGTCCTTGCCGCCCAATGAAACCAATAGGATTTATATGCATGGGCGATCCGACGCGCAACATTTTGCCTGGCCAGGTTTAAACCACGCCCCAATGTATTTCTTCAACTGTGACCCCGATGGCGGGTGCTAGGCAAAAAGAAAAATTGCCATCAGAGGAGATGGCAAATCCCCCGACCAAAGCCAATATGGCATTCAGAAGATTGTTCACAAATAGAAAGTGCACCGGAGTGAGTGTTTAGTTTGACGTCTCACCGACAGCTAAGGTCATACGGAGACGGGACCTCGGTTTCTGCGATGGACGTATTTGATATTTGGGAACAAAATCAACATGAAATTTTGAGCAAAATAGAAAATATATTCTTACAGCGGTCTAAAAGAAAACTAACATTATTTGGCCTAGAAACTGTTATTAAATCACTTGCACTGTCTAAGTTCACTCACCTCTTTTTGGCACTGCCCAACCCACCAAACGATTTTATTAAACTGTTGGAAGACACCAGGTCCCGTCTCCGTATGACCTTAGCTGTTGGTGAGGCGTAAAACTCAAACACTCCCTCTGGTGGACTTTCTACTGTCTTCCAAAGACTCATCTGAAAGTCTGGAGAAGCCCGGGATCGATCCTGCGTTCCCTGGTTTACAAGGCGAATGACATAACCACTACACCACGGATGCTTCTAAAGTGAACCGGAATTAAAATACACTAGTAAGCCCACAGTATATTCTGTATATGTAATGTTTATTGAGACTGTCTTCGCTTAATGATACTAAGGATCACTTCTCAACATGATGACGATGCACAAAGAACAGGTATACTGAGTTGTGGTTCTTGCACATCAAATACCTTTTCAACCTTGTATAGTGCGAACAATTTGACCTGATACTGACCTTTATGCAAAGAATATTTTAGTCAAGATACATAAATACTCGTAAAGTACTCGTGAATTTCGTTATATACTTAGTCAAAAAAGTAACTATACCAACTTTCGGGTGAAACTCACTAGATATCTGCCGCTAAATTTGGCTGTAGACATTTAAATCGCACGTTTAGCTAGAGAATGCTCAAACTTGCATTTGTCCATACCTTTCTGCTCCGGAGTTGTCTTCCAATATGTGCCTAGAAAGATTGTGGTAGAAAATCGACATTGCGTATGCGCAGAAAGTTCTTTTTTGTCTAAGATGGAAGACAATATTCTCTGAACATCGGATAACACTTTACTTTTACAATATCTCATGATCTCGCATTATAAGCGAGGTTTTAATTTGTGAAATTCTCAAATTATCTCCCTTGCAATTAAAAATATAGCAATTTTCGAACTGCTGTAATTTTTATTCCTGTCAATCAATTTTTGCCATCTTTTCCAAAAAACGCTTTGTGTCCACAATTGCTTTTCATCATGACGGTAAAAATACAGAAAATTCATGTAGCATGTAGCACTATCGATTGCGATTTTCTATGGAGTTCCCATTGAAAGCAGCATTTGCACACAACTTCTGAGAATTGGAGGTCAATATGTGATAGCCTGTTTCTCGTAGCCGATGCAACTAAAGTTCCGAATCTTTTGTGAATAGACGCAAACGGTATCTAAAGAAATGTCACATGTATAAAATTTTAGAAATATAGGGTGCAGGGAAAATTTGTGATGTTAAATCATAGCATTTTTTAATTATTTTTTTTTTTGCAAAAATGACACAGTGACCCCTTGGGTGTTTAAAGCAATAGTCTACGATGATGTGTTTACGAAAACAAAAACGAATGGTACTTTTGCACGGACAAATGAGTCTTCTTATCAAAACATTACAAACTTTGTGTAGTTTTTATCTGTAGTAGCTATAGTAACGGAAGCAATTTTAGGTATAGGAACTTTTTTGACTGAGTATATTTCGATATTTTACGGAAATCGCTCTAAGCTACTTAAATATGTTTCACTCGAAACGACCGAGTGATTAACTGCGGACCGTGGATATCTGCAAATAGTCGGGTATGAAAATATGAGTTCGAACCTCAGGTAAGCGGTTATTTTTTTTTTTTTTTTTTTTTTTTATTATTAAGGAAATTTAAATTTTATTCAATGATGTCGAGAAACATGAAATTTACGTGTTTCATGTTTTTTGAATGCTTCAAGACAAGCAATGTGGGTTGTGTACATTTCAAATTAGTAAGTGTCCGAAGATGGCAGCCAAAGGGAAGGGTCGCAGTTTGGGCTCTGATGCAAAAGAAATTGTGTACAAAACGTCAGAATGGTTATCAAGGGAACTAACAGGCGTTTACTTTGGATAAAACAGCAGAGGTCAACGGTGTTGGGTCGTGCTACGGTTGCGCGTATCAGACGAGAAAAAGCGCAGACGGGGAGATTGTCATCACCCAAAAGATCAAAGAGAGAACCTTACAAGCCAGTTGATGATTTTTGACAAATCTGTGATAAGAAAATCAAATTTCAGATTTTTATACTGTGAAAAAGCAGGTCCTAACACTAAAGACACTTCATTGTCTCCTAAAGGATGATATTCAGTTTCCGTGTAGTGTGGGCACCCTGCGAACCATTGTAAAGGGAATGGGCTATCTTTGGAAGAAACCACGAGAAAATAGGAAGGTGCTTATACAACGAGCACATGTCATAGCACAGAGGCTTTCCTTCTACCAGAAAAAGAAAGAAGTTGAAAACAGGGGCTTGGAATTAGTTTATATTGATGAAACATGGATAGACACTGCATATACTAACTAGAAAAAGTGTCCATAGGACACGGATGCCCCCGCCAAATGCCATTCATGAAACAGTTTACCATATGGAACAAAATCAAGGGCAGATAATTCAAAAACCAAAAAATGCGTGAGTTGTCTTCCTTGTTGATGACACATCGTCTCAGTATGATGAATGCTCCTGTGAAGTATTATGAATATATTCCATACGGTTTAGGAGTTATGGCCCGGACACGGTTTACTATATGGTACTAAGTCAAGGGCAGATAATTCAAAAACCAAAAATGCAAGAGTTGTCTTCCTTGTTCATGATACATCGTCTCAGTGTGATGAATGCACATGTGAAGTTTCATGAATATATTCCATACGGTTGAGGAGTTATGGCCCGGACACTGTTTACTATATGGTACTAAGTCAAGGGCAGATAATAACCCAAAAACCAAAAATGCAAGAATTGTCTTCCTTGTTCATGACACATCGACTCAGTGTGATGAATGCACCTGTGAAGTTTCATGAATATATTCCATACGATTTAGGAGTTATGGCCCGGACACGGTTTACTATATGGTACTAAGTCAAGGGCAGATAATAATCCAAAAACCAAAAACGCAAGAGTTGTCTTCCTTGTTCATGACACATCGTCTCAGTGTGATGAATGCACCTGTGAAGTTTCATGAATATATTCCATACGGTTTAGGAGTTATGGCCCGGACACGGTTTACTATATGGTACTAAGTCAAGAGCAGATAACCCAAAAACCAAAAATGCAAGAGTTGTCTTCCTTGTTCATGACACATCGTCTCAGTGTGATGAATGCACCTGTGAAAGTTCACGAATATATTCCATACGGTTTGGGAGTTATGGCCCGGACACGGTTAACTATATGGTAATAAGTCAAGGGCAGACAATCCAAAAACCAAAAATGCAAGAGTTGTCTTCCTTGTTCATGACACATCGTCTCAGTGTGATGAATGCACTCGTGAAGTTTCATGAATATATTCCATACGGTTTAGGAGTTATGGCCCGGACACGGTTTACTATATGGTACTAAGTCAAGGGCAGATAATCAAAACACCAAAAATGCAAGAGTTGTCTTCCTTCTTCATGACACATCGTCTCAGCGTGATGAATGCACCTGTGAAGTTTCATGAATATATTCCATACGGTTTAGGCGTTATGGCCCGGACACGGTTTAATATATGGTACTTAGTCAAGGGCAGGTAATCCAAAAACCAAAAACGCAAGAGTTGTCTTTCTTGTTCATGACACATCGTCTCAGTGTGATGAATGCACCTGTGAAGTTTCATGAATATATTCCATACGGTTTAGGAGTTATGGCCCGGACACGATGTCGGGACGGACGAACGGACGGACGAACGAACGCACATTCTCACAAATGGATACTTATGTGGCTATTTTGAGCAATATTGATACTTAGGTGGCTAATTTTAACCACATAACAGACCTTTTATGTGTCTAACGGAATAAATCGCACTTTCTCTCATTGACTTACATTGATTCTGTTCAAGTTCATAGCCACCTATCTATCCATTTGTGTGTACGGACGGACGGACGGACAGGGGAAAACTTAATGCCCTTGCGCTATTCTCCGAATAGGCGGGGGCATAATAAAAGTCGTTGGCAGGGAGACAACACACCAGGAGTTACTCCCCCATTTAACAAGGGCCAGCGTACATTGTTTCCGTGTGGTGTGGGCACCCTGCGAACCATTGTAAAGGGAGTGGGCTATCTTTGGAAGAAACCATGAGACAATAGGAAGGTGCTCATACAACGAGCACATGTCATAGCACAGAGACTTTCCTTCTACCAGAAAAAGAAAGAAGTTGAAAACAGGGGCTTGGGATTAGTTTATATTGATGACACATGGATATACACTGCCTTTCTAATTAGAAAAAGTGTCCATAGGACACGGATGCCCCCGCCAAATGCCATTCATGAAACGGTTTACCATATGGAACAAAATCAAGGGCAGATGATTCAAAAACCAAAAAGGCAAGAGTTGTCTTCCTTGTTGATGACACATCGTCTCAGTGTGATGAATGCACCTGTGAAGTTTTATGAATATATTCCATACCGTTTAGGAGTTATGGCCCGGACACAGTTTACTATATGGTACTAAGTCAAGGGCAGATTATTCAAAATCCAAAAAGGCAAGAGTTGTCTTCCTTGTACATGACACATCGTCTCAGTGTGATGTATGCACCGGTGAAGTTTCATGAATATATTCCATACGGTTTAGGAGTTATGGCCCGGACACGCTTTACTATATGGTACTTAGTCAAGGGCAGATAATAACCCAAAAACCAAAAATGCAAGAGTTATCTTCCTTGTTCATGACACATCGTCTCAGTGTGATGACTGCACCTGTGAAGATTCATGAATATATTCCATACGGTTTAGGAGTTATGGCCCGGACACGGTTTACTATATGGTACTGAGTCAAGGGCAGATATTAATCCAAAAACCAAAAACGCAAGAGTTGTCTTCCTTGTTCATGACACATCGTCTCAGTGTGATGAATGCACCTGTGAAGTTTCATGAATATATTCCATACGGTTTAGGAGTTATGGCCCGGACACGCATTACTAGATGGTACTTAGTCAAGGGCAGATAATAACCCAAAAACCAAAAATGCAAGAGTTGTCTTCCTTGTTCATGACACATCGTCTCAGTGTGATGAATGCACCTGTGAAATGTCATGAATATATTCCATACCGTTTAGGAGTTATGGCCCGGACACAGTTTACTATATGGTACTAAGTCAAGGGCAGATTATTCAAAATCCAAAAAGGCAAGAGTTGTCTTCCTTGTACATGACACATCGTCTCAGTGGGATGTATGCACCGGTGAAGTTTCATGAATATATTCCATACGGTTTAGGAGTTATGGCCCGGACACGCTTTAGGACCACTTTCGGGACTGTTCAAAAGTGGTCTGAAGGCCACTTTTGAACAGTTCCAAAGGTGGTCTCTGACCAGAGGACGCTGTTTGCAGAAAACAAAAAGAAGGAATAACTGCAGCCTACTACATAAGCTTTTTAAAGCAGAATTAGTCTTCATTTTAGGTGGTCCTAATAGCGAAATTTCACTATACTTTAAAATGTGTGCCATTTTTATTGAAATTATAAACACTAACCAACGAACCCATATGCATTTTTTTTTAAAATGTAATGTAATATTTTTTTGTTTCAGGAGTGGTTGAGAAAGCACGGAGTCAGATTTTCGGACGACATGCTGCGACCTCAGCTGTTGGTGTTGGCTCGGGCAAACAAACCCCCACCAGAGTATGTTGTGGACCAGCTTATTTGCCCGCACGGTCGCGAGGTGCTGAGACTGCCGCCCTACCACCCGGACTTCAACGCCATAGAGCTGATATTGGGTCAGGTCAAGGGCATCGTCGCTAAGAAGATTGTCACATTCTGGTAAGGCAAGGACCTTTTACTATCTTGGTTGTGAAGGTGGCAAATTTGATGTCGTACCATTGGCCATTTAAATAAAAACCACACACACACACTATTGAAAATGTTAAACTTTACACTTCCTAAAAACAAGAGGGTCCTCGCCCAGAGGGCCCTGATTCGCTCACTTGAATGTCACTGTCTCTAGTACATTCTATTTTTAGCTCTGGTGGCCATCTTGTTCATCAGAGTGGAACTATCTTAGCTAATGTGGTAGGGTGTCACCTAGGCAACATTCCTTTGAAGTTTGAATCAAATTGACCCAAGGGTTTACGAAGAGTTCGCATTTGAAGCAAATTTACAATGTTTTTCTATTTTTAGCTCTGGCGGCCATATTGTTCATCGGAGCGAGACCATTTTAGCTATTTTGGTAGAGAGTCATCTAAGCAACATTCCTATGAAGTTTGAGTGTAATTGGCCCAAGGGTACAGGAGTTATCGTTTGAAGATTTTTTTTTTATTTTTAGCCCTGGTGGCCATCTTGTTTATTTGATAGGAATGATTTTAACTATTTTGGTAGGGAGTCACCTAGGCAACATTCCTTTGAAGTTTGAAGCAAATTTACAATGTTCTTCTATTTTTAGCTCTGGTGGCCATTTTGTTCATCGGAGTGGGATCATTTTAGCTAATATGGTAGAGGGTCAACATGATATTCCTGTGAAGTTTAAATCAAATTCGCCCATGGGGTAAGTAGGAATTGTCGTTTGAATTTTTTTTCTATTTTTAGCTCTGGTGGCCATCTTGTTAGTCAGAGCGGAACAATTTTAGCTATTTTGGTAGGGAGTCAACAACATAATATTCCTGTGAAGTTTGAATCAAAATGGCCCAAAGGGTAAGGAGGGGTTGTCGTTTGAAGATTTTTTCTATTTTTAGCTCTGGTGGCCATCTTGTTCGCCGCGTTCAACGATTTTAGCTATTTTGGTAGGGAGTCACCTAACTAACATTCCTGTGAAGTTTGAATAAAATTGGCCCAAAGGTTGAGGAGTTCGCGTTTTGACGTAAATTTACAAAGTTTTTCTGTCTTTAGCTATGGCGGCCTTTCTGCTCATCAGAGCGAAAAAGGTTTAGCTATTTTGGTAGTGGGTCATCTAAGCAACATTCCTATGAAGTTTGAATGGAATTGGCCCAAGGGTAAAGGAGGAGTAGTCGTTTGAAGATTTTTTTCTATTTTTAGCTCAGGCGGCTATCTTGTTAGTCAAAACGGAATGATTTTAGCTATTTATTTAGGGAGTCACCTGCATAACATTCCTGTGAAGTTTGAATCAAATTGACCCAAGGGTTAAGGAGGAGTTCGTGTTTGAAGCAAATTTACGATTTTTTTTCTATTTTAGCTATGGCGGCCATTTTGCTTATCAGAGCAGAACCTATTCAGCTATTTTGGTAGATGGTCATCTAAGCAACATTCCTATGAAGTTTGAATAAAATTGGCCCAAGCGAACAGGAGCAATTGTCGTTTATTTTTGTTTTCTATTTTTAGCTCTGGCGGCCATCTTGTTTGTCAGAGCACAACGATTTTAGCTATTGCGGTAGGGAGTCATTTGGGCAACATTCCTGTGAAGTTTGAATCAAACTGGCCCAAGGGTTGAGGAGGAGTCAGGGTTTGGAGCAAATTTACGATGTTTTTTTTCTATTTTTAGCTATGGTGGCCATTTTAGAGCAATGCCGTTTTAGCTATTTTAGTAGAGGGTCACCTAAGCAACATTCCTATGAAGTTTGAATTAATTTGGCCCAAGGGTACAGGAGGAGTTGTCGTTTAAAGAATTTTCAATTTTTAGCTCTGGCAGCCATTTTGTTCACCGGAGCGGAAACATTTTAGCTATTTTGGTAGAGGGTCACCTAAGCAACATTCCTATAAAGTTTGAATGAAATTGGCCTTATGGTACAGGAGAAGTTGTTGTTTAAAGATTTTTTCTAGTTTTAGCTCTGGCGCCCATCTTGTTCAGCGGAGCGGAACAATTTTAGCTATTTTTGTACAGGGTCACCTCAGCAATAGTCCTATGAAGTTTTATTGAAATTGGCTCAAGGGTTAAGGAGGAGTTAGCATTTAAAGCAAATTGTTGACGCCGCACGACTGACATTGACCGATCACAATAGCTCACCATGAGCACTTCGTGCTCAGGTGAGCTAAAATGGACGATATTTTGCTAATAGATGGTATAGTTTAAAATAAAATAAATATTTCAAGTGAAATTTGGATAGAAACTTGTGCCCTCGACGTCTAGCTCTGCACACATACGTGTTTTGGTTAAAACAAACAAGAGGGCCATGATGGCCCTGGATCGCTCACCTGATCCATAGTGTAACAAGTGGGCCCCAGAGAGGGCCATTATTGGCCCCAGGGTTTTAATGTGCATAATGTTGAGGGAGGTCTTAAAGGTGAAGCTTCATACCAAACATCAACAAAGGCTATAATTAGAACAATCTTGGCAAAGGTCCACTAGATAAAGCTACACATCAAATTTCAAAGACCTGGGCCTTGCAGTTTCAGAGAAGAAGATTTTTTTTAAAGATATTCCCTACATAAGCCTATGCAAAACCAAATGGCCCCAGGGCTATATAAATCTATGTAAAAACAAAGGGCCCCGGCCCGGGGTGGGGGCATTTGTGGCCCCAGGGCTATAATTTGAACAATCTTGGTAGAGGTCCACTAGATAAAGCTCCATACTAAATATCAAAGGCCTTGGCCTTGCAGTTTCAGAGAAGATTTTTAAAGATTTCCCTATATAAGTCTATGCAAAACCAAAGGGCCCCGGAGCGGGGACATTTTTGGTACCAGGGCTATAATTTGAATAATTTTGATAGAGGTCCACTAGATGCAGCTTCATACCAAATATCAAAGACCCAGGCCTTGTGGTTTCAGAGAAGAAGATTTTTGAAGATTTTCCCCATGTAAGTCTATGTAAAACCATAGGGCCCCAGAGTGGGGGCATTTTTGGCCCCAGGGCTATAATTTTAACAATCTTGGTAGAGGTCCATTAGATGCAACTTCATACCAAATTTCAAAGTCCTGGGCCTTGTGGTTTCAGAGAAGATTTTTAAAGATTATCCCTATATAAGTCTATGTAAAACCAAAGGGCCCCGGGACGGGGCCACTTTTGGCCCCAGCACTATAATTTGAATAATCTTGGTAGGGGTCCTTTAGAAGAAGCTTCATACCAAATATAAAAGACCTAGGCCTTGTGGTTTCAGAGAAGAAGATTTTTAAAGATTTTCCCTATATAAGTCTATGTAAAACCAAAGGGCCCCTGAGCGGGGGCATTTTTGGCCCAAGGGCTATAATTTGAACAATCTTGGTAGGGGTCCACTAGATGAAGCTTCATACAAAATATCAAAGTCCTGGGCCTTGCGGTTTCAGAGAAGAAGATTTTTAAAGATTTTCCCTATATAAGGCCATGTAAAACCAAAGGGTCCCAGTCGGAGGCTTTTTTTGCCCCAGCACTATAATTTGAACAATCTTGGTAGGGGTCCACTAGATAAAGCTTAATTCCAAATATCAAAGTCCTGGGCCTTGCAGTTTCAGAGCAGAAGATTTTTAAAGATTTTCCCTATATAAGCCTATGTAAAACCAAAGGGCCCGGCGGCGGGGACATTTTTGGCCTCAGCACTATCATTTGAATAATCTTGTTAGGGGTCTTTTAGATGAAGCTTCATACCAAATATAAAAGACCTAGGCCTTGTGGTTTCAGAGAAAAGGATTTTTAAAGATTTTCCCTATATAAGTCTATGTAAAAACAAAGGGCCCCTGAGCGGGGGCATTTTTGGCCCAAGGGCGATAGTTTGAACAATCTTGGTAGAGGTCCATTGGATGAAGCTTCATTCTAAATATCAAAGTCCTGGACCTTGCGGTTTCAGAGAAGAAGATTTTTAAAGATTTTCCCTATATAAGTCTATGTAAAACCAAAAGGCCCCTGAGCAGGGGGATTTTTGGCCCAAGGGCTATAATTTGAACAATCTTGGTAGGGGTCCACTAGATGAAGCTTCATACAAAATATCAAAGTCCTGGGCCTTGCGGTTTCAGAGAAGAAGATTTTTAAAGATTTTCCCTATATAAGCCTATGTAAAACCAAAGGGCCCCAGGTGGAGGCTTTTTTTTGCCCCAGCACTATAATTTGAACAATCTTGGTAGGGGTCCACTAGATAAAGCTTAATACCAAATATCAAAGTCCTGGGCCTTGCAGTTTCAGAGCAGAAGATTTTTAAAGATTTTCCCTATATAAGCCTATGTAAAACCAAAGGGCCCGGGGGTGGGGACATTTTTGGCCTCAGCACTATCATTTGAATAATCTTGTTAGGGGTCTTTTAGATGAAGCTTCATACCAAATATAAAAGACCTAGGCCTTGTGGTTTCAGAGAAAAGGATTTTTAAAGATTTTCCCTATATAAGTCTATGTAAAAACAAAGGGCCCCTGAGCGGGGGCATTTTTGGCCCAAGGGCGATAATTTGAACAATCTTGGTAGAGGTCCAATGGATGAAGCTTCATTCTAAATATCAAAGTCCTGGACCTTGCGGTTTCAGAGAAGAAGATTTTTAAAGATTTTCCCTATATAAGGCCATGTAAAACCAAAGGGCCCCGGAACGGGGGCATTTTTTGCCCCAGCACTATAATTTGAACAATCTTGGTAGGGGTCCACTAGATAAAGCTTAATACCAAATATCAAAGTCCTGGGCCTTGCAGCTTCAGAGCAGAAGATTTTTAAAGATTTTCCCTATATAAGCCTATGTAAAACCAAAGGGCCCGGGGGCGGGGACATTTTTGGCCTCAGCACTATCATTTGAATAATCTTGTTAGGGGTCTTTTAGATGAAGCTTCATACCAAATATAAAAGACCTAGGCCTTGTGGTTTCAGAGAAAAGGATTTTTAAAGATTTTCCCTATATAAGTCTATGTAAAACTAGAGTGTTCACAAGTTTTTTCTTTAATTTGACCTACTGACCTACTTTTTGACCCGAAAAGACCTTTATTCAAACTTAGCCAAGATATTGTCACAATGACCATTCTGAGCAAGATTAATGATTTAACCAAACTTGTGGCCTCCTGAGTATTCACAAGGTTTTTCTATGATTTGACCTACTGACCTACTTTTCAACCGGACATGACCCATATTCAAACTTGACCGAGATATTGTCATGATGATCATTCTGAGCAACTTTGATTATGATTGGACCAAAATTGTGGCCCCTAGGGTGTTCACAAGGTTTTTATATGATTTGACCCGCTGACCTACTTTTTAACCCGATATGACCCATATTCGAACTGGACTGAAATATTGTCACAATGGTCATTCTGAGCAAGTTTCATGATAATTGGACCAAAACAGTGGCCTTCAGAGTGTTCACAAGGTTTTTCTATGATTTGACCTACTGACCTACTTTTTGACCGGACATGACCCATATTCGAACTTGACCAAGATATTGTCATGATGATCATTCTGAGCAAGTTTGATTATGATTGGACCAAAATTGTGGCCTCTAGGGTGTTCACAAGGTTTTTCTATGATTTGACCCGCTGACCTACTTTTTAAGCCGACATGATCCATATTCAAACTTCACTAAAATATTGTCACAATGATCATTCTGAGCAAGTTTGATGATGATTGGACCAAAACTGTGGCCTCTCGAGTGTTCACAAGGTTTTTCTATGATTTGACCTACTGACCTACTTTTTCACCCGACATGACCCATATTCGAACTTGACCGAGATATTGTCATGATGATCATTCTGAGCAAGTTTGATGATGATTGGACCAAAACTGTGGCCTCTAGTTTGTTCACAAGAAAAAGTTTACGCACGACGGACGACGGACGACGGACGACGCACGACGACGCCGGACATCTTACGGTCACAAAAGCTCACCATGACCTTCGGTCAGGTGAGCTAAAAAAATATACAAAATGTGAAATGAAATGTGCTGGTTTTATTACAAAAACACGTCTATTCAAATATATTCAAAAGTTTATCACCAAATTTTGAAAAAAATCAGATAAAAACTGATAAATTTTTCATATTTCTGTTGAAAATAATAAATTGCGAACACTCGTTAGAACCGCCACAACGAGGCGTTTCTAATGAGTATCCACAACTTATGTTTTGGAGCACTGATATAAAAACTAATGTATACCCCTGTTAACCCAAGTTTTAATATATAAAAAGGGGGTTTCAGGGGGTCAAGATTATACAGGCGTGATTTCATAATGTGATATAAATATTTCAGATATGGCGACGTCCTGCAATTGACGATGGACGCATTTCAGCAGATAGGACCAGAGAAATGGCGTAGAACATGTGCGCATATTGACAACCACATCGCAGAATGCCAGAAGAATGACTCACATGTTGACGCACAAATGGACTCATTAGTCATCATCTGGCTGATGACAGCGACACAGATTCAGATGATAGCGGCGGTGATTGGTAATCATGCTTTTACATGTCTTGATTGTTGAGAATGTCTAAGATGTTCAACATGCATTTTACATGTTTTATGTGCTGCAATTTAAGTGCAAATTCATAGCAGAATAAATGAAAATGCAATAAAAATACATCAAACAAAAGAATAAATTAAAATATAATATAAAAAGACACCGAAAACTCACACAACCAAGAGAGATATTTGGATATTACCCGGACTCGAACCAGCGGTGAAAAAGGTAAAATATTACATAGAAGTGGAAGACAGGGCGCTATCCACTGAGCCATTGTTACATATTGTATGAACGTGTTATTTATGGCTATTGAGTTGAACAATGAAGTACAACAGAACTATCTCTGTGTTGTAAAAATATAGAAATAAAATCCCTTCCCACCACTAATGAAAGGAAGCTACCAATGTTTAGCTGGTGTATATGCAAAAAAGGCAAAATTTATCAAAAATCAGTGTGTACGATAGGCCTACACTGGGCCGCGACCCATTTACCGACCTCTATGTATTCACCTTTTCGGAACACGGCGAAGATAAATATATGCATTCAGTCGGGTGTGAAATTATGTTAAAAGAGTTCACCAGTCTCAGGTCAATTTGTTCGAGCTTTTGTTTTGATATATATACAGCTGTGGCAAGTACCAGCAAAATATCTCAAATGTATTGGAGTATGACCATCACAAGATTATACTGTCAGGGGAGATAACTCTTAAACCAGGACACCCAGAATTGTGGTTCTTGTGCATGACACACCTGCTTAACTTCATGTATATCTGTACCAAGTACCATCAATATGCCTCCAAGGGTATGAGAGATATGGTGATCACAAGATGGTCGTACTGTTACAGTTACAGATGGTAACTAAGGATGGCTGGCATCTGAAAATGTCCGAAATAAGGAAATTTGAGGAACAGACACGATTACAGAGCCACAGTCGTCTCTGGTAAAGAATTCGAAAGAACAGAATGACTGCTTCGAAAGCTTCAACAGACGGAGAAAAGATTTTGAGACTCTGACCAAGCGACTGAAGAGCACCAGACAAGTCATCCCTGCTAGCATTCTACATAAATCTACAGCGGGCCGTTAGCTCACGGCCCGCTGTAGATTTATGTAGAATGCTTACTGGGATTGCTGCTGCTATGCGGGAGGGGTTGGCAACAGAGCCAGTAGCTGCCAGATGCTATGCAGAGAAACCCATGAATAAAAGTGTCAACTTATATCGAAGTGGGATTATAGTAAGCTTTTGGAGCCCTTGGTTAGCATCCAGTCCAAATAGGAAAGTCTACAACCCTCAAAGTTTTCCAGTATTTGGTCTTCTAGTAAGCAGTGTGCTAGAGCAATATATCTTGCGAAAACTGCCACAGGTCAGTTGGAATGTAATCACCCATACTATTATCAAATTCTTACACAATTGGCTGTCACGGGCCTTGAATGGTGCGACCTGTTTGTATGGTGTAAGAATAATTTTCATTTGGAAACAGTTTACTTCAATGGGGATGTTTGGCAGCATGTTAAGAGCAAAGTTGACCGTTTCGTTTTCCATTATTTCATTTAGATTTGCGAGAATAGAAATTGCTATTTGGAAAGTAATAAAACTTGATTAAAAGATGCAACAAGAACTAACAGGAGACACTTTAATTAATTTCGTCGACATAGTTTCAGTGGAAATCTAATTTCATCATATCCATAACAAAAGATATTGTTCGTTACCTATTCGGCCCAGGACTGTACAATTGGACCATTAAGCAAGCAAGCATGCTATTGTCCACAGCTGTGTAGCCGAATTTGCTATTGTCCACAGCTGGTTAGCCGAACCTGCTACTGAAAGGGGTAATGGTGTATCACAAAAAATGGTTTTATCATATGACGTCGCGTCTAAGAGTGTAATAACGCCATGTAATATTTTCGATAATCCACTAGTGGATTAAATATGCAAATTAGCTAGATACATCCCGTAACGTTACATTCGACGTCCTTAACAACGTCGCGTTTACTAATGGCGGAATATTGATATTTTTGGAAACAATCGTGAATAAAATGCGTTTTAAATGTCATATGATAAATAGAATCTTGCATTCGTGCTCATGTATTATTCATGTAAGATCCTCTATTTATTATATGACGTCGTTAATAAGCAGTGGATAACGTCATGTAATAAAAATCGTATGACCACACGTGTAATAACCCTTTGGCGAAATTAAGTAACGTCATGTCGACGTCCATGTCAACCATGCATTTTTTGTGGAAAATTGTTAAATTTAAAGGCGTTGAAATCCAATTTAAAGTGGTCATATGGAAGGCTCCTAAATTTCATATGATTTGACCACTTGTGTAAGATCATGTTTGCCTTATGACCACTCTTACACTCGTGGTCATTTGGCCGAAGGCTCGTTTCATAAATTTCATATGAGATGCCCACTCGTGTAAGATCCTTTATTATATTGATTCGCCGGTTGACTTTCTGCACATGGATCCTGAGCTTTGCGATTTGCTGAATATCCGTGGCCTCACTAAGAGTAAATTGTTTTTTGCTGCTCCGAAAATGGGAAATATTGAATGTGGCTCTTTTTGGGCCAATAATTTACGCAGAGTGAAGCCTTTATCAGACATCACATCATCCCCTTGTTCAAGCAAATCTAGCAGGCCAGATAACTTTGTTATTCCGAAATCAGACAAGCAACCTATGTACAAAGAAGACCGGAATGTAACAGCACCATGAGGAGCAATACCCAAGAGGCATTTGAAAGTGTTAGTTCCCTAATAATTTGAGTAAGGCTGAGAGTTCAAAACCAGTGAAGAAGGTTTCAGTACAGTCTACAATAACTCTAGTTCTCGGATGCAGCTGCTTAAAACAGTCTGGCATTTGCTCCTGGATAGTCACTTTTGGCAGCCAGATTGGGATGTGTCCAAGAACATAGTAAAGGAAATTAGGGTTTCAGCTTCATCGGATATTAATTGTAGGAAAAGTTAGCCACAAACAAAATACTGACAGAAATCTGCAAATGGGACAGAACTTTATTATATCTGGTAAGCCATAACGTCGAAACAATATGCACTGCTCCACATTGTGGTCAAACTATATATCAATTTTCAGCTTGATTAAATGTTCACTGCAGGAAGAGTTAGCCATAAACAAAATGTTAACAGCAATTTTCAAAAGGGCACAACTCTATAAATATTTGGTGGACTGTAACCTTGAAATAATATGCGCTGATCCACATCTTGGTCTAACTATAAATCAAGATGCAGCTTGATCGGTGCTAAATTGCAAGCAGAATTGCTTAGAGAAACATTCAAAGCGACATAACTTTGTTTTAATTTGTTGGACCATAACCTCAAAACCGGATCACTGACTACGTCAGAAAGGGCACCACATAGAGCTATTTAAGAGGTGTGGAATACGTTTTTGCCAGAATGTAGGTCTTGTGATGTTAAGTACTTGTGTGAATTTCCATGAGAGAAAGGCAAATACTTTTGAAGTTATGATCAAGGTTAAGTTTTTTTCTTTGGTTAAGACAAGACAAGCACATGGACAAAAGTCGTATAGGTATGGTCCTTTGTCAGAATATATGTCATGTGGTATGTGTGTGTAGTTTCATGAGAGTAGGGCAAATCCTTTTGCATTTATGACCGACGTTACGGTTTTTGGTTAAGGCGTTACAAACAGACGGACAACAGCAATATAGTTGTAGCCAGTGTAAGGCCATAACAATATGCACTGCTCCACATAATGGTCTGACTATAAATCAAGTTTCAGTTTGATCGAATCATAGGGGCTTGAATCATAAAAAAAGGAAAAAAAAAACACTTTTTTTTTGGTACTATATTAGAGACGAGGGGGGAAACTTCGGCTCAATTTTTTGAGGGGTTACCTCATTTTACCCATTGTATCTTTTTCGCAAATACAGTTTGTCACCTGCTTATTATGAATTCTACTAGTTAAATATGTCCACCTTGCAACAATAATCCGCCTCTGTCTGCCACTTGCAGGAAGCATGCTTTTCTCGCATGGATAACCTCAGCAACTCAAAATTCGGCATTACCGTGTGCCAAAAATTTTCAGGTTTTCATCAATCACAAGCGAACTAGTGTTACGGTGGGAACTTGTTTCGCTTTCACCCCTTGTATTTCATTTTACTTTAGCTCTCTTGGCCAATTTGAATCGAAAAAGATGTATTGGCAGCTTTAAATTCTGATTTTCCTACTTTTGCTTTGCTTTCCGCGTAGTTCTGTCAAAGATCTGAACAGAAACCAGGGCGCTTGCAATCATCGTCGTGTTTAAAAAGCGGAACGTGCTGTTTAAAAAGCGAGACGTGCAGATATAATCCGGAACTCTGCAAGCTACGTCCGACAGTGGAGTAGCTAGGGTTACTGTTAAAATGTGTGTGATAGCCTTGATTTCTCCTTTGAATTTTTTTCAATGTAGCATATTCTGCTAGGACTACGTATACACGTATACGCAGATAAGATAACTGTATGGTGTTTCTACGTATAATGGGCTGTGCTCTGGGAATATTGTATTGCATCGCTTTGCGGTCAACTTCCAATTCAGCTGCTGTAACTTTTTTGACACATGCGCAGAAAAGGACATAAAATGTTTACTGAAAAGCAGAAGACGGCCTTAGATCTGATAAAAACAAGGCACAACTGTCTGGTATATGTCCAGGCTGGGACGGGCACAACCCACGTTATCGAGGAGATTGCTAGAGTGCTCCGCATTGAAGGGAAATGTTTGTCAGTTTCTTGCACAACGGGTATCGTATAATATCTATGTGGCTTATGTGTTTTTGGCAGAGTGCTAAAGAACGTGTGCACATGACGTCATCACCTTGTGTTTAAACGCTCGTTCCCGGTACACGGCAACGGTAAGCTAAGCAAACAATATGCAGCAGTGTTAAGCCAAATGGTTCAGAATAGAAGTTAAAGAGATACGGCTAGAAATAACTTTTTTTTTTTTAAATTGTTTTACAAATTTCGATTCATAGTTGTCGGAATGACTGATGACTTTAAGCTGGTACCTAAATAACAATGGCTGTTTTGGTGCTTATTGGCCTGTAGGATTTTTCCTTCTTTTTCTTTCTTTCTTTGTGAGGAAAAGGCGTTTCAACATGTATTTTGTCTAATGTTTACTGTTATATCTCTCTCTCTCTCAGATATTCGGAAGAAATTTGTGGAGGTCTTAAGATTAAGTTGAGGGGCATGGAAATATTGTGTACTGTTCATTCCAGAGGTAGAAAGAACGGTGTACAGATCTAAACTTCAGACATAGAAAACTTCCATGAACGCATCGAGTCCCAAGATTTTCAGTGACGTCATTCTAAACCATGGTTCTCAACGCGCGTTGGTGAGGTCAACGCTTTTCCTCTCTTTGTAGAAAGAAACGGCGTGTAAATGTTTTTCAGTTTAAAAAGTTTGCCCTATAAGCATTGTTTCGCCCAGTGATGAGGGGAAAAGAATGCATTTATAAAAAAATAAACTTAATTTTTTTGCTTTTCATGAAAGTATGAACGACAGCGAGTCGCTAGAAAAGTTTAAATGAACCCCTTCGGGGTTCATTTACTTTGCAGGCAACCCACTGCGTTCGAACTATCATGAACAGCAGAAAAATAAATTTCATTTCTTAAGTGTTTGTTTTCTTTGCCTCATACTGCTGCCTCACACTAGGGTTTATTAGCTATCTCAATATCACACTGGTAAAGGCAAGCGCGCAGGATAAGGAACAAACCCACATGATAAGGAAAATTTTCCGATCAGGATAAAGAAGAAAATGGCAGAATCGGCATCACATGTGCAGGTTTGCTGTTGTTCTCGATCTCGTGTTATGGTTGCTAATCAATACGGCTGCTCACATTAGCTTCACGGAAAACACATATTAATCACAAATTTATATTCGATGGTCCGAATTCGACAGTTACAGCCAGTCAAACGGAGAACCGGACACAGTGGAGCTACTCAACCACGAAATCTCATTATTTTACATGAAACGCTCTTCTGGGAAGATGACATGCACTTTTTGTTGGTTGTAGACATACACATGATATATCGGACTGTTGCAAATACGATTTAAGGAAAATTGGAAATTGGAAGGCGCACAGTGAGAAATTCTAGTTCCATGCTCAATACAACGCCCACGGGCAAGGAAATGGGTACAACGCATATGATAAGACACAAAATTTTCCAGGGAAAATGGTAGTTGTATGGTCGTAGCTCTAGTAAATTTCCATCTCAGATAAGGTTTTCCGATATTAATAATTAGTCCTACATAGTTTAAAGCACCAATTGTGACCTTTAGGGAACGTCCAAAGTTTGTGTGCCTTGTCTTGGCATGTGCATTGCTCTGGTTCTAGCAATCTAATCGTCCCTTATTGGGAATAGTTGGATTGGGTTCATCGCCATCGTGATTTAGAGAAATGATATATATGTCCATGCAGCATTCTGGTAGTAAATTGTATGTTTGTTCTTTTGGCTGAAAATAAGGTAGATAACCTCGACAAATTCGTGAGACATACCTATTGCATGGTCGTTAAAGGTCCTGATATGATTTGGCTCCTTTCTGGCACCCACCTAAATCCTCTTCAGTGTGTATCGTTTCACTTGCTAGCAGGCTTAGTTAATGGAAGCATACAGAAACAAAGTGTTTCGTCTTCATGTATATTCAGAATAACTTGACTTTGGATGTGTCTGTATTGAGTTAATAAATTATAATGAAAATAGTAAGAGCAGTGTGATGAAAGCATATCCATTCGAAAGAAAAAGACAACATAAAATGCCTTTGGAAGCACCTGATTATATAGGTTTCAACTGGCGCATTAATATATCAGGTAGCACTGCTAACCATTTGTACACTGAGGCATAACTAGTTACTTTGTTTGTTTGGTTTGATTTGAGGTTTAACGTCCCTGTCAACACTGTAAATGTCATTTTGGAGACGTTGCTTCCAATTTTGTGGGACTTTTACCCGACATTGAAATGAAATGACATCTCAAGCCCTGTCGCCCAATGAAATTTAGCATGGACGGTCCGCCTCACACCGTGGTTGTTGGACAGGCTTAGATCCTGTAAGCGGTTTACCAGTACTAGTGTGCGGGCCGGATTCAGCTCTGCGTGGAAGCATCGTGCAGCCCATATATTTCTTCAAGCCCCTATGGGCGGGGGCGGCATATCTAGTTACCCCACCCACTTGCAGTATCATAGAGATATACAAAAAATGTAGCAGTACAGGATCAAAATGAAACAGGTACCAAATTATTCATTGGGTTCTTACTAAGAAAATGAGTAATAACAACATATATTTATCTTTATTATGAACGGAGTTATCGCAATTTTTATGTTGAATTGTCATGGTAAAAAACAAAACCTTATTTGTGAATGACCGAACATTTTTATTGATTTGATTTTCTGTGAAGTTGTATCTTTTCATTAAACTTAATTTGGCTATCACCATAAAACATTTATGAAACAAATATTCAGTGGGGGGGGGGGGGGGGCAGATATAATGGGAAATCATACCAGGTCCCTTATACGCAGTTCGTCGTCAGATATAAGGCAACTATTAAAGTATGTTCATGTATTGGTAACTGAAATTTTATGCCAGCCTCGGTCGCTCAGTCGGATGCGCATCTGACTGGTGATCAGGAGGAAGCGGGTTCGATACCTGCCGGGATCGGCAACATTCTTTTGTAGAGAATGATCATGAAACCTTTTCTACGGCCATTCTCTACCTACCGCTGATTCAAGAAGGGCAGTTGTCAATTTCTGGCGAAAGAATGTGCACTGTACTGGCTAACCGCTTACGTATACGCCTTCCCAGGAAAATGTGGATAGGTAAACTGACCGACTCAAAAATGTGCAGGTCAATTTACCTAAACATAAGCGGTTAACCAGAATGGTGCTCATTCTTGATCAATCTCCACGAAAGAATGTTGCCGACCCCGGTAGGTATCGAACCCACGTCCACTCAGACGCCCACCCGACTGAGCTACCGAGGCCGGCCTGGAGAGATAGGGGTGACAAAAATAAAATAAAATAGAAAATACTCGGATACGTTCAATTTATTTAATAATTGTGTCTAAAACTTGTGTGTGCAGAGTGATCTTAATCAACACTGTTTGCAATCATTATTCAAAACATTGTTGTGGGTACAGAGTGATCTGGATCCACACTGTTATCCAAAACATTGTTGTGGGTACAGAGTACACTTTTGCCTCATCCGAGGCGATTATAACGTGCAGCCACAACATGATGATGATGATGATTTCGTGTTTCACGTCGCGTCAACCCTCTTTGTGGGTCATAAGCGTCAAACGGTTAATGGTTAACGGCAATTAGAATTATGAGGATATTAAGAATAAAAAAGTTAGTTTGATATGTATAAAAATCTTAAACAGTTAAATCTTATGAAAAAGTCCAATTTCTTTTAAGAATAAAATAATATTTTCAAAAGGTACATCTTGAAACAATTGTTGCAAAGTGTCAGCTTTGAAGTATAAGTTACGGGACTGTGAAAAGTCTACACATTCAATTAAAATATGTTTCACAGTGAATGGCTGATCACAGCCTACACAGGAAGGCTGTTCATCACCATTTAAAATAAAAGAATGAGTAACTCTAGTATGGCCAATGCGCAGTCGTGTTAATACTACACCCTCTTTCCTGGAAAACTGTGGAGGAGAGCATTTAGTTCCAACGACAGGTTTAATGGCATGGAGTTATTTATTGCACGGTCCCATTCGCCTTGTCATTCCGACAAGATGTATCTGTTGATAAATGTTTTAAAATTATTGAAAGGAATTTTAAAAACAGACGGATCAAGATTGAGCGATTCCTTTGCTTTCTTGTCAGCAGACTCATTGTCGACAATACCAGTATGGCTCGGAAGCCAACAAAACAAGATTTGGTGCGTTTTAGAAATTTCATGATGTTTTTCGAACAGTTTTTGTATTTGAGGATTTTTAGATGATGATGATGATTTCGTGTTTAACGACGCGTCAACCATCTTTGTGGGTCATAAGCGTCAAACGGTTAATGGTTAGACGGCATGCATAATTATGATGCTATTAAAAGTAAAAAGTCAGAATGATAATGTATAAAAATCTGAAACAGTTAAATCTTATGAAAAAGTCCAATTTCTTTTAAGAATAAAATAATATTATCAACAGGTACATCTCGAAACAGTTGTTGCAAAGTGTCAGCTTTGAAATATAAAATTCGTGAGGGTGAAAAGTCAACACAGTCAATTAAGATATGTTTCACAGTGAATGGCTGATCACAACCTACACAAGAAGGCTGATCATCAACATTAAAAATATAAGAATGAGTAACTCTAGTATGGCCGATGCGCAGTCGTGTCAATACTACGTCCTCTTTTCTGGAAAACTGTGGAGGGGAGCATTTTGTACTAACGAAAGGTTTAATGGCATGGAGTTTGTTATTTATTGCACGGTCCCATTCGCCTTGCCATTCCGACAAGATGCATCTGTTGATAAATGGTTTAAAATTATTAAAAGGAATTTTAAAAACAAATGGATCAAGGTTGAGCGATTCCTTTGCTTTCTTGTCAGCATATTCATTGCCGACAATGCCAATATGGCTCGGAAGCCAACAAAACAAGATTTGGTGTGTTTTAGAAATTTCATGATGTTTTTCGATCAATTTTTGTATTTGAGGATTTTTAGATGATGAATGGTCTAAAGCCTTAAGCACAGAAAGTGAATCAGAAAATATAATTGCTTTTTGAATTGTTGAAGAACTGATAAAATCTAAAGCTATGTCTATTGCTTTGGCTTCAGCTGTAAAAATAGATGAACCATCTGGAAGGCGCATGGTTTTGTGCGTATCTTTAGAAACATACGCACAACCAACTTTATCTCCTTCTTTGGAACCATCAGTATAGACTTGCTGGTAATCATTGTAACGTGACTGCAGTACCTGAAAGTTTTGTTTGAGAAGTATCGGATTTGATTCGGATTTTTTTCCATCATGTAAGTCGAACAGAATAGAAGGTTTTTTAATACACCAAGATGGAACTCCGGCCGTTTCATGTTTTTGAATATTTTTAAGGTCGATACCTGAATTTTCTAGCAGTGGTAAAATACGTAATCCAAAAGGTTTGATTGCTGTGGGTTTTGTTTCATACTTATCTACAAATTGAGGTGGAAATGAAATTTTGGATGCCGGGTTAGATGGATTAGCAGCAAGTCTAAAAGCGTACTGAAGAGAAAGTTTCTCTCTGCGCGAAGTTAAAGATGGTTCACCTGCTTCCACATAAAGGCTTAATACGGGAGAAGTACGGAAGGCTCCCATAGCCAAACGAAGGCCTTGATGATGAATAGTATCCAAAGATTTTAAATAAGACTTTCTGGCAGAACCATAAACAACAGACCCATAATCTAATTTAGATCTTATCAGAGACCGGTAGAGATGTAATAAAGTGTACCGATCTGCTCCCCAACTTGTATGGGCTAAAAACTTTCAAAAAATTCAAAGCTTTTAAGCATTTCGCTTTAAGATATTTAATATGGGGAATAAAGGATAACTTTTGATCAAATATGACCCCAAGAAATTTGGCTTCTTCAACGACAGGAATTTGTGATCCGTACAAAAACAGGGAAGGATGGTCGTGTTTCTTCCGTAGCTTACAAAAAT
Organism: Lucinisca nassula; assembly: GCA_963580285.1. Taxonomy (NCBI): domain Eukaryota; kingdom Metazoa; phylum Mollusca; class Bivalvia; order Lucinida; family Lucinidae; genus Lucinisca; species Lucinisca nassula. The sequence goes on along the minus strand of OY757020.1, from coordinate 95,284,957 downwards.
GAACACACTGCGTTTTCGACTTGGAGAACTTGAAACCATTTTTATCAGTCCATTCTTCTATTCGTTTTAAGTTTTGTTGTAACTTTCGTTCAATTGTTTTCATGTTTTTTGAACGGTAACATATACAGAAATCGTCAACATACAAGGAACAATCAGTTTTGTCGTCCAAACATTGTACAATATTGTTTATTCTGATGTTAAACAGCGTAGTTGAAACAATACTACCCTGTGGGACACCCTGTTCTTGATCATAGAAATCTGACACGGTAGACCCCACACGCACCTGAAACATGCGCTCCCCTAAAAAGCTTTCAATAAAATTGGGAAGTTTTCCTCTTAAGCCAATGTTATGTAGATCTTTCATTATGCCATAACGCCATGTTGTATCATCTGCTTTCTCCAAGTCGAAAAAGACAGCTACTACGTGTTCTTTGTTAATAAAAACATCTCGTATAAATGTTTCTAGTCTTATTAAATTGTCATTGGTACTACGTTCCGAACGAAAACCCGATTGATATTCTGAAATGAGGTTGTTGGACTCTAAGTACCAGACTAATCTCTTGTTTATCATTCTCACCAATGTTTTACACAAACAGCTTGTCAAAGCTATCGGACGATAATTTGTAGGTTCTGCATGATCTTTCCCTGGTTTCGGAATTGGTACAACTGTAGCTACGCGCCAACTCTCAGGACAGACCCCCGTTTCCCAAATATTATTAAAGATATCTAAGAGTGTTGAAAGAGAACTTTTTGGCAGATGCTTAAGCATCTGATAATGAATTTCATCAGGGCCGGTTGCCGTATCATGTGATTTTTCAATGGCTTCAACAAGTTCAGGTAAGTTAAAAGGTTTGTTGTATTCTTCGAGATTAAGGGAATTTAAAGTTTAATTTTCTTTTCTCTTGGTCCTTTTTGAAAGGGGGAGTTCCAGCCTATAGTAAATTTCCATAGGGTTCTGCCCACGCACAGATTTTCATGATATTGTGCGTAATTACTGCTTGGTAAATGACTATTCATTATTTAGCTATTTCACTCTTATATCTGTTTTCGTTATAAATCTACAATGTTTTGTTTATGTCCACATCTGAAAGTGGGGGTACCCCCAAACTAGTGTATATATACATTCCACCTTTTTTATGTTTTGGAGTTATTTTGTTCTCAGGCATCACTGTAGTCATCTGTGATTATCTTTGTATCACATTTAGCATTGTTTAGGCAAAGATCTATACACGATGCTCAATTTCATATGGAGCAGACCCCAGAATTCACAACCATAAAATCTCTTGGAGTATGTTTGTCGTTTGATTTCACACTGTTGCAGTTCTTGTCACCCCATCATTTTAATATGAAAATTGGCCATATATATGTAGAACATTTTATCAAACTTTCTTGAAAATCTGAGACCGGTAACATACCGCATTTGAAAATTGAATAGTAATGGTCAGAGTTTTGAATTGTTTCAAACCATTTGAAGATATCATATGGTGCGACATTTTCAATCGAAAAATTGCTCGCCAATATATAATAAACATGAATATATGTATGTTTATATGATGGTGTATAGTACGAGCTCATATATAATCAGCATTTGTATCAATTATGATGCCCTAATGAACACCAAAAAAAAACAAAAAAAAACACACAATTCATTTCGAGCTTTTGTTAACAATTCAATTAGATCTTATTTAAAAAAAAAACTTCATTTTAGAACAAGGCTTTTTTGCATTAATGTAATTCTAAATAGAAGTGGAGGCAATGCTGAAGCTTAGTATGACAAAGACTGTTGAAATGGCAAGTAAACTGGATGGATTTGTAAACCAGACAATTTTACTTGACTCTAATAAGTATGTATTTAACTGATGCAGTGATCTTGAAAAGTTTGAAAAGTCTGATTGTCATACTGGAATGACACAGGTTGCTTGAATGGCCAAGAATAATGATGTTTGTATTATGTTTCAGCCAGGTAGGTCATAATAACACAGACAATATTTTCTGATCTTTTGGCCCACACTAAACACAGATTACTGTTGACAGCATGGTACTGTTGCATTTGGCTCACCCTGACAATGCCCCTTCAGTCTACTTCAATCGCACTAACTTTCACCTTGTAAAAAGTTATATTCTGAAATATGATCATCTATGTTCTAAAATATGATCCAGAAAACAAGCAGTTATTTTTGGAAAGCTTAATTTATATAATAGAGAAGACTTAATTCAACTTTCAAACACTTTCACAATTTAAAATAGCAAACAAGTCATGTGCTAGCAGTACTTTAGAAAAATGTGAAGCCAGCTGCACTGATTTTGATTCAGCCAATGTGCTAGTGGTACAGCGTACAAGTAATTCATGCCATTTGTATATCTTCGCCCCCGTCCATTGGGGCTTGAAGAAATTGACTTGGCTGCATGTCGCTTCCACACAGAGCTAAAACTAACCAAACACGAGTACTGGTAAACCGCTTAGAAGGACTAAGCTTGCCCAGGCAAAGTGGTGTGAGTCAGGCCGTCCAATGTATATAAGCCTTGTAGTTTCATAGGCAGGCAGGGCTTGAGATATCATTTCATCTCAATGTCGGGAACAAGTCCCACAAAATTGGAAGCAGCATCTCCAAAATGACCTAAATAGTGTTAACGGGGATGTTAAGTAGAAGTAAAACAAAGATCAGGAATTGATACAATTAACTTACTCCACCCATAAAAGACACCAAAGGGAAAGAAATACAAACATTAAGCGACCAGACCATAATGGAAACCTAAACAAAGGAAGGCCATAAGGACAGTTACTTTCCCACAAAATGGCCATATGGTCATCCGAAACTAAAAGACACAAGTGATACACACAGTAAGTAACAAACAACAACATAAAATAAATCGCCACAGAAGAGCCGCCTTGGAACGGTCAGTGGAAGATTTCCACTGGGGGGCCTAAATCGATTTTACGTGGCCACAATCCTCGCCCTTACTTCCGTCGCGATTTAGACAAATAATTTGTTCAGTCCGCATGAAGGCCTCCTAACTCATCAGTGCAACATCTCCGTGAACACAAAAATCAAAGAACCACAGAGGTGAGACAACGGTGAGGACTCGACAGCAAGAAACCACTGAAATGCTGGAGCAAAAGAAAACCAACAGTTAGACTCCGACGAGCCCGACCAGAGACAGAGCACCAGGCACCAACCAACATTACCTTGAATTAGATCTCTCTAATTCTCAATAAGCCCCCACGCCGGAGCCGCCACAGAACCTGAGGCCCGACCCACCGGCGTGCAACCAAAGAGGGAAGCAAAGCCGCCAACCGCGACCGGGCCAACCACCATGCATGCAGCCCGTCGCACAATATCCATGCCGCACCCAACCCCCCTACATCGAAGAACGACTCCACGAAATTGGGTACTGAAGTCATTGCGGTCATACACTTTTCTGAATTCAAATACTAAGTCACCATAAAACCCGGGCCCCGACAGACCTTGTTGCAGAAGAGATTTAAGTCCAATATTGAATTTTGAAACCAAACCAGAACGGCGTCTATAAAATTTTGAAAAGGCTTTGCGCAGCCTATGGTACCGACAACCCTGACTAAGGAGTTTAGCCGTTAATAATTTATTACGAGTGTTGAAGTCAGTTACATGACTACACACTCTAGCAAATCGAATTAATTGCGAAATATAAACGCCATAGGATGGCGCACGAGGAACACCACCATCCAAAAAAGGAAAACCCACAATCTCAAAATCAAAGCCACCGCGTCCACCACAAACTTTGCACGAAACAAATCCATCCACAATAGATAGATGTAAATCCAAAAACGGGGCCTCGGTATCAGAAGAATCCGCCCTATTCAACTGAAGCCCTAGGGGGCAAATCTGACTGATCAAACCATCAAAATAGGTATTATCAATATTTAACAAATCATCTAAATATCTAGAAGTAGAGCTAAAAGCTTCAATAATTTCAGATTGGTTATCAATGGAAAGCGACAAAATGAAGTCTCTTTCATAACAATACAAGAACAGATCAGCCACAAGAGGTGCGCAATTAGTACCCATCGGAATACCCACAACTTGTCCAAACAACTTAGTACCGAATCTAATATAAATATTGTCAAGTAGAAAGGTGAGGGCATCACACACCCTCTGACATGACCAAAGTGTATAATTCTTATGCTCTTTAGAAGCGAAAAATGCACTTCTGACATTACATGCAAGACAGAGAGAATCTTCTCTGTGAAAAGCCCATTCAATTAAATCATTAAGCTTTTCTTTTATAAAATTATGAGGAAGTGTAGTGTAAAGAGTGGAAAAATCGTAGGTAGACAGACTAGAAGCACGAAACTGTCTAGATTTCAATTTATTTAAAACATCATTCGAACCCCCCATAGACCAAAACAGATTTCTTCCTGATCTTTCAAAGACTTTATCACAACACCCAACCACATGCGCTCCAACAGCAGCAAGACAGGAAGTTAATAATTTAGAAAGCCCAGTGGTAGTGCAAGAGCTAGAATCTGCAACAAACCGCGCCTTGTAAGGCCCTTTATGAAGTTTTGGTAACCAGTATAGCGTAGGAAGCTTGTCTTGGCCTTCGTTAACACACACAGCAAACTTGGTGGCTGAAAGACAAACATGTTTATCTACTATAGCTCTCTCTTCAGCCAAAGGCCGAAGCCCACAGGCCCCAGCACCACCAAGCCCCCGCTCAAGCGCGTCAACACAGCGGAGCCGTCACACAACGACGACGTTGTTAGCGGCCTTGTCCGCAGGGGCCAAAACAAACTTCTTATGAAATTCCTGAATACCTAGTTTAAGATGACGTAAAGACGCCCTGGGCCTAGGAGGCAATAAGCCAGCACCCCGAGAACAGAAAGAAACGCGTTTATTCACTAGTTTTAAAATGCTAAGCCTCCAGTCCCCAAGGGCCCCACGCTCAACATACTCTCGCCTACACCATCGATTACCGAATTCATTCAATGAAGCAGCGACCTCATCCCCACATTCACCGAAATCAACCCCAGAAGGAAACCGATATTTCGGTCCCTCAGAAACCACATTCCCCATCCCTGAATCAGGAATAATTTTCAAATTGCCAGTAATTACATGACCAGCAGCAGAACAGCAACACTTTGAGTTTTTACAATCACATGAATCAGGAGTATTAGTATCAATATCAAGATCTGAAACAAGTTTATTGAAATTAAAAATGATAGATCTAACAGGTTTGTTATACCTACAGCAAATTACAGGTGTTTCAGTATTTTGAAAATAAGCAGGAATGGAAGAAAGCACGGATCTCTCACGGAAGATACTAGGCAAATCTATAAAATCCATACCCTTATTGATGAAGGATATTTTGAAGAAATGGCGTTTATGATTAATTTCAGAATCAATGCAAGGACGGAGAGTATGCTGAGCATAGCCTCTAGTTAACAGAGCCGCATCATACAACCGATGAGAACCATCGTAGAACCCACCCGCCTCGGCGTCCAGAAGACGTAAGACAGAAACGGGCAATGAACCCAAAAACGAAAGCACAGAGCGGCGTCCATGACCTAATAATATAATAAAACCTCAATACAAACAAACAAACCATTTGTAAAACCGATGAATACAGAGCCAGAAAACTTAACATAGATGACAAGCATTGCATACATAAGACTACATATGCAAATGGTATTTCAGCATCTAAATACAATATCAGCTATCAAATAAATGTTTTACAGCAACTTGCCTTCCATCTATATCATTTCGGGAAGTGTATAAAAGATGATAAATGTGAAAATTGTTTCAGTGTGACTAGTTCTGCATTTATTTTGAAGACTAAAACATTGCAGCAAACACTTTTGCCTATGTTATAATGAACCTAGAAAAAAATGCAGAAAATGTTTTTAATGGTCTCACAAAACCTTTGATGTGTGTGTGTGTGTGTGGGGGGGGGGGGGGGGAAGCGACATGCAAGTCTCTTTGACCAGGTGATTTAAGAAAAAATACCAATACATGGACTGATCAATAATAAGAACAAATCAGAAAATCAGCTTGTCCTTTCACAGATGGCAAATTATTGACTGCTGTTTTATTTTAAAGAGGGAAATGTCTACAATAAAAACAATTAAGGAAACAACAGGATTATGAAAGTAATTTATTAAGCAAACTCAATACGCCATTGTGTATTACTGACATTAATATCTTTGTATTGTGGGTTTAAAAAAAGACCAAATAAAGTAGGGTAAATCATATCCACCTTGTCTCTTACTCCGATTGTGTCATAATACATTTTTTCAGCATAACAGCTTTTGCAATGCTGTAAACACTAACACTCACCGTGATCACTGCATGGGTGCATTATATTTTTCTCTCTGCTAATGTATGTTCTCATCTACTATTTAAAACCCAAACTAAAAATCATTCTCTGTCGAACAGTGAATTTTTGTTTGTGTGTGTGTGTGGGGGGGGGGGGGGGGGAGGAGGTGCAGGGGCGGAATTACGTAAATGTATATGCTAAACTTTGCATGATAAGGTGACACTATATGGTCATAAAAATACAATAAAAATATACATAAAGAAAAATCTGGTCCCCTGATATTGCAAATGACTTCATCACAAAAATCAAAAATATACCTAAACACATATCTGGCAATCAAAAACAATGTTACCGGTTTCTGATTTTTTTTTAATTTGTTTGCTAAATAAAGGATATATGTGGCCAATTTTATGTGTAATATCTTGGAGTGACAAGATCAGTAACACATCTAACACTTGGGATAAACATTTTACTTTTTATAAATTTTCATGAAAAATTTAAGAAATTTTGTAAATAAATTCATCAGAAAAATTAAAAGACCTAGACACATATATATTTTTGGTATTATATGAATCCTTATAGAGTTATGTTGCCAATCAAAGCAACAAAATTTGAAAACAATCGAGCTTGTTGATTTAAGAATGAAAAGTTCACAGGTGTGTATGACCTCTACAGGGGATTATCTAAGGGAGCTCTCCTGAGAACTATAGTAATTAATCAAATAAAACAAAGTTATATATATAGTTGATAGACCTAAAGTAAACAACAACTGAAGTTTCAAGAAAATCTGTGCGTGGGCAGATTTGGAACTCCCCCTTTCTAAAAGAGTCAGAATAATTACGCGATGATGAATTTCTCAAGAATGTGCTCCCAAGAGTATCTGAAATATCTTTTTTTGTTGAAGCTATTGTGTCAAATTCAGTATTTAAATGTGTAAAACTAGAGGACTTTGTTTTTCCTGAAATATTTCGTACCATATCCCAAACCTTTTTAATGGGGGTTTTGTAGTTCATTTTGGAGACATATTCTCTCCATGACTTTCGTTTTGAAGCTCGGATTGTTCGCCGAGCTTTAGCTCTAAAAACTTTTACGTCGTTTAGCTTTTCTGAAGTGGGACTTTAGCAGAACTTATTTAGAGCCTGTTTACGCTTTTTAATAGCTTCTTTACAGTCATTATTAAACCAAGGCTTGCTTTTCTTAGTATTTGTGGAGGTCTTTGGAATGCATTGTTCTGATATATTAATAAGTGTATCTGTGAAATCAGAAACAATGTCAGAAGATTCATTAAAGTGATCAACTGATAACTCTTTTTCACATAAATTATGGAATAATTCCCAGTCGGCTTTATTCATTTTCCATTTCTGGTTACAGTCCTCATCTGGTTCATTTACGTTCTCAATTACAACAGGGAAGTGATCACTTCCGCACTGATCATCATGAACTGACCAGTCATAGTCCAAGAAGAGAGATGGGTGGCACAAAGAGAGATCTAAGGAAGATAAATGACCTGTCGCAGGGTGAAGGTATGTATAAGATTTATCATTCATTAAGCAAAGATCGTTATTTGCAATAAAATCTTCAATAAGTGCTCCTCTGTTGTTGTTATCTTTACAACCCCATAAAATGTTATGGCCATTGAAGTCTCCAACTAAAATATATGGCGATGGAAGTTGACTCAGCAATGATTCAAGATGTTCGGTCTCTAGAGAAAATGAAGGTGGTATATATAAAGAACAAATTGTAGTTTCTTTGTCTAGAGAAACCGATACTGCTACAGCCTGCAGGTCTGTTTTTAATTTGATCTCTCTTTGTGGTAAACATGATTTAACAAAAACTGAACTGCCACCAGATGGTTTTTGCCATCAGAATAAATGTAGTTATATGCATTGAAACCTTTTAAATTGATGTCATCATTTTTTAAAAACGTTTCCTGTAAACAAAAAACCGATGGGTTAAGTAATGATACAAGTAATAAGAGTTCATTGTAGTTTGCTTTGAGACCTCGACAATTCCACTGTATTATTTTGTGTTTTAAATCCATTGTATGGAGAGATTTTTATAAGACTAGAACTAATGGGCTATTATGGGCGATCGAGATCTATTGCTAGACCTCGGCGATGGAGCATCAGTAAACTCCATATCGCTACTATCACTAAGAGACCCAAACCGGTTATGGTGTTTAATTCGGTCTATCGATCCTTTTCGTTGTCTGTTGTTTGATTTTTGTGATTTCTGTGACGCTGTTTGTTTTAATTGAGCTTGTTTCTGTTGTTTTTTAATATCTTTTTGAATCATCTCTAATGTAGCATTTTTTAGAATTTTGTCTGTTTTTTCGTTTCAGTTGCAAGTGATGGTGTTTGTTTTTGGACGGTGTTTCCTTCTGTTGCAAGCGATGGTGTTTGTTTTTGGACGGTGTTTCCTTCTGTAGAGTTTTCCTTTGGTATTTCTGTTGTTTTGTTTTTTGTTTTAAGTTGTTCTAAAGGTTCTAAACCGGGAATTGGGTCTGTTTGAGTGATGGCATCTGCGACAGAAACCTTTCTAATAGGTGACTGCGCGATGCTAGCGTAGCTGATTCCAGGAATTGGGGTTGGACACTCGACAATTTTCCGCGCTTCAACAAATGAAATGTTTCGGGTAAATTTAATTTTCAATATTTCTTTTTCTTTTTGCCATACTTTACACTCTTTTGAATTGGCCGAATGCTTTTCACCACAGTTGATACATTTGGGTTCTTTACGGCAGTCTTTTTCGTGATGACCCGTTATCTCGCCACAATTAGGACAGACAGGATCTTTCGAACATCTGTCTTCATGGTGTCCGTACTTTTGACATTGGTGACATCGTAACGGGTTTGGAACGTATATCTCTACACTCACTCTGAAATAAGCCACTTTAATATTTTTTGGTAATACTGGCGAATTGAAGGTAAAAACAAAGGTGTTTGTGTCTTTTAACTGACCATCTCTTCTGATTTTAAATCTTTTCACGGCTGTAACTCCCTGTGACTTTGTTCCTTCGAGAATCTCCTGTTCACTGCAATTCCTCAATTCAGGGCAACGAATTACCCCTTTTGAGGAATTGAGTGATGCATGACGAAACGCACGTACTTTCAGATCGTGAAAAGTCGTGGTCCTAAGGAGACTCTCGGCGTGGGCTTTCTTTTTAACTTCAATTAGCAGTTGGTTTGATCGGTGTAGAGTTTTGATACTTTCAGGTTCTCCAGCAAGACTTTGAATAACTTTTTGAATAAGAAATGGCGATAATGATGTGATTTTTCTGTTCTCTTCTGTACATTCAAGTATAATGAAGCGCGGAAAGTTGTGTTGATGTTCGGTTGTCGTTTGGTTTTGTTCCTCATTTTCGGATGAATCGTAGTCTATGTCTTGGTCGGTCTTTTTTTCTTTTATTGATGGATGCCATGTTGAAAAATTTGTTCGATTCGTCCTCCGTGCTCTCCGCCCACCGAGGATTTTTAGATAATGAATGGTCTAAAGCCTTAAGCACAGAAAGTGAATCAGAAAATATAATTGTTTTTTGAAATGATGAAGAACTGATAAAATCTAAAGCTAGGTCTATTGCTTTGGCTTCAGCTGTAAAAATAGATGAACCATCTGGAAGGCGCAAGGTTTGGTGCGTATCTTGAGAAACATACGCACAACCAACTTTTTCTCCTTCTTTGGGACCATCAGTATAGACTTGCTGGTAATCATCATAACGTGACTGCAATACCTGAAAGTTTTGTTTGAGTAGCATTGGATTTGATTCGGATTTTTTACCATCATGTAAGTCAAACAGAATAGAAGGTTTTTTAATACACCAATATGGAACTTCTGCCGTTTCATGTTTTTGAATATTTTTAAGGTCGATACCTGAATTTTCTAGCAGTGGTAAAATACGTAATCCAAAAGGTTTGATTGCCGTGGGTTTAGTTTCATACTTATCCACAAATTGAGGTGGAAATGAAATTTTGAATGCCGGGTTAGATGGATTAGCAGCAAGTCTAATAGCATATTGAAGAGAAAGATTCTCTCTGCGCGAAGTTAAAGATGGTTCACCTGCCTCTACATAAAGGCTTAATACGGGAGAAGTACGAAAGGCTCCCATAGCCAGACGAAGGCCTTGGTGATGGATAGTATCCAATGATTTTAAATAGGACTTTCTGGCAGAACCATAAACAACAGACCCATAATCTAATTTAGATCTTATTAAAGACCGGTAAAGATGTAATAAAGTATACCGATCTGCTCACCAACTTGTATGGGCTAAAACTTTCAAAAGATTCAAAGCTTTTAAGCATTTCGCTTTAAGATATTTAATATGGGGATTAAAAGATAACTTTTGATCAAATATGACCCCAAGAAATTTGGCTTCTTCAACAACAGGAATTTGTGATCCGTATACAAAACAAGGAAAGTTGTTCGTGTTTCTTCCGTAGCTTACAAAAATGAACACACTGCGTTTTCGACTTGGAGAACTTGAAACCATTTTTATCAGTCCATTCTTCTATTCGTTTTAAATTTTGTTGCAACTTTCGTTCAATTGTTTTCATATTTTTTGAACGGTAACATATACAGAAATCGTCAACGTACAAGGAACAATCAGTTTTGTGGTCCAAACATTGTACAATATTGTTTATTTTGATGTTAAATAGCGTAGTTGAAAGAATACTACCCTGTGGGACACCCTGCTCCTGATCATAGAAGTCTGACACGGTAGACCCCACACGCACCTGAAACATGCGCTCCCCTAAAAAGCTTTCAATAAAACTGGGAAGTTTTCCTCTTAAGCCAATGTTATGGAGATCTTTCAATATACCATAACGCCATGTTGTATCATATGCTTTCTCCAAGTCGAAAAAGACAGCTACTACGTGTTCTTTGTTAATAAAAGCATCTCGTACAAATGTTTCTAGTCTTATTAAATTGTCATTGGTACTACGTTCCGAACGAAAACCCGATTGATATTCTGAAATGAGGTTGTTGGACTCTAAGTACCAGACTAATCTCTTGTTTATCATTCTCTCCAATGTTTTACACAAACAACTTGTCAAAGCCATCGGACGATAATTTGTAGGCTCTGCATGATCTTTCCCTGGTTTCGGAATTGGTACAACTGTAGCTACACGCCAGCTCTCAGGACAGACCCCCGTTTCCAAAAAATATTATTAAAGATATCTAAAAGTGTTGTAAGAGAACTTTTTGGCAGATGCTTAAGTATCTGATAATGAATTTCATCGGGGCCGGTTGCCGTATCATGTGATTTTTCAATGGCTTCAACGAGTTCGTATAAGTTAAAAGGTGTGTTGTATTCTTTGTGATTAAGGGATTTGAAGTTTTCTTTTCTCCTGGTCCTTTTTTGAAATTTCTAAAAGTGTCAGAATAATTACGCGATGATGAATTTCTCAAGAATGTGCTCCCAAGAGTATCTGAAATATCTTTTTTTTGTTGAAGCTATTGTGTCAAATTCAGTATTTAAATGTGTAAAACTAGAGGACTTTGTTTTTCCTGAAATTTTTCGTACCATATCCCAAACCTTTTTAATGGGGGTTTTGTAGTTCAATTTGGAGACATATTCTCTCCATGACTTTCGTTTTGAAGCTCGGATTGTTCGCCGAGCTTTAGCTCTAAAAACTTTTACGTCGTTTAGCTTTTCTGAAGTGGGACTTTTGCAGAACTTATTTAGAGCCTGTTTACGCTTTTTAATAGCTTCTTTACAGTCATTATTATACCAAGGCTTGCTTTTCTTAGTATTTGTGGAGGTCTTTGGAATGCATTGCTCTGATATATTAATAAGTGTATCTGTGAAATCAGAAACAATGTCAGATGATTCAACTGATAACTCTTCTTCACATAAATTATGGAATAATTCCCAGTCGGCTTTATTCATTTTCCATTTCTGGTTACAGTCTTCATCTGGTTCGTTTTCGCTCTCTATTATAACAGGGAAGTGATCACTTCTGCACTGATCATCATGAACAGACCAGTCATAGTCCAAGAAGAGAGATGGGTGACACAAAGAGAGATCTAAAGAAGACAAATGACCTGTCGCAGGGTGAAGGTAAGTATAAGATTTACCATTCATCAAGCAAAGATCGTTCTTTGCAATAAAATCTTCGACAAGTGCTCCTCTGTTATTGACATCTTTACAGCCCAATAGAATATTGTGACCATTGAAGTCGCCAACTAAAAGATATGGCGATGGAAGTTGACTCAGCAATGAGTCAAGATGTTCGGGCTTTAAAGAAAATGAGGGTGGGGTATATAGAGAGCAAATTGTAGTTTCTTTATCAAGAGAAATCGATACTGCTACAGCTTGTAGGTCTGTTTTTAATTTGATCTCTCTTTGTGGTAAACATGATTTAACAAAAATTGAGCTGCCACCAGATGGTTTGTTGCCATCAGAATAGATATAGTTGTATGTATTTAAACCCCTGACATCTATGTTGTCATCAGTTTTTAAAAAAGTTTCTTGCAAACAAAACAACGATGGGGTTAGTAGCGAAATAAGTAATAAGAGTTCATTATAATTCGATTTAAGACCTCGACAATTCCATTGCATTATTTTGTGTTTTGAATCCATTTCAAGGAGAGATAGTTAAAGACTAGAAACTATTATGGAGGTGCAATTGGTGATATAGATCTGCTACCACCAGCTCGTGGTGTGGCAGACCTCGATCTGTTATTGCCACTTGGTGATGATGGAGTTTCAGTCAACTCCATATCACTGTCACTCAAAGATCCGAATCTGTTCTGAAATTTTATATTGTCTCTTTCCATTTTTAGCTCACCCGAGCCGAAGGCTCATGTGAGGTATTAGTATACCACGAGCCGGCGTCCGTCGTCCACACTTTCAACGAAGTATATCTCTGGAACCAGTGGGCCGGCCTTGATCAAATTTCATATGAACCATCATCAGGTAGGGGGAAAGGCTGTATTAGGTTTTCGTGCAGATCGGATGAGAACTCTGGTTGCCACAGCAACAAAGAGCTCCCATAGGCTTAACATAGGAAAAAGCTTGTCATCACTCTGGCTCCGTCAATTTTTTTCTGATCGACTTCATTCTTGCAGATAACGAGGACAGGCATGAAATCTCGATCAAGTTCGATTTTGGGCTGAATCGGATTATTCACTCAGGAGTTACATGCCCTTGAGCGTTGAAAAAATTGCCTATTGACTTAACATGGGGAGAATGTTGTCATCACCGTAGCTGCTTCAATTATTTTCAGATTGGCTTTATTCTTGCAGATAACCAGCACAGCCATGAAATCTCGGTCAAGTTCGATAACTGGCAGAATCGGATCATTCACTTAGGAGTTACCTGCCCTTGTGTGTTTTTGCATTAGGGTTAATGGGAATTTCAAAAATGTATATCTTAAAGACTACTTGGCCGACTTTGATCAAATTTCATGTGTCGCATAATTGGGCACGTGGACAGGCTTCATTGGGTTTTCAGGCAGATCTGAGTGGAACTCTGGTTGCAATGGCAACATCTAGCTCCCATAGACTTCACATAGGAAAAAGCTTGTCATCACTCTAGCTCCGTCAATTTTTTTCTGATCGACTTCATTCTTGCAGATAACCAGTACAGGCATAAAATCTCGGTCAAGTTCGATTTTGGGCCGAATCAGATAATTCACTCAAGAGTCACGTCCCCTTGAGCGCCCGAAAAATTGCATATCGACTTAACATGGGGAAAATGTTGTCATCACTGTAGCTGCTTCAATTTTGTTCGGATTGGCTTCATTCTTACAGATAACCAGCACAGCCATGAAATCTCGGTCAAGTTCAATAATTGGCAGAATCGGATCATACACTTAGGAGTTACCTGCCCTTGTGCATTTTTGCATAAGGGTTAATGGGAATTTCAAAAATGTATATCTTGAAGACTACTTGGCCGACTTTGATCAAATTTCATGTGTAACATTATTGGGTAAGTGGAAAGACTGCATAAGGTTTTCATGCAGATCTGAGTGGAACTCTGGTTACCATGGCAACATATAGCTCCCATAGACTTAACATAGGAAAAAGCTTGTCATCACTCTAGCTCCGTCAATTTTTTTCTGATCGACTTCATTCTTGCATATAATAAGGACAGGCATAAAATCTCGGTCAAGTTCGATTTTGGACCGAATCAGATAATTCACTCAGGAGTTACTTGCCCTTGAGCGACTAAAAATTTCCTATAGACGTAACATGGGGAGAATGTTGTCATCACCATAGCGGCTTCAATTTTTTTTGGATTGGCTTTATTCTTGCAGATTACCAGGACAGGCTTGAAATTTCAGTCAACTTCGATAACTTGAAGAATTGGATCATTCACTTAGGAGTTACCTGTACTTGACTCTTTTTGCATTAGGGTCAATGGAAATTTCAGAGATGTATATCTCCAATACTACTTGAACGATCTTGATCAAATTTAATACGTAGCACCATTGAGCTGGGGTAATGACTGCATAAGGCCTGGAGGTAGATGGGATTGGAACTCTTGTTGCCATGGTAACATAAAGCACCTATAGATTTTACATTAGGAAAACTTTGTTATCATTCTACATGTAGTTGCTTCAATTTTTTTCAGATCAGCTTTAATCTTGCAGATATCCAGGACTGGCATAGGTCTAGTTTGATTTTGAGCAGAATTGGATTATTTGCTTGAGAGTTATGTGCCCTTGAGCATTTTAGCAAGTCTAGTCAATTATGCTGCTGCAAGCCCAACACCGCATTCTGCAGAATTCTTGTGAACAGGCCTACCAAACCAGTAGACTAGATATGAGGAGTAAAATGGTGACAATTAAAGATAATTTTCCTTATTTCTGAAAACATGTTGTGGATACTCAAATTTACCGTCTCACTAAGGTGGTTCATTTGAGTTCCCACTACATATGTTTATCATGAGAAATAAGAAAATTATCTTTAATTATCACCATTTTACTCCTCTTATCTCTAGTGCACCTGTCTGGGGAAAGGAGGTATTTTGCAGGACTGAAACATATAGCATTTTGCACCTGCTTTGGGAAAGAAGAGGTATTTTGCAGGACTGAAACATAAAGCATTTTGCACCTGCTTGGGGAAAGAAGAGGTATTTTGCAGGACTGAAACATATAGCATTTTGCACCTGCCTGTGGAAAGAAGTATTTTGCAGGACTGAAGCATTATGCACTTTGCGATGATGTTTTGTTCTCTTAAGTGTATGTGTAATTGTGTATATATTTTGGCATATTTATTGTCATATCCAGTTTGTCATATTTTTATCTTGATTTTTAGCTCACCTGAGCCGAAGGCTCCAGTGAGCTATTAGTATACCAAGGCTCCGGCGTCCGTCGTCCGTCCGTCGTCCACACTTTCAATGAAGCATATCTCTGAAGGCAGTCGACCAATCTTGTTCAAATTTTATGTGTAGTACCATTGGGCAGGGGGAAAGGCTGCATAAGGTTTTGCGGCTAGTCTGGTCAAAACTGTGGTAACCGTGGCAACCAATAGCTCCCATAGACTTAACATGGGAAAAATGTAGTGACCACGATAGCAGCTTTATTTTTATTCAGATCAGCTTCAAACTTGCAGGTAACGAGGACAGGCATAAAATCTCGGTTAAGTTCGATTTTGGGCCGAATCGGAATATTGACCTCGGAGTTACGTGACCTTGAGCGACAAAAAATTTGCCCATAGACTTAACATAGGGAAAATGTTGTGACTACGATAACGACTTGAATTTTTTCAGATCAGCTTCAAACTTGCAGGTAATGAGGACAGACATAAAATCACGGTTAAGTTCGATTTTGGGCCGAATCGGATTATTTGCCTTGGAGTTACCTGCCCTTGAGCATAAAAAAATACGTTGTGACCACGATAGCAACTTTATTTTTATCCAGATCAGCTTCAAACTTGCAGGTAACGAGGACAGGCATAAAATCTCGGTTAAGTTCGATTTCGGACAGAATCGGAATACTTGAGCATAAAAATATACGTTGTGACCACGATAGCAACTTTATTTTATTCATATCAGCTTCAAACTTGCAGGTAACGAGGACAGGCAAAAAATCTCGGTTAAGTTCGATTTTGGGCCGAATCGGAATATTGACCTCGGAGTTACGTGACCTTGAGAGACAAAAAAATTTGCCCATAGACTTAACGTAGGGAAAATGTTGTGACAGAAATAGCGACTTGAATTTTTAGCTCACCTGAGCCAAAGGCTCCAGTGAGCTGATAGTATACCAAGGCTCCGGAGTCCGTCGTCTGTCGTCCGTCCATCCGTCGTCCACACTTTCAATGAAGCATATCTCAGAAGGCAGTCGACCAATCTTGTTTAAATTTTATGTGTAGCACCATTGGGCAAGGGGAAAGGCTGCATTAGGTTTTGGAGCTAGTCTGGTTCATTTGTTCCTTCATTCTTCTTTCTCTCCATATAGAGATAACAGACCAATGTTAAATTTTTAATCAAAGATTTCTCAGGAACTATAAAAGCTAGAAGCATCAAATTTGGTATTCAATAGAATAATGATGACTTATTTTGTGTAAGAGACATTGGGCTTTCTCAGCTTATTTGTTCATCTGTTCTTTCATTCTTCTTTCTCTCCATTTTGACCAATGTTAAATTTTCGTCAAAGATTTCTCAGGAACTATAGAAGCTAGAAGTCTCAAACTTGGAAAGCAATGCAATAATGATGACTTATATCCTGTAAGGGTCAATGGGCTAGATTCTATTAGCAGATTTAGTAGTCAAGTCTGTGAATTGTTAAAACTTAAGTTCCTCGGGTGAGCGGTTTAGGCTCATTGGGCCTCTTGTACGTTGTCTGTCTGTTTGTCTTTGAGACAATTGATGTTTTTTGATCGGATCTTGCGACACCTTATTAGTTCGATCTGAGTCGGGTTTCTCTTTTGCATTCGGCGCTGGCTTCGGTACGGTCGCTGTCGACCGAAGGCCATATGGACAGTTACTTTCCCACAAAATGGTCATATGGCCATCCAAAATTAAAAGACACAAGTGATACACACAGTAAGTAACAAACAACAACATAAATAAATCGCCACAGAAGAGCCGCCTTGGAACGGTCAGTGGAAGATTTCCACTGGGGGGCTTAAATCGATTTTACGTGGCCACAATCCTCGCCCTTACTTCCGTCGCGATTTAGACAAATAGTCCGCATGAAGGCCTCCTAACTCATCAGTGCAACATCTCCGTGAACACAGAAATCAAAGAACCACAGAGGTGAGACAACGGTGAGGACTCGACAGCAAGAAACCACTGAAATGCTGGAGCAAAAGAAAACCAACAGTTAGACTCCGATGAGCCCGACCAGAGACAGAGCTAGGTCTATTGCTTTGGCTTCAGCTGTAAAAATAGATGAACCATCTGGAAGGCGCATGGTTTTGTGCGTATCTTTAGAAACATACGCACAACCAACTTTATCTCCTTCTTTGGAACCATCAGTATAGACTTGCTGGTAATCATCGTAACGTGACTGCAGTACCTGAAAGTTTTGTTTGAAAAGTATCGGATTTGATTCGGATGTTTTGCCATCATGTAAGTCGAACAGAATAGAAGGTTGTTTAATACACCAAGATGGAACTTCGGCGGTTTCATGTTTTTGAATATTTTTGAGGCCGATACCTGAATTTTCCAGCAGTGGTAAAATACGTAATCCAAAAGGTTTAATTGCTGTGGGTTTAGTTTCATACCTATCTACAAATTGAGGTGGAAATGAAATTTTGGATGCTGGGTTAGATGGATTTGCAGCAAGTCTAATAACATACTGAAGAGAAAGTTTCTCTCTGCGCGAGGTTAAAGATGGTTCACCTGCTTCTACATAAAGGCTTAATACGGGAGAAGTACGAAAGGCTCCCATAGCCAGACGAAGGCCTTGGTGATGGATAGTATCCAATGATTTTAAATAGGACGTTCTGGCAGAACCATAAACAACAGACCCATAATCTACTTTAGATCTTATTAAAGACCGGTAAAGATGTAATAAAGTATACCGATCTGCTCCCCAATTTGTATGGGCTAAAACTTTCAAAAGATTCAAAGCTTTTAAGCATTTCGCTTTAAGATATTTAATATGGGGAATAAAAGATAACTTTTGATCAAATATGACCCCAAGAAATTTGGCTTCTTCAACGACAGGAATTTGTGATCCGTATAAAAACAAGGAGGAATGTTCGTGTTTCTTCCGTAGCTTACAAAAATGAACACACTGCGTTTTCGACTTGGAGAACTTGAAACCATTTTTATCAGTCCATTCTTCTATTCGTTTTAAATTTTGTTGCAACTTTCGTTCAATTGTTTTCATATTTTTTGAACGGTAACATATACAAAAATCATCAACATACAATGAACAATCAGTTTTGTCGTCCAAACATTGTACAATATTGTTTATTTTGATATTAAATAACGTAGTTGAAAGAATACTACCCTGTGGGACACCCTGTTCTTGATCATAAAATCTGACACGGTAGACCCCACACGCACCTGAAACATGCGCTCCCCTAAAAAGTTTTCAATAAAACTTGGAGGTTTGCCTCTTAAACCAAGGTTATGTAGATCTTTCAACACTCCACAACGCCATGCCGCATCACACGCTCCCCCCCAAGCCGAAAAAGACAGCCACCACGTGTTCTTTGTTAATAAAAGCATCTCGTATAAATGTTTCTAGTCTTATTAAATTGTCATTGGTACTACGTTCCGAACGAAAACCCGATTGATATTCTGAAATGAGGTTGTTGGACTCTAAGTACCAGACTAATCTCTTGTTTATCATTCTCTCCAATGTTTTACACAAACAACTTGTCAAAGCTATCGGACGATAATTTGTAGGTTCTGCATGATCTTTCCCTGGTTTCGGAATTGGTACAACTGTAGCTACACGCCAGCTCTCAGGACAGACCCCCGTTTCCCAAACATTATTAAAGATATCCAAAAGTGTTGAAAGAGAACTTTTTGGCAGATGCTTAAGCATCTGATAATGAATTTCATCGGGACCGGTTGCCGTATCATGTGATTTTTCAATGGCTTCAACCAGTTCGGCTAAGTTAAAAGGTTTGTTGTATTCTTCGTGATTATGGGATTTAAAGTTTAGATTTCTTTTCTCTTGGTCCTTTTTGAAATTTCTAAAAGTGTCAGAACAACCACGCGATGATGAATTTCTCAAGAATGTGCTCCCAAGAGTATCTGAAATATCTTTTTTTTGTTGAAGCTATTGTGTCATATTCAGTATTCAAATGTGTAAAACTAGAGGACTTTGTTTTTTCTGAAATTTTTCGTACCATATCTCAAACCTTTTTAATGGGTGTTTTGTAGTTCAATTTGGAGACATATTCTCTCCATGACTTTCGTTTGGAAGCTCGGATTGTTCGCCGAGCTTTAGCTCTAAAAACTTTTACGTCGTTTAGCTTTTCTGAAATGGGACTTTTGCAGAACTTATTTAGAGCCTGTTTACGCTTTTTAATAGCTTCTTTACAGTCATTATTAAACCAAAGCTTGCTTTTCTTAGTATTTGTGGAGGTCTTTGGAATGCATTGTTCTGATATATTAATTAGTGTATCTGTGAAATCAGACACAATGTCGGATGATTCATTAAAGTGATCAACTGATAACTCTTCTTCACATAAATGATTGAATAATTCCCAGTCGGCTTTATTCATTTTCCATTTCTGGTTACAGTCCTCATCTGGTTCGTTTACGCTCTCAATTATAACAGGGAAGTGATCACTTCCGCACTGATCATCATGAACAGACCAGTCATAGTCCAACAAGAGAGATGGGTGACACAAAGAGAGATCTAAAGAAGACAAATGACCTGTCGCAGGGTGAAGGTAAAGTATAAGATTTATCATTCATCAAGCAAAGATCGCTCTTTGCAATAAAATCTTCGACAAGTGCTCCTCTTTTATTGATATCTTTACAGCCCCAAAGAATATTGTGACCATTAAAGTCGCCAACTAAAAGAAATGGCGATGGAAGTTGACTCAGCAATGAGTCAAGATGTTCGGGCTTTAAAGAAAATGAGGGTGGGATATATAGAGAGCAAATTGTAGTTTCTTTATCCAGAGAAACCGATACTGCTACAGCTTGTAGGTTTGTTTTTAATTTGATCTCTCTTTGTGGTAAACATGATTTAACAAAAATTGAGCTGCCACCAGATGGTCTGTTACCATCAGAATAGATATAGTTGTATGTATTGAAACCCCTGACATCTATGTTGTCATCAGTTTTTAAAAAAAGTTTCTTGCAAACAAAACACCGATGGGGTTAGTAGTGAAATAAGTAATAAGAGTTCATTATAATTCGATTTAAGACCTCGACAATTCCATTGTATTATTTTGTGTTTTAAATCCATTTTAAGGAGAGATATTTAAAGACTAGAAACTATTATGGAGGTGCAATTGGTGATATAGATCTGCTACCACCAGCTCGTGGTGTGGCAGACCTCGATCTGTTATTGCCACTTGGTGATGATGGAGTTTCAGTCAACTCCATATCACTGTCACTCAAAGATCCGAATCTGTACTGATATTTTATAGTGTCTCTTTCCATTTTACGTTGTCTGTCTGTTTGTTTTTGAGACAATTGATGTTTTTTGATCGGATCTTGCGACCCCTTATTAGTTCGACCTGAGTCGGGTTTCTCTTTTGCATTCGGCGCTGGCTTCGGTACGGTCGCTGTCGACCGAACCGGAGCAACCTGGATTGCGCCATTTGATAAATTGGTTGAACTTTGTGGTGCTGGAGTGGGTTTACTCCATGCACCAGATTTTTTCAGTTCAGCTATGTATGATTCAGCAGTCTGTGTTGCGGAGCTGGTACATTTTACACCAGCACCCTTTTATGATGCTGGCGAAACCGGTGGTTGGTGTTATGTATCGCTCTTCGACAATCTTCCGCGCTTCTGGGAATGTTATCCCCCTTTGGTTCTTGACGGTGATTATTTCTTTTTCTTTTTTCCATGCCGGACAGTCTCGGGAGAAAACAGCATGTTTGCCATCACAATTTACGCATTTGGGTTCATTTTTGCAGTTGAGGTAATTATCAACATGCTTTTCTTCACCACAATTAGGACAGAGTTTTTTTCTCTGACATCTGCTTTCGTGATGGCCAAAAGCCTGACAAGAGTAACATCTAAGAGGGTTTGGGATGTATACCTCTACGTTAATGGAAAGATATGCTACTTTGATTTTCTTGGGTAGAATTGGTGTATTAAAAGTCAACACATAAGTTGCTGTTGGTTTTAGTACACCATTTCTACGAACTTGAATGTTACGAACACCAACAACTCCCTGATCTTTCAAGTTATCGACTATCTCTTCATCTGAACAAGGACGCAGTTCTGGGCTGCGAATCACTCCCTTAGATGAATTGAGCGTGTTATGTAAAGAGACTTTAACTTTTAGATCAAAGAGTTTGTTGGTGTTTAGCAGGCTTACCACTTGCTGTTTTCTCTCGACTTCCAAGAGAAGATCACCCGATTTGAGTTGTTTTATACTCTTGGGGTGTCCGGCAATGGAGAGAATACTTTTCTCGATGACGAAGGGGGAAAGGCTAGATACAGTTCGTGTATCGTCAAGCGACGTAACGACCAAGAAACGCGGAACATTGTCAAAATTTGGTTCAGCAGACTGCTGACTAGATTGTTGGCTTGACTGCTGACTGGATTGTTGACTGTGTTCATCCGATTCGGATGAATCCTCTTGTTTTTTACGTTTAGGTGCGTTGTGGTTAGGTGATTTGCGGTTAGGTGATTTGCGGTTATGTTTTTTTCCAGGAGCCATAAGAAAAAAATTCTAGTTTCGTCCCAAGTGCTCTCCGCCCTCCGTGGAGCCCTACAAGGGAACACCATCCTGGAGTGGTTATCCAACTCGCAGGTGTTAGAGATACACGTGAGATATACTCGTATAAACAAAATGCGTACACGATTGATCCGTTAAGCCACCGCCTTCTAGAGATAAAAAGACAGAAAAGGGTAAGGTAAATGGGCATATGGTTGGTATCAGGAAAGATACAAAATGAGTTGAAGAGAAAGCAAAGCGGTATCTCTAGGGCTCGGCGTGACCAGCCGATTGACCGTGCCGGACCGCACGGCCACCCGTCTACACCGAAAAGCCAGGCCAAAGAGGCGTGTTGGGCACCTGAAGCACCGCCACCTCAGGTAACCCTCAACCTCCAGGATCCCTTCTTCCGACTTACAGGACGCCACCCACGGCAAACGGGTGGTACTTCCTTTAGCTCTTCCAAGTGGGCACATTGACCACAGCAGCAACGTGCCCAGTGGGAATTGAGCCCCCAGGGCCACGGCAAGGCAGGAAGTCTAATACCTGGGGGCCTTCTAGAGATAAAAAGACAGAAATGGGTAAGGTAAATGGGCATATGGTTGGTATCAGGAAAGATACAAAAAGAGTTGAAGAGAAAGCAAAGCGGTATCTCTAGGGCTCGGCGTGACCAGCCGATTGACCGTGCCGGACCGCACGGCCACCCGTCTACACCGAAAACCAGGCCAAAGAGGCGTGTTGGGTACCTGAAGCACCGCCAACTCAGGATCCCTTCTTCCGGCTTACAGGACGCCACCCACGGCAAACGGGTGGTACTTCCTTTAGCTCTTCCCAGTGGGCACAAAGACCACAGCGGCAATGTGCCCAGTGGGAATTGAGCCCCCAGGGCCATGGCAAGGCAGGAAGTCTAATACCTGGGGGTGCAGCTACAACATATACTACTGACAAGAAATAAGGAAGTTTATCCCAAATTATCTTTGGAACACATCCTAACAAGGGTTTGTTTTACAAAATCCTAAAAATATGTTGTGGAACCATGTTAAGAGTTAATGAAAAATATCATAATGTATACACAAACGAACGAAATCAACAATTTAAGTGTGAAAAAGGTAATTAAGAAAGAAAGGAAACATGACCAGTCAACAAATGAGTCAGCCCGTTAACCAAGTGCTAATTGATCTTGTCTTCCAACAAGTTTAAACAAAATCATTAAATTTATCTATTGTTTGTATAGTTATCAATTATTATGTCTTTGCTACGAACGATTTTGACTAGTCATAATATCACAGGCTTAAAGGTATAGTTTAAAAGCAAAATAAAATTTCTAATTGATTTTGATTAAAATCTTCTTTGAAATGTTCCTTCCACAAACATTACTGAAAACAAACCCAAAACAATAAATTGTCAATTTGAACTGGACATTATATTAACCTGGCCAAATTGTCCTACCCACTATCTTTTGCTGGCCAAATTGTCCTAGATTTAATCGTCCAAGCCACATCGACCTAGATTTACAGTTGATGGGGGGAGGGGGTATTATATTGCTAGAATCAGAGCAATGCACATGCCAAGACAAGGCACACAAACTTTGAGCGTTTCCTAAAGGTCACAACAGGTGCTTTAAACTATTTTGGACTAATTATTAATACCGGAAAACCTAATCTGAGATGGAAATTTACTATAGCTACGACCAAACAACTACCATTTTCCCCCGGACAATTTTGTGTCTTATCATATGCGTTGAACCCATTTCCTTGCCCGTGGGCGTTGTATGAAAATGGAACAAGGATTTCTCACTCTGGGCCTTCCAATTTCCATTTTTCCTACAATCGTATTTGCAACAGTCCCATTGATCATGTGCATGCTATCTTCCCAGAAGAGTGTTTCATGTAAAATAATGAGATTTCGTGGTTGAGTAGCTCTACTGTGTCCTGTTCTCCTTTTGAGTGGCTGTTACTGTCGAATTCGGACCATCGAATATAAATTTGTGAATAATATGTGTCTTCCGTGAAGCTAATGTGAGCAGCCGTATTGATTAGTAACCATAACACGAGATCTAGAACAACAACAAACCTGCACATGTGATGCCGATTCCGCCATTTTCTTCCTTATCCTGATCCTGTGGGTTTGTTCCTTATCCTGCGCGCTTGCCTTTACCAGTGTGATATGTCAATCATTGCAAAACACCCACATTGAGCTGGCGGTAAATACTTTTTCAAAGCCGTCTTCTGTAGCATGTTTTGTTATCCATGCGATTAGGGAAGCACCCTCTCATTTTCTCCTTAAATGTACTTTTTTAACAGTCAAAATGACATGTCCTTATCAACTTTTAATGAAATGGACATTCAATTTGTCATCAGACTGCTGTCAAGTGTCAAGGAAAGCAGGTCATGAAATGAACATGCACTATACATGTATATGGATGCTTTAGACACAAACTTTGGCTGGTCACTGGAAAAATGATGACGATTTTCTTCAGGAAGTTTGAATATTAAATGACTATTTTTTTTGTTGTGTTACTATTGTGAATGTGCTTTATCGCTTATTAATTTCTGTATATTTGTGCAGTCTTTGCAAATAGTTTATCCATTCACAACGCATTTTTTAAAGTTTTCGACCCCGCCCATCGGGGCTTAAAGAAATAAGCTGCGTGACACTTCCAAGCAGAACTGAAACCGACCGCACGCGAGTTCTGGTAAACAGCTCAGAGAATATATGCCTGCCCAGGCAAAGCGGTGCGAGTCATGCGTTCAAGCTTATAAACCCGTTTGGTTTCGTTGGGCGACAGAGCTTGAGATGTCAATTCATCTCATTGTCGGGTAAAAGTCCCACAAAATGGAAGCAACGTCTCCAAAATGACCTGCGGATGGGCACTTTAAACATCAAATCAAACAAATAAATTCTTTAAAGTTTTTGGGTGAGAAAAATAAATAATATTGCGGTTGTGACTTCGGGCTAATTTTCAGTGAATTAAAGTCTCATGCTCGACAAAACCCCACATGATACTTAACTGAACTAAAAACTTGCTTGAGAATTCCTTGTTTCGGCCTCAACCCCATCATACATTCTATTATTCAGTTCTTATCTGAAAGGCTCCGCCCATCGGGGATTGAAGAAATAGGTGGGCTGCATGATGCTTCCACGCAGAGCTTAAACCGACCTGCACACGAGTGCTGGTAAACCGCTTAAGTCTGCCCAGGCAAAGCGGTAAAAGTCGGACCGTCCATGCTTATAAACCCTATTGGTTTCATTGGGCGACAGGGCTTCAGATGTAATTTCATCTCAATGTCGGGTAAAAGTCCCACCAAATCGGAAGCAACGTCTCCAAAATGACCTTTACAGGATTGACGGGGACGTTAGACCTCAAATCAAACAAAAACAAAGTTATTATCTAAGCTGGAAAAATGCCTGAAATGTTAGTATTTAAAAATAGCGGGCAAAACATTTTATAACCTTTTAATAGCCTGGCCGACAAACGCCGCTTTACTCAACAGCACCAAAACTTTTAAATGCCCTATGTATTTACAAGGCCCCATTTCTCACTTACTTCCCAATTCACTCAGGCTAATAAAGTACTTTTTCAACAGATCTAAGCACTTCATAGTCAAACGTTTCATAAAAGTCATCTATTTTAAGGCATTGGAACGGCCCCCGCCCATTGGGGCTTGAAGAAATAAATGGGCTGTATGATGCTTCCACGCAGAGCTGAAGCCGACCGCACACGAGTACTGGTAAACCGCTCAGAGGATCTAAGCATACCAAGGTAATGCGGTGCGATTCGGACCGTCCATGCTTGTAAACCCTATTGGTTTCATTGGTCGACAGGGCTTGAGATGTAATTTCATCTCAAAGTCGGGTAAAGGTCCCACAAAATTGAAAGCAACGTCTCCAAAATGACCTTTACAGTGTTGACGTGGACGTTAAACCTCAAATCAAACAAACAAAATAAGGCATTGAAGGCAGATTTCGTTACTTAGCAATGTCGATAAAGCGTCTTTTTCAAGGACAGAGCACTTGATAGTAGCAGGGATTAGACCCTCAACCTCTCGCTTTCGAGCCACATGACTTGTCACTGCATGTATTAAAAGACCACTTTGCTTGTTCAAATTAACGTTTGTTACGCTTGCTCCTTTCTTGAGCAACCATTTTGCCTTTCCGAAGTGTGTAGATTAACGGCTGTTTCGCTCTATCCAATGCCATCTCTTCCTTTGCAGTTTGCTCAGTGTGCCTAGTGTGCCTGCTCCAGTGTGCAGTTTTCGTCCCCATGCTTGAAGCAAGTTTTAGTTTTCCAAACACATGTATTCTGTCAAGGGACAGAAAATGTAGTAGATGTTGTGCAACCCTTTACTAATAACTTTTTACAGGTATGGTTCGCTGCATTGATAGCAGACAGTAATTCATCAGTCAGTAAGTCAGCCAGTCAGAAAGACCATCACTGACTTACTGGCTGACTTTGCGGCCCCCGCCAATCGGGGCTTTAAGAAATTTATGGGCTGCATGATGCTTCCACGCAGAGCTAAATCCGAACCGCACACGAGTACTGGTAAACCGCTTAGAGGATCTAAGCCTGCCCAGGCAAAGCGGTGTGAGTCGGCCCGTTCATGCTCATAAACCCTATTGGTTTCATTGGGCGACATGGCTTGAGATGTCATTTCATCTCAATGTCGGGTAAAAGTCCCACAAAGTTGGAAACAACGTCTCCAAAATGACCTTTACAGTTTTGACGTGGACGTTAAACCTCAAACCAAACAAACAAAACTGGCTGACTTACAGACAGTCAGACAGACATACAGACGGTGGGGCGGACATACGGACAGGCAGACAGACACTGTTTAAATGGGTAACTGATATTCCAATGAAAGCCTGGCCCAGCCAAACGACTATGCATTTCATGAAAATAACCTGTTGTTACAGATACTAAGAAAGCACGAGAAACAAAAAGGAAAACAGTTACTTCTTCTCCCCCTTTCTTGGTATGACAAAAGGGGCGGCACTAATGTTCTAAGTTCCGTATCACACTTTGCGGAGATACCTCTAGGCCTAGCAATCTACTAAATATAGCGTTCAGAATTTTAGGCAAACCAAATATAAAGCCTGAGAATTTCATTTAGCTAGTACTATGCCAAAACCAAGTTTAACATTCGACTCGATATGCCAAAATTAAGGTGACCTTATTTCGTCGTTAATTGATTTGACCCCTTCGACATGAAAACACACACACACACAAAAAAAAAAAAAAAAACAAAAAAAAAAAAAACAACAGAAAACAAAGCAGATATTTGCACCTGTAATATCCCCGCCTCTAGAAGTTTCGATTACGTACAGCGGACTTCTTACTTCATCACTTTTCAGTTCTGCTTTCTGATTTCTTATTTCTAACTTCCAACATATAACTTCTAATTTCGAACGTCTGACTTCAAACTTCTTATTTCTGATTTCAGACTTTCTCCTTCTAGCTTCGGACTTCCAATTTCTTACACCCTGCAATATTCATCTATAATAATTGCATTTTAAATGCTGCTTCAATCCACTGAAATAAAGAAGTCCTTATGGGACTTCTAACTTCATCACTTCTATGATTTTCAACTTACGAGAACCTTCGACTTATAAATTGCAACTTCCTACTTATTACTCCCGACTTCTTTCTTTAGACTTCTAGCGCCCGTCTTCTTACTCTTGAAGTCCCTCCAGGGCTTCCATGATATGTGCATCAAAGGCCGCGGCGAAGGCCTCGCGTTACGTGGGTCTTTGGCTCGGAAAGTACGAGAGGTAGAATTAGGCCCTGTGCAGAAAGACCTCATCAAAATTACAGCGAACGTTTAGTTGCCTTAACATCGTCGTTTCATCAACCATGGTAGATTATAACTGGATGTTGTTTCCCTAGGGCCCAACACATATGCTTGTTATAAGGAATAAAATATGTTTCATTTCAAATTTCCTGGGGGAATTCTCTCAGCTTCTAGGGATGTTTTCTCGTACCACATTTCTTGAGCAGGCTTAGGGTATGGATTTTATAGATTTGCCCAGTATCTTTCGTGAGAGATCGGTGCTTTCTTCCATTCCTGCTTATTTTCAAAATACTGAGACACCTATAATTTGCTATAAATATAACAAACCTGTTAGATCTATCATTTTTAATTTCAATAAACTTGTTTCAGATCTTGATATTGATACTAATACTCCTGATTCATGTGATTGTAAAAACTCAAAGTATTGCTATCCTGCTGCTGGTCATGTAATTACTGGCAATTTGAAAATTATTCCTGATTCTAGGATAAGGAATATAATTTCTAAAGGACCGAAATATCGGTTTCCTTCTAAAATTGATTTCAGTAAATGTAGAGATGAAATCGCTGCTTCCTTGAATGAATTCGGTAATCGATGGTGTAAGCGAGAGTATGTTGAGTATAAAGCCCTAAAGGAGTGGAAACTTAGCATTTTAAGACTTGTGAATAAACGCATTTCTTTCTATTCTCAAAATACTAACTTATTACCTCCTAAGCCCAAGACGTCTTTACGTCATCTTAAACTAGGTATTCAAGAATTTCATAAGAAGTTTGTTTTGGCCCCTGCAGACAAGGCCGCTAACAACGTCGTCGTTGTGTGACGGCTCCACTATGTTAACACGCTTAAGCAGGAGCTTGGTGGTACTAAGGCCTATGAACTTCAGCCTTTAGCTGAAGAGAGAGCTATAGTAGATAAACATGTTTGTCTTTCAGCCACCAAGTTTGCTGTGTGTGTTAACGAAGGCCAAGACAAGCTTCCTACGCTATACTGGTTACCAAAACTTCATAAAAAACCTTACAAAGCACGGTTTATTGCAAATTCTAGTTCTTGCACTACCACTGAACTTTCTAAATTATTAACTTCCTGTCTTACTGCTATTAAAACGCATGTAATTAAATATTGTGATAAAGTCTTTGAAAGATCAGGAAGAAATCTGTTTTGGTCTATAAAAAATTCGAATGAGGTTTTAAATAAATTGAAATCTAGACAGTTTCGTGCTTCTAGTCTGTCTACCTACGATTTTCCACTCTTTACACTACACTTCCTCATAATCTTATAAAAGAAAAGCTTAATGATTTAATTGAATGGGCTTTTCACAGAGAAGATTCTCTCTATCTTGCATGTAATGTCAGAAATGCATTTTTCACTTCTAAAGAGCATAAGAATTATACACTTTGGTCATGTCAGAAAGTGTGTGATGCCCTCACCTTTCTACTTGACAATATTTATATTAGATTCGGTACTAAGTTATTTAGACAAATTGTGGGTATTCCGATGGGTACTAATTGCGCACCTCTTGTGGCTGATCTGTTCTTGTATTGTTATGAAAGAGACTTCATTTTGTCGCTTTCCATTGATAACCAATCTGAAATTATTGAAGCTTTTAGCTCTACTTCTAGATATTTAGATGATTTATTAAATATTGATAATACCTATTTTGATGGTTTGATCAGTCAGATTTACCCCCAAGAACTTCAGTTAAATAAAGCAAATTCTTCTGATACCGAGGCCCCGTTTTTGGATTTACATCTGTCTATTGTAGATGGGTTTGTTTCGTGCAAAATTTATGATAAACGCGATGACTTTGATTTTGAGATTGTAAATTTTCCTTTTTTGGATGGTGATTTTCCTCGTGCGCCATCCTATGGCGTTTATATTTCGCAATTAATTCGATTTGCTAGAGTGTGTAGTCTTGTAACTGACTTCAACACTCGTAATAAATTATTAACGGCTAAACTCCTTAATCAGGGTTATCGGTACCACAAACTACGCAAAGCCTTTTCAAAATTTTATAGACGCCATTCTGATTTAATTTCAAAATTCAATATTGGACTTAAATCTCTTCTGCAACAAGGTCTATCGGAACCCGAATTTTATGGTGACTTAGTATATAAATTCAGAAAAATATATAACCGCAATGATTTCAGCACCCAATTTCGTAAAATCATTCTTCGATATAAAAAGATTGGGTACAACATGGATATTATACGACAGACTGCATGCATGGTAGTTAACCCAATCACGGTTGGCAACTTTGCTTCCCTCTTTAATTGCACGCCGGTGGGTCAGGCCTCAGATTCTTTGACGGCTCCAACGTAAAGGCTTATTGAAAATTAAAGAGATAATGTTGGTTGGTGCCTGATGCTCTGTCTCTGGTCGGGCTCATCGGAGTCTAACTGTTGGTTTTCTTTTGCTCCAGCATTTCAGTGGTTTCTTGCTGTCGAGTCCTCACCGTTGTCTCACCTCTGTGGTTCTTTGATTTCTGTGTTCACGGAGATGTTGCACTGATGAGTTAGGAGGCCTTCATGCGGACTGAACAAATTATTTGTCTAAATCGCGACGGAAGTAAGGGCGAGGATTGTGGCCACGTAAAATCGATTTAAGCCCCCCAGTGGAATCTTCCACTGACCGTTCCATGGCGGCTCTTCTGTGGTGATTTATTTATGTTGTTGTTTGTTACTTACTGTGTGTATCACTTGTGTCTTTTAATTTTGGATGGCCATATGGCCATTTTGTGGGAAAGTAACTGTCCTTATGGCCTTCCTTTGTTTAGGTTTCCATTATGGTCTGGTCGCTTAATGTTTGTATTTCTTTCCCTTTGGTGTCTTTTATGGGTGGAGTAAGTTAATTGTATCAATTCCTGATCTTTGTTTTACTTCTACTTAGACCCTCTACATTATAAGCGGTTTACCAGGACACGTGTGCGATCGGTTTCAGCTCTGCGTGGAAACATCATCTGGCCCATCTATTTCTTATAGCCCTAATGAGCTTGGCCGTCTTAAATTGAGGTAACAAAAAGATACCTCTTTTCTATCACAATTAAAGATATTCAGGTCGTGGTCCAGGACACTTTTATCTCAAGGTTGAGACGGGTCTACGTGGCGTAGTAGATAAGAGCGCCGATTCTTAAATAATATGTGTCTCACCGCTGAAGGTCGAGCCTGGCTCGGATCATATGTGAGACGCCGAGTTCTGCAACGGAAGGTCAGGTGGCTTTTCTCCGGTTACTACGGTCTTCGCCCACATGTGATTAACAATCTGCTCGATATGAGTTAAATGGTCTCGAAAGGACCGTAAAACGAGCCCCGCTCCGCAACCCCCCTCAAAATAAATAAATAAAACCCTCAAGGCTGATATGCTCTAGCTAATTCTGACTTTTTTGCTTGCTGTGTTGTGGTGAGTTGTGGTGTCTATTCAGATTAATACAAACTTGCTGAGCAGAAGGATTGAGCAATGATTTTTACCAAAGTCCCTACATCAATGGATGTGACCGAATTCATAAATAGAAGCATCCACTTCAGAAACTTGCGGATGAGAGAGCATGTGTGTGCTGCACTGTAGGGGTTCTGTCACCTTAAATCCCTTTTGGAAAAGAACCCAAAGGGCCCAGCCTAAATATTGCGTATTGTCATTTACAGGCCATTTGCGGCCAGAATCAAAATTTCAAACATAAAAAGGAATATGTTGCAATAGGGAACAAATTGCTTCCATGATGCCTCCTTTTGAACATTAACGTTTTGGTGGCATTTTTAACAGGCTGGATATTTTTTATTTCTGTCTACACAAGCAGGAGTGAAACTGTTTTGAAAATAACACAAAACGTCCACGATTTCAACAAAAAAAAATTCACTTTTTCTGAATCCGGTATGGAGATAACTGCGGCTCATCCCTGCCTTCCTAAATTTAGCCACCTAGCTCAGTGGTAAGTCCATTTGCCTCGGATGGTAAAGGTCCCAGGTTCGATCCCCAGCAGCGGTGACAAAATTTTGGTGTCCGAACACGCTCCATTGGCATCATTTGCAGGTATAATTGTCATAAAGTGCATCGTCCTTCGGATCTGGACGTTAACTGGAGGCCCCCTGTGAAGGTTAAAGAACCTTACCGTAATTACTTGCTTACTGTGTACTCTTTCATCCTTCAAATCTGAAGTATATGCAGTATACACCGTATGTGTCCCTTGGGGGTTTAGTTGTTGATTTGGGGTTCAACGTCCCCATGTATAGGCTATTTTGGATAATTTGATTCAATTTTGGGGGACTTTTACCCGACATTGAGATGAAATGATATCTAAAGCCCTGTCAGCCGATGAAACCAATAGGGTTTAAAAGCATGGACTCGCACCACTTTGCCTGGGTAGGCTTAGATCCGCTAAACGGTTTACCAGCACTCATGTGCGTTCGGTTTCAGCCCTGCGAGGAAACATCATGCATCTATTTCTTCAAGCCCCGATGGGCGGGGGCCCCTCTTGGGGTTTAGTTGAAAATTGAAGAAAAATAGCGATAATGCTCATTTGCCACTAAAATTAAACAGCACCGGTCGTTAGTTCATTGAAAAAAACGCCCGGAATCAGCAGAAAAACCAAGCTTCGTGGCGATTGTTTTCTTGATCTATTACAGAAAACGAAGTGAAAGTAGGAAAATCAAAATTTAGAACTGCAAATACATCATTTTGGCTTCAAATTGGTCATGAGAGGTTCATTTTAATGAAAGACATCAGCTGAAAGCGAAAAGTTTCCTCCTTAACACTAGTTCGCTTGTGATTGATGAAAACCTGAAAATTTTTGGCACACGGTAATGCCGAATTTTGAGTTGCTGAGGTAATCCATGCGAGAAAAAACATGTTTCCTGCAAGTGACAGACAGAGGCGGATTATTGTTGCATAGTGGCCGTATTTAACTTGTATAATTCATAATAAGCAGGTGAAAAACTGCTTTTGCGAAAAAGATACACTGGGTAAAATTAGGTAACCCCCCAAAAAATTAGCCGAAGTTTCCCCCCTTGTCTCTGATATAGTACCACTTTTTTCCTTTTTTTTTTTCATGATTCAAGCCCCTATGATCGAATGTTAATTGTACGAGGATCGCGGTTATTCCGAAACAATATGCGCTACATCAGGTCATGGTCTTACTACCTATACGAAGCTTCAGCGGTGCGAGTCGGCTCGTTCATGCTTTCATTGGGCGACAGGGCTTGAGATATCATTTCAACTCAGCGTCGGGTAAAAGTCCCACAAAATTGGAAGCAACGTCTCCAAAATGACCTTTACAGTATTGACGAGGACGTTAAACCTCAAATCAAACAAATACTAAGCTTCAGCTTGATCAGATGCAAATCTGTACTTGGAGTTACACGAAAACGAAAAAGTTTACAAAATTTTCAAAGGGTCATAATTATGTGAATATTTGGTGGACCAAAACCTCGAAATGATATGCGGTACACCAGGTTATTGCCTTACTATCTACCAAGTTTCAGCTTGATCGGATGAAAACTGTATGAGTTATCCGGAAACAAAAGTTAACAAAAATGTTGAAAGGGGCATAACTCAGTAAATATTTGGTTGACCTTTACCTCGAAACGATATGTGCTACATCAGGTCATGGTCTTCCTATTTATCAAGTTTCAGCTTGATCTGATGAAAACAGTAGGAGTTATCCGAAACGAAAAAGTTTACAAAAAAGTTGAAGGGCAAACTCTGTAACTATTTGGTGGACCATAACCTCGAAAAAATATGCGCTACAGCAGGTCATGTCTTACTACCTACCAAGTTTCAGCTTGATAGGATGAACACTCTAGGAGCTATCCGGAAACGAAAAGTTTACACACTGACGGACGCCGACCCCATTCCATAATACGATCGTTTTACAAAACGGCGTTGATGATGATTTCGCGTTTAACGACGAGTCATCCCTTTTTGTGGGCTATAAGCGTCAAACGGTTAATGGTTAAAGGGCATGAAGAATTATGAGGATATTAAAAGTAAAAATGTCAGAATGATAATGTATAAAAATCTGGAACAGTTAGATCTTATGAAAAAGTCCTATTTCTTTTAAGAATAAAATAATATTGTCAACAGTTACATCTTGAAACAGTTGTTGCAAAATATATGTTGCAGCTTTGAAATATAAGTTACGTGAGGGTGAAAAGTCAACACAGTCAATTAAGATATGTTTCACAGTGAATGGCTGATCACAACCTACACAAGAAGGCGCTTTGTGTACAAAACAATAGTGATGACTGCTATATAGTTCCAATAATATCAATGCAAACAGTGTGGAGTGGTGAAAGTAACGTTTGTGTTACATCATCGTACTGCTTAGAATATTGTCAAATGATGGATTGCTATAGATAATTAATTGACCGTCCTGTATTGTTCGGAGGTCAACAATCAAAAATCGTGTTCTTAATGGTGTGAATTAATAAAATTGGCATTATTAAAGTATTGGCCAAGTTACAGGTCCTTGGTCAGCAGTATGGCCCCGGCCTTCAGGCTCGGGCAAATTCACCAGACCTCGGCCCAGGGCCAATACCAAAATTACTTGATTAATAACATTATAAAATAACGGAGTGCACAGTGTCTACACAACAGTCCTTTTTAGAACTTGTATTACTTACACAACTCAAAATAATGAACCCTATCGCTTAGAAGGTGCCAAGGCAAAGTGGTTTTGTTCGTTTGTTTGATTTGAGGTTAAACGTCCCCGACAACACTATTAGGTCATTTTGGAGACGTTGCATCCAATCTATTACAGAAAACGAAGTGAAAGTAGGAAAATCAAAATTTAGAACTGCAAATACATCATTTTGGCTTCAAATTGGTCATGAGAGGTTCATTTTAATGAAAGACATCAGCTGAAAGCGAAAAGTTTCCTCCTTAACACTAGTTCGCTTGTGATTGATGAAAACCTGAAAATTTTTGGCACACGGTAATGCCGAATTTTGAGTTGCTGAGGTAATCCATGCGAGAAAAACATGTTTCCTGCAAGTGACAGACAGAGGCGGATTATTGTTGCATAGTGGCCGTATTTAACTTGTATAATTCATAATAAGCAGGTGAAAAACTGCTTTTGCGAAAAAGATACACTGGGTAAAATGAGGTAACCCCCCAAAAAATTAGCCGAAGTTTCCCCCCTTGTCTCTGATATAGTACCACTTTTTTCCTTTTTTTTTTCATGATTCAAGCCCCTATGATCGAATGTTAAATGTACGAGGATCGCGGTTATTCCGAAACAATATGCGCTACATCAGGTCATGGTCTTACTACCTATACGAAGCTTCAGCGGTGCGAGTCGGCTCGTTCATGCTTTCATTGGGCGACAGGGCTTGAGATATCATTTCAACTCAGCGTCGGGTAAAAGTCCCACAAAATTGGAAGCAACGTCTCCAAAATGACCTTTACAGTATTGACGAGGACGTTAAACCTCAAATCAAACAAATACTAAGCTTCAGCTTGATCAGATGCAAATCTGTACTTGGAGTTACACGAAAACGAAAAAGTTTACAAAATTTTCAAAGGGTCATAATTATGTGAATATTTGGTGGACCAAAACCTCGAAATGATATGCGGTACACCAGGTTATTGCCTTACTATCTACCAAGTTTCAGCTTGATCGGATGAAAACTGTATGAGTTATCCGGAAACAAAAGTTAACAAAAATGTTGAAAGGGGCATAACTCAGTAAATATTTGGTTGACCTTTACCTCGAAACGATATGTGCTACATCAGGTCATGGTCTTCCTATTTATCAAGTTTCAGCTTGATCTGATGAAAACAGTAGGAGTTATCCGAAACGAAAAAGTTTACAAAAAAAGTTGAAGGGCAAACTCTGTAACTATTTGGTGGACCATAACCTCGAAAAAAATATGCGCTACAGCAGGTCATGTCTTACTACCTACCAAGTTTCAGCTTGATAGGATGAACACTCTAGGAGCTATCCGGAAACGAAAAGTTTACACACTGACGGACGCCGACCCCATTCCATAATACGATCGTTTTACAAAACGGCGTTGATGATGATTTCGCGTTTAACGACGAGTCATCCCTTTTTGTGGGCCATAAGCGTCAAACGGTTAATGGTTAAAGGGCATGAAGAATTATGAGGATATTAAAAGTAAAAAAGTCAGAATGATAATGTATAAAAATCTGGAACAGTTAGATCTTATGAAAAAGTCCTATTTCTTTTAAGAATAAAATAATATTGTCAACAGTTACATCTTGAAACAGTTGTTGCAAAATATATGTTGCAGCTTTGAAATATAAGTTACGTGAGGGTGAAAAGTCAACACAGTCAATTAAGATATGTTTCACAGTGAATGGCTGATCACAACCTACACAAGAAGGCGCTTTGTGTACAAAACAATAGTGATGACTGCTATATAGTTCCAATAATATCAATGCAAACAGTGTGGAGTGGTGAAAGTAACGTTTGTGTTACATCATCGTACTGCTTAGAATATTGTCAAATGATGGATTGCTATAGATAATTAATTGACCGTCCTGTATTGTTCGGAGGTCAACAATCAAAAATCGTGTTCTTAATGGTGTGAATTAATAAAATTGGCATTAATAAAGTATTGGCCAAGTTACAGGTCCTTGGTCAGCAGTATGGCCCCGGCCTTCAGGCTCGGGCAAATTCACCAGACCTCGGCCCAGGGCCAATACCAAAATTACTTGATTAATAACATTATAAAATAACGGAGTGCACAGTGTCTACACAACAGTCCTTTTTAGAACTTGTATTACTTACACAACTCAAAATAATGAACCCTATCGCTTAGAAGGTGCCAAGGCAAAGTGGTTTTGTTCGTTTGTTTGATTTGAGGTTTAACGTCCCCGTCAACACTGTAAAGGTCATTTTGGAGACGTTGCTTCCAATTCTGTGGGACTTTTACACATTGAGATGAAATGACATATCAAGCCCTGTCGCCCAATGAAACCAAAAGGGTTTATAAGTACTCGTACCGCTTTGCCTGGGCAGGCTTAGAACATCTATGCGGTTTACAAGGACTCGTGTGCGGGTCGGTTTCAGCTCTGCGTGGAAGCATCATGCAGCCCATATATTTCGTCAAGCCCCGATAGACGGGGGCCGAAGGCAAAGTGGTGCGAGTCCATGCATATAAAATGTATTGGTTTCATTCGGCGTTAGGGACTGAGGTGTCATTTCATCTCGATGTCGGGTAAAAATCCCACAAAATTGGATGCAACGTCTCCAAAATGACCTAATAGTGTTGTCGGGGACGTTTAACCTCAAATCAAACAAACTCCAAATCAGAGAAACAAATGATGATGATGATTTCGTGTTTAACGACGCGTCAACCCTCCTGGTGGGTCATAAGCGTCAGTCGGTTAACGGTTAAACGGCATGAATAATTATGATGATAATAAAAGTAACAAGTCAGAATGATAATGTATAAAAATCTGAAACAGTGAAATCTTATGAAAAAGACCAATTTCTTTTAAGAATAAAATAATGTTATCAACAGGTACATCTCGAAACAGTTGTTGCAAAGTGTCAGCTTTGAAATATAAAATACGTGAGGGTGAAAAGTCAACACAGTCAATTAAGATATGTTTCACAGTGAATGGCTGATCACAACCTACACAAGAAGGCTGATCATCACCATTAAAAATGATGATGATGATTTCGTGTTTAACGACGCGTCAACCCTCCTGGTGGGTCATAAGCGTCAGTCGGTTAACGGTTAAACGGCATGAATAATTATGATGATATTAAAAGTAACAAGTCAGAATGATAATGTATAAAAATCTGAAACAGTTAAATCTTATGAAAAAGACCAATTTCTTTTAAGAATAAAATAATGTTATCAACAGGTACATCTCGAAACAGTTGTTGCAAAGTGTCAGCTTTGAAATATAAAATACGTGAGGGTGAAAAGTCAACACAGTCAATTAAGTTATGTTTCACAGTGAATGGCTGATCACAACCTACACAAGAAGGCTGATCATCACCATTAAAAATATAAGAATGAGTAACTCTAGTATGGCCGATGCGCAGTCGTGTTAATACTACGTCCTCTTTTCTGGAAAACTGTGGAGGAGAGCATTTTGTACTAACGACAGGTTTAATGGCATGGAGTTTGTTATTTATTGCACGGTCCCATTCGCCTTGCCATTCCGACAAGATGTATCTATTGATAAATGGTTTAAAATTATTAAAAGGAATTTTAAAAACAGACGGATCAAGATTGAGCGATTCCTTTGCTTTCTTGTCAGCATATTCATTGCCGACAATGCCAATATGGCTCGGAAGCCAACAAAACAAGATTTGGTGTGTTTTAGAAATTTCATGATGTTTTTCGATCAATTTTTGAATTTGAGGATTTTTAGATGATGAATGGTCTAAAGCCTTAAGCACAGACAGTGAATCAGAAAATATAATTGCTTTTTGAATTGTTGAAGAACTGATAAATGATGATGATTTCGTGTTTAACGACGCGTCAACCCTCTTGGTGGGTCATAAGCGTCAGTCGGTTAATGGTTAAACGGCATGAATAATTATGACGATATTAAAAGTAAGAAGTCAACATGATAATGTATAAAAATCTGAAACAGTTAAATCTTTTGAAAAAGACCAATTTCTTTTAAGAATAAAATAATGTTACCAACAGGTACATCTCGAAACAGTTGTTGCAAAGTGTCAGCTTTGAAATATAAAATACGTGAGGGTGAAAAGTCAACACAGTCAATTAAGATATGTTTCACAGTGAATGGCTGATCACAACCTACACAAGAAGGTTGATCATCACCATCAAAAATATAAGAATGAGTAACTCTAGTATGGCCGATGCGCAGTCGTGTTAATACTACGTCCTCTTTTCTGGAAAACTGTGGAGGAGAGCATTTTGTACTAACGACAGGTTTAATGGCATGGAGTTTGTTATTTATTGCACGGTCCCATTCGCCTTGCCATTCCGACAAGATGTATCTGTTGATAAATGGTTTAAAATTATTAAAAGGAATTTTAAAAACAGATGGATCAAGATTGAGCGATTCCTTTGCTTTCTTGTCAGCATATTCATTGCCGACAATGCCAATATGGCTCGGAAGCCAACAAAACAAGATTTGGTGTGTTTTAGAAATTTCATGATGTTTTTCGATCAATTTTTGAATTTGAGGATTTTTAGATGATGAATGGTCTAAAGCCTTAAGCACAGAAAGTGAATCAGAAAATATAATTGCTTTTTGAATTGTTGAAGAACTGATAAAATCTAAAGCTAGGTCTATTGCTTTGGCTTCAGCTGTAAAAATAGATGAACCATCTGGAAGGCGCATGGTTTTGTGCGTATCTTTAGAAACATACGCACAACCAACTTTATCTCCTTCTTTTGAACCATCAGTATAGACTTGCTGGTAATCATTGTAACGTGACTGCAGTACCTGAAAGTTTTGTTTGAGAAGTATTGGATTTGATTCGGATTTTTTTCCATCATGTAAGTCGAACAGAATAGAAGGTTGTTTAATACACCAAGATGGAACTTCGGCGGTTTCATGTTTTTGAATATTTTTAAGGTCGATACCTGAATTTTCCAGCAGTGGTAAAATACGTAATCCAAAAGGTTTGATTGCTGTGGGTTTTGTTTCATACTTATCTACAAATTGAGGTGGAAATGAAATTTTGGATGCCGGGTTAGATGGATTTGCAGCAAGTCTGATAGCATACTGAAGAGAAAGTTTCTCTCTGCGCGAGGTTAAAGACGGTTCACCTGCTTCTACATAAAGGCTTAATACGGGAGAAGTACGGAAGGCTCCCATGGCCAGACGAAGGCCTTGGTGATGGATAGTATCCAAGGATTTTAAATAGGACTTTCTGGCAGAACCATAAACAACAGACCCATAATCTAATTTAGATCTTATTAAAGACCGGTAAAGATGTAATAAAGTATACCGATCTGCTCCCCAACTTGTATGAGCTAAAACTTTCAAAAGATTCAAAGCTTTTAAGCATTTCGCTTTAAGATATTTAATATGAGGAATAAAAGATAACTTTTGATCAAATATGACCCCAAGAAATTTGGCTTCTTCAACAACAGGAATTTGTGATCCGTATAAAAACAGGGAAGGATGTTCGTGTTTCTTCCGTAGTTTACAAAAATGAACACACTGCGTTTTCGACTTGGAGAACTTGAAACCATTTTTATCAGTCCATTCTTCTATTCTTTTTAAATTTTGTTGTAACTTTCGTTCAATTGTTTTCATATTTTTTGAACGGTAACATATACAAAAATCATCAACATACAATGAACAATCAGTTTTGTCGTCCAAACATTGTACAATATTGTTTATTTTGATGTTAAATAGCGTAGTTGAAAGAATACTACCCTGTGGGACACCCTGTTCTTGATCATAGAAATCTGACAGGGTAGACCCCACACGCACCTGAAACATGCGCTCCCCTAAAAAGCTTTCAATAAAACTGGGAAGTTTTCCTCTTAAGCCAATGTTATGTAGATCTTTCAATATTCCATAACGCCATGTTGTATCATATGCTTTCTCCAAGTCGAAAAAGACAGCCACTACGTGTTCTTTGTTAATAAAAGCATCTCGTATAAATGTTTCTAGTCTTATTAAATTGTCATTGGTACTACGTTCCGAACGAAAACCTGATTGATATTCTGAAATGAGGTTGTTGGACTCTAAGTACCAGACTAATCTCTTGTTTATCATTCTCTCCAATGTTTTACACAAACAACTTGTCAAAGCTATCGGACGATAATTTGTAGGTTCTGCATGATCTTTCCCTGGTTTCGGAATTGGCACAACTGTAGCTACACGCCAACTCTCAGGACAGACCCCCGTTTCCCAAATATTATTAAAGATATCTAAAAGTGTTGTTAGAGAACTTTTTGGCAGATGCTTAAGCATCTGATAATGAATTTCATCGGGGCCGGTTGCCGTATCATGTGATTTTTCAATGGCTTCAACGAGTTCGGATAAGTTAAAAGGTGTGTTGTATTCTTCGTGATTAAGGGATTTGAAGTTAAGATTTCTTTTCTCTTGGTCCTTTTTGAAATTTCTAAAAGTGTCGGAATAATTACGCGATGATGAATTTCTCAAGAATGTGTGACCAAGAGTATCTGAAATATCTTTTTTTGTTGAAGCTATTGTGTCAAATTCAGTATTTAAATGTGTAAAACCAGAGGACTTTGTTTTTCCTGAAATTTTTCGTACCATATCCCAAACCTTTTTAATGGGGGTTTTGTAGTTCAATTTGGAGACATATTCTCTCCATGACTTTCGTTTTGAAGCTCGGATTGTTCGCCGAGCTTTAGCTCTAAAAACTTTTACGTCGTTTAGCTTTTCTGAAGTGGGACTTTTGCAGAACTTATTTAGAGCCTGTTTACGTTTTTTAATAGCTTCTTTACAGTTATTATTAAACCAAGGCTTGCTTTTCTTAGTATTTGTGGAGGTCTTTGGAATGCATTGTTCTGATATATTAATAAGTGTATCTGTGAAATCAGAAACAATGTTGGATGATTCATTTAAGTGATCAACTGTTAACTCTTCTTCACATAAATTATGGAATAATTCCCAGTCGGCTTTATTCATTTTCCACTTCTGGTTACAGTCTTCATCTGGTTCGTTTACGCTCTCAATTATAACAGGGAAGTGATCACTTCCGCACTGATCATCATGAACAGACCAGTCATAGTCTAAGAAGAGAGATGGGTGACACAAAGAGAGATCTAAAGAAGATAAATGACCTGTCGCAGGGTGAAGGTAAGTATAAGATTTATCATTCATCAAGCAAAGATCGTTCTTTGCAATAAAATCTTCAACAAGTGCTCCTCTGCTATTGATATCTTTACAGCCCCATAGAATATTGTGACCATTGAAGTCGCCAACTAAAAGATATGGCGATGGAAGTTGACTCAGCAATGAGTCAAGATGTTCGGGCTTTAACGAAAATGAGGGTGGAATATATAAAGAGCAAATTGTAGTTTCTTTATCCAGAGAAACCGATACTGCTACAGCTTGTAGGTCTGTTTTTAATTTGATCTCTCTTTGTGGTAAACATGATTTAACAAGAATTGAACTGCCACCAGATGGTTTGCTACCATCAGAATAGATATAGTTGTATGTATTGAAACCCCTGACATCAATGTTGTCATCAGTTTTTAAAAAAGTTTCTTGTAAACAAAAAACCGATGGGTTTAATAACGAAATAAGTAATAAGATTTCATTATAATTTGGTTTAAGACCTCGACAATTCCATTGTATTATTTTGTGTTTTAAATCCATTTTATGAAGAGATTAAGACTAGAAACTATATTGGAGCTGCAATTGGTGATATAGATCTGCTACCACCAGCTCGTGGTGTTGCTGACCTCGATCTGTTATTGCCATTTGGTGATGATGGAGTTTCAGCGAACTCCATATCACTGTCACTCAAAGATCCGAATCTGTTCTGAAATCTAATATTGTCTCTTTCCATTTTACGTTGTCTGTCTGTATGTTTTTGAGACAATTGATGTTTTTTGGTCGGATCTTCCGATCCCTTATTAGTACGACCTGAGTCGAGTTTCTCTTTTACGTGCGGCGCTGGCTTCGGTACGGTCGCTGTCGACCGATCCGAAGCAATCTGGATTGCGCCATTTGATAAGTTGGTTGAACTTTGCGGTGCTGGAGTGGGTTTACTCCATGCACCAGATTTTTTCAGTTCAGCTATGTATGATTCAGCAGTCTGTGTCGCGGAGCTGGTACATTTTACACCAGTACCCTTTGTGATGCTGGCGAAACTGGTGGTTGGTGTTATATATCGCTCATCGACAATTTTTCGTGCTTCTGGGAATGTTATCCCCCTTTGGTATTTGACGGTTAGTATTTCTTTTTCTTTTTTCCATGCCGGACAGTCTCGAGAGAAAACAGCATGTTTGCCATCACAATTTACGCATTTGGGTTCATTTTTGCAGTTGAGGTGATTATCAACATGCTTTTCTTCACCACAATTAGGACAGAGTTTTTTTCTCTGACATCTGCTTTCATGATGGCCAAAAGCCTGACAAGAGTAACATCTAAGAGGGTTTGGGATGTATACCTCTACGTTAATGGAAAGATATGCTACTTTGATTTTCTTGGGTAGAACTGGTGTATTAAAAGTCAACACATAAGTTGCTGTTGGTTTTAGTACACCACTTCTACGGACTTTGATGTTACGAACACCAACAACTCCCTGATCTTTCAAGTTATCGACGATCTCTTCATCTGTACAAGGGCGCAGTTCTGGACTGCGAATCACTCCCTTAGACGAATTTAACGTGTTGTGGAGAGAGACTTTAACCTGAAGATCAAAGAGTTTATTGGTGCTTAGCAGGCTTACAACTTGCTGTTTTTTCTCGACTTCCAAGAGAAGGTCACCTGATTTGAGCTTTTTGATACTCTTAGGGTGTCCGGCTATGGAGTTGATACATTTCTCAATTACGAAAGGAGAAAGGCTGGATACACTTCGTGTATCGTCAAGCGACGAGACAACCAAGAAGCGCGGAACATTGTCGAAATTTGGTTCAGCGGACTGCTGACTGGTTTGTTGACTTGACTGCTGACTGGCTTGTTGACTGTGTTCATCCGATTCGGATGAATCGTCTTGTTTTTTACGTTTAGGTGCGTTGTGTTTAGATGCGTTGCGGTTATTTTTTTTTCCATGAGGCATAAGGAAAAAATTCTAGTTTCGTCCCAAGTGCTCTCCGCCCTCCGTGGAGCCCTACAAGGGAACACCATAATGGAGTGGCCATCCAACTCGCAGGTGTTAGAGATACACGTGAGATATACTCGCATAAACAAAATGCCTACACGATTGATCCGTTTTGCCACCGCCTTCTAGAGATAAAAAGACAGAAAAGGGTAAGGTAAATGGGCATATGGTTGGTATCAGGAAAGATACAAAAAGAGTTGAAGAGAAAGCAAAGTGGTATCTCTAGGGCTCGGCGTGACCAGCCGATTGACCGTGCCGGACCGCACGGCCACCCGTCTACACCGAAAAGCCAGGCCAAAGAGGCGTGTTGGGAACCTGAAGCACCGCCACCTCAGGTAACCCTCAACCTCCAGGATCCCTTCTTCCGGCTTACAGGACGCCACCCACGGCAAACGGGTGGTACTTCCTTTAGCTCTTCCCAGTGGGCACAAAGACCACAGCGGCAATGTGCCCAGTGGGAATTGAGCCCCCAGGGCCACGGCAAGGCAGGAAGTCTAATACCTGGGGGAAGAACTGATAAAATCTAAAGCTAGGTCTATTGCTTTGGCTTCAGCTGTAAAAATAGATGAACCATCTGGAAGGCGCATGGTTTTGTGCGTATCTTTAGAAACATACGCACAACCAACTTTATCTCCTTCTTTGGAACCATCAGTATAGACTCGCTGGTAATCATCGTAACGTGATTGCAGTACCTGAAAGTTTTGTTTGAGAAGTATCGGATTTGATTCGGATTTTTTTGCCATCATGTAAGTCGAACAGAATAGAAGGTTGTTTAATACACCAAGATGGAACTTCGGCGGTTTCATGTTTTTGAATATTTTTAAGGTCGATACCTGAATTTCCAGCAGTGGTAAAATACGTAATCCAAAAGGTTTAATTGCTGTGGGTTTAGTTTCATACCTATCTACAAATTGAGGTCGAAATGAAATTTTGGATGCCGGGTTAGATGGATTTGCAGCAAGTCTAATAGCATACTGAAGAGAAGGTTTCTCTCTGCGCGAGGTTAAAGATGGTTCACCTGCTTCTACATAAAGGCTTAATACGGGAGAAGTACGGAAGGCTCCCATGGCCAGACGAAGGCCTTGGTGATGGATAGTATCCAAGGATTTTAAATAGGACGTTCTGGCAGAACCATAAACAACAGACCCATAATCTAATTTAGATCTTATTAAAGACCGATAAAGATGTAATAAAGTATACCGATCTGCTCCCCAACTTGTATGAGCTAAAACTTTCAAAAGATTCAAAGCTTTTAAGCATTTCGCTTTAAGATATTTAATATGGGGAATAAAAGATAACTTTTGATCAAATATGACCCCAAGAAATTTGGCTT
This sequence comes from Lucinisca nassula, assembly GCA_963580285.1. Classification (NCBI taxonomy): domain Eukaryota; kingdom Metazoa; phylum Mollusca; class Bivalvia; order Lucinida; family Lucinidae; genus Lucinisca; species Lucinisca nassula. The sequence continues at coordinate 95,240,083 of OY757020.1, read as the reverse complement.
CTTCAACAACAGGAATTTGTGATCCGTATAAAAACAGGGAAGGATGTTCGTGTTTCTTCCGTAGTTTACAAAAATGAACACACTGCGTTTTCGACTTGGAGAACTTGAAACCATTTTTATCAGTCCATTCTTCTATTCTTTTTAAATTTTGTTGTAACTTTCGTTCAATTGTTTTCATATTTTTTGAACGGTAACATATACAAAAATCATCAACATACAATGAACAATCAGTTTTGTCGTCCAAACATTGTACAATATTGTTTATTTTGATGTTAAATAGCGTAGTTGAAAGTATACTACCCTGTGGGACACCCTGTTCTTGATCATAGAAATCTGACACGGTAGACCCCACACGCACCTGAAACATGCGCTCCCCTAAAAAGCTTTCAATAAAACTGGGAAGTTTTCCTCTTAAGCCAATGTTATGTAGATCTTTCAATATTCCATATCGCCATGTTGTATCATATGCTTTCTCCAAGTCGAAAAAGACAGCTACTACATGTTCTTTGTTAATAAAAGCATCTCGTATAAATGTTTCTAGTCTTATTAAATTGTCATTGGTACTACGTTCCGAACGAAAACCCGATTGATATTCTGAAATGAGGTTGTTGGACTCTAAGTACCAGACTAATCTCTTGTTTATCATTCTCTCCAATGTTTTACACAAACAACTTGTCAAAGCTATCGGACGATAATTTGTAGGTTCTGCATGATCTTTCCCTGGTTTCGGAATTGGTACAACTGTAGCTACACGCCAGCTCTCAGGACAGACCCCCGTTTCCCAAATATTATTAAAAATATCTAAAAGTGTTGTATGAGAACTTTTTGGTAGATGCTTAAGCATCTGATAATGAATTTCATCGGGGCCGGTTGCCGTATCATGTGATTTTTCAATGGCTTCAACGAGTTCGGATAAGTTAAAAGGTTTGTTGTATTCTTCGTGATTAAGTGATTTAAAGTTTAGATTTATTTTCTCTTGGTCCTTTTTGAAATTTCTAAAAGTGTCAGAATAATTACGCGATGATGAATTTCTCAAGAATGTGTGCCCAAGGGTATCTGAAATATCTTTTGTTGTTGAAGCTATTGTGTCAAATTCAGTATTTAAATGTGTAAAACTAGAAGACTTTGTTTTTCCTGAAATTTTTCGTACCATATCCCAAACCTTTTTAATGGGGTTTTTATAGTTCAATTTTGAGACATATTCTCTCCATGACTTTCGTTTGGAAGCTCGGATTGTTCGCCGAGCTTTAGCTCTAAAAACTTTTACGTCGTTGAGCTTTTCTGAAGTGGGATTTTTGCAGAACTTATTTAGAGCCTGCTTACACTTTTTAATAGCTTCTTTACAGTCATTATTAAACCAAGGCTTGCTTTTCTTAGTATTTGTGGAGGTCTTTGGAATGCAATGTTCTGATATGTTAATAAGTGTATCTGTGAAATCAGAAACAATGTCGGATGATTCATTAAAATGATCAATTGATAACTCTTCTTCACATAAATTATGGAATAATTCCCAGTCGGCTTTATTCATTTTCCATTTCTGGTTACAGTCCTCATCTGGTTCGTTTACACTCTCAATTATAACAGGGAAGTGATCACTTCCGCACTGATCATCATGAACAGACCAGTCATAGTCCAAGAAGAGAGATGGGTGACACAAAGAGAGATCCAAAGAAGACAAATGACCTGTCGCTGGGTGAAGGTAAGTATAAGATTTATCATTCATCGAGCAAAGATCGCTCTTTGCAATAAAATCTTCAACAAGTGCTCCTTTGTTATTGATATCTTTACAGCCCCATGGAATATTGTGACCATTGAAGTCGCCAACTAAAAGATATGGCGATGGAAGTTGACTCAGCAATGAGTCAAGATGTTCGGGCTTTAACGAAAATGAGGGTGGAATATATAAAGAGCAAATTGTAGTTTCTTTATCCAGAGAAACCGATACTGCTACAGCTTGTAGGTCTGTTTTTAATTTGATCTCTCTTTGTGGTAAACATGATTTAACAAGAATTGAACTGCCACCAGATGGTTTGCTACCATCAGAATAGATATAGTTGTATGTATTGAAACCCCTGACATCAATGTTGTCATCAGTTTTTAAAAAAGTTTCTTGTAAACAAAAAACCGATGGGTTTAATAACGAAATAAGTAATAAGAGTTCATTATAATTTGGTTTAAGACCTCGACAATTCCATTGTATTATTTTGTGTTTTAAATCCATTTTATGAAGAGATTAAGACTAGAAACTATATTGGAGCTGCAATTGGTGATATAGATCTGCTACCACCAGCTCGTGGTGTTGCTGACCTCGATCTGTTATTGCCATTTGGTGATGATGGAGTTTCAGCGAACTCCATATCACTGTCACTCAAAGATCCGAATCTGTTCTGAAATCTAATATTGTCTCTTTCCATTTTACGTTGTCTGTCTGTCTGTCTTTGAGACAATTGATGTTTTTTGATCGGATCTTCCGATCCCTTATTAGTTCGACCTGAGTCGAGTTTCTCTTTTACGTGCGGCGCTGGCTTCGGTACGGTCGCTGTCGACCGATCCGAAGCAACCTGGATTGCGCCATTTGATAAATTGGTTGAACTTTGCGGTGCTGGAGTGGGTTTACTCCATGCACCAGATTTTGTCAGTTCAGCTATGTATGATTCAGCAGTCTGTGTCGCGGAGCTGGTACATTTTACACCAGTACCCTTTGTGATGCTGGCGAAACTGGTGGTTGGTGTTATATATCGCTCATCGACAATTTTTCGCGCTTCTGGGAATGTTATCCCCCTTTGGTATTTGACGGTTAGTATTTCTTTTTCTTTTTTCCATGCCGGACAGTCTCGAGAGAAAACAGCATGTTTGCCATCACAATTTACGCATTTGGGTTCATTTTTGCAGTTGAGGTGATTATCAACATGCTTTTCTTCACCACAATTAGGACAGAGTTTTTTTCTCTGACATCTGCTTTCATGATGGCCAAAAGCCTGACAAGAGTAACATCTAAGAGAGTTTGGGATGTATACCTCTACGTTAATGGAAAGATATGCTACTTTGATTTTCTTGGGTAGAACTGGTGTATTAAAAGTCAACACATAAGTTGCTGTTGGTTTTAGTACACCATTTCTACGGACTTTGATGTTACGAACACCAACAACTCCCTGATCTTTCAAGTTATCGACGATCTCTTCATCTGTACAAGGGCGCAGTTCTGGACTGCGAATCACTCCCTTAGACGAATTTAACGTGTTGTGGAGAGAGACTTTAACCCGAAGATCAAAGAGTTTATTGGTGCTTAGCAGGCTTACAACTTGATGTTTTCTCTCGACTTCCAAGAGAAGGTCACCTGATTTGAGCTTTTTGATACTCTTAGGGTGTCCGGCTATGGAGTTAATACATTTCTCAATTACGAAAGGAGAAAGGCTGGATACACTTCGTGTATCGTCAAGCGACGAGACAACCAAGAAACGCGGAACATTGTCGAAATTTGGTTCAGCGGACTGCTGACTGGTTTGTTGACTTGACTGCTGACTGGCTTGTTGACTGTGTTCATCCGATTCGGATGAATCGTCTTGTTTTTTACGTTTAGGTGCGTTGTGTTTAGATGCGTTGCGGTTATTTTTTTTTCCATGAGGCATTAGGAAAAAATTCTAGTTTCGTCCCAAGTGCTCTCCGCCCTCCGTGGAGCCCTACAAGGGAACACCATAATGGTGTGGTTATCCAACTCGCAGGTGTTAGAGATACACGTGAGATATACTCGTATAAACAAAATGCCTACACGATTGATCCGTTTAGCCACCGCCTTCTAGAGATAAAAAGACAGAAAAGGGTAAGGTAAATGGGCATATGGTTGGTATCAGGAAAGATACAAAAAGAGTTGAAGAGAAAGCAAAGCGGTATCTCTAGGGCTCGGCGCGACCAGCCGATTGACCGTGCCGGACCGCACGGCCACCCGTCTACACCGAAAAGCCAGGCCAAAGAGGCGTGTTGGGCACCTGAAGCACCGCCACCTCAGGTAACCCTCAACCTCCAGGATCCCTTCTTCCGGCTTACAGGACGCCACCCACGGCAAACGGGTGGTACTTCCTTTAGCTCTTCCCAGTAGGCACAGAGACCACAGCGGCAATGTGGCCAGTGGGAATTGAGCCCCCAGGGCCACGGCAAGGCAGGAAGTCTAATACCTGGGGGTAGAGAAACAAAACATCCTCGACAGAAAAACTTATATCCGAGAATTCGAAACTACGATGACATTACACCAGAAAATTTTTGCTTACTTTAGAAACCTGGAACAAATAATAATAAAAAACCTGTATAACCGTATATCGAAACCCCAGTTATATGTTCATGATTATTGGCCATGAGCGCCCTAAGAACGCATGCGCAATATCGGTCACCAAATTCCGGGAAGTGTTTTTACTTCGACATATTATGACGTAAGCCATGCCATAAAGTGGGATTTAACCATGATCGTATAGTTTTACATTATGAGTGAGTGAGTTTTAGTTTAACGTCCCAACAACAGCTAAGCTCATACGGAGACGGGACCTCGGTTTAAAGACTCTTCCGAAAGTCTGGAGAAGCCCGGGATCGATCCTGCGATTTACAAGGCGAATAGCGTAACCACTGCACCACGGAGGCTTCTATTTACATTATGAAAGTTAGTACTTCGCAAATAATTAAAGTCATAAATATTTCAGTTGTTCTTTTTATTTTCTGTCCAAGTTTTTTTTTGGTTTTGGTTTTACAGCCCTTCCAAGATTATTTCACTCATATCGAACCGATCGTTAATCAGAGGTGTGCGAAACCGGAGTACCCGGGGAAAAAACACCTGACCTTCCGTTGCAGAATCTGACCAAGTTAAACTGGACTATTAATTATTAGTTTCAATGTTACATATTAAAAAAAACATCGAAAGCTTTGAGACAGGTAGTGTTCAGGACTAGTTCTAGCCCGATATGCACAATGAACACGACTGCTACATAACTGAAAACCTGACTGACTTGACATGATCAAACTGGATGATTTATACGTTTCAGAGGATTCCACAGGATTTTGTTCTCACATCAACACAGTTTCTGTTTATACCAAAATGTCTATCATTTAGTAAAATGTTAAAAGTATCTCAACATCAGGTGACCACCTGGACCCTACCTGCAGGGTACTATGCACTTAAACAATGGCTAATATTGGCCACAAGGTTGGCATAAACGGAAACATGCACCCCTATGATTGACGTACTGCACTTGTTTTTTTCCCGCCAAAGTATTTGAATAACAGCACGTGTTATCAACGTAATGCATAACTGAGAGGACATTTTTAAATGTCAGCGGATTTGATTATGCTCCAAGTAAACTGGAAATGCGTCAATAGATCATGGATGCTCCCGCCTGAAAATATGTCTATGTTCGTATTAATCCATAGAAAGTTAGTGACGGTGTTTAAGTCTCTAACCCTTTTTTTCACATCTGACCTCTAATAAATGACTTTGACCTTGGAGGTAAGGACCTTGGTTTTGTGTGAGGCAGATTGTCTCGTGATGGCCAACATTTCTGACAAGTAATTTCAAAATACATCCAGAAATAAGAAAGCTATTGACTGGACCTTTTTTTGACCTTTGACCTCTAAGTATGACCTTGACCTTGGAGTTACGGACCTGGGTTTTGCACGTGACACATCGTCTCATGATGATTAACATTTGTACAAAGTAATTGAAAATCTATCTAGAAATAAGAGTTATTGACTGCGTTTAAGTTTCGGACCTTTTTTTACCTTTGACCTCTAAGTATGACCTTGACCTTTGAGGTACGGACCTGAGTTTTGCACGTGACACATCGTCGCATGATGGTTAACATTTCCACAAAATAATTTCAAAATCCATCCAGAAATAAGGAAGTTATTGACTGCCTTTCAGTTTCGGACCCTTTTTTGACCTTTGACCTCTTAAGTATGACCTTGGAGGTACGGACCTGGGTTTTGCACGTGGCACATCGTCTCATGATGGTTAACATTTGTACAAAATAATTTCAAAGTCCATCCCAAAATAAGAGTTATTGACTGAGTTTAAGTTTCGGACGGACGGACGAACGGACGGACGGATGGACGGGGGCAACGCTATTTGCCCTTCCACCAATCTTCGAATGGAGGGGACATAACAATCTCTAAGCATCTTGTAGCTATCAGGTGCAAATTGCTATTTTATAGAAAGAATGGATTAAAATATGTGAAAGGTGAGTGATTGTTTGAGTTTGACGTCTCACCAACAGCAAAATTAATACGAAGACGGAACCTCGGTTTAAAGACTCATCCGAAAGTCTGGGGAAGCCCGGATGTGAAACGTTTCAATTTTCTGACTGTAAAAGCTTATAATGTTTCATAGCCCAATCAACATAATCCCAAATCCATTTAGACCAGAAAAAATACCTGTGTTTCAGGTGGCCCGACCGACCCTACCCAACGGCCGCTTGAACTCAGCCTCTGCGTGATTGTTGACTTCCTCCAAAATGGCGACCACCATTCTCTCAGTCATTGTGAGAAAATGTCCCCATTTCGGTGGCATTTACAGGCTCAGATCGTATTCCAATAGTATGCCCATGTGCAGTATTTGGCTGCAGTACCACCCACCACCAGGGAAGGGTACTGCAGTCAAAATAACGGGACAAAGAAGACAAGGTAAAAATCTAGACATCACATGGAATTTGTAAACAAATCATCTAATGTTTTTTTGATAGTGCAGGAATGACTCTAAAAGTTATGGTCGTTTGCATGGCTGCAGATGTCCGCATATGTTAGGTCATTTTAAGATCATTTCGTTTGTAAATCCAAAGGAAAAATTTTGGTGGTGGAGGGGCCACCTATGAAAATATTAAATAAACCAGACAAAATGGAGATGGGATATGAAGACGTACTTTGAGAGATGCGATATGAAAAGGTAAGTTGTTATATTTATGTCCTAACTATTAGGTGTCAGAAGGAGTCGGTAATTTGGTGGTTTCATGGGTGCGAAGTACCTCACCCCCTCCTTCTGTCTTGTCTTTTCCCACATATTTGACCTGGGTAAAAGGGTTGGGATGATCCAAAAATCATTATGTTTAGGAGAAACCCTGCCCATTTTTTTAAAGGTGTTAACTTCCGCCATCCCCCCAACCGCCCCCGTCATTTTTTTAGTGTAAAAGTACCTTCCTCCCTTTCTCTTCCCCCTCCATGTTGGCCTGTGTAAAGGTGTCGGGTGCAAAAAATATAAAATAAAAAAAACATCATGTATTGGGGAACCTCTGCCTATTTTTTTTTCTTTTGTGTTTAACTAACTTTGTCATTTTTCAAGCATAAAAGTACCCCCACCCTCCTGTCATGTTTTTGTGTTGTTTTATTTTTCAGAGAGGTATGGCTTTGTCTTCAGATGTTACAGTGGGTGACATTGTGGCTTTCAACATCAAATATTTGTCATTTTAATGCCAGTAGACCAAGACCTAGAAGAGTTCAAAGCTGTTGTTAATGACACGACAAAAAAGGCTGCCAATGCAATAGAATTGCTAATGGCAAAGGGAAGAGCTCTGCCTGATCCCAAAAAGCCCAGGTAAGTACCATAATTTTCCTAAGTTTTTGGAAAACAGGTAAGGGCAAACAGTACAGATCCAAAACATACTGTCCCTTAGGAGCAGTCTGATCAGGGTCTACGCTGTTTGCAATTCCCTCTCGACCTTTTGGATGCATTACTTAATGAAGGAAAACCATTTTGTTCAACTCGCTGTTTGCAATTCCCTCTCGACCTTTTGGATGCATTAGTTAATAAAGGAAAACCATTTTGTTCAACTTTTAGGGTAATTCAGAATAGCAAATGTTTGGTTGTCTGAAATTTAAGGAAGTTAAGGGTACAAAACTCTGTATTTAAGATTAGATGACAGTTAATGTGACTTTCAAGGTTTCATGGGCAGTTACTTTTTCCAAAATATTTTCCTTGTATTAGAGTATCGGGAAAATGCATAGGTTTACTTTTATTGCTTTAGCATGCCTACTGAATTGGTTAACTGATCTGCTTGATGTGACTACCAGTCTTCGCTAGGCATAAACCTTGACAAGCTCTTTTGAAGACAAAAGTAATTGTCATATTTTCTACAGTATTGTTGCACAGTGTCTTTGAGGAAACTGATTTAAGACCCACATACATTTATAAACTAACCATTCAAAGGTGGTGCTTATGTAGTGTATAATTGAAAATATTTGTCCACGTTCTTTTTGTTAGCTAAATCCAGTATGTTTTAATTCATGTTATAGCTCGGAGGAGGCCAAACTGAACAGAAAGGATGAACTGTATAATGATCTGATCAGACTTTTCAAGCACAGGGGCTTGGAATTCCTGGTGTGTGCTTACTATGCTTGTCTACACATTTACTTTTAGAGCTCTCTGTACTCTTTGCTTGTATCCTTTCAAGGATCTCACATGACTGCACATGTATTATTGAAGTTATTAAACTCATTCGAGAAAATGACAAGATGCTCAGCACAGCCTCACGTCTTAGTCAGTTTCCATCAACGACTTTAATGAATTCAGTAATACAGGAACAGGAATGCAAAATTTTATTCATAATGACACGAAAACTAACATTGTGAAGTAATATATATTTAATACAGTAGTGTAGTTTCAGTGCATGGCTTTATTACATTCTCAGACGCGACATCATATGGCAAATGCACTTTAAATACTACTGCCAGGTAAATTACTTAGGAAGCCTGTCCAGGAACCGTGTGGATACTGGATAGGATAACTAATCAGATGCAAAACGATCTTTCTAGTGTTGAAGAGCCATAATAGACAAAGTCAACCAAGATCCTTTAAGCAATTATTTTACACTGTAGTCATGGTGGTGGGTTATGTATTATATATATATATATATAAATTAAATGCACTTTCTGCTTTTCTCTCTATGACACAGTAGCGGTGATGTTTTTTTTAATTGTAGTGATTTGTTAATCATATCCACTGACACACATTAGCTCCTCTGACACACGTCCCAGAAAATATCTAAAGACTTTAAAATCCATGTATTTTTCTGGCAACATTTTAACCCTTATTCTGCTGAATAAATTAATTAAGCCACACCTATTTCTGACTATCAACCAATCAAATTACTTGATATAATGTACATTCAGGAAAAAATGTCAAAATTAATTTATTCAGCAGGATGATTTTTCTCAACTGTTCTGAAGAGTTAGCATGGGTCCTTTATTAAAAGTAGCTATCCATTAAGTGGACAATGAAGCCTCTAATCGGACTAGTCATCAGCCCAGTCTGATCAGAGATTTCATTATAGCCTGATCTTAGTCTTCCCTGTAAATTATGTATGTTATAGACATAGCTTCTGATATAGGTATTACTGAAAGGATATTGGCCAGCATAGCTCCAGATAAGGCGCTTTTATCATCCGAAAAGTACTGATCTTTTTCTTATTTCTGCACAAAAACATACGTTGTGGGTACTCAGTAGAAGCGCCTCGTCGAGGCGCTTCTAATGGGTACCCACAACATATGTGTTAGTGCAGAAATAAGAACAAGAGGGCCATGATGGCCCTGGATCGCTCACCTGATCCATAGAGTAACAAGTGGGCCCCGGGGAGGGCCATTATTGACCCCAAGGTTATAATGTGCATAATGTTGAGGGAGGTCTAAAAGGTGAAGCTTCATACCAAATATCAACAAATGCTATAACTGTCCAATAGATGAAGCTCCATACCAAATATCAAAGACATGGGCCTTGCAGTTTCAGAGAAGAAGATTTTTAAAGATTTCCCTATATAAGTCTATGTAAAACCAAAGGGTCTCGGGGCAGGGGCATTTTTGGCCCCAGGGCTTTAATTTGAACAATCTTGATAGAGGTCCACTAAATGAAATTTCACACCAAATATCAAAGACCCAGGCCTTGTGATTTCACAGAAGAAGATTTTTAAAGATTTTCCCTATATAAGTCTGTAAAACCAAAGGGCCCCGAGGTAGGGGCATTTTTGGCCTCAGGGCTATAATTTGAACAATCTTGATAGAGGTCCACTAGCTGAAGCTTCATACCAAATATCAAAGATCTAGGCCCTGTGGTTTCAAGGCCTAGAAGATTTTTCAAGATTTTCCCTATATAAGTCTATGTAAAACCAAAGGGCCCCAGAGCGGGGGCATTTTTGGCCCCAGGGCTATAATTTGAACAATCTTTGTAGAGGTCCACAAGATGAAGCTTCATACCAAATATCAAAGACCAGGGCCTTGCAGTTTCAGAGAAGAAGATTTTTAAAGATTTTCGCTACAAAGCCTATGTAAAACCAAAGGGCCCCAGGGCGTGAGCATTTTTGGCTCCAGCACTATAATTTGAACAATCTTGATAGGGGTCTACTAGATGAAGCTTCATATCAAATATCAAAGACCTGGGCCTTGCAGTTTCAGAGAAGAAGATTTTTACAGATTTTCCCTATATAAGCCCATGTAAAACCAAAGGGCCCCGGGGCGGGGGCATTTTTGGCCCCAGCACTATAATTAGAACAATCTTGGTAGGGGTCCACTAGATGAAGCTTCATACTAAATATCAAAGACCTGGGCCTTGCAGTTTCAGAGAAGAACATTTTTTAAGTTTTCGGTGAAAAAAATCTATTTTTGGCTCCTGTGACCTATATGTGCAATGGACCGGAACCATTTGAACAACTTTGAAAGGGGACCACCTAAGGATCATTCCTGTGAAGTTTGGTCAAAATCCGATCGGTGGTTTAGGAGGAGATGTCGTTTGAAGAAATTGTTTACGCACAGATGACAGACAAAAAGTGATCCTAATATAAAACACAAGAGGGCCATGATGACCCTATATCGCTCACCTGTGTACCAGATAATCATTAGTGATATTTAGAAAAAAAGAACTGTACAGAAAGGCAAGACATGTTTGTTTACCTGATAGATATAAATGTCTTCATAGATCCAGGGTGGTCAATATACTTGTACATCAGTTGAACCAGTTGAACTCTTCAGGATGAAATCTTGAAGGGCAAGATGTAGAGTATACACAAGACTTCTTGAATCCATGCAGTTAGTCTTTGTTCATGATGTAGTCATAATTTGAAAAAGAAATCAATATCTGTAGCTATGATTTCCTTTCGACACAGTGGTTTTCAACAGTATTGCATGGGATGACAAAATTAACATAAGAAACACTGATGATCTCAAATAGCTGCATCCATGTCAAAAAAGAGAGGCCAAAGTCTGCTTAGTTCTATCCAGACTGTATCTTTGACTTTTACTCAGTCTCACTGATGTATAAGGCCCATATTATAGATTAAGTTACCTTTATATCATAAACATCTTGGTTGTTACATCTATCTTAAACCCACAAAGAATTAATTCTGTTACAGTGGGCATAATTATAATAAGGCATAAACTAAGACACACAAACATATGTAGAATCTATGTTGTGATATGTGCCAGAAAGGCATCTTTAGGTGCACAAAATAAAGAACAGCTAAAAATAATGTGAGTCATTTCTATGCATAGAAAGCAGATGCATCACCTTATTCTCTTGATCACCAATAAATAAATTCCTGACCTTGCAAGTATGTAGAAAATTGTTACTTAAATCTTTTTGAAGAAAATCTGTTTTAAGCCTTTTCAAGTAACAACAAATTTACATGTAAAATTATTGTCAATGTTGCAAATAAGAAAATAATAAAATATTGACAAAATTCAAAATACTGCGATAAACCTTTCTCTAAGAACAACAGATTTACATGTCAAAACAGTGTTGCAAATAAGAATACAATATAGTATGTTATTTGGCAGAATTCAGAATATTGTGAACAAAAAGCCCCAGGCCAAGTGTCCCCCCATCTCTGAAATGTCAGTATGTGGTGAATATGTCTATAACATATGTCATAAGCCATGTTTAGGGAATTTAAAACCATTTCAACAGACTATTTCTTTTAAATTTTCCTAAAGTTGTAAGGAATAAATTTACAGATAAAAAAATGATCTCCAAAACTGTAAGACAAAGGACCAAAACCCCAGGAAAATTCAGTAATCAATTGAGCACAACCGCAATAGAATATGATCATCTTCAGGTCATGGAAACAAAAAATGGCAAGTTTCATCCAAATCTGGTGAAAACTGTAGGAGGAGTTGAGACAAGAACTTCTGTTGATAACATGGCTTAGACTGACAAAGTGCAATGATGCTGGTAAAAATGAATCAGGCACAACCTCCTTAAAATATGATCATTTTCAGGTCATAAGAACAAAAATTGAGAAGTTTCATCAAAATCTCTTGAACACTGGGAGGAGTTGCGGAGACAAAAACTTCTGTTGATAAAATTGCTAAAACTGATAAAGGGCAATAACTCTGGTAAAAATCAGTCTAGCATGACCTCGATAAAATATAATCATCTTCAGGACATGGGAACAATAACTGGAAAGTTTCATCAAAATCCCTTGAAAATGTAGGAGGAGTGGCAGACAAACCGACTGATGGATGGACGGTGGACGGATGGACGAAAACCGTTACTATAGTCCCCCTCGACTAACGTCTGGGGAAAAATGGACATAATGTACATTGTAAGTCAATTCTTCCCCTGTCAAGTGTCTGGTCAGATGTTTAATATGAAGGTAGCAAATGTTTGGATATAAGTAAAGAATTAATATTTTTTAATTATTCTGCAATACATCTAAGAACTAAGATAATAACACCCTTGCAACATAATGCATTTTTTGAATTTTCAAAATAGCTACTTATTTTATGAAAATCCATGATATTTTCCTTATTTATACTGCAAACACAGGTGGCGGGTGCTAGTTAGAACCGCCTCATTGAGGCAGTTCTAATGAGTACCCACAACCTATGTATTGGAGCAGAAATAAGAAAAATAATGTATACCCCTATAAACCCCAGATTTCTCAATATAAAGTGGGGTTTAAGGGGGTGTTTATTTCACGGGCTTGTTCACGTGATGTGAATCCAGTTGAAGAGTATAATTAATATTAACCAAAGGTACATCAACAGCATCCATGTAATATGACATCATAAAAATATACATACATACAAGTCAATCTTTGAAACCTCCACTGTATCAACAGACTATCAGATGCTTTATAATCTTCAAAATTTTTATGCCAACAGAAAATGTAGTTTCATCTTGTGCACATAAATTCTAAGAAAAAAGGTTGAAATCATACTCAAAAATATTTTTTAATCTACTATAAAACTGGTAAACCAAATAAAATATTAAATATTATTAAGGTCCTTTAAGATTAAACTTTTATTTTTCCATGTTGTTTTCTCGAGATGTCCTATTTCTCACTTCTGACTGGAAAAAGAGGACCTATTCCATTAGAATAATGCATCCATATATGTAATGCTTTCAGTCATGATAGAAAAAATAGCATTTCTGAATGAAAATTTATATATTTTTCTTATTTCAGCTTCAAACATAGATCATTTAGAGAAACACCTCACTGTCTATGTTTCGAGTAAGAAAATGGTAAAAATATGTATAGAAAATAAAGAATAGCCCTGTAAACTCCACTCTTCTCTATATAGGGAGTTTTACAGGGGTGCTCATTTCCTGATATCTGTAAGTGGTGGCCACCCAAATCTTGCCAAACCACCAGCAATATCTACCTTTAAAAAGGTAAATACAGCATTTTATGTGGTGGGTGAGTGCACTTAAAAGTAGCATAAAAATACCTGACACTATTTCCAAGTTGTTATGCAAAAAGTGTGGTACTTATGATCTGGCCAATAGATTCCTCTGTTCCAATTTCACCCAAAAAAGCAACCTTAATTTGAGAGACTGGTTTTATATATTTAAAATTATGCAGGTGAAAAGTCTTCAACTATGTGGATTTCATGTGCAAAAAGACTATTTTGTGATCTGACCAGTATGTTTCACATGTTCCAACTGCACCATCAACATATGAAAAATCAACATTAGAAAATACCAAATCAAGCGTTGTCATATGATCTGTGGTACATTCTTTTATAAGCATTTTGCATGAAAACTTATCACTTAATTTCTTAACAATGCTATGTTTCAGCAAAACATTAATATTGAAATCTCCAATTATCATCAATGGCTTTGATGGGGTCAAATATGGAATAAGTTCTTTGTTCAGACAAGAAAGAAGATTACTGTCAGACATTTGAGGTGACTTATACAAAAATACGATCTGACTTTCAATCGAGACATGCCTTGCAGTTATCATAATAAATTCTAATGTATCTGAACTATACTTTCTCTTCTGTATAATAATGATATCATCTTTGACATAAACTGCTAATCCATGAGGAGGTCTTTTGCAAGTACTGTATCCAATTTGGTCATTTCTTGTCAAACAATAGCCTTCTATTACATAATCACTATCATTATCAGGCTGATGTAGTCGTGTTTCTGCTAATCCAAATATGTGCGTTGACAACAGATTTTTGTCATGTCTAACATCATCAAAATGAAGATTCAAGGATCTACAATTATTGAAAGCAACTTTGAAATGCGAAACTGGATCTATCAATTCTAAAGATGTATCACACAGCTGAAGCATTGCTGTTTCATGCAATCGCTGCATTTCTGTCTTAACCTGGTCATCAACTTGTAATGCTTTCTCATTGAAGTTAAGGATCTGAAGCTTCTCAATTGACCTTACCCTGCTGAGTGCTACATAGTGTAAATGTGGAACTTTGCGAGTTTTACGTTGTGTTAAGTCAATAACAACTCTTTCAAGGGTACTACCTTGTGCTCTATGTACTGAACGCCCTGCAGAAGGTTGCAAAGGGAATTGAACTCTCTGAAAGGTCTTTCTGTTGTAAGTAAATGACCTGTTGACATCAAAAATTGGTGTCCAATTTTCATCAATATTGCTATGATACAGTCCCCTGTTTTTGTATTTGATTCTTGTTTCCATTCCTGCTTTTTTGTCATCAAACTGGACCCAAATTATGCTTGGACGTCGTGTGGTTTGTAGTTTATACTCAATAAACTTAACTACACATGATGCTCCATTTGCTAGTCCATCTTCTGTTTTTATGTTTATTGTTAAATCATAAATCATGTCAACAACAACTGTTAACGAGCAATGTAAATTTGCTGTTTGGTTTGAATCTGTTACATTCTTTAGATTCTTGAGTGCACAGTCTATCTTTTCTTTAGATAACTTAGGTGAGACATATGTATCCATGCATGGTATTTCAACCTTTTCTGTTGCCATATTTCTTATAATTTCATCATTAAAAACATGCATGAAATAGTTTTCTGCAAAGAGGTGAGGCGCATTTTTCTGATACTCGGTATCTTTTTTAGTTACTTCACATTGCTTAAACCTATTCTTGTCTTCAGCAGTCAAGGCATTGATCCTTAATCTATTTAACAATTCTGCAAATTCAAGGTCATCTTTTTGTCTCATAATTTCTGTTAGTTCAAACATGGTAAATAAGTCTTTCCAGAGATTTTGTGATAAAGCAGCTGCATCATGTTTCATGTCATTAAATATCCAATCACCACTCACTGGTTTCAACTGATAAAGATCACCAACAGCAATAATGCTAACACCACCAAAAGGCGTTCTTGTTCCTTTCAATGCTTGAAGTCTCTGATCAATAAAATTCAACATAGAATTACTAACCATTGAAATTTCATCAATAATCACAACTGACAAATCACGGTATTTTGATCTAAAGGTATTCAGACTGTCACAGGTTAATGTTTGATCCGATTGCTTATACTTTTGTTTAAATGCAGATGAGATGGTAGAACCATTAATATTAAATGCTGCTTTTCCTGTAAATGCACAAAGAAGAACCCTTGTGTGATCCGCATCTTCTCCTTCTTTCAGATTTAATATTCTAAACAAAGTCTGATACAATGCTCGAATAACTAGACTTTTTCCAACACCAGCTCCACCAGAAAGAAATGCATATAAGGGGGCATCTTTTGTTTTAATCCAGTGAATCACATGATAGTAAAACTGTTTTTGTTTACTATTTAAACACTGCAGGAGCTTTCTGTAATCAATATCTGAAAGAATATTTTCATTCACATCAATTTGAGGTGCAGAAACGTAACATCCAATTTCAGTCCCTATATCATAGTCTCTATGCTCAATTCTATCAGGATTAAAATATATAAACTCTTCAGACTGAATTGGTTCAATTTCAGCATCATCACCTTCAACTTGTTGTGTACTTGGAGCAATATCATCGAATGCATCATATTCAATTTCTGCTAAATCTCTTGCTAATTCCAACTCTTCAGCATAATGTTCGTAAGTGGAACATTTATGATCTATCACATGCTTCATTGACTCATAGTGTTCTTTATATGTTCTAAAAGTTCCAAGTAAGTCAGTCTCTTCATTTCTCCATGGGTGAAAAAGTAGAAGTTTCTCTCTATAATAGTTCTCTTCATCTGTTTTGCGATTGAATCTCACATACCTTATTATTTTAGAATTACGACATCGTTTGATTTTTATGCCATTCTTTAAAGTTAAAATAGTTTCACCATCACCAAAGCATTCTTCATCTGACACTTCTGCATCTTTCTCATAATCTTGCTCCTCCTCATCTCTACTATCATTATGTCCATCTGGGTAAATGACTTCTAACTCAGACACATAATCGGCTAAGCAATACTTTTCCAATGGTTTGGGACGCTTCGAGTATCTTTTAATTTTATTGTCTGACATTATATCTGTCGAGTCTGCCGGCAATTCATCAAGTACTGACTTTGGTTTCAGTAACTGTACTCTCTGAGTTGGAAGTGACGTATTTATGAAGACAACACTCCTTGAACTTTTAGTCAATGGCATTTGCAGTACCAAATAAACTGCCTCTTGTGCACTTACTTCAACACTGTTTGAAAACACATTTCCAATATGTCTAACTTGTCTTTTGAGATCCATATTGCCATTCCTTGCTTCTTTTGCAGCTGCATGCAACAAATTACTCATCCCTCTTTGAGATTTACTAATGTATGAAACTATATACATAGCACAAGCATATGGATCTAACACAAATTGTATATCAATGTTTGCCTTCCAAGCTTTTAACACACTATCATTGTACAAATTTACACGGATTTCACTTGGTTTTCTTTTCAAAAACACTTTTGAAGAGTTTAAAGAACTTCTGATACATTTAATATATTCTTCCTCACTCATTTGGACAACACTTGTCAGAAACTCCTCATAAGACATATCATATCCATCTTTCTTACTGTTCATTGTTTTCTGTAAGTTTTGGTACAATTTATAATACTTGTCTTTTTCAGTTTCGAGAGGCTGTAAGACCATAGTTTTGGAAAGAGGTGGCAAAGGATAACCAAATCGACAGATTTTATCTTCTCGTTTTCTACATGTTCTAGAATGTTTGTGAATTTGAAGTTCTATTAAATGACGAAGATGTGAATTATCTATAGAACATTTCAAATACTGATCCACATAAGCAGCCAACTCTACATCCGAATCCACATTGAATTTTGGTGCATTCTGTACCCATACAATCATATGAATATGTGGCGATCCACGTTGCTGAAATTCCACTCTAAAAAAGTAATCAACAACTTTTCCAAGAGGTTCATGCTCACTCTTTAGAACTGTGTTGATGAATTCTTTAACTCTATGCTCGAAATATCTAGAACAAGTGACTGGATCCGATTGAATAAGTTTTATCTTTTGTTCCCATGCCAAGTTTTCAATTTGATCATCAGTGTAGTTGAAATTTTTATTTAAGGTAGCTAGCATTTTCAAAAGCTCAATCCATCTTGTATCAGCCGAGGACAATGACATAAACCAAGTTGGCAAACCCAACTGACGAATCATAGCATAAACATCTTTTTTTCTAGATTCTAAATATGCTGGAGAATTTCTTAGCTGTTTAAACAAATAGTAACCTTCATCATTTTTACAATACTGTCAATACACTCTGAGTTTCTTGCTTGTACAGCAGTAATATTATTTGTTCCCGTTTGACACCTTCTAACAGCAAGGTTTGCTTTATCGTTCAGTTGCTTCATTTGTATTTTTTTCAGTTTAAAAAATATATTGGGTACACTGTTAGCAGCACGCCTATCTTGGCTTCTCAATTCCCATTTAGCAATATCACTATAATGTACAGGCACTTTTCTATCATCATTATCTATGCGCCTCTGCCCACAAAATATGGTTGGAAAACAAAGATATTCTGAATCTTTATCTTGAAATATACTGAGTGGCCTTTGACCTTCTCCAGGAGCAAATGTGAATGTAGAATTTCTGTTTTCAAGATCTGCATCATCCAATAGAGTGTCAATATTTCCCACATTTTCTTGTGCGATTTCTTCTGCATCTGAATCATACAGTTCTTCGACATGAGGTGTGTTATGATTTGAAATATCATCATTTTTTTCTAACTGATCGTTTGGATAATTGTTACACATTTCACTAACAACACCATCAAAATCAATAATATCATACTTTGAACATTCTTTTGTACACAACTCAAAAAAATTATGTATAACCTCAGCTTGGTTCTGATTACATGGACTATCCTGAAGACTTTCATCCAAAACACCATCAGAATCATCATTATTTGTTTCAGAGCAGGTTTTTTTTTGTGATTCAAAAAATGCATGCAGTGTTTCATTACTTTCTTCTGTGATTCTCTTTAACCACTGCTGGTCTATTTCAACATTTGCGTTTTTGTACAATTCACTACCACTCATTAGCCAATGCAAAGCACAAAGCACATGATATGGTCGAACATTTTCTGAGAAAACATATGACTTAAATGACATCTTCTTCTTTAATTTCACTGCAACTGTAACATTTTCATCAAAAGGCCTAGGTAAAGCATTTACAACTGGTTGAATGTCAACAGGTACATTAACAACATTTCCTTTTACTGATAACTGGCGACCTCTAGGTAGTTCTCTCATCTGCATGAATGGTATACGTAAAGCAATAAGGCGTTCTTCAAGTGGAAACAGCTCCAATTCTTTTGGTTTTGGTGGCCACTTCATTCCGTTTACAACAGACAATTTTGGGACTTTACCACACTTAATATTGTCTTTGCATGTACAGCATATCCATTCTTCTTCATTGACTGATTTCACCCCTGTTAAGTAATTTTCCTTGTCTTTAGAAACAAATGTTATAGCTTTTGATACAGACTCTTCAAACCATGTCTGTTGACAACAACTACATATATAGACAGGTCCAATTGATATATTCTTTTGAAACTTTTCAATACAAACATCAATATCACTACCACATTTTCTACGCTTTCTGGTTATATTTTCAGCTTGTGAAAAGGATGGATCTTTACGCTTGGTAGCTTTTCTTTTACAGTCTATAATGTTTTCAGCTTTTTTGTTTCTTTCATTTAATCTCCATTGTTGTTTTGCAAACCTTTCTTGTTCTAATATGTATGCATCTGACCTTGCCTTCCTCTTTGACCGATTTTGTATTTCAATTTCTTTTTGTTTGAATTCATGGCATTCTCGAGATTCTTTTTTCTTTTCACATTCCCATTTTTTGTATTCATCTATCAATCTTGCTCTTCTCTTACATGCTTTTGTCATAACTTTGTCTTTTCTCCGGTATTCTTCTGATTGTCTAGCACTCTGCTTAGATTTGAGTGAATATTCTCTATCTTTTTTTTGGTATTCTTCAGATTGTCTAGCACTCTGCTTAGATTTGAGTGAGTATTCTCTATCTTTTTTTTGGTATTCTTCAGATTGTCTAGCAATGTGCATAGATTTGCGTGTATATTCTCTATCTTTTTTTTTGGTATTCTTTAGATTGTCTAGCACTCTGCTTAGATTTGAGTGAATATTCTCTATCTTTTTTTTGGTATTCTTCAGATTGTCTAGCAATGTGCATAGATTTGCGTGTATATTCTCTATCTTTTTTTTGGTATTCTTTAGATTGTCTAGCACTCTGCTTAGATTTGAGTGAATATTCTCTATCTTTTTTTTGGTATTCTTCAGATTGTCTAGCAATGTGCATAGATTTGCATGTATATTCTCTATCTTTTTTTTGGTATACTTCAGATTGTCTAGCACTCTGCTTTGATTTAAGAGTATAATTTTTGTCTTTTACCTTGAAGTTAGAGTCTTGCCTTCGTTTCTGCATATAAACTCTCGTATATTCTTTTCTTTCTGCTGCGTTTTTCTTATTTATCATAACTTCTTTGTTCCTAATATTTTGATTTTTAGTTATCTTTGTTCTAATTCCTGTCTTCTCTTCAAGTTTATGCTTTTGATCCTTAAAGTATTTTCCAATAAGTGTTTCATGATTTCCAATGCTTGAATCAGCAAAAAAGTCTTCTCTTCCATGTGCATGACTCGTATGGCTTTCAGACACCTTTCTTTTGTATGTTACAGATTTCCAAGCATAGTCACGTGAAGTGTCAGTATCACACTCTGCATGATTTTGAATATTCAATACACTGTTATGCTCAAGATTAGATAAGTCAAAGTCTACAGGAAGAATTTCAAACTGTGTGGAAATTGAAATCATCATACTTTCAAACAACGCATATAAAAATGCAACAAGATCATCTAAACAATTGAAAGCAGCTAGTAATGATTTTCCATCTGGAACAGATAACCCATTGAAACCATGTGAATGTGAATCAAATATAAAGTATTTGCAATCTCTCTTGAACACAGAGGTACAAATAGAACCGATCATTAATAAAACACTTGAAGAACATTGTAAAGTAGTATACAATGCTTGGTGAAGAGTAGGTAAATTGGTACTGACAAACTGTTCTGTGCAAAGACCTGTCACAACTGGAGATGTTTTCACAACAACTTCTTTGTTTAAAATTGAAACTAATCTTGGAAGTTCATCAAAGCAAAGTAACTTACTTCTGAATTTACCTTTTGTCTTTAATTCATCTATGATCTTATTATACAGACAATCTCCAGCTAAAAGAATGCTGTCTAGATCTGTACTACAAGAAATATCTGCGTATGTTGCATATATTAATGAACAAAGTGCATTTGCAGTGCATTGACATCCTCTGGACTCACTGCTAAATATTTCAGAACCTTGGTGAAAAGATCCCAGTTCAAATTTGACAGAGTTAAATGGACCATTAGAAGGCTTCCATAGCATTGTATCAGTTTGTTCTGTTAAAGGAAAGGCAGTGTACATAATTTCTTCGTCACTTTGTGTAGAGCTTGACAATACAGTGTTTGTAATCTCTTTTGGTGACTGGATTTTGGTATTTTGTACTAGCTGTATTCTGCTGATATCATTGTAATCTGTTCTTTGCAAAACTTTGGAATTTCGTACTCGTTGTTTTGTTTTAATATCTTTTTCATTTGTACATTGCAAAACTGAGGCAACAGATTTTTCCATATCTTTGTCAATTGTACTTTTCATATCTTTGTCAATTGTACTTTTCATTTCTTTGTCTTTTGTACTTTTTATAACTGAAGCATCAGATGATACGCTGAGGCAGGTCATACCCACATCTGAAGTATCTAGAGACCCTGCGTCAGATGACACTTTGGGGCAGGTCATACCCCCATCTGACAAACTATCTGACCCTGGCACAGATGTCCCCATCGCTGCAAGCGATTGGGGCTTAGATCCTCCATGATCTGTGAGGGGGGTCAGGCCCACATCTGCGAAAAATAACCCGGGGCTGCTACCATCAGCCCTCATCACTGTCTTTGCCAACGACTTTTTCCAGTTTTTCTTACGTGGCATGTCTCAACCTGAAATATACAGAAGTAGGTGTCCTCTTTAAATGGAAATAGATATTTAAGGGGAACTGGTATATATATATGAAACTTATTCTGAATCATGGTTATACTAGATGAGTTTTTGTAAAACAGAATGTTTTTTTTTTTCACTGGTTCTAAGTAATTTAACAGGGAAATCAGTAAAACAATATGATAGCTCTCCATCAGAGTCTTAACTATTGGTTTTCTTTTGCTCCAGCATTTCAGTGGTTTCTTGCTGTCAAGTCCTCACCGTTGTTTCATCTCTGTGGTTGTTCGTTTCTTTTTGTGTTCAAGGAGATGTTGTCTGCCCCCGCCCATAGGGGCTTGAAGAAATATAAGGGCTGCACGATGCTTCCACGCAGAGCTGAATCCGGCCCGCACACTAGTACTGGTAAACCGCTTAGAGGATCTAAGCCTGTCCAGGAACGGCGGTGCAAGGCTCATCAACCCTATTGGTTTCATTGGGTGACAGGGCTTGAGATGTCATTTCATCTCAATGTCGGGTAAAAGTCCCACAAAATTGGAAGCAATGTCTCCAAAATGACCTTTACAGTGTTGAAGGGGACGTTAAACCTCAAATCAAACAAACAAAACAAAATCAAGGAGATGTTGAACTGATGAGTTAGGAGGCCTTCATGCGGACTGAACAAATTATTTGTCTTAATCGCAATGGAAGTAAGGGCGAGGATTGTGGCCGCGTAAAATGGATTTAAGCCCCCCAGTGGAATTCGTTTCACTGACAATTCCAAGGCAGTTCTTCAGTCGCGGTTTATTTTTGTTATGGTTTGTCTTTGGTTGTTTGTGTCACTTATATTATTTTGTTTTGTATAGCCAATTGGCCATTTTGTGGGAAAATAACTGTCCATTTGGCATTCCCCTATTGATGTTTCTATTAGGGTCTTTTGTTTAATGTTTGTGTTAATTCCCTTTGCTGTCTCTGATGGGAACTGTGGGTTAATTGTATCAATTCCTGATCATTGCCTTCACTTCTATTTCACGTGATGACTTTTAGCATTGTGTAAAGTTTCAATCAAGTGTTTTTAATAGGATACATCAATCCAGCTGAAAAGCTGACTAATAAAAAGCGTAAACCACAGTGGAAGATGAGGGGGAGGGTTGGGGCACTGTAAAACCAGTTTAAACCCACATAAAGCAGGGTGTCCCAGCAATCATTCTTTTGCGAATTGGCTTTGTGCCATTCGTTCATATTTGGTCTGTTTTTGTGTGTGCCCCCATGTCACTTTCTTAAGGTGACTTGAGATGACTGCATTCTTAGATTGTTGCCTTTCCTGGGTGACCTTTTCTTACCAGTTTGTACTTTCATTGCAGTTTTATTTGTTTTATGTTCACTGTTGTTCAATTTTTATATGTTTTAATATTTCAACACTAATGTGTGTCAAGATTATTTAATTTAGTAAAGGTTACCAAGATATTACCTATTTGGGAAAGAACTGTTTTCATTGTTTATTTTGGAGTTTTATGGCCCAGTCAAATCAATAAAAAGTATTTCTTATCCACTCAGTTTACCTTATGACACTTCAACAGCAACTTATACATCAGCAGTAAACTAGTATAGTGCATATTCTTTAACCAGAAACTGATAACTGCCCTTCTTAAATCAGGGGAAGGAAGACAATGACCAATATTCACAAATGAATGTTGCCAACTGTTGCAGGTATCCAACACGCGAACTGCTGATCACCAGTCATACAGGCATCCAACTTAGTTACCAAGGCCAGCAAGTTAAACAGCTGTTAACTGGGCCAGTAATTTAATAATTTGTTTAGAAGTGTCTGTTCATCTTTCTCTTGGATGTTTGGGATAGGCTTTGCTTCCCTCTTTAATTGCATGCCGGTGGGTCAGGCCTCAATTTCTATGACGGTTCCAGCATAAAGGCTTACTGAGAATTAGAGAGATCTAATTCAGTGAAGTGGTGGTCGGTGCCTGATGCTCTGTCTCTGGTCGGGCCCATCCAAGTCTAACTGTTGGTTTTCTTTTGCTCCAGCATTTCAGTGGTTTCTTGCTGTCGAATCCTCACCATTGTTACATCTATGTGGTTGTTTGATTTTTTGTGTTCATGGAGATGTTGCACTGATTAGTTAGGAGGCCTTCATGCGGACTGAACAAATTATTTGTCTAAATCATGACGGAAGGGCGATGATTGTGGCCACGTAAAATTGATTTAAGCCCCTCAGTGAAATTCGTTTCACTGACTGTTCCAAGACGGTTCTTCTGTTGCGGTTTATTTTTGTTATAGTTTGTCTTTGGGTGTTTGTGTCACTTGTGTTATTTTGTTTTGGATAGCCAATTGGCTATTTTGTGGGAAAGTAAATGTCCTTTTGGCTTTCTGCTATTGATGTTTCTTTAAGGGTCTGTTGTTTCATGTTTGTGTTTCTTTCCCTTTGGTGTCTCTGATGGGAGCTGTGGGTTAATTGTATTGATTCCTGATCATTGCCTCCACTTCTATTTTGCGTTCTGCTTCAATCAGTTCCTTAAGTATCTTTAACCTGATTAAAATATTTCTCTAGGGGTTCTCCTGACAGGCATTAAGTAATAGATATATGCATTGTTTTTGTGAAATATTGGTAAATATTTGTACTGATTGATATCTGTACAGGATAATTTGACGAGCCCACCAGGGCGAGTCTAATTATCCTGTACAGATGTCAATCAGTACAAATATTTACCAATATTTCTCAAAAACAATTGGATATATCTGTTTTAATCCACAGCTTATTGTAACTTCCACTTAAAGGTAATAGATAAAACCTATTAAAGCATATTTGTTTTATTTACTGTTAATTTCAATTTCTTTTATTTGACCTGATTTACCCCGTCTGGAAAATGGATTGCCCTGTCTGAAAGGACACTGTCAGCTTCTCTGCTTCATTAATATTCATTTGGATTTGATTGGTCTAAATCCAACTGACCATAGGTTATTTGATCATGCTTTTTTAACCTGATGTTTATCACTGGGACATTTTAATGCTGAACCTTCAAGTGTAGGACTTACTTTGAACTCAGATGTGTGTTTTTGCTGCATGCAAATGCACCAGTAAATGGGAGTGTATTTTGTGATAATTCAGGGATATTTTTTTCTCCATAAAAAGGTATGTTGTGGGTACTCATTTTGAACAGCCTCATCCCACAAAAACATGTTGTGGGTACTCGTTGGAATTGCCTAGATGAGGCGGTTCTAGCGAGTACCCACAATTTGATCTTATGGAGGATTGGAGAAACTTAATCAGAAGAAGCAGTCTGATCAGGGTCTGCACTGATTAAGTAAAGGCTATTTTAAATGTGGGTACTCATTCAAATAACCTCGGCGAGGCTATTTTAATGAATACCCACAATGTTAATTTTGTCATGCTAGAAGCCCCTTCCCATTTTAAGATCAGAAGGAGCAGTCTGGTCAGGGTCTGCACTGTTTGTCATTAAGTAAAAGCTATTTTAAATATGGGTACTCATTCAAATAACCTCGGCGAGGCTATTTTAAGGAATATCCACAATGTTAATTTTGTCATGCAGAGCTAGAAGCCCCTTCCCATTTCAATTGTAGCTCAGTTGATTGGTCCATTCAAAACTGTACATGATATCAGTACATGATATCAGTACATGATATCAATACATTTATCAAAATTTATTAGTACTGCCAGCATCAAAGGAAAGTACTGGAAGCTGTGGATTAATTTGTGAAACAAAGGAACATAGTTGATAAAAAATGTACAGTTAATATTCTTTGATACTTTACTACCTCTCAATGGCCTCCGATGTTTTTGTTTACTAAATTAAAAGTGACCTTGACCTCCTGTCTCAAACTCAATATTATTACACATTACTGACAACTTGAATCAATTTATCAACATGCTATATTTAAGATTTTCGTGTTAATAATAATGTAGCCACTGTCTCCATTCTTTTGGCACTGATTAAGCAAACTTCTTCCATCAAACAAAAGATGTGGTCCACTCGGATTCTGCCAAAATCATATAGCCATTAGTTTTTCATCATTAGATAAATGTTCATTTACACGGGCCTCCGTGGCCTAGTGGTTAAGAGCGCTGACTCTTGATCATTAGGTCTCTCACCGCTGTGGTTCGAGCCTCACTCGGGTCACATGTGAGACGCCAAGTTCTGCAACAGAAGGTCAGGTGGTTTTTCACCGGGTACTCCAGTTTTTCACCCATCTCTGATTAACGATCAGCTCGATATGAGTGAAATAATCTTGAAAGAGCCGTAAAAACCAAAACAAAAAAAAAATGTTCATTTACCTTGGAATACAGTGATGAGTTGTTCAAGGACAGTCTTTTACTCTGTTTATACAGCACACTAGTCTCTTTTCACTAATAATGTCACATGTAACTATCAGACATACACTTATCACTGTCAATATGTATCAAAACACAATATAAATGTCCTTTTATCGCAAATCTTGTTGATACTACAAGAAAAGGAAAACTTTATCAGTCAATGTTGTAGAAACAAACAATTTTTTTAACATTCTAAAAAAATACTGTTTAAATAAATTAAGAAAAATAAAGTTTTAAAATAATTCTAATTAGCTAAATATCTTTACAAATATCACACTCACTTTAACCTCAAACCAGTGCTTCAGCTGAAGTGCACGACCCGCCGGATGCTTTTAGCTTTATGAGTGTTACCATACATGGGTATGGTGGCCATTTTGGTCATGTGACCTCGACCTATAACGGTTCCCCCAATAAATGAGCCTTATCGTAAGGAGCAAAAATATATCTGATACTTTAGTACTGTATTCTGAATCGTTTGCAGGATAAAATGCATTCTCACTTTTCCAATACAAAATCATATGTGTCAAAGTTTGACCTAGGCAGAAAGAAGGTCAAGGTCAACCCAAGGTCACCATTTTAGCAATTTATGATGGGCCTACGTCCCAGATGCCATTTATCAAGTTTCGTGAAAATCTGCCCAGTGGTTCTGGAGAAGACTATTTTTGAAGGGTTTTTACCATATATGGCTTGACGGCCATTTTGGTCATGTGACCTGGACCCCATGAGCAAATTTTGGTTTCCCCCATCCCATAGAGGCTCCATATGAAATTTGACTTCAATCGGCCCAACTGTTTTCGAGGAGAAGCAGTTCGAAAATTTTCACATTTTTCGCCTCGGCGAGGCTATACTAAATGGTATGTAATATTTCTCAAGTTCATTGGTTAAATCTCATTGATATCTATCAGTATGCCAAAAATTGTTTAAATATTCCAACAAAAGCATATGTGTCAAAGTTTGACCTAGGCACAAAGAAGGTCAAGGTCAACCCAGGGTCCCCATTTTAGCAATTTATGATGGGCCTACATCCCAGATGCTATTTATCAAGTTTCGTGGAAATCTGCCCAGTGGTTCTGGAGGAGACTATTTTTGAAGGGTTTTTACCATATATGGCTTGGCGGCCATTTTGGTCATGTGACCTGGACCCATGAGCAAATTTTGGTTTCCCCCATCCCATAGAGGCTCTATATGAAATTTGACTTCAATCGGCCCAACGATTTCCAAGGAGAAGTAGTTTGAAAATTTTCACATTTTTCGCCTCGGCGAGGCTATACTAAATGGAATGTAAAATTTCGCAAGTTCATTGGTTAGATCTCACTGATATCTATCAGTATGCCAAAAATTGTTTAAATATTCCAAGCGGTTAAGTCACTATGACCAATTTTCACAAACGGATTATGGACGGAAAGACAGACAGACCATATATGGCTTGGCGGCCATTTTGGTCATGTGACCTGGACCCCATGAGCAAATTTTGATTTCTCCCATCCCATAGAGGCTCCATATGAAATTTGACTTCAATCGGCCCAACAGTTTCCAAGTAGAAGCAGTTCGAAAATTTTCACACTTTTCGCCTCGGCGAGGCTATACTAAATGGAATGTAATATTTCGCAAGTTCATTGGTTAGATCTCATTGATATCTATCAGTATGCCAAAAATTGTTTAAATATTCCAAGCGGTTAAGTCACTATCACCAATTTTCACAAACGGGTTACGGACGGACAGACAGACTGACAGACTGACAGAAAGACACGGTGATTTTAGGGCACTCTTAGAAATCAACCGACTTCAGTCGGTCTCTTTTTCTGCTGGTCGTGCAATCTATAAACGTATGTAATATGAAATTCATAAATAATTTTCATTATATTTATATACAAAGTAGATTTGGTTTGTGTATGGCATTGAAATTTTCATTCATTGAACAGTGGAAAAGGTGACAAAGTAATATAATATGTCTCCCCACCGGGAGCATAAAAACATGATCAGCAAGGCGGTTTTACTCCAGGAAGAGACCCTCTATGCACAGATGAAGGTATAACAACAGGCAAAATGGAGTGTTAATTTTCTGTATCTTTGAAACAAACTGGATCTATCATGAAAAGTTATTAATAACTCACACATTGTACTGTCACAGGATGGTATGAGTTTTATACAAAGGCAATGAATTTATGTTCTTTTTTGACTGTTTTGTCCTTGACCTGGGTACATGGCATCTAACAGTTGCACTCTGCACATTCTGTAGAAACGGTGAAGATCTTATACAAGTTTCATGAAAATTGTAAATCTTCACACCGTAATTTGAAATTGATACAAAATGTCTACAGATGGACCAAACAACCTTCATCTTTCTTACCTGGTACGTCTGCGATCACCCTTTTGAGGATATTCATTGTTAGTGTTCGTTTCAGATGAAAACATTTGTTAATTTGTTTTGGAGTTTTATGGCCCAGCCAACACTAGGTCATTTTTGAGCCAGTCAGTTTAACTAACCACACTTCCCTGACAGGCTTATACATAAAATGTAAACCAGTGCAGTGCACATTCTTTAGCCAGAAATTGACAGCTGCCCTTCTTGAATAAGCATAAGGGAGAGAAAGACTGTGGAAAAGATTTCCTGATAAATTACCATTTAAGATCATAAAAAATATTTTTCATGATCAATCTTCACAAATGAATGTTGCCAACCCCTGCAGGTATCAAACCTGTGACCTGATCACCAGTCAGAAGAGCATCCAACAGAGACACAAAGGCCGGCTCAAATGAACTAGTTTTATTAGAGAAACTATCATTAATATTCTAAAGCAACAATAAACACTATCCCGGGTACGACTATAAACAACACCAATATTACTCTTCACCAAGCTGTAAACGACAGATATTCATGGATTTGAAATGATGCCTTGAACCTGAAAAAAAAAATCATAGTGTCAATATTATCAAAACAATTGTTAACATTATCTTCAATTCTGTTTTCTATTACTACACAAGTACAACAATGTATAATTTCCTTCATATTACCATGCATAAAACAACTTGTTTTAGGCTTTGGAGATTTTCAATGAAGGTAAACCGTGAAAAAGTCTCTTAATGATTAAGTTTTCACTAAAGTAATTTAATACATTCTGATAGCTCCCAAAAACTTTACCAATATTTTAAAAGTGCACTCCAGAGCAGGGGCATTTATTGCCCAAGGGCTATAATTTGAACAATTTTGGCAGAGGTCCACTAGCTAAGGCTTCAAACTAAATACATGTATCAAAGACCTAGGCCTTGTTGTTGCAGAAAAGATTTCTAAAGATTTTCCCTATATAAGTCTATGTAAAAATTTGAACAATCTTGAAAGAGGTCCACTAGACAAAGTTTCATAACAAATATCAAAGACTAAGCCTTCTTATTTCAGACAAGAAGATTTTTAAAGGTTTTCCCCATATAAATCTATGAAAAACCAAAGGACCCAGGGGCGGGGGCATTTTTGGCTATACTCTGAACAATCTTGATAGAGGTCTACTAGACAAATATCAAAAACCTGCGCCTTACAGTTTCAGAGAAGATTTTAAAAATTTTCCCTATATAAGTCTATGTAAAAACAGTGGGTCCTGGGGCGGGGGCATTTTTGGCCTGAGGGCTGTAAATTTAACAATCTTGATAGAGGTTCACTACAAAGCCTCATACCAAATATCAAAGACATGAGCCTTGTGGTTTCAGAAAAGAAGATTTTCCCTATAAAAGTCTATGTTTAAAAGATTAGACAAAACTACATACCAAATATCAACGACGTTTCAGACAAGAAGATTTTTTAAACGTTTTCCTAAATAAGAAGTCTTTGTAAAACTAAAGGGTCCCAGGGCTGGGCAATATTGCCCCAGAGGCTATTATTTGAACATTCCTGATTGAGGTTCACTAGACAAAGCTTCATACTAAATATCAAAGACCTGTGGCTTCTGGTTTTAGATAAGAAGATTTTTAAAGGTTTTCCTTATACTTACATAAGTCTATGAAAAACCAAAAGGCCAGGGGTGGGGGCATTTTTAGCCCAAGGGCTATCATTTAAAAAAAAATAATAATAATAAATAATAATCAACCTTATTTATAGAGGGTAACACATTTAGTACTAGTACTAATTTTCCATGTGACCCTCTTTTTCTGGGTAGGAACCAGTACTAAGTAACAAGTGGGCCCGGGGGAGGGCCATTATTGACCCCAGGGCTATAATGTGCATAATGTTGAGGGATGTCTAAAAAGGTGAAGCTTCATACCAAATATCAACAAAGGCTATAATTTGAACAATCTTGGCAAAAGTCCACTAGATGAAGCTACAAACCAAATATCAAAGACCTGGGCCTTGCGGTTTCAGAGAAGATTTTTTAAAGATATTCCCTGCATAAGCCTATGTGAAATCAAATGGCCCCAGGGTGAGGGCATTTTTGGCCTCAGGGCTATAATTTAAACAATCTTGATAGAGGTCCATTAGATGAAGCTTCACACCAAATATCAAAGACCTGGGCCTTGCTGTTCAGAGAAGAAAATTTTCAAAGAATATCTCTATATTATATAAGTCTATGTAAAACCAAAGGGCCCCAGGGCAGGGGCATTTGTGGCCCGAGGGCTATAATTTGAACAATCTTTGTAGAGGTCCACTAGATGAAGCTCCAAACCAAATATCAAACACATGGGCCTTGCAGTTTCAGAGAAGAAGATTTTTAAAGGTTTCCCTATATAAGTCTATGTAAAACCAAAGATCTCGGAGCGGGGGCATTTTTGGCCCCAGGGCTATAATTTGAATAATCTTGATAGAGGTCCACTAGATGAAATTTCACACCAAATATCAAAGACCTAGGCCTTGTGGTTTCACAGAAGAATATTTTAAAGATTTTCCCTTTATAAGTCTTATGTAAAACCAAAGGGCCCCCGAGGCGGGGGCATTTTTGGTCCCAGTGCTAAAATTTGAACAATCTTGGTAGAGGTCCACTAGATGAAGCTTCATAGCAAATATCAAAGACCTAGGCCTTGTGGTTTCAGAGAAGATGATTTTTAAAGATTTTCCCTATATAATTCTATGTAAAACCAAAGGGCCCCGGAGCAAGGCATTTTTGGCCCCAGGGCTATAATTTGAACAATCTTGGTAGAGGTCAACAAGATGAAGCTTCATACCAAATATCAAAGACCTGGGCCTTGCGGTTTCAGAGAAAAAGATTTTTAAAGATTTTCCCTTTATAAGCCTATGTAAAACCAAAGGGTACCGAAGTGGGGCCATTTTTGGCCCCAGCACTATAATTTGAACCATCTTGATAGAGGTCCACTAGAGGAAGCTTCACACCAAATATCAAAGACCATGGCCTTGCTGTTTCAGAAGAAGATTTTTAAGGAATATCTCTATATAAGTCTATGTAAAACCAAAGGGCCCAGGTCGGGGGCAGTTTTGGCCCTAGCACTATAATTTGAACAATCTTGGTAGGGGTCCACTAGATGAAGCTTCATACCAAATAGCAAAGACCTGGCCCTTGGGGTTTCCGAGAAGAAGATTTTTAAAGATTTTCCCCATATAAGCCCATGTAAAACCATAGGGCCCGGGGCGGTGGCATTTTTAGCCCAAGCACTATAATTTGAACAATCTTGGTAGGAGTCCACTAGATGAAGCTTCATACTAAATAGCAAAGACCTGGGCCTTGCGGTTTCAGAGAAGAAGATTTTTAAAGATTTTCCCTATATAAGCCCATTTAAAACCAAAGGGCCCCGGAGTAGGGGGGGGGGGGAAGGATGAAGGACCATGGCCTTGTGGGATGAAGCTTCATACCAAATATCAAAGACATGGGCCTTACGGTTTCAGAGAAGAAAATTTTTAAAGATTTTCCCTATATAAGCCCATGTAAAACCAAAGGGCCCCGGAGCGGGGGCATATTTGACCCCACCACTATAATTTGAACAATCTTGGTAGGGGTCCCCTAGATGAAGCTCAATACCAAATATCAAAGACCTGGGCCTTACGGTTTCAGAGAAGAAGATTTTTAAAGCTCTTCCCTATATAAGCCCATGTAAAACCAAAGGGCCCTGGAGCGGGGGCATTTTTGGCCCCAGCACTATAATTTGAACAATATTGGTAGGGGTCCACTAGATGAAGCTTCATACCAAATATCAAAGACCTGGGCCTTGCGGTTTCAGAGAAGAAGATTTTTAAAGATATACCCTATATAAGCCCATGTAAAACCAAAGGGCCCCGGAGCGGGGGCATTTTTGGCCCCAGCACTATAATTTGAACAATCTTGGTAGGGGTCCACTAGATGAAGCTTCAAACCAAATATCAAAGACCTGGGCCTTACGGTTTCAGAGAAGAAGATTTTTAAAGATTTTCCCTATATAAGCCCATGTAAAACCAAAGGGCCCTGGAGCGGGGGCATTTTTGGCCCCAGCACTATAATTTGAACAATCTTGGTAGGGGTCCACCAGATGAAGCTTCATACCAAATATCAAAGACCTGGGCCTTGTGGTTTCAGAGAAGAAGATTTTTTAAGTTTTTGGTGAAAAAAATCTCTATTTGGCTCCTATGACCTACATGTGCAACGGACCGGAACCATTTGAACAACTTTGAAAGGGGACCACCTAAGGATCATTCCTGTGAAGTTTGGTCAAAATCCGATCAGTGGTTTAGGAGGAGATGTCGTTTAAAGAATTGTTTACGGACGCACGGACGCACGGACGGACGGACGACGGACGACGGACGAAAAGTGATCCCAAAAGCTCACCTCGTCACTACGTGACGGTGAGCTAAAAATAATATGTGGATACCCCCTCTTATCTGTGGCTGTGTGACCAGTAACTGCACAACATTTTGATTTCATATTTCATTTACAGTTTAACGAATTTAAGCCTAGTGAACTCTTCTATACCTATAAATTGGACCTGTCTACTTGTCATTTTAGGGGTGTCAGGTTGATTTTATTTTTATCACTTTAATGTTAATTGATGTATCTTTCAAACAAACAATGAAGACCCTGATCAACCACCACATTATGCCGCTTCTGATCTGGGCCTGCACTGTTTGCCTATGTCCCATGATGCTAGGCTTAAATGTATTATTAAAATTGACAGTTTGAAAAAAAATACTTTGTTTTTGCAGCATACTGATGAAACCAGTGATGAATTCCTCTGATGCTTGGCAGAGTGCTGCAAAAGATATTAAAGAACTAGCTGACTGTCTCAAAGCATATAAAGACCATCTGATTGAACAAAATAAGGCTGCTAAACATAATCAAAGTCTAACGCATCCTGTAAGGACGATTAGTGAAGATGGTACAGTAGAACAAAGAAAACCATGTCATGAAATGAACTTACGAGAAGAATGTAAGATTTTAGAAACAGCTGTTAGAGCATGTGGTATTGGATCACCACTTGTGTTTGATGAAAACATTCATGTTAATGCTCCATTTGAGTCAAACGAAAAACGGTACAAATTTGTCAGAAACATGCATTTATCAGTGCCCATTGATATAACTATATTAACTCCCATTTTCATATAATTCCAGATGCCACCAACGTCCACAATCGTACCAACCTTCTGGTCCATTGTCATAAGCAACATACCCGACTGGAAAGACATAGAAAATTGTTTACAGCCAAAAATTGCTAAAAGTGATGACCAAGGTCAAATTCAGTACGATCAACAAGGTGCCCCA
This sequence comes from Lucinisca nassula, assembly GCA_963580285.1. Lineage (NCBI taxonomy): Eukaryota > Metazoa > Mollusca > Bivalvia > Lucinida > Lucinidae > Lucinisca > Lucinisca nassula. The sequence continues at coordinate 95,206,397 of OY757020.1, read as the reverse complement.
TACCAGGAGCACTATGACCAAAGTAAACATGGTGCCATAAGACAGCAAACAGTCACCAGATGGATAACTCCACTACAAGTTTATCAAACTATGCCAAGCCAGCAAAAAAAAAAAAAAAAAAAAAACAGATATACAACATAAAGAGATACTTGAACAAAACCAAATCAGCTTTATCCTACCATGACGGCCTAAATGATCCAAATTGCCAATTCCACAGCAAACATTACCATATCATGACAAGAATAACAACAAAAGAAAACCATATTCGGCATACCTACAATTATAGAACTCTACAAGCAAAATCCAAATTTCAAGTCAAAGGAACCAAAGTCCTCTATCCTCCAAACTTCAGCAATAACATGACCAAGCCACCAAAACTCTACCTCGGAACCAACGACGAAACAATCAAACAACTAAATTTCGACTACGAACTGAATCAACAACAACAACAACCCGACACTAAAAGGAAACCAACTAAACCAACAAAGTACAATACAGATATACAGATGTTAACAGAATTCATGGCTAAGTACAACACATAAGACAGAACAAAGTTAATGGCAACAAAGTTAATGGCAACAATGAAAACCACCAGGACATAAGAGGAACTAAAACACTTAACCAGAAGTATCCATTGGCCAAGACTGTACAAAACCGCTCAAGACGAGCATAATTTCGACAGAACTACTAAACACAATAAGAAATACTATGACATATTCATGGACGACTTGTATAAACAGACACCCCATGAAAGTGACAATATCTCAAAATTCCTCACGGTGGAAGAAACACAAGTATTCATTCACCAATGGTGTGAAGAGCAGCAGATTGATAAAAATGAATTGAATTTAGAACTTTACATGATAATGAAGCAAATTCATCCAAAAAAAACAACAAAAAAAAACACACACAATCTACTTTCAAGGGAATTCTGATGCAGGAAAAACTTATATAACTAATAGTCTGATACCAAACAAGGACCAAATAGGCTCACATATTACGAGCAAGGAATTCCCATTCCAAGAATGTGTGGACAAGCCGACCATACTGAATAATGAGTTAACTATAAAATATCAAAACGAGGCTGAACTGTACAAAAATATATTAGGTGGTGAACCAACACATGTGAACACTAGAGAAAGTGCCCAGTGGGGCACGTATACCCCCGGCTAGTGCCATCCACTTTTAGTGGAAATGACAATTTGTCTGTAGCATTGAACTTTTCCATAAAACCATTTAGTCCACTGAGACTAACTATTGCATTTCAACAACAAGGAGTATAATGAAAGCAGTTAACAATTTGCCTGTAGCATTGAACTTTTCCATATAACCATTTAGTCCACTGAGAATAACTATTGCATTTCAACAACAAGGAGTATAATGAAAGCAGTTAACACAAAACTTGGACGTAATCAAAATGCCTAAGTCTTAATTATTGACCCCTAGCCCAACCCAGGGGATTGACCCAGGAGCTTAGATATTCCATATGAAAGTTAATACTACAGCTATATTCTGTACCAAATATGAAGAGAATCTAACATGAGGTTACATAGATATGAGCAATCAAAAAGGTTTAACACAATTAAAAATAAAAATAAAAAATGAGATCCTTTAAGAGCAATGAAAACATTCATAAGAAAGAAGATGGGTCATACTACGTACTTTCGGCTAATAAAGCCTCATCAGTGACCCTGTAATGATCCGGCAAAGAAAGCCAGAGGAAACATACTGCAATTTTACGAATTTCGAATAGGCAGTCGATTCAAAGACTGATATAAATCAAAATGGGGTCCAAATAATTAAAAAAACTTTACCAAATATGAAGAGAATCTAACATGCGGTTATAGATATATGAGCAATAAAAAAGTTTAACACAAAACTTTGATGTCAAAGTTTACAAACGGGCGGACAGCTCACCCAGGGGCTTGACTCAGGGACTTAGATATTCTATATGAAAGGTAATGCTATAGAGATATTCAGAGAATCTAACATGTTGTTACAGAGATATGAGCAATCAACCAGAAATTTAACTTCGGTGAAGTTGATGTCGCACCTGCTCCCCACCTGCCCATCACAAAAAATAAAAGTTTATTTAAGGCAGAAGAGATTAATATAGGGCTTTGAGAAGAATCCATAGCCTATATATGCGAGGTAAAAACTGACTAATTTCACAATGTGATAAAATGAACTAAAATGATCCAAGAATTATATCCAAAGCAAATGAACATCCTCATATCATGGAGAAAACACAAGCTAAGTTTCAAAATGATTAGTATAAAACTGTAAGAGGAGTTGCGATGACGAGGTACCTATCATATATCAACTGAAGGTTAACAATGATTATGTTCACAATGTGAAAAAAGTGACAAAAATTGATCCGAAGATTAAGTCCAAACGACATGCAGGGCCTCATGCCATGGCAAAAACACATGCAATGTTTAAAAATGATTAGTATAAAACTGTAAGAGGACTTGCGGTGACAAAGAGGTACCTCCTGTATATCAATTGAAGCTTAAAAATGACTAAGTTCACAATGCGCAAAAAGCGAAAAAAAATATTCTGAGAATTATGTCGAAATCACATGCACATCCTCATACCATGGCAAAAGCACATGCAAAGTTTCAAAATGATTGGTATAAAACTGTAAGAGGAGTTGCGATGACAAGAGGTACCTATCATATATCAATTGAAGGTTAAAAATGACTAGAGGTACCTATCATATATCAATTGAAGGTTAAAAATGACTAATTTCACAATGTGGAAAAAGTGATAAAAATTGATCCGCAGTTGAAGTCCAAACCACATGCACATCCTCATACCATAGAAAAAACACACACAAAGTTTCAAAATGATCAATATAAAACTGTAAGAGGATCTGCGATGACAAGAGGTACCTATTGTATATCAACTAAAGCATAAAAGTGGCTTAGTTCATAATGTGCAAAAAGTGAAAAAAATATTCTGAGATATATGTCGAAACCACATGCACATCCTCAAACCATGGCGAAAGCACATGCAAAGTTTCAAAATGATTGGTATAAAACTGTTAAAGGAGTTGCGATGACAAGAGGTACCTATCATATATCAATTGTAGGTTAAAATGACTAAGTTCACAATGTGGAAAAAGTGACAAAAATTGATCGGACGATAAAGTCCAAACCACATGCGCATCCTCATACCATGGCAAAAACACACGCAAAGTTTCAAAATAATCGGTATGAAACTGTAGGAGGAGTTGCGATGACAAGACACCCAGTGTAAAATATCGACGGAAAGACGGACGGACAACCAGACGGGCGGATGGACGAACGCACGGACGGAAAATTGCACGCCTATGTCTTCCTGCTAAAGCAGGTGCGACAAAAAGGTTTAACACAAAACACTGACGTAAATGTTGATGAAAGGACGGGCAGACTGACGGATGGACAGCCCACCTAGGGGCTTGAACCCCGAGCTTAGATATTCAAAATGAAAGGTAATGCAATAGAGATATGCTGTACAAAATATGGTGACAGAGATATGAGCATGTGGTGACAGAGATATGAGCAATCAAAAAGGTTTAACACAAAACTTTGACGTAAAAGTTGACAAACGGAGGGACAGCCCACCTAGGGGCTTGACCTTAGATATTCCATATGAAAGGTAATGCTATAGAGATATCTTTTACCCAACATGAAGAGAATATAACACGTGGTTACAGAGATATCAGCAATGAAAAAGGTTTAACACAAAACTTTGACGTAAAAGTAGATGAACAGACAGACCCCACCCAAGGGCTTGACTCAGGGGCTTAGATATTCCATATGAAAGGTAATGCTATAGAGATATCCTTTACCAAACATGAAGACAATCTAACATGTGGTTACAGAGATATCAGCAATGAAAAAGGTTTAATACAAAACTTTGATGTAAAAGTAGATGAACAGACAGACGGACAGACAGACAGCCCACCCAGGGGCTTAGATATTCCATACGAAAGGTAATGCTATAGAGATATCCTGTACCAAACATGAAGAGAATCTAACATGTGGTTACAGAGATATCAGCAATGAAAAAGGTTTAACACAAAACTTTGATGTAAAAGTAGATGAACAGACAGACGGACAGCCCACCCAGGGGCTTAGAAATTCCATATGAAAGGTAATGCTATGAGATATCCTTTACCAAATATGAAGAGCATTTAACATGTGGTTACAGAGATATGAGCTGTCAAAAAAGTTTAACGCAAAACTTGGACGTAAAGGTTGACGAACGGGGGGACAGACGGAAGTACGAACGGACCAACGAACGAACGGAAAGACGAAAACTATATACCCCCTGACATACTTCGTATGCCGGGGGTATAATAAAGAACAGAGCAGCAGAAATTCTGATGAGAAAACCAGTTATCATAACTTGAAACCATTTAATATGGAGATATATCAGTGCAGAAAAAGAACCTCTATTAAACAGAATGTATATACACCCAAATTTGACAGCATCAAATGTGATAAAAAGCTATACGAAACAAGGTTCACCAAATCCGGATTATTGGAGACAAGTCTTCAACCAGATCAACAGTATTACTACAAACAACAACATACCTGAAGACAAAGACTTAAAAAACCACTACAAACAATCAATAACAAGATGAACTATGACGTAATAACAATAGTGGAACAACCACCAACAATAACAACAACCATATCAACAGAAATGACACCAAAACTAACCATAAAAAAAGAACAAGAACCTCAAACAGAGCCCATCAAAATCGACGACAACCCCAATATGGACACTAAACAAACACAGACAATGGGAACAATAACAGATGAAACTCCTACATAACAAGTTATTCCGATGAATTGGGAAGATGATAATCTCAACAACAAATGGAGCACCCAAAACCTCAACAGAGTATTCAACTCATCTGACACAGAAACGGACGACCAACAACAACAACAACAAGAAGACAACACCAGAAACAACGCCGACAACGACTCTGACGAACAACCACTCTTAACACCACCCAGAACATCAAACTCAACATCATCAAACGACAACAACCCCTGCAGACAACGACAACGTCAAAGAAGAATATTCAGACCATATTTCAGAACTCGATAATTTCAAAATGACGATACCTCAGACAACAACCTACCACAACCATTAACCAATGACACCTCGCTACATACAGACAACAACACCACAGTGACGCATCAACAGATGTGTTCAATACACTCGATGAAATAATATTTTTGGTATTTACCTAAAATAAAGTAATACATACTTTAGGTTAACAAGTCCGTGAAATGAACACCCCCTAAACCCCACTGTATAGGAGAAAACTGGGGTTTATGGGGGCATACACTGTTTTTCGCTCATTGAGGCGGTTCTAACGAACACCATAACCTATGTTTGCAGTATAAATAAGAAAATTATCACGGATTTTCATTACAAAAATAGCTATTTTTGAGAAATGAAAAAATGCACGTTGACGCGCGAGTTTGTTAATTCTTACTCCAAAACATCGATTGTGGGTACTCGTTTGGACCGCTGTAAGAGATATATCTTGGAGAAGAAAATAGGATACTTGATAACTAGCGAATAAGATTATATGACAAACCCCAGACCAACCTGGCAACAGCACAATCTGATCAGAGTGTTCATTGTGCGTTATATGGATATATTTTGTTATAATTGAAAGACTCAAATTGTGCTCAACCCTTTTTTTTTTGGGGGGGGGGGGGTTAAATTCTAATTGACAGAAGCTTAGGGGCAGAAGGGAAAGCGTTAACGGGACCGTGTCCATTAACTACAGAGAACGTTTGTCTTAAGATTACCGAACATAAGTTTGTCGATATCATGTCAACAATTAAGGCTTCCGGGTCATAAAGCGATTAATTTGAATATTCACACAGCGCGGGTCAACTCTTAAATTCCATACATGTATTAATTGATGCATTTTAATCGATACTTGTTAAATCACCTTTTGTTGATTACTGGTTAGCATTAAAATATATTTTGTTTTGCAACCCTGACAACACATTACAAAACATGCCTGTACAACTACACAGTAAATTTTATTGCCGAAAACGAGAAAAATTTAAGATGAAAAATTGTGAAATTTTCTGTTGCTCAAAATATAGATTGTGTAACGAGTACCCAAAATCTATATATAGAGTAGAAATAAGAAACCGGGTTTACCTCTGTAAACCCCAGTTTTATTATATAAAAGTGGGGTTCAAGGGGTCAAAATTATATAGCCGTGTTTTCGTGATGATATTTTTTCTGTGTGTAATTACATGCAATTTATCCCAGAAAATAATATTTGAACTAGGGCACAACACTCCCTTCATTTTACGTGTGCCCAGCAAAGAATCACATCCGCGTGCACATCCTAGACTTCTCTTGCTGCATGAAGAAACATTGGATCTTTCGCACAACGCAGACTCTTATCAGAAAAAGTACCTAAGGGTTTTAAGTAGTATTCCCAAAACTTAGCAACAATTGCCAATTAATCATGTGTGTGAAGTATCCGAAAAAAAAGAAAAGATTTTTGACCGAAATCAATATATTTTCACTAGTCAAAAAAATCAATAATTAAAGTTTTTCTTTCTTCTTCTTCTTTTGTAAACAATATGAAGTGTTTGAATTGCGCATCAGTCACATGCAGAAAAATATATCAAACAAGAAAAAAAAATCAAAAACAGTAAATAGATAAGACGAAATAAAAATAAATTTATTTCAGCATTAAATGTTATGAACAAAAATGTTTTCAGCAGCTCACTTTGACATTCGTCTTAAACCAGCTAAAACCCGGAAATTTCCGATTTAATCCGACAATCGCGTTATATGAGAACCGATAGCTATAAATATATTCAGAGGCAATAAAAAGTATACAGTTTTTTATTTGGAATACCGGATCTTGTATTGCTGTCGGTAATAAACTATGCCTATGTCCGATTTTCCCAAACGTCTAAGTTTGTCAAAGTCCATTTTATTTCCTTTGCAGTCATCCATGATTGAGTTATTGCCCTTAGTTCATAATCAATATTTCCAACAGAATCTCGTGTTGTACTTGACAGTCAAATCTATGCGCACCGCAAAAGTCATGTACGAATGTTCAACGATAAGTCGCCATCATTACTTTGCCATTCAACCCAAACAAGCAGCTTCAAACTCAATTGTAATTTCTGTCTGTTTCGGATTATCTCCCTTTCAATTAGAATCATAATGAATTAAATGAGTCTTTTTCTCAAATCGTGTAAGAAATCAGTATTCATTTGAAACTTTCACAAAATTTTTGTTTTCCTCGGCATTTTTAGGCTTACTCCATAGTGATGCCTCGAAAATTACTCAAAGAAAAGTGTAAGAAATATTCATTTGAAACTTTCCCATAATTTTTGTTTTCCTCGGCATTTTTATGCTTACTCCATAGTGATGCCTCGAAAATTACTCAAAGAAAAGTTAATCACCAATACAAATCCCAAAGAAACAAAGCATTTAATCAAAGGAAGAACGTAAAAGCCGAAAATAACATTTTCTTTGACAAAAAATGTTGCATTTTACCTTGTGTTTAATGTAAATGTGGGATATATTTTGCCAATCAGTTCCCCTTCTTTGAATCTGTTGCACAAAAAATCATTTATTGAATAACTCTTATTCGAAACACGTTTAAAGGGAAACTACTCAAGACAAAATATTGGATCCGACCCCCTGTCCATTTCATGTGAAGCAATTTCATTATCCTTTAATCATTTTTAACGGAAACGGCTGCAAATTATGCGGAAGTGGTTGTTCTAATTTATGATGCCACATATGTACGTAGAGAGGGTCGGGTATGAAACACCCTTCCCGATCCCGATCCGAAAATCTCCGATCCAAAATTTTCTATCTGCCCTAATTCATTCATTAGGATATATTTTAAACACTTTTGTGTTTATTTTATTACTTTTAAGTATTTTAATCATTATGTATGTATAGTTTGTTTAAATAAAGTAGAAGTAAAACAAAGATCAGGATTGATACAATTAAATTACTCCACCCATAAAAGACAAAAAAGGGAAAGAAATACAAACATTAAGCGACCAGACCATAATGGAAACCTAAACAAAGGAAGGCCATAAGGACAGTTACTTTCCCACAAAATGGCCATATGGCCATCCAAAATTAAAAGACACAAGTGATACACACAGTAAGTAACAAACAACAGCATAAATAAATCGCCACAGAACAGCCGCCTTGGAACGGTCAGTGGAAGATTTCCACTGGGGGGCTTAAATCGATTTTACGTGGCCACAATCCTCGCCCTTACTTCCGTCGCGATTTAGACAAATAATTTGTTCAGTCCGCATGAAGGCCTCCTAACTCATCAGTGCATCATCTCCGTGAACACAAAAATCAAAGAACCACAGAGGTGAGACAACGGAGAGGACTCGACAGCAAGAAACCACTGAAATGCTGGAGCAAAAGAAAACCAACAGTTAGACCAATTTGTGATTTTATCCGAAATTATTCCTCTCTCAGGGGTATGAAAGACCCTGCCGGTTTTTCGTAAAAATATTGTATTCTTCCGCCGCTAATTAAACAATGACATAATGATAAAATCAACGCTACGGAAATTGTTGTATACTTTTATGTTTTTCTAGAATAAAAGAGAACTTAAAACGAGTTTCGGAGGTGTTTTTTTGCATATTTTTATCCGAAACGATTACCGCTGATTATTGTTATTTATAGTTACGAAAATTGAACCGAATGTGAAAGAAATGAACAGAAACAGACCGATCTAGAGTTCCACATTGTCTCAAAAATCGTATATGTGACATATAATGACCATTGTGTGAGTGATAGAAGCTTCACCATGTCCTATCTATCTATTTTTGATTTTTTGAGACAAGGTGAAACTCAAGATCGGTCCGTTTCCGGTAATTGCTTTCACATTCGGTTCAATTTCCGTAACTATAAATAGCAATAATGATCGGTAATCGTTTTGAATAAAAATTATGCAAAAACACCTCCGAAACTCTTTTTAAGTTCTCTTTTATTCTAGAAAAGCCATAAAAGTATTTAACCATTCCGTTATGTTGATTTTATCATTTAGTTATTGTTTATTTTTTTAATTAGAGGAATATTTTTTTACGAAAAATCGGCAGGGTCTGTCATACCCCTGAGAGAGGAATACTTTTGGATAAAATCACAAATTGGACACATTTAAACAAAATATACACAAATAATGATTAAAATACTTAAAAGTAATAAAATTAACACAAAAAAGGTTTAAAATCTATTCTAATTAACGAATTAGTGCAAATAGAAAATTTCGGATCGGGGATTTTCGGATAGGGATCGGGAAGGGTGTTTCATACCCGACCCGTAGAGAGGGAGACATTGGGAAGCAAATCGGCTTTCAGCAGCCTGTATACTTACTTTTGCCTATAAGTATAGATACAATGAGGAGAGACGTCTCAAAGTACTGAAAATGACAAATTTTGTTTTTATTTGATCCTCAATTATTATTCCAAATGTTTGGAAAAAAAACAACACATTTTTCTTCTAGAATTTGCAATCATATTTTTACAATGTATTTTGTAATTTATTTATTACACTATAAAAACAGACACCCTCGTGAGTTTTTGCTAATTTTCTATTGAAGTAAAAAAAGAGGTTCACGAGACAAAGGGTCCCATTTTCATTTCAAAATGGACCAGTTTAAATTTTATTTAAAAAATACAAAATTACAATCAAAATTAAGATCAAAGATGGAAATTTCATAATTTTCAATCACATTTTCGCTATCTAGCATAGTATTTTTTTCAATTGTCATAGATTCACATGCCCTATTGATTTCTATGCAATTTGTCGCGCGGTTTAAATTGATAATAGGCGGATTACTATTGTACCACATGCTTCCAGAGATAAAAAGACAGAAAAGGTTTAGGTAAATGGGCACATGGTTGGTATCAGGAAAGATAGAGAAAGTTAAGCGGTATCTCTAGGGCAAGGTGCGTCACGCTGATTGACTGTGCCCGACCGTACAGCCTCCCGTCTACACCGAAAAGCCAGGCCAAAGAGGCGTATTGGGTACCTGAAGCACCGCAACCTCAGGTATCCCTAAATCTCCAGGATCCCTTCTTCTGGCTTACCACCCGTTTCCCGTGGGTGGCGTCCTGTACTTCCTTTAGCTCTTCCCAGTGGGCACAAAGACCACAGCAGCAATGTGCCCAGTGGAAATCGAGCCCCCAGGGCCACGGCAAGGCAGGATGTCTAATACCTGGGGGCCAAAAACATCCCAGCAAACACATAACGTTATCGTAACATTTTGTATTGGTTTCAAAATGGTTACGTTGAACCTGACATTTACAAAACGTTTCTGAAATGTTAACTATATATCTTGGCGTGGTTATAAACATCTGAAAGTCAGGCATAAAAGCTTTTTAGTCTACATAACCCTTAGATTGTATTTTTTGTTATACTATACCAGCGAATGCATTTTTGTTGTCGTTCGTAAAAGGTTACAGAATAACCATCTTTCTGGGGACATTTTGAAAACGTTTTTGCGACGTTTCCAGATTTTCACATCTGATCCGCATTGAGTAAGGTGTTATTACAACAAAATCCTTTGTGTCTTGGTTATTCTCGTAAACGGTACACACTTTTTTATAATTGGTACGTTGAACCTAACGTTTTAAAAACATTTTTAAACGTTTATTATCTGTCTTGATGTGGTCAGTAGGTCAGATTTGGAGGCACTTTCGTATACATATACCCTTAGATTGCATAGTCTTTCTTTGGAGTGCATTTTTGTTTTTTTAATACTTTGTTAGAAAAGGGTTATACTAGAATAATAACCAGTTTCTTGACATTTTGAAAACGTCGTTGCGACGTTTCTAGATTTTTTACATATTAGACACTTTTTTCACATTTAAATCACGTCACAATTATGTTCTTCATTATGTGAGTACTAAATGTTCTCATGATTATCTAACTTAACTGTTTAATGAAAAACCCCGATCTCCCCCACTTTAATTACTAGCCTGTGAAATCGATGTACGTGTAATATTCATTACAATTACACACCCGTGCAAGTTAATGCAATTTTCACATCTCCAACACGGCAACACCCCCTAACCCACCAAAAAAAAAAAAAAAAAAAAAACATGTACAAAAACAAACACAAAAAATACAGACCCGATCCTGTTTGTTTTTTTCGCGGGAAAATAATATATTAAAAAAGTTTCTTCTACACACGTCGCGGCACACGTATATAGTGACGTCAATAGAAGTTTTGGCGTCATCCATTTATTTTTGTTGGAAGATTTTACGCCGTAAAGTAAAGAACGGTGAAAAATATGAACGTCACGTCACCGACGGGGCTGTGCGGGGTGGCGCTTTAATTGGCATCAGCAGCGGGTTTTTCAACAGGCGACGATAGTGTAGAAGATCGGAGCAGGTCGCGGGTCGAAGATAAATCGTGGACGCCAGTGGAATTTCAAAGGTGAAAAAATCTGTTCCTCTGATCAGGGTTGGCACGGTTCGCCATACATACAGCAGTATTTTAGAACACGATTCAGGCCCGTACCTAGACTGAAAAGTAGAGGGGCGAATTTCGGTATTTTGCAGAGGTTGAAAAACTGCATGATTTTGAGAGAATTTTCCAAAAAAGGAGGTGGGGATTAATTACACCCCTCTGGGGTCGCATATACAACTACCATATTCCATGGTAGGGTGAACAAATTAAGTCCTATATATGCCGCCTCTTTTACATTCTGAGGAAGGGGCCTCCGTGGCCTATTGGTTAGAGCCTCGCTCGGGTCACATGTGAGACGCCAAGTTCTGCCACGGAAGATCAGGTACTTTTTCTCCGGGTACTCCGGTTTCGCCCAGCTCTGATTAACGATCGGCTCGATATGAGTGAAATAATCTTGAAAGGGCCGTAAAACCAAAAACAAAAAATCCTGAAGATTGTGTAGCTAAGTTTACCTCTTTGGTTAGAGCTAGGGACTAACTTCCAATATCACAGGTCCTGGTGTATGAATGTCATTTGACGTATCACCAGTAACAACTCTGATTCTGACACTGGCTGTTTACAGCATCTGCATGAATAGTTACTGGTGACAAGTCAAATGGCATTCATTCACTATCGATATAGTATTAGTCGCCTCCCTAAGACGTCAGAGCGCAGTGTAAAAATAAAATCTGGAATGTGCTCTTGCACGTAGGCATTGTAGGCATGCAAGCAGTGTATACCTATAATGAGACGCCACATAATGCGGTGTCTAATCAGGTCAACTCTGTTTGCTTGTATAAGAGTTTAACAGCCAAGCCAACATTATTTTAGGTCATTTTTGAGTCGGTCAGTTTACCTTGGGCATACTTAACCGCGCAGTACAGTTTGTTTGATTTGAGGTTTAACGTTCCCGTCAACACTGTAAAGGTCATATTGGGGACGTTGCTTCCAATTTTGTGGGACTTTTACCCGACATTGAGGTAAAATGACATCTCAAGCCCTGTCGCCCAATGAAACCAATAGGGTTTATAAGCAAGGACGGTCCGACTCGTGCGCACCGTTTTGCCTGGGCAGGCTTTGATCCTCTAAGCTGTTTACCAGTACTCGTGTGCGGGACGGATTCAGCTCTGCGTGGAAGCATCATGCAGCCCATATATTTCTTCAAGTTCAGTGCACATTCTTTCGCCAGAAACTGACAACTGTCCGTCTTGCTTAAAATACTTGAATTTAAGGGTTACTCGAACATTTCAGTTGAGTTCAGGAATATTTTTCCAACAATCTACACTCAAAGAGTGTAATAGCTCAGTGGTTAGTGCACTTGCCTCTGATGCTAGAGGTTCCGGGTTCGATCCCCGGCAGCGGCGATAAAATTTCGGTGTCCGAACACGCTCCATTGGCATCATTTGCAGGGATGATTGTCATAAAGTGCACCGTTCTTCGGATCGGGACGTTAACTGGGCCCCCCTGTGCAGGGAGAACCATCCCCTGTGCAGGTCAAAGATCCCTAGCGTAATCACATGATTACGGTGTAGGTTTTAATCCTGCAAAAACCTGGAGTGTATGTAATGTACTCCTGCGGTAATGGTCAAATGTGACCGACGCAGTATCAGCAGATAGATAGATAGATAAAGACAATCGACCCACAGTACTGGCGCAGACTCATGCGTTTTGTAAAAGCTAATACTTGTTGAGTAATACATTAAGCTCACCTTTGATATACAGTGCCACCTAGCGGGCAATACGACTTAAACCGCGCAAATCATCTAGGCCCTTTGTGTGCTCAATTTCTGGATTAACAGATTAAATCGCATCTCCCAAGCTGTTTTTTGCTGATGTGAATACATTTTGTAGTGCCACTTGCCAAAGATCTTCAGGTTAGTCTTAATTGTTGTTACCTTTTTAATGATTGCTGTAAATTTTACACGTGGTCACATGTTTTCGTGGCCTGTTAAGCGAGTCAGTACGTAAACACTGATTGTCTGTTAAACGGTCAAAGGGACATTAGGGTACTAGGCCTATTTATTTCTAAACTGTCCTTTAATCATTTGGGCCCAGGCACAACACTGGTCTTAAGTTTAATCCCACATTCTACGGCGTCTGATCTGGGCCTGTACTATTTGCTACGGTCCCCATTTTGTGTTTTAGAGATTTTATGTTTAAGACACTGACTGTCCTATGCCATTGAAATTTCTATTTGTAGATGTTTACAGATTTAAAATGTTATCACCTTTCCATTTCTGTCATTTCAGAACTCACAGAACCAACCAGAAAATGAAACTGATCAAGACTGAAAACAGCAAAGGCAGCAGAAATTGTTTGATTTGAGGTTTAATATTCCCATCAACACTGTTAAGGTCATTTTGGAGACGTTGCTTCCAATTTTGTGGGACTTTTACCGTGTCACGACAAGGTTTCTTATTTTCAACCCGAAACTTATAGGCATGTAATTACTTGTTCTCTTACAAGAGAGCAATACTGACATGTTTACAAGTTAACCGAATTCTTATATTTTTTTGTGCTACGGTAGCTAGGCCTTGTCAAGAAAACTGTCCAATTATGTTTTCCTTGATAAACGTAGGTTTCTTCGTTCTTTTCGGACGGTTTCGGACCTGTACACACCTAAACATATGTTCTTGATGGAAGTTACGTCTGTCAAATCAGACAGATCTTGTTAAGAGGGCGTATTTTCTAACCAACTAACCTTCTTGAACCCTCTGTTATTCTCTGCTGGCTGGCCTATGTGGTCCTCCATACAGGTGGCGTGTCGATCAGGCGACCCAACTTTGCGAGCTATTGTGGCAAGGCCATCGCATGATCGTACACGTGTACTGTCCTATGCCTATATAAGTAACTGACCGCTCAACATCGGGTGTGGGACATTATTTCCAGAGCCGATGTTGCAGTATCGAGCATAGGCCGATAGCAGTGAGTAAAGTGATTTTTATTTATTATCTTTGATTCTTAGTTGCAGCGCAATTCTTGCTTGTCAGTACCCTTCTTGTGTTAATATTGCCATTTCTTTTCCCTGTACAGCACATAAGGGGGGCACCTTAGTGTTGGACAGAGAAGAAGTGGAACTTAAGCGCTGGATCTATTGCTTACATGGATCGCCATCTATTGTAAGGGTAGATAATTTTGGCGATTTATGTACCCGCGTTCATAGTAGGGGAGATAACTGCGTTAGGATTGAAAGATACATAGGGCACGCACGCACGCATCTTTTTGCAATATAATTTGTGTAGATTCTGATCAGGCGCATTTTAAGGTTACACATACCATCATTATCGGCGCTTCATTGCATTGAAGGTCCTGATCAGACGCAGCACTGAATTTTCGCAATAATGTTATTGTACATGTTTTTTCTCTTCTTTCGTTGGAAGACTGTTCAGATCCAATGGAAGTTTTAATGAAATAGTGCCAGGGTGCACCCTGATCAGACGCCACCTGCGTCTACGCGCGATATGTTTTTTATCAATCATAAGGCTCCAAGCAGATTTTCCAGATATTTTGATGGGAGTACATTTTGCTCACCGGTCTAGCCTGTAAGACTGGGCGAGCATACTGTACTCGATTATGGATGACAAAATAATGTCCTTTACTCGCCGTCTGTTGGCAAGGCGAGGAGTCCCAGCATCTATGGCTGGTTGTCATCATGAGTTAGTACCCTTTATCCTTAGTTTAGAGTCGGTGTACTTATATCAGAGTACTCCGAGCGATACATTGTCGCTGCAGTGTTAAAATAACGGTGGTGCACTCATTTTTTCGTGTTTCTGCTTTGGCATGCGGATTGTGGGTACTCGTTAGAACGGCCTCACGCAGTGATACTGTTCTAACGTGTGGACGCGGTCTGTATTCTGGGCAGAAGTAGGGAACAATGACAAACTTTTGCACCGTCATTTCAGCCATATGTTTTGTTAGAAGAACATTATATTTATGGTAACGCATTGGTTGTTTGCGCAATGGCGTTCTAAGGGACAAATTCCAATCATTTAAAAGTGTAATGTTTCTGTATTTTATTTGTACATGTATAAGCTCGTTTCTTAAGTGTAATAGTTTTGTCTTAAATGTAGTAAGCTTTGGTGCACTGAGGTTATATCAGTCCCACCACGTGTATTCGGCCGCAACGTCGTGACGTCAAATTGACGTTGACGTCAGGACCGTTGACGTCTAATATACGTTGATATAACGCTCGCTTGCCCGCTCCTAGTGATCTATTATGCAGGTTTCCCGTGCAATGAGGGGTGGCTTTCATTTATCGCATTTGTCAAAGGTCAAATTATCCTGAAAGTTTCACAACCCCCCACTTGCGCGGGCATGGCATCACACATCAGGGAGAGAATTTGAAAAGTTGAGGTTAGCAGAGATTATTAGGAGATGTTCGTTAATTTCAGACATCTACAAGGCTTTATGATCTACCAATGGCCTGTGGCCCGTAGTAGCATCTAATCGACTATTTTGTCAAGCCAAGAGGGTAATCCATACTTGACGTAGTCAGAAACGAATCTTTTGTATGAAGGAAGAATCTCCAACATGAAGGACGTGTGAAGGAGGCATACAGGCGTCCCGTGTATCAGAGAGATCTCCTTAAACGTGTATGGTTAAAAAAATGAACACATCTCGTATATTACAATCCTAAAAATGGGAACAGAAAAGGAATTCTCTTATTGCTCCTAAGAGCATTGTGTCTTAAATGTAAGACATAAGTAACTGTTGTTTTCCATAAGTGAGTGTGTGTTGTGTACTGTTTTATTGAAGTGACGTGTACTGTTTTATTGAAGTGATGTTGTAAATAAATATTTGTGTTACTTGGACCTTGTTCTTTCTCGATTAGACCACCCCTCGTCTATCTTGACGCACGCTGCCTTTGGGTGTGTGTGAGGCTGAACGGAGCCGCGGGCTAGCTCAACCTCCCACTCACCGGAAGTCACGTGACATACCGAAATGACATCTCAAGCCCTGTCGCTCAAAGAAACCAATAGGGTTTATAAGTATGGACGGTCCGACTCACACTGCTTTGCCGTGGCAGGCTTAGATCCTCTAAGCGGTTTACCAGTACTCATGTGCGGTCGGTTCAAGCTCGGCGTGGAAGCATCGTGCAGCCCATCTATTTCTTCAAGCCCCGATGGGCGGGACGAAAAAGGAACAGACAGGAATTACATGTATAAAAAAGGAGGAGATTAAATACTGCAAGAAAATACAGTTGTTGTCTATATTTTTCAGATGTTTTTGTCATACGATTATTAATATTTTAATCCTGCATCAGCATGGGCTTGATATCAGTTTTGCTGATAACACATTCGCAAGCAGCTCAACAATCCATAAGTTTTGTTGAGAATGCAAGCAGCCCAACATTAAATTGTGTTCAATCCTTAACTGTGTATCAGCAAGTGGCATTGCTCCAGTCATCATCGTCCAGCGGTAACTGTAACTGTTCATTTGACAGTGGAATCGCTTTGAACAAACGTTTTTTTATTGATCTCTAAAAGCTTACTAGTTCTCTTCTCGAAGGCAAAGTTCTGCTTCTGATCCCAAAGATAACCCAAATCAGTCATTTTCCTTATGAAACTTGTGATATTTTCAAATCAAACGTTTCAGACGTTTTCACAACATATTTAAACGAGTATTTAAAGGACCTACAGAACATTTTTAAATGTTTGTTAATATTTCTGAAACTTTTCTTTAGAAAGCTTTTATAACGTGAGAAATGGTTTTCATTTTAACGTTATAGAAACATTCCATTAGCCAACGTTCTTTTAGAACGTTTTGAAAACATTTTGTAAAGAGTATTTGAAGAGCTTCTGAAATATTTTTAAAACGGTAATTGACGTTTCTAAAACGTTTTTCAAACATGTTTTTAAACGTTAAAATTAGTTCTACTTAACGTTACACAAACATTCCATAAAAACATTAGTAAACGTTTTTTCAACGTTATGAAAACATTTTTAAAAGAGTATTTGAAGAGCGTTATAAATATTTTTAAAACGTTTTATGACATTTCTGAAACGTTTTTCAGGAAGGTTTTTAAACGTAAAAATTGTTTTCCATTTTAACGTTACAGAAACATTTCATGAAAACGTTATCAAACGTTTTCGAGAACGTTTTGAAAACATTCTGAAAACGTAAATGTATAACATAGTCATGTTATGCACATGCTATTTTGCATAGGCATGTTACCATGTGTATGACTGGAATATTGTTGAAGGTGTGTAAGAATGATGATATGACTGAATGAGTGTTGAAAAGGCAGTGAGCTTCTGTCTCAGTACTGTTAGGAAAATATTAAGCTTCAATTCTTATTATGAAACTGCTTCATTTTAAAACCTTGAAACATCAATTATATAACTTTGCATAAAATACAGAGATGCACTTGAATTACACATACATGTACCTGGCAGCCATTCAAATCATAACTTGATTATGAGCCAGCTTAATTTCGTAATATCATATGACTCTGACATTTCCTTTTAAAGGTTATTTAAGCAGGTGTTCATGTTAAGTACTTTAGAAACCTGATGAAACTGCATTTTAAAGATCATATTATTGGTGCAGTCATCAAAATCATGACAGATAGCTTATATTTAGAAGAGATTTTGGCAAGAGTTGCGATAACAAGCATGATGCAATGAGAGAGGGATATTGCGTGAGATTTTTGTAGTGATTATAAATACTGGGGTTTCTGACCAAGACTTCAGATGACTTCGGATGTCTACTTGATCAGCTTGCAGACCGTTAGTCTGGTTTAGGAGTTGTGCACTCGTATGAGGTGCCTGCCTAATAAAGCTGCTGAAACTCTCAATATGACTTTAGTTATATTTTATAATTAAGAAACAATATACGATCACAGTCAAAGGTGTATAGCTACGCTATATATCTTGCTTTGTTGCCGTGCTGCGGATTAAAATAAAAAGGAACCTTACGACAGAAACAGAAGAATGGACACCAAGGTAGGTGACGTTTACTTTTCCTTTTTCTGGTTATGTTTGTTGTTTGTTCTGTCACCAATTATCATTCAAAATTATGGAAGAAAATTAATCTAAAGGAAATTAAAATATAGGCCAAAATTAATTTTAGATTTATTTATTTATTTATTTTTATTCATTTTTTTTTCTTTTCAATATGGCTCAACAAGGACAAGCCCAAGCACAGGCTCAGCATCAGCAACAGCTTGATCCTGCTGCACAGGCTTTCGTAAATATACAATTAGAATTTGCCAATGTATCACAGGCACTAACAACACAAGGGGCCTCAACAAGCGTGATTAAATTTGATGGCAACTCCAAAAACTTTAGGGAATGGATAAAATCCATTGAAAAATATTCAATTCTTGCTGATATACCTGAGGCAAGAAAGAAGTTGATTGCATATCAATCTTCTGGGGGAGCAGTTAGTGGTTTTATACAGAGGTATATGGCGGCTAACCCAGACGGTAATTGGCAACAGCTTAAAGAACAATTAGCTGTCCGTTTCAGTGATGTTACGGATAGGCAAATGGCGCTTTCATTGTTGCGCAGCGTGAAACAAAAAGTAGGGGAAAACATACAGCTTTTCGCTGAAAGAATTCTTTCTTTAGCGGAAGAAGCCTACCAAAACCAAGGAGGCGATGCTGTAGAACGTCCACTTATTGACATTTTTGTTGATGGGTTGACCCAAGATAACTTGAAATTAAAAATATTGAGAGATCAGCCAGATACATTACAGGGGGCTATTGCAATCGCCACTAATGAGCAGAATCTTAGGGCTAGGGTTCAAATGTCGCATACATTTCACCCACAAAGAAAAGAAGCACCTATGGATGTTGACCATTCTAGAGGTCAACGGTTTAAATTTAACAAACAGCAAAATAGAAACCCTAGGGTAAAGTGCTGGAATTGTGGTCAAGAAGGTCACATTTCCAGAGATTGCAAAAACAAAGAACATCAAAGTAGACCACCTATGGGTCATGGAAGACCTAGACATCAGAACAATGTACAAAATGTAGTACCTGGTCAGGAAAACTGGGACACGCATTGCATACAGGGGTCGATGTAATGAGCAAAGAAAACAATAGACATTTACCTCATCAAAAGTTTAAGATCAATGTTTCAGGCAGTCCAAATTCTTGTTTAGTTAAAATAGGTAAACAAAGGTTTAGAACTCTTGTAGACACTGGAGCTGAATGTTCATTAATGCACCGTAGAATTTATGAGCTGCTTAAGAAAAAACCAAGACTCACCCAAAAGAAAGTTTGCTTACAATCTGCAAATGGGAGTGAGCTTAAGTGTGACGGTTGCATTACTGTACAGTTTTGTATCGGTGGTACCGAAATGTCTCAAGACTTCTATGTGATCCGAGATTTAAATAGAAATTTGATACTTGGTTTGGACTGGCTTAAGCAGAACAACGTTAGGATATATTTTGATTTAAAATGTTTAAGAATCAATGGTAAACACTATGTTAATTTAGAGGAGGATATACATATAGCTTCAACAGTTAGGATGAAAAGAACGTGTTTAATAAAACCTAATACAGCCATGATATGCTACGGAAAAGTAAGAGAAAATCCAGACTTACCAGTAGGTTCGTCATATGAGTTTTCACAAATAGATAAAGGATTTTTAACTAATCAACCAGGCTTACAAATTATTAACACTGTTTCTACATTAGCAAAAGATAGATCTTTGCCAGTTTTATTTGTTAACAACACCAACAAATATATTAAAATTTATAGACATGGTTTGTTAGCCAAAATTTCAGAGCTTCAAAATAATGTTACACATGTAGATTCAGTCATTCAAAATAACAGTTGTGAAAATAAATTAGACTTAAAAGACCTTGATGTACCTGGAAAATATAGGTGAAAAATTGAAAACCTTATCTTGAAAAATAGAGACTTATTTGCAAATAAAGATTCTGAATTAGGAAAAACAGACACAGTTAAAATGCAAATTGATATAGGTAATCATGAACCAATTAAAATGAAACCTTATAGAACTCCAATTACGAATAGAGAGGTAATTGATAAAGCAATTAACGAAATGTTAGATGCAAATGTAATTAAAAGGTCAAGATCACCTTGGTCATTTCCTGTTGTGATCGTTGACAAGAAAGATGGCAGTAAAAGGTTCTGTGTTGATTTTCGAAAATTAAATCAAATAGCAAAAAAAAATTCCTTTCCTTTACCCTTAATAGATGATATCTTAGCCTTATTTGGTAGAGCAAAATATTTCACATCTTTGGACTTGAAAAGTGGATATTGGCAGGTTGCCATGGATGAGAAGGACAAAGAAAAAACAGCTTTCGCATGTCACAAAGGGTTATTCGAGTTCAATGTGATGCCGTTTGGCCTTTCTAATGCTCCTGCGGTATTTCAAGAACTTATGTCTGTTGTGTTACAAGGTTGCAATGATTTTGCTACAGCATACCTTGATGATATATTGATTTTCAGCTCAACATTGGAAGAGCATTTGAGACAACTTAGTTTGATCTTTGACAAATTAAGACAGCATAATTTTAAACTTAAGCTTTAGAAATGTGGTTTTCTTAAATTAGAAACTAATTATCTTGGCTTTGTTATTAGTGAACAAGGAATTAAACCTGATGAAAAGAAGGTTGATGCAATAAGATCTTTACCTGTTCCAACTTGTGTAAAAGAAGTAAGATCATTCATTGGTATGTGTTCTTAAAAATGCATTTTTCACTTCTAAAGAGCATAAGAATTATACACTTTGGTCATGTCAGAAAGTGTGTGATGCCCTCACCTTTCTACTTGACAAAATTTATATTAGATTCGGTACTAAGTTATTTAGACAAATTGTGGGTATTCCGATGGGTACTAATTGCGCACCTCTTGTGGCTGATCTGTTCTTGTATTGTTATGAAAGAGACTTCATTTTGTCGCTTTCCATTGATAACCAATCTGAAATTATTGAAGCTTTTAGCTCTACTTCTAGATATTTAGATGATTTATTAAATATTGATAATACCTATTTTGATGGTTTGATCAGTCAGATTTACCCCCTAGAACTTCAGTTAAATAAAGCAAATTCTTCTGATACCGAGGCCCCGTTTTTGGATTTACATCTATCTATTGCAGATGGATTTGTTTCGTGCAAAATTTATGATAAACGCGATGACTTTGATTTTGAGATTGTAAATTTTCCTTTTTTGGATGGTGATGTTCCTCGTGCGCCATCATATGGCGTTTATATTTCGCAATTAATTCGATTTGCTAGAGTGTGTAGTCATGTAACTGACTTCAACACTCGTAATAAATTATTAACGGCTAAACTTCTTAATCAGGGTTATCGGTACCATAAACTACGCAAAGCCTTTTCAAAATTTTATAGACGCCATTCTGATTTAATTTCAAAATTCAATATTGGACTTAAATCTCTTCTGCAACAAGGTCTATCGGAACCCGAATTTTATGGTGACTTAGTATATAAATTCAGAAAAATATATAACCGCAATGACTTCAGCACCCAATTTCGTAAAATCATTCTTCGATATAAAAAGATTGGGTACAACATGGATATTATACGACAGACTGCATGCATGGTAGTTAACCCAATCACGGTTGGCAACTTTGCTTCCCTCTTTAATTGCACGCCGGTGGGTCAGGCCTCAGATTCTATGACGGCTCCAACGTAAAGGCTTATTGAAAATTAAAGAGATAATGTTGGTTGGTGCCTGATGCTCTGTCTCTGGTCTAGCTCATCGGAGTCTAACTGTTGGTTTTCTTTTGCTCCAGCATTTCAGTGGTTTCTTGCTGTCGAGTCCTCACCGTTGTCTCACCTCTGTGGTTCTTTGATTTCTGTGTTCACGGAGATGTTGCCCTGATGAGTTAGGAGGCCTTCATGCGGACTGAACAAATTATTTGTCTAAATCGCGACGGAAGTAAGGGCGAGGATTGTGGCCACGTAAAATCGATTTAAGCCCCCCAGTGGAAATCTTCCACTGACCGTTCCAAGGCGGCTCTTCTGTGGCGATTTAATTATGTTGTTGTTTGTTACTTACTGTGTGTAACACTTGTGTCTTTTAATTTTGGATGGCCATATGGCCATTTTGTGGGAAAGTAACTGTCCATATGGCCTTCCTTTGTTTAGGTTTCCATTATGGTCTGGTCGCTTAATGTTTGTATTTCTTTCCCTTTGGTGTCTTTTATGGATGGAGTAAGTTAATTGTATCAATTCCTGATCTTTGTTTTACTTCTACTTTACTACAGAAGATTCATTCCAAACTTCTCTCAGATAGCTGAACCAATCATTGCTTTGACAAGAAAATATGCACATTACAAGTGGTCAGCAGTACATCAAACTGCATTTGGATTCTTAAAGGAAGTTTAACAGCTGTCCCACTTTTGGTTTATCCAGATCCAAATAAACCATATGTTCTTTATACAGATGCTAGCAACTCGTGTGTTGGTGCATGCCTTACACAAGAGTGTGAGGGTGATGAAAAACCAATTTATTATTTGTCCCACAAACTTAGTAAGTCCCAATGTAAATGGTCTGTGGTAGAAAAAGAAGCATTTGCAATACATTTTGCTCTTCAGAAGTTAGATTATTATCTGCACAATGCTCAGTTTGTCATAAGAACTGATCATAAACCTCTGAAATACTTGCTTGAATCTCCTATGCAAAACAAAAAGATTCAACTCTGGGCTTTGAGTATGTCAAGCTATAATTGTACTATAGAGTACATTGCTGGTACAACAAATACATGCGCTGACCTACTTTCCAGGCATCCAGATAATGTAAACAAAACTGAGGAAAGTACAGTTAGTGAAGACGTAGAAGTAGAAAAGGCACTTGATGTCAATGACAACCTATATCAGGTGAATGTGTTAGACTCTAATCAGTTTGATCTAAAAGCGTTTGCTGGTTGTAGTCTTCCAAATGAAGATACATTTGAAAAGTGTGATTGTTCTGATTTTACAAAAGAAGGCTTTGACATGAAAATTGAACAAACTAGGGATGATGATATCTCCAATTTTAGGTCAATGATTTTAAATGGGGAAGAGAGTAAGGATGTTCAAAAACATTATCTCTTGGTAGATGGATTGGTATACTATTTATCAAATGCCAATGACGACCCAAATTTAAGATTGTATATTCAAAAACATCTTAGATCTTTGGTTGTAACTCAGTATCGTGACAGTAATGGTCATATGGGGGTACAGAAAACTTTTAATTCTATTCGTCAGAAATACTTTTGGCCAAATTTGTTCAAAGAAATTCACAAGTATGTTTCCGATTGTATGACTTGCAGAACTAGGTCAATGCAGAAAACGAAACATCCATTACAAGAAACAGATATTCCACCATAGCCTATGGCAAAACTCAGTCTTGATCTTTCGGGTCCTTATCCAACAACTTTGTCGGGCAATAAATATATCATTGCATTTGTTGATTGGTATAGTGGTTGGCCTGAAGCTTTTGCAGTTCCAGATAAGACTGCTGAAACAGTAGCTGAATTGATCATTGGACACATTTTCCCTCGTTTTGGCTGTCCTTTACAGATCGTGACGGACAATGGAACTGAGAATGTAAATAAGATGGTTAGAGAAACATTGGAAAAACTTAATGTTGACCATATTTTGACAAGCGTGTATCATCCTCAGAGCAATGCAAAAGTTGAAAGATTCCATAGAACTTTGCATGACATTTTAGCTAAAATGGTAGCTGATAATCAACAGAGTTGGGATTTGTATCTTTGTCAAAGTTTAGCAGCAATTAGATTTAATGTTAGTGAATCTTCTAAATTTTCACCTATTATTTGCTGTACAATAGAGATGTGGTATTGCCAGTTGACAATATATTACAGCCTAGGAGAAAATATTTAGGTGAAGTTTTCCACCAAGTTGCTTTACAAGAACAGCACAGAGCTTTTGTACATGTAAGGAATTACTTACATAAAGCAAAGAAGCGCCAGGCTAAATATGCAGATAAAAATGTTAAAAGTAGGAGATCCAGTTTATTACCAAAATAAACAAAGAAAGGGTAAATTAGGACAGAAGTGGAAACCTTATTATAGAATAATTGAAAAAACGGGACCTGTATCTTTCGTAATTAAAAACCAATTAGATGGTACAACAAGTAGAGTATATGCAGGTGATTTAATGTTGGCAAATGTAGAAGATTGGCCAGTCTCTAAAAATGAAAGTAGTAGAAAACTTAGAGACGCAGCATATGTAATTCCACCTCAGGCCTCTGAGTCAGAAACAGAAACTGATTCTGATCCAGAAGAACAAATTCCCTTGGCTAAGCTAGTCAAGAAATACAGACAAGAAAGAGAAACGTCTTCTGATGAAGATGATATACCTTTAATGGAGTTACAGAAAAGGTTAAAACACAAAGAAGCTAGGCAAAATCAAGGTGAAGAAACTGAGGTCAAGGACATGGAATGTAATGACGATTTATCCTCTGATAATTCCTGTTCTATGCCTTTGGTTGAAAACAATGATTTAGCTAGTGATATGAAAGTGAATGTAGTTTATTCACAGAAGCCACTGTCTAATAGTGTAGCCAGTGAGTCAGTTTGGCCATTGAAAAAGAGACGAAGGAAGTCTCGAGATAAAGCAGAGAGTTTGAAGCAACTCTCAAGGTTAATGTCTAATATGTTATAAAATGACCTCGTAATGTTATGTTCTTTAATGAGGTAAAGGCCTCGTGTATGTTAATGGAGGTGAATTGTAAATAAGTACCTCGTTTAACAGTGTAGTAATGCCCATTTTTATTTAATTTCAGATTAACAATATGATGATAACATTAATCTTGGGATCATTGTATGTTAGCCAGGCATTCGGACTCTTTACATCCGAAAATGTTGTGTTTCAAAAGACTAATGAAGTCTTTATTAACGACGCACACTGGTCTGTAACATTTATTCATGATTTGAGACCGTTTAAAAATCGGATTTTAAAGATTCAAAACGATCTTGTTCGCACTGATGAAATTGTGAAATATATGACAAGCTTTTATCAGAAATCAAATTTAACGGGATATGCAGAAACATTTCAAAGTTTACATGTTGAAGTTAACCTTTTAACAGATACATACACGTCTGTTTATGAAAACTTTGATGAGTACCAGACACTTTCAGTAAACAATCATGAGCACAAAAGGTCATTAATTCCTATAATAGGACAATTAATGAGCACTCTTTTTGGCACTGTATCAGAAAGTGACCTTGAGAACATAGATAGAAATATCAAAACCTTGGCACTTAACCAAGATCAGATAATACATGATCTTGATGTAAGTTTATCTGTACTTAGCTTAACAAGAATGCAAGTAGCAGAAAATAGGAGATCAATTATGGATCTCATCATAGTTATTCAGAAGCTTGACCATAAAATAAGATTGCTTGAAAGAACAATCGAACAACAGTTTGTTAGACTTGAACAATTTATTAATACATACTTACAATTCAAAATGATACTTGATGAAATTAGGCTTACGACACAAGATGCTATATTTTATCTTGAGAGCTTAAAATCTGAACTAAACATGTTGTCAATGCACCATTTATCAACTAATACAATCTCTCCAAAAGATCTGAAGCAATTATTAATTGAAGTAGAAACAAAACTTCCTAATAACTTTGAGCTTCCTAAAAATCCTCGTAAGGATATTTGGTATTTTTATAAGACATTGACATGTATAACATACCTTGAGAATAATGAAATTAGAATTATCCTTAAGATTCCACTAATTAACACTAAAGAAGAATATGAAGTGTATAAAATACATAACTTACCACTACCGCTTCTCTCAAATAACCAGACAGATGTATTATTAAAATACAGTCTAGAAAACGAAATGTTACTGGTCTCGAAGGATAAAACAAAGTTTTCCCTTCTATCTGAAAGTACATTTCAGATGTGTAATAACTATCATTTTCAGTTCTGCAATCCTGAGACAGCATTTTATCAGACCTACGTAAATAAGTTTTGCGTTGTTGCTCTCTTCATGCAAAACCTGCATGACATTAAAAAGTATTGTAAACAAGTAATTGTGTTGGATGAAAGCTTGCCAACTACGAAGTGCTTGTCATTTGGTATTTGGATTGTTGTCACAAATAGACCTCTGACATTTACATTAAATTGTCAGTCATATGAACCGAAGAATGCTGACATTAAAATCACACCACCACTTGGCATTATCCGGTTAAATAACACATGTAAAGCCTCAAACAAATATTTACAGTTACCCGAATATTTTTGCCAGACATAGTAACTTTGAAAGATCGGATTCTTTGCAAGCACTTTTGAAATTACGTAATGTTTCAACCTTTTACATTTGGCCTGATCTTAAAACTAAACTAGGATCTAAACCAATGAAGTTGCCACCACATTTGTCAAGTTTGAAAGAGATTCCTTTACAAAATCTACTCCATGAAACAAGAAACTATAAACCTATAATATTAGATGAGAATAAATCCAATACTAGTTGGATACATGTTATGCTAATCAGTATTGCATCGACGGTATTATTAATTGCAATTATCTTAATAATCTTACGTAGAAGAAACTTTGTCTATAAGATAATTGGTGTAAGACAGGCTAACACACATGATCTTGAGAAGGTGAATGTGAAACGGTCACCGATCAAAGGTGATGTTATCGAGATGTCCACTCTGATCGAAGAACAAAACGTCGATAACGTTGAGGAAGGACAAAAGACCTTCAAGTGGACTGATGCAACGGCGGCATGGGCAAAGAAATAAGGAAAATCTGTGCACAGTGTTTAAAGCAGATTTATTTATGAATACTAGTTATATAGACAGTGTTTGTTAACAGGAATAAGTTAACAGTAGTTAGCTATTCAATGGTATATAGCTGTTGCTGTTACATGTTATGAACTATTTGCATAACAGTGAACTTTATCGTACGATGTGTTTTCATCATGTATATAGCTCATGTGATCGTAGTAGTACTAATGGTTATAGTACATTGACATTTCAGTGACATTTATTTGTGCCTTATATAGTCCTGAAGACTATGCATGGACGAAGATTTAGTGATCAGAACTTTTAGTGACTTTAAAATGATAAAGTCCTGAGTATGCCCCTTAAGGTCATGCTTAGGTGAAGATGTACATGTGACATTAAACTTTATTTTATTACAGCCAGACGACATTAGTGTTGTACAGGAACACTATGGATGTTGTAAAGAACATCCACCACATCCAACTTACCTTATTACTAACCTACACCACCAGCAAGTACACAGCTCAGATAGCAACGATGGGATATTAACAGCGAATAAGATCTACAGAGTTCCAGTTATACCTATTCCACAACCTCCGGCAGTTATAAACTTGAGGGAAGAACAATGTGACTGTATGAATTCTCGATCCAAAAAGGAATAAAAACTTAATCTAAAAACAGTGTGTTTAATGAGCCCTTTATTGGTCTTATAGTTTGTAGAAATCCTGGTTACAAGCATATTGCTTATCCTGGTAATTAGGAAGTCTACTAGATTAGAAGGGTTGATTAAAAGAAACAATTAAGAAAACATCTTAGGCATTTAGTCAACAATTAAACTTGAAACTTCGTTATAATCCTGGACAAATCCTAATCAAATGTTTTTATTGGCTCCTTGTCACATATTAGCTTAATTACCAATTAGATTAATTATAACCCTAGTCACATGAAACATACATGACATTAATTAATTAACTAATCTTAATTGAAGATATGTTATTCATCCTGGTTTTCATCCTGATGAGTAATATATGTATCGTATAATCCTGGTCACTTATATATGTGAATGGATCCTTGACACTGACATGTGTTTATGATGTCTTGTTTATGCATGGTCCTGGTCACTGACATGTGTTTTATGATATATGTTGATAATATCATATTACTATTTAGATATCATCCTAGTCACTGATATATGTTAGTGATCATCCTGGTCACTGAGATATGTTGATGATATCTTGTTTTATTGCATACATCCTGGTCACTGATGTATGTTGATGATATCTTGTTTTATTATATATGAATTGTGTATACAGTATATGTACAAGAGGTTTTGGTCAGAATTATTAGATAAATTAATTAAGGGGTTAATTAATTTATTCAACAATGGGAGGTATATAACATAGTCATGTTATGCACATGATATTTTGCATAGGCATGTTATCATGTGTATGACTGGAATATTGTTGAAGGTGTGTAAGAATGATGATATGACTGAATGAGTGTTGAAAAGGCAGTAAGCTTCTGTCTCAGTACTGTTAGGAAAATATTAAGCTTCAATTCTTATTATGAAACTGCTTCATTTTAAAACCCTGAAACATCAATTATATAACTTTGCATAAAATACAGAGATGCACTTGAATTACACATACATGTACCTGGCAGCCATTCAAATCATAACTTGATTATGAGCCAGCTTAATTTCGTAATATCATATGACTCTGACATTTCCTTTTAAAGGTTATTTTAGCAGGTGTTCATGTTAAGTACTTTAGAAACCTGATGAAACTGCATTTTAAAGATCATATTATTGGTGCAGTCATCAAAATCATGACAGATAGCTTATAGTTAGAAGAGATTTTGGCAAGAGTTGCGATAACAAGCATGATGCAATGAGAGAGGGATATTGCGTGAGATTTTTGTAGTGATTATAAATACTGGGGTTTCTGACCAAGACTTCAGATGACTTCGGATGTCTACTTGATCAGCTTGCAGACCGTTAGTCTGGTTTAGGAGTTGTGCACTCGTATGAGGTGCCTGCCTAATAAAGCTGCTGAAACTCTCAATATGACTTTAGTTATATTTTATAATTAAGAAACACTATACGATCACAGTCAAAGGTGTATAGCTACGCTATAAATGTGTTAGCTGGGATGTAACCGCCGATAAGGAAGTTTCATCTTGGTCTATTAAAAATTAAAATTCTATTCTGTTTGACTCACCTGATGGCACAAAAATCCGAATCAAATCCAAAACTACTCAAACAAAACTTTCAGGTACTCCCGTTTGCCGTGGGTGGCGTCCTGTACTTCCTTTAGCTCTTCCCAGTGGGCACATAGACAACAGCAGCAACTTTCCCCGTGGGAATTGATTTTGTTTGTTTGATTTGAAGTTTAATGTCCCCTTCTACACTGTAAAGGTCATTTTGGATACTTTGATTCCAATTTTGTGGGACTTTTATCCGACATTGAGATGAAATGACATCTCAAGCCCTATCGCCCAATGAAACCAATAGGGTTTACAAGCATGGACGGGCCAACTCACACCGCTTTGCCTGGGCAGGCTTAGATCCTCTAAGCGGTTTACCAGTACTTGTGTGCGGGTCGGACTTAGCTCTGTGTGGAAGCATCGTGCAGCCCATATATTTCTTCAAGCCCCGATGGGTGGGGGCCGCAGTGGGAATTGAGCCGCCGGGGCCATGGCAAGGCAGGAAGTCTAATACCTGGGAGCCAAAAACATGAAACCACCGAAGTTCCATCTTGATCTATTAAGAGCCAAAAACATGAAACCACCGAAGTTCCATCTTGATCTATTAAAAATTACAATTCTATACTGTTTGACTTACCTGATGGCAAAAAATCCGAATCAAATCCAATACTACTCAAACAAAACTTTCAGGTACTTCTGTCACGTAAGTTATTATCAGCAAGTCTATACTGATGGTTCGAAAGAAGGAGATAAAGTTGGTTTTGCGTATGTTTCTAAAGATACGCACCAAACCTTGCGCCTTCCAGATGGTTCATCTATTTTCACTGTTGAAGCCAAAGCAATAATTCTAGCTTATGATTTTGTCAGTTCTTCAGCAATTCAAAAAGAAATTATATTTTCTGATTCACTTTCTGTGCTTAAGGCTTTATTAGAACATTCATCATCCAAAAATCCTTAAATACAAAAATTGATCGAAAAACATTACGAAATTTCTAAAACATACCAAATCCTGTTTTGTTGGCTTCCAAGCCATACTGGCATCGTCGGCAATGAATATGCTAACAAGAAAGCAAAGGAATCGCTCAGTCTTGATCCGTCTGTTTTTAAAATTCCTTTCAATACAATTTATCAACAGATATATCTTGTCGGAATGGCCAGGTGAATGGGACTGTACAATAAATAGCAAATTACATGCCATTAAGTAGAAGTGGAGTCAATTATCAGGAATCGATATAATTAACCCAAAGCTCCCATCAGAGACACCAAAGGGACAGAAACACAAACATGAAACAACAGACCCTAATGGAAACACCAATAGCGGAAAGCCAAAAGGACAGTTACTTTCCCACAAAAATGGCAAATAGGCTATCCAAAACAAAATAATGTAAGGGACACAAACACCCAAAGACAAACCATAACAAAAATAAACCGTGACAGAAGAACCGCCTTGGAACGGTCAGCGAAACGAATTAAACCTGTCGTTGGAACGAAATGCTCTCCTCCACAGTTTTCCAGGAAAGAGGATAAAGTATTAACGCGACTGCACATTGGCCATATTAGAGTTACTTATTCTAATATTTTAAATGGTGATGATCAGCCTTCTTGTGTAGGATGTGATCAGCCATTCACTGTTAAAACATCTAAATTGAATGTGTAGACTTTTCAGGGTAGGTGTAATCCTTGGACTAAATCAGTTGGATTATTGGATATTGGAAAAATCCAACTGAATCCAAGTTGGAAAAATAGGGGTGTATTCCTTGGACTGTCCACCTGTTGGACTATATTTTGAAGATAAATTTAATTAATTTTATCATGTAATAATATGCATCAAGTTTTTCAATTTTGGAAATTAATAATTTTCAAAATTACTCTGTTTTCAGATAAAATGCATAATTACTTAAAAGTCTCTTTTTTCAGTTTTTTTTGTTTGTTTTGCTTTTTTTTTTGAAACTGATAGCCATAGCCTGAAAGCTTATTGTAAATGAATGTTGTAAATGCACCCAAAATGAGCTCTAGACAAAAAAAGAAATGATTGGAATGTTAAAGGACTTTATAGCAAAGAAATTTAATCAAGGACCACTCAAAAAGATGATACTGAATTAATCCAGTGAAATCAAATTTGAATAAAGGTGGGCTATTCCTTGGAATATTTACCTGTTGGACAATAAATATATTTTGGGGGTAAAAATCATAAAAAATGTGACAGCATTAAATGCATGAACATAATGGTAACACACCCATGCAAAATAGGGGAATTTTTCATGGCTCTAAAAATGGCAATTTTTCCAATGAAACATTGCGATATTTTCCTTATTTCTGCTCTAAACTTAGATTGTGGGTATTCGTTAGAACCACCTTATTGAGGCGTTTCTAATGAGTATCCACAATCTATGTTTTGAAACAGAAATAAGAAATAATGTATACCCTTGGAAACCCCACTTTTCTCTATATAAAGTGGGGTTTACCCGAGTATTGATTTCATGGACTTGTTAAAATAATGACAAATAGTTAAGACCTGATCAGACTGCTCTGATCAAGGTCTACACTATTTTCCCTTCTGCCCAAGTCTTTTGAACGCTTTAGTAGCTGGTAAATTCAACTTGTTCATTTTTTAGGATAATTACAGCACATGCTCAAGGTGTCCCAATTTTTAGATTATTACGGTAACTGAATTCAGATGCCATATAAATGATAGTTTAGGCTTAGGCTATAGAATTTTTTATTTTCTGGTTCTCACGTCAACCTCCCTAAACTTTTCAAAAATAAAAATGAAAGTGACTGAAGGAAATTTTAGTTTAATTATTTCCTCCAACTGCTCAATTTTTGGGGAAGGTATAATTTAAGGACTTTTACCAGACGACTGAGGACCAAGTCCTCCAGAGGAACAGGGGTATAATTTGAGGACCAATTACAGGAGGACCAGTGCTTTAATCAGCCATATAATGCCTATGATAATTGAAGATAATTACTGTTTATTGAAAATGGCACCTAATGGTTTGGTATATCACCACATGGGCATATATATACAGAAATAAAAAGGAAAGAAAATTAAATAAAATAAAAAACGTGTTATTATGCTCAGGAAATTTTTCACCATAGAATTTTAAGAAATATATTTTTTGGCATCTTGTTACTCTGATAAAAAATATTTAGTTGAAATTAGAATTTCCCTACTTTCTATATACTTGATATAATCAATCTGTTTTTTTTTTTTAATTCACCAACTGCATGATGAACAGTGAAGATCCTGATCAGACGGCATATTGTTATTCTTTTAAAAATGTTCACTTAAAATTAGAATTTCTCTACTTTCAATACACATGTCACTTAATATAAGCTATCTTTTAAATTCACAAACTGCATGATGAGCAGTGAAGATCCTGATCACTGAGTGATCCGACGGTATCTTGTTACTCTTTTAAAAATGTTCACTTAAAATTAGAATTTCTCTGCTTTCAATATACATGTACTTATTATAAGCTATCTGTTAAATTCACAAACTGCATGATGAACAGTGAAGATCCTGATC
Source organism: Lucinisca nassula (assembly GCA_963580285.1). Lineage (NCBI taxonomy): Eukaryota > Metazoa > Mollusca > Bivalvia > Lucinida > Lucinidae > Lucinisca > Lucinisca nassula. Next base: position 95,173,485 of record OY757020.1, on the reverse strand, counting down.
AGACGCCATCTTGTTACTCTTTTAAAACTGTTCACTTGAAATTAGAATTTATCTACAGTAAGTACTTTCTATATGCTTGATATAATCTATCTGTCACAAACTGCATGATGAACAGTGAAGATCCTGATCAGATGGCTTATCTGGAGCTAAACTGTTTGCAAATGTAGCGATTGTCTTGTTCAGCGGGATAAGTGGAAAAAATTAATTAAATAAATTAAAAAAAAAACATGCGATTAAGAAATTCTTCACTATATAAATAAATGAAATATATTTTAGGCATTGTGTTCATCTTTTAAAAAAAGTAAGTTCAGTTCTAATGGAAATTTCCCTACCAGGAAACAAAAAAACAGTTATTTATTAAGCTTATTATTATTATATATACATATATTTTTTTATGACAATTTGGCCAATTTATTTTTTCCTAGTGGTATTATCTATTCCGATCCAATCAGTCATTTTATTACTTACTGGTAATGGCATTATTATTTTTTTTTAAGACTTCCAAGCACTAAATTCAGAGCTATATTACCTCATAGCAGATGGCATTCAAAAATTTTTCTTTTGTTTGTTTTCAGAGAACAACATTTCCATAGGAGTCATATATGAAAAATGCTAAACAAGATTTTCTTTGAGAAGTAAAGAAAAAGGCTTGATATTATAATGGTTATGATTGGCAATTTAATGGTTATTTGTAGGTGGGGCTTATCCTATTGAAGGTGGGGCAAAGTTACATATATAACAACCAATGGCTGTAAGCCTATGATTAGGTTGAAATTTTGCAAATAATTGAAAGTCTTCATTTTTGAAATGTGTTGTTAGATCTTTCAGAAGCATTTTTTTTCTAATTAGTTTGATTGTTAATTAGGGCCTAATTTATTATTAATTTTTTTAAGCTGATATGAAAATTGAAAAAAAAAAAAAAAAACGTGACCTTTCATTGCAGTACTCACACTGGACCCATAAATAAGCATTTATTTAATTATTTAATAATGTTTTTTTTTATTATTTATGTATTTATTTTATTGTTTATTTATATATACATCACGTGATCAAGTCCGTGAAATGAACACCCACCTAAACCCAAGTTTATATAGAGAAATCTTGGGTTTACGTGGGTAGACATTATTTTTCTTATTTCTGCTCCAAAACACAGATTTTGGGTGCTCGTTAGAACTGCCTACTACGGATGAGGCGGTTCTCATGGGTACCCACAATCTATGTTTTGGAGCAGAAATATAAAAAAAAAATATTTGCCTTGAAAACCCCACTTTTCTCCACATGAGGTGGGGTTTGCAAGGGTAAACATTTCATGGACATGTTAACATAATGACTGGCAGAAATACTGCATGTTGTCGGGAAAATGCTTTACCCCACGTTTCTCACTTCTTGTACACAAAATGTGAACTATGATGGGGCTAAGAATTTATGAGCAAATTAATGTGATGTGCTGTTTTTATAAAAGATACAGAAGAATTCAAACCATTGTGTCAGAAGGCAAGATAATGCTCTAAAATTAAAAAACAAAACATTATACAGTGTCTCAGAAGTGCCACCCCAAAAACTCCCTAACTTATTTTCCCCAGCTTTATGTTAATAAGCCCATGTAATGAACACCCTGATAAACCCCACTTTATATATGGAAAAGTGGGGTTTTCAAGGAAACTATTATTTTTATACCCCGCCACACGATAGTGGCGGGGTATTATGTTATACCCTCCGGTGTCCATCCGTCCGTATGTCTGTCCATCCGTCCGCACTTCGTTTCCGATCGATAACTTGAGTATTTTTTCATGGATTTTGTTCAAATTTTGCATACATATTGGTATCGGGGATGAGTGGTTTGGGATTGTTAATGGGCAAAATCCGTTAATTTTTAGCAGAGTTATTGCCCTTTTCAGTATCTGAAAAATGGTTTTTGGCCTCTAATTCCCTTACTATATGGAATATCTTGAGTATTTTTTCATGGATTTTGTTCAAATTTTGCATACATATTGGTATCGTGGGTGAGTGGTTTGGGATTGTTAATGGGCAAAATCCGTTAATTTTTAGCAGAGTAATTGCCCTTTTCAGTATCTGAAAAATGGTTTTTGACCTCTAATTCCCTTACTATATGGAATATCTGGATGAAACTTCAGATATATAGAGGACTAAACGGTTCATATTGTGACCAAGGACTGCTACTCTGGCTGTTCCAGTTCTTGAGTTATCTGCCCTTGACGTATTTAAAAAATGCATTTTAGACTGTAGTTCGTTTATCATTTACAATATCTTGCTGAAACTTCATAGACATGTAGTAGATGAATTGTTATATACTGTGGCAAAGGAACATGACTCTGGCTTTCCAAGCGATTGGGTTATCTGCCTTTGAAATATCTGAAAAATGGTTTTGGGCCTCTAGTTCCCTTACTATATGGAATATCTCGATGAAACTTCACAGATATATAGAGGACTTAATGGTTCATATCGTGGCCAAGGACCGCTACTCTGGCTATACCAGTTCTTGAGTTATCTGCCCTTGAAGTATATCTCTGCTATCCCCTTTATTGTTATTTAGCCTTGATATATTTTCAAATAAGTTACATTACTTAGCAGTGGCGGGGTATTATGCAGTGTCTGCGGTGCTTTTATTCTTATTTCTGCTCCAAAACATAGATTGTGGGTACTCGTTAGAACCACCTCAATGAGGCGATTCTAACGTGCACCCACAATCTATGTTTGAAGCCGAAATAAGAAAAATAGCACAATTTATCATATGAAAAATGCCATTCCCAGAGACATGAAAAATTGCCCTTTTTTGCATGGGTATGTTAACATAATGGTATACACCACTGTTCATTAGGAGAACACGCCTATGCAATATAGGGCATCTGTTTATGACGCTAGGAAGGAAATTAATCATATGATAATTTGCGATATTTTTCTTATTTTTGCATAAAAACATAGACTATGGGTTCTCGTTAGAACTGCCTCATTATTCCAATGAGTACCACAATCTAGGTTTTGGAGCCGAAATAATAAAATAATGTATACCCTTGTAAACCCCATTTTCCCCTGTATAAAGTGGGGTTTTCCAAGGTGTTCATTACATGGACTTGTTAACATGATGTTATTCAGATTATCTACAGTTACCTATCAATAGGTAATAATGATAGCCAATATTTACAGTAGCTGTGTTAATACACTGTTTATTCAGTGGGGTACATCATTAAGCCAAATACAGCATTGAAAATGCAAACTATGAAGTAAGAGCATGAGCATGACTGTATTTCAAAGCTGAAGATTTCTCTAATATAATTTCTTCACATTTTTGTTCGCTGGACATCAGGAAATAGTACACAATAAAATTATTTTAACTATTTTGAACTCATATTTGAACCTGTTTGTTACATTTGTCAAAATTCAGCAATTCTGCACTATGAGGAAAATTTTGAACCCTAACTTAACTTTTTTTTTTCACATATATATATCTTACAGAATAAGGCACTATGCTAAATACATTGCTTCCCCCCCCCCCCCCCCACCGCCCCACCCCCGCTCATGTTTTTTTTGTTTTTTGTTTTTTTTAAGTTAGAAACTTAAGTTGTAAACTTAGCAAAGACAGTTAAAAGGCGATTTCGTATCTTGACCAATTTATTAAAGTTGGGAAGTTGGCATGGGAATGTTTTGCATTTTAATGATTTCATATTTAATACTAAACTAAATTAGCGGTCTATTCAGGGTCTGCACACAGTGTTTGCTATTTACACATTAACAGTGTTTGAAAAAAAAATCCTTAAAAATTGTCCAGGGAAAATATGGTAACAGTATGCAAATGTAGGATCTTGATCATTATTACTATCAATCTTCTCCCCCTTTATGGCTACAATTTCTGAATTATAATTAGAAAGTTTGGGAAAAGTAAAATTCCCAGTACATAATATTTATAATAATATATTTGTGTTGGGTTGGGAGTGGCAATTTATTATGACTAAATATATATACTGTAAAGATCCTAAAAATTGGACAGATTCGTATGTGAGTTAATGAAGCTACAATCTGAACAAGTTGTGTTATACTAAAATTGTTATACTAAAATTTGGACTAATTGGCAAATACTGTAGACCTTCAGCAGTCTGAACTCGGTCTACATATTTTGCTACCCCTGTATCAGTTTGCTATTTATGGTCACCGCTGTTACTGTATAAATTAACAGCACTATATAAAATTTCTGAAAAAAATGGTCACCATGTAGAATACCATAAAATTCTTAAAATTGGGACACCATATTGCAAGTTGTACAAATTCAGGCAAAACATAGCAATACAGTAGACCAAGATGAAGCTACTTCTTGAGCAGTCTGATCTGGGTATACAGTGTTTGCTTGTAGTCTGTATATCTGTCACAGTTTTTATGATCTTCACTGTTTAACACCCGTTCTACTATAATGTTCCTACAAAACTGTTGGCTATTTTTCTTTCTATTTTTTTTCTGTCTAATCTGCAATTATTCAGTTCAAATTCAATAATTGCACATTAGACAATGGATTAAAGAAAGAAATAATCAACGGAGCATGATTAACAAACTGGGAAAAAATTATGCTTATTGAAAAGTGTCCGAAAGTGTCTGAATATATAGGATAAATACGGTAATCACATTACATTAACATCCATGAAATGTCTACCCTTATAAAGCCACTTTATACAGAGAAAAGGGTATACATCATTTTCTTATTTCTTCTCTAAAACACAGATCGAGGCGGTTCTAAGGAGCACCCACAATCTATGCATTACGTTAACAAGTCTGTGAAATATATACCCTGGTAAACCCCACTTCATATAGAGAAAAGTGGGGTTTACCAGGGTGTATATTATTTTTCTTATTTCTGCTCCAAACATAGATTGTAGGTGCTCGTTAAAACCGCCTCAATGAGGCGGTTCTAACAAGCACAAACATTCTATGTTTGGAACAGAATTGAGGCGGTTCTAACGAGCACCTACAATCTATGTTTGGAGCAGAAATAAGAGGATCGAAATAAGAAACATTTCAAAAATTGTCATCTAAAAATGCCATTTCTAGATCCATTTGATATTGCAGTATAATACATAGGCATATTATCGTAATGTTTGGAGCAGAAATAAGAAAAATATAATAAATAATAAGAAATTTATCATATGAAAAATGCCAAATCCAATGTCATGAAAAATTGTCCTTTTTTGCATGGCTATGTTAGCGTAATGGATAATCTTGGTCCTTATGACAAACACCACAGTCCCTGATCGGGATCCACACAGGTCCCTCAGGTATCTTTACCTGAGGGTAAATGTTGAGGGTAAATGTTGAGGGTAAATCGACTGAGATATAAATGTAAGAATGTTCTTTATAGTACTGGGGTAACATAGACAGAATTGTTTTTCCTAGAACAGGAACCCTTGTGAAAAAGGGAGCCTACTCATAAAGGAATAAATTGGCGACCTTTGGAAGCAAATTCTTTTCTATAAGAGTACTCAAGTAGCCCTCAAAACTCCTTACTTAAGAGCCTTGGAAGTGTAGCAAGTCACCTTAATATGGAACCCAGGGCATTACGTTAACATGTCCATGAAATGCTTACCCTTGTAAACCCCGCTTTATACAGAAAAAAGTGGGGTTTTCAAGGAAAATATTTTTTTTCTTATTTCGGCACCAAAACATAGATTGTGGGTACTCGTTAGAACCGCCTCAATAGGCGGTTCTAACAAGCACCCACAATCTATGTTTGGAGCAGAAATAAGACAAATATTGCTTATTTTAACAGTCATGAAAAATTGCATTTTTTGGCATGGGTGTGTTAACGCTACATCCTGAAACCTGATATCATGTCTTTCCGGGCAACTGTAACAGAGGATTCATTTATTAAATTAATTTCTTTTCTCATATCGATGCAGAAGAAATATCGTAAATTGCCCTATTTTATCTACTTTTAAAATATTTGGTCTGGCTATGTCCTACTAATAGTTTCACAAATTCTGCAAAAACAGTCCAAATATATCGTGAACATGTTGAAGGGAGGAAAAAACCACAGTTAAAATTAATCCTGTAAATTAGAAAGCACCTTGTTCAGAGTTTTGTTTTTACACTTTCTTTTAGAATTCCATATCTGATTTGAATTGTCAGTATTGTCACAGTTGAACATTAAGTACTGAATGTCATTTACAATTTTCCAACATATTTTATCGCCCCCAAATTATACAATTAATCTGTTTGCATTACTCAATTTATGTTTGTAATCCAGACTGTGACATCAGTCTTTTTTTATGGTTTCTGTCATTAAAACTTCAAAGATGAGTCCCTAATTAGACAAATATTTATTTTTGAGTGACCACTGGTACAACAAAAACAAGTTCTGTTTGATGTGGAAGACCATACAGATATTTTATTAATTATTAAGTACACAAACCCAATTAAGGACCCATTTAAGGAGGCATCAGTCAGTCACCAGGCTTTAAATAATTCAGGTAAACAAGCAATCACCCAATGTTAATGGATTTCTATAGTTTGACATTTTTTTTCCTTTAATCCCATTTGGGGAATGTATATTTCACATTTATCTCTTTCTCTGTTGTCATTTTATGTTTCATTTTTTTTTTCTTTTCTTTTCTTTTTTTATGGGGAGGGAAAGGATGATTACAATGAACAGTTATAATTAAGAAGGGGCAAAAAAAGTATTTTCAGTTTGGTATTGTTTTTTTCAGAAGGCAAGAGTACTTTTGAAAACTATTACCTTTCAAAGTTGAAAACAATGATGCAAGTGATGTATATTATTACATGATAAAATTAATTAAATCTATCTTCAAAACATGGTCCAACAGGTGAATAGTCCAAGGAATACACCCCATTTTTCCATCTTGGATTCAGTTGGATTTTTCCAATATCCAATAATCCAACTGATTTAGTCCAAGGATTACACTTACCCGACTTTTCACAGTCCCGTAACTTGTACTTTTAAGCTGACACTGCAACAATTGTTTCAAGATGTACCCGTTGATAATATTATCTTATTCTTAAAAGAAACTGTACTTTTCATAAGATTAACTTTGTTTCAGATTTTTATACATTATCATTCTGATTTTTAATATTCTCATAATTCTACATTTTTTGATCATTAACCGATTGACGATTATGACCCACAAGGAGGGTTGGCGCGTCGTTGAACACGAAATCACGATCATCAGCAGCTGATTGCAAAACTTTAAATATGGCTAATTTTGCTTCAAACTTTATGCAGTAATAGACGCATATACGGCAAACAGAACATTATGGGACGCTAGGCAATGTAGGCATATATGGATTAAATATCTGGGTTAAATATCTGATCTGCCAGTGGATCTACACTATCTGCCAATGTCCCACAAGTGGGACTCAAGGCATATACGGGTTAAACCTTTGATCAAGATCTACACTGTTTGCCAATGGGCCAGCAATGGGGCGCTAGGCATATATGTGTTAAACCGTTGACCAAGTTCTACACTGTTTGCCGTAATCAAAGATTCTTTGAGATCTTCTATAAATTAGTCATGTTGTGTGCACTCATTAGAACTGCCTCAATGAGGTGTATGAAAAGATTTTTTATATTCTTTTAGAACTGAACTAAAAATTTTAATATATATCAATCGTTATCAATTAGTGATCACCACAAACAGAGATACTATGAAAATGCACAACTACCCCAACATCCAGGACACAACCAGGAATTTCTCGGACAAATTAACTTCAGAAATGGACCCCTAAAGTATTCAAAATGAAAAATATCTTTTAATAATCTTTTAGAATGGAGCTAAAAAATTTATTTGATACTAATTTTATTAATTTCTGACCACCAGAAGTTGAGATATTAGGGTTAACGCACCAATACCCCAAAATCAAGGACAAAATCCGAGAATTTCCCGGACAAATTAACTAAATAAATGGACCCCTAAAACGTTTAAAAAGTAAACTATTTTTTAATAATCATTTTGAATGGAGCTTAAAATTTTATTTGATACTAATTTTATTAATTTCTGACCACCCGAAGTGGAGATATTAGGGATAACGCATCACTACCCCCCATTTCCCGGACAATTTCCGGACATTAGTGTTCGCCCATAATTGTTTTTGTTTAATTTGTAGCGTTGTATTACCTCAGTTAGGTGGGTGGCTAAATTTAGCATAAAAAAAAAAAGAATCATCATCACAAAACTTTTTACAATCCGAACACAAGAGGTATCCAACAACGCATACAGCAACATTTTATTGCTGGTTACCCTAGATTGTGATTTTTTTGTCTTGTAGATTGAAAAAATTGCTGACATTCTTTCCCGCCATTACCTCACTAGTGGGTGGGGTAACGTAAACTGAAATTCTCAGGGTCAAAATAAGGTCGCTTGGCACATTCATTTTTTCTGGAGAGCCTGTGTGTTGTCAGATATTTGAGTGTGCTGAGCTGTATATAATTGGACCAGTATACTGATTAGCCCTTTGTAGTTGTCAGTGTGCTGGCTGTGACAAACTCGGAATCAGGATTGTTGCTTGACACCCATAATAAATCATTAGAAATCATCAAATCACTACCCGGTATATTAAAATGAAGGTCTCCCTGTTTCCCATGGTCTTAATTCTTGGGTTCACTCTTTTGAAAACAACTTACAGAATGCATCCAGATGATGGAAATCAGGAGTGCAAGATTACAAATAAGGAGAGAAGTAGTAGAATTTCCCAGTACTTGGCATTTACAGGTGTGGTAGGTGGACGTTTGTGTGGACCACAGCGCTAATGTAGTTTCCTCATATTAATTCTATATGCGTGAATACGTATGTGTCACGGGTGTGAATGCGTATGCGTCACGTGTATATGCGAACACGTCACAGGCGCGTATGCACAGGCTTCACAAGTGTAAATATAAATTCATTACAGCACTAAAGCTTGTGGCGTATGATCAGTCCGTCAGGCTCAGCCTCGAACAGACGGACGAATTGGCACCTGGATAAACCTGGCGGACAGACAAACGCTATAACGTCACCTAGTGTCCTTTACAAAAAGGGCACTCCCGTTGATCGTACAGGAAGATTCGACCACTAATGCCAGACTGTTTGCATGCAGATCAAAACAAAATATAAATTTCTTAATTTAATAAAATTTACAATTTCAAATATTCATGATGTGATTAGGCGATGAATCCTATAGTTCTATTGAGACAGAAAAATAACAAGTATTCTTAAGAATGAAGTGAAAGTTGTCAGCTGAATGAGAAACCTAAAGATTAACAAAAAGAAAAATGATCCCAAACATGTCCAGTTTTAAAGCCTAAATAAAAATGGAAGGCAAGTACGAGTTTAAGAAAAACTCGATGAGCCTCGCGAAAAAAATGGTACGAACATAAGAAATGCTCGATGAACGAGTACAGAGATATCCTACCTCAGATGAACCATAAAAGTTACGCTGAGCGATATTGGACAGTTTGACGAACTTGGATCATGATTTTATATGACCCTAAAGTTTATTATGGAAAAGAAGCAGAATATACCAGATTCCGCTTTAAAAAGATGATCATACTACTGTCCGTTGAGGAATAGTTGACAGTGACGTCACGACTTGTTTTTGTTCTGAACAATGCAAAGCTTATGGGGCTAACGGTAAAATAGCTCAAATAGTCAGCTACGTCACTGCCAGCTATTTGCTGGCGAACTATAGCTAGTAATGCAACCCAAAGTATGATAAATAATTAAATAAATATTTCTTTATTATTGGAATGAATAGGCAGATTTTACACTCCAGGATTAAGGGACTGGATATAAAAATAGCTATATCAGCATAATACTGAGGGTAGCCATTAAAACAAAAGAAAGGTAATCGAAGTTAATCAATCGGTCAAGTTTGGTAATTTGGTTCAATACGAAATATTCGTTGCTTTCCGTATACTTACGGAATTAAGCGACGATCAAGTTTAAGGAAGGGTACGCTGATTGGCTCGTCAGATTATTGACTGACCAATGAAAAGGCTTCTTGTATAAAACTTCGGTCAATTTAGCAACATGCCTGCCTCCTTACGAAGACAAAATGTCAAACTTATAATTCTTCCAGAATGCTTGACTTTTAAGGTCAAAATGACTTATTAAGTAAGTGTTAGCATTTATATTGACACCCGAATTCGTGACTGTCATACAACTACAACGGGCTATTATGTACAGCCAGAAAACTGATGTCAAATTATGGAAGATAACTGAAACATGAGTCATGTCATGACAGTTTGCCTTGCAATATCCTAAATTGTAACTGTTACGGTCAGACCAGACCTACTACATTAGCCTTTCCTTATTGAAAAAAAAAATTTGGTACACATATTTTTTTAAGGAGTTTCAAATCATACTGTAAGAATAAAAATAACAATAAAAAATAAAATTATCCAGCTGTTATAATATTTGCAAAAAAAATCATCAACCCTAACAGATAATCACATCATTTATTCTCTACCATAGCGTAGATAGTTGGACAGCAGCTGCACAAATACACATCTAACCACGGGCGTAGTTATATACCACGGGCGTAGATCACAGGACAGAAACAGAATATCATATATCGTTATATTCTGATTACATCAGATGTGCTTCAGCGGTATCGAAAAAAGGTGTTATGTTGGTAACCATTAACCATCAGTTGTACTTCAACGGTATCGAAGTAAAAGGTGTTATGTTGATAACCAGTAACCATAGGTGTAGATCACAGGATAGAAACAGAATATCATATGTCGTTATAACTGATAACGTTGGACATTCTTCACCACCGTTGTAGAGTATAATTAAATTTTAAGTTAAGTCCCATCTTACACAGATGTAGATCACAGGATAGAAACGGAATATCATATATTTGGACATTCCGATAATGTCATTAGCGTTGATTACCATTTACCATAGACGTTGATTACCATTTACCATAGACGTTGATTATACTAGGTATTATGCAGCTACTGTCCATAAAGGAGTGAACTACTGTAGACTTAATATTCTTCACAGTCGTAGTAATCCAGCTCCATATCTGAATTACCAGTCTCGAGGGTAAGGCAGTTATCCCTCTCCCGATTTTCCATTGCAGCAGGACCCCGTTCAGCCTCCTCTCTTATGCGAAGGCGTTCAGTCTGAGCCTGGAGCCGCTCCAGGTCTCTAGCCCTACGCCTTGCAGGGTCCTCCGGCTGCAAAGTGCTCTCCAGGGTAATGATGCCAATTTTTTTAGGCATCACACCCTGGGGAGGAACAAAATCCCTAATTGCATATCTGCATGCCTCCAGCCCTGAGCCATGGCTCTTCAGATGCCGGTTCGCATCTGCTCTCCTCTTGAACGATTTTCTGCAGGTGCGGCACCTGAAAATTTCTATCTCCCTCTCATGAACTGTCTTCCAATGGCGTACCATAGAGGGGTAGGTATTGTAAACAGGAGTAGCACACCCCGGCTCAGGGCAGGCCATGCCCTGAGGGGGAAACATAACCGCCCGTTGATTTGCCATTATTCTGAAGTAGAGTAAATAATTTTCTGTATAATATTTTCATCTAAACTTTTCAAGTAATACCTTGCCAACATTCAGGCCAAATTGAATTTCCAAAATCTTAGGTCCACTTCTTTTTCACATCTGCATGCCCAATTATTGTACATGCAGCTGAGAAAAAGAAAAAATAAAAATAAATTCATATATGCCAAAATTACTACAGGTGGATATTAATTAATAAAACTAATATGGACCAGTATCCTAACAGCCCTAATGACATCATACACAGCACAAATTTAAATGGGTCAAATCCCCATTCAGATATAGGTCACAGTGACTCATACGTTAGACAAATACAGGCCACAGTGACTCATACGTTAGACAAATACAGGCCACAGTGACTCAAATGCACTGTAATTTCTCAAGTTAAAAGTATTTTTTACAGGTAATAAGGTTATAATAGCTGCTATGCTGATGTCAGAAATCATACTGGTCATTATTCTTATAAACTCTACCATAACTTACAGCTAACAATCTTATTCTATGAACACTTATCCATCTTTGACAAAAAACATGAAACAGCCATAATTCAGGCTCCTAAAGCCTCAAGAGGCCAAGAACTTATTATCTCTTGAATAAATCAAAAGAAGCAAACTATATCAACTACATTACTACTTCTACATTAACATTATTTTTTCAAATTATTGTATTTTTTTTTATTATATATGAATTTTTAATAATATATATAATATATTATCATTATATAGATTAAATATATTCTACTGATCTAATCTATATTTTGTCATCATTATGGTGAGTATATTTCTCTAGGCTTTACCACCCTCTCTCGTCTACTCCTAATCTGCACAGGCATTTCAGACGGAGCAGGCTGGTTTGAAGCCACTTCCTTATTTTGAGGAATCTGAGTTTCATTTTCTGTAACCTGAGGCATTTGTTGAGCTTCAGTTAACCAATTCTTAGGGGGTTTTCCTCCCTGAAAGGGTTTAATTTGGTCTACATGAACCACAATAGGGGTACTGTCTTGGCTCTTTTGAATTCTGTATGTTAAATATGAGATACATTTTATAACCAAGTATGGTCCAATCCATCCTAGCCCTAATTTTTGTGAACCTGAAGGAGGATACCACCGCCAGACCCATGACCCTTCATTAAATTCTCTGGGTTTCAATCCACGGTCATAAGTTTTCTTTTGACGTTTAGCAGCTATGCCCAATTGTCCATGTGCAAATGAAAATGCATCCTGCGTAGCATGTCTTACCCATACAATATACTTGATTGGACATTCTGTAATTGATTGATCTGGGGGTGGGCCTACCATTAGGTTTAGAGGGTAGTTAAGTTCTCTATTTAACATTAGCAAATTTGGTGTGACCCCACTACTTTTATGCTGGGTGGCCCTATAAGCTGCCATAACATATGGAAGATGGTCATACCAGTCTTTCTGATTTTTATCAACGTACATTGCGAGCATAGAAAGAAGAGTACGGTTGAACCTCTCGATCATTCCGTCAGATTTTGGATTATAACTTACAGTCCTGGTCTTTTCTACCTCTAATAGTTCACATATGGTTCTAAATAGCTCACTTTCGAACTCACGGCCTTGATCGCTGTGTATCTGAGTAGGAAATCCGAACCTTAAAAACACCTCTTGTACTAATTTATCCGCTACAGTGCCTGCTGTATGGTTAGGTACAGCAAAAACTTCTTTCCATTTAGTAAAATAACAGCCACAAACTATGATGTACTCATTTTGATTATTACTTTTTGGCAATGGACCCAAAATATCTACAGCCATAACTGACATTGGCGGGAAAACTTTAAACTGTTGTAAAGCAGATTTTCCTTTGCCAGGTCCGGGTTTCCTACGAGCACACATCTGACACTCCTGACACCAACGAGCAACATCTTCACTCATTCCAGGCCAATAAAACTTCTTCTTAATTGCAGCTAATGTTCTATCTCTACCTAGGTGGCCTGCTAGGCGGTGTTCATGCAAATGAGTGAAAATGGTGCCAACAATTGATTCTGTATTGCTCCTAACTCATCTTTAGTTTGCCTATACACTAGATTATTATGAATAGTAAGCATTTCCCACTGATGCCATAAAGTAATTATGTCTTTGTGAACCTGTCTTATTTCAGATTTTGTCTTGTGTCTTTTAATTTTGGATGGCCATATGGCCATTTTGTGGGAAAGTAACTGTCCATATGGCCTTCCTTTGTTTAGGTTTCCATTATGGTCTGGTCGCTTAATGTTTGTATTTCTTTCCCTTTGGTGTCTTTTATGGATGGAGTAAGTTAATTGTATCAATTCCTGATCTTTGTTTTACTTCTACTTTGCTGGCTTGTTTTCAGATGACTGTTTCAACAGCAAGACTTCACTAATGCATAAGTCATGCTGTTGAAACCGTACTATCTCATCATGTGTCAAAACATTTAACCAATTTGTGGTAAAGTCTGCACTCTCTGCAAGATTTGCACCATTACTTAAAGCACCAATAGGTAGTTGCTGAGTGATTTCACATGGATCTGCGGACTGAGGTGACTGATTGCACTCCTGACATTCCAAAAATGGACATGAACGCTTGCGTTTTCTACTTAAACTGTCAGCATTTCCATGTAAGTGATCAGCACGGAAGATAGTATCATAGTCATAAGACCCCAGTATACTGATCCACCGTGCCAAGACACCTGAACAGTCTTTAAAATTGCTGAGCCATACCAATGGCCTATGATCAGTGCGCAGAATGAATTTCCGTCCCAGCAAATAATGCTTGTAATGTTGTACAAAATACACAACACTGTATAACTCTCTTTTGGTGGTACAATAATTTTGTTGAGCGGGGTTCAGAGTATGACTGCCATAAGCTATAACTTTTTCCTCATTATTTTGATATTGTGAAAGAACTGCCCCTATGGCTAGTCCACTAGCATCTGTATCTAAGATGAATTTGCCCCCCGTTCCCAAAGGAAATGCTAGAATTGGAGGTTGCATAAGCTTTTCCTTAAGAACGAGGAAGGCAGCCTCTTGCTCCGAGCCCCACTCAAATATGACCTTTTTCTTTGTAAGTCTAGTTAATGGAACAGCTAGTTCTGCAAATTCTGGCACCATTTTACGGTAGTACCCAACTAAACCAAGAAAGCTTTTAACTTCAGTCTTGTCCTCTGGACTTGGCCAAGTTCCTATCTCCCTTATCTTATCGGGGTCACAAGCTATTCCCTTTTCAGAAACTAAATGTCCCAAAAACACTACCTGCTTTTGTAGTAATTTACATTTTGAAATTTTCAATTTTAGATTTGCCTGTCTGAATCTCAAAAATACAGCTTTTAAATTTTCCAAAGCAGTGTCAAAGTCTTTACCCAAAACAATGATGTCATCTAAGTAGACTAAGCATTTGTCAAATTGTAGCTGTTTTAATACAGCTTCCATCAAACGAGAGAACGAGCTGGGCGCATTTTTTAGTCCAAAACACATGACTTTGAACATGAAGGTACCTATGCCCGGAACCGCAAAACTTGTCTTCGCTCGATCAAAAGAACTTAAGGACACATGCCAATAACCACAAGCCATATCTAAGGTACTAAAGAAGCGAGATCCAGAGAGCCTGTCTAATGTTTCATCTATCCTGGGTAAAGGAAAGCTATCTAGTTTTGTGACGGCATTTAATGCACGTAAATCAACACAAAATCTCCATTCCCCAGACTTCTTAGCTACCAGACAAATGGGTGAATTCCAAGGACTGGTACTCGGTTCAATAACATTCTGATCAAGCATTTTCTTTATCTCAGCTTCTACAATATGTCTTTTAAACAAAGGTATTCTACGACAAGGCATTTTGAATGGCTTAGTGTCCCCTGTATCTATGTAATGCTCAGCCAGATTTGTCTGACCAAGTTTTCCATCAGGAGCCATAAACACATACCGAAACTCCACAAGCAAAGATGACAACTTATGTTTTTCTTCAGAATTCAATTCAGATGAAGTATTTTCAACCAACGACTTCAAGTGATCAGGCAGGTGAATTTCAGATGAGGTGACCTTGACCTTTTCAATGTCATTGGGGTCACAAATAGAAATATGTTCAATAGGATGAATAGTTCCCAATTTTACACTCTTTTGACTAGTATTGAGTATTGAAACTGTCATCTGAGCTTGAGAGGTATCAACAAGTGTCTTACTAAACAGTAAGCCCTGTTCTATAAACCTATTTGAAGGGTCTACAATATTTAAGTGTGCAGCACAATTCTGAGAAGTATAAGTCTTTACATATGTCTCAGATTGAGGTGGAATGATCACATTTTCAGAGTTGAATCCTGCCGCACACCTCAGTGTCATGTCTATGTAATTTAAGTTTTCCTTGATTTGTTTTCAGGACTTTCTTCCTAACCTTAACGTCAGCCTGATATAGATCTAAAAAATTAATTCCTAAAATCCCAAGTGACTCCTCAATAATGGCAACAATGAATTCTTGATTGAACAAAATATGATCTAGCTGTATCTGCAAAGAGCAAATACCCCTTATTTTTAAACAAGAGCCATCAGCAGTGCGTACTTGGCGATTTGTAGGGTGCAGAGTTATTTCCTCTTGATTCAGTCTATCTAAAACCTTTTCCGAAAGAACGCAAATGCTAGATCCCGTGTCTATCAAAAATTTCCCTTTAACAGGTCCAACTTTTCCTGTTACATAATAACAAGCTGCACTGATATATTGAATTCTGTCGGTTTCATTCTTGCAAAATTCGAAGTCATCTGAGATAGGAAAAATATCCCCTATATTTTGTTCTTTACCAGACCATGACATTTTATTAGAAATTTGACTTTGAAATGTCAAGGACTGATTTGACTTATTTTGCTTCTGCTCATTTGTAAGGCTAGACTGATACCCTTCTGATCCATAACTATCCTGAGGATTTATTTTCAAGTTGCCATTTAAATTTTTAGGACCTTGACATTTTTTTTCTTCCTCCGATGGGTGAATTTTAATTGTCGGTATTATTGACTGATTTGACTTAGTTTGCTTCTGCTCATTTGTAAGGCTAGACTGATACCCTTCTGGCCCATAACTATCCTGAGGATTTATTTTCAAGTTGCCATTTAAATTTTTAGGACCTTGACATTTTTTTCCTTCCTCCGGTGGGTGAATTTTAATTGTGGGTATTTGTTGTAAGGGAACATGTGGTCCTGTTGTTTTGGTTAAGTCTGAGTTTTCATTGGGTGGCCTTTGCTTAAATGTTCCTGATTGGGTTGACCGCTCGGCCCTAGGGACAACCCCATTAATTTAAATCTCCCTTTAAGGAAGAATTTCTCTCAAGATCTCTCATTTTGCTATAACACCTATTTTCTACATGTCCCCGTTTATTGCAATAAGTGCAAATTATCGGTCTGGGTTCAAAAGTTCTATACTCTTGTGACGCGGGTCTACCCAAAGAACCACTCCTAGACCTTAAGCTATTTGGAGTAGCATCCCCTTTCCGAGTGGGAGATCTGCCTCCCGGTCGAGTGGGAGACCAACCTCGCGGGAGTGAGGTATACAATCCCTGATTTTGGTTTGAGGTATACGATCCCTGATTTTGATTTGAGGTAAACGATCCCTGATTTTGATTTGGGGTCTGAAGGTTACTACTCATTTAGAAATTGTTGAGGGTGCTCATTATATTCCCAATTTGTCTTTCCAGTTTTTCAAATTTCTTCGAAACAATTTCTTAAATGGTTTTCTATAAATCCTGTTTCGAAAAATTTTGCCAAAGTTCGAGCGGTCTAAGGGAAGTAAGCGATTTAGGCTCAATGTCATTTATTGTACTGGTTACCTCCCCTTCTTTATCAAGCGGCGGCTTAACTATTTTGTCGAGATTACCGACGAACGCTGTGTATTCAATAGCCAAATTGATCGCGGCTTCTAATGTCTTTGGATGCTGAAATTGAACAAATTTCTGCAGCTCTACAGAGCCTAAACCAGCTATGAATTGGTCTAAGATATGGGTTTCCAATGCTGTAATGGTAGCGTAGGAAATGCTTTCAGACTTAGTCGCCGTAAAGCAAACCCAAAGTCACTAGGACTTTCATCCTTCATGCGCCTACGATTTCGAAATTCACAGCGATATGCACTTTCTCTCTGTTGTTGGTTAAACCTATGCGACAAAGTGGTTTTCAAGACTGTGAGTGAATGAGTTTTAGTTTTACGTCCCACCAACAGCTAAGGTCATACGGAGACGGGACCTCGGTTTAAAGACACATCCGAAAGTCTGGAGAAGCCCGGAATCGATCCTGCGATCCCTGGTTTACAAGGCGAGTAGCGTAACCACTGCACCACGAAGGCTTCTTTTTTCAAGACTGTATAGTTATTGTATTGATCTGCAGATAAACTGCCCAATAATTTCTGAGCTTCTCCCCTCAGTTTAATTGAGAGCATTTTAGCTTTTTGACATTCCGACCAATTGTTCCATTCAGCAATCTGCTCAAAGTGAATGATGTATTCCGACCATTCTGCGCTTGAAGTGCCGTCAAAAGTTTCAGGCTCTAACATTTTATTCTTGCTAGCACTTAGGATGTTGCTGGTGGGTTTGGATGGGTTTTCCGAGCCCCCCGACTGTGGTAACATGGTCGTTTGTGAAGTTTCTGAATTATCCTTAGCTGCTTGGTTGCAAGTCTGCGATGGTAAAGCTTGACTGCATGATTGCTGTGTATTGTGCTGCATTTCCGAGCCACTTGGACATGATGTTGGCGCGGTGATCCCAATTTGTCTGTTGAATAATGCCGGGTTTTGCTGAGCGCTATTTGTTGTAGCAACCCCGAAGTTATGTTGTGGGGTTGTGCCCAAAAGTTGCATTTGTGGTGCAGTGTTCTGTGCGGTATATGATGCAGAGTATGTTGAGGTATGCTGTACGGAATATGGTGAAGTATTACCCGCGCCTACCCCGCTTATTGTATTTGCCCCCCAACAATGGTAATGTAGTCCCTGATGGGGGAACATGCCGCACCATGTAATTTAAATTATCGGCTTCCCCTATTCTTTGCGGCGGAAAACAATACGGCCTTGATGCCTGAGCCTGTAATATCAGAAAAATAAGTTTCACCTGGCCTTGGAAGTGAATGCGCAAAATTCCTTAGTGCTAACTCACTGTGGGTACCTCATAAGGCCTATGACTTTGGGAAAAATAATGCTCAGAGGTTTGAATCTGTGGTGCAATATTGTTTGGTAGGTTCGGAACATTAGTCTCTACTGACCCTTGCACTGGGTGTATTAGAGACACTGGGCCAATGGGTCGCGGAGCAATGTCTCCCATGTTTATGCCTGAAGTTTGGTATGCATGTCTGCTTGCAGGATTTTCCTGACTAAATGTAAAGTTGGGGTTTGTTGTGGTACGTTAGAATAACAAATAGGATAATTAGATGCCTGTGTGTTATAGGTTTGAAACCTTAAGCTATTGTTAGCAGGCATAGAAGCCATTTCAAGCCGATTTGAAGACGGCTGTCTTCTGTATTGCTGATGATTCCTATTTGAACTAAAGGTGTCGACACTAGCAGTCACCGGGACGAATGCATTTTGACCCAAAAATATTGCCTGTTGAGACGCATATGCCGGATCGGATTCTGGTATATATCTACCATGATTTATCACTCTTCTGTCACTAACAGTTGAACCATGCTCTAATTCCTGATCCAACATATGCGTATTTCTATCATGCATCGCACCGGCACTCATGCTAGAGACAGGCCCTACCATGTTTGCCTTGGTTGCTGGGAGAGCAGAACCGTGTCTAAGTGACAAACTTTGCATACGATGTAATAATTCAGCATGTTTGTCAGATAAATATGTAGTGTCGGATGAACCCGGCACGTAGGCGCTTTCTGAAGGTGCAATCCCAGCAGCGACAGGCGCCGAACCCTGGACCACCGGGTTCACCGTCCGCCGCTAGGACCCACTGGCATTTGCATATGCGCACGTGCCGAATTCCATGCCGTCACCGGTGTACATGACGTATTATCTACGTCTGTCTTAGAGATCAGTTCATGCGATGTTGACTGACTGGGTATCAGAAGTTGATTCGAGTAGGGCGAGCCCCTATTTTTATGGCTTACATGCTCAACATTTGCAGATAAACGTAAGTCCCGGGAACAAGAGTGATCATAAGAGGGAATCTGAAAGTCAATACTTGTTGTTCCAGATACCCCGTTATAATCCCTAGTCGGGACATTGAATTCTTGAGAAGACGGCGTATCAACGTTGCCTCTCATTGTCCTCCTGAAATCCCGTTCCCAAAACTTGATATCAGCCCCAGTCTGGTAATTTCCAAAACTATCAAACTTATCATCTATCATACCTGAATCCCTCGCAGTAGGCGACTGTGTTGCTACACTGGTTTGGAAGGACACGGTCTTACTACGCTCGACTGGCCTGCTTGGATGACGTGGGGGTCTTGTACATTCTGCACGCTTCTTGTGTATGTTGAATCTAGCCACGTATCAGACGACAATCGGCCCATAGACGGACCGGTTGGCTGATTTAGTACATGTGTTTGATTTCCAGTACTCATATATAATGGTGAAATACTTGAATGTACCGGGGAAACAGTGTATTATTGCACTGGTGAAATAATTTGTGTAACTGCCGTGCTCTGTGGCACAGGCGAAAACTGAGAAAAATCTATCTCTTCTAGAACCATATCTGATCCTGAATATGACATGCTGACAAATTCCAATTCAAACTTTAAACACTATATAAATTGTACTCTTAAATTATAAACACTTCCTCATTTGCACTTAAAAAAAAATCAAATCACACTATTCTTTTCACACAACTTTTTTTTTCATATAACTAACGAAACATAACAAAACTATTTTATGAATCACTGAACTTAAAATCTACATATCAAAACAGAACAGGCATTGGTCACGGCACCAAATGTGGTAGGTGGACGTTTGTGTGGACCACAGCACTAATGTAGTTTCCTCATATTAATTCTATATGCGTGAATACGTATGCGTCACGGGTGTGAATGCGTAAGCACAACAGGTGTGAATGCGTATGCGTCACATGTGTATATGCGAACACGTCACAGGCGCGTATGCACAGGCTTCACAAGTGTAAATATAAATGCATTACAGCACTAAAGCTTGTGGCGTATGATCAGTCCGTCAGGCTCAGCCTCGAACAGACGGACGAATTGGCACCTGGATAAACCTGGCGGACAGACAGACAAACGCTATAACGTCACCTAGAGTGTCCTTTACAAAAAGGGCACTCCCGTTGATCGTACAGGAAGATTCGACCACTAATGCCAGACTGTTTGCATGCAGATCAAAACAAAATATAAATTTCCTAATTTAATAAAATTTACAATTAATTTCAAATATTCATGATGTGATTAGGCGATGAATTCTTTAGTTCTATTGAGACAGAGAAATAACAAGTATTAAGATTGAAGTGAAAGTTGTCAGCTGAATGAGAAACCTAAAGATTAACAAAAAGAAAAATGATCCCAAATGTCCAGTTTTAAAGCCTAAATAAAAATGGAAGGCAAGTACGAGTTTAAGAAAAACTCGATGAGCCTCGCGAAAAAAATTATACGAACATAAGAAATGCTCGATGAACGAGTACAGAGATATCCTACCTCAGATGAACCATAAAAGTTACGCTGAGCGATATTGGACAGTTTGACGAACTTGGATCATGATTTTATATGACCCTAAAGTTTATTATGGAAAAGAAGCAGAATATACCAGATTCCGCTTTAAAAAGATGGTCATACTAGCTAGTAATGCAACCCAAAGTATGATAAATAATTAAATAAATATTTCTTTATTATTGGAGTGAATAGGCAGATTTTACACTCCAGGATTAAGGGACTGGATATAAAAATAGCTAAATCAGCATAATACTGAGGGTAGCCATTAAAACAAAAGAAAGGTAATCGAAGTTAATCAATCGGTCAAGTTTGGTAATTCGGTTCAATACGAAATATTCGTTGCTTTCCGTATACTTACGGAATTAAGCGACGATCAAGTTTAAGGAAGGGTACGCTGATTGGCTCGTCAGATTATTGACTGACCAATGAAAAGGCTTCTTGTATAAAACTTCGGTCAATTTAGCAACATGTCTGCCTCCTTACGAAGACAAAATGTCAAACTTATAATTCTTCCATAATGCTTGACTTTTAAGGTCAAAATGACTTATTAAGTAAGTATTAGCATTTATATTGACACCCGAATTCGTGACTGTCATACAACTACAACGGGCTATTACGTACAGGCAGAAAACTGATGTCAAATAATGGAAGATAACTGAAACATGAGTCCTGTCATGACAGTTTGCCTTGCAATATCCTAAATTGTAACTGTTACGGTCAGACCAGACCTACTACATAAGGAAGAATGGGAACAGATGTTCGGAGGGCTTGCGAAACTTCAAGTCCTCACGCGGTACAAACTTGGCTTTACTTCTAATCTTGGCCGGAGACATTGAAACTAACCCGGGCCCAAGGATTCGCTGTCGACTCTGCAAAAAATATTGCAAAGGTTCCGAGAAATGGATAGAATGTGAGGACTGTAACAAGCGCTTTCACTCCTCATGTTCTGATTTGGATAACAGTCAATTGTTAGAAATTGAATCTAGAGCTGGAACTTGGTATTGCAAAGACTGCAAAGCTGACTGTGGTCTTTGCAGTGGTGCTGTCCTTAATGGCCACAAAGCCGTTCAGTGTGATCAATGTGAAATGTGGATACACACTGAATGTTCCTTCATTTCAGATGCAGAATACGGCATTTTGGTAAAGCCCCCGCCCATAGGGGCTTGAAGAAATATATGGGCTGCATGATGCTTCCACGCAGAGCTGAATCCGGCCCGCACACTAGTACTGGTAAACCGCTTAGCAGATCTAAGCCTGTCCAGGAACCGCGGTGCGAGGCGGACCGTCCATGCTAATAAACCCTATTGGTTTCATTGGGCGACAGGGCTGGAGTTGTCATTTCATCTCAATGTCGGGCAAAAGTCCCACAAAATTGGAAGCAACGTCTCCAAAATGACCTTTACAGTGTTGACGGGGACGTTAAACCTCAAATCAAACAAAACAAATGGCATTTTGGTAAATTCAAGCTGCCACTGGATATGTCCAAAATGTGAGGTCTGTAACTTTTCAGACGCTTTCTTTGATGAATATGTAGAACTGAGTAAGCCAAACAGGTTTGAACCTCTGTCAGAGGATAAGAGAGGCAAATCTTCGACTGCTGATGAAACTAAGTCAAATTTTTATGAAAGGTTTGAAACTTTGCAGTATAAATATAAATGGAATAAGAGGAAAAATTCTTGAACTTTTAGCTTTCCTCGATACATCTCAACCTCATATTGTTGCTGTTCAGGAAACAGAGATTGACAGTTCAATTACTACATCTGAGCTTTTCCCTGAAACCTGTCAGTACTGTGTACTGTGTCTACAGAAAAGATAGGAACTCTCATGGCGGCGGGGTGATGTTGCTCATTCATAGAGACAATCCTCACATGCCTTTCATGGAACTGGAAAATGACACCGAATCGGTCTGGGTTAAGGTGTTTGCAAATAAAGCTTCCCACTTCGTAGCAAGTTGGTATCGACCACCAAATGGTACGATCGAAAACTTCCAGTTGTTTAAAGACCAACTGGATTGCATCAAATCGCAGCATAAGGGCAAAAAACTCCCGGCTGTACATGTTCTAGGTGACCTCAACTTCAGAGACATTGCTTGGCCCGACAAGCTCAGCAAACAAGGCACAATTCTGAGTCAGTCGGAAGGACAAATATTAATTGATATTATGAACGATCATGGCCTTGAACAAATTGTTAACTTCCCCACTGGATCTGATCCTTTCGACTTTGCCAGGACAATTCGAAGACATTCATTCCCCAGATAAACTAAGTGACCACGATATTGTCTCTGGATATTTAAAAATTCACATCCCACCAATAAAGAAACCTCGGAGGAAGGTGTACTCATATCAGAAAGGTGACTATGAAACTATGAGGAAGGATGCACTCAGATTTGCTAAGGAGAAATATTTTAATGGTCATTCAGATGCTCGGTCTGTACAGGAGAATTTTTATTTGATAACTTCTTTCATTCATACTTCGGCCGAAAATCATATCCCCTCAAAAACTAGTAGGTCTGTATCTTCTATTCCCTGGATCACTCCAGAGATAAGGAGAAAAATTCGCAGAAGGAATGAGATTCATGCAAAGGCAAAAAAGACAGGAAGTGGTAAACTCCGGACAAAATTTGAAAACTTGAGACGTGAAATCAAGACTGATATAAAAATCAGCATGATTTGTATGTGAATAACTTGGTAGGTGATGTAAAGGCAAATCACAGAGACGTCTACAGATATATCAATAGCCAGAAGAAAGACAGGCAAGGTATCCCGCCCCTTAATAAAAGAGGAGGGAACGGGGTTGCTGAATCAGACTCTGAAAATGAGTTCACGGAGGTTCCATTGACTGGAAGATCGGCCCCATTCATGAATAATATTGTTGTGACAGCTGCAGGCGTGATCAAGTTACTTCAAGGCTTAAACCCCAGTAAGGCCTTAGGACCTGATGAGCTTCATCCTAGAGTCCTGAAGGAACTAGCAAATGAGTCGGGTCCAGTTTTTGCACACTTGTTTCTACAGTCTCTTGATACGGGTGAAATCCCCAAAGAATGGCTCTTAGCAAACATATGTCCACTCTTCAAAAAAGGAGATAGGGCTCTTGCCCGTAATTATCGCCCTGTGTCTCTGACTTGTGTCCTGTGTAAATTGCTAGAACATATAGTCTGCTCAAACATCATGGCCCACTTGGACGAACATAAACTTTTGTCAGACAGACAACATGCATTTAGGAAAAGGCACAGTTGTGAAACTCAGCTAAGCACAGTTATTAATGACTGGGCAAAAATCTTGGACAAAGGGGGACAGGTGGACACATTTATTCTGGACTTCGAGAAGGCTTTTGACACCCCTCCTCATGAACTACTTAAATCTAAGTTATTTGGTTATGGAATTGGGGGAAAGACCCTCAAATAGATAGATTCCTTCCTTTGCTACAGAAAACAGCGGGTTGTTGTTAATGGGAATCTTCGGAGTGGGCTCCAGTTTTGTCTGGAGTCCCGCAAGGGACCGTTCTTGGTCCACTTTTGTTCTCCCTGTACATCAATGATATTTCCACTGACATTGACTCAGAAATAAGACTGTTCGCAGATGACTGTGTTTGTTACCGGGAAATTAGAGATACAGATGACTCAGTGAAACTTCAGGCTGACATAGATAGATTAGGTTGTTGGGCCCGAAAATGGGGCTTGAGATTTCAGCCAGTTAAATGCAATATTATGCAGATAACTAGGAAGAGATTTAATAAAGTTGAGGCTTCTTATACCTTAGAGGGAACGGTCCTCGAGAATGTGGACTCCATTAAATACCTTGGAGTGACAATCTCACACAACTTGAGATGGAATACTCATATTAGCAACATGTGTACTAAGGCAAATAGAACGCTTGATTTCCTGAGGCGAAATCTTCATCAGTGCCCCCAGGATGTTAAAGAGGCAGCATATAAAGGTCTTGTTCGCCCAATCTTGGAAGATGGTAGTTGTATCTGGGACCCCAGTGGAGTGGTCCTTAACGATGAAATTGAGAAAGTTCAGAATAGAGCTGCTAGATTTGTAACAGGCAATTACTGCTTTGAAACTGGGAGCATGACTGGAATACTTGGAAAATTAAAATGGGAGTCTCTCAAGAAAGGGAGAAAAGACAGTAGGCTAATCCTATTATACAAAGGTCTAAAGGGTGCTGCCAGCATTCCAACAGATGACCTTGTTCCCCCAGCTAGACACTGTAGAAATCACCATTCGTTGGGGTTTCAGACCCTTACTGCAAGAACTGACATTTATAAAGAGTCGTTCTTCTCCAGAACCATTAGAGATTGGAAAACCCTTCCCGATTCGATTGGGACAGCTAGGGACTAACTTCCCACATCACAGGTCCTGGTGTATGAATGTCTTTTGACGTGTCACCAGTAACAATTCTGATACTTCTGAGTCTCAATCTTATACTGTGCGGGCTTTGAACTCCTCTGCGGTGTTGGCTGTAACATATCCTGATGTGTGTGTGTGTGAATTCGGGTTTAACGTTGCTTTCAACAATTTTTCAGTCATATCACGACGGTGTCTGGTTGCGACAGGGAGCTCAATGCTCACTTTTATAGTGCTGCCTCACTGAAGTATCATGTCCCAGACACATTACATGACACCACGGTGTGCGGTAAAAATGCCATAGGTAAAAATGCCAGAGGCTACCTGGTAAAAATGCCATATACAAAAATGCCAGAGGTAAAAAATATTTTGATTCTTATTCTATCTGATCAGGATCTACACTGTTTGTCATCCCTTCTGCTACTTTTGTCAAAGTTTTTATATGGAAACTGGATAATTTTCAGACTGAAAGTTTTATTTTACAAAAAAAACAACAACAAAAAACAACCTATGAATGAAAAGAGTTTGATACAGAGCTGTAATGAATGCAATTAATTTACATTTTTTGATTTGGTTTTGATTTTAGTGTGGTAATTATAATTATACCAGAAAAATGGGATTAACTGATGTTCTTTAGATACTGTTTTTTAGATGACAGAAAGTGTGATAGATTGGGGTAATTATGTCAGACTGGTAAGTTATAATAAAGCAAGCTATATTAATTAGATAATCTGGCATTAGCAAACAAATCATTTGATGTTCTTTACATATTGTCGTTGAAGGTAGAAAGTGTAATAAATCTGGGGTGCTTATTAAACATGTGGGGATACTTCAAACTGTGAAATAATTAAACAAATGGACTATATATTAAGCATACATTTTCATAACTTTAAACTCAAACAATATTGTTGGTGAAATGCTGTTGCTTTCTAGTTACAAATTTTGGAATACACTACAGTAAATAAGTTAATAAATTTAAGCTTTAAGTATTGATAATTGACAAAAAATGGAAGTTGTTCGCAGAAACAAAGGTGGACTGAAGCTTTGTTATGAACAGTATATGTACACACAGAAATCAGCTTCAAAGTCATCCATATTTTGGTCATGTACCAATCGTACTTCAGGTTGCAGTGGCTCTCTGCGCACCAACTTGGCAATCACAGATATTGTGAGAGGAATTAATCATAACCATCCTCCTGATGAACTGAAAATGCGTGCTGAAATGAAACGTTTGGCCACTTAAAGTAATGACAAACCTATTGTTTATGCAAACAGTGTCAAGAACGCAGGAGACAATGCACTGGCTTGTCTACCATCTGCTGAAGTTTGCAAAAGAACCATTCGAAATCAAGAGAAATCCTGAATTTCCAAAAGTACCAGAAACCTGCAGAGAAATCATTACTGAGGGAGAATGGTCACAGAATGTCAATGGTGAGGAGTTTCATGACAGTGGTCCTGACAGCGAATCCAGAGTGATAGCTTTTGCCACCAAGAGGCAATTACAACTTCTAGCCGAGTCCAACCAGTGGATGATGGATGGTAACTTCGCCAGGTAACTTCGCCATGTCACCTACCCAGTTTTCCCAACTTTTTGTGATACATGTTGCTTTTGTTTTGTCCTCGGCGAGCCAGCTGTGCCATGTGTTTTTGCCACTCTCCAAAACAAACGTCAAACTACATACGAAACACTTTTCCAGGTTATAATAGAAAAGTGTAACAACCTTGGATACCAGCCCGACCCGTTTCTATCATGGTTGACTTTGAGATGGGTTTAATACAAGCTTTAAGTTCTGTTCTTGGTGACCATATACATACACAGGGTTGTTTTTACCATTTGACCCAGGCAACATGGCGTAAAATCCAGGAACTTGGTTTGACAGACACCTATAAAAACAGTGATGAATTTAAACAGTTTTGTGGTAAGCTGGATGGACTAGCCTTCCTTACAGTTCATGATGTTGCAGCTGGAATGGAATATATACAAATATTAGATGTCCCTAACAGTGAAGAGTTAGTCATCTACTTTGA
Organism: Lucinisca nassula; assembly: GCA_963580285.1. Taxonomy (NCBI): domain Eukaryota; kingdom Metazoa; phylum Mollusca; class Bivalvia; order Lucinida; family Lucinidae; genus Lucinisca; species Lucinisca nassula. The sequence continues at coordinate 95,145,995 of OY757020.1, read as the reverse complement.
CACCACCTATGTGACTGGGAGATATAGAAACATTCTGAGAAATGGCCGGTACATACTTCGTCGCAAACCTGCAAGATTACCACCACCCGACTGGAATGTTCATGAAGCTACAATCAGTGAGTCACAAAGAACAAATAATCGGTGTGAAGGGTGGAATAACAGATTCACCCATCTCGTTGGACAACATCATCCCAGCATCTGGAAACTGATTAAGTTTTTAAAACTAGAAGAACGTTCAGCAGCAACTACTATAGCACAGCACTAAATTGAAAATCTGCAACCAAGAAAAAATCAACACAGAAAGTATGTGAATCTACAGTCAAGACTTCGACGTTTGTGTGTTGAATACAACAATGGTGAACGCAACATGGAAAACTCTCTGAATGCAGTTGGGCATACCATTCGTGTTGATAAAAATGTAAATTTACTTTCCTGATTTGTGCACAGAAATATAGATTGTGGGTATTCTTTAAAGCAGCCTCTATGAGGCAGTTGGGAACTCATTAAAACAGCCTCGCGGTAAACAGCCTCACTGAGGCGGTTGTAACAAGTTTCCACAATATATATTCCGTGATTATGGGTACTCCTTAAAACAGCCTTACGCAGTCTATGTTTTGTGCAGAAATATAAATTGTGGGTATTCATTAGAGCAGCCTCTATAAGGCAGTTGTAACAAGTTTCCACAATCTGTATTCTGGGAACTCATTAAAACAGCCTCACTGAGGCGGTTGTAACAAGTTTCCACAATCTATGTTCTGTGATTATGAGTACTCATTAAAACAGCCTCAATGAGGCGGTTATAACAAGTTTCCACAATCTATGTTCTGTGATTGAGATCTCAATAAAACAGCCTCAATGGGGCGGTTATAACAAGTTTCCACAATCTATGTTCTGTGATTATGTGTACTCATTAAAACAGCCTTATGCAATCTATGTTTTGTGCAGAAATATAAATATAGTCTGAAGTTTTCAACAGCATAGGACTATTTTAGCTGTATTTTTCTGATAATGTAAAGATACTTTTTCGTGCTATGTGTTTCTTAATAAGAGTGCTGAAATATCTTAGCAAATGGTGCAGGCCCTGCTCAGACGCCACGTTCTGCAGCGTCTGATCTGGGCCTGCACTGTTTGCCAAGGTACCCTATAGGGGTTTCCCGCCTGCAAAAGGGTTAAAATATAAAATCCTATGAAACATAGTAAAACAGCCTTTTTAACATATTGAAAAGTGAGTGTGCTTGTAAAATAATATTACTATAGTTCTAAATGTGCTAAAGCATTGATTTACTGTGTTAAATACAAAATTAAATCTAAATAAAAAGCGTTTGATATTTTTATATACTTTAAACATAGGTTGAGCGTGCTCATTAGAACCTCCTTGCTCAGTGCGGCGGTTCTAACGTGCCCACAACCTTTATCTTGCGTAAGAAGAGGATCCTCGTATGACATTTTCTTATTAATGCTCCAAGCATAGGTTGAGGGTGCTCAGTAGATCAATGTCAATGAGACTTTTCTGTACCATAACCTGTCTTCACGCAGAAATAAGAAAAAAATTGTATTCCCCTGCATAACGAAAACACGTCTTTATTATTTTGACCCCCACAAACCCAACTTTCATATAGTAAAACTAGGGTTAACAGTATTTTTCTTATTTCAATTCTTATTTACTCGTTAAAACCGCCTCGGCAAGGCGATTCTAACAGGTGCCTACAATCTATATTTTGAACAGAGGTATGAAAGTATCAGAATTTGTAACTGAAAAATAAATCCATTTCTTTGGTGGTAAAATTTTCCATACATTTATACAGGCGTGTTTTCCTAATGCTGTAAACCCCAGATTTTTCGATCGAAAGTAGAACCTGTAAAGAGCCCATAAGGTGCTGAAGGGATGGAAAACAGTGTAGACCCTGATCAGACTGAATAAGGAAATGGGTTAAATGGAAATGAATAAGGAAACGGGTTAAATGGAAATGGGTATTTTTCTTAATAAAGCTCTAAGCATAGGTTACCTATGCCCAGTAGAACAGCATCAATGAGACGGTCCTAACATGTGCCCGTAACCTGTCAGCAAAAGTAAGAAAAAATATGTTCTCATGTATACCACAGATAGCCCTTTCGAAAGTAGAACATGCAAAAAGCCCAAAAGGTGCAGAAGGAACTGCAAATAGTGTAGACTATAATCTGAGTGAATAAGGAAATGGGTGATATTTTTTTCTTGTAAATGCTCATAAAACACAGACTTGTTAAAGTGATGAACTTGCAAAGGGCCCAAAAGTTGCAGAAGGGATGACAAATAGTGTAGATCCTGATCAGATAGAATAAGAACCAAAATATTTTTTACCTCTGGCATTTTTGTATATGGCATTTTTACCTACAATCGATACCACACCCAGTCACATTATCCTGACACTGGGTCGACCAGTCCTAGCTCTACCCCGTAAATCTGAGTGCCAAGCGAGGAGCAGCTAGTACCATTCTTAACGACTTTGGTATGTCGCGGCCCAAGATCGCAGCCATGACCTCCCGTTCCCCGGAGCGGACACTCTACCAACTGAGCTATCGGGGCCGGTATATATCATGATGTAACATTTATGTTGTACCCAATCTTTATATATCGACGAACGATCCCACGAAATTGGGTACTTAAGTCATTACAGGCATGTATTTTTCTAAAAAGCCTGACACGATATATAAAGGGAGGGCTTCTTTATGAAAGGCATTTAAATTTAGGCATTCATTTGGGATTCAAAGATTTGAGAACATATTTTGGCTTTTACCATCCTAATTTTATTTCAAAGTTTTAATGTAGAAATTATGTAAGTTTAGTGTTGGGAACTGAATAAAGAAGACAATGAAAATTATGATATTGAAACATATAAGTGATGCAGCTGGACCAAATTCGGTTCCGGACATTTTGTCCAAATGGCAGCTGATTTTCTCGGACATTTTAAATATTTCTTGGACAACTTTTTAAAGCTTTAACATAGAAATTTTGTATCATGAGAAAATAAACAAATATTAGATTTCAATGTGTTTTATTGTTATTTTATTGTCCATCCTAACCTGATTTCAAACCAACAAAAGGAACAATTCACCTTATTAGCATTATCTGCTGGTTACTAGCCTGAAAGCTATCAGTGTTGGAAAAACAGGTAACTAGACCCTAAGACCCCCTGACCTCAGGGGGGTCTGGTTACCTGTTTTTCCAATATAATTGACAATGAGCCAGCAAATAATGCAAATATGGTGAATAGCAAGGCAGATCTAAACATCTGCTGACAGGTTTTCTCACAGTATGAATGTTTCAACAGTATGTCTGTAAATGAAAGTTAATTATCACAATGATGATCAGATGGCACGTAGGGAACGGACTTTTATATATTGAATCCATAACCAGAAGTATTGAATCCATAACCAGAAGTAAAGCTGCTCAGCTAGATAAAATCAATCAAGTCAGAATTTTTCTTTTTCTTTGGTTTCTCCAGCACTGCAATGCAGCATTGAAATCAAACTCTGACTGGTCTTGCCAACTCTGGCTGGTCTTGCCCAGCAGCTTTAATTCTAATCAAAGTATCCTGCATTTCTGGAGTCAGCCTATTCCTACTGGAGGTTAGTATGCTATTCTGTATACTAAAACCCCTTTCACACCCAGAGGTATGAAATGGGCATGTAAGTGCTAGATGAGCCAGTTTCAGTAGATTTGGATAGTCTTCTGCATGGTACTGATTAATTAGAGCCCAGAAGTTCGAAGTCCTATCTCTGGGGTACATTAGGACAACAGTTTTTGGTTTTATGGTCCTCCACTCCTCAAGGGTGGCCTCATGATCAATGACAGGCTGAGATGTGGTTGTCATTTCCACTTTATCTTCCTTCCAAGTGTGTGTCTTGGTGTAGCCATAGTGATCAGTGAGCTTTTGGATCTGCTCATTTCCCCAGACTTCCAAGTCCTCAGCAGACGGGTCTCATGGATAGAACACCAAAGGCTGTCATTAGGTACCCCCCAGGTATTAGACTTCCTGCCTTGCCGTGGCCCTGGGTGCTCAATTCCCACTGGGAACATTGCCGCTGTGGTCTCTGTGCCCACTGGGAAGAGCTGAAGGAAGTACCACCCGTTTGCCGTGGGTGGCGTCCTGTAAGCCGGAAGAAGGGATCCTGGAGGTTGAGGGTTACCTGTGGTTGCGGTGCTTCAGGTACCCAACACGCCTCTTTGGCCTGGCTTTTCGGTGTAGACGGGTGGCCGTGCGGTCCGGCACGGTCAATCGGCTGGTCACGCCGAGCCCTAGAGATACCGCTTTGCTTTCTCTTCAACTCTTTTTGTATCTTTCTCTTCAACTCTTTTTGTATCTTGCCTGATACCAACCATATGCCCATTTACCTTACCCTTTTCTGTCTTTTTATCTCTAGAAGGCGGTGGCTAAACGGATCAATCGTGTAGGCATTTTGTTTATACGAGTATATCTCACGTGTATCTCTAACACCTGCGAGTTGGATAACCACTCCATTATGGTGTTCCCCTGTAGGGCTCCACGGAGGGCGGAGAGGACTTGGGACGAAACTAGAATTTTTTCCTTATGCCTAATGGAAAAAAAAACATAACCGCAACCACGCACCTAACCGCAACGCAACTAAACGTAAAAAAAGACGAGGATTCATCCGAATCGGATGAACACAGTCAAAAATCCAGTCAGCAGTCAAGTCCACAATCTAGTCAGCAGTCTGCTGAACCAAACTTTGACAATGTCCCGCGTTTCTTGTCGTCACGTCGCTTGACGATACACGAACTGTATCAAGCCTTTCTCCATTTGTTATCGAGAAATGTATTGTAGCCATAGCCGGACATCCAAAGAGTATAAAAGCACTCAAATAAGTGACCTTCTCTTGGAACTCGAGAGAAAGCAGCAAGTTGTAAGCCTGCTCGCCACCAAAAAGCTCTTTGATCTTTCAGTAAAAATATCTCTTCACAACACACTAAACTCATCTAAGGGAGTGATTCGCAGTCCAGAACTGCGTCCTTGTACAGACGAAGAGATCATTGATAACCTGAAGAATAAAGGAGTAATTGGTGTTCGTAACATCAAAGTCCGTAGAAATGGTGTACTAAAACCAACAGCTACTTAGGTGTTGACTTTTAATACACCAATTCTACCCAAGAAAATCAAAGTAGCATATCTTTCCATTAACGTAGAGGTATACATCGCAAACCCTCTTAGATGTTACTCTTCTCAGGCTTTTGGCCATCACGAAAGCAGATGTCAGAGAAATCCATTAACGTAGAGGTATACATCCCAAACCCTCTTAGATGTTACTCTTGTCAGGCTTTTGGCCATCACGAAAGCAGATGTCAGAGAAAAAACACTGTCCTAATTGTGGTGAAGAAAAGCATGTTGATAATCACCTCAACTGCAAAAATGAACCCAAATGCGTAAATTGTGATGGCAAACATGCTGTTTTCTCCCGAGACTGTCCGGCATGGAAAAAAGAAAAAGAAATACTCACTGTCAAATCCCAAAGGGGGATAACATTCCCAGAAGCGCGGAAAATTGTCGAAGAGCGATACATAACACCATCCACCAGTTTCGCCAGCATCACAAAGGGTGCTGGTGTAAAATGTACCAGCTACGCAACACAGACTGCTGAATCATACATAGCTGAACTGAAAAAATCTGGTGCATGGAGTAAACCCACTCCAGCACCACAAAGTTCAACCAATTTATCAAATGGCGCAATCCAGGTTGCTTCGGATCGGTCGACAGCGACCGTACCGAAGCCAGCGCCGCACGTAAAAGAGAAACTTGACTCAGGTCGAACTAATAAGGGATCGGAAGATCCGATCAAAAAACATCAATTGTCTCAAAAATAGACAGAAAGAGACAATATTAAATTTCAGAACAGATTCGGATCTTTGAGTGATAGTGATATGGAGTTCAATGAAACTCCATCATCACCAAGTGGCAATAACAGATCGAGGTCAGCAACACCACGAGCTGGTGGTAGCAGATCTATATCACCAATTGCAGCTCCAAAATAGTTTCTAGTCTTAATCTCTTCATAAAATGGATTTTAAACACAAAATAATACAATGGAATTGTCGAGGTCTTAAATCAAATTGTAACGAACTCTTATTACTTATTTCGTTATTAAACCCATCGGTTTTTTGTTTGCAAGAAATTTTTTAAAAAACTGATGACAACATAGATGTCAGGGGTTTCAATACATATAACTATATCTATTCTGAAGGCAACAAACCATCTGGTGGCAGTTCAATTTTCGTTAAATCATGTTTACCACAAAGAGAGATCAAATTAAAAACAGTCCTACAAGCTGTAGCAGTCGGTTTCTCTGGATAAAGAAACTACAATTTGCTCTCTATATATCCCACCCTCATTTTCTTTAAAGCCCGAACATCTTGACTCATTGCTGACTCAACTTCCATCGCCATATCTTTTAGCTGGCGACTTCAATGGTCACAATATTCTTTGGGGCTGTAAAGATATCAATAACAACGGAGCACTTGTCGAAGATTTTATTGCAAAGAGCGATCTTTGCTTAATGAATGATAAATCTTATACTTACCTTCACCCTGCGACAGGTCATTTGTCTTCTTTAGATTTCTCTTTGTGTCACCCATCTCTTCTTGGACTATGACTGGTCTGTTCATGATGAACAGTGCGGAAGTGATCACTTTCCTGTTATAATTGAGAGCTCAAACGAACCAGATGAGGACTGTAACCAGAAACGGAAAATGAATAAAGCCGCTGGGAATTATTCCATAATTTATGTGATGAAGAGTTATCAGTTGATCATTTTGATTAATCATCCGACATTGTTTCTGATTTCACAGATACACTTATTAATATATCAAAACAATGCATTCCAAAGACCTCCACAAATACTAAGGAAAGCAAGCCTTGGTTTAATTATGACTGTACAGAGGCTATTAAAAAGCGTAAACAGGCTCTAAATAAGTTCTGCAAAAGTCCCACTTCAGAAAAGCTAAACGACGTAAAAGTATTTAGAGCTAAAGCTCGGCGAACAATCCGAGCTTCAAAACGAAAGTCATGGAGGGAATATGTTTCAAAGTTGAACTACAAAACCCCCATTAAAAAGGTTTGGGATATGGGACGAAAAATTTCAGGAAAAACAAAGTCCTCTAGTTTTTCACATTTAAATACTGAATTTGACACAATAGCTTCAACAAAAAAAGATATTTCAGATACTATTGGGAGCACATTCTTGATTGCGTAATTATTCTGACACTTTTAGAAATTTCAAAAAGGACCAAGAGAAAAGAAATCTTAACTTCAAATCCCTTAATCACGAAGAATACAACACACCTTTTAACTTATCCGAACAGCAACCGGCCCAGATGAAATTCATTATCAGATGCTTAAGCATCTGCCAAAAAGTTCTCTTACAACACTATTAGATATCTTTAATAATATTTGGGAAACGGGGGTCTGTCCTGAGAGCTGGCGTGTAGTCTGTCCTGAGAGCTGGCGTGTAGCTACAGTTGTACCAATTCCGAAACCAGGGAAAGATCATGCAGAACCTACAAATTATCGTCCGATAGCTTTGACAAGTTGTTTGTGTAAAACATTGGAGAGAGAATGATAAACAAGAGATTAGTCTGGTACTTAGAGTCCAACAACCTCATTTCAGAATATCAATCGGGTTTTCGTTCGGAACGTAGTACCAATGACAATTTAATAAGACTAGAAACATTTATACGAGATGCTTTTATTAACAATGTCTTTTTCGACTTGGAGAAAGCATATGGTACAACATGGCGTTATGGTATATTGAAAGATCTCCGTAACATAGGCTTAAGAGGAAAACTTCCCAGTTTTATTGAAAGCTTTTTAGGGGAGCGCATGTTTCAGGTGCGTGCGGGGTCTACCGTGTCAGATTTCTATGATCAAGAAAAGGGTGTCCCACAGGGTAGTATTCTTTCAACTACGCTATTTAACATCAAAATAAACAATATTGTTCAATGTTTGGACGACAAAACTGTTCCTTGTATGTTGACGATTTCTGTAATAAATGATGATGATTTCGTGTTTAACGACGCGTCAACCCTCTTGGTGGGTCATAAGCGTCAGTCGGTTAATGGTTAAACGGCATGAATAATTATGATGATATTAAAAGTAACAAGTCAGAATGATAATGTATAAAAATCTGAAACAGTTAAATCTTATGAAAAAGACCAATTTCTTTTAAGAATAAAATAATGTTATCAACAGGTACATCTCGAAACAGTTGTTGCAAAGTGTCAGCTTTGAAATATAAAATACGTGAGGGTGAAAAGTCAACACAGTCAATTAAGATATGTTTCACAGTGAATGGCTGATCACAACCTACACAAGAAGGCTGATCATCACCATTAAAAATATAAGAATGAGTAACTCTAGTATGGCCGATGCGCAGTCGTGTTAATACTACGTCCTCTTTTCTGGAAAACTGTGGAGGAGAGCATTTTGTACTAACGACAGGTTTAATGGCATGGAGTTTGTTATTTATTGCACGGTCCCATTCGCCTTGCCATTCCGACAAGATGTATCTATTGATAAATGGTTTAAAATTATTAAAAGGAATTTTAAAAACAGATGGATCAAGATTGAGCGATTCCTTTGCTTTCTTGTCAGCATATTCATTGCCGACAATGCCAATATGGCTCGGAAGCCAACAAAACAAGATTTGGTGTGTTTTAGAAATTTCATGATGTTTTTCGATCAATTTTTGAATTTGAGGATTTTTAGATGATGAATGGTCTAAAGCCTTAAGCACAGAAAGTGAATCAGAAAATATAATTGCTTTTTGAATTGTTGAACAACTGATAAAATCTAAAGCTAGGTCTATTGCTTTGGCTTCAGCTGTAAAAATAGATGAACCATAGAAACATACGCACAACCAACTTTATCTCCTTCTTTGGAACCATCAGTATAGACTTGCTGGTAATCATCGTAACGTGATTGCAGTACCTGAAAGTTTTGTTTGAGAAGTATCGGATTTGATTCGGATTTTTTGCCATCATGTAAGTCGAACAGAATAGAAGGTTGTTTAATACACCAAGATGGAACTTCGGCGGTTTCATGTTTTTGAATATTTTTAAGGTCGATACCTGAATTTTCCAGCAGTGGTAAAATACGTAATCCAAAAGGTTTAATTGCTGTGGGTTTAGTTTCATACCTATCTACAAATTGAGGTCGAAATGAAATTTTGGATGCCGGGTTAGATGGATTTGCAGCAAGTCTAATAGCATACTGAAGAGAAAGTTTCTCTCTGCGCGAGGTTAAAGATGGTTCACCTGCTTCTACATAAAGGCTTAATACGGGAGAAGTACGGAAGGCTCCCATGGCCAGACGAAGGCCTTGGTGATGGATAGTATCCAAGGATTTTAAATAGGACTTTCTGGCAGAACCATAAACAACAGACCCATAATCTAATTTAGATCTTATTAAAGACCGGTAAAGATGTAATAAAGTATACCGATCTGCTCCCCAACTTGTATGAGCTAAAACTTTCAAAAGATTCAAAGCTTTTAAGCATTTCGCTTTAAGATATTTAATATGGGGAATAAAAGATAACTTTTGATCAAATATGACACCAAGAAATTTGGCTTCTTCAACAACAGGAATTTGTGATCCGTATAAAAACAGGGAAGGATGTTCGTGTTTCTTCCGTAGTTTACAAAAATGAACACACTGCGTTTTCGACTTGGAGAACTTGAAACCATTTTTATCAGTCCATTCTTCTATTCTTTTTAAATTTTGTTGTAACTTTCGTTCAATTGTTTTCATATTTTTTGAACGGTAACATATACAAAAATCATCAACATACAATGAACAATCAGTTTTGTCGTCCAAACATTGTACAATATTGTTTATTTTGATGTTAAATAGCGTAGTTGAAAGAATACTACCCTGTGGGACACCCTGTTCTTGATCATAGAAATCTGACACGGTAGACCCCACACGCACCTGAAACATGCGCTCCCCTAAAAAGCTTTCAATAAAACTGGGAAGTTTTCCTCTTAAGCCAATGTTATGTAGATCTTTCAATATTCCATAACGCCATGTTGTATCATATGCTTTCTCCAAGTCGAAAAAGACAGCTACTACGTGTTCTGTGTTAATAAAAGCATCTCGTATAAATGTTTCTAGTCTTATTAAATTGTCATTGGTACTACGTTCCGAACGAAAGCCCGATTGATATTCTGAAATGAGGTTGTTGGACTCTAAGTACCAGACTAATCTCTTGTTTATCATTCTCTCCAATGTTTTACACAAACAACTTGTCAAAGCTATCGGACGATAATGTGTAGGTTCTGCATGATCTTTCCCTGGTTTCGGAATTGGTACAACTGTAGCTACACGCCAGCTCTCAGGACAGACCCCCGTTTCCCAAATATTATTAAAGATATCTAAAAGTGTTGTAAGAGAACTTTTTGGCAGATGCTTAAGCATCTGATAATGAATTTCATCGGGGCCGGTTGCCGTATCATGTGATTTTTCAATGGCTTCAAGAGTTCGGATAAGTTAAAAGGTTTGTTGTATTCTTCGTGATTAAGTGATTTAAAGTTTAGATTTCTTTTCTCTTGGTCCTTTTTGAAATTTCTAAAAGTGTCAGAATAATTACGTGATGATGAATTTCTCAAGAATGTGTGCCCGAGAGTATCTGAAATATCTTTTTTTGTTGAAGCTATTGTGTCAAATTCAGTATTTAAATGTGTAAAACTAGAAGACTTTGTTTTTCCTGAAATTTTTCGTACCATATCCCAAACCTTTTTAATGGGGGTTTTATAGTTCAATTTGGAGACATATTCTCTCCATGACTTTCGTTTGGAAGCTCGGATTGTTCGCCGAGCTTTAGCTCTAAAAACTTTTACGTCGTTGAGCTTTTCTGAAGTGGGATTTTTGCAGAACTTATTTAGAGCCTGTTTACGCTTTTTAATAGCTTCTTTACAGTCATTATTAAACCAAGGCTTGCTTTTCTTAGTATTTGTGGAGGTCTTTGGAATGCATTGTTCTGATATGTTAATAAGTGTATCTGTGAAATCAGAAACAATGTCGGATGATTCATTAAAATGATCAATTGATAACTCTTCTTCACATAAATTATGGAATAATTCCCAGTCGGCTTTATTCATTTTCCATTTCTGGTTACAGTCCTCGTCTGGTTCGTTTACGCTCTCAATTATAACAGGGAAGTGATCACTTCCGCACTGATCATCATGAACAGACCAGTCATAGTCCAAGAAGAGAGATGGGTGACACAAAGAGAGATCTAAAGAAGACAAATGACCTGTCGCTGGGTGAAGGTAAGTATAAGATTTATCATTCATCAAGCAAAGATCGCTCTTTGCAATAAAATCTTCAACAAGTGCTCCTCTGTTATTGATATCTTTACAGCCCCATAGAATATTGTGACCATTGAAGTCGCCAACTAAAAGATATGGGGATGGAAGCTGACTCAGCAATGAGTCAAGATGTTCGGGCTTTAAAGAAAATGAGGGTGGAATATATAAAGAGCATATTGTAGTTTCTTTATCCAGAGAAACCGATACTGCTACAGCTTGTAGGTCTGTTTTTAATTTGATCTCTCTTTGTGGTAAACATGATTTAACAAGAATTGAACTGCCACCAGATGGTTTGTTACCATCAGAATAGATATAGTTGTATGTATTGAAACCCCTGACATCAATGTTGTCATCAGTTTTTAAAAAGGTTTCTTGCAAACAAAAAACCGATGGGTTTAATAACGAAATAAGTAATAAGAGTTCATTATAATTTGATTTAAGACCTCGACAATTCCATTGTATTATTTTGTGTTTTAAATCCATTTTATGAAGAGATTAAGACTAGAAACTATATTGGAGCTGCAATTGGTGATATAGATCTGCTACCACCAGCTCGTGGTGTTGCTGACCTCGATCTATTATTGCTGCTTGGTGATGGAGTTTGAAACTCCATATCACTGTCACTCAAAGATCCGAATCTGTTCTGGAATTTTATATTGTCTCTTTCCATTTTACGTTGTCTGTCTGTTTGTTTTTGAGACAAGTGTTGTTTCTTCGGATCTTCTGATCCCTTATTAGTTCGACCTAAGTCGAGTTTCTCTTTTGCATGCGGCGCTGGCTTCGGTACAGTCGCTGTCGACCGATCCGAAGCAACCTGGATTGCGCCATTTGATAAACTGGTTGAACTTTGTGGTGCTGGAGTGGATTTACTCCACGCACCAGATTTTTTCAGTTCAGCTATGTATGATTCAGCAGTCTGTGTTTCGGAGCTGGAAACTTTTACACCAGCACCCTTTGTGATGCTGGCGTAACTGGTGGTTGGTGTTGTGTATCGCTCATCAACAATTTTCCGCGCTTCTGGGAATGTTATCCCCCTTTGGTATTTGACAGTGAGTATTTCTTTTTCTTTTTTCCATGCCGGACAATCTCGAGAGAAAACAGCATGTTTGCCACCACAATTGACGCATTTGGGTTCATTTTTGCAGTTTTGATGGTTATCGACATGTTTTTCCTCACCACAGTTTGGACAGAGTTGTTTCTTCTGACATCTGCTTTCGTGGTGACCAAAAACCTGACAATGATAACATCTGAGAGGGTTTGGTATATACACCTCTACGTTAACAGATAGATATGCAACTTTTATTTTCTTGGGCAGAACTGGTGTATTAAATGTCAACACGTAGGTACTTGTTGGCTTTAATACACCACTTCTACGAACTTGGATGTTACGTACACCAATGACGCCTTCATCTCTTAAATTCTCAACAATCTCGGCATCGTTGCACGGACGTAGCTCTGGGCTGCGGATGACACCTTTACATGAATTGAGTGTTTTGTGCAACGATACTTTGACGTTGAGATCAAAGAGCTTTGTGGTACCAAGCAGGTTTTTGACCTGCTGCTCTCTCTCGACTTCCAAGAGGAGATCACCTGACTTCAGTTTTTTTATACTTTTTGGATGTCCGGCAATGGACACTAAACTCTTTTCGATAACAAAGGGTGATACATCTGACACCGTACGTGTATCATCACGTGATGTCATCACCAAGAAGCGTGGAAAAGTGTTGAGCTTTGGAGTTTCAACTTGCTGACTTGACTGCTGACTTGACTGCTGACTTGACTTCTGACTGGGTTCATCCGTTTCGGATGAATCCTCGTCTTTTTTACGTTTAGCTGCGTTGCGGTTATGTTTTTTTCCATGAGGCATAAGGAAAAAATTCTAGTTTCGTCCCAAGTGCTCTCCGCCCTCCGTGGAGCCCTACAAGGGAACACCATAATGGAGTGGTTATCCAACTCGCAGGTGTTAGAGATACACGTGAGATATACTCGCATAAACAAAATGCCTACACGATTGATCCGTTTAGCCACCGCCTTCTAGAGATAAAAAGACAGAAAAGGGTAAGGTAAATGGGCATATGGTTGGTATCAGGAAAGATACAAAAAGAGTTGAAGAGAAAGCAAAGCGGTATCTCTAGGGCTCGGCGCGACCAGCCGATTGACCGTGCCGGACCGCACGGCCACCCGTCTATACCGAAAAGCCAGGCCAAAGAGGCGTGTTGGGTACCTGAAGCACCGCCACCTCAGGTAACCCTCAACCTCCAGGATCCCTTCTTCCGGCTTACAGGACGCCACCCACGGCAAACGGGTGGTACTTCCTTTAGCTCTTCCCAGTGGGCACAAAGACCACTGCGGCAATGTGCCCAGTGGGAATTGAGCCCCCAGGGCCACGGCAAGGCAGGAAGTCTAATACCTGGGGGATGATTTCTGTATATGTTACCGTTCAAAAAATATGAAAACAATTGAACGAAAGTTGCAACAAAATTTAAAACGAATAGAAGAATGGACTGATGAAAATGGTTTCAAGTTCTCCAAGTCGAAAACGCAGTGTGTTCATTTTTGTAAGCTACGGAAGAAACACGAACATCCTTCCTTGTTTTTATACGGATCACAAATACCTGTTGTTGAAGAAGCCAAATTTCTTGGGGTCATATTTGATCAAAAGTTATCTTTTATTCCCCATATTAAATATCTTAAAGCGAAATGCTTAAAAGCTTTGAATCTTTTGAAAGTTTTAGCTCATACAAGTTGGGGAGCAGATCGGTATACTTTATTACATCTTTACCGGTCTTTAAAGGTCAATTATCATGAAATCTGAAAGTTGCCATATGAAACTGTCAACGTTTTCTGAAATGTGTATAAAACAATGTCAAGTATTTTTTGGGGGTTGCAATTGTCGTATTTCCCCAAAAATCACCAATTAACTCCAAATTTTGGCCGGCTCAATAAAAAAGTAACCTCGCTTATCGTTCTTGGAAACGGTTATGTCCCTTGACAGATAATGATATGCGTGACGTCAGAGTTGTAGAAGTGTCCTTGAGACAACATGGCGGATTAAATAAGTACTCGTGTTTTTCAAAAGATAAGGAGTTAAAATGGTGCTTTGTGTTGCTTTTGGGTGTAATGAAAAGTGTGAAACAAACCCAGGAGTCAGTTTCTTTCTATTTCCCAAAGATAAGAAGTTAAAGAAGCTGTGGATTGAGAAACTAACAGACGGGAAGACAGCCGAGTCCTCTGTTCATCTAAACATTTTACGGATGACCAATTCAAAATAAGCCCGGGATTGCCCAAGAGCATCGGTTATGACTCATCGTTCAGACTTCTCCTGAAGGACGACACAGTCCCGTCAAAGACCGGAGAAGCGACCATCAACCTGGGAGTGATGGGTCCGGGCAACAAGGGAGCGTCAGTCAGCCAAAAAATCCGGGAGAAAAAGATGAAGCTAGAGGTAAACTACTGAGTATTGTAATTATTTTTTATTATTATTGAACTGTGATCATTGAAATAAGAATCTGGTGTTCCTGGGTAGAAACTTGAACTTAGCACCAGGGATAAAGGTCTTTCACATTGTTGAAGGGAACAGGTGGACACCTTTAGGAGCGTGATAGCTCAGTGGGGTGACGGATTGTCACCCTAAGGACATGTCGGTCACTAGTAAACAATTCTGATTCTGAAAGAACCACCCCCGGTACAGGTTAAATCACCTGATTATTGTATAGGCTTTCATCCAGCAAACATGTAGTGTACGCAATGTACACCTGCGGTAATGGTCAAAATGTGACCGATGCAGGATCAGTAAAAAAAAATAATGAATCCGGGTCGTTTCGCCCGTGAGTCATTTCGCAATCATTTTTATGGGAGTGACAAACGGAAAGGATGGGGAACAAAAGAGGCAGGCATGAATAGAGTGGTGCTTGTTGCGTGGGTAGTGAGTGAGTTTTAGTTTTACGTCCCACCAACAGCTAAGGTCATACGGAGACGGGACCTCGGTTTAAAGACTCATCCGAAAGTCTGGAGAAGCCCGTGTTGCGTGGGTAGATGGATGGACAGACAAGTGGATGGATAATGTACAGACGGACTGGAAAGATAGATCCGTGAAATGAACATCCCTCTAAACCCCAATTAATATTGAGAAAACCTTGGTTTACGGGGATATACATTATTTTCTTTATTTCTGCTCAAAAGCATATGTTGTGGGTACTCGTTAGAACAGCCTCAATGAGGCGGGTACTCGTTAGAACAGCCTCAATGAGGCGGCTCTAACAAGCACATACAAGCTGTATTTGCAGTATTAACAAGAAAATATCACAAATTTTCTTGAGAAAGGTAGCCATTTTGGAGATGTGAAAACAAAAACAACACTTTGTTGCACTGGTTTGATATGGAAATGAGTCGGTTTTCACATATACATTATTTTTCTTCAGCTCAGTGGCCCAAACCTAACGTACAAGTCGTCAGTATGTCGTCCAGCTTCACCAACCGAAGATTTTACAATATCTTTCGGGACTCCATATACCCCCTCGACCCCTGTTTATACTTACCTTACCTCTCTCTCCATAGGGCTGGGAAAAACATGGGCGAAACGACCCTTCATATCAGGGCAAAATGACCCACGGACAAAAGGATGCAAGACGAAAGGACCCACAGGCGAACTGACTTGGACTTCAGACTAGAAAGCCTTTGGCACCCCGCCTCAGACTCATGAACTTCTTAAATCCCAAATTTGGTTATGGAATCTTTCGAATGGGGGATGGGCAGATTCCCAAATTTATGGATTCCTTTCTTCATTGTTCTTTGCTACAGAAATCCAGTTTTGTCTGGGATCCAACAAGGGACTGTTCTTGGACCACTGTTATGATCCCTGTACATTAATTATTTCCACTGACATTGAGTCGAATTTGACTCAGAATAAAGACTCGCTGATCAGTTCACAGACGACTGTGTTTGCTAGGAATACACCACAGAACTGAAAAGTATAGTGTGTTCCAGGTTTTTTTGTACCAGACTAGCCAGTTTCAGCCAATTCTACAATGGAATCAATGATCCCAGAGGTCAAGAAAACATTGAACTACACTTTGCTTGTTTGATTTGAAATTTAACGTCTCCGTCAACATTGTTTAGGTCATTTTGGAGACATTGCTTCCAATTTTTTTGGGACTTTTACCCGACATAGAGAATAAATTACATCTCAAGCCCTGTCGCACTATGAAACCAATAGGGTTATAAGTAAAGGCAGTCCGACGGACACCGCTTTGCCTGGGCAGGCTTTGGTACTTGTGTGCGGTCAGATTTCAGCTCTGCGTGGAAGCATCATGCAGCCCTTCTATTTCTTCAAATCCCGATGGGCGGGGACCGAACTACATTTTGAAGAAAAAGGCTCTTTTTCTGCGAGGGAGTATGGCTTGAGCCAGTTGTAGCATAGATCCAGAGATGGCAGCATAATAATCTTCCTTAGTTGTTGTTGGAAACATGTTGTTGGTACTTGGCAATTCAGAGACATGTTGTGGATACTTGATAGAATTACATTGCCGAGGTGAACCTAACAGGTACCCACAACAAATTTAAGGAGAATTTTTGAAAATCCTGACTGTTCTCCGTCAAATCTATTGTTACATTTCCATTTCTTTACAGGATCGCATTAGCAGCTCTCCACTTCCAAGAGACAGGCTGTGACCAGAGATGGTAATAATAGATATACAGCATATAATTTCTGGGAACCAGGAGAGGGGAAGCTATTGCTAAAGAATTACAGCAAACATTCCGTAAGTTCCCATTATGGTCTCTGTTGATAATGGAATGCAGTTCAATATCCATTTCTAAGACTGGTTGCCTGTATAGCCAAGAATAAAATTTAGTGATATGAGTGATAAATCACTGGGAGTAGGAGCCTGACATGAAGAGCCGCCTTTTTATCCAGTTTCATGATGTCATCCATTTTTATCTTGACAATAGATGGTGAAACTGAACATTGTTTTCTTGTATCAGATGTATACATTATGAAAAGCTGCAAAAGCATGCAATACATTGTTATATTGGTGGGATTCCTTTAAACAATGGCCGAAGATAGGGAGAATCTGGAAGAATCAGTAGCAGTTTCGATAACTCGGTAGTGTGTTAGAATGGAAATAGATCAACTCTAGTGCCGTGATTTATTATACCCCCGGTATACGAAGTATACTGAAGTATACTATGGAGGTATATAGTTTTCGTCTTGCCGTTCGTCCGTCCGTCTTTCCATCCGTCCGTTAACATTTTGGTTAAAGTTTTGCGTCAAAGTTTCTAGGAGATTGTATCTTCTGAAGCCTTTCTTCTGCAACAAGGTCTATCGGAACCCGAATTTTATGGTGACTTAGTATATAAATTCAGAAAAATATATTACCGCAATGACTTCAGCACCCAATTTCGTAAAATCATTCTTCGATATAAAAAGATTGGGTACAACATGGATATTATACGACAGACTGCATGCATGGTAGTTAACCCAATCACGGTTGGCGACTTTGCTTCCCCCCCAGTGGAAATCTTCCACTGACCGTTCCAAGGCGGCTCTTCTGTGGCGATTTATTTATGTTGTTGTTTGTTACTTACTGTGTGTATCACTTGTGTCTTTTGGTTTTGGATGGCCATATGGCCATTTTGTGGGAAAGTAACTGTCCTTATGGCCTTCCTTTGTTTAGGTTTCCATTATGGTCTGGTCGCTTAATGTTTGTATTTCTTTCCCTTTGGTTTCTTTTATGGTTGAGTAAGTTAATTGTATCAATTCCTGATCTTTGTTTTACTTCTACTTTGATAGATTTAGTTGATACTTACACTGAAGTTACATACTGGTCTTAAGATTTCATTGCATGCCCCACCCCCACAGTGACCTTGAGATCAAGGACACAGACTTTGTCATAAAACTTTAACCAAATGTAAAATTTCAAAGTTTATAGATGCCTATATGTTCTAAACTCTAAGACAAATTCAGTTGATACTTGAATCAATGTACCAGTCCCAACATTTTGTGATGTATGTCCCTTCCCCCACCCACGGCGACCTTGACCACAAGGTCATGGACTTTGTCATAAAACTTTAACCAAATGTAAAATTTCAAAGTTTATCGATTCCTGTATGTTCTAAACTCTATGACAAATTCAATTCATACTTGCATCGATGTTGCATACCAGTCCAAAGATTTCATTGATGCATAACCCACCCTGCTGCTTCAGTAACATTGATACCCCCACTCGTTCAGTAACTTTGATGCCCTCGCTCCCTTGGTCCATTTAGAAATTTTATGTTTAGTTAAGCTTTTACAAGCACATTTATAGATTCTTATAGCTTCTTGACATCTTCATTCATATTACATACAGGCTTGAAAGCTATAGCAGAGTATGGCGCTGGCCGGGGGTATACGTGACCCACTGGTCGCTTTCTCTAGTTGAGTGAAATGTCACTGTTTGTCGTCAGTTGTAAGTAGACAAATCACTCTCGCTATGTGGCCGTGCTTTGCTCTACCTTACAACTGACCTCCAGATAGTGATAAATCACTAAATAAATCACTGCAAGAACTGTTTCTTAAACAAAACTGTATAAATTATATAGAAAATGACCACTGAATTTTATTCTGTGTAGATTTTTGGATCCAGCTTTAAATCATGTTACATACATCCCCAAAAGTATAATAACATCAAATGTTATATAGAGGATCTTGCACTAGTGGTCATTTCATGGGATATATCTGAAACTGGCCTACGGCGAATTTCATAAATATCATATGAAATGACCATGAGTGTAAGATTCTGTTTATCATATGACCACTTTAACTACTTGGATTTTATCGACTTTTAACTTGACATTTTTCCACAAAAAGAGCATTGTTGACATGGAGGTCATCAAGACATTTCTTTAATCCTGCCCACGTTTTATTACATGTGTGGTAAAGATTTTTATTACACAACATTATCCACTGCTTTTCAACAAAGTCATATGATAAAAAGAGGTTACAAAATATGAGTTTTCTTTATTCATTCATCATCATGAACAGCTTCATTTTCCCCAAGATCCTGCTGTAGATATCTGTGTCTATTATTAGGTTCTCTCTTCTTGCAGCTGATGGATGAAGTGTTGCTACTCCCTGATGTTAACAAAACCTTTTGGTTGGCATCACAATCCAGGAGAGAAACAAACCCAGATAGATCCCTGCCTATTTCTCAGAGCACACCTGCCAGGCCTAGTAAGGCAGCTGTGGTACAGACTCTGATCACCAGGTCCAACAGATAAAATGACGTTTTTTCTCCTGGTGCTGCATTTCTCGCTCATCTGTGATTAACAATCGGCTTGGTATAAGTGCAATAATCTTGAAAGGGCTGTTAACCAAAAATGAATTGCTGTGCTACACTGTCATGTTCATGTAGATTTATATATGATAACATTGCTCCATCTAAGACGCTTTTTTCATCCAAAAGGTATTACACCAGAACCTCATTATATAACACTGTGAGTGTCCCGTTATAACACAGTTTCGGATACGACACAGTTTCAAGAAAGATCCTAAAAATGCACAGATTATGAGAAAAATGACAATAGAAGCCATCTGATCAGGACCTACACTCAAATAATTTGATTGGATGCTAGTCTAAAATGGGTGTGGCTTAATTAATTTATTCAGCAGGTTAAGGCTTTGGTATGGCAACAAACATTTATGCAATGTTTTTCTTTTAATTGCAAATTTGCAAAACATGTAGATCTATAGTATCAACTGTGCTATTCTTCCTTTATATGGCCTCAACCTGTTGGGGCTTGAAGAAATAGATGGGCTGCATGATGCTTTCACGCAGAGCTGAAACTGGCCGCACATGAGTACTGGTAAACAGCTTAGAGGATCTAAGTGTGTCCAGGCCAAGCAGTGCGAGTTCAACTGTCCATGCTTATAAACCCTATTGGTTTCACTGGGCGACAGGGCTTGGGATGTCATTTCATCTCGATGTCGGGTAAAAGACCCACAAAACGGGAAGCAACGTCTCCAAAATGACCTATAACCTGTTGACGGGGACTTTAACCTCAAATTAAACAATTCTTCCTATATATTTGTATGTCATTTTGGAGCCATTGCTTCTTATTTTGATTATTGTGGGACTTCCCCCCGACATTGAGATGAAATGACATCCCAAGTCCTACCGGTCCCGATAGCTCAGTTGGTAGAGTGTCCGCTCCGGGGAACGGGAGGTCAGGGGTTCGATCCCGGGCCGCGACATACCAAAGTCTTTAAAAATGGTACTAGCTGCTCCTCGCTTGGCACTCGGATTTACAGGGTAGAGCTAGGACTGGTCGAACCCAATGTCAGGATAATGTGACTGGGTGTGGTATCATGTAATATGTCTGGGACATGATACTTCAGTGAGGCAGCACTATAAAAATGAGCATTGAGCTCCCTGTCACAACCAGACACCGTCGTGATATGACTGAAAAATTGTTGAAAGCGACGTTAAACCCGAATTCACACACACACACATCCCAAGTCCTATCACCTAAAGTTTTCTTATATACATGTATTTGTTTGTTTGATTGATTTGCGGTATAATGTCCCCGTCAACACTGTAAAGGTCATTTTGGAGATGCTGCTCAGGGGTGTAAAATTCCGCTCGCATTTGCGAGTAAGATTTTCAAAACTGACCTTACTTTTTCTTCATTTTCAGCACCTAAATGAAAAGTTTAGACAATAAGGGCGAGTAAGTTTGAGGGAAATTTTACACCTCTGCTGCTCCCAATTTTGTGGGACTTTTACCCAACATTGAGATGAAATGATTTCTCAAGCCCTGCCGCCCAATGAAACAAATAGGGGTTATAAGAGCTGAATCCGCCCCGCACACTAGTACTGGTAAACCGCTTAGAGGATCTAATCCTGTCTCGGAATCCTGAATCAAGACAGGTGTAACACTATTAATTGCTTTGGGTTTGATTGTATCAGTTTCTACAAGTTTTCATTATTAACTAAAGTGCTTGATCAAGTTTTAAAAGTCTAATATATGCATGCCAGTAAATTTCCTTCCATACAGCTAGTAGAATCCAAGTTAATTTATTCGTTATACTGAACTTTAAAATTAAGTAACGTAAGCATAAACATAAGCATAAACGTGAGGCTGGACATGTATGGAATGTATGAGTGGGGTGTGAGAGTGGTATAAAAGGGCTGTGCGGGAAGTCCCGGAGTGAACATGTTAAGTGCTAGGTTTTAAAGCACCATACTAAACCAATTGAACCTGAGTTGTCGAAATTATTATATGTTAGAAAAAGAAACTGAAAAACTTAAAATGAGTTATTAACTGTGTTATAAACATTACTTTTGGTGCACGTGATCTATGATAATTCGTTTAGTGTTGGACACTCATAATAAATGTAGAACAACAACGAAAATTTAAAGACTATCAAAGAAAGTGTCTTGTGATCCTCGACGACGTTCAACGCCAGACAAGAAAGGCTGGTAAGTGTTTTTCGATTTTTTGATTTGAAAATTCAACCATGGCGGAACAAGAACAGTACATAAGGGCAATGAAAAATATAAGCGATCAGATGATCGGGTTAACTACTAGCATGGGTGCCCAGGGCTTCGCGAGAATCATAAAACCTTTCGAAGGGGATGTTAAAGAGTTTAAGGGGTGGATCAAAAGTATTGAAAAATATGTTATATTGACCAATCTTGACGTAAACCAATCAAAACTAATAGCATACCAATCAAGCAAAGGTCCAGTAAGTGACTTTTTGAAACGTCACTTAGATCAAAATGCAGGGCATACTTGGGCCCAGGTAAAAGCTGAGTTGACCTCTCGCTTTGCTGAGGTCACTGACCACCAGTACGCACTGTCCCTACTAAGGAAAGTTAGACAGAAACGTGATGAGAGCATCCAGGTTTATGCAGAGAGATTGTTGGCCTTGGCAGAAGATGCTTTTGATGATGTTGACGCCGCCAATGAGCAGCTAATTGGCTTTTTCATTGACGGACTACAACATGATTATATGAAAATGAAAATCATGCGTGCAAACCCAGATACTTTACAGGCTGCCATAAATGTTGCCAATACGGAACAGAATTTGCGTAGTCGATTCGAACTTAGGTCAGGGCATCCTATTTTACCACAATCTTCCAGCACTGAGGTAGAACCAATGGAAATAGGACATGCACGTCCAAAATGCTATAAGTGTCACAAAGTAGGTCATAAAATTAAGGACTGTAGGTACAAACAAGGCCAGATCAATTTTGTAAATGATCAAAATAAACCAAGGTCAAGACAAGCCATTACCTCTTGGAATTGTTCCCAAAAAGGGCATTATGCCAATGAATGTAAAGTAAAACAAAATGCACGAAATGGTGGCAGGCAACAAAAACATTCTGCTGCTGGCATTTCGGAAAACTAGGTGCACCTTTCCACAATGAAGCCGGTGGAAAGGACAGATCAAAAAGTAAACCAAAATCAAATTATACCATTGCTTTTACAGGAAGTCAAAATTCATGTCAGATCAAAATTCAAAAACAAAAGTTTCGAGCTCTTTTGGATACAGGGGCTTCAGTTTCATTAATGCATAGACGAGTTTATAACAGTTTAAAGGACAAACCAAAGCTGTACCATAAATCTGCATCTTTACAGACTGTAAATGGTCAACCCTACTAAGTCAATCATTCTTCATAGTACGAAATACGAATAGAAATTTGATTTTAGGCCGTGATTGGCTTGATAAAAATGGAGTTCGCATGTACTTTGATTTGGGATGTATCAGAGTAAACAATACATATGTTCCCTTGCAAGAGGATCTAAAAGTATCTTCAGTAGTGAGAATGCACAGAAAAAACAAAATTAAACCACAAACAGCTGTTATATGCAAATGCAAGGCCAGAAATCGTCCAAATTTACCAACGTCATGCATGTATGAAATTTCACCTCCAGAAGTAGGTTTCTTAAATTATGAGCCTGGTTTGATGGTAACAAATTCAGTAACAAAAATGAATGACAATAGAATAATACCAGTTTTACTTGTAAATAATACAAATAAAACATTCACTGTCAGAAAAGGAAGACCGATAGCAAAAATTGAGCAAATTGAAGGTCAGAGCATTATGTCGGTTAATGCTACTGCGCAGAACCTGGATTCAAGCCAGACTTCGGAAAATTTTGAAAATATTGACGTGCCAGAAAAATACAAGGAAAAAGTAGTGCACATTCTCAAGGCCAATGCTGACTTGTTTGCACAAAAAGATTCCCAGTTAAGTCATACAGATACCATTCAAATGAAAATTGACACTAGTGATCACCTCCCAATTAAAATGAAACCATACAGAACCCAAATAAACAACCGAAAAGTTATTGATAATGCAGTTGACGAAATGTTAGAGGCAAAAATTATAGAAAGATCAAAATCTCCCTGGTCATTTCCTGTGGTCATTGTACAAAAGAAAGATGGATCAAAACGTTTCTGCATTGATTTTAGAAAATTGAACAAAATAACCAAAACAAACTCATATCCTTTACCAGTAATTGACGATATTTTAGCTATGTTAGGCAAAGCCAAATATTTCACTACTCTTGACCTTAAATCAGGGTACTGGCAGGTTCTTATGCACCCAGCTGATAAAGAAAAGACAGCTTTTGCTTGTCATCGGGGTCTCTTTCAGTTTAACGTAATGCCATTTGGCTTGACTAACGTACCCGCTATTTTCAGTCAATTGATGGCCATTGTACTTGAAGGCCTTGATGCATTCACGGTTGCATATTTAGATGACGTCCTTATATTTTCGTCAACACTTGAAGAACATTTGGTGCACATTCAACAAGTATTTTCGCGTTTAAGGTCACATTCCTTACGTCTGAAAGCGACCAAATGTAGCTTCCTCAAAGAGAGTACCAACTACCTTGGTTTTGTTATCAATGAAAATGGGATCATGCCAGATAGTCTAATTTGTAGAACTAAAAAGGTGGAACTAATTGCAACAGATTTTTTTCAGCGAGCCTGCAACTGTTTAAGTGTTCCTTAACAATATACTAAAAGTTGCAGATAACCACTGATGTCCTTCACTGTAAAAAATAAGCTTAAAAATATGAAAATCAGTGTTGTTCTTCTGGTACTTTTGATCCTCCATACACAGCTTACAAGAGCATCCTGGAAATGAGTCATCGGTTTTCCAAGCTTCTAAGCCTCTGTGAACTCTGATGCATTCCGTTGTTTACTTTGATAACCTAATTGGAGTTTACATGATAACCTAATTGGAGTTTACAAGATAAACGGTAAGTGTAATTCTTTGTTTTTTATATTCTTCCCTAGATTTTAGATGAAGCTTTTCATCTGATAAATTAAAATTATGAAATATATCCTGTTTTCTGTTTAACCCATTCAGTACCAGAAACCCCTAAAGGGGTATCTTGGCAAACAGTGCAGGCCCTGATCAGACGCCACAGAATGCGGTGTTTGATCAGGGCCTCCACTGTTTGCAATAAGTTCAGCCATTTTCAAAATAAATTTTCACGAAAACAACCATAAATTTTGAAATGAACTCCTGCTATTTATAAGGAGGAAGATTCCTTTTGGTACAAATGGGTTAGTGCCAGTAAATGCGTCATACTGCTGCATGATACTGATTATGTAAAAAGGTCAATAGTTCATATCATTTTCTTTTTTAAATAAACAATATCAATTTAATAACATATTACATGAAAAGAAGCATAAATTCCACATTTATATAGATTTAGTAAAAATAAAAACAGGTGCTGACAGAAAAAAAAAAGGTATGGAAGCACATTCGTGTCAGAACCAATGCCATTTTCTATACTCTTTCCTGCGGTCTGTTATTAGCCCATTCTACACCGGTGGACTCTTCCATTGCAATTTGTAACTTAAGGGGAGTTAGGCTTTTCTTTATTCTATTTTCTAACAGCGTCTGATCTGGGTACTCGTTAGAATTGTCTAAATGAGGCAGTTCTAACGAGCATCCACAACCTATGTTTGCAGTATATATAAGAAAAATATCACGTTTTTTCATCAGAAAATAGGCCGTTTTGGAGATGTGAAAAAATGCACAGTGGCATGGGTGTGTTATTGTAATGATTGTTTGACAGGGTACCCCTTTAGGGGTTTCCCGCTTAAAATAGATTAATCATTTTTCATAATAATGTGTTAATAAATGCAGAAAAACTTTTTTATTTTTATGGATTTACTGGCACGATATCTGCTTTCAAGATGATGAAGTAGCAAGCTTGATTAGATTATGTATTGATATGAAATATGCTTTAGTTTTTCACTTTATATGGAAATCACACCGCACAGGGTTGCTTTTAAACTTTGTTTTTCTCTTTCAGTATTTGGAAGTTTTTATGCGAAACAAACAGTTATTACGGAGACTGTGAGATGATGGCAGTAAAGTAGAACAGATACAAAGTTATACCTCCACTTGATAAAAATGGTAAGACTCCCATTGTGAAATTCATAATTATGTAACTGATAATTTTGCGCAGTTCGATAAATAATTATGCATGTATATATTATCTGGTACCACATATACATTCGGCGCCCCTACCCCTTAATATATGTTTCATATTGAAAATGCTGTATGTGTTTGTTTGTTTGATTTGAAGTTTAACGTCCCCATCAACAATGTAAATCAACAATGTAAAGGTTATTTTATGGGACTTTTACCCGACATTGAGATGAAATGACATCTCAAGCACTGCTGCCCAATGAAACCAATAGGGTTTATGAGCTTGGACGGGCTGACTCGCACCGCTTTGCCTGGGCAGGCTTAGATCCTCTAAGCGGTTTACCAGTACTCGTGTGCAGGTCGTGGAAGCATCAAGCGGCCCATATATTTCTTCAAGCCCGGGTGGGCGGGGCTGGCTGTATGTGTAGATGTTATTTACTATAGCTACCTAAATGCATCACGTGATATGAAACAGTCATTCTTACATACTAATATTTTATCAAATATACATCTCATATATGATTCAGTACAATAGAAGTTGTTTTACTTACACAGAATTTCCTATTTTATTTTACAGTCGGATGCAGTAACAGCTCAAACATGTGCTATATGTGGAGAAACCTTGGATGACGGGCAAACAACAGTGCGCCTCCGAAAGAAAGGCAGTGACACAGTAAATGCAACCAGCAACAGAAGGGGGGGATGATATTATAACATTTACTGGACAAACTGTACACAGAGATTGTCGCAGAGATTATATTCACAAGCGAAATTCTTTCCAACAAGAGCCGTCAACATCCGCAGTTTCTCCAATCAAGGCGAGGCGTAATATAGAATCTTTTGATTACAGACATCATTGCATATTATGTACACAGACTGCAAAATTAACAAGCAGAAAAAGAGGTTGTGATGTTTTTAATGTGAGAATGTTTGAATTCCAGGAATCAATTGAAACTGTATGTAAAGAAAGAAATGATAAATGGGCTAGTCAAGTTTTGGGTAGATTAAAGTTCACAATAGATTTACCTGCAGCTGAAGCATTGTACCATCAGAGTTGCAGTGTAAACTTTAGAACATTTAAGAACATGCCTAAACGGTTTCAAGGTAAAGTAAGAAAAATGGAAGAACATGTAAAAAGTCCAGGGAGACCTGAAAATCAAGAACAGGAGGAGGCATTTCAAAGCGTTATCAATTATGTAGAATCCTGCTCTGAAGAAATAGTAACAATAAATGATCTGGTAAACAGGCATATTCAAACAAATACATGAAGAAGAAACTAACAGACTTTTTTGGCTCTTCAATAGTTATCAGTCAGGCCCAGGGTAAAAGTGACAAAATATCTTTAAAGGTAACTACTTCCTCAATAATCAATGATTTTTATCACCGTCCAAAACATCAAACTCCTGAGGAAGAAAAAAATCATATTATTTTAACAGCAGCTAAACTGATAAAAAATGACATACTGTCAAAGGATACTGATAAGTCATCATATCCTGCCCCCTCTATGCTATCATCTGTGAGTGAAAACAAAAATTTCATACCCCAGAGTTTGCAAACATTATTAGGTATTATCTTTGCAGAGAAAGACAAAGCATGTAAAGTGGCTGCAACAGGGCAGGCAATTATGCAGGCCTGTAGACCTCGAGCATTGATAGCACCACTGCAGATTGGTCTTGGTGTACAGATGCATCACCATTTCGGCTCAAAGTTTTTAATTGATACTTTATCAAAACTTGGCTTCTGCACATCTTACTGGGAGGTTCAAAAGTATGAATCAAGTGCAGCAGCCACACTTAAAATATATCTGCCAGACTATTTTCCGGGACAGTTTCTCCAGTTTGTGGCTGACAATGTTGACCACAACATAAGAACAATCGATGGTCATAACACTTTCCATGGTATGGGTATCATAGGCTGTTCCACACCAGCTACACGTGTCAATGTAAATATACCCAGGCTTGATGTGCAACCGAAAGACCTCAGTGCAGTGGGAAGCATCAGTCTTAGGTATTACAGAGTGCCTGACAATGATGTTGCGTCTCTTTATTTCAAAGAGTTACCCGCTACTGTAGAACGTATTGAGAAGAATTTGAACTTGGGTCTGCTGTCAAAGGTCATATGGCCACTTCGCACTTTACCCCCATCATGGTCAGGGTTTATGCAGCTTTATCATAATAATTGAGACTATCCAGGAAAGTCAACTATTGCATTCATGCCCATGATTGATATGAATCCAAGTGATCTGTCTTGCATCAATTCAACTCTTCATTTCATATGTGAACAATCTGGTAAAAACAAATGTGAACAATCTGGTAAAAACAATGTCACCCCAGTTGTCACTTTTCACCAGCCGCTGTTTTGGAAGGCTACAACCATTATTAATAGCTCTCCAGTTACAAGTCCCCTAAGGAAAGTTGTTCTACGTCTGGGAGGTTTCCACACAGAGATGAGCTTCCTAGGAAGTATAGGCCATGTTATGATGGGATCTGGACTACCAGAGCTCCTAGAGACAGTGTATGCGCAAAATGCTGTAACACACATGCTCACTGGTAAAGCGGTGGCAAGAGCTATTCGTGGTCATTTCCTGATCGATACAGCCCTACATGCTATTTTGCTGTCTAAGATTTTTACAATTTCACTCCCAAAGAAAATTATAAGACTGACAGAAGCCACTGAACATTAAGATGTGGAAGTAGACATTTCATCAGAAGAAGAAGCAGCAGACCAATTAGAGATACTTCAAGTGGACCAAGAGATGTTGCAAGAAGACACAGACCAAGTCACAGAACATATTGACAAGGAGGATGACATTAAAAACAGCATACTTCATGATGTTGTACAACTATATGACAGCCTGATGGAAGAGGAAATATCTCTAGACGAAATCTTCTCCTCTGAACAAATATGCATTCTACGTGAAAAGCTGTGTGACGAGAAGAAAAAGCTTAGTACAAATCGCACTGCAGCTTTGTGGCTTCAGTATATGGATATGATTACTATTTTTCAGACCTTTATCAGAGCGGAGAGAACTGGAGACTGGCAGCAGCACTTGTTGGCTGTTAGAAAGATGTTGCCATACTTTGCTGCTTCATGTCACAATTTATACCTTAAATCTGCATACATATATCTTCAGAACATGTCACAACTTCCTACTGATCACCCAACTGTTTATCAGGCTTTCATGTTAGGTAACCGTGTGGTTAGGAGAACTGATAGATTTTGGGCAGGTCTGTCAACAGATCTCGTTATTGAGCAAGTTTTAATGCGAAGTGTGAAAAGTACAGGAGGGATGACCTGAGGAAGGGGGATGTCTGAACTTCAAAGAACACTCTGGTTGCTTTCAATGCCTGCTTGCGCAGAGATGAACACAGTCACGCAACAACTAACCTCTGTTGACTTTAATACCAGTGAACAGCATAAAGAAGTTGGTAGGTCACGAGTGTTTAGAGATGAGAAAGACACACTCTCTTTCCTTTCATATCTACAACAAAGAAATCCTTTTGAAGTTGACGATGATGACAATTCTTTGAGGAACATTGAAACTGGTGTCACAGCTGACAGTGGGGTAAATGTGGAAAAAGCAAATGAAATTGGGACAAGGACTTTGCAAGACATGGTAGGCAAAAAAGTTAGCGAATTCTCATTTAAAAAGTCACAGCAGGCAGTAACTTTGAATGAAAAGGCATCTGTAAAGGTCAGTGGTGAGGTTGTTGCTATAGATCCACAACTTCTATTTCAAAGACTTAACAACTGCAGCAAACAGGTATGTATCTGACGTTTCCGAAGTGTTCAGGTATGAACTAAGTGGCGTACCATCATGTTTGTTTGACAACACTGGACTCATGAGGGAGCCGCAGAAGTCAGTTTTAGCTCAAGCGATATGGTCACTCGGGGACTGCAGTGTGGATGAATACTACCAACCAGAAGAAAATATACACCATGTCATTGATGGTGGGTCACTTATTCAGCGCATTCCTTGGGAGAAAGGCAGTACTTTCAGAGATATCTGCAACAAGTACTATGAATATCTAAATCAAAAGTTCATAAATGCTACTGTTGTGTTTGATGGATATGCTTCAGGGCCTAGCACTAAAGATGCGACTCACTTCAGGCGAAGTAGGGGCCACGTTGGAACAAATGTAAAGTTCAGATATGATACCCCCTTTAGAACGAAAAAGGATACATTCCTGAGAAACACAAAACAAACAGAACTTCATCCGTCTCCTTGGAGAGTTTCTAACTCAGAAAGATGTAAAGGTTAAACATGCCGATGCTGATGCTGACTTGCTCATTGTGATAACTGCGACTGAGTCTGCAAATGAGACTGAAACCCATTTAATCGGAGAGGATACAGATTTACTGGTTTTGCTCTGTTACTATGCGAGCCAAGATTCCCACAAGCTCATTTTCAGGTCTGATTCACGACAGCCGACTGTAAAACCAAAGGTTTGGGACATCAAGAAAACACAGACTATACTTGGAGAGGAAACCTGCAAGTTGCTTCCTCTAAGTCATGCTTTGACCGGATGCGACACAACATCGCGTATATATGGCATCAGCAAACCTGCTGTCCTTAAATCTTTACTGAAGGACGATATGTTTCGTAATCTGTCAGCTGCATTTTTAAATGCAAATTCAAAGGCTGATATTATCAAGGCTGGTGAAGATTTAATCATTTATTTAGCGGTTTGTCAGTTGAAGATTTATTTAGCGGTTTGTCAGTTGAAGGCTTAGATGTATTGCGGTTTAGAAAATTTGCCACCAAAGTTATGGCAAGTTCTTCTTCTGTACAAGTTCATACATTGCCACCAACATCGGCTGCTACAGCGTTTCATAGTCAACGAGTTCATCTGCAAGTACAAACATGGACCGGAAATAACTCACTGGCTCCAGAAGACTGGGGCTGGGAATTAGTTAAGGACCACCTACTACCAGTTAAGACAGATATCCCACCAGCACCAGAAAAATTACTGCAAATTATTCGTTGCAACTGCAAGAATAATTGTGATACGAAGCGTTGTAGTTGTAGAAAACACGGTCTCGATTGCTCTGTCGGGTGTGGAGAGTGTCGCGGTGTCAGCTGCACAAATACTGCGGGCTTTGCAGATATAGACATAAATGAAATGGAATAACTTATAGTAGATACTTTGAATTCTGATACAGACAGAATATTTACAACACATTATTAAATCTGCAAATTACAGCTTGTAATGGCATTAGTTTAAAGTGCCGAAAATTTAATGTTTCGCATGAACAACTGTCTTAAAAAACTTGGTCATCACATTTATATTCGCATTTTGATACTCAGATTAAGTGGTATTCATGTACATGTATAAACTTGTAAAGGGATCGTTAGTATGAAATGCCTTCTTCTCATAACAATAAGCAATTTTAAGTTCTGATCATCAGTAAATGATCATTTATTAACCATGAAACTATATAGAAAATAGTTTGTACGTATATATGTTTAGATGAAATGAATCAGCTAGTAAGAGCTCAATGTTCTTGAGGACTTGTTGTTATTCTCCTAAATTTTTAAAAAATTTGTTACACAGTCAACAAGGGGTACAAAAGGTACAGATGGAATGGCAAATAGTGCAGACCCGACCAGACTGCTCCATCATGAGCAATCTGATCTGGGTCTGCACTGTTTGCTTAGGCCTGTCTGCCCCAAAACCTCGGAGAAGTCAAAACATTACATTCTTAAGACTAAATTAGGGCAAATATACATACATTTCAATTATTTATAGCCATTTTTCAGGTATTTAGCCAACATTTACCCGTTTAAAGTGAGAGAAACTCTTATAAGAAAGGACATTTAAAAGTATAAATAGATATGCACCACAACCTCATTATAACATGGTTTGTTATAACACGGTATTGGATACAACACGGTTTCAAATTGGATCCTAAAACTGTATAGATTGTATAGAAAAAAATGGTCATTTTTCTATATAATCTGTACATTTTAATTCTGATAAAACACGGTTGGTTAACTAACACGGTTTCTGCGTTGAACCCCATCAATAGTGTTATAAAGAGGTATGGGCGTTAAGCTAATTGTATTTGACTTATCTATGATACACTCAGATTGTCTCTTGATTTTGATGTGTATTTGTTGAAACAAACATAATGAATAAGAAGAAACCAGAATAAATGTTATCAGTTTTATATTTTCCATATGGTGGGTGGGGTAATTCAACCTTTAAATTTAAAATTTTACAACAGAATCTATACATCTACTTTATATGCATTGTTGACTGCAGAGAACAATAGAGAACAGTAGCGGCACAGTATATAACAGTATATATGATATCTATCTTTGTCGTTTTGAAGTTTAAAATGATCACTTTCTAGTCAAATAAAATGGCATTTCCCCATTAGATAGTGTTTGCAACTTTTGGAATATGATCAAAGACATATTTATTTAGCAAATAAAACCATTGACATTTCTGTTGCAATTAGTTCCAGGTTAGCCAGTTTCCAATGACAGACCGACTAGTCTAAGAAGCACGCAAGGTTAATATCATCAAGTCATTACCAGCTCCTACCACTGTTAAAGAAGTGCGCAGTCTGGTTGGTATGTGTAGTTATTACAGACGTTTTATTAAGGGCTTTAGTGAGATTGCTGAACCAATTATCGCGTTAACTCGTAAGTACGCAAGGTTCAAGTGGGATGATAAATGTCAAAAAGCATTTGAAACACTTAAAGAGAAGTTGACCTCATTTCCAGTACTTGGTTACCCTGACCCAAATAAAATTTACTACTTGTATACAGACGCAAGCAACAACTGCGTAGGTGCATGTTTAACCCAGCCTTGTACTGATGACCTTGAGAATAATGGGTCAAAAAGTGAGATTCTCAAACCAATTTTCTATCTAAGTCATCGTTTATCCGATAGCCAGACTCGATGGTCCACCATAGAAAAAGAAGCTTTCGCCATACATTTTTCGCTACAGAGACTTGATCATTATCTACATGGTGCAGAAAAGAAGCTTTCGCCATACATTTTTCGCTACAGAGACTTGATCATTATCTACATGGTGCAGAATTTGTCATTAGAACTGATCATAAGCCTTTAAAATATTTGTTGGACTCCCCTATGCAAAATAAGAAAATCCAAATGTGGGCTTTAGGCATAATGGGATACAACTGTCGCATAGAGTACATAGAAGGGTCAAAGAACCATTGTGCTGACCTACTTTCCCGTATTTCTGAAAGTGCAGACGTGACACAGGACAATGAACCAGATATAAATGATAAGGCTTATGAAATAGGTGCATTGAACATTAACAGATTCAATCCCAGCAAATATACACGCACCAAGTTGTAGCCATCTGACCCCGTACAAAAACCTACATATGTAGATTCTGACCCAGTTTTAAGGTTATACATTCCAGTACATTTGCAACCAGCAGTGATTCAGCAATAACATGAATCGAACGGTCACATGGGTGCAGACAAAACATTTGATGCTATTAGGTCAAAATACTATTTGCCGAATTTATACAAATGCCGAATTTATACAAAGAGTTGTGTGAATACATTGCGCGTTGTATAACGTGTCAGTGTCGTAGCATCAAAAAGCAACAATACAATAATCTGATATACCTCCTTTCCCCTTTGCAAAGGTGAGTATGGATCTTTCGGGACCGTATCCGACTACAATGTCTGAAAACAGATACATTGTAGCTTTCGTTGACTGGTACAGTGGCTTCCCAGAAGCATTTGCTGTCCCAGACAAAACTGCAGACACTATAGCGCATCTAATAATCAACAAAATGTTTAATCGCTATGGTACGATAGTTACATTGGTGACCGATAATGGTAGCGAGTGCAATAACAAAACAGTACGTGAGACCCTGGAGGCATTAAACATGTAAAAACAAGCATTTACCATCCGCAATCAAATGCAAAAGTAGAACGCTAGCACAAGACTTTGCATGATGTGCTTTCCAAGGTCATACAAGGTCAAACGCAGATATGGGATCAATTTTTACCGAGTGTCCCCGGTTCGCTGCGCTTCCATGTTAATGAATCCACAAAGTTCTCGCCTTTCTTTCTGTTATATAATCGTGAAGTTTTGCTACCCATTGATAACATCTTGAAACCAAAACGTAGATTTGAGGGCGAAGACTTGCACAAAATTGCTCTTCAACAACAGCACAAGTCATTTGTTTTAGTGCATCGAAATCTAAAGCGAGCTAAGAAGCGTCAAGCAAAGTACGCAAATAGAAATACCCATGAAGTACAGCTAGAGATAGGTGACCCAGTTTATTGTAAAGTTCACAAACGCCCCAGCAAGCTCCATAACAATTGGACACCTTATTACCGAATTATCGACAAAACAATACCAGTTAATTTCAAAATTAAAAACCAACTTGATGGCTTTGTAATTTCATGCCATGCAAATGACATTTTCAAAGCACATGTAGATGAGTGGAAAATCCCCAAAGAAAGCAGCAGCAAAAGGCCATTACGCAAAGCAAGGTATGTTGTACCACCATCATCCGATGATTCAAGCAGTTATGATGCAGACAGTGAGGAAATACCCTTGGCACGTCTCGCGAAAAGGTTTCGAAATGTTCGCGAAAACTCAGACAGTGAAGGTTTTATTCCAAAAATGGAATTAGCAAAACATCAAAAGTACCATGCAAAATGGCCTCGGTCAAGTTCAGTGCATAGCTCAGCATCTGAATCCAGGGCAGACAGCACTAATGCAACCGAATCATATGATTACCAGTTGCCAG
The DNA here is from genome assembly GCA_963580285.1 of Lucinisca nassula. Lineage (NCBI taxonomy): Eukaryota > Metazoa > Mollusca > Bivalvia > Lucinida > Lucinidae > Lucinisca > Lucinisca nassula. The sequence continues at coordinate 95,111,451 of OY757020.1, read as the reverse complement.
AAAACCAGTCCATGGTCACAGAATAAATCTGACAACAAAGTCACAAAGTACAAAATCTGACGAAAGCAAATGTCAGATAGCAATTGAGTTTATTCGGTGAGCAGAATGGAAAAATTTCTGTTCATGGTTTACTTAAGGTTTCAAACTTAAAGTACACTAGGTACCAAAAGTACACAAAGTTGTGTAAGTGTATGATTCCAATTATGAAATGTGTCTTAAATAGTTTTCTGATATATTTTTCAGAACATGAGAGGACTTGGCCTGTTAACCCTTTTTGGCATAACGAGTTCAATACTTATAAGTGAAAATGTTATTTTCCAAACGACCAATGACATATCTATCACACACATAAATTGGCTGGCATCATTTGTCATTGACCTTGAACCCTTTAATCACTTCTTGATTAAATTAGAAGAAGACATAGACACAGCTTTGATGACTGCTGACATTATTTTAAGTAAATATGGCCAACCTGACAAAAGAGAATTTCGAACAACACTTTTTGGACTTAGGAAAGAGGTCATGTACCTTAATGAAACTCGGAACAGCATTTATGATGGCTTGTTAGAGTACAAATTACTACCACGTCACGGGAAAAGGGCAATACTCGAACCTCTTGGTGATGTAATAGGTTACATCTTTGGTTTTCTTACAAATAGGGACATGGAAAGCATTCACAGAAACATTCAAAATCTTGCAGCTAATCAAAAACAGATTATACATGTGGTACAAGAAAGCATATCTGTTTTGAACATGTCTCGTGTTGAGATATCTAAAAATAGACAGACAATCATGCGTTTGGTTTCCAGTGTAACTCGGTTAGATCGGAAACTAGAAAACTTGGTGAACGAATCTTTTAGACAAATAGCAGAAAACAGATACTTTATGGAAATGTATTTAAAACTTGATTTGGTCACATTCGAGATTAGAGAAATGATACAAAACTCTCAAGTCTATCTTGAGCATCTAAAAACTCAGTTGAACTTCCTCACTCTTGGACACTTAACCCCAACAAACATTCCGCCTAGAAAATTATTGTCTTTACTACTTGAGATTAAAGATCATCTTCCTGTTACTCTTTCACTGATGTGTGACCCTAAGACAGATTTATTTAAGTTTTACCAAAACTTGCAGACATCAGCTGTCTTATTGGACAAACAAATTGTAATTGTTATAAAAATTCCTCTCCTAGAAGTAAACAACAGATTTCAAGTTATTAAAGCTTTTAATGTTCCAGTAATTGTCAATAAGGATCAGACGAGTAACCCACAAATGACTACTATGACAGCAACATATCGACTTGAAAGTTCTGGTCTGCTCATTAATCAAGCAAAAACAAAATACGCCCTGCTTTCATCTGATGAATTGGCAAGATGTTCTAATCCTTCAATAATTTTTTGTAGCGTCTCCAGTGTTATTTTCCCAGTGAATTTAGCTAAACTTTGTATTGTTAACTTATTCTTACAAAAATCAAATGAAATTCAGAAATACTGTGAAAGTATTATACGGGTTTATACAAGACTTTCATTTGGGTTAAAACTTATGGGGCACATGTGGGCTATAATCTCTCAGACTGGGTTAAAATTCTCTATTGTTTGTCACAACGGAAACGCATCCACTATAAGCACGAGACCAACCATCGATATTATGCATGTTTCTGCTGAATGCATAGCTAACTCAGAATATTTCTGTCTAACATCAGAATATGACATGAAAAGTGAGTTTCAAATGAAAGAAGATTCTCTTACCTTTCTTAGAAGCATTAGCCTAGAAGACATAAATGTATTGACTCCTTTGGAACAAAAGTATCCAAACTTCTCTAAGATAGAAGTCCCTTCCCACTTAAATCCGGTCAACGAAATGAGCTTAAAATATCTAATGTCAGAATTGGACAGTCCACGTGAAATTAAACCTAGGCTACACTTGGCCAACATATGCCTATCTTCTGCTTGGTTTCGCAGTGTGTCTTATAGCTATGTTAGGTATATACATGTACCGTAAATATGGTCGAAACATATGCAATACTTGTTCTGCTATCTCGAATTTTCATGAAAAAAGTCAAAAACCTAAAACAGGCCATGTCACTCAACACGGCGTTGCGGCTACTGCCACAGAGCAAAGGACAGCTCACGATAAAATTGACTTATCGACGCCATGTAACGACGAGATGTCGCTAGACAAAATTGTTTTTATGGGCCCCAGTTCGACGATGGAGAAATGAAGAGCCTAATAAACATTACGTGTATACATGTACAGTTTATTCAGTGTCAAGACTTGACCAGACTTGTAAATAATGATGGCGCCAATCATAGAATGTTCATAATATTAACGTTATTACATGTTATAATCGATGTGCACATACGTTTTGTGGCTTGTGCATTTAACGCACTTGCCTAACAAAACATTCGTTATGTTTTAGGCAACTCAGGAAAATCAACAAAAGGACAAAAAGCAACAGCAGAATGGCGAACGTTAATCTTGCAGAACTGTACCAATTCTCGTACGACAATGCGTTGTACAACATCGCTAGATTTGGTGTTAACAGACATCAAAATCAACCACAAACGGCGCGAGAATATGCGGAGGAGACACGACGAAACCAGCGAATGGCACACGCCATTGCGTTGGACACGGTGCTGCATGTGGACAGAATGGCAGAACGCCGAAAGACAGCTAAGGCTGTCTACAACAGTAAAACGACACAGACGGGACAAAATGGCACCGATACCGAGTGCCAAACAACCAGTCGCCCCGGGATGCAGTTGCCTGTCACTGGCAGCTTAGAAGACGACGCCTCAGCAGAGCCACGACGCTTTGTGCCTACTAGCAGTGAACAGTGTATGGACGATGTCGATTAGACATTTTGTGGAATTCACTCAGCAGTGCTTTATAGGATAGTAACTGTTAACCATGTGTTCAATAGCTAACTTGTTTATACAACATTAAAGGTTAAAACCAAGAAGCTGCAGAGTGACATTCAAACCAGCTACTGATGACTGAAAACATAAATTTATGAACTGTAATGAAAAGTGATATCATATACTACATGAAATTAATTATGTCATTCAAAATACTATTTTGCATTCTAAAGGGGGGAGGAAAATATGTAACACTATTAATTGCTTTGGGTTTGATTGTATCAGTTTCTACAAGTTTTCATTATTAACTAAAGTGCTTGATCAAGTTTTAAAAGTCTAATATATGCATGCCAGTAAATTTCCTTCCATACAGCTAGTAGAATCCAAGTTAATTTATTCGTTATACTGAACTTAAAATTAAGTAACGTAAGCATAAACGTGAGGCTGGACATGTATGGAATGTGTGAGTGGGGTGTGAGAGTGGTATAAAAGGGCTGTGCGGGAAGTCCCGGAGTGAACATGTTAAGTGCTAGGTTTTAAAGCACCATACTAAACCAATTGAACCTGAGTTGTCGAAATTATTATATGTTAGAAAAAGAAACTGAAAAACTTAAAATGAGTTATTAACTGTGTTATACAGGCCGTCCATGCTAATAAACCCCATTGGTTTCATTGGGTGACAGACTTCAGATGTCATTTCATCCCAATGTCGGTTAAAAGTCCAACAAAATTGGAAGCAACGTCTCAAAATGACCTTTGCAATGTTGACGGGGATGTTAAACCTCAAATCAAACAAACAAACAAATAGGGTTTATAAGTATGGACGGTCCGACACACACCGCTTACATCCACGAAGGCTTAAAGCAGTTTACCAGTACTCGTGTGGGGGTCAGTTTCAGCTCTGCGTGAAAGCATCATGCAGTCCATCTACATTTATATGTCTCCAAGCCCCAATGGGCAGGGGCTAATATACACGTATATTTCAGGAAAACAAACATTCATGATCACTTTATATTTGACAAATTTATGTTTGAGGCAGGCTTAATGAGGATTGAGGAGTATGGGACATGTGTCGAATGTTGTGGGTACTTGTCAGAACATTTCAAATGAGTACCCACAGCATTATTAACAGAGAAAGTGCATCAATTAACCATAAATCAGTGTTCTCTTTACTAATCATGAAATGCAACTACCGGTATTATTTGGCTTGCCACATGTTTTGTTGGTATATTCACCATAATGTTAGATTGTTTTGGAAATTATCAACACAATCAACACTAGTTAGGTCATATTGAGCTGGCCAGTTCACCCATCAACACTTTTCCTTTTCAGGCTTATACAGAAGTGGTTCTTGTGTTGTGGGTATTTGTTAAAATTGTCTCTGTGAGGCAGTTCAAATAAGTACCCAACGTTATTCATCCATTCACCATAAGTCAGTGGTTGTTTTAAACGAAACTGTAAATACGAGTACATGTACTTGATACATGTGGGTTTTGTTTGTTTGTTTCAGAGTTTTTCGGCCCATTCAACCCTATTTAGGTCATATCAATAGAAAAGATTTCACGATTAATCGCATGAAGAATGTTGCCGACAACCGCATCCTCCTGATCACCAGTCAGATGTGTATTTGACTGAGCTAACGATGCCGGCTTTGTTTTACAACCCAGTATCAACACTGTTTGGGTCATGCCAGAGACATGACTTTAAATTTCACAACATATACCTTGAACACAGAGATAATCACAAGGTATCCATTACAGCAGGTGTTCCTGGTTCACAATTTTGCTTTTTTTCATTATGTATACATGTACAATAAAAGTTTTAGCTGATTACTTGTTGTATTTTCCTCTTCAGTAGCCCAAAATATGCCCATGATGTTATGTTCAAGGGCCAGCTGTCTGTGATGGTTTTGTTTCAACTAAGATTTAATGTCCAGTCAACACTATTTAGGTCAGTCCAAAGATATTGCTTCCATCTTTCTTTACTTTTACCTGGCATTGAAATGAAATGAAAAGCCCTGTCATCTGACTCACACCACTGTCTATGCAGGCCCAGTCATTCTAAGGCGTTTATCAGTAACAGAGTCGATCTGAGCTCTGCATGGAAGCACCACGCAGCCGGGTCTATTTCTCCAAGCCCTGATGAGTGAGAAAATGAATTCAGTGTTGTTTTGTTTGATTTGATGTTTAATGTCCCCATCAACACTGCAAAGGTCATTTTTGTGGGACTTTTACCCAGGGATTTTCCTACATTTCATAAGCAGGGTCCAGGGGCCGCTGGGTATGGGAAAAGTAGCTCGCTAATATTTAAAGTTGGGAATTTAAATCGGCTATAACTTTGTCAATTTTGGTTTGATTTTCATCAAAATGTAGCACAAAATCCAAATTGGGAAATTTGTTGTAAAATTTGGTAATATCTGTCTCTAAATTGGGAAAAATAGGGACCGATTATCGGGCCCAAATTTGCACTAGGAAAATCCCTGTTACCCGACATTGAGATGAAATGACATCTCAAGCCCTGTGGCCCAATGAAACCAATAGGGTTTATAAGCATGGATGGTCCGCCTCTCACCGCATTGCCTCGGCAGGCTTAGACCCTCTAAGCGGTTTACCAGTACTTGTGTGTGGGTCGGTTTCAGCTCTGCGTGGAAGTTATAAAGTTCTGTACATATTGTTAACAGGTTGATCACTTCAAAAATATGCCCCTTTCAAGACTATTTCACTCATTTGGAGCAATGCCCCTTTCAAGACTATTTCACTCATTTGGAGCAAAATGCTCATCAGAGGCAAAAAAAAAAGACAGACTAACAAAAAACATCTGACCTTCCATTGCAGAACATTGTAAGACAAATATGTCCCGAGCCAGGCTCGAAAATTAGTTCACATGTATATGTCACTATACTGGTCGGACCAGTTCTAATGAGCTTGTAAGCTAACTGCTTCCAGGAGTGGTACCCAGCTATATTCACCAAGCCCCGAGGTACATAATGTCCTCGCATAATTTGACCGCCCCCGTTAACACTATATAGGTCATTTTGAAGATGTCGCTTCCAATGTACATGTATGTATAAAATGCTCAGATTTTATTCAGTGAAGGATTCTGTATGGCCTTTATTTGTGACTAGCTACATATTTTGAGGCCCTCGCCCATAGTGGTATACACTGAAAATCCTTTTCCGACGGAGCTGCTTATATTATTGATTATAAATAATGCTCAGAAGCAAGCTCCAGCAATATATATCAACAATCACAGTTTTTGTGTTTGTACTGGAGTTTAATGGCCCAGACAACACTATTTTAGGTCATTTGTGAGCTGGTCAGTTTACCTATCGTCACTTTTTCCTGGGCAGGCCTATACATGTATGTAAGCGGTTAACCAGTAGAGGGCACATTCTTAAGCCAGAAATTGACAACTGCCCTTCTTGAAGAAATGACCGTAGAAAATATTTCATGATCAAGCTTTTACTCGACATTGAGATGAAATGCACATTCTTTGGCCAGAAATTGCCAACTGCCCTTCTTGAAAAAATTCCATGATCAATCTCCACGAAAGAATGTTGCCTACCTTGGCAGGTATCGAACCCGCATCCTCCTGATCACCAGTCAGACGCGCACCGAACTGAGCTACCGAGGGCGGCAACAATCACAGTTAAACTTAAACCTAAACCCAAATTTTCCATGTGGGATAATTTCTTTAATACTAAAAATGAATATGATGGGTAATTGCCAGAATTGACAGACTCAGTATAGATGGATAGACCTTGTGATAAAGGCTCTCCCTAATTTTTTCATTAAAAGCGATGATGACACAATGTTATGCAACACCTTGACCCTGGTGCTGCATCACGACATGTTAATGTACCCCACCCACTTTTATTACGAAAGAAGGGAAATCACTTGATTCAAATGCACCTTTTTTTCTTTTTTACTCCTGGTTTCAAAGATAGGTCTATGCATATGATATGTGCGACAGGCTTCTCGGGCAGAAAACGGTGTGGTGTTTTATGCTTGTTTCATGATAGATCGTCTGACTCCCTTCCATTAATTCTCACAAGTGTCTTTTCTATTGAATTTGTGTTAGAAGTAATGTCAAATGAGCGTTTGTCCCAAAACAGTAGACATATTAATAAAAAGGCCAAAGCAGCGATCTCTAAACTTGTTGAAACATCGCCGACATCCTGTTCATCCTCGCTTGAAAAGAAGTTGCTCTCTTCGTCACTTTCCTCATTCCTGGCACTAGTATTATGGTTTTTTTTATTATCGGTTTATATTGATATGGCCGAAAGGTAAAATCTTCATTTATTTCTATTTCTGATGCGCTGTCTAAATCGCTATCAACTTCAAAAACCACTCCGACGCAATGGCCCATAGCTAATAAATGACTGTAAACAGAAATGACCGGCTACAACTGTGACGTCATTTCCGGTAAGGGGAATGCACTCGCAAAGGGAGATAACCGAAGTAACACTGTATGACCGAAGTTTAATTAATTGCTTAATTAATTAATGAGTAAGCATTTTTCTACTTTTTTTTCTTTGAACATCGCTGTTTATACAAAGTCCTACCGAAATCCAACAAAAACCAGACCGTGATAATTGACCTTTAATAAGATCTTAATTAGATTATGGGTCTGTTGTTTATGGTTCTGCCAGAAAGTCCTATTTAAAATCATTGGATACTATCCATCACCAAGGCCTCCGTCTGGCTATGGGAGCCTTTCGTACTTCTCCCGTATTAAGCCTTTATGTAGAAGCAGGTGAACCATCTTTAACTTCGCGCAGAGAGAAACTTTCTCTTCAGTATGCTACTAGACTTGCTGCTAATCCATCTAACCCGGCATCCAAAATTTCATTTCCACCTCAATTTGTGGATAAGTATGAAACTAAACCCACAGCAATCAAACCTTTTGGATTACGTATTTTACCACTGCTAGAAAATTCAGGTATCGACCTTAAAAATATTCGAAAACATGAAACGGCGGAAGTTCCATCTTGGTGTATTAAAAAACCTTCTTTTCTGTTTGACTTACATGATGGTAAAAAATCCGAATCAAATCCAATGCTACTCAAACAAAACTTTCAGGTACTGCAGTCACGTTATGATGATTACCAGCAAGTCTATACTGATGGTTCCAAAGAAGGAGAAAAAGTTGGTTGTGCGTATGTTTCTCAAGATACGCACCAAACCTTGCGCCTTCCAGATGGTTCATCTATTTTTACTGCTGAAACCAAAGCAATAGACCTAGCTTTAGATTTTATCAGTTCTTCATCATTTCAAAAAGCAATTATATTTTCTGATTCACTTTCTGTGCTTAAGGCTTTAGACCATTCATCATCTAAAAATCCTCAAATACAAAAACTGATCGAAAAACAATGAAATTTCTAAAACGCACCAAATCTTGTTTTGTTGGCTTCCGAGCCATATTGGCATTGTCGGCAGTGAATTTGCTGACAAGAAAGCAAAGGAATCACTCAATCTTGATCCGTCTGTTTTTAAAATTCCTTTTAATAATTTTAAACCATTTATCAATAGATACATCTTTTCGGAATGGCAAGGCGAATGGGACCGTGCAATAAATAACAAACTCCATGCCATTAAACCTGTCGTTGGAACTAAATGCTCTCCTCCACAGTTTTCCAGGAAAGAGGATGTAGTATTAACACGACTGCGCATTGGCCATACTAGAGTTACTCATTCTGGTGATGAACAGCCTTCCTGTCTAGGCTGTGAAACATATTTTAATTGAATGTGTATACTTTTCACAGTCCCGTAACTTATACTTCAAAGCTGACACTTTGCAACAATTGTTTCAAGATGTACCTTTTGAAAATATTATTTTAGTCTTAAAGAAATTGGACTTTTTCATAAGATTTAACTGTTTAAGATTTTTATACATATCAAACTTTTTTGCTTTTTTAATATCCTCATAATTCTCAATGCCGTTAACCATTAACCGTTTGACGCTTATGACCCACAAAGAGGGTTGACGCGTCGTTAAACACGAAATCATCATCATCATCATGAGCAAGGCCTTTACCTGCTTATTACCATTTCCGTACCAGGGTTACTTCTGAGGTGGGTGGGCTTCCGTACCGAGGCGAAGATCTGAGTCGAGGCATCCACCATTTCTTGACCCGTGGTAGTCCGCAAGGGCATCGTCCACACGAATTAAGATAAGATGTCGATCGCCAATACGAAATAAGCATAGCCGTCATTGTCTTTTTTGTAGTGAGCCATGTTGGCAGTATCCACGTCCCACTGATAATCCAAAAAAGGTGCCACGACGCGTCTCCGTTTAAACTTGGAACGCGTTTCTCGGCGTAGTCTTCTTGTTTTAGCAACCAATTACGAATTTTGGTTTTACCGAGAACAAATTTGCCGTCCTTGCGCACGGCTCTGTACAATTTCTTCACTCCTCCGTAGGCCCCGGCATGGTTGGGATCGTTATAAATGGTGGCCAAATAATCTTCGTACTTCATAGGCGAAGCCATTTGACTTTTTTCTGGGCTGCGTCTTCTTGTCTCTTTAACGGAATGCCCGGCAGTTGGGATAGGTTACCCCTTCCTGACTGTTGTCTAGCGCTGGATGCATTGAGCTCACACAACACCGTTCGAAATGCGTCCGTCCCGTCTGAATAAAACTCTTTATAGTCTTTCAATTGCACTTTCAGGAGTTCGACTATATTTGACCCGGGGATGTTCCGACCCTGTATAGATACTTCTCCTTTGTCATTCCACGCAACAAGGGGTTGAATATAATCAAAGACGCTTAGCACTCTGTTTTGCATGGACTTTGGAAATCGTAAAATGAGCGCCTCCTCATACTTCGGTGTCCCAAAGTTACTGTTTCTGGCACTCTCGTTTGTATCTAAGACCTCCTCTGCGTGAAGCGACGTCACAGGGACGTGTTCCATCATAGGAGGCTCGTCCATCGATAGTAAACGTTGATAGCGGTCGTAAGGCAATAACACCATTTTCTTCATGCCTGCTGGTATACTACGGTATCTTCTCCGGGAAAGACTTTGGTACGCACGCGATAGGCTTCTTCCGCACCCGGCGAAAAGTCCAGCACCTAATACCCGTAGGGCTTAGAGGTCGCGTCCATAAGAAAGGCGTTTTTACCCAAGAACGCCTGCCGAGCCAAGCACTAGGGTTGAGACACGTCTCTGGGATTTTTCATAAGCACGTAGATGTGGGTGTTGAGGTTGATCGTGCGACTGTGCTTTCCCTTGCAATATCGATTTGGTTTATGTAGAGCACGCTCAGGTGTAAATGGTGCACAAACAAACAAACTTTCCATCTCCGACGATGCTGTCACGTGAGCCATCAGATCGTCCAGAATCACCAAGTTACAGCTGCTGGAACTGGAGAGGTCCTTCAACGTCTCTTCACTCGGTAAGCATTGATGGAAAGTTACGAAAGGCAACTCCTTTTCCACGGTATCGTAGAGAGGTTGATAGATGCCGTAGCAATGCAACACTTTCTCTGGCGGTGAAGAAAACATGTCGTCTTTCTCTCGCAAGAGGCGGTGAGTCCAACAGCTCTTGCCGCTCATGGTGGCTCCCGATACGGCGATTGACGTACACTCCGGGAACGGATACATTGTGACTGTGGTGACTTTGAAGCATTCGCATTTTATACCCCTAATCTTCGAAATTGCTGGCCAGCATGTCGATCAGCTCGTGATCATCGACTTTTTGTTCTTGCGGCGGAATGGGACACAACGTGATATCGAGAGGCTCCGTATGAATCCCGTCAGCCAACACTTTTCTCTTACAATACAAGTAGGAGAAGCCCCGTCGTTCCTGGGTGTACGTATACACGGCGTTGTTTCGGACTCGAAAGCCTCGATTACATCCACTCTGAGCGTGATGCGTTTTTAATACTCGAAGAAATTTGGCCATGGGGGATGACAAGTGGCGTTTGCTCACCCCCTTCGAACTGACTTTGCACTCGTGGACACGGTGCGCCCGCAGTCGTTTAGTTTTGGACCGATTCAAAAGTCGAGAGGCGGTAATGCGGCAGCTGGAGGGTTGAACTATCTTGGTTTTACGTACGATGTAGGTCCTGCTGCAGAGACCGATCATTTCGTCCCCTTGGTATTCCAGTTTGAACAATCCCGGTGTACGCTTGTCGTACTTGGCGCGTTTGACACAGCAGGTACGCGGAAACCAGTGGTGTTAAGCGTCAGCTTCGATGTCCATATCGGTGCAGTAGCCCCGCAGTCCTCTCTGGTACTCCTCTTTCATCTCCGGTTTGATAATGTCCTCGAGGTCGGAACCGGAAATGGCCATATAGGCGCTGTCGGTATCCATTTCGCAATACTCGAAATCGGCTCGATCCACGTACAGATCCATAAAATCGTAATAGAACTCCAACATCCTAAGCTTAGCATACTGCAAAATGAAATACCCGAGTTGGATGGGCAAGTCCAGCTTAATTGTGCGTTTCGCCATCTCCACTTCGTACAACTGTTCTTTATCCAAACACTCCAATTTGTGAAAGAGGGGGTCGTTGACTTTGAGACATGTTTCGTTTTCGCCTTGGGCGTATTTGATCTGTCTGTGCTTGGTCGTGTCCATGATCAGCGAGCCGTACCCAGAATTGCCGATAACTTTCATAGTGTCGGCGATGGTGGCCGGGTCTGCGTCTCCTTGTCGACGAGCGTCGCTCACCTCCTCGACAAACTCTCTAAAACAGCGTTGTTGTTGGAACTCGACGACTTGGTGAATTTTGGTCACCATCAAGCCATGGTTGAGGTACCACTGGAGCAGTGGATTGGCCAGCAAGATCTGTCGGGCTTTCATGCCTCCCACCAGTAATCTGCGAGGTTGGTCCGACAGTTGATACTCCCAGATATGAGCCTGCATGTGCTCTCCAATGTCCTCGATAGCAGTGTCCGTGGTACAAAACAGTGGATACATTTCTCGAAAGTAGCCTGGCAACTGCTGTGGGACCTGGATGTCGACTTCCACCATACCGAAAAGTTCTCCTTTCACTACGCCTCGCAAGATGACCCCTTCAATGATCTTGCCCTTGTGGCAACGAAAGAATCCCGGGCGTCTGGCATCGATAAAGTCGTAGATTTGGGGATGCTGACGACAGTATTGACGAAACTCGCATTCCCATATTTCAATGACTTGATGATCTCGCTTTAAATAAGCCGTAGTGTCCAGGGTCTTCTGATACTTTTGGACTCTGGTGGCAATCCATTTTGCGTTACGGACCCCTCTCGTGACGTTACATACATGTCCATGCCAGTAACACCCATGGAATTGGAACACAGTGCCTTTGTCTTCGGTGGCAATCCATTTTGCGTTACGGACCCCTCTCGTGACGTTACATACATGTCCATGCCAGTAACACCCATGGAATTGGAACACAGTGCCTTTGTCTTCGGGGTGAGTGGGCGGCACGAAACCATCCACGGGGTATTTGCCTATTGTGACCTCTCGTCCGGTGTTCAGTCGGTGTTGAATATCTATTCCGTGAGTTTGCGCCAGCCAATCCATCCAGTAATAGGCAGACATGTATATTTGTCTCGTAACTCTGGTCGGAAGTCGTTGTCGGCAAGTCGTCTCACGAACGCTCCCACGGGCATGGGTTGTCCGCTGGCCTGGAGATACAAGGCATTTGCGTCGAATCCGAGGATTGAACGACACGGCTTCTGACCTCGGACTCATGTTTGGGCGGCGCAGTGGTGCCGGGTGAAAATAATGCTCGGTCCGCCCACAATGTTGCCGTTGATGGTTCGGTACAGATCCTTACTGTATTGGTCAAATAGGGCGAAGCTGGCATTCTTGTTCCTGGCCGTCTTAAACAGAAGCTGCCGGGCGATGCCGGGAACAGAAATGGCAGTTTTGAACACGTCTACGCCTTTTTCGAAATAAAACTGTTGAAACTTTTGTACAGCGTCGACGCATGGCCCGACATCGAGATTGTTGTACCAGACGAGGAAGTCCCGAAAGTTCGTCGTCTCTCTGTCTCGCCAGATCCTCTGGCAATACGCGTACTCTTCCTCCGAAATGTTGCTGCCCTTTAAATGACTGTAGAAAGCCTCGTGGAGAGGGAGTGAGGTAGAATCGAGCTTGGTGACGTCGTCGAACCATTCGTAGGGGAAGAACCGCTTCTGTTCGGTCACATGAAAGGCCTTGAGGAAGCCGGCGTAAGAAGACCCAGCGACCAGAAACTGGGACATGTCCAAGAATTTCAATGAATCCGCGGCGACGAACATGTAGGCGTTATTCTTCTTCACTACGAACGTTCCAGGGTCGTCATACATTTTCAGATGTTTGACCAAGCTGCGTTTGATGAGGTTCAAGTCGTACTTGGCTGAATTGAATCCCAGCACTGGCACCTGTCGCATGTAGATTTCCATGCGGCCGTAGATTTTCTGAAGCGGATGCGAAGGCGTTTTAGTTTCACAGTCATCTTCCATGGTCTGATCATTAGCCACCTCGTCTCCGCTACGATCTTGCACATCCGCCTCAGAATTAAGCCCATCCTCTTCACTCTCCCTGAGTTTTACGTCTATGGCTTCCAACACCCACCCCCACTTCTCCTCAGCCAGTTCGTAGACCCGATTGGCAATGCCGTTCATATGGGAAACCATATGTGCCATCAACTGGTCCTTGTCGGCGTCGACGAGACACACGGGGTCCGTGTAACCTTCCACATTACTGCAGAGGGAGACGCTGACAGGAACGTGTTTGTGGGTCCACTGCAGTATGTCTGTCTGTCTGTCGGTTGGTCTTGAACCTTTTGGAGGAGCGCCTCGAAATCGTAGCAAATGTACCACGGGAACATGCGTTGATCGTCCGGCACGTGGATGTATTGGTGCAGTTGATCAAAAATGTTATCCCTGTCTCGATGAAACCCGCCCGGGTACACGCACTTGGTTTTATCGGTGCATCTTTTCTGATGACGGTGCAGATTCCCGGCATGATCGTAATGGCGCTCGCATGTCCTGCACTGGTATTTCTGCGCATACACGGCGAAATCCCGAATGTAGGACAGGTGCTTTTCATACAAATTGACATACATCGGTCTCATGCTGTCCTCTAGACTTGTAGACCGACCATGCGAATCCGTCTTCTGTCAGTTTGTAGACTTCCAGGTTCACGTCGAAGCGGGTTTCGAACTCGGGAAAGTCCTCAAAACTCAACCCTTCGAAGTCTTCTATAGGTTCGTCGGTCCACTCTCGGTATAATCGCTTGGCTGCACCTTCTATGCTTTTGATCTCGTGACCACGTTGGAGGGCGAGACAACGAAACGCGCAAAGATTATCGTCATACAGCTTCCCGTTCTGTTGATTTTTCACCAAGGGATAGAGACTGTCCTTCTTCATAAGGTATTCTTGCAGCTTGCCTTGACCCAGAGGGTAAAAGTTTGAAGTTACCAGAAAATGAACGTTAGTCACAAGCACGGGTATCCACTTGGTGTCGGGACGTCTCAACAGTTTGGCGAGGATGTCTTTAGCCTGTAGTTGGCGGCGGAGACGCTGCAGGTCGCCCCTTCGCGAGATGTAGATGGGTCTTTCAAATACCCCGCTGTTGGAGTAGGGTACGAAGTACCTGTAACGACCTGTCTCTCTATGTTGAAGGATTACCCCGAATACTAGATTAAGACGAAACGCTCTATGTTGTCTTTGATAAATGTCGTCAGCAAAGACCATGAATTGATCGACTTTGACATCATTCGTCAGCGGGAAGTAGTTGTCCGAATGGTACCTTGTCGATGGTTCTCCAAAATGAGAGGAGCGTTGGCTTCGTACACCTGGCGCAAAGCATCGTCTCCGTCCCTGGGTGTCGCCTCGTTAGGACCCCAAGGCCGAGGTTGTAAGGCTCCGCCATGCTGGTTGTAATGTTCTTTCATGCCATGAATGTATAAGTCTCGGCGGTTGTCAAACACTTCCGTACAGCGCCGGCATCTGAGCTGAGACGGAAGAGATTCTGTCATGGAGGGCGCTATTCTATCCGCTGGTTGAACAGTCTCCTTCTTCGACTGGCTGGGACGAGGCTTGGGGGCTTTATCATGCCACTGAAGTTGACGTCGCAGTCCGTAGGCTGATGCGCAGCGTTTTGAGCACTTTGGACATTCATGGACGGTTTAGCCAGTACAGGTTTTCTCGTGTCGAGTAACACCTTTGCGATACGTAAAGGCACTGTGGCACTTGGAGCACGAATGCTTCATCTGCTTTTCGTGCGCCGCTCGTACGTGGGCTATCAACGTATTCTTGTGCTTATACGTCTTGTCGCTGGTGTCACAATGGTACATGGCGGTGGAACTGCCAGGGTCCTGAAAATACAGAGTGTGATTTTTGACAAAAATTCATTTTGTTTTGACATAATTAAACAAAAAGCTTATCACTTGAATGTTGCACATTTGTTATAGGAATGGTTATGATATAAGGGATCGCACAAGTTTTAACAATTCAACACAACAAATAGTAGCTGAGCAACGAATAGTAATATTCCGAGACTCCTCCTCTGCGGTCTTCCAAGTCTGGTCTTCTTTCCCTTGACTGAACCCGACTGATAGGGACCTGAAGCACATGAAGCACAGAGGACGTCGTTTTCAAAATACCGATGAGTGAGTGAGTTTTTTTTAGTTTTACGTCCCACCAACAGCTTAGGTCCATCCGAAGTGAAGCCCGGGATCGAACCTGCGAACCCTGGTTTACTAGGCGAGAAGCATAACCATTGCACCACGGGGGCTTCTATCAAATACCGATGTCTTACACATGACAGTTCGGTGTTGCGCTGTTCTCATTGTAATCTTGTTTAAAGCATCAAACGAGTTTATCAAGTCAACGAAGTGTTAAGAATGCTTACATTTAGAGTCTCCTGCTCTTCGGTCTTGTTTTCTATTACCTCGTCATCTCGAGCCTCTCTCCCAACATGAACCTTAAAAAAGAATGTAAAATTAAATCATAGAGCTGGTCTAAACTGAATAATAGGCGTAAACCACATTTCCATTTTAGATTTTAGAAAGAAGTAACCATATAATGTGGCACCTAGAGATTTACCCTTATCCGTTCTGTTGGTAAAATGTGTTTCTAAAACGGGAGACTCAAACATCCTTTCTTAAATCAGATAAAGAATGATTTATTATTTTTTAACAATCGGTAGTTATAAAACTAGCTAATGGGTATTACATCTAAATCACGTATGTATTAAAGTTTACTGGTTATAACAATTGAAACGCAGTTTACAGGTTACAACACCATTGATACGAATTGAATGTTTGTTTGGCCGAAAGAGACTCACGTTGAACAACCTAAAATACAAAAGGCATTTGGATTAAAATATTACTTACGTTGCCGTTTAAGAGGTCCAAATCACAATGGAGATTCTCGTGAAACTCGAGTTTTTCAGAGTCTTGAAAAAACACTCCGCAAAACTTGATAGGTCTAGCCATTCTGAAAATAATAATGAAGATACACGGACTTTAGCCTGACATAAGCATGTGGCATAAAAGAATATATGCGCAGTCTACTCCTACAAGATGTTTAGTCGTGGAATGATCAAACAGTTAAAGAAATTGGGGAGGGTTCCCAAATGTTCAATCTGGCTTTAACTGGTTTGGCAGCGAGCATCCTGGAAGTCTGGGAGGGGGTCAAAGACAGTCGCAGATCGGTGCAACGTACTCGGGAGGGTCCCTAGAAGTCGAAACTATGGTTAACTCGTTTGGCATCGCGAATGCTGGAAGTCTGCGAGGGTGTCAAAGACAGTCGCAGACCGGTGCAATGTACTCGGGAGGGTCCCTAGAAGTCGAATCTATGGTTTACTCGTTTGGCACCGAGACTCCTGGAAGTCTGCGAGGGTGTCAAAGACAGTCGCAGAACGGTGCAGATGTACTCGGGAGGGTCC
Organism: Lucinisca nassula; assembly: GCA_963580285.1. Lineage (NCBI taxonomy): Eukaryota > Metazoa > Mollusca > Bivalvia > Lucinida > Lucinidae > Lucinisca > Lucinisca nassula. Next base: position 95,094,724 of record OY757020.1, on the reverse strand, counting down.
CTAAAACTCGAAACTATGGTTAACTCTTTGGCACCGAGAATCCTGGAAATCTGCGAGGGGTCAAAGACAGTCGCAGATCGGTGCAAATGTACTCGGGAGGGTCCCCAGTCCGCCAAACTGTCCTTAACTCGTTTGGCATCGGAAATCCTGGAAGTCTGCGAGGGTGGTAGACCGTTTACTGACCTTAACTCGACTAACACCGAGGGTTCTTGAAGGTCTGCGAGGGTGTCAGGCAGAGGCGTAGACCGAAGACATACACATGGGGAAATCTCTAGAGAATATTGGAACCGGGTATAAAGTCTATGTGGCCATCTGTCCGACTTTACAGATTTGTTTTTTTTGTCGTGTTGAGGTGAGGTAAGACCCACATCAAAGTATAGACAGTCGGACGAACAGTGAGAAAAAAACAGGTTGCAGTATCTAAGGAATTTAATAAAGAAACGTAAAAGAAAATCTTACCTTTTGGATTTGAAGTTACACCACTGATACTACACAATTCCCAAACACTGATTTGACTATAACACAACTTTTATTTCTCCAACAATTGCTGTGAGATGTGTTTTTTTTTGTCGCGAATGAAGCGTTTCTGTAGGTTCATTGTACATGTATACAGTCAAACCTGTCTTAGTGGCCACCTCTATTAAGCAAGCAGCCTGTCCTAAGCAAGCGGGCATTTTGTTCCTGAAAAAGGCAAATGCATTAAAATTCACCTGTATTAAGCAAGCACCTGTCTTAAGCAAGCACATTTTCATTATCCCTGAGCTGCTTGCTTAACACAGGTTGGACTGTATATACTGGGTTTTAATAGCCCGGTAATCCGGATCACACTTACTGCACTGTTCCACAAGATTAGCGTGGAAGCAGTAGTCACTCTGTTCGGTGATGTGTTCCCTCACCTCGTGCAGTATACCGTCTGCTTCAGACATATATGAGGCTCGGCAATAACTACAAAGCCACGCTACTTCAGCTTCTAGTTATCCGGTGAATTCCTCTAAACGCCGCGCTAAGTAAGCGACACTGAGTTGTGAGTTACATATAGCATCAAAAATAACGCAGGGTAGTTTGATGACTTTACTACCGCTTCGTAGTAGAATGTAGATCTCGTGGTTGTATCGTTTCACGATGAGAGAAAATCGCTCCTGTAACTGACAAGTGACCTGATTTGGTTCCCAATGAACAGCGGTAAATTCCGCCAGAGTTGTCACGTCTAGCTGCTTTTGAGTCATGTTGGATACTTCGAAGCTTTCTGATGTGTCAACAATATTAGTGAAACGTGATGCATTCAGACAGTGACCAATAAGAAAGCTCGTAACATGAACCAATGGTGTCCTCTTTTACTCACACCAACATCTGAGCCTGATTTAACCCCTTTCTTTTGTTACGAACTGAAACCTGTCAGTGTCACTTTGATTTATGACTTGTCATTAATACGTTCCTTTGTTCCTACATTCCGTTGTCTCGGGTAACATACATGATGGATGGCATTCTTTTGTTGCCTTGAATAGACCCGTCGGTGTCACTTTGATTTATGACTTGTCATTAATACGTTCTTATGTTCCTACATTCCGTTGTCTCGGGTAACCGGATGCCTGTCAAAAATGATTAATGACGTTCCGCGGAGGATAATGTCATTGTCCTCCTTTTAGGACATATGGCAGAGGAAGAGCAAGAAAGGGAAATACGGGTCCCTCTATACTACTCATATGAATTTATTATGGAAGGTAATCTGCGTTTGTGTATTTTCCTGTACCATTTTGATGTTGCAAAGACATTTATGAGCCGAACATTACGTTTTCATGAAATGCATGGTCTGAGTAACAATGTTTTGTTCATGTCTGTTCATTTCAAAAGTTTTGCTGAGTGACAATTGTTTTGATTTTTTTATGTCATAACAGTTTTCAAATGACATGCTTCTAGTCTCCAGATATTTTCATAAAGTTCTTTTATCTGGTTTAATTCACAAGGGGATTTTTTATTTTCTTTTGTCCGGGGATGTAACATAGCATGATATGTCTATCTTCTAATTTCTTGCACACCAGACAAGGAAATCCGTGATTTTACCCTGGGATAGAAATTTATGTTCTGACCCTGGTGTTCCGACCCCAAATCGAATATAATCGCGTGTTTGATAAATGCACTGGTTGATTACAACCTCATGTGCGGCGTCGTCATGCGTGACGTCACTAAACATTCCTGTTGTGTCATCACAAAATGGCGGACGTCGGTAACCGAAGTGACAGCCGCATTAAAAATTCGCAATAGAAATGGAAGGTATGCAAGAAAAAGAATCCAATATGGGTGTTAGGGGTGGATAGAAAAATCCGTCCCTCGGGATCACTGTCCGGCATCACTCGGCAAGCCTCGTGATGGCGGACAGTGTCCCTCGGGACGGATTTTTCAATCCTGCCCTCACACCCATATAAGATTCTTATATTCTGGGCCATTTCACTTTGGCATTAATTAGTTATTGTTAACACCAGCTTCACCATCCCAATGTGTGGTCAGTCCCTAATCACCTCTTTGGGCCTTAACCCTCGTCCTGCTGAATATTCATATATGCCACACCCACTACCAATTATCAACCAATTCGATTACTTGATGCAAATTATTACAACAAATTCACAACCTGAATGACAATGTAGATCCTGATCAGATGGCTTCTTCAGAAGCCATCTGATCTGGATCTACATTGTTTCAAAGAAAAGGCACATCCGGGTTCAGCAGGACAAGGGTTAATGGAGTTGAAATATTTGAACAGCTGGAAGCATGACACGATATATAAAGGGAGGTCTTCTTTATGAGAGGCATTCAAGATTTGGGATTCAAATACTTGGCCACATATATTTTGGCTTTTACCATCCTAAATTTTATTTCGGAAAGTTTTAATGTAGAAATTATTTAAGTTTAGTGTTGGGAACTGAAAAAAGAAGATAATGTCACATGTGTATAAGTGATATTTGTTCTTTCTTTAGTTAATAACCCCAAAAAGAAGAACAGACATTGAAAAGACGTTCATGTATGGTTACAAGGAAAACACCTTAAACTATCACATGGCATTCACCGCAGAAGATGGAAGACTATTCCACTGAGGAATAGTTCTAGAAAGAGTTTTTCTGGGCATCACAATAGGACTGATACCATCGACACTGGGGTTATTTGCTCTTGATGCCCTTGTCCGGGTTGACACTGTTGCAGGGGTCAAGTACCTGTCCTTGTTAATTGATACTGTACCCGAAGGTATATTGTAGAAGAAGGTTAAGGAGGACTGCTCACGACGGGTCTCCAGGGATGACCACTCTAGCTCATCAAGCATGTCACCGACGCTACTTCTATTTCGCCATCGTCTGCAGGTCCATCGATCAGCTGTCATCTGCACCTTCTCAACCTGCTTAATCGTTTTAACATAGGGGTGCCAAATGGGTGATGCTTATTCGAGTTGAGGGCGAACCAATGTTTTATATGCAACATCGTTTGTCTGCCGAGGTACAAAAGCAAAATTACGTCTAAGGAATCCTAAGGTCCTAGTTGCTTTACTTGTTATTTCCGAGACATGTTGACACAAGATATTTGGCGGAATGAACCTGCTCCAAAGTTTGCTGATGAAGTGTATAATCATATTTAAATTGCTTGTCCGGAAGGTGTCGTGACACCCTCATTGATAGGTAGCTTTGCACTAAATACTGGAGGTACTGGGTTTTATCACTTTGGGACAGAGCTTTTAGTTGCAGTCTAAATACCAGGCAGGCTTCCATTGGATAAATATCTCATGTTTCATTTCAATGTGAGAAAAGGATAGTTATAAGGAAATAAAATGATGTGTGTTTTATAAATATATCTGCAAGCTCAAAGAAATTGTGGATGATATTATCTTGTCACCTCTCCGTTAAAAAGCCGGCTTGTACTCACTGCGAATCTGCATGTAAACAAACATGGCGGACCATAACTTGAAAAGGAGACGGGCAACATGTGGATTTTTTCTCATCAACTTGTTGAGCTAGAATGGCTCTATAAATAAGTAAGGTTTGAAAAGTTTTGCATTTGTAGTTTTTGTGGGAGCATGTAAAAGGTTACTATTGTCGCCTATGGAAAATATTTAGTGGTAAGCTCCCTATACCAAAAGTTTGAAAATCAGTCCCACACTCCAGTTTTCAGTCATTACATCATATTTTCACACATTGGTAGGTTCTATCCAATTCTGTATCATAAAATGGATATTCCTGGCATGTTGTTTGCCATAGAAACTGTAAAAAAGTGTAAGGTGTGTGGTAATTTAGGTCTAACTGGGTGTTTTTGATCAGTTTTTGCTTCTGATCTGTGCATTTGTGGGGGGGGGGTGTACTTTAAAGCCATATTAATCAACCGTTAATGGGTTTGTTTTGGAAATAGTCTTGCAGTAAGTGTATAACCAGAAACACAAGAGAAAGAATCTACTCCATCTGGAATATAACAGTAAGGTTACATGGTTTTGGGCCTTGGTCTCTATCGAAAGCAAAACTTCAAAATTGTCTCTGCTGCAATATCGCGATAAGTTTTCTCATCTCTTATTGGTTCTTATTGATTAGATTCATGTTAAAGGATCTGAACAGATATATATCCACTATTTCTCATGGTATTGAGGCATTTATAATCATTTTTGTCAAAGTTTTATCATCAAAATATCCTCAAAATGCCATTTTTACATAAAATAGGGGGTATAGGTGTGAAATCAGCCATAAATACCAGTTGGTATGCTATTAAGGCATACTTTAGTGCATTTTAGGATTGAAGTGTTCCAAAGACATAGGAGAAGAATTGCTGATGCCAGCCGGTGTCTGGGTTTCATTCCAGAAAGAGGTAAACTTTGCGCTTTTTCACAAAATACTGTTTGTTCGGCTATCATTGTAGAATCTGAAAGCGATAACTTTTTCGCAAACTTCAAAGATTCTTTGTCACTGAACATTTATTATGCATGCTTAAATTATTAGATATGATCTAAATTTCTATTTGACAATGCTTTTGATGGATCATAAAGACAATAAGGGTTTGGTATAGGTAGCTTTGCACTAAATACTGGAGGTACTGGGTTTTATCACTTTGGGACAGAGCTTTTAGTTGCAGTCTAAATACCAGGGAAATAAAATGATGTGTGTTTTATAAATATATCTGCAAGCTCAAAGAAATTGTGGATGATTTTATCTTGTCACCTCTCCGTTAAAAAGCCGGCTTGTATTCACTGCGAATCTGCATGTAAACAAACATGGCGGACCATAACTTGAAAAGGAGACGGGCAACAGGTGGATTTTTTCTCATCAACTTGTTGAGCTAGGATGGCTCTATAAATAAGTAAGGTTTGAAAAGTTTTGCATGTGTAGTTTTTGTGGGAGCATGTAAAAGGTTACTATTGTCGCCTATGGAAAATATTTAGTGGTAAGCTCCCTATATGAATGGCATTTGGCTACATTGAACTTCCCGATGACCGTTATATCGAGTCGTAGCACTGTATTTATGACATTGCTGCTACAGCATTTAAATATCAAGCTACCCACGGCACTGTAACCAGTTAAACGTTTAAGGACTATGAAAATGTCTTCCTTGCACGTGGGTTAAAATTCATGGGTGTTTAGCATATTGACATATTTCTAGAAAAACAACCCATAATGTTCAAAATTAAATGAATGTATATTAAACATATATATATATATATAATATATATAAACATGTACATTAAAAAAGGTATTTTTGCTGTTGGAAGAAAAAAAATAAAAATTCACTTTGTAAGAAAAATACATTTCAAAATGGTCCATTTTTGAACGTCTGTTTCTCCATTGTCCTTCATTAGAAACATGCTAGGGTCATTCCAAAATAAATGTGCGTTTTATGTCCCTGTAAATCCTTGAAGCTTAACACACACACCAGTTTCGTTTTAATGCACACTACTTATTTTCTATGTAATGTCAATCAAAACTGAGTCTAAACATATTAAAAATGTTCACATTTTATATGAATATATTTACAAAAATGATAATCCGAGATGGTAGGGGCTTGCTTTTTGCATGTCCCTGTATGGTACCTTTGATATTTATCAAGAATGAACTTCAATAGCATGCCCCCATCTGTCACCCACTTGGAATTTTTAAGCAAATGATACTTAACTTTAATAAAATCTAGAAACACTATGTACAATAAGACAATTTCAAGCGTTCTTTAAGGCTTTACGTTTTGTCCCTGTATTTTTTGTCAGTTCCGTAACGCTAACAAATATTTTATTTCAGAAAGATATTGAAATTTCTAAAAGAAATCCCCTTTGACCACCCTTCAAGCACTTAATGTTGGGAATAGTTCAGTGAATATTTAACTTGGATAGCTGATGATAAAAGTCAGGGACGAAGACTTAAAGACGTCAATTTAGATGAGTACCTTTTCTGTATGTCATTACCGTACACCTGTTTAAAAGCTTATCTTCCCCTGAATGTGTTTAGTTATCGTACTTACAGCTACATCATAAGTGTACATACAATAATTGAACAGCACTACAAGGCCTCCATTAACATAAGGAATGAAAAACTGATAAAAACGATGAAACTGTCATTTCCGTAACCGTCATTTCCGAAACACTGTTGGTTATGGTAATGACATGATACCAAGTAATACTGGGATTCGTTCAGTTTTTTCGTGATAAATGCATTGTTTGATGCATACTGAAGTGATACAATTAATATTTGTAGCTATAAACTGACCTGTGTCTAAGATATGACCGATAATTTAACTGTCATTTCCGTAACGTCATTTCCATAACAAGAAAAATGTGTCATTTCCGTAACTTTTCTTGTGATTAAACCCCTCTTACAGGCTAATTATACCATGCAGACAAATGTATGCATGTTTTATAGATACTTACTTGTCCAAGAAATAATATAACACAGTAACTGATTACTTTATCCAAAATTTAAACAGAAAAAGCACAAATCAAATATTAGAAAAATGTATTTTGGCCTTTTGAACGTGTAAACTTTCAATGTTTTTTTAATTTTGAGTGAGATATTCATTGATTTTTGGTTGTAATGTTTGCATCATAACTGCAACATATAATTTATATAAAAATAACACATTCAAAATTAGAAATCAAACTCTTATGGGTCTTTATATGTGTGTTACGGTAATGACATCATTGCCATGGCATGCATATTAAAAGATGAAACATTATTTTTTGGCAAGTATGAGGTGTAGTTAGTGATGCCTTTTCATTCAAACCCTATCACAATTTAACTATATCATGAAAAATGATAGAAATAACAATATTGCACATGAAGCATTTCACTGTCCAAACTGTACATTATTTTAAGAATGACCCGCTATTTGTACACCAAAATATACTTCAGTTTGTGTACCAGCAAGGACGAGGCGTGATTTTTCCAAAATCTGCCATTATATTAAACATTATATCCATGCCGATAGAACCCCTATCAACTGGTAGAGTTCATTTTATCAGTCACCCCTATATTAATTGCATTGTAGCACATTGGCCTGATAAACATATGCTATCTCAGGACAAGTGAGCTTTATCAGGTCAACGTGACATTGCACTTCTTAGAACTGGACTGCTGGAAAAAAAAAACTGGCAAAAATGTAAGTGTATAATGGGATAAACTGATAAATAGAATACCAGATTCGGTCATTTGATATCAAGTTTATCAGGCTCGGCTTCGAGAACGCATGTAGAATCGCTCGGCAAGCCTCGCGATTCTACAAGCGTTCTCGAAGCCTTGCCTGATAAACTTGATATCAAAAGACACTCACCTGGTATTCTCTATATACATTGTCATCCATGTTCACAGTATGACACAGGGGTAAATAAGCGTAGCGATAATAAAAATTCTGTCAAATCGTTATGGCTTTTGGACAAAACAAACAATTTTCCCCTCCTGTATCTATTCTGTGCATAATAATATTTACCAAATTAACGGAAAAATAAAGGAAAGCATGATCTGGGCATTAAAATATTTAGAATAAAAAGTAGAAGTAAAACAAAGATCAGGAATTGATACAATTAACTTACTCCACCCATAAAAGACACCAAAGGGAAAGAAATACAAACATTAAGCGACCAGAGCATAATGGAAACCTAAACAAAGGAAGGCCATAAGGACAGTTACTTACCCACAAAATGGCCATATGGCCATCCAAAATTAAAAGACACAAGTGATACACACCGTAAGTAACAAACAACAACATAAATGAATCGCCACAGAAGAGCCGCCTTGGAACGGTCAGTGGAAGATTTCCACTGGGGGGGGGGGGGGGGGGGCTTAAATCGATTTTACGTGGCCACAATCCTCGCCCTTACTTCCGTCGCGATTTAGACAAATAATTTGTTCAGTCCGCATGAAGGCCTCCTAACTCATCAGTGCAACATCTCCGTGAACACAAAAATCAAAGAACCACAGAGGTGAGACAACGGTGAGGACTCGACAGCAAGAAACCACTGAAATCCGTTTTGCAGGATATTTTTACCCACGATTTGCATGTTTATACCCTGATTTACCAGGAGAATTTACCGACCATGTATACAGTAATGGCTGTCAAAATGACCGTTCGGTGGTAGTTTAAATGGATGCATATAATATTATTATCGCAGTTTTTGGAAAAACTACTTCTCATCGTTGCTAGGACATGGGATATACTTTAGGTTGATGTAAAAACTGAATGTTTCCGGGGAGGGACAATGGAGAAACCGATGTTCAAAAATTGACCATTTTGAAAGGTAAATTTTCTAATTAAGTTATTATTTTTTCTTCTAACAACAAAAATACACTTTTTAATAAGCATATTTTATGATTTTTCATATAATTTGGAACATTATGGTTGCTTTTGTAGAATTTTATAGACAATCTGAACAACCGTAAATTTTAGCTCACGTGTTGGGTAGACATTTGTATATACCTTAAAAAGTTTAAAAACGCAATATTGAATTCTGAAATAATGGGGAATGCTTACTAAATTGCATTTTATTAAATAATTACTCAACGTATTCGTACCATTTTTCTATTGTCGATTACACACATACGGACCCTTTAAAACACCATTTAAGTCCAATGGTTATGTCCCCTGAGAAAAAAAAAAACATTGTATATTTTTTTTTTTCCATTTTGAGGGCTCATTTTCAGCCTTTTTTTTTTTAAGAATACGGTATGGTATTAAATGGCTAAAACTACAGTGAACATTGGCTCAATGTATTCCAGATTTCGGTACATGGACAGATTTTATAGGATTTCCTTAGTAAGCGTTGTTTTGAATATTTTTACACATTTCGGGTGATTGTCCGTTTTGAAGATCTTGTCCCCACTTACAAATGCGACAACACACAGAATATGAAAGTTTAGACTTTGATCTTTCCTATTCAGGTAAGTTTATCCTTTCGAACCACCGACTAAGTAAATTATTTTAAATTTGTCTGAATGGCAAGGCTGGACGTTACATTGTAACTCCGTGCCATTAAACCAGAACAAAGTTCTCTCCTGCACGATTTTCCAGAGAAGAGTGTATTTTTAACTCGACTGCGAATTGATCATACTAGAGTTACGCATTGTTACCTTTTAAATTGTGACGATTAGCCTACACATGCAGCCTTTCAACATAGGTGAGTGCGTGTTTCAGGTGCGAATGGGATGTTTTTTTTTTCATGTTTGTGTATCTTCCCATTTGGTGTTTCTGATGGGACCTGTGGGTTAATTGTATCGATTCCTGATCACCGCCTTTTCTACTTGTTCTGATACCTGCAGCCTTAGTCTGCTACGTGGGCCATAAAGTGGTTACAACCCCCCCCCCCCCAAAAAAAAAAAAAAAAAAAAAAAAAAGATTCAGGAACAGAAAGGTTATATACAACATTTTTTAGCTCACCTGTCATGTAATGACGAGGTGAGCTTTTGGGATCACTTTTCATCCGTCGTCAGTGCGTCCGTCCGTAAACAATTTCTTCAAACGACATCTCCTAAACCACTGATCGGATTTTGACCAAACTTCACAGGAATGACCCTTAGGCGGTCCCCTTTCAAAGTTGTTCAGATGGTTCCGGTCCGTTGCACATCTAGGTCACAGGAGCCAAAAATTGATTTTTTCACCGAAAACTTAAAAAATCGTCTCTGAAACCACAAGGCCCAGGTCTATGATATTTGGTATGAAATTTCATCTAGTGGACCCCTACCAAGATTGTTCAAATTATGGTGCTGGGGCCAAAAATGCCCCCGACCCGGGGCCCTTTGGTTTTACATAGGATTATATAGGGAAAATCTTTAAAAATCTTCTCTGAAACCGCAAGGCCCAGGTCTTTGATATTTGGTATGAAGCTTCATCTAGTGGACCCCTACCAAGATTGTTCAAATTATAATGCTGGAGCTAAAAACGCCCCCGCACGGGGCCCCTTTGGTTTTACATGGGCTTATATAGGGAAAATCTTTAAAAATCTTCTTCTCTGAAACCGCAAGGCGCAGGTCTTTGATATTTGGTATGAAGCTTCATCTAGTGGACAGCTACCAAGATTGTTCAAATTATAGTGCTGGGGTCAAAAATGCCCCCGACCCGGGTCCCTTTGGTTTTACATAGGATTATATAGGGAAAATCTTTAAAAATCTTCTCTGAAACCGCAAGGCCCAGGTCTTTGATATTTGGTATGAAGCTTCATCTAGTGGACCCCTACCAAGATTGTTCAAATTATAGTGCTGGGGTAAAAAATGCCCCCGCCCCGGGGCCCTTTGGTTTTACATGGGCTTATATATGGAAAATCTTTAAAAATCGTCTTCTCTGAAACCGCAAGGCCCAGGTCTTTTATATTTGGTATGAAGCTTCATCTTGTGGACCCCTACAGAATTGTTCAAATTATAGTGCTGGGGCCAAAAATGCCCCCGCCCCTTGGGCCCTTTGGTTTTACATGGGCTTATATAGGGAAAATCTTGTCTTTTATATTTGGTGACAAGCTTTATCTAGTGGACCCCTGCCAGAATTGTTCAAATTATAGTGCTTGGGCCAAAAATGCCCCCGCCCCCGGGCCCTTTGGTTTTACATGGGCTTATATAGGGAAAATCTTTTAAACATTTCTTCTCTGAAACTGCAAGGCCCATGTCTTTGATATTTGATATGGAGCTTCATATAGTGGACCTCTACCAAGATTGTTTAAATTATAGCCCTCGGGCTGCAAATGCCCCTGCCCGAGGGCCCTTTGGTTTTACATAGACTTATATAGAGATAATCTTTGAAAATCTTCTCTGAACAGCAAGGCCCAGGTGGTCTTTGATATTTGATGTGAAGCTTCATATAATGGACCTCTATCAAGATTGTTTAAATTATAGCCCTGAAGCCAAAAATGCCCCCGCCCCGGGGCCATTTGGTTTTACATAGGCTTATGTAGGGAATATCTTTAAAAAAAAATTCTTCTCTGAAACCGCAAGGCCCAGGTCTTTGATATTTGGTGTGTAGCTTCATCTAGTGGACCATTGCCAAGATTGTTCAAATTATAGCCTTTGTTGATATTTGGTATGAAGTTTCACCTTTTTAGACCTCCCTCAACATTATGCACATTATAGCTCTAGGATCAATAATGGCCCTCCCCGGGGCCCACTTGTTACTCTATGGATCAGGTGATCGATCCAGGGCCATCATGGCCCTCTTGTTTGGTATATATACCTATTTTTATAGATAGACAGGCGTATTACGGTACTGAAAGCTTCAAAGTATTTATTTTTAAACCGTAGAAAGATATTGATTTAGTAAGGCGGCGATAGTCCTATGGATGACCTTCAAGGCGGAAAAAAGTTCGCCTTTAGAAATTTTTGTTGCTACATTTTTGTCACTGTCGCCAGGTTTAGCGAGGTCGTAGGTATCAATAAATTTCGTCATAGATAATATACTTATATGCTCTTATATTTTGTGCCTTAGACTTTACAAAAATGCCAACATTTAGCTCCTAGCATAATATTTTGGTCCAGTACTAGAAGTCAAACGTCTCGCATATCATGTTTTTGTAGGAACAGAACACCATCTAAACCCTGGAATACATAGCATTACTTTGGTGAATATTTGCTTCCTTACGACAAGCACATTATAATTCTAACTAATTCAATGTATTAACTTTTAAACCATGTAAAGATATTTCTCTGGTAAGGCTGCCATAATCTGATACCTGCAGCCTTAGTCTTGTACCTGGGCCATAAAGTCGTTAGCAAAAAACAATTTGGGAACAACACACCAGTTTAACCCTGGACTGTAAATGTGACTTTTGTATCCCTTGTTGTCTCTAAGGTCAGATATGTACAGAATCTTGGCAGTTAAACCCTGGACTGTAAATGTGACCTTTGTATCCCTTGTTGTGTCTAAGGTCAGACATGTACAGAATCTTGGAAAACGAGCCTGTGCAACTTCTATTCCACAGTTACGCTGCAGACATCATTGTATATAAGGGGAAAGGGAACACTTGGCAGATTTTGCCGCCATTTTTCAAAGGGAGACAACTCGGGATTTTTTGTCACTTTTGCATAAGCCCACTAAAATGGTCTACTCTTAAAGGAAAGACTGCTCCTCCGGAGAAATTTTTTTCCTATAAGAGAAGACCACTATTGGCATGGGAGACAAAAATACTTCTGCAGGAGTTGCCTCTCCTGAAGGTGTACCCGTTCCCCTTAATGTCAGGGTTTAGATGGTGTTCTGTTCCTAAATGATAGCCAGTTTTGTTTCACTAAAATGCGCAGACATTAGTGGGCGGAAGTCCCAACCAACGTATCTTGCCAACCAGAGAAGTCAAACGAAATGCTTATTCAGCGAGAGTGACCAATGATCAAGACGGACTGAAAGTAGTTAATGCCACAGTCTGCATTTGGAGTCCAGCGTTCAATTACCATATCATACCGAGAAATGGTGGATATCCTCTTGCGAGTGAGGGCAAATCCATGTGTTCGCTCGCTGAGGAGTTGGCACGTGTTCTCGTGAGTGGTCCAGCGCAGTGATTGGGTCAATCCCTACCTACATAGCTAGACTACGAGAGAACTCAAACCAGACCCCTTTACAGAGATAGGGACGACCCGAAATAATGGACTGCAGTGGTTAGCGACATGGTCTGCATTAGGCGTCCTGAGTTCGATTACAATATCTTGCCGATAAATGACGATGAGAGAGAAGCCAGATGTTCACGCGTAGAGGATTTGGGATCTGTTCTCACAAATGTTCCATTGCAGTGATTGGGCATTCCCTACCATTGTTGCTGGACGACGAGAAAAAAGAGACCAAACATTCATACCGCAGTGTTTGCTTTTTAGCTCACCTGAGCCGAAGGTTCCGGGGTAGCTATTGTGATCGGTCACCGTCCGTCGTCCATCTGTCCGTTCGTCTACAATTCCTTTAAACATCTCCTCCTAAACCACTGAACAGATTTTGACCCAACATGGCAGAAATGATCTTTGGGTGGTCCTCAAAGTTGTTCAAAGAATTCCATTCCATGCAGAACTCTGGTTGCCATGGCAACGAAAAGGGAAAAATAAGAAAATAACCTTTAAAAATCTTCTTGTCTGAAACTAGAAGGCCCAGGTATTTGATATTTGGTATGAAGCTTCATCAAGTGGACCTCTACCAAGTTTGTTCAAATTGTAGCCCTGGGGCCAAAACTGCCTGCCCCCGCCCCGAAGCCCACCGGTTTTACATAGGCTTTTATAGGGAAAAAGCTTTAAAAGTCATCGTCTGAAAACAGAAAGCACAGACCTTTGATATTTGGTATTAAGCTTCATCTAGTGGACCTCTACCAAGATTGTTCAAATTGTAGCCCTGGGGTCAAAACTGCCCCGCCCAGAGGCGCACCGGTTTTACATAGGCTTATATAGGGAAAAAGCTTTAAACATCATCTTGTCTGAAACCAGAAGGCCCAGGTCTTTGATATTTGGTATGAAGCTTCATCAAGTGGACCTCTACCAAGTTTGTTCAAATTGTAGCCCTGGGGCCAAAACTGCCTGCCCCCGCCCCGAAGCCCACCGGTTTTACATAGGCTTTTATAGGGAAAAAGCTTTAAAAGTCATCGTCTGAAAACAGAAAGCACAGACCTTTGATATTTGGTATTAAGCTTCATCTAGTGGACCTCTACCAAGATTGTTCAAATTGTAGCCCTGGGGCCAAAACTGCCTGCCCCCGCCCCGAAGCCCACCGGTTTTACATAGGCTTTTATAGGGAAAAAGCTTTAAAAGTCATCGTCTGAAAACAGAAAGCACAGACCTTTGATATTTGGTATTAAGCTTCATCTAGTGGACCTCTACCAAGATTGTTCAAATTATAGCCCTGGGGCCGAAAATGCCCCTCCCACTCCCCGCGCCGGGACCCACCAGTTTTTGGCAATTATAGCCCTGGGGCCAAAAAAGTCCCCGCAGCGGAGCCCACGGGTTTTACACTTGCTTATTTAGGGAAAAAGCTTTAAAAATCTTCTCTGAAACCAGAAGGCCGAGGTCTTTTAAATTTGATATGAAGCTTCATCTAGTGGACATCTACCTAGATTGTTAAAATTATAGGCAGGGGGCCAAATATGGACCTGCGCCAGGGCCCTCCGGTTTCACATAGGCTTATATAGGGAAAACTTTAAAAATCTTCTTGTCTGAAACCAGAAGGCCAAGGTCTGTGATATTTGGTATGAAGCTTCATCTAGTTGACCTCTACCAAGATTGTTCAAATTGTAGCCCTTGGGCCGAAAATGCCCCTCCCCCGCACCGGGACCCACTAGTTTTACATAATCTTATATAGGGAAAACCTTTAAAAATCTTTTTGTCTGAAACCAGAAGACCCAGGTCTTTGATGTTTGGTATGAAGTTTCATCTTGTGGATCGCTACCAAGATTGTTCAAATTACAGTCCCGGGGCCAAAAATGCCCCCGCGCCGGGGCCCACCGGTTTTACATAGGCTTATATTAGAAAAACCTTTAAAAATCTTCTAGTCTGAGACCAGAAGGCCCAGGTCTTTGATGTTTGGTATGAAGTTTCATCTAGTGTACCCTGGGTTTTACATAGGCTAATATAGGGAATACATTTAAAAAACCCAAAGGCTTAGATCTTTGATATTTGGTATGAAGCTTCATCCAGGGGCCTTTTCCAAGACTGTTCAAATTATAGATTAACGGCCCAGCCAAGGGGTCCACATGTTTGACATAGGCTTATGTGGAGCGCTGTGGTGTAGTGGTAAAGCATCGGATTTGAGATCGAGAGGTAGCTGGTTCGATCCTCGCAAACGCCAAAGATTGTTTCCTTGAGCAAGAGACTCTTCATCCACATTGCTAAGTACTGGTTCCTACCAAGGAAAAGAGGGCCACATGGAAGATTAGTGCTAGTTCTGAATGTGTTACCCTCTTAAATAAGGTTGATTATTATTATTATTATTGTAGGAAAAACCTTTAAGAATTACGTCTCCCCCCCCCCCCCCCCCGATTTTTTTTTGGAGAGACATTGTCTGATATTGATAAATATTTATATTAAGTTTCGTAAAGATAGCTTGAACGGTTTTCAAGTTACAGAGCGGACGGACAGACAAGACAGTCTGTCTGTCCGTCCGTCTGTCACAAAATCGTGTCCGCTCTGTAACTTGAAAACCGTTCAAACTATCGGTGTTATTTATTCGGCCCGTCTCGATGTTATCCTGTTGCTCAATCTCTTCTTTGGAGAGGTCCAAAAGCAACTGGGTAACACTTTCTGGGAGACGACCTCTGCGAGCCTCTTTGTGGGTCGATAAGAGGTAATTCGTGGACTGAGGCTTAGGGCCATATCTTCTCTCAGTTCTTTTCTTTCAGTGAGAGAAGTACTAGGGCCTGGCGTCGGTTGCTCAAGCCTGCCAAGTATCTCCCTCTCTGTTTCTTGGGCCTCTTCCATTTTGTCGGCCTCAAAAAGAGATAATTCGTGGACTGAGGCTTAGGGCATTATCTTCTCTCAGTTCTTTCAATGAGAGAAGTACTAGGGCCTGGCGTCGGTTGCTCAAGCCTGCCAAGTATCTCCCTCTCTGTTTCTTGGGCCTTTTCCATTTTCTAGGCCGCCTCTGCCAGTACTTTCGGCCGGAGCACGGCACGCCGAGCTGCCGCAGCCCATGTCTTCAGCCTCGGTGGTGGCACTTTCGCTCTCTTTGGCATTCTGCAGCCAAAACAATATTTCGACCTCTGCTATCGCCAAGAGAGCCATTGTTAACATTAGCTCGCCTGAAAGTTTTGTCCCCGGTAGCGATAGCGGGGGCATATTTTTTGCCGGTAAGTGGACAACTTTAACGTTGGTCATAACTTTTGAACCGTTTGAGATAGAGCATTCATATTTGGCATGCAACAAAATTTGATCTTGACCTCTGACCAACTTTTAAAATAAAAGGTCTTGCCCGCGGACATGTTCGTGTTTCACAAACACATCTTTCTTGTTCCATTTGAAATTGGAAATCTTTTTGGTATGTGTATAAAGAGTCAAATAAGTTGAGGTTGTAGTCGATGTCAACCAAGATGAGAAAGACCTCTGATATGTCACAAATGTTGGCTCGATTCAAAAGTTTCCCAGTACTTGGCCTATCTAGCGATCCCGTTCATCACTGGACTTATAATAGGGGCGCTTTGGTAGAGCATAACCTTTCCTTTTGCCGTCCCATGCTGGTGTCATTCCCATTCTCTGTGGCAGGCAAAGTATCTTGACATGCCTTCCTCAGGTTCTGTGACGGACACATCGGCATCCATAACAGCTTTCTGCATAGCTAACGATATAGTATGGACAGCTTTGGCGCACGTTTGAGATTTTCGCTCCAGAGCATTGGTTTTGTCAGCCGTTGCAACCGAATGGCTGAGCTTGGCTGCAATAAGTGGAGCTTTTGGCGGGTCGTAGGTTCTGGCAGTGGTTGGGACCAAGTGCCTAGTTCTGTTTGCATTTTTTTCCTAGAAATGCTTCCTTATTCCCAGACATGTTCCAGGCTGACTGCAAGAATTGCTTAACATGACAGGATTGCGACCACGCATACCCCGATTTATGTCTAAATACCTTGCAAATAACGACGTCTGGGTAAGTTAATTTGCCAGTGATGCGTAAAAGTTATCGGGTACTGTTAATTGGGCAGTACCTTAGGTGCCCCCAGTCGTATGTTTGGACTCGGAGAGTCGCGCATGTAACGCCTTCAACAATGGATGTCCCTGGATGAACAAGGTCTTTAAAAGTCAAGACTTTAAGTGGCATCGGTCTGGTCCCATTCAAAAGCGTAATTGCCGTGAGCAGGTAGTCTCCGTAATCTTTAAGCTTTTGGCGACTTTCTTCCTCAGTTCTCGTGACGTTTGATAGCTCTGCAGTCTGAGTAGTAGCCTATGTTGATTTAAAGAAACTTGCGTAGACAGTTCAACCTGTTTCCCGACGTCAGCTCGCTTACAAAGAATGGCGTAATCTATATAAAAGACTAGAAACTTTCTCAAAGACATTTGTTGTCAAAGACATTTGTTGTTATATACATGTCTTTACTTCTGGGATGTAGCTCAGACCATTCTTCAACCAGGTACGTCTCAATATTGGCCTGGTGAAAAAATTCACAGCCTTTACATGGGTAGCGGGTCAGAAAATCTCCGACCTGATGTGCAAATCTTGGCGTCTGAGACCCACCAGCGTCGGACTGGAGCCAGGACAAGTATTCTGCAACTCGCGGGAACAAATTGTTGTGGTGGGTTAGAGCTCGCGGTACTAAGGGCCGGATGGATTCGTTCCTGTCAGTACTATTAAATCCGTTACTCGGACCAGGCTGCACACCAGAGTTTCCAGCTGGATTAGGGTTGATCTGCGCAGACAAATCCGGCCTTGCTCTTGTATCTAACCAAATGGGTAGAAACCATGCACTGCTCTTGACTCGGTAGTGTTGCGCCGGCTTTTTGATACTACAGCTGGTGTCTGGGAATGTATGGCGGCCGTAAAAAGTCTCACTGCCCTACACCATAGTGTAGTTTATATTTTCTTGTGTTTTGGGATCATTGATTCCATTGTGGAATTCTTTCGGCTCCTGAGGCTTCGGATTGACCAAGTTCTTCAACAAGACAGGGCTGCATATTCCTCCGCTTCCCATCGGCCTTACCCTTAGTTCGTCACCCATTATCCTTAACCTGGCCCTGGTTTACCATTAATCTTACCCTTGCCCTTCTTTATTGTTTTCATCTTGACCTTTTTCCGCCCTATGTCCTCCTGAAACAAAGATATCTCCAGCTCCATACCCATGTTGTTCAGCCAGACCCTTGTAGAAAGGAATTTGTGGTCATCTTATCTTTGTCG
The DNA here is from genome assembly GCA_963580285.1 of Lucinisca nassula. Taxonomy (NCBI): domain Eukaryota; kingdom Metazoa; phylum Mollusca; class Bivalvia; order Lucinida; family Lucinidae; genus Lucinisca; species Lucinisca nassula. The sequence goes on along the minus strand of OY757020.1, from coordinate 95,076,470 downwards.
TGTACTAAAGCTATGTATCTTTGTATGACCCTCAGATACATGTCTTTACTTCTGGGATGTAGCTCAGACCTTTCTTCAACCAGGTACGTCTCAATATTGGCCTGGATAAATGATTCATAGCCTTTACATAGGTGGTGGGTCAGAAAACTGCTGAGTCCTCTGGTGTGCAAATCTTGGCGTTTGAGACCCACCAGCGTCGGACTGGGGCCAGGATAATTATTCTGCAACTCGCGGGAACAAATCGTTTTGGTGGGTTATAGCTCGCGGTACGTAGGACCGGACGGATTCGTTCCAGTCAGTACTATTAAATCCGTTGCACTGGCCAGGCTGCACATCAGAGTTTCCAGCTGGATTAGGGTTGATCTGCACAGGCAAAAACGGCCTTGCTCGCGTAACTAACCAAATGGGTAGAAACCGCGGCCGTTCAGGCTTTACAATCCTGTATTGGGCAATGCTTGCGCATACCCCCCCCCCCCTGCAGTCCGGCCTCGACTGCACTGTTGTACGCTGGTGTCTCTTTGCCTCGGCTGTGTTGGGCCGGCTTTGTTAATTTTGCACCACATCCAAGCAAGCAGGTTTATTTAACTTCCCTCCCCCTCTATACAGCAGAGCTAGCCGATTGCTTTGCTGCAGGAACAGCACGTGTCGGTTGCTCTGCTGCTGTGACAGCATTCACTGGTCCGAGAGAATCATTTAGTGATACATAATCCAGATCCGATTCCGTTATGCTGATAAACCAGGCTTGCAGAAATCGATCCCGGTCTTCTCCAGACTTGGCTAGCTCTGCTGCTGTGACAGCATTCACTGGTCCGAGAGAATCATTTAGTGATACATAATCCAGATCCGATTCCGTTATGCTGATTAACCAGGCTTGCAGAAATCGATCCCGGTCTTCTTCAGACTTTCGACTGAGTCTTTAAACCGAGGTCCCGTCCCCGTATGACCTTAGCTGCTGTTGGGACGTGAAATTGAAACACACACACAATACCGTGTGTTGATGCCAAATGCAAGCGGGCAATAAGACATAGCGGACGGTAGCGATTTCATGAATGTTGAAATTTGCTATCGATTATGCATGATGGTTCACGAGGGCATTTGGCCCCCGCCCACAGGGGTCTTGAAGAAATATATGGGCTGCATGATGCTTCCACGCAGAGCTGAATCCAGCCAGCACACTAATTCTGGTAAACCGCTTAGAGGATCTAAGCCTGTCCAGGAACCGCGGTGCGAGGCGGACCGTCCATGCTAATAAAACCCTATTGGTTTCATTGGGCGACAGGGCTTGAGATGTCATTTCATCTCAATGTCGAGTAAAAGTCCCACAAAATTGGAAGCAACGTCTCCAAAATGACCTTTACAGTGTTGACGGGGTCGTTTAACCTCAAATCAAACAAACAAATCACGATGGCATTTATCTAACGTTTATAAGAATTCACAGGCCAGCCCCCCATTTTGGTATATAATGTGTATCCAAAATAGCTTCCGTTTTTGTATCTAATATGTATCCAAAATAGCTTCCGTTTTTTTTTCCTTAATAATGTTGACCAGCTTGTCCCTCACCTGCTTCACGCTCAGGTCTGGGTAACTTGCATGAAATGTGTCCCATCTTTGTCGAATGACGGAGGCATTTATTCGGCCGGTCTCGGTGTTATCCAGTTGCTGAATAACCTCTTGTTTGGAGAGGTCCAAAAGCAACTTGGTAACACCTTCTGGGAGGCAACCTCTGCGAGCCTCTTTGTGGGTGTACACGAGATAATTCGTGGACTGAGGCGAAGGGCCATAACTTCTCTATATTCTTTCAATTTGAGAAGCACTAGGGCCTGGCATCGGTTGCTCCAGCCTGCCAAGGATCTCCCTCTCTTGTTCTTGAGCCTGTTCCATTTCCTCGGCCTCCTGTGCCAGTATGCAACAAAAACTTCGAGGACGGCCTGATCACGCCCAAGCGTAGCAGCCTCTGCCCATGTCATCAGCCTGGGTGGTTGCTCTTTAGCACACTGCAGCCAAAAATTTTCGAAGCTCTGCTATAGTCAAGAGAGCCGTTAACTTTCGCTCGCCTAAAACTTTTTCTGTTGGAAATTGGACATCTTTTTGGTATTATACAAAGCGTGAAATAAGTTGAGGTTGTAGTCAATGTCATCCAAGTTGAGAAAGGCCTCTAATATCACAAAAAATGTTTGCTTTCGACGACAATTATTGGCTCGATTCAATGGTTTCCAGTACTTGGACTTTCTAGCGATCTCGTCCCGATCACGTGTTGCATTTCTGCCCTTAGGAATTCAAGTGTGGAAGGGACGGAGCTAAACGTTACATCCTCTGTCTGGGCCTTGTTTAGTGGGCTAAACATTTCGAGTGACGGTAGTGCTGGAGACCAGACGTTTTGAGCAGACTTCATCACAAGACTGAGAATAGGAGTCGCTGGGGTAGAGCATATCATTTTCTTTTGCCGTCTCATGCTGTTGTCTTTCCCACTTTGCCTGTCCCAGAGAGTGGGAAAGACATCTTCACTTGACATGCCTTTCTCAGGTTCTGTGACTGCCACAGGCAATTGTTTGCTGGACAAATTGGCATCCGTGACAGTTTTCTGCATAGCTAACCATATGGTATGGACAGCATAGGCGCTTGTTTGAGATTTTCGCTCCTAGGCATACCCTTTGTCAGCCTGAGCTTTTGACGGTTCGTAGGTTCTGGTCGTGGTTGGGACCAAGCGCCTAGTTCTGTTTGATTTTTTTTCTAGAAATGCTTCCTTAATCCCAGACATGTTCCAGGCTGACTGCAAGCATTGGTTAACATGACAGGACTGCGGCCACCCATTCCCCGATTCATTTCTAAATACCTCGTCAATTACGACATCTGGGTAAGTTTATGTACCAGTGAAGCGTAATTGACAAGTTGTTATCGGATACTGTTAATTGGGCAGAACCGTAGTTGTCCGCAGTCTTATGTTTGGACACAAGGAGAGTTGCGTATGTAACGCCTTCAACAATGGATGTCCCTGGATGAGCTTGGTCTTTAAAAGTCCAGGATTTAAGTGGCATCGGTCTTGTCCCATTCAAAAGCGTGATGACCGTGAGCAGGTTGTCTCTGTAATCTTTAAGATTTTGGCGACTTACTTCCTCAGTTCTTGTGATGTTCCCCAAGGTATTAGACTTCCTGCCTTGCCGTGGCCCTGGGGGCTCAATTTCCACTGGGCACATTGCCGCTGTGGTCTCTGTGCACACTGGGAAGAGCTAAAGGAAGTACCACCCGTTTGCCGTGGGTGGCGTCCTGTAAGCCGGAAGATGGGATCCTGGAGGTTGAGGGTTACCTGAGGTGGCGGTGCTTCAGGTGCCCAACACGCCTCTTTGGCCTGGCTTTTCGGTGTAGACGGGTGGCCGTGCGGTCCGGCACGGTCAATCGGCTGGTCACGCTGAGCCCTAGAGATACCGCTTTGCTTTCTCTTCAACTCATTTTGTATCTTTCCTGATACCAACCATAAGCCCATTTACCTTACCCTTTTCTGTCTTTTTATCTCTAGAAGGCGGTGGCTTAACGGATCAATCGTGTAGGCATTTTGTTTATACGAGTATATCTCACGTATATCTCTAACACCTGCGAGTTGGATAACCACTCCATTATGGTGTTCCCTTGTAGGGCTCCACGGAGGGCGGAGAGCACTTGGGACGAAACTAGGATTTTTTTCTTATGGGTAATGGAAAAAAACATAACCGCAACCACGCACCTAACCGCAACGCACCTAAACGTAAAAAAAGACGAGGATTCATCCGAATCGGATGAACACGGTCAAAAATCCAGTCGGCAGTCAAGTCAACAATCGAGTCAGCAGTCTGCTGAACCAAACTTTGACAATGTTCCGCGTTTCTTTGTCGTCACGCTGCTTGACGATACACGAACTGTGTCAAGCCTTTCCCCCTTTGTGATCGAAAAAAGTATTCTCTCCATTGCCGGACACCCTAAGAGTATAAAACAACTCAAATCGGGTGATCTTCTCTTGGAAGTCGAGAGAAAACAGCAAGTGGTAAGCCTGCTAAACACCAACAAATTCTTTGATCTTTAAGTTAAAGTCTCGTTACATAACACGCTCAATTCATCTAAGGGAGTGATTCGCAGCCCAGAACTGCGTCCTTGTTCAGACGAAGAGATAGTCGATAACGTGTCCCCCAGGTATAAGACTTCCTGGCTTGCCGTGGCCCTGGGGGCTCAGTTCCCACTGGGCACGTTGTTGCTGTGGTCAATGTGCCCACTGAGAAGAGCTAAATGAAGTACCACCCGTTTGCCGTGGGTGGCGTCCTGTATGCCGGAAGAAGGGATCCTGGAGGTTGAGGGATACCTGGGGTTGCGGTGCTTCAGATTCCCAACACGCCTCTTTGGCCTGGCTTTTCGGTGTAGACGGGAGGCTGTGCTGTCCGGCACAGTCAATCGGCTGGTCACGCCTTGCCCTAGAGATACCGCTTAACTTTCTCTTCCATTCTTTTTGTATCTTTCCTGATACCAACCATGTGCCCATTTACCTTACCCTTTTCTGTCTTTTTATCTCTAGAAGGCGGTGGCGCAACGGACCAATCGTGTAGGCTTTTTGTTTATGCGAGTATATCTCGCGTGTATCTCTAACACCTGCGAGTCGGATAGCCACTCCATTATGGTGTTCCCTTGTAGGGCTCCGCGGAGGGCGGAGAGCACTTGAGACGAATCTTAAAACCTTCTTCATGGGTCCCCCTCTTTCTAGTAACCGCAACAAAACCAAACGTAAAAAAGATGAGTCATCGGAGTCTGACTCCGATGAACCCAGTCAGCAGTCTGTACCACCAAATGTTCCTCGCTTCTTGGTCATGACATCACTTGATGATACACGTACGGTGTCAAGTTTATCACCTTTCGTTATCGAAAAAAGTATAGTGTCCATATCCCGACAACCAAAAAGCATTAAGGAGCTTAGGTCAGGTGATCTACTACTTGAAGTCGAAAGAAAACAACATGTAGAAGCTCTGCTTAAAGCGAAAAAAATATTTGACCTGAAAGTAAAAGTTTCCCTCCACAATACACTGAATTCCAGTAAAGGTGTCATACCAGCCCAGAGTTTCGTCCTTGCAGCGACGAGGAAATCATTGAAAACTTGAGAGATCAAGGCGTAATTGGTGTACGTAACATACAAGTTCGTAGAAATGGTGTATTAAAACCCACCAGTACTTACGTGTTGACTTTTAATACACCAGTTCTGCCCAAATCAAAGTAGCATATCTTTCCGAAAATGTAGAGATATATATACCAAACCCTCCCAGATGTTACTCGTGTCAGGTTTTCGGTCATCACGAAAGCAGATGTGAGAAGAAAAAACTCTGTCCAAACTGTGGTGAAGAAAAACATGTTGATAATCATCAAAACTGCAAGAATGAAGCCAACTGCGTAAATTGTGGAGGTAAACATGCTGTTTTCTCTCGAGACTGTCCGGCATGGAAAAAAAAAGAAATACTCACTGTCAAATACCAAAGGTCGATAACTTTTCCTGAAGCGAGGAAAATTGTTGAAGAACGTTACAAAACACCAAGCACCAGTTACGCCAGCATCACAAAGGGTGCTGGTGTTACAGTTACGCACAGTGGTACACAGGCTGTTGAATCGTACATTGCTGAACTGAAAAAAATCTGGTGCACGGAGTCTTACTCCTGCACCACAAAGTTTAACCAATTTGCCAAGTAGCGCAGTCCGGGTTGCTCCGGATCGGTCCACAACGACCGAACCGAGGCCAGAGCCGCATGTAAAAGAAAAATCCGACATAAGTCGGACCAGTAAGGGATCGGAAGAACCGATCCTTAAAGATTGCATGAAAGTAGGGTTACCGCCTGATGAGGACAATGAAGAATCTATGGATGATGATGATGCTCCAACCAGTCCTCGCAGGGGTAGCAGAATTACAAGGATACCTACTACAAGTAGGTAATTTCGTCGATAACGACGCATTAGTTTCTAGTCAAAATTATCTCTCCATAAAATGGATCTAAAACACAAAATAATACAATGGAATTGTCGAGGTCTTAAGTCAAACTATAACGAACTCTTTATTACTTCTTACTTTATTTAACCCATCGGTTTTTTTGTTTGCAGGAAACTTTTTTGAAGGCTGATGACAACATCGATATTAGAGATTTCAAGACATATAACTATATTTATTCTGATGGTAACAGACCATCTGGTGGCAGTTCAATTATTGTTAAATCATGTTTAACACAAAGAGAGATCGAATTAAAAACAGACCTACACGCTGCAGCAGCATCGGTTTCTCTGGATAAAGAAACTACAATTTGCTCTCTATATGTTCCGCCCTCGTTTTCTTTAAAGCCCGAACATCTTGAGTCATTGCTGGGTCAGCTTCCATCGCCATATCTTTTAGTTGGTGACTTCAATGGTCACAACCTTCTGTGGGTTGTAAAGATAACAACAACATAGGATCACTTATTGAAGATTTTATTAAAAATAACGATCTTTGCTTGATGAATGATAAATCTTATACTTACCTTCACCCTGCGACAGGTCATTTGTCTTCTTTAGATCTCTCTTTGTGTCACCCATCTCTCTTCTTGGACTATGACTGGTCTGTTCATGATGATCAATGCGGAAGTGATCACTTCCCTGTTATAATTGAGAGCGTAAACGAACCAGATGAGGACTGTAACCAGAAGTGGAAAATGAATAAAGCCGACTGGGAATTATTCCATAATTTATGTGAAGAAAAGTTATCAGTTGATCACTTAAATGAATCATCTGACATTGTTTCTGATTTCACAGATACACTAATTAATATATCAGAACAAAGCATTCCAAAGACCTCCACAAATACTACGAAAAGCAAGCCTTGGTTTAATAATGACTGTAAAGAAGCTATTCAAAAGCGCAAACAGGCTCTAAATAAGTTCTGCAAAAATCCCACTTCAGAAAAGCTAAACGACGTAAAAGTTTTTAGAGCTAAAGCTCGGCGAACAATCCGAGCTTCCAAACGAAAGTCATGGAGAGAATATGTCTCCAAATTGAACTACAAAACCCCCATTAAAAAGGTTTGGGATATGGTACGAAAATTTTCAGGAAAAACAAAGTCCCCTAGTTTTTTCACATTTAAATACTGGTTTTGACACAAAAGCTTCAACTAAAAAAGATATTTCAGATACTCTTGGTAGCACATTTTTGAGTAATTCATCACCGCGAAATTATTCTGACATTTTTAGAAATTTCCAAAAGGATCAAGAGAAAAGAAATCTAAACTTTAAATCCCATAATCACGAAGAATACAACAAACCTTTTAACTTATCCGAACTAGTGGAAGCCATTGAAAAATCACACGATACAGCAACCGGCCCCGATGAAATTCATTATCAGATGCTTAAGCATCTGCCAAAAAGTTTCCTTTCAACACTTTTAGACATCTTTACTAATATTTGGGAAACTGGGGTCTGTCCTGAGAGCTGGCGTTTTGCTACAGTTGTACCAATCCCAAAACCAGGGAAAGATCATGCAGAACCTACGAATTATCGACCGATAGCTTTGACAATTTGTTTGCGTAAAACATTGGAGAGAATGATAAACAAGAGATTAGTCTTGTACTTAGAGTCCAACAACCTCATTTCAGACTATCAGTCAGGTTTTCGTTCGGAACGTAGTACCAACGACAATTTAATAAGACTAGAAACATTTATACGAAATGCTTTTATTAACAAAGAACACGTAGTAGCTGTTTTTTTTTTCGACTTGGAGAAAGCATATGATACCACATGGCGTTATGGAATATTGAGAGATCTCCATAACCTGGGCTTAAGGTGAAAACTTCCCAGTTTTATTCAAAGTTTTTTAGGTGAGCGTGTATTTCAAGTCCGCATGGGATCCACCCTGTCAGATCTCTATGCACAAGAGCAGGGTGTCCCTCAAGGTGGTATTCTCTCAACTACGCTATTTAACGTCAAAATAAATAATATTGTACAATGTTTGGACGACAAAACAGACTGTTCATTGTATGTTGATGATTTTTGTAATATGTGCTAGATTTTATTTTACCAGCGAAGTTCACTGCAGATTTCTTCTATAATCTTTTTTTGCTGAATAAGAGTTCTGATACTCAAACAACATTTAAGTAAGTTTTGATGTTGATCAATTAAATTGTGAACTGAAATGAGCTGTCGACAGTACGAGTCTGAAAATTTTATTCCTTGCAAATTAAGGTAACAGCCGAGTTCACATCCTTTAGGCGCTTGCTTTTTAAGCTTTAATATAATTTTTCCCAGTTGATATGTGTAGTTTACTGTTTTTACTTTTCTTTTTTTTTTTCTGTAAGATTAATTAATTTTTTCATACTTTCTATACATGCCTGTTCTGTTATCTATGTCAAATGTTGAATCTTCTTGGCCTTTACCGAATGATTCTACAATTAATTCCTTTAACTCACTTTCTGTGTCACTTCTTGTGCGGCGTTTTGGAACTGGACAGACGTTTTTTGTTAATTTGGTGTAGTATTTCTCATTATGTCTCCCCGAATTTTTTTTTTTTTTTTCGGAGAGCCATATTGTTTTTCCCCCGGGCGTCTGTCTGTCTGTCACACATTCGTGTCCGCTCTATAACTTAAAACCGTTTGAGATATCTTCACGAAACTTCATATAAATATTAATCAGCAATAGACGACGTGCAGTGCGCAAGAACCATAACTCTCGCATTTATACTTTTTGAATTATCTCCCTTGGAAGTTTGTCGGTGTGTATATATGTATGGGCAAATCTTGTCCGGTCAATAACTTTCTTATTTTCAGATGGATTTTAAAATACTTGGCAGAAATATTAACAACCATGAGACGATGTGTGGTGCGCATGAGGCAGGTCGGTACCTCAAAGGTCAAGGTAATACTTAGAGGTCAAAGGTAAAAAAGGGGCTTTTTTTCGTGATTTGTCAATAACTTTATTTTGAGATTGATTTTAAAGTTACTTGACAGAAATATTAACAACAATGAAACAATGTGTGGTGCGCATGAGGCAGATCGGTACCTCAAAGGTCAAGGTCATACTTAGGGGTCAAAGGTCAAAAAGGGGCCTTTTTTCGTGTTTGGTCAATAACTTTCTTATTTTGAGATGGATTTTGAAATCACTTGGCAGAAATGTTAACCAATATAAGACAATGTGTTGCGTGCATGACCCAGGTTGGTACCTCAAAGGTCAAGGTCATACTTAGAGGTCAAAGGTAAAAAAGGGGCCGTTTTCGGGTTTTGTCAATAACTTGCTTATTTTTAGATTTAATTTGAAGTTACTTGGCAAAAATGTTAACTGTCATGAGACGATGTGTTGCATGCATGATTCAGTTTGGTACCTCAAATGTCAAGGTCATACATAGCGGTCAAAGGTTACAATCCCCCAGGTATTAGACTTCCTGCCTTGCCGTGGTCCTGGGGGCTCAATTCCCACTGGGCACGTTGCTGCTGTGGTCAATGTGCCCACTGGGAAGAGCTAAAGGAAGTACCACCCGTTTGCCGTGGGTGGCGTCCCGTTACCCGGATGAAGGGGTCCTGGAGGTTGAGGGTTATCTGGAGTTGAGTGCTTTAGATGCCCAACACACCTCTTTGGCCTGGATTTCGGTTAGACGGGCGGTCGTGCGGTCCGGCACGGTCAATCGGCTGGTCGTGCCAAGCCCTAGAAATAACCTTTTTCTTTCTCTTCCTTGTCTTTTGTATCAACCTGAATACACACCGTTTGCTCATAAAGTCTTTTCACAACCTTTCCATTTCTAGAAGGCGGCGGCTAAACGGACCAATCGTGCAGCTTTTTGCTCGTACGAGTATATCTTCTGTATATCTCTAACACTTGTGAGGTAGGAAACCCACTCACTGAAAGTGTTCCCTTGTAGGGCTCCACGGTGGGCGGAGAACACAGAAGATGAAACAAGAAAAACTTTAATCATGGCTTCCAAACGGAAAAAACCTAACGAAGACACACATGACAACGATTTAACGGATGATGACAGAGAAAACAACGGAACGAACGACAACACGACTCAACAATTTCCGCGCTTTCTGATAATAGAAAGTACAGAAGAAAATAGAAGCATTTCGGCACTCTCACCTTTCATTATTCAAAAATTAATTTGTGGATTAGCTGGCGAACCAAAAACAATAAAAAAATTGTACAGATCAAACCAGTTACTCATTGAGGTCAAAAAAAAAGCACATGCTGAGAATCTCCTTCGCACAACTACTTTTCATGACATGAAAGTGCGAGTGTTTCCACATACCTCGCTGAATACCTCAAAAGGGGTAATCCGTTGCCCTGATTTGAGGAATTGCAGCGAGGAGGAGATTCTCGATGGCACTAGATCTCAAGGAGTAACTGCAATTAAACGATTCAAAACTAAACTTAACGGTCAGTTAAAAGATACGAACACCTTTGTTTTTACCTTTAACACGCCAGTTTTACCAAAAACCATCAAAGTAGCGTACTTTAGAGTTAACGTTGAGATTTATATACCAAATCCGCTGCGATGCCACAATTGCCAGAAATATGGTCACCACGAAAATCGGTGCACCAAAGACCCTCTCTGCGCAACATGTGGCAAACCAGCCAATCACACAGAACAAACCTGTCGAAATGACCCACACTGTGTGAATTGTGGAGGAAATCACAGCGCTAACTCTAAAGAATGTCAAATTTGGCATCAAGAAAAAGAAATCCTTAGAGTTAAATTCACTAGAAACGTCTCCTTTCCAGAAGCGCGAAAAATTGTTGAGTCACCTACCCCGATTCCCGGAGTAAGTTACGCTAGCATCGCACAGGCACCTGTTAAAAAGGTACCTGTTGCTGATGCTGTCACTCAAACTGATCTGATTCCTGGGCTTGAACCTTTACAGAAATGGAAAACTAAAAGCAAGACTGAAGATCAAACCAACAGTACCAAAATTCAGACAGTAACACCTTCACCACAGCCAATACAAGAAAAAAAAATCAGACAAAATTTTGAAAAACTCTACTTTGGAAATGATGAAAAATGATTTAAAAAAACAACAGCAAAAACAACACTCTCAAAAACAACAATCTCAAAAACACATTACATCGGACAGACAACGCAAATGCTCAAGAGACAACTTAAAAAACCATAACAGATTCGCATGTTTGAGTGACAGTGATATGGAGTTATCTGAATCTCCAACACAACGAAATAGTAATAACAGATCAAGGTCACCAACACCAAAGGGTGGTAATAACAGATCTATATCACCAATAACACATCCAACATAGTTTCTAGTCTTAGGAAAATCTCTCCTTAAAATGGATTTAAAACACAAAATAATACAGTGGAATTGTCGAGGTCTTAAATCAAATTATAATGAACTCTTATTACTTCTTTCTTTATTAAACCCATCGGTCTTTTGTTTACAAGAAACGTTTTTAAAAGCTGATGAAAAAATCGATCTCAGAGGTTTCAATATATATAACTATATCTATTCTGCTGGAAACAGACCATCTGGTGGCAGTTCAATTCTTGTAAAGTCTTGTTTACCACAAAGAGAGATCAAATTAAAAACAGATCTGCAAGCTGTAGCAGTATCGGTTTCACTTGATAAAGAAACTACAATTTGTTCTGTATATATACCACCTTCGTTTTCTTTAGAGCCCAGACATCTTCAACTATTGCTGGATCAACTTCCGTCACCATACCTTTTAGTTGGCGACTTCAATGGTCACAATATTCTATGGGGCTGTAAAGATATCAATAACAGAGGAGCACTTGTCGAAGATTTTATTGCAAAGAGCGATCTTTGCTTGATGAATGATAAATCTTATACTTACCTTCACCCTGCGACAGGTCATTTGTCTTCTTTAGATCTCTCTTTGTGTCACCCATCTCTCTTCTTGGACTATGACTGGTCTGTTCATGATGATCAGTGCGGAAGTGATCACTTCCCTGTTATAATTGAGAGCGTAAACGAACAAGATGAGGACTGTAACCAGAAATGGAAAATGAATAAAGCCGACTGGGAATTATTCCGTAATTTATGTGAAGAAGAGTTATCAGTTGGTCACTTAAATGAATCATCTGACATTGTTTCTGATTTCACAGATAAACTAATTAATATATCAGAACAATGCATTCCAAAGACCTCCACAAATACTAAGAAAAGCAAGCCTTGGTTTAATAATGACTGTAAAGAAGCTATTCAAAAGCGCAAACAGGCTCTAAATAAGTTCTGCAAAAGTCCCACTTCAGAAAAGCTAAACGACGTTAAAGTTTTTAGAGCTAAAGCTCGGCGAACAATCCGAGCTTCCAAACGAAAGTCATGGAGAGAATATGTCTCCAAATTGAACTACAAAACCCCCATTAAAAAGGTTTGGGATATGGTACGAAAAATTTCAGGAAAAATCAAGTCCTCGAGTTTTACACATTTAAATACTGGTTTTGACACAAAAGCTTCAACTAAAAAAGATATTTCAGATACTCTTGGTCACACATTCTTGAGAAATTCATCATCGCGTAATTATTCTGACACTTTTAGAAATTTCAAAAAGGACCAAGAGAAAAGAAATCTTAACTTCAAATCCCTTAATCACGAAGAATACAACACACCTTTTAACTTATCCGAACTCGTTGAAGCCATTGAAAAATCACATGATACGGCAACCGGCCCCGATGAAATTCATTATCAGATGCTTAAGCATCTGCCAAAAAGTTCTCTTACAACACTTTTAGATATCTTTAATAATATTTGGGAAACGGGGGTCTGTCCTGAGAGCTGGCGTGTAGCTACAGTTGTACCAATTCCAAAACCAGGGAAAGATCATGCAGAACCTACAAATTATCGTCCGATAGCTTTGACAAGTTGTTTGTGTAAAACATTGGAGAGAATGATAAACAAGAGATTAGTCTGGTACTTAGAGTCCAACAACCTCATTTCAGAATATCAATCGGGCTTTCGTTCGGAACGTAGTACCAATGACAATTTAATAAGACTAGAAACATTTATACGAGATGCTTTTATTAACAAAGAACACGTAGTGGCTGTCTTTTTCGACTTGGAGAACCCCCAGGTATTAGACTTCCTGCCTTGCCGTGGCCCTGGGGGCTCAATTCCCACTGGGCACATTGCCGCTGTGGTCTTTGTGCCCACTGGGAAGAGCTAAAGGAAGTACCACCCGTTTGCCGTGGGTGGCGTCCTGTAAGCCGGAAGAAGGGATCCTGGAGGTTGAGGGTTACCTGAGGTGGCGGTGCTTCAGGTTCCCAACACGCCTCTTTGGCCTGGCTTTTCGGTGTAGACGGGTGGCCGTGCGGTCCGGCACGGTCAATCGGCTGGTCACGCCGAGCCCTAGAGATACCACTTTGCTTTCTCTTCAACTCTTTTTGTATCTTTCCTGATACCAACCATATGCCCATTTACCTTACCCTTTTCTGTCTTTTTATCTCTAGAAGGCGGTGGCAAAACGGATCAATCGTGTAGGCATTTTGTTTATGCGAGTATATCTCACGTGTATCTCTAACACCTGCGAGTTGGATAACCACTCCATTATGGTGTTCCCTTGTAGGGCTCCACGGAGGGCGGAGAGCACTTGGGACGAAACTATAATTTTTTCCTTATGCCTAATGGAAAAAAACATAACCGCAACGCATCCAAACGTAAAAAAGACGAGGATTCATCCGGAACGGATGAACCCAGTCAGCAGTCTAGTCAACAGTCTAGCCAGCAGTCTGCAGCACCAAAGCAACTAAATTTTCCACGCTTCTTAGTAATGTCATCATGTGAAGATACACGCACTGTGTCAAGTCTATCCCCATTCGTGATAGAAAAGAGCATCATGTCCATTGCCGGACATCCCAAAAGCATTAAAACGCTTAAGTCAGGTGACCTTTTATTAGAAGTCGAGAGAGAACAGCAAGTGAAAAGCCTGCTTGGTACCACAAAGCTCTTCGATCTCAAGGTCAAAGTATCTCTGCATAATACACTTAACTCATGCAAAGGTGTTATCCGCAGCCCAGAGCTCCGTCCTTGCAGCGATGCAGAGATAGTTGAGAACTTGAGATCGGAAGGCGTCATTGGTGTACGTAACATCCAAGTTCGTAGAGGTGGTGTATTGAAGCCAACGGGTACTTACGTGTTGACTTTTAATACACCAGTTCTACCCAAGAAAATCAAAGTAGCATATCTTTCAGTTAACGTGGATGTTTATATACCAAACCCTCTCAGATGTTACTCGTGTCAGGTTTTTGGCCACCACGAAAGCAGATGTCAGAAGAAAAAACTCTGTCCAAATTGTGGTGAAGAAAAACATGTCGATAATCACCAAAACTGTAAAAATGAGGCCAAATGTGTAAATTGTGGTGGCAAGCATGCTGTTTTCTCTCGAGATTGTCCGGCATGGAAAAAAGAAAAAGAAATACTTACTGTCAAATACCAAAGGGGGATGACATTCCCAGAAGCGCGGAAAATTGTTGACGAGCGATACACAACACCAACCACCAGTTACGCCAGCATCACAAAGGGTGCTGGTGTACAAGTTTCCAGCTCCGCAACGCAGACTGTTGAATCATGCATAGCTGAACTAAAGAAATCTGGTGCATGGAGTAAATCCACTCCAGCACCACAAAGTTCAACCAATTTATCAAAAGGCGCAATCCAGGTTGCTTCGGATCGGTCGACAGCGACCGTACCGAAGCCAGCGCCGCATGTAAAAGAGAAACTCGACTCAGGTCGAACTAATAAGGGATCGGAAGATCCGATCAAAAAACATCAATTGCCTCTAAAACAAACAGACAGACAACGTAAAATGGAAAGAGACAATATAAAATTCCAGAACAGATTCGGATGTTTGAGTGACAGTGATATGGAGTTTGAAACTCCATCATCACCAAATGGCAATAACAGATCGAGGTCAGCAACACCACGAGCTGGTGGTAGCAGATCTATATCACCAATTGCAGCTCCAATATAGTTTCTAGTCTTAATCTCTTCATAAAATGGATTTAAAACACAAAATAATACAATGGAATTGTCGAGGTCTTAAATCAAATTATAATGAACTCTTATTACTTATTTCGTTATTAAACCCATCGGTTTTTTGTTTGCAAGAAACTTTTTTAAAAACTGATGACAACATTGATGTCAGGGGTTTCAATACATACAACTATATCTATTCTGATGGTAACAAACCATCTGGTGGCAGTTCAATTCTTGTTAAATCATGTTTACCACAAAGAGAGATCAAATTAAAAACAGACCTACAAGCTGTAGCAGTATCGGTTTCTCTGGATAAAGAAACTACAATATGCTCTTTATATATTCCACCCTCATTTTCTTTAAAGCCCGAACATCTTGACTCATTGCTGAGTCAGCTTCCATCCCCATATCTTTTAGTTGGCGACTTCAATGGTCACAATATTCTATGGGGCTGTAAAGATATCAATAACAGAGGAGCACTTGTTGAAGATTTTATTGCAAAGAGCGATCTTTGCTTGATGAATGATAAATCTTACACTTACCTTCACCCAGCGACAGGTCATTTGTCTTCTTTAGATCTCTCTTTGTGTCACCCATCTCTCTTCTTGGACTATGACTGGTCTGTTCATGATGATCAGTGCGGAAGTGATCACTTCCCTGTTATAATTGAGAGTGTAAACGAGCCCGATGAGGACTGTTACCAGAAATGGAAAATGAATAAAGCCGACTGGGAATTATTCCATAATTTATGTGAAGAAGAGTTATCAATTGATCATTTTAATGAATCATCCGACATTGTTTCTGATTTCACAGATACACTTATTAACATATCAGAACAATGCATTCCAAAGACCTCCACAAATACTAAGAAAAGCAAGCCTTGGTTTAATAATGACTGTAAAGAAGCTATTAAAAAGCGTAAACAGGCTCTAAATAAGTTCTGCAAAAATCCCACTTCAGAAAAGCTCAACGACGTAAAAGTTTTTAGAGCTAAAGCTCGGCGAACAATCCGAGCTTCCAAACGAAAGTCATGGAGAGAATATGTCTCCAAATTGAACTATAAAACCCCCATTAAAAAGGTTTGGGATATGGTACGAAAAATTTCAGGAAAAACAAAGTCTTCTAGTTTTACACATTTAAATACTGAATTTGACACAATAGCTTCAACAAAAAAAGATATTTCAGATACTCTTGGGCACACATTCTTGAGAAATTCATCATCGCGTAATTATTCTGACACTTTTAGAAATTTCAAAAAGGACCAAGAGAAAAGAAATCTAAACTTCAAATCCCACAATCACGAAGAATACAACACACCTTTTAACTTATCCGAACTCGTTGAAGCCATTGAAAAATCACATGATACGGCAACCGGACCCGATGAAATTCATTATCAGATGCTTAAGCATCTGCCAAAAAGTTCTCTTACAACACTTTTAGATATCTTTAATAATATTTGGGAAACGGGGGTCTGTCCTGAGAGTTGGCGGGTAGCTACAGTTGTACCAATTCCGAAACCAGGGAAAGATCATGCAGAACCTACAAATTATCGTCCGATAGCTTTGACAAGTTGTTTGTGTAAAACATTGGAGAGAATGATAAACAAGAGATTAGTCTGGTACTTAGAGTCCAACAACCTCATTTCAGAATATCAATCGGGTTTTCGTTCGGAACGTAGTACCAATGACAATTTAATAAGACTAGAAACATTTATACGAGATGCTTTTATTAACAAAGAACACGTAGTGGCTGTCTTTTTCGACTTGGAGAAAGCATATGATACAACATGGCGTTATGGAATATTGAAAGATCTACATAACATTGGCTTAAGAGGAAAACTTCCCAGTTTTATTGAAAGCTTTTTAGGGGAGCGCATGTTTCAGGTGCGTGTGGGGTCTACCCTGTCAGATTTCTATGATCAAGAACAGGGTGTCCCACAGGGTAGTATTCTTTCAACTACGCTATTTAACATCAAAATAAACAATATTGTACAATGTTTGGACGACAAAACTGATTGTTCATTGTATGTTGATGATTTTTGTATATGTTACCGTTCAAAAAATATGAAAACAATTGAACGAAAGTTACAACAAAATTTAAAAAGAATAGAAGAATGGACTGATAAAAATGGTTTCAAGTTCTCCAAGTCGAAAACGCAGTGTATTCATTTTTGTAAACTACGGAAGAAACACGAACATCCTTCCCTGTTTTTATACGGATCACAAATTCCTGTTGTTGAAGAAGCCAAATTTCTTGGGGTCATATTTGATCAAAAGTTATCTTTTATTCCACATATTAAATATCTTAAAGCGAAATGCTTAAAAGCTTTGAATCTTTTGAAAGTTTTAGCTCATACAAGTTGGGGAGCAGATCGGTATACTTTATTACATCGTTACCGGTCTTTAATAAGATCTAAATTAGATTATGGGTCTGTTGTTTATGGTTCTGCCAGAAAGTCCTATTTAAAATCCTTGGATACTATCCATCACCAAGGCCTTCGTCTGGCCATGGGAGCCTTCCGTACTTCTCCCGTATTAAGCCTTTATGTAGAAGCAGGTGAACCATCTTTAACCTCGCGCAGAGAGAAACTTTCTCTTCAGTATGCTATCAGACTTGCTGCAAATCCATCTAACCCGGCATCCAAAATTTCATTTCCACCTCAATTTGTAGATAAGTATGAAACAAAACCCACAGCAATCAAACCTTTTGGATTACGTATTTTACCACTGCTGGAAAATTCAGGTATCGACCTTAAAAATATTCAAAAACATGAAACCGCCGAAGTTCCATCTTGGTGTATTAAACAACCTTCTATTCTGTTCGACTTACATGATGGAAAAAAATCCGAATCAAATCCAATACTTCTCAAACAAAACTTTCAGGTACTGCAGTCACGTTACAATGATTACCAGCAAGTCTATACTGATGGTTCCAAAGAAGGAGATAAAGTTGGCTGTGCGTATGTTTCTAAAGATACGCACAAAACCATGCGCCTTCCAGATGGTTCATCTATTTTTACAGCTGAAGCCAAAGCAATAGACCTAGCTTTAGATTTTATCAGTTCTTCAACAATTCAAAAAGCAATTATATTTTCGGATTCACTTTCTGTGCTTAAGGCTTTAGACCATTCATCATCTAAAAATCCTCAAATTCAAAAATTGATCGAAAAACATCATGAAATTTCTAAAACACACCAAATCTTGTTTTGTTGGCTTCCGAGCCATATTGGCATTGTCGGCAATGAATATGCTGACAAGAAAGCAAAGGAATCGCTCAATCTTGATCCATCTGTTTTTAAAATTCCTTTTAACAATTTTAAACCATTTATCAACAGATACATCTTGTCGGAATGGCAAGGCGAATGGGACCGTGCAATAAATAACAAACTCCATGCCATTAAACCTGTCGTTAGTACAAAATGCTCTCCTCCACAGTTTTCCAGAAAAGAGGACGTAGTATTAACACGACTGCGCATCGGCCATACTAGAGTTACTCATTCTTATATTTTTAATGGTGATGATCAGCCTTCTTGTGTAGGTTGTGATCAGCCATTCACTGTGAAACATATCTTAATTGACTGTGTTGACTTTTCACCCTCACGTATTTTATATTTCAAAGCTGACACTTTGCAACAACTGTTTCGAGATGTACCTGTTGATAATATTATTTTATTCTTAAAAGAAATTGGACTTTTTCATAAGATTTAACTGTTTCAGATTTTTATACATTATCATTCTGACTTTTTACTTTTAATATCATCATAATTATTCATGCCGTTTAACCATCAACCGTTTGACGCTTATGACCCACAAAGAGGGTTGACGCGTCGTTAAACACGAAATCATCATCATCGACTTGGAGAAAGCATATGATACAACATGGCGTTATGGAATATTGAAAGATCTACATAACATTGGCTTAAGAGGAAAACTTCCCAGTTTTATTGAAAGCTTTTTAGGGGAGCGCATGTTTCAGGTGCGTGTGGGGTCTACCCTGTCAGATTTCTATGATCAAGAACAGGGTGTCCCACAGGGTAGTATTCTTTCAACTACGCTATTTAACATCAAAATAAACAATATTGTACAATGTTTGGACGACAAAACTGATTGTTCATTGTATGTTGATGATTTTTGTATATGTTACCGTTCAAAAAATATGAAAACAATTGAAAGAAAGTTACAACAAAATTTAAAAAGAATAGAAGAATGGACTGATAAAAATGGTTTCAAGTTCTCCAAGTCGAAAACGCAGTGTGTTCATTTTTGTAAACTACGGAAGAAACACGAACATCCTTCCCTGTTTTTATACGGATCACAAATTCCTGTTGTTGAAGAAGCCAAATTTCTTGGGGTCATATTTGATGAAAAGTTATCTTTTATTCCCCATATTAAATATCTTAAAGCGAAATGCTTAAAAGCTTTGAATCTTTTGAAAGTTTTAGCTCATACAAGTTGGGGAGCAGATCGGTATACTTTATTACATCTTTACCGGTCTTTAATAAGATCTAAATTAGATTATGGGTCTGTTATTTATGGTTCTGCCAGAAAGTCCTATTTAAAATCCTTGGATACTATCCATCACCAAGGCCTTCGTCTGGCCATGGGAGCCTTCCGTACCTCTCCCGTATTAAGCCTTTATGTGGAAGCAGGTGAACCATCTTTAACCTCGCGCAGAGAGAAACTTTCTCTTCAGTATGCTATCAGACTTGCTGCAAATCCATCTAACCCGGCATCCAAAATTTCATTTCCACCTCAATTTGTAGATAAGTATGAAACAAAACCCACAGCAATCAAACCTTTTGGATTACGTATTTTACCACTGCTGGAAAATTCAGGTATCGACCTTAAAAATATTCAAAAACATGAAACCGCCGAAGTTCCATCTTGGTGTATTAAACAACCTTCTATTCTGTTCGACTTACATGATGGAAAAAATCCGAATCAAATCCAATACTTCTCAAACAAAACTTTCAGGTACTGCAGTCACGTTACAATGATTACCAGCAAGTCTATACTGATGGTTCCAAAGAAGGAGATAAAGTTGGTTGTGCGTATGTTTCTAAAGATACGCACAAAACCATGCGCCTTCCAGATGGTTCATCTATTTTTACAGCTGAAGCCAAAGCAATAGACCTAGCTTTAGATTTTATCAGTTCTTCAATAATTCAAAAAGCAATTATATTTTCTGATTCACTTTCTGTGCTTAAGGCTTTAGACCATTCATCATCTAAAAATCCTCAAATTCAAAAATTGATCGAAAAACATCATGAAATTTCTAAAACGCACCAAATCTTGTTTTGTTGGCTTCCGAGCCATATTGGCATTGTCGGCAATGAGTTTGCTGACAAGAAAGCAAAGGAATCGCTCAATCTTGATCCATCTGTTTTTAAAATTCCTTTTAATAATTTTAAACCATTTATCAACCGATACATCTTGTCGGAATGGCAAGGCGAATGGGACCGTGCAATAAATAACAAACTCCATGCCATTAAACCTGTCGTTAGTACAAAATGCTCTCCTCCACAGTTTTCCAGAAAAGAGGACGTAGTATTAACACGACTGCGCATCGGCCATACTAGAGTAACTCATTCTTATATTTTTAATGGTGATGATCAACCTTCTTGTGTAGGTTGTGATCAGCCATTCACTGTGAAACATATCTTAATTGACTGTGTTGACTTTTCACCCTCACGTATTTTATATTTCAAAGCTGACACTTTGCAACAACTGTTTCGAGATGTACCTGTTGATAACATTATTTTATTCTTAAAAGAAATTGGTCTTTTTCATAAGATTTAACTGTTTCAGATTTTTATACATTATCATTCTGACTTCTTACTTTTAATATCGTCATAATTATTCATGCCGTTTAACCATTAACCGACTGACGCTTATGACCCACCAAGAGGGTTGACGCGTCGTTAAACACGAAATCATCATCATCATCAAAGGTTACAAAATGAGCCTTTTTTCGTGTTTGGTCAAAAACTTTATTATTTTTAGATGGATTTTGAAATTGCTTGGCAGAAATGTTAACCACCATGAAAGATTTGTTGCACGTATGACCCAGTTTGGTACCTGAAAGGACATACATAGAGGTTAAAGGTAAAAAGGGGCCTTTTTGTGTTCTGTCAATAACTTTATTATTATTAGATGGATTTTGAAATTACTTGGCAGAAATGTTAACCACCATGTGACGATGTGTTACGTGCATGACCCAAGTTGGTACCTCAAATGTCAAGGTCGTACTAAGAGGTCAAAGGACAAAAAGGGGGCCTTTTTTAGTGTTCAGTCAATAACTTTCTTATTCCTGCATAGAGTGTGACATTACTTGCCAGAAATGTTAACCATCATGAGACGATGTGGTGCACACTAGACCCAGGTCAGAGGTCAGGGGTAAAAAAGTTTCTTTTTATATCCAGTCAATAACTTTTTTATTTCTGGATGGACTTCATAAAGTAACCATGCAGAAATGTTCATCATTAGACCATGAGTCATGTGTAATACCAAGGTCCATACCTCCAATGTCAAGGTCATACCTAAAGGTCAATGTTAAAAAAAGGGACAGTCAAAAATTTCCTTATTCTTTGATGGATTATGAAATCATCATCATGGCAGAAATGTTAACCATCAAGAGACGATGTGTTGTACCTCGAAGGTCAAGGCCATACTTAGAGGTCAAAGGTAAAAAAGGGCTTTTTTGTGTACGGCCAAGAACATTTTTGAAGTTACTTTGCAGAAATGTTCATCTTCATTAGATGATGTGTTGCACACAAGACCCAGCTCAATACCTCCAATGTCAAGGTCATACTAAGAGGTAAAAAACGGGGGAGACATCTGTGTTTTTGTAGAAAAACAAATTCTAGTTGAAATAGTTAATCCACGACAAATAGTATTCATCAGTGTGTTGCAGCTTGATCGGATGAAAACTGTAAGAGGAGTTATCCGGAAACGAAAAGTTTACAGACGGATACCCATAACAATATAAGACCGTTTTTACAAAACGGGCGTATAAAAATTATTGATGTAGGACATGAAAAAGTATGTATTAACATCGCATAACAATGAGTTATTGCAAAAGCTCCCGTTATTGTGTCTCTTCCGAATGCAAGTTGTGCAACAGTCGAACCAATAGGTTCAGTGCTTCAAACAAGACTACGCAGACGTAAATGGGATCTACACCAAAAACAATCCGGGGGGAAATTGCTTACCATATTGAATGTCAATTTAAATTGTATAAAAAATAATTATTTGTTAATGAAGGTAAATGTATTATAAAGCGAGAACATGTAAGTGAAGGAATTTTCAGAAAACAGTGAATATTATTCTTCACATATCGATCCATAAACCCATTTTGCCTAGAAAAGAAACAACTATACATGTAGAAATCTACTGATATTAGAGTAACAAATTTTATAATAGTAAATACTCTGGTCACTTTTGCTCAGACTGGGATGCAACTTTCACACAGCAGCAAACATGTACGGCATAATACCATAAATAGTGTATAATTACTGAACTATGGGACACGAACAATGACATGTTGTATGGTCAGTGTAAATAAACTTTTGTGTACACTGGTCACATTAAAGCCTGTATTCTGCATACATTATCTCAGGCATGCAGATTCACATGCATTTTGGCCTGGATTCTAAAGTTTTTAATAAAAATGCTTCTCTACTTAATATTTGAACATCTAAGCATGATGATTAGTCTGTACCAGTGTGTGTTTTGAGACTACAAAAACTGTAAAGGTAATACCGAGATAGAACCTGTTTTTAAGACTTAAATCCAAAAGTCTGATGAAAGCCATGGATGAAACTCGCAACCCTGGTTTAATTTATGGTAGAAGCATAACACGCATAACCTATACACCATGGAAGCTTCTAAGCTGTATCATGAAAGGATTTGTTCCTATACATGTTATATGCAGATAAGGGACCCAGTGAATAATGTCAAGTTCATGGCGAGCCAGCACTTTTGTTGAGTAGATTGGTAAATGTATACGTTTCTGATAGCCCAAGATAAGAGGGGTTATCCAAAAAATATTTTTCTTATTTCGGCATTAAACGTGTGTAGTCATTAGTGAGCCATTGATCATTTCTGTTGGATAATTGTAATCAGGTCTGGTAAATCCCATTCGTTTACTTGTCATGACACTATTTTTGGAGAACAAGAACAAATTTTGATTAGTCCCCATTTACCTTTACCAAACTTGCAAGTTCAGCATGATTAAAGGCATGTAGAATGAGCAAAATTTGGAATTTTCAAGTCTTGGTATTAACAACATGGAATATGTTATTTATGTAACTTTTGCTAACATCTATACTCATTAAAAACCGGCATCTCTACAAATGCACTTTTTTGAATACTTTTTCATCATCAGAAAACTTGTCGTCAGAGCTTCCAACCAGGTTAGACAAACTGGCTTGTTCAGCTATACAAACTAGTATTTATCTTAAAATCTTAGCCACAGCAAATGTAGGAATATACAAACTACAACATATAAGGCGCTGATCAGATTTGGCAAATAAATGTGCTGGACTGAACCTTCACTTATGTTGACCTTCAGAACTAGACTACTGACCACCCGAGTACTGGTAAACCATTTAGGAGGTCCAAGCCTGACCAGACAAAGTGTTGCGAGTCGGACCGTGCATGCATGTAAACGTTTTTGGTTTATTGGGTGACAGGGTTTGAGGAGTCGTCATCTCAATGTCGGGTAGAAGCTGCACAATTGGGAAGCAACATCTCCAAAATGACCTAAATAGTGTTGATGGGCATGTAAAACCTCAGTTTCAACAAAAACTTTCAGGTGATTAAAAAAAGGTTTCACTCTGTTCATGTGACAGGTGTTTGTTGTTGTTTTTTCAATTTACACATGTATAACTCTTGACGTTATGCATTAACATTTTAAAACCTTCACCAGTGCAAAATGGGTTAAAGGATATCTTTGGAAGAAAAATTTACAACTACAGAGAAACTTCAATATCTTGAAGCCATATGGAACCAAGATGGATAGTTTGAACTTCTAACTTGTGCCAGGTCATGAAGCATAACTGGGATGATTTTTGGATATCCTTCCCATTTTTTACATTGTATATTAACGTGTGAGCTCATTTGAACCGCCTTTTTTATTTATTTATTTTTTGATAAACCTGCAATAATTCCACTTAATTCTAAAAAATAGAAATGTGGAGCTATTGGCATAGTTCACTATAGGCCATTAGGGGCTCAGAAATGGGTTCAAATTGGTCATGTTAAATGAGCCGTGTTTCGCCCCTGCCAATCTGGGCTTGAAGAAATACATCGGGCTGCATGATGCTTCCACGCAGAGCTGAAACTGACCGCAAATGAATACTGGTAAACCGCTTAGAGGTTCTAAGCCTGCCCAGGAAAGTGATGTGAATCGGACCGTCCATGCATATAAACCCTATTGGTTTCATTGGGCAGCAGGTCTTGAGATATCATTTCATCTCAATGTCAGGTAAAAGTCCCACAAAATTGGAAGCAACGTCTCTCAAAATGACATATACATTGTTGATGGGGACGTTAAACCTCAAATCAAGCAAACAAACAAATGAGCTGTGTTCAAGTAACTGAAGTTTCACTGTATTTCGTTACATGAAAAGTATTTGAGATATGGAATATGACGCGTTTCAGTTACAATATTTCTGAGTCAGGGATTACTTCAGGTAAGGCTGCATCATTCAAGGAAGTTATTCTTTTTCCATCTTTATTCATCTTTATATCGAAGTCTTTTTTGAATGAGCATGAAGTCCTCAAGTGCATCCAAAATCATTCATCAAGTTGTTGGTTCTTTGTGAGATATTCTCTTTAAGTTTCATCCCTGATGATGCATTTTTTTGGTTCTCGATTGCTAGAGTCTGCCAATCATGACCGAGACTGACACGCTTTTTGTTACAGCTGCTGCTAGCTGCTTAAAGTTACAACTGCCACCCTTTATAGTTCTGTCTGAACTTGACACAGCAACATTTATGGGTGTTTTGCAGACGACATTTCTAGCCTCCATCTCCTCCAAATTGTCCAGACTAGTCATTGCATTTTCAAATCTGGAATGGTTATGATCTTTGTTACCTTGGTTGTGTTCAGCTGAAACTTGTTGTAAAACATCCTATTCTGGACATTTGAGACAGAATAATATTGTCCTGTTACCAACTGGCTACTCAAATCATCAGACCAAATAACCAACTTTCTAACTTCTGTGTCATCTGACACCACTGCAATAGAAATTGTTGTTTGTCCGTGTATATTTTTCTGCTCATTTCTTCCAGATATTTTATGTTGACAGCCTGAAAAAGAGGAAAAAATCATTTACCACCCACGTCCCGTGCCCATCGGGGCTTGAATAGATTGGGTTGCACGATGCTTCCAGCCAGAGCTAAAACCGACCGCACATGAGAACTGGTAAACAGCTTAAGTTCCAAGACTGCCCAGGAAGTATGGTGCGAGTCCGACTGTCCATGCATATAAACCCTATTGGTTTCAATGGACGGCAGGGCTTGAGATGTCATTTCATCACAATGTTGGGCAAAAGTCCCACAAAAATTGGAAGCAATGTCTCCAAAATGACCTATACAGTGTTGGGGGGGGGGGGGGGGGGTACATTTATCTATAATCAAACAAACAACAAATATATTATGCATTTACTTTTAAACCTGAGACTTTTTTTTGCTACTTATATACACAATACCTGTAGAAACCAGATGTGCAACAATTCACTGAATCGCACTGTAATTGTGATACATCTGCTGACATTATTTTTATCATGAAGTCGTTTGACGATACAATTAAGATCAGCAAACATTGTTATCAGATTAAAACTTTTGTACAGTTAATTAATACTACCAAATACCTATATTTGAGTATTGCTTGTTAATTTTTAGAAAATTTAATCCTTCATTCAAGGAAGTGCATCATAGTGTGACACAGATATTGTGACATATATCCTACTGTGATTGTGAATAAATTTTTAACGCTGCAGATCTAGTGAAAATAGCTGTCAGAAGAGATGGCAAATCCCTGACCAATAGCCAATATGGCCTGCAGAAGATTGGTTTAACGTCTCCATCAACATTGTATACGTCATTTTTGAGATGTTGCCTCAATTTTGTAGTACTTTTACCTAACACTGAGATGAAATGATATCTCAAGTCCTGCCGCCCAATGAAACCAACATGATTTATATGCATGGGTCGTCCGACTCGTAGCACTTTACCTGGGTGGGCTTAGATCCTATAAATGGTTTAACAGTACTCATGTGCGGTCAGTTTCAGCTCTGCGTTGAAGCACCAAGCAGTCCATCTATTTCTTCGAGCCCGGATGGATGGGGATGAAGATTTTCGATATGTAATGTTTATTGGTATTATCTCCAACTAATGGTACTAAGGATTACTTCTCAATATGATGGAAGATCGAGGATTTCCAATGCAAAAAGTACTCGTATACTGAATTGTGCTTCTTGCAAATGACATGCTTTCTCAACATTGAATACAACTGTGGCAATCTCATAGGGTATTAGTTATTGCCATAGGTTAAATTGAGGTTATACTGACAGAGGAGGTAACTAAAACAAGGGCATCCAGAGTTGTGGTTCTTGCGCATGATGCACTTGTTAACCTTGTGTACAACTGTACCAAGTACCACCAACACATGTATGTTTCAAAGGGTATTGGAGATATGGCAATCATAAGGTGGTCATACTGTTATATACATGTATTGGAAGGGGAGATAACACAAAAGCATGGCACTCAACACTGCATTTATATCTTAAAATATCTGACTAAAATAAGGTGAGATCTCCTGACAACCGGTTGTTAGGAGACTTCTGGGTATCAAAAAGTCTCCTGACAACCGGTTCCCCAAAAAACTGGTCAGGAGACTTTTTGATACCCAAAAGTCTCCTGACAACCAGCTACTAGATTGTTTAAAAAAAAGGAAGCAAACCATATCATCTGCAGCATAATCAAATTAAGTAATATCATAGACCACTTGAAGAGTAATAAGAAATCTCTTTAAAAGGTCAATAAAGTTTGTCATTTTATGTTCAATTGTTTAGATCAGAAATAAGAAAAACAAGTTTTTCATCTGAAATTTTCTGTTAACACTAACTTCACATTATTGTAGGCTTGGCAACATGATGCCGAGTGCATCAGATAACCACTGCAAATAAAATTATTTCCACACATACCTGTAAGTGTTTACTGAGAAAGACAAGCATGTATGGTTATATCTAGAATTATCAGTTGATATAAACTTTTCATGTGTTAAACCTTTTTTAAACATTTCACATTATCTTCAGTCTTTGAACTGATGCCCAAGTAAATATAAACATTTCGTTGAGGCGGTTCTATCGAGTAACCACAATCTATGTTTTTGAGCAGAAATAAGAAAAATAATGTATACCCCCTTGAACCCCACTTTTACTATATAAAAGGTGGGTATGAGGGGGTCAAAACTATATAGGCGTGTTCTCGTGATTTTAAAAAAACAACTTTACTGGCTGTCAGGAAACCTGACAACTGGTTGTCAGGAGCCACTTCCATAAAATAATAGTTGATATTATCCACTTGCATACAAAAGCTTACCTGCTCTGTACTTTTCAGGATTCATGTTATTAACCCATTGTACACTAGTGGACTCTTCCATTGCTGTATGTTGGAAAAGTTCATTTGTCGAATAAGGTATGACAGGCCTATTTTTTTTTTTATTCTATTTTTGATGAAAAATTCTGTTAGCAAATAATGCAGGCCCTGATCAGACGCTGTGTTCTGCGGCGTCTGATCTTGTCCTGCACTGTTTGCAAAGGTACCCCCTTAGGGGTTTCCCGTTGATTGATTTTGTATACATACCACTTGAAACTGTGATGTAATTGCACTGATTTTCTGAGCAGGCTCTTCTTTGGTAGTGGCAGCAAGATCATGTAGGATTTGGAAAAGTCCAACCGTTGTTTGCTCTTCGTTACTGTGGTGGTTTTTGTCATTTTCACTTCTATTTTTCCTTCTTTTGAGGGACTAACAAGCGCATCTTTCAAGGTGAAGGCTTCGGATGACACCTCTGCGCCCTTTACCACTGCATGCTGATCTGCCGCAAAGCAGATCAGCCTCAGGTTGTCAGTTTTGGATGTCTGTAGTTCAGCAGTCAAGTACCTAAAGTGCAGATAACAGAGCAGTTTGAAGACTAAATATTTTACTCGCATATACAAGTACCAAAAATAAGATAGCAAATGTGAAAGAAGTGATCTTAGGTTTCTTTTCCCGAATCTCTCAAAAGTGTTGTAGGGTCGGTGCATATTTTAATTGTGATTGGTTAATCTTTATATATATATATCTTTTTTTTTCAGTAACATTACTTTGATGGTTTTGTGAGTAGAAACTTGTTTGCGATTGTAGGAGCTGAGTGTTTTGTATATTACATGTACACAATGTATTTGATAATTACACTTTTTATTTTTCTATTTTTCAAATCGGTAAGTCAAAAAAGACATAATCAACATGTGTGATTAATTTCAAGTATGAAAAGAGGACCATCATCGTCTTAACGATTTCAATTGGTAATTATCTCTGCCTTATTAATGCAAACAAACTATTTGGAATTAGGGATTATCTGGGATAAAGAAACGTTTAAAAATCGCCATGCCCGCCATTTAGATTGATTCAGCGCATGTCTTTGATGTGGATGTTACTTGACAAAATTACGTGTTGTTAAGACTTAATCGTTTTATTTAAGTGTACAGTGTTTTGCGGCGTCTGATCTGGGTCTGCACTGTTTGCAAATGTTCGAAAAAGGGCCGCTAGACATGTATGGGTTAAGAAAAAAAAAACATTATTTTACATGACGATAACACATCCGTGCAAAACACGGCATTCTTTCATATCGCTAAAATGATTTTCTGGTGATAATTTGTTTCTACTCAAATCTTAGGTTTTCGTCGCTCGTTAAAACCGCCACATCTAGGCGGTTCTAACGAGTACTTGTACCTAGGGCAGTAATACAAAAATAATTAAATACCCATGTAAACCCCAGATTTCTTCATATTAAGTGGGGTTTACAGGCGTGTTAATTAGACATGATGATTCAGGCAAATATGGTGTTAACAATATAAGTTTCGATGAATAAAACATTGGTGGCTCGTTCTACAGTCCAACACGTGAACAGGGCCATGAAATGAACACCCTCTAAACCTCACTTTATATAGAGAAACTGGGATTTAGGGGGTGTACAGTATTTTTCTTATTTCTGCTCCAAGTCATAGGTTGTGGGTACTCGTTAGAGAGCACTCAAAACCTACGTTTGCAGTTTAAATAAGATAAAAGACCACAGATTTTCTTCAGAAGAGTAGCCATCTTGAGATGTGAAAAATGCACTATGTTCGCACGGATGTGTTATCGTAATGACTAGAAAAAAGACTCCCAATAACTGCTCAAATTAATACATTTGAGATAATTGTCTTATTATGTATGCCGTGCGCACTCATTATCATTGAGTAAGCACGGCATAGTATTATTTTAAAGAAAATCAAAAGTTATCGCTTTTTGGTCTCATCACGAAAACATGCAAAAACACGAAAAGTTTGACCCCTCCAGCCCCCACTCTTATATAGTAAAGTAGAAGTAAAACAAAGATCAGGAATTGATACAATTAACTTACTCCATCCATAAAAGACACCAAAGGGAAAGAAATACAAACATTAAGCGACCAGACCATAATGGAAACCTAAACAAAGGAAGGCCATATGGACAGTTACTTATTTAAACCTTATTTTTTTCTTATTTCTGCTCTAAAACATAGATTGAGGTAT
The DNA here is from genome assembly GCA_963580285.1 of Lucinisca nassula. NCBI lineage: Eukaryota > Metazoa > Mollusca > Bivalvia > Lucinida > Lucinidae > Lucinisca > Lucinisca nassula. Next base: position 95,046,709 of record OY757020.1, on the reverse strand, counting down.
ATGGGCCTTTGAAGCTCGATTGGAACACATTCATTTCTATATCTGCTGATAATCATAGTTCATGAGTGGAACCACCCGAGCACCTAAGTCTATGTGGAGAACAGAAAAAAAAACTTGTGATGTCGAACACGACAACCCCTACATTTAAAAATTGTGTAAATCCAGATCAGATGGCTTCTAAAGAAGACATCTGATCAGGATCTACTCTGTTTGCCACTGTTTGTGGATTGAACAAATATCTGTTTAGTAATTTGATTGGTTCATAGTCAGAAATGGGTGTGACTTAATTAATTTATTCAGCAGGATACGAGTTAAAAGGTCACTTCAAGTTACGATCTAAATATATCTGTCTGAATGATATATATATGTAGCTGGTATGTTGGCTAGCACGTCAGTTACAATTATCTGATTAATTAGGAGGTCGTGAAAGCGAATCCCGGCTCGGCCTTTTTCTTTCGTAGTTATTTGGTTCTCTCCCCACCGCTGATTCAAGTAGGACAGGTGTCAGCTACTGGCTAGAGAAAGAGCACTGAGTACTGAATTAAATATGAAGTACGAAATGAAATCTCTGATCTTCAAGTTATGTCTTGTAATTTAGGAAAAACATTAAAAAAATCTCGGGGTACTTATCATTTTTTTACAGTGTACAATAATGTGCCTAAAATGTGGGAAACCTTGATCTTTTCCTTTCCTTTTCCAGTCATTAATGTTTCGCGCATAAAGGTCATAGTGCAGGCTGTATGGTAAACACTGTACACCCTGATCAGAATGCATGCTCATCTGAGTGTACACTGTTTGCTCACGTACATGGTTGTCCCAGTTTTTAGAATCATTACGATTTGTAAGATGTATTTTGTGGTTCACTTCTGAGTCTGAGGTCATCCACAAGAACAGCGGAAACTCGCTAATATAATTTAATTTCATATGTGCTTTCATAATAATATTTTACTATTCTCACTTTGTCCCGATTCCCACTTTGTCCCGATTCCCACTTTGCGCAGAGGCAATTCCGATACTGTAATTGTGCAAGGTAGGAATTCTCACTTTGATCCGATTCTCACTTTGCGCAGAGACAATTGTGGAATTGTATTGCGCAAGGTAAGAATTCTCACTTTGTGCAACAAAATAAGTGAGAACTTTGCGCAGGACAATTCTAGAATTGTACCGATTCTTACTTTGCGCAAGCACATTTTGGTTATCCCTTAAGTGCTAACTTGATACAGGTTTGCCCGTGTGTATCCATACCATAAACTGGTAAAAAATACAAGTACATTAAGTCCTTGAACTTGGTTTGAAGTATGGCCCTCATTGTCATGCTAAGATTTGGTAAATGGGCAGGTTCTGGTTAAATGATCAGGGAATAACCTTGGTGATAGTGGTGGCATGTATCAGTATGTACAGTGTAAAAAGGCCTTAAACCCAATTATACAGCTTGAATTCTCAGTTGTTCCAATTATTTAATACAAATTGGGGAGGCATTTGGTAGGACAATAAGTACTGTACTATTTACTTAATTGACTAAATCCCCTCAAATCTTGAGCATTGCAGATACACCACAACCTGGTTATAACAGGGTTCGTTATAACGGTTTAGATATAACACGGATCCAAAAAATGTATAAATATTTGTTTGGATATAACACGGTTGGTTAACTCACACGGTTTAAGCTTTAGACTCCAATGATAGTGTTTTAAAGAGGTTGTGGTTGAAGTACAATATGGGACAATTTGTTTGATTTGAGGTTTAACGTCCCCGTCAACAATATGGGACAAGTTGGATCTTAAAGTGATAAATGGTAATGTTAAGCAGCACTAAATGCAAATCAAGGTTAATGACTGCCGTTGAGGTAGAAGAGTATCTTCCCTCAGTCCTTGGCAAGACGGTGTGATTTTTGTATTTTTTTAATTTACAGCACAACCTCTTTATAACATTGTTGTTTTAGTCCGTTGAAAAATCTCTGTTGGCAAAACATGTAAATCACATCTAGAAGTATATAGATTATACAGAAAATAACAAGGTGACTTTTCTGCCTAACCAATAATCTTTTAGACCAGTTTAACAACTAAGTCAACACTATTTAGTTACTGTTGAGCCAGTCAGTTTACCTGCCCACACATTTCGTGGAGAGGCCTAAAAGTAATCATTTAGCCAGTACAGTGTACATTCTCTCACCAGAAAGTGACATCTGTCCTTCTTGAATCGACAGAAGGGTGAGAATGAGGATAGACACGTAAGGATGCTGCCGAACCTAGCTTTAGACCTAATTCAAAATGATGATATAAAGAATCATTCTATGACATAATTTTTCTTGGCAAAAATGGTTGTATTAGTCTTTGTTTGAAATGCTTATGGAATAGACTTGAAGATGTAGTTGCTTTTAAGATTTTTTCACCACAACCACCTTACAACACTATTATTAGAGCCCTAAAGAAAAAAAAAAAACATAAATCATGCAGAAAAATAGCAATGATTTTTCTACATAATCTGTGCATTTTAGACCTAGTTTCCGACCATTTTATATATAAATTCTTGTTGTAAGAAATTATGTTATAACCACATTGTGATGTATTGAGGTTCATGTCAAACACGGGTGTGTCAGTTCGTTTGAAGTGTTTTATACAAGAATTATAATCTTATGATGTAGACTGGTTACTTTTAAATATTATCTTAATTGACCTGTTGAAAAACTATTGAGTGAATTACCGTATCTACATATTTGAGCAGACTAGCACGTAATATCCAAAGTAGAAGTAAAACAAAGATCAGGAATCGATACAATTAACTTACTCCACCCACCAAAGACACCAAGTCTGGAATTCAGCAAAACTTCACTTCCTAAGTTTGTCATTACTTCCTTTTGGAAGTGCGAGGTGACTAATCTTCTTGCAAACACAGTTTTGGTGCCAGACGGAACAACTTTGTTCAGCGTAAATTATACTCGATATTATTAAAATGTCTCATTTTCAGAAGTGATTTGAATTCCTTAATTAATTCAACTTCTTATGTGCATTCTAAAGATTCGTTAAAAGACATAAAATGGTAATTATGTTCTATAAAAGGGTTATCCTTTGGAAGCTACGAGTACACCACAGAATTGAAAAATATGGAGTGTACATGTTTTCTGGGCCAGACTAGTTAGTTTCGGCCAATTAGGCCTCATCAGTGACTCTCTGATATTTTCAAAATTCCACAATGGGATCAATGATCCCAAAGGACAAGAAAATATAATCTACACTATGATGCAGGGCAGGGAGACGTTGTTAACCTAACTATATGAAGTGCTCGTATGCTGTCAAATCAAATGTTGATGAGTCCGTGGTTGAGCTTGTGGATGGTTCTTGCTCTGGTGTTGTTGAAGGTTGGTGATCATTGGTTGTAGATGGTCCATTGGTTGTCGACGGTTGCTGACCTCTACTTGATGCTATATTTATTGTGATATTCTCTGGAAATTCTCTCCACACATGATTAAAAATCACAACAGCAGCCTCATTTGATATTGCTACATCTATAATTCTGTCGTCGTTAACGTGCTGATGGATTTCCATGTCGGTATGCCCATGGCTGTATAAGTGGATATATAGAAGATGTTTTAAGTCCTGAAGAAATGGCGCGTAGAGTATGAAATTAAGTAGTGTCACGTGCCCTGAGATAGTAAAATAACAGATGATGTCTTTCGAACTTAACCAGCCTATTTCTGATCCGCCAACAGTCGTGGGTCTCACTTAGATTCTGTCCCCTCAAACATTCGTAGCAATTCACCAAAGCTATACTTCGTAACAGGTGTGTCAACTGCATCCGCATGAGTGTGTAAAACTGCTTTGAAACATTTGATACTTTTTGGTGCCATTTTGATACTTCTCGAGAAACTGTGCAAACACTTGTGAAGAAACGTTTTGTGTAGTAATTTTTATATAATGTCAGTCTATAAAACAGGCCTGTTTAAACTAAATATTTGTTTCATGAAGAGCTTAAACTTCTGAATTCTAAGATACTGAGGTAATTGCAACTCAGAGATAGCCTTTACGTAGAAGCGGTGAACCTTCTTTAACTTCGAGCAGAGAGAAACTTTCTCTTCAGTATGCTATTAGACTTGCTGCAAATCCATCTAACCCGGCATCCAAAATTTCATTTCCACCTCAATTTGTACATAAGTATGAAACTAAACCCACAGCAATCGAACCTTTTGGATTACGTATTTTACCACTGCTAGAAAATTCAGGTATCGACCTTAAAAATATTCAAAAACATGAAACGGCCGAAGTTCCATCTTGGTGTATTAAAAAACCTTCTAATCTGTTCGACTTACATGATGGCAAAAAATCCGGATCAAATCCAATGCTACTCAAACAAAACGTTCAGGTACTGCAGTCACGTTTCAATGATTACCAGCAAGTCTATACTGATGGTTCCAAAGAAGGAGATAAAGTTTGTTGTGCGTATGTTTCTAAAGATACGCACCATGACCTTTACAGTGTTGACGGGGACGTTAAACCTCAAATCAAACAAACAAACAAAGATACGCACCAAACCTTGCGCCTTCAAGATGGTTCATATATTTTTACAGCTGAAGCCAAAGCAATAGACCTAGCTTTAGATTTTATTAGTTTTTCATCATTTCAAAAAGCAATTATATTTTCTGATTCACTTTCTGTGCTTAAGGCTTTATACCATTCATCATCTGAAAATCCTCAAATATAAAAACTGATCGAAAATCATCATGAAATTTCTAAAACGCACCAAATCTTGTTTACTGGCTTCCGAGCCATATTGGCATTGTCGGCAATGAGTTTAGTTTAAACATATTTATTTCATAAAGGTAGTGAATAATATGCATCCAAATGTAACACAAGCAATAACAGGATTAGAACGAAAGCACAAGTACTATACTTCTTCTCCTGAGAATGAGTTTGCTGACAAGAAAGCAAAGGAATCGTTCAATCTTGATCCGTCGGTTTTTAAAATTCCTTTTAATAATTTTAAACCATTTATCAACAGATGCATCTTGTCGGAATGGCAAAGTGAATGGGACCGTGCAATAAATAACAAACTCCATGCCATTAAACCTGTCGTTGGAACAAAATGCTCTCCTCCACAGTTTTCCAGGAAAGAGGATGTAGTATTAACACGACTGCGCATTGGCCATATTAGAGTTATTCATTCTTATATTTTAAATGGTGATGAACAGCCTTCCTGTGTAGGCTATGATCAGCCATTCACTGTAAAACATATTTTAATTGAATGTGTAGACTTTTCACAGTCCCGTAACTTATACTTCAAAGCTGACACTTTGCAAATATTGTTTCAGGATGTACCTTTTGAAAATAGTATTTTATTCTTAAAAGAAATTGGACTTTTTCATAAGATTAAATGTTTAAGATTTTTATACATATCAAACTATTTTTTTAACTTTTAATATCCTCATAATTCTCAATGCCGTTAACCATTAACCGTTTGACGCTTATGACCCACAGAGGATTGACGCGTCGTTAAACATGAAATAATCATTCGCCTGATGGGAGCAGCACGCTCCCTGATGGGCGGGGCGAAAAGACCAAGAATTATTGTTGGGCGACAGGGCTTGAGATGTCATTTCATCTCAATGTTGGGTAAAAGTCCCACAAAATTGGAAGCAACGTCTCCAAAATGACCTTTACAGTGTTGACGGGGACGTTAAACCTCAAATCAAACAAAACAAACCAAGAATTATTGTTGTTGTACTTGTTTGTCAAGGACAAGGGGTCGAGATGTCCCTACAATGAACTTGAACTTCCCAATTGTTGCATGGGCTGAGTTCGCTAGGTCAATTTATAGAAAAAAATCACACCCCTAGCCTGAAGATCACTTACGTGTAGATTGCCCGATTTAATAATCAGATTCATTGTTTTTCGAGTGCTTCCAGTACATAACGACAGAAATAAATATGGCGGCGTAGAAAATTCCCAAGGTCATGACTCGAGCTCGTGACGTCACCATAATTTGTACCCAACACGCCTCTTTGGCCTGGCTTTTCGGTGTAGACGGGTGGCCGTGCGGTCCGGCACGGTCAATCGGCTGGTCACGCCGACCCTAGAGATAACGCTTTGCTTTCTCTTTAACTCTTTTTGTATCTTTCCTGATACCAACCATATGCCCATTTACCTTACCCTTTTCTGTCTTTTTATCTCTAGAAGGCGGTGGCTTAACGGATCAATCGTGTAGGCATTTTGTTTATACGAGTATATCTCACGTGTATCTCTAACACCTGCGAGTTGGATAACCACTCCATTATGCTGTTCCCTTGTAGGGCTCCGTGGAGGGCGGAGAGCACTTGGGACGAAACTAGGATTTTTTTCTTATGGCTCCTAAAAACAAACATAACCGCAACCACGCACCTAACCGCAACGCACCTAAACGTAAAAAAGACGAGGATTCATCCGAATCGGATGAACGCAGTCAAAAATCCAGTCAGCAGTCAAGTCAACAATCGAGTCAGCAGTCTGCTGAACCAAACTTTGACAATGTTCCGCGTTTCTTGGTCGTCACGTCGCTTGACGATACACGAACTGTGTCAAGCCTTTCCCCCTTTGTGATCGAGAAAAGTAGTCTCTCCATTGCCGGACATCCTAAGAGTATAAAACAACTCAAATCGGGTGATCTTCTCTTGGAAGTCGAGAGAAAACAGCAAGTGGTAAGCCTGCTAAACACCAACAAACTCTTTGATCTGAAAGTTAAAGTCTCGTTACATAACACGCTCAATTCATCTAAGGGAGTGATTCGCAGTCCAGAACTGCGTCCTTGTTCAGATGAAGAGATAGTCAATAACTTGAAGGATCAGGGAGTTGTTGGTGTTCGTAACATTCAAGTTCGTAGAAATGGTGTACTAAAACCAACAGCAACTTATGTGTTGACTTTTAATACACCAATTCTACCCAAGAAAATCAAAGTAGCATATCTTTCCATTAACGTAGAGGTATACATCCCAAACCCTCTTAGATGTTACTCTTGTCAGGCTTTTGGCCATCACGAAAGCAGATGTCAGAGGAAAAAACTCTGTCCTAATTGTGGTGAAGAAAAGCATGTTGATAATCACCTCAACTGCAAAAATGAACCCAAATGCGTAAATTGTGATGGCAAACATGCTGTTTTCTCCCGAGACTGTCCGGCGTGGAAAAAAGAAAAAGAAATACTCACCGTCAAATACCAAAGGGGGATAACATTCCCAGAAGCGCGGAAAATTGTTGAAGAGCGATACATAACACCAACCACCAGTTTCGCCAGCATCACAAAGGGTGCTGGTGTAATATGTACAAGCTCCGCAACACAGACTGCTGAATCATACATAGCTGAACTGAAAAAATCGGGTGCATGGAGTAAACCCACTCCAGCACCACAAAGTGCAATCAATTTATCAAAAGGCGCAATCCAGGTTGCTTCGGATCGGTCGACAGCGACCGTACCGAAGCCAGCGCCGAATGTAAAAGAGAAACCCGACTCAAGTCGAACAAATAAGGGATCCGAAGATCCGATCAAAAAACATCAATTGTCTCAAAGACAAACAGACAGACAACGTAAAATGGAAAGAGACAATATAAGATTTCAGAACAGATTCGGATCTTTGAGTGACAGTGATATGGAGTTGACTGAAACTCCATCATCACCAAGTGGCAATAACAGATCGAGGTCTGCCACACCACGAGCTGGTGGTAGCAGATCTATATCACCAATTGCACCTCCATAATAGTTTCTAGTCTTTTTGATATCTCTCCTTAAAATGGATTTAAAACACAAAATAATACAATGGAATTGTCGAGGTCTTAAATCGAATTATAATGAACTCTTATTACTTATTTCGCTACTAACCCCATCGGTGTTTTGTTTGCAAGAAACTTTTTTTAAAAATTAATGACAACATAGATGTCAGGGGTTTCAATACATACAACTATATCTATTTTGATGGTAACAAACCATCTGGTGGCAGTTCAATTTTTGTTAAATCATGTTTACCACAAAGAGAGATCAAATTAAAAACAGACCTACAAGTTGTAGCAGTATCGGTTTCTCTGGATAAAGAAACTACAATATGCTCTCTATATATCCCGCCCTCGTTTTCTTTAAAGCCCGAACATCTTGACTCATTGCTGAGTCAACTTCCATCGCCATATCTTTTAGTTGGCGACTTCAATGGTCACAATATTCTTTGGGGCTGTAAAGATATCAATAACAGAGGAGCACTTGTTGAAGATTTTATTGCAAAGAACGATCTTTGCTTGATGAATGATAAATCTTATACTTACCTTCACCCTGCGACAGGTCATTTATCTTCTTTAGATCTCTATTTGTGTCACCCATCTCTCTTCTTAGACTATGACTGGTCTGTTAATGACGATCAGTCCGGAAGTGATCACTTCCCTGTTATAATTGAGAGCGTAAACGATAACCAGAAGTGGAAAATGAATAAAGCCGACTGGGAATTATTCCATAATTTATGTGAACAAGAGTTAACAGTTGATAACTTAAATGAATCATCCGACATTGTTTCTGATTTCACAGATACACTTATTAATATATCAGAACAATGCATTCCAAAGACCTCCACAAATACTAAGAAAAGCAAGCCTTGGTTTAATAATGACTGTAAAGAAGCTATAAAAAAGCGTAAACAGGCTCTAAATAAGTTCTGCAAAAGTCCCACTTCAGAAAAGCTAAACGACGTAAAAGTTTTTAGAGCTAAAGCTCGGCGAACAATCCGAGCTTCAAAACGAAAGTCATGGAGAGAATATGTCTCCAAATTGAACTACAAAACCCCCATTAAAAAGGTTTGGGATATGGTACGAAAAATTTCAGGAAAAACAAAGTCATCTAGTTATACACATTTAAATACTGAATTTGACACAATAGCTTCAACAAAAAAAGATATTTCAGATACTCTTGGGAGCACATTCTTGAATAATTCATCATCGCGTAATTATTCTGACACTTTTAGAAATTTCAAAAAGGACCAGGAGAAAAGAAAAAATAACTTCAAATCCCTTAATCACGAAGAATACAACACACCTTTTAACTTATCCGAACTAGTTGAAGCCATTGAAAAATCACATGATACGGCAACCGGCCCCGATGAAATTCATTATCAGATGCTTAAGCATCTGCCCAAAAGTTCTCTTACAACACTTTTAGATATCTTTAATAATATTTGGGAAACGGGGGTCTGTCCTGAGAGCTGGCGTGTAGCTACAGTTGTACCAATTCCGAAACCAGGGAAAGATCATGCAGAACCTACAAATTATCGTCCGATAGCTTTGACAAGTTGTTTGTGTAAAACATTGGAGAGAATGATAAACAAGAGATTAGTCTGGTACTTAGAGTCCAACAACCTCATTTCAGAATATCAATCGGGTTTTCGTTCGGAACGCAGTACCAATGACAATTTAATAAGACTAGAAACATTTATACGTGATGCTTTTATTAACAAAGAACACGTAGTAGCTGTTTTTTTTCGACTTGGAGAAAGCATATGATACAACATGGCGTTATGGTATATTGAAAGATCTCCATAACATTGGCTTAAGAGGAAAACTTCCCAGTTTTATTGAAAGCTTTTTAGGGGAGCGCATGTTTCAGGTGCGTGTGGGGTCTACCCTGTCAGATTTCTATGATCAAGAACAGGGTGTCCCACAGGGTAGTATTCTTTCAACTACGCTATTTAACATCAAAATAAACAATATTGTACAATGTTTGGACGACAAAACGGATTGTTCCTTGTATGTTGACGATTTCTGTATATGTTACCGTTCAAAAAATATGAAAACAATTGAACGAAAGTTGCAACAAAATTTAAAACGAATAGAAGTAGGCCGCTGGCCAGATATGGTTTACCTCCCCCCCCCAGGGGGATTTTTGTAGACCATATTTTTCTTGAAGCCTATTGTCTTGCGAGCATTTTGCAAGATGTTAGCCATCTGAGAATGGCAGCGTTACGCTGTAACAGCCTGTTACATACGTTACCAGTCAAAAAATCGAAAAATCAAGTAGGTATATTGAGTTTCAGGAAAAAATTGGAAGATATAATAAACTTTCAGAATTGGTTAATTAATGGAAGTCAGCAATGGCTGTGTCGCATATTAGGGGCAGTTGAACACATATACAATCTTCTTTGGCGTTACGTATGTTACATTTTACCATTAAATAGTATAAAAATGGTAAATGGGTCTAATAAAGTCCGTCCTAAAAACTGTTGAAATGAAATTTTGATCACAATTATTTTTTTTTCTTAAAGAAAAAACATTAACATTTTCAAAACTACAAACATTATGTTTCTAACATTTTTACTTTTTGAGTTATTGGCTGTTGAACATGGTGACCCAAATTAATAACATATTTGCAATAGGATCCTAACGACATTACAAATTGAATCAAATGGTAAAAGTGAAGCAATCTAAACCAAGTGTTTCAAATGCAGTAAGCAGATATTTTTATATGAAACAGTAAGTGTTTGGTTTAGATTTTTTTAAATATCTTATTGCATTGAACAGCATACTAATAATGTAACGTACGTAACACAAGGTTGTTCAGACATTTAAATATAAGCGATATACATAATACGGTCAATTTTTTTATATTTTTTTTTCAATTTCACTAGACTTATTAAGATAAGTGAAGGCACTTTGTATTTAAACCAATACACCTTCCAATGCAAAAACCAAGAAAACTAACAGTGTACACTTGTATATATATCTTATATACAACAAAATCACAAGCATAGTATCACATATTTACATTTTTTAATCAGCGCTATGTCCGTCTATGTGGAAGCAGGGCCGTGAAAGAGTCCTGGATTCAGCTCGTATAAATATGCAATTTTTGTTATATTTTCTATTTTAAAACATGATAAATAAAAAGGCAATCACGTACGTAACACACGCCGTCATACGAATAATTTAAACATTACTGTTGAGACATTTTCCCGTCAAACTTAAATATCCATACACATTTAATTTTCACCAATATCATAACAGAATGAGTTAAATCAGTCAGGTTTTCATTTCTAACCATGACCCTGTGGATCATGAACACATCTACAAGTAAATAAAACAGTATGAAGATATGTGGCTCCTTTGCCAACGAACTAATTGGTGCATAGAATGATATAAATGATTCTGATTTCCAATAAATACAACACACATGTATATGGTAAGCATACTACACATGAAAAGCCTGTGACATACTGTACGAGGAGAAACAGTTTTGTTGAGTCAATAAATCACACAGATCGCACTTCAACACTTGACTTGTTAAATAAGCGGCTCTTCGCGTACTACTCAAAGGTTCAAAGGATTTGCCTCATACAGATAATTAATCCTCATCAGAGTCATCTTCAAAAACTTCATCAACCATATTCGTCATCTCAAATCCCTCGCCATCATCGCCATCCTCTGTATCCTGATCTGCTTCTTCCTCGCAATGCTGTTCACATAAGATGTCGATTAGCTGTTCAGGGACGATCAAGTTGTCTTTCACCCATACATACTCAATTTCCTCCCCATTTATGTTCCATCCACTTTTGTCCAGATCTGGAAGGCCTGGATAGTTTTCATGGGAGTGTATCCAGACAAACACTTGATAATTCACTCTTCGTATGTGCATCTCAAGTGCAGAGCGGCATGGTGGTAGTAAGCTCATGTCCATGCCATTTGAAACATTCAGTGTGTTTGTGTGGCTTTGATACTTTTTCAGAAACATGTCGTATCGCAACTTATTTACATCTGTGTAAGTTGCACCGCCATACATAGCACACGTGAACGCTTCCATGTCCCTGATGAGTGCTTCGGAACAGTGTTTTGCTTGCCCTACTCTGCTTAGTATTGGAATAAACTGTGTTTTCTTCTCAATGAGTTTTATCGGAGCGATCTTACCGCGGCGAACAAACGCACTGGTAGTGTCACATCCTGTAAAGCAATGTATGGCTGGTAAGACTGAGCAAATTTCTTCCCCTGTGTTTTGAACGATGTTGTTGACGTTCAAAAGGCGCCTTTTATTGCCCACGCCAGTGTCGAACAAAACTGTCAAGTTGATATCTTTGCAATACTTTGCCAGCAGTACAAGTACATCTGTGTCTGGCGACCTTACAATGACAGTACTAGCATCTGGCAGCGATGTTCTCACATTGAGACAATGGAGTATAATCCTGGTATCTGCCTCCTCCTGAGAAGAAAATAAGTTATGTTCGGGATATTTCGACACAGTCTTATTGTCTTCACAGGTGAGACGGAACACTTCTTCACCGATGGCATAGTAAATGCTTCTGTCTGCAAGTTTGACAGCATACTTGTCAGTTGTCCATTGCTCCAGAAGTAGGCCAATGAGCTGAGTCTTGTTTTTGTCACTGCTCATAAAGCTCTTCCAGTCATGCGGAGTCCTAGTCTTTGCACCTGACAACAGATGTGTTGGTGCTGTTCCCCTGCGAGAACGTTCGTAGGACTTTATCGACTGTGGCTTATATGTGTCAGTGACAAAATCAACACGCTTGGCCTTTGGCAACTGGTTGAAAACAGATTCTGCAAGTTCCTCAAAGGTGTCAGGAATTGGTGTTAAGCTTTGCAGTATCGCGTTTCCATCAATGATATGCACAGCATTATTTGGTCGCTCTGTTGTTGGCTCAATATGCGACTCCAACAAATGCAGAAGTTTGGACTTGTCAGTTTTGGTGGGCATTCCGTCAGCGGTCGCTAGTGACCATGGCACAGGTCCTAGAGGGAAAGATAACGTCAACTCAAGGTCGATGTTATGTTCAATAGACAGAAGAACAAGCTGCCCAAAGACGTTCCTTTCAGCTCTGATCTGGCTGATTTTGTTTTGTGAACTGGTCAGTTTCTTCTTGACCTCGCAAGCCGCAAAAGTTTTCAGCTTGTTTCGCTTGACCGGGCTATGAAAGCTAACTGACTTTTCCACCAATCGTGAATTGATAAAGTCTTCCATAGCCTTTCGGCCAATGTTCGGAGCTTCAATCAGATCTGTAGCAATATCCGGCTTTGCAGGAGCTCCTGAAGACAGACAGTACAGTTCATTTCCATTCACACTAGCACTGAATGGGTTGGTGAATCCAGAAATTGCCTCTTTTACTCGTGTAACATCATGTTCACTACTTTGCATCTGAGCAGGCCGCAAGTCTTTATGGCTGGAAACCTCGTCAGTGCTCATGTCAGTGCGTTGAAGAGTTGCTTCAACATACTGAGCTCTTATATGACGGGTAATGCACCATCTGTAATATGCAGCGTAGTTCCTGCTGAAGCCTATGATGCCACCTTGTGATATGGCATGGCGATTGATAGTTTGCTCAATAGTGATGTCAACAGCATTTCTGGAGCGAGGAACAGATGACCGTGACACACTAAAGCCATTTTGTTCAAGTAGTTGTCTACATCCAGGATGTGTATCAGACAAATTCAACAATGTCATCAGGTACACAGGTACATAACGTGCATAGTTGACGTGATCGTATGCAAAGAACATTGGACACAAAGAATACAGAGCTGCAATATGCAAATCTAGGTTGTTTTCCTTTGTAGCCCTGATAAGCGTCAACACCATTTGGATAATATCCATGTACTGTGCCCAGAATTGAGCTGTTTTGCCATGACCACCCTTCAGAACTTCTGATTTAAACACATGATACTTTTCAAAGTAATTTCTGAATTCTTCAGATTGTTCCACCATGTCTAATAACTCTTTTGACGGAGAGTCTATGAGATCTGTTAGCGTTTTGATTGTCTCTTTCGACAAACATTCCTCACGCGAATGCGTTTCTTCAAACCGGCCTAGCATAAGCCGTTCCAAAGCTTCAAACAGTAACTTATGGACCCTTAGAGCTCTGTTAAAGTGCTTGCCCGTCATTACTCTATCTAATGAACCACTGGCACAAATACCAGCCTCTATGACAATTTCCGAAAAGCCACTACCTTTCATCATCTTGCCAACAGTTCCAAATAGGGAACATATCGTGTGGAAGACACCCATTCTTACTACTATCTTACTAAACCTATCTGAATACTGCCACACTAGTGCATAAGCTTTCTTGGCAACAGCCAAGTCGAAGGTAACAATAGCGTACTCCTAGCCGACTTCACCACTCGCCTGAAGCGACTGCTCCAGAATGTATTGCACTGTTGAGTTTTCGTTTATTGACTCATTTAGTGGGGCCATATATTCGACATTTGAAGTTGCACAATGCTTTTCAGGGGCAGTTTGTGATAGCCATCCAGCCCAGGATGGAACTTTCTGACTACCCAAAGACCTGCCTATATCACGACAGATAACCCATGTGAAATTCTCCATTTCTGTCTGTTTAAATGAATAATCTACTTTACTTGTCTGAATGTCAAAAGTTGGGTCTACCTTTGGTTTGGCATAACATGGTCGTATCTGAACCTCAACGGGAGTCACTGACCTGTCCTTTGATTTGTGTGTTGTCTCTGTTTCAATAACAACTGAAGCTCTATCTGGATCACAGACCTCTTGTATTACAATTCCGTGCGTGGAATGAGTAGTTCCACAACCTGTTGGTGTCTCTTCGTCGAGATCAAAATTGTCATAGCACAAATGAATGACAGAGTTGTTGTCTCTAGAGATATTTCTGGGGAAAACCGACTCTGATGAGGTCACAGAATTACACATTGCTGTTTCCAGCTCGAGAGTTTTCGAGTACGACTGTCCATGGCCATACCGATTTAGAATTGTTATAACTTCAGCACTACCTGTGAGATGTCTTACAGCCATAGGCAATGTTAAGTGTTTTGGCATTATCCAGTCGCCATTTGTTGCGGCATAGCATAGGTCTTCAGCAAAAGACAGAGCATAACGCTGGGACTTCAGGCTTGCATGTTTTACAGGTTTGCCAGTTATGATATAGACAAGAAATGTCAACAATATTTCTGGTGGTCGTCTGTCGCCAGAAAGCAACCAGGTAGCCGATGGTGGCCAAGACATTGGCTCACTTTCCAGTTTCCCTTCATTAATATGTCTCCTTATTATAGCTGCACTTTCAATGAGGCGCTTCTCATCTGAGGCTGCTAATTCAAATGCAGCCTCAACAGCCTCACCTTCTATGTCAGCAGCATATACAAGTTCTGATTTCTTTCGGGGTTGCCAGTATTCAAGCTTCTCTCCAAAATGCTTGCATAGTTTGTCTTTTAATTTGTAAGTTTTATAATTTTCATTATAGAACTTTGGGTAGTTTTCTAACATGTATGTCAGATATCTTTCTCGAATCATTGACAACCTTTCTATGTTTCCACCAGTTAGTATATGATCCTCTATGTACTTGCTGATGTATTGAAATGCAGCATTATGTGCTGCCTGTGACTGAGAGGATTCACTATCTGTGTGTGTAACGTGTCTTTCGCCTATATCTCGAGTGTATTTTTTCCGGCAATGGCTATGATACCATGCTTCCCTTGCTCGCAAGTCCTGTCCGCGTACTTTACAAAGTAGTTTTTCATCACCCTTTGCTTCGGCAGCGGCCTTGATAGAATTTTCAGCTGTTGGGGTAACACACTTAATCAGAAGTTGTTTCTTACGGTTGACTTGTATATATTGTTTATCACAGAACAAACATTTGTCAGAAGGGAATAACGCAGTAGACGTGGCGGATGATGGAGTGAAAGAGGGCCTGCCCCTTTTTGAGGTACTAGGGACCTCATCGTCTGCCACTGTTGAACTGCACTTGCGCTTGCCAGCTTTTGGAAGAAGAGTAAAGAGCTGGTAGCACCTTCTGTGATACCCATGCACCATCTCATCAAAAGTTTTCGGTATGTTTTCCGATATTTCTGGGAGTTTGTGGGTCACATCTGAGAAAGTGAGCCTTTTTTGTGCTATTGATGTGATTTTTTTGAAAGTCTCCTCTGTAGCAGGCGTAACAGTTGCTTCCACAGTGCTGGAGAAGTGAATAATACAAACTCTCCCGTCAGTACCTTTGGACCTAGATGATTTTTTGTCTTGAGGCTTTGTCTTCAGAGCCACTGGCTTTTCCATGATTGTAGATTTTACAAATGTAAAAACGTGTTGATTTGAAACAAAAGCAACGATAATAACAAATAATGTGTGTGAAAAAAGAAAATAACACAATTATTTATCTGTAAGACAGGCAGGCAGACCGACGACAGACTGACAAATAGGCAGGTAGAGAGAAGAACAAATAGATGTACAGGTGGATAGACACACTAGATTAATTTACATGGCTAGATAGATAGATAGATAGATAGATAGATAGATGGATGGATGGATGGATGGATGGATGGATGGACGGACGGACGGACGGACTGACAGACTGATTGATTGATTGATTGATTGGTATATTGATTGATTGATTGCTTGGTTGATTGATTGATTGATTGATTGATTGATTACACAATGGGATTGGTTGATACAGACAGAAAAAGTTGACAGATATAGACACTATCAAATAGACAAATCACTCCTTTTCATTTTAAAAGAGATAACAAAGTATGAAGAAATCTAAAAAAAAAAAAACAATTTTTAAACACTTGAATTCAAACAGTAACTCAGCGAGAGAAAACAGTTAAAATTTTAATTAAAAACTACTTGTTTTTAGCTATTAAAGTGGAAATACAACGGTATGTGTTGTTTTCAGCTTGAGACCTGTAACGATCGAAAGCAGAAGACAGAATGACGTCTTCTTCGCGGGGTTTTCTTTAACCGACGTTTGACGTCACCAAAAACACAGCGCTACAAATTAAATGTACGCGTAAAGTTTACGGTTGGCTGTTCCGGCATTGGCACGGATTATTATTAATATATGTCAATACGCTTAGATAACATACCTATATATTGAAATGGTATTTCATTACGACTGTAAAAGTACTGCGAAAAATCTCATATCATCTAATCTCTGATCCAATTTATGTTGTGTTCGTAACCAACGTACTGGTTGATTCTTACTTGTACTCAATAGACTGCCACAACAAGGCAGCACTCTTATGAGTACCCACGATCTTTTTAAATGTTAACACATAATCACTAAAAGCGAAAGCGACCAGAATACGAGCACTCCTGTGAATTTGCCCTATTCACTGAAAAAATTTAAAGTTTATGATAGTCAAAATGCCAGCGTGATACCAGAAAGTAACGCATGTAACACTTAATAACGTATGTAACGCGTGGAAACCCTCGTAGTATTTATAAGACGAATACTTAAAATAAGTTAGTGCATTAAAAGAGCAACAAAAACATGTGCCAGCATGCAAAAAATTACGTACATACCATGTTGGCGACATTATCAGGAGGTTTCAATGCTATTTTGAGGGTAACGTACGTAACCTGGGTGTTACTCGGTAACGCTGCCACTCTAAAAGGGCTAACATGTTTCATTTTGTGTCTTATATAATGTAGTATCAGAAAATCATAGTGTACAAAAATCCCCCTGGGGGGGGGGAGGGGGGTCTATGGCCAGCCCAAGGACTAAAGAATGGACTGATAAAAATGGTTTCAAGTTCTCCAAGTCGAAAACGCAGTGTGTTCATTTTTGTAAACTACGGAAGAAACACGAACATCCTTCCTTGTTTTTATACGGATCACAAATTCCTGTTGTTGAAGAAGCCAAATTTCTTGGGGTCATATTTGATCAAAAATTATCTTTTATTCCCCATATTAAATATCTTAAAGCGAAATGCTTAAAAGCTTTGAATCTTTTGAAAGTTTTAGCCCATACAAGTTGGGGAGCAGATCGGTATACTTTATTACATCTTTACCGGTCTTTAATAAGATCTAAATTAGATTATGGGTCTGTTGTTTATGGTTCTGCCAGAAAGTCCTATTTAAAATCATTGGATACTATCCATCACCAAGGCCTTCGTCTAGCTATGGGAGCCTTTCGTACTTCTCCCGTATTAAGCCTTTATGTAGAAGCAGGTGAACCATCTTCAACTTCGCGCAGAGAGAAACTTTCTCTTCAGTATGCTATTAGAATTGCTGCTAATCCATCTAACCCGGCATCCAAAATTTCATTTCCACCTCAATTTATAGATAAGTATGAAACTAAACCCACAGCAATCAAACCTTTTGGATTACAAATTTTACCACTGCTAGAAAATTCAGGCATCGACCTTAAAAATATTCAAAAACATGAAACCGCCGAAGTTTCATCTTGGTGTATTAAACAACCTTCTATTCTGTTCGACTTGCATGATGGCAAAAAATCCGAATCAAACAAAACTTCCAGGTACTGCAGTCACGTTACAATGAATACCAGCATGTCTATACTGATGGTTCCAAAGAAGGAGATAAAGTTGGTTGTGCGTTTGTTTCTAAAGATACGCACAAAACCATGCGCCTTCCAGATGGTTCATCTATTTTTACAGCTGAAGCCAAAGCAATAGACCTAGCTTTAGATTTTATCAGTTCTTCAATAATTCAAAAAGCAATTATATTTTCTGATTCACTTTCTGTGCTTAAGGCCTTAGACCATTCATCATCTAAAAATCCTCAAATTCAAAAATTGATCGAAAAACATCATGAAATTTCTAAAACACACCAAATCTTGTTTTGTTGGCTTCCGAGCCATATTGGCATTGTCGGCAATGAATATGCTGACAAGAAAGCAAAGGAATCGCTCAATCTTGATCCATCTGTTTTTAAAATTCCCTTTAATAATTTTAAACCATTTATCAACAGATACATCTTGTCGGAATGGCAAGGCGAATGGGACCGTGTAATAAATAACAAACTCCATGCCATTAAACCTGTCGTTAGTACAAAATGCTCTCCTCCACAGTTTTCCAGAAAAGAGGACGTAGTATTAACACGACTGCGCATCGGCCATACCAGAGTTACTCATTCTTATATTTTTAATGGTGATGATCAGCCTTCTTGTGTAGGTTGTGATCAGCCATTCACTGTGAAACCTATCTTAATTGACTGTGTTGACTTTTCACCCTCACGTATTTTATATTTCAAAGCTGACACTTTGCAACAACTGTTTCGAGATGTACCTGTTGATAATATTTTTTTATTCTTAAAAGAAATTGGACTTTTTCATAAGATTTAACTGTTTCAGATTTTTATACATCATCATTCTGACTTTTTACTTTTAATATCATCATAATTATTCATGCCGTTTAACCATTTGACGCTTATGACCCACAAAGAGGGTTGACGCGTCGTTAAACACGAAATCATCATCATCACCATAATTTATTCATAAATAATAACAACAAAAATAAATACAAAATTAACAAATTTATGCCAACACATAAATTAGAAAAATTTACTGATATGCCAATGTTGATTTTTTAGCTATTGCAACCAACCGAATCACCAATCAGCCTTGCTGGTGTTGTGCCGTGTGGCGGCCGTAAAACGTCTCCCCGTACATCAACCATAGTGCAGTTTATATTTTACTTTTGGTCCTTTGAGGTCAGCGTGAATATTCTGAGAAATCAGAAATAAATTATTGGTTTAGACTCATATTCTAGACAGGTTTTTAATTATGATCCCATTTTGATTTATATCAGTCTTTGACTCGACTACCTATTCGAAATTCGAAAAATTGCAGTATGTTTCCCCTGGCTTTCTTTGCCGGATCATTGCAGGGTCACTGATGAGGCTTTATTAGCCGAAACTACGTAGTATGACCCATCTTCTTTCTTATGAATGTTTTCATTGCTCTTAAAGGAGCTCATTTTTGATTTTTATTTGCGACACACAATTCAACCGGTGAGAGATACGGGTTACATTAGATTTTTGAGGCTCTGGTTCTCGACTTCATACATGGTTTGAATGGAATACATGGAAACCTTAAAACCGGTTTAAGCCAGTTCCTGAGCGCAAGCAAACTTTCTTGCATAAATTGTGTCTTGTGATGATACGCGTTACCTAGGTACGAGCTCGCTCGACGCCCGCCTTCGGCGGACGTCGACGGCTGCCTTCGGCAGCCGCCGCTATGCTCGTTATTAACATAACCTCACGGCATCATACTGATTTAATGTGGTTTAAGAAAGAAGTACACCGGAACCTACCCCACCAACGTTTTTTCCGAGAGATCACAGTATAAGATCAGATAAACAAAAACGCAGCAGGAGGGGATCTACTTTCGATCAGTTGGCATGACAGCGGGCCATCAAAGAAAACAAAAGAATCTACTTTTTGTGCCACCAATTTGATACTACTTTTATTTTCTTCCGATTGTTGAAAACTTCGCTTCATTGCGATGAAAGCACCTGGGTCCTAAAATGACACAAAAATGCGCCTAAATAAATCAAATAATTAAAGGCAAGTTTTTAAAATAAAATTCTGAACCAAATTTCGCCCTCGTCTCACAGCTGAAAACATTGAAGATTTGCACAGGGTTACTAATTTGAACTATCATCTAGATTATTTACTATAAGCTATCAATTTAATATATATATACTGAGCCGAAAAAGAATCGCAACTCCAAATATAAATATGAGTATTTATAGAAATAATCATGTTTGCAGAGAATCGATTTAATGACGCAATAATATAATCATTCCTGAATTTAACTACCATAGAAAGTTCAATTTCCAGTGAGAATGTTTGGAACACAAATCCGTTTTGTCATAGAGGTAGTCATTTCACAAGTTAAAAACATAAGCAGTTAATAGCGAGTATGTCCTCCGTTTGCATTCAGTCCTGCACGCACAAGCCTGGTCATGGACAGGATTAAACGATTGATCTCTGCCTGGGGGATAGCATTCCATTCCTGTATGAGCGTGAGACGCAAGGCTTGACGCGTTGTTGGCAGTTACGTATGCGCCTATCCAAGTCGTCCCACAAGTGTTCTATAGGAGAGAGATCTGGACTATACGGGGGCCAGTGCATCACGTCAGCCTTTTTTTGCTGAAGAAACGCCATGCTGAACCTTGCTACATGCGCCCGATCGTTATCCTGTTAAAACGTAACGTTGTGCTGTCGTACATGTGGATGATGATGATGATTTCGTGTTTAACGACGCGTCAACCCTCTTTGTGGGTCTTAAGCGTCAAGCGGTTAATGACTAAACGGCATGAAGAATTATGAGGATACCATAAGTAAATATGTAGGTATGATATGCATAAAAATCTGAAACAGTTAAATTCTATGAAAAAGACTAATTTCTTTTAAGAATAAAATAATATTATCAACAGGTATATCTTGAAACAATTTTCGCAAAGTGTCAGCATTGAAGTATATGTTACGGGAGGGTAAAAAGTCATTACAGTCAATTCAGACATGTTTTACAGTGAAAGGCTGATCACATCCTACACAAATAGGTTGATCATCACTATTTAAAATATAAGAGTGAGTAACTCTAGTATGGCCAATGCGTAATCGCGTTAATACTACATCCTCTTTCCTGGAAAACTGTGGAGAGCACTTTGTTCCGACGCCAGGTTTAATGGCATAAAGTTTATTATCTATTTCACGATCCCATTCGTCTTGCCATTCCGACAAGATGTATCTGTTGATAAATGGTTTAATATTATTAAAAGGAATTTTAAAAATAGACGGATCAAGATTGAGCGATTCCTTTGCTTTCTTGTCAGCCTACTTATTGCCGACAATGCCAATAGGGCTCGGAAGCAAACTAAACAAAATGTGACGAGTTTTAGAAATTTGGTGATGTTTTTCGATAAATTTTTGTATTTGAGGATTTTTGGATGATGAATGGTCTAAAGCCTTAAGCACAGAAAGTGAATCAGAAAATATAATTGCTTTTTGAATTGTTGAAGAACTGATAAAATCTAAAGTTAGGTCTATTGCTTTGGCTTCAGCTGTAAAAATAGATGAACCATCTGGAAGGCGCAAGGTTTAGTGCGTATCTTTAGAAACATATGCACAACCAACTTTATCTCCTTTGGAACCATCAGTCCTTCAACATTTCAGAAAGCAATTTTATTATATAAAACACACGAAATCTTGTTTTGTAAGCTTCCGAGCCATATCGGCATTGTCGGCAATGAATATGCTGACAAGAAAGCAAAGGAATCGCTCAATCTTGATCCGTCTGTTTTTAAAATTCCTTTTAATAATTTTAAACAATTTATCAACAGATACCTCTTGTCGAAATGGCTAGGCGAATGGGACCGTGCAATAAATAACAAACTCCATGCCATTAAACCTATCGTTGGAACAAAATGCTCTCCTCCACAGTTTACCGGCCCCGATAGCTCAGTTGGTAGAGTGTCCGCTCCGGGGAACGGAAGGTCTCGGGTTCGACTCGGGCCGCGACATACCAAAGTCGTTAAAAATGGTACTAGCTGCTCCTCGTTTGACACTCAGATTTACGGGGTAAAGCTAGGACTGGTCGATCCAGTGTCAGGATAATGTGACTGGGTGTGGTATCATGTAATGTGTCTGGGACATGATACTTCAGTGAGGCAGCACTATAAACGTGAGCATTGAGCTACCTGTCGCAACCAGACACCGTCGTGATATGACTGAAAAATTGTTGAAAGCGACGTTAAACCCGAATTCACACACACACACACACACACACACACACACACACACACACACTCCTCCACAGTTTTCCAGGAAAGAGGATGTAGTATTAACGCGACTGCGCATTGGCCATACTAGAGTTACTCATTCTTATATTTTAATGGTGATGATCAGCCTTCTTGTGTAGGTTATGATCAGCCATTCCCTGTAAAATATCTTGATTGACTGTGTTGACTTTTCAGCCCCACGTTACTAATATTTCTGTTGAATTTTCAGCCTCATGTAACTTATATTTCAAAGCTGACACTTTGCAATGACGGTTTCAAGATGTACCTGTTGATAATGTTATTTTATTCTTAAAAGAAATTGGACTGTTTCATAATATTTAACTGTTTCAGATTTTTATACATTATCATTCTGACTTTTTACTTACAATATCCTCCTAATTCTTCATGCCGTTTAACCATTAACCCTTTGACGCTTATGACCCACAAAGAGGGTTGACGCGTCGTTAAACACGAAATCATCATCATCATCAGTGGGAAGGGTAGATCTTCTGTTTCAGGTAGCATTTTACATGCTTCCATTTGCTCTATAATGATCTGTGTAGGATCAGCTTTCTGTGGAATATCCCATGTTTCTGTTCTTGTAAACAGTTCCAGTAGTGTGCACGCTGGTGCCCAAATGTCGGACTGAACATGTTTTTTGCCTTTCTAGAACCCCCTCAGGGGCCACATATATATATATAACTGTTCATGCAACTGAGGCCAAGATCACACAGCATTGCATTGTCCGTCCCCCAGGTATTAGACTTCTTGCCTTGCCGTGGCCCTGGGGGCTCAATTCCCACTAGGCACGTTGCTACTGTGGACGATATGCCCACTGGGAAGAGCTAAAGGAAGTACCACCCGTTTGCCGTTGGTGGCGTCCTGTAATCCGGAAGAAGGGATCCTGGAGGTTGAGGGATACCTGAGGTTGCGTTGCTTCAGGTACTCAACTGGCTTTTCAGTGTAGACGGGTGGCCGTGCAGTCCGGCACGGTCAATCGGCTGTTCGCGCCGAGCCTTAGAGATACCGCTTTGCTTTCTCTTCAACTCTTCGTATCTTTCCTGATATAGCCTCCGCCTATAGGGGCTTGATGAAATATATGGGCTGCATGATGCTTCCACGCAGAGCTGAATCCGGCCCGCACACTAGTACTGGTAAACTTCTTAGAGGATCTAGGCCTGTCCAGGAACCGCGGTGCGAGGCGGATCGCCCATGCTAATAAACCCTATTGGTTTCATTGGGCGACAGGGCTTGAGAAGTCATTTCATCTCAGTGTCGAGTAAGTCCCACAAAATTGGAAGCAACGTCTCCAAAATGACCTTTACAGTGTTGACGTTGACGTTGAACCTCAAATCAAACAAAAAAAAACAAATTCTGTCTTGATACCAACCATATGCCCATTTACCTTACCATTTTCTGTCTTTATTTCTCTAGAAGGTGGTGGCTAAACGAATCAATCGTATAGGCATTTTGTTTATACGAGTATATCTCACGTGTACCTCTAACACCTGCGCGTTGGATAACCATTCCATTATGGTGTTCCCTTGTCGGGCTCCACGGAGGGCGGAGAGCACTTTGGACGAAACTAGGAATTTTCCTTATGGCAAATGGAAAAAAGCATAACCGCAACGCATCCAAACGTAAAAAAGACGAGGATTCATCCGAAACGGATGAACCCAGTCAGCAGTCTAGTCAACAGTCTAGCCAGCAGTCTGCAGCACCAAAGCAAACTAATTTTCCACGCTTCTTGGTAATGTCTTCATGCGAAGATACACGCACTGTGTCAAGTTTATCCCCATTCGTGATAGAAAAGAGCATAAAGTCCATTGCCGGACATCCCAAAAGCATAAAAAAGCTTAAGTCAGGTGACCTTTTATTAGAAGTCGAGAGAGAACAGCAGGTGAAATGCCTGCTTGGTACCACACAGCTCTTCGATCTCAAGGTCAAAATATCTCCGCATAATACACTGAATTCATGCAAAGGTGTTATCCGCAGCTTACGTGTTGACTTTTAATACACCAGTTCTGCCCAAGAAAATCAAAGTAGCATTTCTTCCAGTCAACGTGGATGTATATATACCAAACCCTCGCAGATGTTACTCGTGTCAGTTTTTTTGGCCACCACGAAAGTAGATGTCAGAAGAAACAACTCTGTCCAAATTGTGATGAAGAAAAACATGTCGATAATCATCAAAACTGTAAGAATAAGGCCAAATGCGTCAATTATGGTGGCAAGCATGCCGTTTTCTCTCAAGATTGTCCGGCATGGAAAAAAAGAAAGAAAAAGAAATACTTACTGTCAAATACCAAAGGGGGATAACATTCCCAAAAGTGCGGAAAATTGTTGACGAGCGATACACAACGCCAACCACCAGTTACGCCAGCATCACAAAGGGTGCTGGTGTACAAGTTTCCAGCTCTGCAACGCAGACTGTTGAATCGTGCATAGCTGAACTGAAAAAATCTGGTGCCTGGAGTATATACACTCCAGCACCACAAAGTTCAACCAATTTGTCAAATGGCGCAATCCAGGTTGCTCGGGATCGGTCGACAGCGACCGTACCGAAGCCAGCGCTGCACGTAAAAGAGAAACTCGACTCAGGTCGAACTAATATGATGTCAGAAGATCCGATCAAAAAACATCAAACATCTCAAAGACAAACAGACAGACAACGTAAAATGGAAAGAGACAATATAAAATTCCAGAAAAGATTCGGATCTTTGAGTGACAGTGATATGGAGTTCACTGAAACTCCATCATCACCAAGTGGCAATAACAGATCGTGGTGGTAGCAGATCTATATCACCAATTGCAGCTCAAAAATAGTTTCTATTCAAACTCTTCATAAAATGGATTTAAAACACAAAATAATACAATGGTATTGTCGAGGTTTTAAATCGAGTTATTATGAACTCTAATTACTTATTTCCGCCCCCACCCATAGGGGCTTGAAGAAATATATGGGCTGCACGATGCTTCCACGCAGAGCTGAATCCGGCCCGCACACTAGTACTGGTAAACCGCTTAGAGGATCTAAGCCTGTCCAGGAACCGCGGTGCGAGGAGGACCGTCCATGCTAATAAACCCTATTGGTTTCATTGGGCGACAGGGCTTGAGAAGTCATTTAATCTCGATGTCGGGTAAAAGTCCCACAAAATTGGAAGCAACGTCTCCAAAATGACCTTAAAAGTGTTGACGGGGACGTTAAACCTCAAATCAAACAAATTATTACTTATTTCGTTATTAAACCCATCGTTTTTTTGGTTGCAAGAAACTTTTTAGCTCACCAGAGCCTTCGGCTCCGGGGGAGCTTATAGTATAGGCAGCGATCTGTCGTCCGCGTCCGTGTCCGCGTCAACATTTTCAAATGACTTCTCCAAAACTGCTGGGCCGATTGAAGTCAAAATTCATGTGGAGCATCCATGGGATGGGGGAACAAAAGTTTGCTCGCAGGGTCAAGGTCACATGACCGGCCACTATGCCCATTTTAGGTAAAAACCCTTATAAAATCTCCTGAATCGGTGGGCTGATTGTGATGAAACTTTGTATGTGGCATTGGGGACTCGGGGCCCACCATACTTTGCTAGAATGATGACCCTCGGATGACCTTGACCCATTTTATGCCAAGGTCAAATTTGGTTACATAGACTTGTATGGAAAATAGTCAAAAGCGTACAATTTTTTAAACTGTTGCAGCCTGTGACCTGAAAATTAGTAAATGCAGTGGGCAAAATGTGGAAGTGAAACTACACTAGTTTTCAAGGTCACGGTTATTCCCTGACCTTGGCCCAAGGTCATTCAGATATGAAAATTAAAAATTGGTTTTTCACTGAAACCACTAGGCCATTTGCAACCAAATTTTGTCTGAAACTTTTTAGAAGAAGGAAATGAAATTTAATTAATTTTGGTTTGGTCATGTGACCAAGATGGCCAATATGCCCATATAAGGTGAAAACTCTTAAAAAGTCATCTCCTGCTGAACCAGTGAGCCGACTGTGATGAAATTTGTTTTGTGGCATTGGGGACTCGGGGCCCATCATAATTTGCTAAAATGATGACCCTAGGATGACCTTGATCCATTTTACGCCATTGTCAAATTTGGTTACATAGACTTTTGTATGGAAAATAGTCAAAACAGCATCATTTTTTTTAAATTATTGCAGCCTGTGACCTGAAAATTAGTAAATGCAGTGGGCAAAATGTGCTAGTGAAACTACACTAGTTTTCAAGATCAAGATTATTCCCTGACCTTAGCCCAAGGTCATTCAGATATGAAAATTATAAAATTGTTTTTA
Organism: Lucinisca nassula; assembly: GCA_963580285.1. Taxonomy (NCBI): domain Eukaryota; kingdom Metazoa; phylum Mollusca; class Bivalvia; order Lucinida; family Lucinidae; genus Lucinisca; species Lucinisca nassula. The sequence continues at coordinate 95,019,936 of OY757020.1, read as the reverse complement.
GCTCACCTGAGCACGAAGTGCTCAAGGTGAGCTATTGTGATCGCCTTTTGTCCGGCGTCCGTCGTGCGTCGTCAACAATTCACTTAAATGACATCTCCTCCTAAACCAGTGAATGGATTTCAAAATACTTTCATAGAAATGTTCCTTGGGTGACCCTCTACCAAAATTGCTAAAATGGTTCCGCTCCGCAGAAAAAAATGGCCACCAGAGCTAAAAATAGAAAAACCTTTAAACGACATCTCCTCCTAGCCCTTTGGCCCGATTTCAAAATAATTTCACAGGAATGTTCCTTGGATGACCCTCTACAAAAATTGCTAAAATGGTTCCGCTCCGCTGAACAAAATGGCCGCCAGAGCTAAAAATAGAAAAACCTTTAAACGACATCTCCTCCTAGCCCTTTGGCCCGATTTCAAAATAATTTCACAGAAATGTTCCTTGGATGACCCTCTACCGAAATTGCTAAAATGGTTCCACTCCGCTGAACAAAATGGCCGCCAGAGCTAAAAATAGAAAAACCTTTAAACGACATCTCCTCCTAGCCCTTTGGCCCGATTTCAAAATAATTTCACTGAAATGTTTCTTGGCTGACCCTCTACCAAAATTCCCCCAGGTATTAGACTTCCTGCCTTGCCGTGGCCCTGGGGGCTCAATTCCCACTGGGCACATTGCCGCTGTGGTCTTTGTGCCCACTGGGAAGAGCTAAAGGAAGTACCACCCGTTTGCCGTGGGTGGCGTCCTGTAAGCCGGAAGAAGGGATCCTGGAGGTTGAGGGTTACCTGAGGTGGCGGTGCTTCAGGTTCCCAACACGCCTCTTTGGCCTGGCTTTTCGGTGTAGACGGGTGGCCGTGCGGTCCGGCACGGTCAATCGGCTGGTCACGCCGAGCCCTAGAGATACCACTTTGCTTTCTCTTCAACTCTTTTTGTATCTTTCCTGATACCAACCATATGCCCATTTACCTTACCCTTTTCTGTCTTTTTATCTCTAGAAGGCGGTGGCAAAACGGATCAATCGTGTAGGCATTTTGTTTATGCGAGTATATCTCACGTGTATCTCTAACACCTGCGAGTTGGATAACCACTCCATTATGGTGTTCCCTTGTAGGGCTCCACGGAGGGCGGAGAGCACTTGGGACGAAACTAGAAATTTTTCCTTATGCCTCATGGAAAAAAACATAACCGCAACGCAGCTAAACGTAAAAAAGACGAGGATTCATCCGGAACGGATGAACCCAGTCAACAGTCAAGTCAGCAGTCTCAGCATTCTACTCAACAGTCTAGTCAGCAGTCTGCAGCACCAAAGTCAACCAATTTTCCACGTTTCTTGGTAATGACCTCCAGTGACGATGCACGCACTGTGTCCAGTTTATCACCATTCGTGATAGAAAAAAGCATAGTGTCCATTGCCGGACATCCCAAAAGCATAAAAAAGCTTAAGTCAGGTGACCTTTTATTAGAAGTCGAGAGAGAACAGCAGGTGAAAAGCCTTCTTGGTACCACAAAGCTCTTCGATCTCAAGGTCAAGGTTTCTCTGCACAACACTCTTAATTCATGTAAAGGTGTCATCCGCAGCCCAGAGCTGCGTCCATGTACTGATGCAGAGATCATTGACAACTTGAGATCTGAGGGCGTCATTGGCGTACGTAACATCCAAGTTCGTAGAGGTGGTGTATTGAAGCCAACAGGTACTTACGTGTTGACTTTCAATACACCAGTTCTGCCCAAGAAAATCAAAGTAGCTTACCTTTCAGTTAACGTAGAGGTGTATATACCAAACCCTCTCAGATGTTACTCGTGTCAGGTTTTTGGCCACCACGAAAGCAGATGTCAGAAGAAGCAACTCTGTCCAAATTGTGGTGAAGAAAAGCATGTCTATAACCATCAAAACTGTAAGAATGAGGCCAAATGCGTCAATTGTGGTGGCAAGCATGCTGTTTTCTCTCGAGATTGTCCGGCATGGAAAAAAGAAAAAGAAATACTTACTGTCAAATACCAAAGGGGGTTAACATTCCCAGAAGCACGGAAAATTGTTGACGAGCGATACACAACACCAACGACCAGTTACGCCAGCATCACAAAGGGTGCTGGTGTACAAGTTTCTACCTCCGCAACGCAGACTGTTGAATCATGCATAGCTGAACTGAAAAAATCTGGTGCATGGAGTAAATCCACTCCAGCACCACAAAGTTCAACCAAATTATCAAATGGCGCAATCCAGGTTGCTTCGGATCGGTCGACAGCGACCGTACCGAAGCCAGCGCCACATGCAAAAGAGAAACTCGACTCGGGTCGAACTAATAAAGGATCGGAAGATCCGAAAAAAACAATTGTCTCAAAAACAGACAGACAACGTAAAATGGAAAGAGACAATATAAGATTCCAGAACAGATTCGGATCTTTGAGTGACAGTGATATGGAGTTCGCTGAAACTCCATCATCACCAAGTGGCAATAACAGATCAAGGTCAGCAACACCACGAGCTGGTTGTAGCAGATCTATATCACCAATTGCAGCTCCAATATAGTTTCTAGTCTTAATCTCTTCAAATAATGGATTTAAAACACAAAATAATACAATGGAATTGTCGAGGTCTTAAATCAAATTATAATGAACTCTTATTACTTATTTCGTTATTAAACCCGTCGGTTTTTTGTTTGCAAGAAACTTTTTTAAAAACTGATGACAACCTTGATGTCAGGGGTTTCAATACATACAACTATATCTATTCTGATGGTAACAAACCATCTGGTGGCAGTTCAATTCTTGTTAAATCATGTTTACCACAAAGAGAGATCAAATTAAAAACAGACCTACAAGCTGTAGCAGTATCGGTTTCTCTGGATAAAGAAACTACAATATGCTCTTTATATATTCCACCCTCATTTTCTTTAAAGCCCGAACATCTTGACTCATTGCTGAGTCAGCTTCCGTCCCCATATCTTTTAGTTGGCGACTTCAATGGTCACAATATTCTATGGGGCTGTAAAGATATCAATAACAGAGGAGCACTTGTTGAAGATTTTATTGCAAAGAGCGATCTTTGCTTGATGAATGATAAATCTTATACTTACCTTCACCCAGCGACAGGTCATTTGTCTTCTTTAGATCTCTCTTTGTGTCACCCATCTCTCTTCTTGGACTATGACTGGTCTGTTCATGATGATCAGTGCGGAAGTGATCACTTCCCTGTTATAATTGAGAGCGTAAACGAACAAGATGAGGACTGTAACCAGAAATGGAAAATGAATAAAGCCGACTGGGAATTATTCCGTAATTTATGTGAAGAAGAGTTATCAGTTGGTCACTTAAATGAATCATCTGACATTGTTTCTGATTTCACAGATAAACTAATTAATATATCAGAACAATGCATTCCAAAGACCTCCACAAATACCAAGAAAACCAAGCCTTGGTTTAATAATGACTCTAAAGAAGCTATTCAAAAGCGCAAACAGGCTCTAAATAAGTTCTGCAAAAGTCCCACTTCAGAAAAGCTAAACGATGTTAAAGTTTTTAGAGCTAAAGCTCGGCGAACAATCCGAGCTTCCAAACGAAAGTCATTGAGAGAATATGTCTCCAAATTGAACTACAAAACCCCCATTAAAAAGGTTTGGGATATGGTACGAAAAATTTCAGGAAAAACAAAGTCCTCTAGTTTTACACATTTAAATACTGGTTTTGACACAAAAGCTTCAACTAAAAAAGATATTTCAGATACTCTTGGTCACACATTCTTGAGAAATTCATCATCGCGTAATTATTCTGACACTTTTAGAAATTTCAAAAAGGACCAAGAGAAAAGAAATCTTAACTTCAAATCCCTTAATCACGAAGAATACAACACACCTTTTAACTTATCCGAACTCGTTGAAGCCATTGAAAAATCACATGATACGGCAACCGGCCCCGATGAAATTCATTATCAGATGCTTAAGCATCTGCCAAAAAGTTCTCTTACAACACTTTTAGATGTCTTTAATAATATTTGGGAAACGGGGGTCTGTCCTGAGAGCTGGCGTGTAGCTACAGTTGTACCAATTCCAAAACCAGGGAAAGATCATGCAGAACCTACAAATTATCGTCCGATAGCTTTGACAAGTTGTTTGTGTAAAACATTGGAGAGAATGATAAACAAGAGATTAGTCTGGTACTTAGAGTCCAACAACCTCATTTCAAAATATCAATCGGGTTTTCGTTCGGAACGTAGTACCAATGACAATTTAATAAGACTAGAAACATTTATACGAGATGCTTTTATTAACAAAGAACACGTAGTGGCTGTCTTTTTCGACTTGGAGAAAGCATATGATACAACATGGCGTTATGGAATATTGAAAGATCTACATAACATTGGCTTAAGAGGAAAACTTCCCAGTTTTATTGAAAGCTTTTTAGGGGAGCGCATGTTTCAGGTGCGTGTGGGGTCTACCCTGTCAGATTTCTATGATCAAGAACAGGGTGTCCCACAGGGTAGTATTCTTTCAACTACGCTATTTAACATCAAAATAAACAATATTGTACAATGTTTGGACGACAAAACTGATTGTTCATTGTATGTTGATGATTTTTGTATATGTTACCGTTCAAAAAATATGAAAACCATTGAAAGAAAGTTACAACAAAATTTAAAAAGAATAGAAGAATGGACTGATAAAAATGGTTTCAAGTTCTCCAAGTCGAAAACGCAGTGTGTTCATTTTTGTAAACTACGGAAGAAACACGAACATCCTTCCCTGTTTTTATACGGATCACAAATTCCTGTTGTTGAAGAAGCCAAATTTCTTGGGGTCATATTTGATCAAAAGTTATCTTTTATTCCACATATTAAATATCTTAAAGCGAAATGCTTAAAAGCTTTGCATCTTTTGAAAGTTTTAGCTCATACAAGTTGGGGAGCAGATCGGTATACTTTATTACATCTTTACCGGTCTTTAATAAGATCTAAATTAGATTATGGGTCTGTTATTTATGGTTCTGCCAGAAAGTCCTATTTAAAATCCTTGGATACTATCCATCACCAAGGCCTTCGTCTGGCCATGGGAGCCTTCCGTACCTCTCCCGTATTAAGCCTTTATGTAGAAGCAGGTGAACCATCTTTAACCTCGCGCAGAGAGAAACTTTCTCTTCAGTATGCTATCAGACTTGCTGCAAATCCAGCTAACCCGGCATCCAAAATTTCATTTCCACCTCAATTTGTAGATAAGTATGAAACAAAACCCACAGCAATCAAACCTTTTGGATTACGTATTTTACCACTGCTGGAAAATTCAGGTATCGACCTTAAAAATATTCAAAAACATGAAAACGCCGAAGTTCCATCTTGGTGTATTAAACAACCTTCTATTCTGTTCGACTTACATGATGGAAAAAAATCCGAATCAAATCCAATACTTCTCAAACAAAACTTTCAGGTACTGCAGTCACGTTACAATGATTACCAGCAAGTCTATACTGATGGTTCCAAAGAAGGAGATAAAGTTGGTTGTGCGTATGTTTCTAAAGATACGCACAAAACCATGCGCCTTCCAGATGGTTCATCTATTTTTACAGCTGAAGCCAAAGCAATAGACCTAGCTTTAGATTTTATCAGTTCTTCAACAATTCAAAAAGCAATTATATTTTCTGATTCACTTTCTGTGCTTAAGGCTTTAGACCATTCATCATCTAAAAATCCTCAAATTCAAAAATTGATCGAAAAACATCATGAAATTTCTAAAACACACCAAATCTTGTTTTGTTGGCTTCCGAACCATATTGGCATTGTCGGCAATGAATATGCTGACAAGAAAGCAAAGGAATCGCTCAATCTTGATCCATCTGTTTTTAAAATTCCTTTTAATAATTTTAAACCATTTATCAACCGATACATCTTGTCGGAATGGCAAGGCGAATGGGACCGTGCAATAAATAACAAACTCCATGCCATTAAACCTGTCGTTAGTACAAAATGCTCTCCTCCACAGTTTTCCAGAAAAGAGGACGTAGTATTAACACGACTGCGCATCGGCCATACTAGAGTTACTCATTCTTATATTTTTAATGGTGATGATCAACCTTCTTGTGTAGGTTGTGATCAGCCATTCACTGTGAAACATATCTTAATTGACTGTGTTGACTTTTCACCCTCACGTATTTTATATTTCAAAGCTGACACTTTGCAACAACTGTTTCGAGATGTACCTGTTGATAACATTATTTTATTCTTAAAAGAAATTGGTCTTTTTCATAAGATTTAACTGTTTCAGATTTTTATACATTATCATTCTGACTTCTTACTTTTAATATCGTCATAATTATTCATGCCGTTTAACCATTAACCGACTGACGCTTATGACCCACCAAGAGGGTTGACGCGTCGTTAAACACGAAATCATCATCCGTAAATGTAGAGGTATATATACCAAACCCTCTCAGATGTTACTCGTGTCAGGTTTTCGGTCACCACGAAAGCAGATGTGAGAAGAAAAAACTCTGTCCAAACTGTGGTGAAGAAAAACATGTCGATATGCACCAAACCTGTAAGAATGAAGCCAAATGCGTTAATTGTGGAGGCAAACATGCTGTTTTCTCTCGAGATTGTCCGGCATGGAAAAAAGAAAAAGAAATACTCACTGTCAAATACCAAAGGTCGATAACATTTCCAGAAGCGAGGAAGATTGTTGAAGAACGTTACAAAACACCAAGCACAAGTTACGCCAGCATCACAAAGGGTGCTGGTGTTAAAGTCACGAACAGTGGAACGCAGACTGTTGAATCTTGCATTGCTGAACTGAAAAAATCTGGTGCATGGAGTACTACTCATGCACCACAAAGTTCAACCAATTTGTCAAATGGCGCAATCCAGGTTGCTTCGGATCGGTTGACAGCGACCGAACCAAAGCCAGCGCCGCATGTAAAAGAGAAATCCGACTCCGGTCAGACCAATAAGGGATCGGGAGAACCGATCCAAAAACATTACACACAGATAGGGCTACCATCTGACGAGGATGATGAAGAACTAATGGATGATGATGACTCTCCAACCAATCCTCGCAAAGGTAGCAAGATTACAAGGATACCTTATATAAGGTAGATTATTTTGTCGATAACGACGCATTAGTTTCTAGTCTAATAAATATCTCTCCATAAAATGGATCTAAAACACAAAATAATACAATGGAATTGTCGAGGTCTAAAGTCAAATTATAACGAACTCTTATTGCTTCTTCCCCCAGGTATTAGACTTCCTGCCTTGCCGTGGCCCTGGGGGCTCAATTCCCACTGGGCACATTGCCGCTGTGGTCTCTGTGCCCACTGGGAAGAGCTAAAGGAAGTACCACCCGTTTGCCGTGGGTGGCGTCCTGTAAGCCGGAAGAAGGGATCCTGGAGGTTGAGGGTTACCTGAGGTGGCGGTGCTTCAGGTGCCCAACACGCCTCTTTGGCCTGGCTTTTCGGTTTAGACGGGAGGCCGTGCGGTCCGGCACGGTCAATCGGCTGGTCGCGCCGAGCCCTAGAGATACCGCTTTGCTTTCTCTTCAACTCTTTTTGTATCTTTCCTGATACCAACCATATGCCCATTTACCTTACCCTTTTCTGTCTTTTTATCTCTAGAAGGCGGTGGCTAAACGGATCAATCGTGTAGGCATTTTTTTATACGAGTATATCTCACGTGTATCTCTAACACCTGCGAGTTGGATAACCACTCCATTATGGTGTTCCCTTGTAGGGCTCCACGGAGGGCGGAGAGCACTTGGGACGAAACTAGAATTTTTTCCTTATGCCTCATGGAAAAAAAAATAACCGCAACGCATCTAAACACAACGCACCTAAACGTAAAAAACAAGACGATTCATCCGAATCGGATGAACACAGTCAACAAGCCAGTCAGCAGTCAAGTCAACAAACCAGTCAGCAGTCCGCTGAACCAAATTTCGACAATGTTCCGCGCTTCTTGGTTGTCTCGTCGCTTGACGATACACGAAGTGTATCCAGCCTTTCTCCTTTCGTAATTGAGAAATGTATTAACTCCATAGCCGGACACCCTAAGAGTATCAAAAAGCTCAAATCAGGTGACCTTCTCTTGGAAGTCGAGAAAAAACAGCAAGTTGTAAGCCTGCTAAGCACCAATAAACTCTTTGATCTTCAGGTTAAAGTCTCTCTCCACAACACGTTAAATTCGTCTAAGGGAGTGATTCGCAGTCCAGAACTGCGCCCTTGTACAGATGAAGAGATCGTCGATAACTTGAAAGATCAGGGAGTTGTTGGTGTTCGTAACATCAAAGTCCGTAGAAATGGTGTACTAAAACCAACAGCAACTTATGTGTTCACATGACTTTTAATACACCAGTTCTACTTAAGAAAATCAAAGTAGCATATCTTTCCATTAACGTAGAGGTATACATCCCAAACCCTCTTAGATGTTACTCTTGTCAGGCTTTTGGCCATCATGAAAGCAGATGTCAGAGAAAAAAACTCTGTCCTAATTGTGGTGAAGAAAAGCATGTTGATAATCACCTCAACTGCAAAAATGAACCCAAATGCGTAAATTGTGATGGCAAACATGCTGTTTTCTCTCGAGACTGTCCGGCATGGAAAAAAGAAAAAGAAATACTAACCGTCAAATACCAAAGGGGGATAACATTCCCAGAAGCGCGAAAAATTGTCGATGAGCGATATATAACACCAACCACCAGTTTCGCCAGCATCACAAAGGGTACTGGTGTAAAATGTACCAGCTCCGCGACACAGACTGCTGAATCATACATAGCTGAACTGAAAAAATCTGGTGCATGGAGTAAACCCACTCCAGCACCGCAAAGTTCAACCAACTTATCAAATGGCGCAATCCAGATTGCTTCGGATCGGTCGACAGCGACCGTACCGAAGCCAGCGCCGCACGTAAAAGAGAAACTCGACTCAGGTCGAACTAATAAGGGATCGGAAGATCCGATCAAAAAACATCAATTGTCTCAAAAACAGACAGACAGACAACGTAAAATGGAAAGAGACAATATTAGATTTCAGAACAGATTCGGATCTTTGAGTGACAGTGATATGGAGTTCGCTGAAACTCCATCATCACCAAATGGCAATAACAGATCGAGGTCAACAACACCACGAGCTGGTGGTAGCAGATCTATATCACCAATTGCAGCTCCAATATAGTCTTAATCTCTTCATAAAATGGATTTAAAACACAAAATAATACAATGGAATTGTCGAGGTCTTAAACCAAATTATAATGAACTCTTATTACTTATTTCGTTATTAAACCCATCGGTTTTTTGTTTACAAGAAACTTTTTTAAAAACTGATGACAACATTGATGTCAGGGGTTTCAATACATACAACTATATCTATTCTGATGGTAGCAAACCATCTGGTGGCAGTTCAATTCTTGTTAAATCATGTTTACCACAAAGAGAGATCAAATTAAAAACAGACCTACAAGCTGTAGCAGTATCGGTTTCTCTGGATAAAGAAACTACAATTTGCTCTTTATATATTCCACCCTCATTTTCGTTAAAGCCCGAACATCTTGACTCATTGTTGAATCAACTTCCATCGCCATATCTTTTAGTTGGCGACTTCAATGGTCACAATATTCTATGGGGCTGTAAAGATATCAATAACAGAGGAGCACTTGTTGAAGATTTTATTGCAAAGAGCGATCTTTGCTTGATGAATGATAAATCTTATACTTACCTTCACCCAGCGACAGGTCATTTGTCTTCTTTGGATCTCTCTTTGTGTCACCCATCTCTCTTCTTGGACTATGACTGGTCTGTTCATGATGATCAGTGCGGAAGTGATCACTTCCCTGTTATAATTGAGAGTGTAAACGAACCAGATGAGGACTGTAACCAGAAATGGAAAATGAATAAAGCCGACTGGGAATTATTCCATAATTTATGTGAAGAAGAGTTATCAATTGATCATTTTAATGAATCATCCGACATTGTTTCTGATTTCACAGATACACTTATTAACATATCAGAACAATGCATTCCAAAGACCTCCACAAATACTAAGAAAAGCAAGCCTTGGTTTAATAATGACTGTAAAGAAGCTATTAAAAAGCGTAAACAGGCTCTAAATAAGTTCTGCAAAAATCCCACTTCAGAAAAGCTCAACGACGTAAAAGTTTTTAGAGCTAAAGCTCGGCGAACAATCCCAGCTTCCAAACGAAAGTCATGGAGAGAATTTGTCTCCAAATTGAACTATAAAACCCCCATTAAAAAGGTTTGGGATATGGTACGAAAAATTTCAGGAAAAACAAAGTCTTCTAGTTTTACACATTTAAATACTGAATTTGACACAATAGCTTCAACAAATAAAGATATTTCAGATACTCTTGGGCACACATTCTTGAGAAATTCATCATCGCGTAATTATTCTGACACTTTTAGAAATTTCAAAAAGGACCAAGAGAAAAGAAATCTAAACTTTAAATCACTTAATCACGAAGAATACAACAAACCTTTTAACTTATCCGAACTCGTTGAAGCCATTGAAAAATCACATGATACGGCAATCGGCCCCGATGAAATTCATTATCAGATGCTTAAGCATCTGCCAAAAAGTTCTCTTACAACACTTTTAGATATCTTTAATAATATTTGGGAAACGGGGGTCTGTCCTGAGAGCTGGCGTGTAGCTACAGTTGTACCAATTCCGAAACCAGGGAAAGATCATGCAGAACCTACAAATTATCGTCCGATAGCTTTGACAAGTTGTTTGTGTAAAACATTGGAGAGAATGATAAACAAGAGATTAGTCTGGTACTCAGAGTCCAACAACCTCATTTCAGAATATCAATCGGGCTTTCGTTCGGAACGTAGTACCAATGACAATTTAATAAGACTAGAAACATTTATACGAGATGCTTTTATTAACAAAGAACACGTAGTAGCTGTCTTTTTCGACTTGGAGAAAGCATATGAAACAACATGGCGATATGGAATATTGAAAGATCTACATAACATTGGCTTAAGAGGAAAACTTCCCAGTTTTATTGAAAGCTTTTTAGGGGAGCGCATGTTTCAGGTGCGTGTGGGGTCTACCGTGTCAGATTTCTATGATCAAGAACAGGGTGTCCCACAGGGTAGTATTCTTTCAACTACACTATTTAACATCAAAATAAACAATATTGTACAATGTTTGGACGACAAAACTGATTGTTCATTGTATGTTGATGATTTTTGTATATGTTACCGTTCAAAAAATATGAAAACAATTGAACGAAAGTTACAACAAAATTTAAAAAGAATAGAAGAATGGACTGATAAAAATGGTTTCAAGTTCTCCAAGTCGAAAACGCAGTGTGTTCATTTTTGTAAACTACGGAAGAAACACGAACATCCTTCCCTGTTTTTATACGGATCACAAATTCCTGTTGTTGAAGAAGCCAAATTTCTTGGGGTCATATTTGATCAAAAGTTATCTTTTATTCCCCATATTAAATATCTTAAAGCGAAATGCTTAAAAGCTTTGAATCTTTTGAAAGTTTTAGCTCATACAAGTTGGGGAGCAGATCGGTATACTTCATTACATCTTTACCGGTCTTTAATAAGATCTAAATTAGATTATGGGTCTGTTGTTTATGGTTCTGCCAGAAAGTCCTATTTAAAATCCTTGGATACTATCCATCACCAAGGCCTTCGTCTGGCCATGGGAGCCTTCCGTACTTCTCCCGTATTAAGCCTTTATGTAGAAGCAGGTGAACCATCTTTAACCTCGCGCAGAGAGAAACTTTCTCTTCAGTATGCTATTAGACTTGTTGCAAATCCATCTAACCCGGCATCCAAAATTTCATTTCGACCTCAATTTGTAGATAGGTATGAAACTAAACCCACAGCAATTAAACCTTTTGGATTACGTATTTTACCACTGCTGGAAAATTCAGGTATCGACCTTAAAAATATTCAAAAACATGAAACCGCCGAAGTTCCATCTTGGTGTATTAAACAACTTTCTATTCTGTTCGACTTACATGATGGCAAAAAATCCGAATCAAATCCGATACTTCTCAAACAAAACTTTCAGGTACTGCAATCACGTTACGATGATTACCAGCAAGTCTATACTGATGGTTCCAAAGAAGGAGATAAAGTTGGTTGTGCGTATGTTTCTAAAGATACGCACAAAACCATGCGCCTTCCAGATGGTTCATCTATTTTTACAGCTGAAGCCAAAGCAATAGACCTAGCTTTAGATTTTATCAGTTCTTCAACAATTCAAAAAGCAATTATATTTTCTGATTCACTTTCTGTGCTTAAGGCTTTAGACCATTCGTCATCTAAAAATCCTCAAATTCAAAAATTGATCGAAAAACATCATGAAATTTCTAAAACACACCAAATCTTGTTTTGTTGGCTTCCGAGCCATATTGGCATTGTCGGCAATGAATATGCTGACAAGAAAGCAAAGGAATCGCTCAATCTTGATCCATCTGTTTTTAAAATTCCTTTTAATAATTTTAAACCATTTATCAATAGATACATCTTGTCGGAATGGCAAGGCGAATGGGACCGTGCAATAAATAACAAACTCCATGCCATTAAACCTGTCGTTAGTACAAAATGCTCTCCTCCACAGTTTTCCAGAAAAGAGGACGTAGTATTAACACGACTGCGCATCGGCCATACTAGAGTTACTCATTCTTATATTTTTAATGGTGATGATCAGCCTTCTTGTGTAGGTTGTGATCAGCCATTCACTGTGAAACATATCTTAATTGACTGTGTTGACTTTTCACCCTCACGTATTTTATATTTCAAAGCTGACACTTTGCAACAACTGTTTCGAGATGTACCTGTTGATAACATTATTTTATTCTTAAAAGAAATTGGTCTTTTTCATAAGATTTAACTGTTTCAGATTTTTATACATTATCATTCTGACTTGTTACTTTTAATATCATCATAATTATTCATGCCGTTTAACCGTTAACCGACTGACGCTTATGACCCACCAGGAGGGTTGACGCGTCGTTAAACACGAAATCATCATCATCATTATTGCTTCTTACTTTATTAAACCCATCGGTTTTTTGTTTGCAGGAATCTTTTTTGAAAACTGATGACAACATAGATGTCAGGGGTTTCAATACATACAATTATATCTACTCTGATGGTAACAGACCATCTGGTGGCAGTTCAATTATTGTTAAATCTTGTTTACCACAAAGAGAGATCAAATTGAAAACAGAACTACAGGCCGTGGCAGTGTCGGTTTCTCTGGATAAAGAAACTACAATTTGCTCTCTATATATTCCACCCTCATTTACTTTAAAGCCCGAACATCTTGAGTCGTTGCTGGGTCAGCTTCCATCGCCATATCTTTTAGTTGGTGACTTCAATGGTCACAACATTCTGTGGGGTTGCAAAGATAACAACAACAGAGGAGCACTTTATTGCACAGAACAATCTCTGTTTGATGAATGATAAATCTTATACTTATCTTCACCCTGCGACAGGTCATTTGTCTTCTTTAGATCTCTCTTTGTGTCACCCATCTCTCTTCTTGGACTACGACTGGTCTGTTCATGATGATCAGTGCGGAAGTGATCACTTCCCTGTTATAATTGAGAGCGTAAACGATCCAGATGAGGACTGTAACCAGAAATGGAAAATGAATAAAGCCGACTGGGAATTATTCAATGATTTATGTGAAGAAGAGTTATCAGTTGATCACTTTAAAGAATCATCCGACATTGTAGTTTCTGATTTCACAGATACACTTATTAATATATCAGAACAATGCATTCCAAAGACCTCCACAAATACTAAGAAATGCAAGCCTTGGTTTAATAATGACTGTAAAGAAGCTATTAAAAAGCGTAAACAGGCTCTAAATAAGTTCTGCAAAAATCCCACTTCAGAAAAGCTCAACGACGTAAAAGTTTTTAGAGCTAAAGCTCGGCGAACAATCCGAGCTTCCAAACGAAAGTCATGGAGAGAATATGTCTCCAAATTGAACTATAAAACCCCCATTAAAAAGGTTTGGGATATGGTACGAAAAATTTCAGGAAAAACAAAGTCTTCTAGTTTTACACATTTAAATACTGAATTTGACACAATAGCTTCAACAAAAAAGATATTTCAGATACTCTTGGGCATACATTCTTGAGAAATTCATCATCGCGTAATTATTCTGACACTTTTAGAAATGTCAAAAAGGACCAAGAGAAAAGAAATCTAAACTTTAAATCACTTAATCACGAAGAATACAACAAACCTTTTAACTTATCCGAACTCGTTGAAGCCATTGAAAAATCACATGATACGGCAACCGGCCCCGATGAAATTCATTATCAGATGCTTAAGCATCTGCCAAAAAGTTCTCTTACAACACTTTTAGATATCTTTAATAATATTTGGGAAACGGGGGTCTGTCCTGAGAGCTGGCGTGTAGCTACAGTTGTACCAATTCCGAAACCAGGGAAAGATCATGCAAAACCTACAAATTATCGTCCGATAGCTTTGACAAGTTGTTTGTGTAAAACATTGGAGAGAATGATAAACAAGAGATTAGTCTGGTACTTAGAGTCCAACAACCTCATTTCAGAATATCAATCGGGCTTTCGTTCGGATCGTAGTACCAATGACAATTTAATAAGACTAGAAACATTTATACGAGATGCTTTTATTAACAAAGAACACGTAGTAGCTGTCTTTTTCGACTTGGAGAAAGCATATGATACAACATGGCGTTATGGAAAATTGAAAGATCTACATAACATTGGCTTAAGAGGAAAACTTCCCAGTTTTATTGAAAGCTTTTTAGGGGAGTGCATGTTTCAGGTGCGTGTGGGGTCTACCGTGTCAGATTTCTATGATCAAGAACAGGGTGTCCCACAGGGTAGTATTCTTTCAACTACGCTATTTAACATCAAAATAAACAATATTGTACAATGTTTGGACGACAAAACTGATTGTTCCTTGTATGTTGATGATTTTTGTATATGTTACCGTTCAAAAAATATGAAAACAATTGAACGAAAGTTACAACAAAATTTAAAAAGAATAGAAGAATGGACTGATAAAAATGGTTTCAAGTTCTCCAAGTCGAAAACGCAGTGTGTTCATTTTTGTAAACCACGGAAGAAACACGAACATCCTTCCCTGTTTTTATACGGATCACAAATTCCTGTTGTTGAAGAAGCCAAATTTCTTGGGGTCATATTTGATCAAAAGTTATCTTTTATTCCCCATATTAAATATCTTAAAGCGAAATGCTTAAAAGCTTTGAATCTTTTGAAAGTTTTAGCCCATACAAGTTGGGGAGCAGATCGGTACACTTTATTACATCTTTACCGGTCTCTGATAAGATCTAAATTAGATTATGGGTCTGTTGTCTATGGTTCTGCCAGAAAGTCTTATTTAAAATCTTTGGATACTATTCATCATCAAGGCCTTCGTTTGGCTATGGGAGCCTTCCGTACTTCTCCCGTATTAAGCCTTTATGTGGAAGCAGGTGAACCATCTTTAACCTCGCGCAGAGAGAAACTTTCTCTTCAGTATGCTATCAGACTTGCTGCTAATCCATCTAACCCGGCATTCCAAATTTCATTTCCACCTGAATTTGTAGATAAGTATGAAACTAAACCCAAAGCAAACAAACCTTTTGGATTACGAATTTTACCACTGCTAGAAAATTCAGGTATCGACCTTAAAAATATTCAAAAACATGAAACGGCCGAAGTTCCATCTTGGTGTATTAAAAAACCTTCTATTCTGTTCGACTTACATGATGGCAAAAAATCCGAATCAAATCCGATACTTCTCAAACAAAACTTTCAGGTACTGCAGTCACGTTACAATGATTACCAGCAAGTCTATACTGATGGTTCCAAAGAAGGAGATAAAGTTGGTTGTGCGTATGTTTCTAAAGATACGCACAAAACCATGCGCCTTACAGATGGTTCATCTATTTTTACAGCTGAAGCCAAAGCAATAGACCTAGCTTTAGATTTTATCAGTTCTTCAACAATTCAAAAAGCAATTATATTTTCTGATTCACTTTCTGTGCTTAAGGCTTTAGACCATTCGTCATCTAAAAATCCTCAAATTCAAAAATTGATCGAAAAACATCATGAAATTTCTAAAACACACCACATCTTATTTTGTTGCCTTCCGAGCCATATTGGCATTGTCGGCAATGAATATGCTGACAAGAAAGCAAAGGGATCGCTCAATCTTGATCCATCTGTTTTTAAAATTCCTTTTAATAATTTTAAACCATTTATCAACAGATACATCTTGTCGGAATGGCAAGGCGAATGGGACCGTGCAATAAATAACAAACTCCATGCCATTAAACCTGTCGTTAGTACAAAATGTTCTTCTCCACAGTTTTCAAGAAAAGAGGACGTAGTATTAACACGACTGCGCATCGGCCATACTAGAGTTACACATTCTTATATTTGTAATGGTGATGATCAGCCTTCTTGTGTAGGTTGTGATCAGCCATTCACTGTGAAACATATCTTAATTGACTGTGTTGACTTTTCACCCTCACGTATTTTATATTTCAAAGCTGACACTTTGCAACAACTGTTTCGAGATGTACCTGTTGATAACATTATTTTATTCTTAAAAGAAATTGGACTTTTTCATAAGATTTAACTGTTTCAGATTTTTATACATTATCATTAACCGTTTGACGCTTATGACCCACAAAGAGGGTTGACGCGTCGTTAAACACGAAATCATCATCATCCTCCTAGCCCTTTGGTCCGATTTCAACATAATTTCACTGAAATTTTTCTTGGATGACCCTCTACCGAAATTGCTAAAATGGGTCCGCTCCGCTGAACAAAATGGCAGCAAGAGCTAAAAATAGAAAAACCTTTAAACGACATCTCCTCCTAGCCCTTTGGCCTGATTTCAAAATAATTTCACAGAAATGTTCCTTGGATTACCCTCTACCGAAATTGCTAAAATGGTTCCACTCCGCTGAACAAAATGGCCGCCAGAGCTAAAAATAGAAAAAAACCTTTAACCAACATCTCCTCCTAGCCCTTTGGCCCGATTTCATATTATAGCCTGGGCCAATAATGGCTCTCCCAGGGGCCCACTTGATACCCTAGGGATCAGGTGAGCGATCCAGGGCCATCATGGCCCTCTTGTTTACTGAAACCACTAGGCCATTTGCAACCAAATTTTGTCTGAAAACCTTTTAGAACAAGGAAATGAAATTTAAATTAATTTGAGTTTGGTCACATGACCAAGATGGTCGCTATGCCCATATAAGGTAAAAACCCTTAAAAAATCTTCTTCTCCTGAACCAGTGGGCCAATGGTGATGAAACTTGGCATGTGGCATTGGGGACTCGGGGCCCATCATAATTTGCTAAAATGATGACCCTCGGACGACCATGACCCATTTGACGGCAAGGTCAAATTTGGTCACAGAGACTTTTATATGGGAAAAAAGTCAAAATAGCATATAATTTTAGCTCACCAGAGCGGAAGGCTCCTGGGGAGCGTATAGTATAGGCAGTGATCCGCCGACTGTCGTCGGCATCAACATTTTCAAACGCCTTCTCCTAAAAAAACTGCTGGGCCGATTGAAGTAAAATTTCATGTGCAGCATTGATGGGATGGGGGAACGAAAGTTTGCTCTCAGGGGTCATGAACAAGGAAGACAACTCTTGCATTTTTGGTTTTTGGCTTATCTGCCCTTGACTTAGTACCATATAGTAAACAGTGTCCGGGCCATAACTTCTAAACCGTATGGAATATATTCATTAACTTTCACAGGTGCATTCATCACACTGAGACGCTGTGTCAAGAACAAGGAAGACAACTCTTGGATTTTTTTTTTTTTTGGGGGGGGGGGGTTGGGTTTTACGGCCCTTTCAAGATTATTTCACTCATATCGAGCCGATCGTTAATCAGAGGTGGGCGAAAACCGGAGTACCCGGAGAAACACCACCTGACCTTCCGTTGCAGAACTTGGCGTCTCACACAACTCTTGGATTAACTGCCCTTGACTTAGTACCATATAGTAAACCGTGTCCGGGCCATAACTGTATGGAATATATTCCTGAAACTTCACAGGTGCATTCATCACACTGAGACAATTTGCCATGAACAAGGAAGACAGCTCTTGCATTTTTGGTTTTTGGATTATCTGCCCTTGACTTAGTACCATAAAGTTAACCGTGTCCGGGCCATAACTCCTAAACCGTATGAAATATATTCATGAAACTTTACAGGTGCATTCATCACACTGAGACGATGTGTCATAAACAAGGAAAACAACTCTTGCATTTTTGGTTTTTGGATTATCTACCCTTGACTTAGTACCATATAGTAAACCATGTCCGGGCCATAACTCCTAAACCGTATGGAATATTTTCATGAAACTTCACAGGTGCATTCATCACACTGAGACGATGTGTCATGAACAAGGAAGACAACTCTTGCATTTTTGGTTTTTGGATTATCTGCCCTTGATGCATATATTTTATAATTGATTTGAAGTACATTTGTAATATTTTTATGAATGGCATTTGGCGGGGGCATCCGTGTCCTATTGTCACTGTTTCTAGTTTGATTGCATGGTAACCTGTGGTATCAGAAATGATATTTGCAATCAGCTGAATGGAAGTTTTTCAACTCCAAAGTTCAAGGTCATTTGCAGACCTTTGTCCTGGATGGCTCAGATTCAGTATTTTAATCTTCGTCTCTACTCAAACTGCTAGGTTGATTGAAACCAAATTACATGTGGAGCTTCTATGGGAAGGGGGAATGAAAGTTTGTTCATAAGAACTGAATCACATGACCAATATGGCCGCCATGACCATATATGGTAAAAACCTTAAAAAAATCTTCTTCTCAGGAACCAAATGGCCGATGACATTGAAACTTGGTATGCAGCATCGGGGGCTCGGACCCTACCAGTTTTGTTCAAATGATGACCTTTGGCTGGCCTTGACCTGTTTTTACGTCGTAATCAAATTTTGTTACATAGACAATTGTATGGAAAAAAAGGCAAGACAGTGGATTTTACTGATTGCATGGTGGCCTTTTGTTGTCACATGACCAAGATGGGCTATGTGCCTGTATATAGTATAAACCACATGAGTAGTATAGGGTTTGGGCGAGTCTAGACCACCCCTTTAAAAAAAAAATTTTAGCTTCTCCAGACCACCCCTTTAAAAAAAATTTTTTTTACCTTCTCCAGACCACCCCCTAAAAAATATTTTAGCTTCTCTAGACCACCCCTAAAAAAATGTTAGCTTCTCTAGACCACCCC
Organism: Lucinisca nassula; assembly: GCA_963580285.1. Taxonomy (NCBI): domain Eukaryota; kingdom Metazoa; phylum Mollusca; class Bivalvia; order Lucinida; family Lucinidae; genus Lucinisca; species Lucinisca nassula. Next base: position 95,000,695 of record OY757020.1, on the reverse strand, counting down.
TAAAAAAAAACAACAAAATTAGCACCTATAGACCCCCCCCCAAATTTTTTTTAGCTTTTTCCCCACCCCTAAATTTTTTTAGCCTCTCCCCCACCCCCCCCCCCCCCCCCCAAAAAAAAAAAAAAAAAAAAAAAAACACCCGCTAGAGGGGCCCCTCGAAAAAAGATAAAAATGCAAAAATGAAAAAATATAGAGAAAGTAAAACTCTGATAATCAAAGTGAAACAGAACTTACCTTAATCACCGTTTTCCTCAATAATAACTTGCAATATGTTCTTTTCAGAAATCAATTCACTGATTTTAATCTTCAACGATGTGTTTTCTTGTTTTTCACATTCATTCTTTACTAACAATTTGTTCAGATTTCTTTTTACGCCAGCTCTTTGTCTTGTCAATCTTAACCAAAGTTGTATCTTGTTTCTGTCATTAAAGTCCTTTTTAACTTTGACTATTCTTTCAGTTAAAACTTCAATTTCTCTTTTTTACCGTCTATATCCCTAGTTTGAGAATTTATCTTAATTTTACCCTTTTCCGACAATGATTCAAATTTTTCTATTTCATTTATCACTTTCACAAAATCACGTCTGTTTAACTCAGAAGCCATTTTAGAAGTGAAAAACTACCTGTCTCATTTTTGTTTTGTAGTTGTTTACCCGTCTGCATTACGTATCTAAACAAATGTTTACTGCAACTAAGGAGTTGTTTACCCGTCTCCATTACGTATCTAAGTAGATGTTTACTGCATCTAAGGAGTTGTTTCCGCAACTAAGGAGTTGTTTACTGCATCTAAGCAAGGTAAAAGTGAACTATGCATTATTCTTCTAACTAAGGAGTTGTTTACCCGTCTCCATTACGTATCTAAGTAGATGTTTACTGCATCCAAGGAGTTGTTTCCGCAACTAAGGAGTTGTTTACTGCATCTAAGCAAGGTAAAAGTGAACTATGCATTATTATTTTTATCTGTGATGCAGCAAAGAAGTTTCTAAACAGCTGTAAATCATACTGTATGTATTTTTGTAAGCATATAATTTCTCCATACTGCGTTTACCCTAAATATCTGGACACCTCCGCAATTTCTTTAACAAACTTTACCATCTTCAAATTTGGACATGTCCATTTGTCCTTTCCTAACCTGTCAACCAACCAACATGGTAGACCCTGATGAGACATCTTCCAAGTCATAGCAGGGTTTACACAGTTTAGTCAGGCGTCACTGTCCCAATATTTAGGGTCAATATGGAATTTTTCAACCTAATACTCTTATCAGGGAATTTCTAAATCCCATTAACTTAACGACATGCACTACCGCCATTCTCTATTCAGAATGATTTCAAGAGATTTCAATAGCCAGTCTGACTGTTAACTATTGATAAAGGTATCTTCTAGCATTTATGAACAGGGAAGACCCTGACCAGACTGCGCACCCTCACAGTCCGATCAGTCTTGCCTTTGCATATACTATCTATAAATTCTGAAGAAATTTTTAGGTATCATTTTTTATTAATTAAAGATGTATCATACAATTTCTGATTTTAATAAGACAATACACTTGCAACAATATATAGATAGCAAATGTGGTATTAAGAGAATTGGATTGAAGAGTTTTACTTATAAAACAAACAATTTATGTTAACAAAGATGAACATTTTCCAGCAACATTTTACGACTTATTTCAAAAATATAAAAACCCGATTTTACATTCTAATGCCCCATGGAATACATGGCTTCATTCATCATTTGATTGGTGGCAATGTCAATTAAAGTTTGCTGTCTGGTGCGCAACTATAGGATGTGGTGTAAGTTATCAAGACCATTTGCAAAACAAAGGGTTAACTAAAACAGTATATACATTTCGTGTTTATTATTGTATTGCTCGTATTTTGAAAGAACTTAAAACACCTTTACCGACAGATGCATCATTTTGTTATTACAAAAACCCATACGATAAAGCAACCTAAAAGTTATGCAATGAATTCAATGTTTCATCTAATACAGATTGGCGTCAAAAATTAGAAAGTAGTTCTAAATGTAGTGGTCTCGGAGAATACACGGAATATTTTAAACCAAGTGGAAAATACAGACAAGAACATCGAAGTGATGGTCCATGATAAAATAGCACATACAAAGGATATAAGTGACGCCTGGACAATGTTTATATTAGACAAATCAGAAGGCTTCACAAAAACAGGTATTGAGCGAATTAACGAAAGTATTAGGATGTTCGTATGGGCTCTATTAGGAGCACAATCTCAAACACGGGTAGAAATACTAAAAAAAGGCACAGGATTTGATGCTTAAAAACAATTCTTAGCAAATGTTCAAGATGCAATTAACAGTCCAATCGATTTGCCTACTCAAATATCAAAATATCAAAACGTATTGAAATACACAAGAAGTAAAGTTGATTACATATATGGACTTGGTCTCTATATGTCTCCCAGTGATATGATATTACAAATTGGTACTATCGCTGGATATAATAAAATTGTAATTGCAACAGAAAATCAAACACTTGGTTTTAATAATGATGTAAATGTTAAACCTGTTGCACCTAAACAACCTGCAACTATACAAGGCACACCAACAAAGAAATCTCTACCAGAACTTGTTAAATATCAAAGAATCAACCCACTGTCATATCCACGAAAGAAGCAATACAAGACGAAGACAACAAAACAGCATTAATAGTAGGAAGTATAGTAATAGGTATTGTTGCACTAACTATCCATGGGATTTACTAATATACTCTCTTGCAGCTGCATACAATAATCCTACAACAAGGACAAGCAACGCCCAGAGATGTTCGCCAAACCAGTTAACCACTTTTCCAGTAGTAGGCAACAGCACAGACACAATGGAACCAATAATACCCGGGAGTGCTGCTGCTGCCTTTCCTGCTAGATTAGCTAATAGTTTACCAAGATTACTTGTTTTTTTTATTCAATTTTCTATACCACCTTTTGATGGGGGTTTAGGGATTATAGAGCTGCCACCAGCAGTAGGAATAACAGCCTCAACAATAACACCAATAATCATTCCAAAAGCAGTTAAAACACTAACAATTGTAATTCCATGTTCTCTGAATAACGTTTTAATTCTCTCGCCAAGTGTTTTGTCTTCTTCTAATACCCTGGTGACTGTTTCTTTTATTCTTCTTATCTGACTACATAATGCTTCTCTGTTTTCGCTAGCAGCCTCATGTCTTACAGCTCTTTCATCTTCAAGGTTTTTCAAACGAGCTGTTATGTCTTTTCTGCTAATTTCATCTTCAGCTTCTTGTAATTTTCGTTTTTCTTTGGCTATGTCATCATCAATGTTTGTCAGCTTTGCTAAGTTATTTGTAAGTTCACCGTGAATAGATTGTAGTCTCTTATCTAGCGCTTCCAGTTCTCTTAATGTTAGATCTTCTGTTTGTGAGCGGGCATTTTTAACTTCTGGCAGCTCTAAATTGTCAAAAAGAGATGTAAGAGTGGTCTCAATATTATTTGCAGTGTCTACTACATTTTGCACATCTTTGGTTGAAGACAAATCTTTTAGTGGTATTTGTTCTTCAGCATTTAGCAAATCATTTCGCGTACTTCCCATAATATGTTGAGTTATCTTTGTTTTGCTTTGATATTCTGGTAAATTTAAATATTGTCTGATTGCCCGTGTTCCACCACTACCTACTACACTGTTGTATTGTATTCTTTTGCTAAAGAACCCAAAGAAAGAAATGTTGCTTGGCCTTGCTTTGCAGTAATTCTGATTTCTTTGTCGCCGACAACCCAATATAAAGTTTACTACCATCATCGGATAATCTAAACTGATCATAATCTACATTGTCTGGTTCAATTTGATAGCGCTTGCTTATTTCATCATAAAACGTCTTTACAAGTGTTTCTTTATAGTCTTGAAGAGAAGTCTGTTCGATCTCTCCTCTTAAGTCCTCAATCGATTACCCTGATTTAGAATAATACTCTGATCAATTTCATTAGGGGCCATAGGTAATTTGGAATCTATATCATCATCATCTCTGTCAAATGTAGGATTCTCAAAATCAAATCCTTCAGCCATTTTTAATTATTTAAAAATATCTTTAAAAACTGTCGACCTATGGAAATAAATTAAATCCTTACAGAAAAATAAGAGAACCACGCGGTGTGAGAGGTATCCGTCAAAGTGTAGTGATAACCAATAATCCATCAACTATTGACCAAAATCAACAATTGTTAGTGAGATTTCCTAATCTAAGTGGTAATGATGTTATTGTTCCCGGAACAGTCAGATTAGCATTTGAAATTGAACTAAATTCTAAAGATGCAAATGCAACTATATTTCCAAACATAGGAAGAGCAATAATTAAGAAAACAACAATTATAATAAGTGGAAATGAAGTTATGTCCATTGATGATAGTGACATCTATCATTGTTATATTGATTTATGGAAGTCTATTACAGAACGTGTAAATATGGCATACCAAGGCATTGGCAAACCAAACATGTTGAAACATAGTGGGTGCAAGAAACGCAGCGGCAGATAAAGAAGATCAAGCCATCGCAAAAGCATATGGAAACAGGTTTTGCATCCCACTTGATTTTGAATTATTGGAAACCCATATGCCATTTTATCAAGCAGGACTCGGGGAAAGATTAGAATATGAACTTACATTTAACGATTACATGAAAGTTATTAATTCAACCGATGCAACTTCAACTTATACAATCAAAAATATATGTTTAGAATTCGATATTGTTTCTGATCCTTATTTATCAAGAGAAATAAGACAGCAAGTTAATGGTAAAATGGTTATTTTGTATGACAGAATACTAAGACACAGAACCCCCAGGTATTAGACTTCCTGCCTTGCCGTGGCCCTGGGGGCTCAATTCCCACTGGGCACATTGCCGCTGTGGTCTTTGTGCCCACTGGGAAGAGCTAAAGGAAGTACCACCCGTTTGCCGTGGGTGGCGTCCTGTAAGCCGGAAGAAGGGATCCTGGAGGTTGAGGGTTACCTGAGGTGGCGGTGCTTCAGGTACCCAACACGCCTCTTTGGCCTGGCTTTTCGGTGTAGACGGGTGGCTGTGCGGTCCGGCACGGTCAATCGGCTGGTCACGCCGAGCCCTAGAGATACCGCTTTGCTTTCTCTTCAACTCTTTTTGTATCTTTCCTGATACCAACCATATGCCCATTTACCTTACCCTTTTCTATCTTTTTATCTCTAGAAGGCGGTGGCTAAACGGATCAATCGTGTAGGCATTTTGTTTATGCGAGTATATCTCACGTGTATCTCTAACACCTGCGAGTTGGATAACCACTCCATTATGGTGTTCCCTTGTAGGGCTCCACGGAGGGCGGAGAGCACTTGGGACGAAACTAGAATTTTTTCCTTATGCCTCATGGAAAAAAACATAACCGCAACGCAGCTAAACGTAAAAAAGACGAGGATTCATCCGAAACGGATGAACCCAGTCAGAAGTCAAGTCAGAAGTCAAGTCAGCAGTCAAGTCAGCAGTCTAGTCAGCAAGTTGAAACTCCAAAGCTCAACACTTTTCCACGCTTCTTGGTGATGACATCACGCGATGATACACGTACGGTGTCAGATTTATCACCCTTTGTTATCGAAAAGAGTTTAGTGTCCATTGCCGGACATCCAAAAAGTATAAAAAAACTGAAGTCAGGTGATCTCCTCTTGGAAGTCGAGAGAGAGCAGCAGGTCAAAAACCTGCTTGGTACCACAAAGCTCTTCGATCTCAACGTCAAAGTATCGTTGCACAAAACACTCAATTCATGTAAAGGTGTCATCCGCAGCCCAGAGCTACGTCCGTGCAACGATGCCGAGATTGTTGAGAATTTAAGAGATGAAGGCGTCATTGGTGTACGTAACATCCAAGTTCGTAGAAGTGGTGTATTAAAGCCAACAAGTACCTACGTGTTGACATTTAATACACCAGTTCTGCCCAAGAAAATAAAAGTTGCATATCTATCTGTTAACGTAGAGGTGTATATACCAAACCCTCTCAGATGTTATCATTGTCAGGTTTTTGGTCACCACGAAAGCAGATGTCAGAAGAAACAACTCTGTCCAAATTGTGGTGAGGAAAAACATGTCGATAACCATCAAAATTGCAAAAATGAGGCCAAATGCGTCAATTGTGGTGACAAGCATGCTGTTTTCCCTCGAGATTGTCCGGCATGGAAAAAAGAAAAAGAAATACTCACTGTCAAATACCAAAGGGGGATAACATTCCCAGAAGCGCGGAAAATTGTTGATGAGCGATACACAACACCAACCACAAGTTACGCCAGCATCACAAAGAGTGCTGGTGTAAAAGTTTCCAGCTCCGCAACACAGACTGCTGAATCATACATAGCTGAACTGAAAAAATCTGGTGCATGGAGTAAATCCACTCCAGCACCAAAAACTTCAACCAGTTTATCAAATGGCGCAATCCAGGTTGCTTCGGATCGGTCGACAGCGACCGTACCGAAGCCAGCGCCGCATGCAAAAGAGAAACTCGACTTAAGTCGAACTATTAAGGGATCAGAAGATCCGAAGAAACAACACTTGTCTCAAAAACAAACAGAGAGACAACGTAAAATGGAAAGAGACCATATAAAATTCCAGAACAGATTCGGATCTTTGAGTGATAGTGATATGGAGTTTGAAACTCCATCATCACCAAATGGCAATAGCAGATCGAGGTCAGCAACACCACGAGCTGGTGGTAGCAGATCTATATCACCAATTGCAGCTCCAAAATAGTTTCTAGTCTTAATCTCTTCATAAAATGGATTTAAAACACAAAATAATACAATGGAATTGTCGAGGTCTTAAATCAAATTATAATGAACTCTTATTACTTATTTCGTTATTAAACCCATCGGTTTTTTGTTTGCAAGAAACTTTTTTAAAAACTGATGACAACATTGATGTCAGGGGTTTCAATACATACAACTATATCTATTCTGATGGTAACAAACCATCTGGTGGCAGTTCAATTCTTATTAAATCATGTTTACCACAAAGAGAGATCAAATTAAAAACAGACCTGCAGGCTGTAGCAGTATCGGTTTCTCTGGATAAAGAAACTACACTTTGCTCTTTATATATTCCACCCTCATTTTCTTTAAAGCCCGAACATCTTGACTCATTGCTGAGTCAACTTCCATCGCCATATCTTTTAGTTGGCGACTTCAATGGTCACAATATTCTATGGGGCTGTAAAGATATCAATAACAGAGGAGCACTTGTTGAAGATTTTATTGCAAAGAGCGATCTTTGCTTGATGAATGATAAATCTTATACTTACCTTCACCCAGCGACAGGTCATTTGTCTTCTTTAGATCTCTCTTTGTGTCATCCATCTCTCTTCTTAGACTATGACTGGTCTGTTCATGATGATCAGTGCGGAAGTGATCACTTCCCTGTTATAATTGAGAGCGTAAACGAACCAGATGAGGACTGTAACCAGAAGTGGAAAATGAATAAAGCCGACTGGGAATTATTCCATAATTTATGTGAAGAAGAGTTATCATTTGATCAATTTAATGAATCATCCGACATTGTTTCTGATTTCACAGATACACTTATTAATATATCAGAACAATGCATACCAAAGACCTCCACAAATACTAAGAAAAGCAAGCCTTGGTTTAATAATGACTGTAAAGAAGCTATTAAAAAGCGTAAACAAGCTCTAAATAAGTTCTGCAAAAGTCCCACTTCTGAAAAGCTAAACGACGTAAAAGTTTTTAGAGCTAAAGCTCGGCGTACAATCCGAGCTTCCAAACGAAAGTCATGGAGGGAATATGTGTCAAAATTGAACTATAAAACCCCCATTAAAAAGGTTTGGGATATGGTACGAAAAATTTCAGGAAAAACAAAGTCCTCTAGTTTTACACATTTAAATACTGAATTTGACACAATAGCTTCAACAAAAAAAGATATTTCAGATACTCTTGGGCACACATTCTTGAGAAATTCATCATCGCGTAATTATTCTGACACTTTTAGAAATTTCAAAAAGGACCAAGAGAAAAGAAATCTTAACTTCAAATCCCTTAATCACGAAGAATACAACACACCTTTTAACTTATCCGAACTCGTTGAAGCCATTGAAAAATCACATGATACGGCAACCGGCCCCGATGAAATTCATTATCAGATGCTTAAGCATCTGCCAAAAAGTTCTCTTACAACACTTTTAGATATCTTTAATAATATTTGGGAAACGGGGGTCTGTCCTGAGTGTTGGCGTGTAGCTACAGTTGTACCAATTCCGAAACCAGGGAAAGATCATGCAGAACCTACAAATTATCGTCCGATAGCTTTGACAAGTTGTTTGTGTAAAACATTGGAGAGAATGATAAACAAGAGATTAGTCTGGTACTTAGAGTCCAACAACCTCATTTCAGAATATCAATCGGGTTTTCGTTCGGAACGTAGTACCAATGATAATTTAATAAGACTAGAAACATTTATACGAGATGCTTTTATTAACAAAGAACACGTAGTGGCTGTCTTTTTCGACTTGGAGAAAGCATATGATACAACATGGCGTTATGGAATATTGAAAGATCTACATAACATTGGCTTAAGAGGAAAACTTCCCAGTTTTATTGAAAGCTTTTTAGGGGAGCGCATGTTTCAGGTGCGTGTGGGGTCTACCCTGTCAGATTTCTATGATCAAGAACAGGGTGTCCCACAGGGTAGTATTCTTTCAACTACGCTATTTAACATCAAAATAAACAATATTGTACAATGTTTGGACGACAAAACTGATTGTTCATTGTATGTTGATGATTTTTGTATATGTTACCGTTCAAAAAATATGAAAACAATTGAACGAAAGTTGCAACAAAATTTAAAAAGAATAGAAGAATGGACTGATAAAAATGGTTTCAAGTTCTCCAAGTCGAAAACGCAGTGTGTTCATTTTTGTAAACTACGGAAGAAACACGAACATCCTTCCCTGTTTTTATACGGATCACAAATTCCTGTTGTTGAAGAAGCCAAATTTCTTGGGGTCATATTTGATCAAAAGTTATCTTTTATTCCACATATTAAATATCTTAAAGCGAAATGCTTAAAAGCTTTGAATCTTTTGAAAGTTTTAGCTCATACAAGTTGGGGAGCAGATCGGTATACTTTATTACATCTTTACCGGTCTTTAATAAGATCTAAATTAGATTATGGGTCTGTTGTTTATGGTTCTGCCAGAAAGTCCTATTTAAAATCCTTGGATACTATCCATCACCAAGGCCTTCGTCTGGCTATGGGAGCCTTCCGTACTTCTCCCGTATTAAGCCTTTATGTAGAAGCAGGTGAACCATCTTTAACCTCGCGCAGAGAGAAACTTTCTCTTCAGTATGCTATCAGACTTGCTGCAAATCCATCTAACCCGGCATCCAAAATTTCATTTCCACCTCAATTTGTAGATAAGTATGAAACAAAACCCACAGCAATCAAACCTTTTGGATTACGTATTTTACCACTGCTGGAAAATTCAGGTATCGACCTTAAAAATATTCAAAAACATGAAACCGCCGAAGTTCCATCTTGGTGTATTAAACAACCCTCTATTCTGTTCGACTTACATGATGGAAAAAAATCCGAATCAAATCCAATACTTCTCAAACAAAACTTTCAAGTACTACAGTCACGTTACAATGATTACCAGCAAGTCTATACTGATGGTTCCAAAGAAGGAGATAAAGTTGGTTGTGCGTATGTTTCTAAAGATACGCACAAAACCATGCGCCTTCCAGATGGTTCATCTATTTTTACAGCTGAAGCCAAAGCAATAGACCTAGCTTTAGATTTTATCAGTTCTTCAACAATTCAAAAAGCAATTATATTTTCTGATTCACTTTCTGTGCTTAAGGCTTTAGACCATTCGTCATCTAAAAATCCTCAAATTCAAAAATTGATCGAAAAACATCATGAAATTTCTAAAACACACCAAATCTTGTTTTGTTGGCTTCCGAGCCATATTGGCATTGTCGGCAATGAATATGCTGACAAGAAAGCAAAGGAATCGCTCAATCTTGATCCATCTGTTTTTAAAATTCCTTTTAATAATTTTAAACCATTTATCAATAGATACATCTTGTCGGAATGGCAAGGCGAATGGGACCGTGCAATAAATAACAAACTCCATGCCATTAAACCTGTCGTTAGTACAAAATGCTCTCCTCCACAGTTTTCCAGAAAAGAGGACGCAGTATTAACACGACTGCGCATCGGCCATACTAGAGTTACTCATTCTTATATTTTTAATGGTGACGATCAGCCTTCTTGTGTAGGTTGTGATCAGCCATTCACTGTGAAACATATCTTAATTGACTGTGTTGACTTTTCACCCTCACGTATTTTATATTTCAAAGCTGACACTTTGCAACAACTGTTTCGATATGTACCTGTTGATAACATTATTTTATTCTTAAAAGAAATTGGTCTTTTTCATAAGATTTAACTGTTTCAGATTTTTATACATTATCATTCTGACTTCTTTCTTTTAATATCGTCATAATTATTCATGCCGTTTAACCATTAACCGACTGACGCTTATGACCCACCAAGAGGGTTGACGCGTCGTTAAACACGAAATCATCATCATCATCTAAGACACAGAAAAATACCTAAAAAATAAATCTGATACACTATGGAATATCAATCTAAATGTTCCTGCAAGAAGCATGAAAGGAATTCCGATGCTATTCGAAGATCCTGAAAGGGCCAGCACAGAAGAATATTATAATCCAGAAATTACAAAAGTGGAAATGACAATAGAAGGGATTCCGAATCAGTTGTATAGTCAATGAATGAAGTCCCACCAACACTGGGACGAAATAAATACATTCTTTGCCCTAAATTCAAAAAGAAACAAAGAAACAAGTATGGTCGTTAAAGATTTATATTTCACTGATACAACAATAGAAAAATATCTAACGAACAGGTATGCTTTATGGTTGGATATACGTTCAACTGATGATAATACACTTCATGGTTCGGGAAGAAGAATTGAAAATGCATCAGAAGGCATCACAATACAAATAACGAAAGAAGCAGGAGCAGATGAGCCATTAAATGTTTATCTGTTTGTTATACAAGATGTGAAGATGGTAGATTTAAATAAGTAAATTATTAATATAAAAAATGGAACTACCTAAATATCCACACTGTGCAATTATTTGTGGTCAAACTGGCTGCGGAAAGACTGAATTTGTTTTAGACTTACTTGAAGGTAGATATAGCGGTGTATTTAGTCATATTGTTATACTTTGTCCGACCATTCAATGGAACAAGGCATACAAAAACAGAAGTTGGATTGGTGATGTTAAAAAACCAAAAACAAAAAATATTATAATTGTTAATCCAGTTGTCAATGGTGAAGAAAAACTGCAAGAACTACTAAGAATGTTCTTTAACTCTGTACATCATTGATGATTGTAGTGCAACAAAAGAACTAACAAAGAAAAAAGACATGTTGTCTGAACTCGCTTTTTCAGGCAGACACGCAGAACAATCGGTATGGGTTATATCACAAAGATACAATTCAGTTTTGAAAGATTTAAGAGAACAAACAAAGAGGTTCTACACAAAAGATAGAGATAGTTTTGAAAATTGTTTGAGAGAGAATGATGTTATTCCTACATTGGAAGAACGACAAAGAATAAAGGAAGAACTTAAAAAAAAAAGAAACATCGTAAATTAATTTTGAAAACTGACCAACCTACTGATTATTGGGTGGTTGATTTAGTAATGCTTTAGTAATGCTTAACCCCCAGGTATTAGACTTCCTGCCTTGCCGTGGCCCTGGGGGCTCAATTCCCACTGGGCACATTGCCGCTGTGGTCTCTGTGCCCACTGGGAAGAGCTAAAGGAAGTACCACCCGTTTGCCGTGGGTGGCATCCTGTAAGCCGGAAGAAGGGATCCTGGAGGTTGAGGGTTACCTGAGGTGGCGGTGCTTCGGGTACCCAACACGCCTCTTTGGCCTGGCTTTTCGGTGTAGACTGGTGGCCGTGCGGTCCGGCACGGTCAATCGGCTGGTCACGCCGAGCCCTAGAGATACCGCTTTGCTTTCTCTTCAACTCTTTTTGTATCTTTCCTGATACCAACCATATGCCCATTTACCTTACCCTTTTCTGTCTTTTTATCTCTAGAAGGCGGTGGCTAAACGGATCAATCGTGTAGGCATTTTGTTTCTACGAGTATATCTCACGTGTATCTCTACGCACCTAACCGCAACGCATCTAAACGTAATAAAGACGAGGATTCATCCGAATCGGATGAACGCAGTCAAAAATCGAGTCAGCAGTCTGCTGAACCAAACTTTGACAATGTTCCGCGTTTCTTGGTCGTCACGTCGCTTGACGATACACGAACTGTGTCAAGCCTTTCCCCCTTTGTGATCGAGAAAAGTATTCTCTCCATTGCCGGACATCCTAAGAGTATAAAACAACTCAAATCGGGTGATCTTCTCTTGGAAGTCGAGAGAAAACAGCAAGTGGTAAGCCTGCTAAACACCAACAAACTCTTTGATCTGAAAGTTAAAGTCTCGTTACATAACACGCTCAATTCATCTAAGGGAGTGATTCGCAGTCCAGAACTGCGTCCTTGTTCACATGAAGAGATAGTCAATAACTTGAAAGATCAGGGAGTTGTTGGTGTTCGTAACATTCAAGTTCGTAGAAATGGTGTACTAAAACCAACAGCAACTTATGTGTTGACTTTTAATACACCAATTCTACCCAAGAAAATCAAAGTAGCATATCTTTCCATTAACGTAGAGGTATACATCCCAAACCCTCTTAGATGTTACTCTTGTCAGGCTTTCGGCCATCACGAAAGCAGATGTCAGAGGAAAAAACTCTGTCCAAATTGTGGTGAAGAAAAGCATGTTGATAATCACCTCAACTGCAAAAATGAACCCAAATGCGTAAATTGTGATGGCAAACATGCTGTTTTCTCCCGAGACTGTCCGGCGTGGAAAAAAGAAAAAGAAATACTCACCGTCAAATACCAAAGGGGGATAACATTCCCAGAAGCGCGGAAAATTGTTGAAGAGCGATACATAACACCAACCACCAGTTTCGCCAGCATCACAAAGGGTGCTGGTGTAAAATGTACAAGCTCCGCAACACAGACTGCTGAATCATACATAGCTGAACTGAAAGAAATCGGGTGCATGGAGTAAACCCACTCCAGCACCACAAAGTGCAATCAATTTATCAAAAGGCGCAATCCAGGTTGCTTCGGATCGGTCGACAGCGACCGTACCGAAGCCAGCGCCGAATGTAAAAGAGAAACCCGACTCAAGTCGAACTAATAAGGGATCGGATGATCCGATCAAAAAACATCAATTGTCTCAAAGACAAACAGACAGACAACGTAAAATGGAAAGAGACAATATAAGATTTCAGAACAGATTCGGATCTTTGAGTGACAGTGATATGGAGTTGACTGAAACTCCATCATTACCAAGTGGCAATAAAAGATCGAGGTCAGCCACACCTCGAGCTGGTGGTAGCAGATCTATATCACCAATTGCACCTCCATAATAGTTTCTAGTCTTTTTACCCCCAGGTATTAGACTTCCTGCCTTGCCGTGGCCCTGGGGGCTCAATTCCCACTGGGCACATTGCCGCTGTGGTCTCTGTGCCCACTGGGAATAGCTAAAGGAAGTACCACCCGTTTGCCGTGGGTGGCGTCCTGTAAGCCGGAAGAAGGGATCCTGGAGGTTGAGGGTTACCTGAGGTGGCGGTGCTTCAGGTGCCCAACACGCCTCTTTGGCCTGGCTTTTCGGTGTAGACGGGTGGCCGTGCGGTCCGGCACGGTCAATCGGCTGGTCGCGCCGAGCCCTAGAGATACCGCTTTGCTTTCTCTTCAACTCTTTTTGTATCTTTCCTGATACCAACCATATGCCCATTTACCTTACCCTTTTCTGTCTTTTTATCTCTAGAAGGCGGTGGCTAAACGGATCAATCGTGTAGGCATTTTGTTTATACGAGTATATCTCACGTGTATCTCTAACACCTGCGAGTTGGATAACCACTCCATTATGGTGTTCCCTTGTAGGGCTCCACGGAGGGCGGAGAGCACTTGGGACGAAACTAGAATTTTTTCCTTATGCCTCATGGAAAAAAAAATAACCGCAACGCATCTAAACACAACGCACCTAAACGTAAAAAACAAGACGATTCATCCGAATCGGATGAACACAGTCAACAAGCCAGTCAGCAGTCAAGTCAACAAACCAGTCAGCAGTCCGCTGAACCAAATTTCGACAATGTTCCGCGCTTCTTGGTTGTCTCGTCGCTTGACGATACACGAAGTGTATCCAGCCTTTCTCCTTTCGTAATTGAGAAATGTATTAACTCCATAGCCGGACACCCTAAGAGTATCAAAAAGCTCAAATCAGGTGACCTTCTCTTGGAAGTCGAGAAAAAACAGCAAGTTGTAAGCCTGCTAAGCACCAATAAACTCTTTGATCTTCAGGTTAAAGTCTCTCTCCACAACACGTTAAATTCGTCTAAGGGAGTGATTCGCAGTCCAGAACTGCGCCCTTGTACAGATGAAGAGATCGTCGATAACTTGAAAGATCAGGGAGTTGTTGGTGTTCGTAACATCAAAGTCCGTAGAAATGGTGTACTAAAACCAACAGCAACTTATGTGTTGACTTTTAATACACCAGTTCTACCCAAGAAAATCAAAGTAGCATATCTTTCCATTAACGTAGAGGTATACATCCCAAACCCTCTTAGATGTTACTCTTGTCAGGCTTTTGGCCATCATGAAAGCAGATGTCAGAGAAAAAAACTCTGTCCTAATTGTGGTGAAGAAAAGCATGTTGATAATCACATCAACTGCAAAAATGAACCCAAATGCGTAAATTGTGATGGCAAACATGCTGTTTTCTCTCGAGACTGTCCGGCATGGAAAAAAGAAAAAGAAATACTAACCGTCAAATACCAAAGGGGGATAACATTCCCAGAAGCGCGGAAAATTGTCGATGAGCGATATATAACACCAACCACCAGTTTCGCCAGCATCACAAAGGGTACTGGTGTAAAATGTACCAGCTCCGCGACACAGACTGCTGAATCATACATAGCTGAACTGAAAAAATCTGGTGCATGGAGTAAACCCACTCCAGCACCGCAAAGTTCAACCAACTTATCAAATGGCACAATCCAGATTGATTCGGATCGGTCGACAGCGACCGTACCGAAGCCAGCGCCGCACGTAAAAGAGAAACTCGACTCAGGTCGAACTAATAAGGGATCGGAAGATCCGATCAAAAAACATCAATTGTCTCAAAAACAGACAGACAGACAACGTAAAATGGAAAGAGACAATATTAGATTTCAGAACAGATTCGGATCTTTGAGTGACAGTGATATGGAGTTCGCTGAAACTCCATCATCACCAAATGGCAATAACAGATCGAGGTCAGCAACACCACGAGCTGGTGGTAGCAGATCTATATCACCAATTGCAGCTCCAATATAGTTTCTAGTCTTAATCTCTTCATAAAATGGATTTAAAACACAAAATAATACAATGGAATTGTCGAGGTCTTAAACCAAATTATAATGAACTCTTATTACTTATTTCGTTATTAAACCCATCGGTTTTTTGTTTACAAGAAACTTTTTTAAAAACTGATGACAACATTGATGTCAGGGGTTTCAATACATACAACTATATCTATTCTGATGGTAGCAAACCATCTGGTGGCAGTTCAATTCTTGTTAAATCATGTTTACCACAAAGAGAGATCAAATTAAAAACAGACCTACAAGCTGTAGCAGTATCGGTTTCTCTGGATAAAGAAACTACAATTTGCTCTTTATATATTCCACCCTCATTTTCGTTAAAGCCCGAACATCTTGACTCATTGCTGAGTCAACTTCCATCGCCATATCTTTTAGTTGGCGACTTCAATGGTCACAATATTCTATGGGGCTGTAAAGATATCAATAACAGAGGAGCACTTGTTGAAGATTTTATTGCAAAGAGCGATCTTTGCTTGATGAATGATAAATCTTATACTTACCTTCACCCAGCGACAGGTCATTTGTCTTCTTTGGATCTCTCTTTGTGTCACCCATCTCTCTTCTTGGACCATGACTGGTCTGTTCATGATGATCAGTGCGGAAGTGATCACTTCCCTGTTATAATTGAGAGTGTAAACGAACCAGATGAGGACTGTAACCAGAAATGGAAAATGAATAAAGCCGACTGGGAATTATTCCATAATTTATGTGAAGAAGAGTTATCAATTGATCATTTTAATGAATCATCCGACATTGTTTCTGATTTCACAGATACACTTATTAACATATCAGAACAATGCATTCCAAAGACCTCCACAAATACTAAGAAAAGCAAGCCTTGGTTTAATAATGACTGTAAAGAAGCTATTAAAAAGCGTAAACAGGCTCTAAATAAGTTCTGCAAAAATCCCACTTCAGAAAAGCTCAACGACGTAAAAGTTTTTAGAGCTAAAGCTCGGCGAACAATCCGAGCTTCCAAACGAAAGTCATGGAGAGAATATGTCTCCAAATTGAACTATAAAACCCCCATTAAAAAGGTTTGGGATATGGTACGAAAAATTTCAGGAAAAACAAAGTCTTCTAGTTTTACACATTTAAATACTGAATTTGACACAATAGCTTCAACAAAAAAAGATATTTCGGATACTCTTGGGCACACATTCTTGAGAAATTCATCATCGCGTAATTATTCTGACACTTTTAGAAATTTCAAAAAGGACCAAGAGAAAAGAAATCTAAACTTTAAATCACTTAATCACGAAGTATACAACAAACCTTTTAACTTATCCGAACTCGTTGAAGCCATTGAAAAATCACATGATACGGCAACCGGCCCCGATGAAATTCATTATCAGATGCTTAAGCATCTGCCAAAAAGTTCTCTTACAACACTTTTAGATATCTTTAATAATATTTGGGAAACGGGGGTCTGTCCTGAGAGCTGGCGTGTAGCTACAGTTGTACCAATTCCGAAACCAGGGAAAGATCATGCAGAACCTACAAATTATCGTCCGATAGCTTTGACAAGTTGTTTGTGTAAAACATTGGAGAGAATGATAAACAAGAGATTAGTCTGGTACTTAGAGTCCAACAACCTCATTTCAGAATATCAATCGGGCTTTCGTTCGGAACGTAGTACCAATGACAATTTAATAAGACTAGAAACATTTATACGAGATGCTTTTATTAACAAAGAACACGTAGTAGCTGTCTTTTTCGACTTGGAGAAAGCATATGATACAACATGGCGATATGGAATATTGAAAGATCTACATAACATTGGCTTAAGAGGAAAACTTCCCAGTTTTATTGAAAGCTTTTTAGGGGAGCGCATGTTTCAGGTGCGTGTGGGGTCTACCGTGTCAGATTTCTATGATCAAGAACAGGGTGTCCCACAGGGTAGTATTCTTTCAACTACGCTATTTAACATCAAAATAAACAATATTGTACAATGTTTGGACGACAAAACTGATTGTTCATTGTATGTTGATGATTTTTGTATATGTTACCGTTCAAAAAATATGAAAACAATTGAACGAAAGTTACAACAAAATTTAAAAAGAATAGAAGAATGGACTGATAAAAATGGTTTCAAGTTCTCCAAGTCGAAAACGCAGTGTGTTCATTTTTGTAAACTACGGAAGAAACACGAACATCCTTCCCTGTTTTTATACGGATCACAAATTCCTGTTGTTGAAGAAGCCAAATTTCTTGGGGTCATAGTTGATCAAAAGTTATCTTTTATTCCCCATATTAAATATCTTAAAGCGAAATGCTTAAAAGCTTTGAATCTTTTGAAAGTTTTAGCTCATACAAGTTGGGGAGCAGATCGGTTTACTTTATTACATCTTTACCGGTCTTTAATAAGATCTAAATTAGATTATGGGTCTGTTGTTTATGGTTCTGCCAGAAAGTCCTATTTAAAATCCTTGGATACTATCCATCACCAAGGCCTTCGTCTGGCCATGGGAGCCTTCCGTACTTCTCCCGTATTAAGCCTTTATGTAGAAGCAGGTGAACCATCTTTAACCTCGCGCAGAGAGAAACTTTCTCTTCAGTATGCTATTAGACTTACTGCAAATCCATCTAACCCGGCATCCAAAATTTCATTTCGACCTCAATTTGTAGATAGGTATGACACTAAACCCACAGCAATTAAACCTTTTGGATTACGTATTTTACCACTGCTGGAAAATTCAGGTATCGACCTTAAAAATATTCAAAAACATGAAACCGCCGAAGTTCCATCTTGGTGTATTAAACAACCTTCTATTCTGTTCGACTTACATGATGGCAAAAAATCCGAATCAAATCCGATACTTCTCAAACAAAACTTTCAGGTACTGCAATCACGTTACGATGATTACCAGCAAGTCTATACTGATGGTTCCAAAGAAGGAGATAAAGTTGGTTGTGCGTATGTTTCTAAAGATACGCACAAAACCATGCGCCTTCCAGATGGTTCATCTATTTTTACAGCTGAAGCCAAAGCAATAGACCTAGCTTTAGATTTTATCAGTTCTTCAACGATTCAAAAAGCATTTATATTTTCTGATTCACTTTCTGTGCTTAAGGCTTTAGACCATTCATCATCTAAAAATCCTCAAATTCAAAAATTGATCGAAAAACATCATGAAATTTCTAAAACACACCAAATCTTGTTTTGTTGGCTTCCGAGCCATATTGGCATTGTCGGCAATGAATATGCTGACAAGAAAGCAAAGGAATCGCTCAATCTTGATCCATCTGTTTTTAAAATTCCTTTTAATAATTTTAAACCATTTATCAATAGATACATCTTGTCGGAATGGCAAGGCGAATGGGACAGTGCAATAAATAACAAACTCCATGCCATTAAACCTGTCGTTAGTACAAAATGCTCTCCTCCACAGTTTTCCAGAAAAGAGGACGTAGTATTAACACGACTGCGCATCGGCCATACTAGAGTTACTCATTCTTATATTTTTAATGGTGATGATCAGCCTTCTTGTGTAGGTTGTGATCAGCCATTCACTGTGAAACATATCTTAATTGACTGTGTTGACTTTTCACCCTCACGTATTTTATATTTCAAAGCTGACACTTTGCAACAGCTGTTTCGAGATGTACCTGTTGATAACATTATTTTATTCTTAAAAGAAATTGGTCTTTTTCATAAGATTTAACTGTTTCAGATTTTTATACATTATCATTCTGACTTGTTACTTTTAATATCATCATAATTATTCATGCCGTTTAACCGTTAACCGACTGACGCTTATGACCCACCAGGAGGGTTGACGCGTCGTTAAACACGAAATCATCATCATCTAGTCTTTTTAATATCTCTCCTTAAAATGGATTTAAAACACAAAATAATACAATGGAATTGTCGAGGTCTTAAATCGAATTATAATGAACTCTTATCACTTATTTCGCTACTAACCCCATCGGTGTTTTGTTTGCAAGAAACATTTTTAAAAATTAATGACAACATAGATGTCAGGGGTTTCAATACATACAACTATATCTATTCTGATGGTAACAAACCATCTGGTGGCAGTTCAATTTTTGTTAAATCATGTTTTCCACAAAGAGAGATCAAATTAAAAACAGACCTACAAGCTGTAGCAGTATCGGTTTCTCTGGATAAAGAAACTACAATTTGCTCTCTATATATCCCACCTTCATTTTCTTTAAAGCCCGAACATCTTGACTCATTGCTGAGTCAACTTCCATCGCCATATCTTTTAGTTGGCGACTTCAATGGTCACAATATTCTATGGTGCTGTAAAGATATCAATAACAGAGGAGCACTTGTTGAAGATTTTATTGCAAAGAACGATCTTTGCTTGATGAATGATAAATCTTATACTTACCTTCACCCTGCGACAGGTCATTTATCTTCTTTAGATCTCTCTTTGTGTCACCCATCTCTCTTCTTAGACTATGACTGGTCTGTTCATGACGATCAGTGCGGAAGTGATCACTTCCCTGTTATAATTGAGAGCGTAAACGAACCAGATGAGGACTGTAACCAGAAGTGAAAAATGAATAAAGCCGACTGGGAATTATTCCATAATTAATGTGAAGAAGAGTTATCATTTGATCAATTTAATGAATCATCCGACATTGTTTCTGATTTCACAGATACACTTATTAATATATCAGAACAATGCATTCCAAAGACCTCCACAAATACTAAGAAAAGCAAGCCTTGGTTTAATAATGACTGTAAAGAAGCTATTAAAAAGCGTAAACAGGCTCTAAATAAGTTCTGCAAAAGTCCCACTTCAGAAAAGCTAAACGACGTAAAAGTTTTTAGAGCTAAAGCTCGGCGAACAATCCGAGCTTCAAAACGAAAGTCATGGAGAGAATATGTCTCCAAATTGAACTACAAAACCCCCATTAAAAAGGTTTGGGATATGGTACGAAAAATTTCAGGAAAAACAAAGTCCTCTAGTTTTACACATTTAAATACTGAATTTGACACAATAGCTTCAACAAAAAAAGATATTTCAGATACTCTTGGGAGCACATTATTGAATAATTCATCATCGCGTAATTATTCTGACACTTTTAGAAATTTCAAAAAGGACCAGGAGAAAAAAAACTTAACTTCAAATCCCTTTATCACGAGGAATACAACACACCTTTTAACTTATCCGAACTAGTTGAAGCCATTGAAAAATCACATGATACGGCAACCGGCCCCGATGAAATTCATTATCAGATGCTTAAGCATCTGCCAAAAAGTTCTCTTACAACACTTTTAGATATCTTTAATAATATTTGGGAAACGGGGGTCTGTCCTGAGAGCTGGCGTGTAGCTACAGTTGTACCAATTCCGAAACCAGGGAAAGATCATGCAGAACCTACAAATTATCGTCCGATAGCTTTGACAAGTTGTTTGTGTAAAACATTGGAGAGAATGATAAACAAGAGATTAGTCTGGTACTTAGAGTCCAACAACCTCATTTCAGAATATCAATCGGGTTTTCGTTCGGAACGCAGTACCAATGACAATTTAATAAGACTAGAAACATTTATACGAGATGCTTTTATTTACAAAGAACACGTAGTAGCTGTCTTTTTCGACTTGGAGAAAGCATATGATACAACATGGCGTTATGGTATATTGAAAGATCTCCATAACATTGGCTTAAGAGGAAAACTTCCCAGTTTTATTGAAAGCTTTTTAGGGGAGCGCATGTTTCAGGTGCGTGTGGGGTCTACCCTGTCAGATTTCTATGATCAAGAACAGGGTGTCCCACAGGGTAGTATTCTTTCAACTACGCTATTTAACATCAAAATAAACAATATTGTACAATGTTTGGACGACAAAACTGATTGTTCCTTGTATGTTGACGATTTCTGTATATGTTACCGTTCAAAAAATAGGAAAACAATTGAACGAAAGTTGCAACAAAATTTAAAACGAATAGAAGAATGGACTGATAAAAATGGTTTCAAGTTCTCCAAGTCGAAAACGCAGTGTGTTCATTTTTGTAAACTACGGAAGAAACACGAACATCCTTCCTTGTTTTTATACGGATCACAAATTCCTGTTGTTGAAATTGCCAAATTTCTTGGGGTCATATTTGATCAAAAGTTATCTTTTATTCCCCATATTAAATATCTTAAAGCGAAATGCTTAAAAGCTTTGAATCTTTTGAAAGTTTTAGCCCATACAAGTTGGGGAGCAGATCGGAATACTTTATTACATCTTTACCGGTCTTTAATAAGATCTAAATTAGATTATGGGTCTGTTGTTTATGGTTCTGCCAGAAAGTCCTATTTAAAATCATTGGATACTATCCATCACCAAGGCCTTCGTCTAGCTATGGGAGCCTTTCGTACTTCTCCCGTATTAAGCCTTTATGTAGAAGCAGGTGAACCATCTTTAACTTCGCGCAGAGAGAAACTTTCTCTTCAGTATGCTATTAGAATTGCTGCTAATCCATCTAACCCGGCATCCAAAATTTCATTTCCACCTCAATTTATAGATAAGTATGAAACTAAACCCACAGCAATCAAACCTTTTGGATTACGAATTTTACCACTGCTAGAAAATTCAGGCATCGACCTTAAAAATATTCAAAAACATGAAACCGCCGAAGTTCCATCTTGGTGTATTAAACAACCTTCTATTCTGTTCGACTTGCATGATGGCAAAAAATCCGAATCAAATCCGATACTTCTCAAACAAAACTTCCAGGTACTGCAGTCACGTTACAATGAATACCAGCAAGTCTATACTGATGGTTCCAAAGAAGGAGATAAAGTTGGTTGTGCGTTTGTTTCTAAAGATACGCACAAAACCATGCGCAGATGGTTCATCTATTTTTACAGCTGAAGGCAAAGCAATAGACCTAGCTTTAGATTTTATCAGTTCTTCAATAATTCAAAAAGCAATTATATTTTCTGATTCACTTTCTGTACTTAAGGCTTTAGACCATTCATCATCTAAAAATCCTCAAATTCAAAAATTGATCGAAAAACATCATGAAATTTCTAAAACACACCAAATCTTGTTTTGTTGGCTTCCGAGCCATATTGGCATTGTCGGCAATGAATATGCTGACAAGAAAGCAAAGGAATCGCTCAATCTTGATCCATCTGTTTTTAAAATTCCCTTTAATAATTTTAAACCATTTATCATCAGATACATCTTGTCGGAATGGCAAGGCGAATGGGACCGTGCAATAAATAACAAACTCCATGCCATTAAACCTGTCGTTAGTACAAAATGCTCTTCTCCACAGTTTTCCAGAAAAGAGGACGTAGTATTAACACGACTGCGCATCGGCCATACTAGAGTTACTCATTCTTACATTTTTAATGGTGATGATCAGCCTTCTTGTGTAGGTTGTGATCAGCCATTCACTGTGAAACATATCTTAATTGACTGTGTTGACTTTTCACCCTCACGTATTTTATATTTCAAAGCTGACACTTTGCAACAACTGTTTCGAGATGTACCTGTTGATAATATTATTTTATTCTTAAAAGAAATTGGACTTTTTCATAAGATTTAACTGTTTCAGATTTTTATACATCATCATTCTGACTTTTTACTTTTAATATCATCATAATTATTCATGCCGTTTAACCATTAACCGTTTGACGCTTATGACCCACAAAGAGGGTTGACGCGTCGTTAAACACGAAATCATCATCATCATTATTCATTAATTTCCAGAGGTCTTTTTCAAAATTAAATTTAGATTTTCTTCTTTGTTCAGTATTAAAATTAATATACTTCTTTAACCAATCACTTTCTTCATATGATATAGTTCTGTAAACTTTTTTTACTTTCATTCCAAGTTTAATATATTCTTTTAGAATACTATAATGAATAACATATTTCTTTTTATCATAAAGTGTTAATAATTCTTCTTTACCTAATGGCTTATCTCCTAATAAGTTTATCTGATAATCTGATAAATCTTTTTCATTTATTTTCATTTTCTCAGGAGCTAATGGATATTTCATTGTTTTTAACTTGCAATTATTGGGATATTCTAAATCACATTCTATTATACAACCCCTTCCTTTTGGAATATGTAAATAATAATCTGGATTACTTTCCCGTTTGAAATCACTAGTTGGTAGTTTCTGTGACATTGCCCAACCATATAAATTATTTGCATCTAGATATAATAAGTATTTTTCTGTAAGATAATCATTTAAGTTTTTACCATTTTTTTAATGCTTCTAAACATTCTTTCATTTCATTTTCATCTAATATTCTATTTCCATTACCATTATAATTGGGTGTATATTTATTGAATGCTTTTACATGTCTAGGACCAAGAACGCCACAAAACCCTCCTCTAATTCCGTTTTCCACCATTAATAACATTTCATAGTCTGTTAATAATTCTAATTCCACTCCTGTATGTTTTAATCCACATTGCCATGTTAATCCTGGTGCAGAGAAACAATAACATGGATCTATTTCATGATTTGTAAAGAAAAAGGTTCTATACTTCTCAAAGGCATCTGCTAAAATTAAAACATCTGTTTTCAAATAAAGTTTATGATAGTCTAAAAGTGATTCACATTCATAAATTTCCCACACTTTTTGTGCATGAGCATATTCTTTTTCTGAAATCGTTTTTTGTGTTAGAGTTGAATAAAATTCATTTATAGGAGGTAATTGTTTTTCTTTTAATCTTTTAATTGAATCTATATATTCATATGGATAATAACTCTTTTGTTTTAGTAAAGAAACATCGCAATTAAATTCCTGTTCTAAAATAGGAAAGTCAACCATTGATTCTACAATACCTGATAAACTTTTTGACATAAACCTATATGAATCTAGAAATCTTAGTTTTTTTATAATTTGAACCGTAATCTATAGATATATAATATTCTGAATTTTTGGATAGAAGTTTTACTTTGTTATAATCATCTTCATATTTCATTAATTCCTCTATTAAGAAGTGGAAATCATAGTTTGAGCCATTATGAAAGAAAACAGGTATTAATTTTGTTGTTTTACCTTCTTTTGTATTACATGATTGACAAGCTGCTCCTCTATATTTAGCAGAAATATGATTATGTTCTCTTACTTTGTTTTCCTCTTCAAATTCCTTTCCACATATATAACATTCTGTTGACTCTTGAAAATCTTTTTCTTGTTGTTTACTTAAAATTGGTTGTGTCTTTTCATTAAGGTAAATTTTATAAGTTATATCCTTGAAAATTTTTATTATTTTTTTCTACATATTTCTTTGCTGCATCATCACCAACATAAGAAAAGTATTGTGGATAGTCAGACTGAACATAGATACCATAACTATTAACTGTTTGTTTTCTAATTGGATTAATATATGATTTATTTGGGTCAGGTTGAGAAGTAGATAAAGGGATATTATTTGATTCAAAATCTGAATAGATAACAAAAGGTAGTCTATTTTTGAAATGATAGTTTTTAAATTTAAGCATATTGACTTTACAATAGTCATGATCTAGACATATCTCTTTATGTTATTCTAATGTTTCTAGTCTTCGAAAACCTTGTAAACAGTTTCTACATGTGTGTTATGTTTATTTTTATCACATAGAAAACTATCTAAATCTTTGATTAAACAATAGTGTGTGTTTTTATTTTCTTCTATATACAAAAGATAAATTATATTTTCACTTTTCATATTTGTAATATAAACTGGATATAAAATGTAGAAGTAAAACAAAGATCAGGAATTGATACAATTAACTTACTCCATCTATAAAAGACACCAAAGGGAAAGAAATACAAACATTAAGCGACCAGACCATAATGGAAACCTAAACAAAGGAAGGCCATATGGACAGTTACTTTCCCACAAAATGGCCATATGGCCATCCAAAATTAAAAGACACAAGTGATACACACAGTAAGTAACAAACAACAACATAAATAAATCGCCACAGAAGAGCCGCCTTGGAACGGTCAGTGGAAGATTTCCACTGGGGGGCTTAAATCGATTTTACGTGGCCACAATCCTCGCCCTTACTTCCGTCGCGATTTAGACAAATAATTTGTTCAGTCCGCATGAAGGCCTCCTAACTCATCAGTGCAACATCTCCGTGAACAACGAAATCAAAGAACCACAGAGGTGAGACAACGGTGAGGACTCGACAGCAAGAAACCACTGAAATGCTGGAGCAAAAGAAAACCAACAGTTAGACACCGATGAGCCCGACCAGAGACAGAGCATCAGGCACCAACCAACATTATCTCTTTAATTTTCAATAAGCCTTTACGTTGGAGCCGTCAAAGAATCTGAGGCCTGACCCACCGGCGTGCAATTAAAGAGGGAAGCAAAGTTGCCAACCGAGATTGGGTTAACTACCATGCATGCAGTCTGTCGTATAACATCCATGTTGTACCCAATCTTTTTATATCGAAGAATGATTTTACGAAATTGGGTGCTGAAGTCATTGCGGTTATATATTTTTCTGAATTTATATACTAAGTCACCATAAAATTCGGGTTCCGATAGACCTTGTTGCAGAAGAGATTTAAGTCCAATATTGAATTTTGAAATTAAATCAGAATGGCGTCTATAAAATTTTGAAAAGGCTTTGCGTAGTTTATGGTACCGATAACCCTGATTAAGAAGTTTAGCCGTTAATAATTTATTACGAGTGTTGAAGTCAGTTACATGACTACACACTCTAGCAAATCGAATTAATTGCGAAATATAAACGCCATAGGATGGCGCACGAGGAACATCACCATCCAAAAAAGGAAAATTTACAATCTCAAAATCAAAGTCATCGCGTTTATCAATTTTGCACGAAACAAATCCATCTACAATAGATAGATGTAAATCCAAAAACGGGGCCTCGGTATCAGAAGAATTTGCTTTATTTAACTGAAGTTCTAGGGGGTAAATCTGACTGATCAAACCATCAAAATAGGTATTATCAATATTTAATAAATCATCTAAATATCTAGAAGTAGAGCTAAAAGCTTCAATAATTTCAGATTGGTTATCAATGGAAAGCGACAAAATGAAGTCTCTTTCATAACAATATTTATTTATATATTGTTTATTTGTTGGATTTTCTAATGCAAAAACATTTATAGTTAAATTATTTTGTTTTTCTACTTTTGGGATATCTTTTATTAAAACAGGATATTCAATATTAGTCATATTAATTTCATTCTCATAGGGATGATATTTTGTTACTCTCTCTTTATGATTATCTGCAGGATATAGTTTTGCTAATATAGACCATAAGAAACATTTGTTATCTTTTGTGTTTTTAACATTGATAATATTACTTGATTTAAACTTTAAAGGTATATAAGATGAAGCTTTCTGATAATTATATTTATATGTCTTTACTTCTACACTTTTAATATTTCTAAAAACAAAACCAGAACCTCTTTCTTGATACTCATCAATCCATGCTTCAAATTTAACTTTTAGTTTATTATAAAATTCATCTACATTATTATTTGATTGAATAACTTGAACAGGATGAGAGTAATGACTTTCTATTACATCAAATGCTAATGGGGTATTGAATTCAGAAGTAATTATTATCTTCACTTTAATTGGATATGATTGTATTTTAATTTTATCTTTTAATTTATTACTATAAATAAGTTCTGAATAGTTAGATCCTTTGGAAGCAAAGAATACACAAAATAAGCCGTTATATCATCTTCTATGTCATCAATAATAGTTTCAGTATTAACATTTTTAAATACTTTGGATTTTTTACTTGCCATTTTATTAGAATACAAATTTAATTATGTTCTAACGTAATATTTAAAAAAATCAGGATTGCGAGAAATAAAATCTTGATTTGCAATTTTATATTTTTCTTTATTACTTTGATAATGTAATTGTTTTCGTTCTCTGTCACAATCTTTACATTTTCCTCTATGTCCATCTGGACACGTTTTCTCTTTTGCAAATAAACTTAAGAACTTAATTTGATGACATGAGTTACAAGCTTTTCCTTCACTCATTTTTTTAAAAATAATTTTAATTATTAGCTCACCTGACCGAAGGTCATGGTGAGCTTTTGTGACAGTAAGATGTCCGGCGTCGTCGTGCGTCGTCCGTCGTGCGTAAACTTTTTCTTGTGAACACACTAGAGGCCACAGTTTTGGTCCAATTATCATCAAACTTGCTCAGAATGATAATCATGACAATATCTCGGTCAAGTTCGAATTTGGGTCATGTCGGGTAAAAAAGTAGGTCAGTAGGTCAAATCATAGAAAAACCTTGTGAACACTCGAGAGGCCACAATTTTGGTCCAATCATCATCAAACTTGCTCAGAATGATCATTGTGACAATATTTTAGTTAAGTTTGAATATGGATCATGTCGGCTTAAAAAGTAGGTCAGCGGGTCAAATCATAGAAAAACCTTGTGAACACCCTAGAGGCCACAATTTTGGTCCAATCATAATCAAACTTGCTCAGAATGATCATCATGACAATATCTTGGTCAAGTTCGAATATGGGTCATGTCCGGTCAAAAAGTAGGTCAGTAGGTCAAATCATAGAAAAACCTTGTGAACACTCTGAAGGCCACTGTTTTGGTCCAATTATCATGAAACTTGCTCAGAATGACCATTGTGACAATATTTCAGTCCAGTTCGAATATGGGTCATATCGGGTTAAAAAGTAGGTCAGCGGGTCAAATCATATAAAAACCTTGTGAACACCCTAGGGGCCACAATTTTGGTCCAATCTTAATCAAACTTGCTCAGAATGATCATCATGACAATATCTCGGTCAAGTTTGAATATGGGTCAAATGGTTCCGGTCCGTTGCACATCTAGGTCACAGGAGCCAAAAACAGATTTTTTTCACCAAAAACTTAAAAAATCTTCTTCTCTGAAACCACAAGGCCCAGGTCTTTGTTATTTGGTATGAAGCTTCATCTAGTGGACCCCTACCAAGATTGTTCAAATTATAGTGCTGGGGCCAAAAATGCCCCCGCACGGGGGCCCTTTGGTTTTACATAGGCTTATATAGGGAAAATCTTTAAAAATCTTCTTCTCTGAAACCACAAGGCCCAGGACTTTGATATTTGGTATGAAGCTTCATCTAGTGGACCCCTACCAAGATTGTTCAAATTTGAGTGCTGGGACGAAAAATGCCCCCGCCACGGGGCCCTTTGGTTTTACATTGGCTTATATAGGGAAAATCTTTAAAAATCTTCTTCTCTGAAACCACAAGGCCCAGGTCTTTGATATTTGGTATGAAGCTTCATCTAGTGGACCCCTACCAAGATTGTTCAAATTATAGTGCTGGGGCCAAAAATGCCCCCGCCCCAGGGCCCTTTGGTTTTACATAGGCTTATATAGGGAAAATCTTCAAAAATCTTCTACTCTGAAACCACAAGGCCCAGGACTTTGATATTTGGTATGAAGCTTCATCTAGTGGACCCCTACCAAGATTGTTCAAATTATAGTGCTGGGACAAAAAATGCCCCCGCCACAGGGCCCTTTGGTTTTACATTGGCTTATATAGGGAAAATCTTTAAAAATCTTCTTCTCTGAAACCACAAGGCCCAGGTCTTTGATATTTGGTATGAAGCTTCATCTAGTTGACCCCTACCAAGATTGTTCAAATTACAGTGCTGGGGCCAAAAATGCCCCCGCCCCGGGGCCCTTTGGTTTTACATAGGCTTATATAGGGAAAATCTTAAAAAATCTTCTTCTCTGAAACCACAAGGCCCAGGTCTTTGATATTTGGTATGAAGCTTCATCTAGTGGACCCCTACCAAGATTGTTCAAATTTTAGTGCTGGGACAAAAAATGCCCCCGCCACGGGGCCCTTTGGTTTTACATGGGCTTATATAGGGAAAATCTTTAAAAATTTTCTTTTCTGAAACCACAAGGCCCAGGACTTTGATATTTGGTATGAAGCTTCATCTAGTGGACCCCTACCAAGATTGTTCAAATTTTAGTGCTGGGACAAAAATGCCCCCGCCACGGGGCCCTTTGCTTTTACATTGGCTTATATAGGGAAAATTTTTAAAAATCTTCTTCTCTGAAACCACAAGGCCCAGGTCTTATATATTTGGTATGAAGCTTCATCTAGTGGACCCCTACCAAGATTGTTCAAATTATAGTGCTGGGGCCAAAAATGCCCCCGCCACCGGGCCCTTTGGTTTTACATAGGCTTATATAGGGAAAATCTTTAAAAATTTTCTTCTCTAAAACCACAAGGCCCAGGACTTTGATATTTGGTATGAAGCTTCATCTAGTGGACCCCTACCATGATTGTTCCAATTTTAGTGCTGGGGCCAAAAATGCCCCTGCCCCGGGGCCCTTTGGTTTTACATAGGCTTATATAGGGAAAATCTTTAAAAATCTTCTTCTCTGAAACCACAAGGCCCAGGACTTTGATATTTGGTATGAAGCTTCGTCTAGTGGACCCCTACCAAGATTGTTCAAATTATAGTGCTGGGACAAAAAATCCCCCCCTGCCACGGGGCCCTTTGGTTTTACATAGGCTTATATAGGGAAAATCTTTAAAAATCTTCTTCTCTGAAACCACAAGGCCCAGAACTTTGATATTTGGTATGAAGCTTCATCTAGTGGACCCCTACCAAGATTGTTCAAACTATAGTGCTGGGGCAAAAAATGCCCCTGTCCCGGGGCCCTTTGATTTTACATAGGCTTATATAGGGAAAATCTTTAAAAATCTTCTTCTCTGAAACCACAAGGCCCAGGACTTTGATATTTGGTATGAAGCTTCGTCTAGTGGACCCCTACCAAGATTGTTCAAATTATAGTGCTGGGACAAAAAATCCCCCCCCTGCCACGGGGCCCTTTGGTTTTACATAGGCTTATATAGGGAAAATCTTTAAAAATCTTCTTCTCTGAAACCACAAGGCCCAGAACTTTGATATTTGGTATGAAGCTTCATCTAGTGGACCCCTACCAAGATTGTTCAAACTATAGTGCTGGGGCAAAAAATGCCCCTGTCCCGGGGCCCTTTGATTTTACATAGGCTTATATAGGGAAAATCTTTAAAAATCTTCTTCTCTGAAACCGCTAGGCCCAGGTCTTTGATATTTGATGTGTAGCTTCATCTAGTGGACCTTTGACAAGATTGTTCAAATTTTAGCCTTTGTTGATGTTTGGTATGAAGCTTCACCTTTAAGACCTCCCTCAACATTATGTACATTAAAGCCCTGGGGCCAATAATGGCCCTCTCTGGGGCCCACTTGTTACACTATGGATCAGGTGAGCGATCCAGGGCCATCATGGCCCTCTTGTATTAAAAATTGAGCATCCAAAAATTTGTTTACGTTGTAAAAAGCATACTGAAATGATTCAGTGAAACAAGTAACAACAACTAATAATAGACAAATGTTTAAAGGTATATGTTCTGAGTGTGGGTCTAACAAAAATAGATTTATATCCGATAGAGAAAAAATAACAAATAAATTAGCAGATGAATTACATCATAGAGTTATAAAATCTTTTCCTAAAAGACGTGTTTATGTTGATTCAATAGATCAAACATGGGCTGTTGATTTGATAGATATGCAACAATATTCAAAACAAAATAAACACTATAAATATTTATTAGCAGTTATAGATGTTTTTAGTAAATATGGTTGGTTAATTCCATTGAAAAATAAAACAGGAGTAACAGTAAGTGAAGCATTTAAAACATTATTTAAAGAAAGGAAACCGATGTATATTTGGTCAGATAAAGGTTCTGAATTTTATAATCGACAGGTAAAAGAATTGTTAAAAACAAATGAAATAGAATTGTACTCAACTGAAAAAGAGAAAAATCTAGTGTAGTGGAACGCTGGATAGGAACAATGAAACAACATATGTATAAATATTTTACTGCAAATGAAACTACTAAATATTATGATATATTAAATAAATTAGTTGAAAATTATAATAATACAATACATTCTTCTATTATAATGACACCTGTTGAAGCGAGTAAAGTAGAAAATGAATTAACAGTGTATAAAAATTTATATCCAGAAAAAAGTGAAAAAACTAAATTCAAAGTCGGAGACAGAGTAAGAGTAGCAATAAAGAAAGGTAAATTTGAAAAAGGTTATACTACTCGTTGGACAAGAGAAATATTTGTAATTGGAAAAGTTTTAAATACAAATCCTGTTACTTATAAAATAAATGATTTAAAAGGCGAAGAAATCAAAGGTAGTTTCTATGAACAACAATTACAGATTACTGAGTTTTAGGTCTTTTTTCATTTTTGCATTTTTATCTTTTTTCGAGGGGCCCCTCTAGCGGGTGTTTTTTTTTTTTTTTTTTTTTTTTTTTGGGGGGGGGGAGGCTAAAAAATTTTAGTGGGATGGGGAAAAAGCTAAAAAAAATTTTTTTTTTTTGGGGGGGGGGGGGGGTCTATAGGTGCTAAAATATTTTTTTTTTAGGGGTGGTCTAGAGAAGCTAAAATTTTTTTTTAGGGGTTGTCTAGAGAAGCTAAATTTCTTTTTTTTGGGGGGGGGGGGGGGGGTGGTCTGGAGAAGCTAAAAAAAATTTTTTAAGGGGTGGTCTGGAGAAGCTAAATTTTTTTTTTTGAGGGAATCGTCTGGAGAAGCTAAATTTTTTTTTAAAGGGGTGGTCTGGAGAAGCTAAAAAATTTTTTTTTAAAGGGGTGGTCTAGACTCGCCCAAACCCTATACTACTCACATGACCTCTGGTGAGCGTAGTGGCCAATGGGCCTCTTGTTTAAAAACTGATGACAACATTGATGTCAGGGGTTTCAATTCAAACAAGAGGCTCAATGAGCCTAAACCGCTCACCTGAGGAACTTAAGTTTTAACAATTCACAGACTTGACTACTAAATCTGCAAATAGAATCCAGCCCATTGACCCTTACAGGATATAAGTCATGATTATTGCATTGCATTCCAAGTTTGAGACTTCTAGCTTCTATAGTTCCTGAGAAATCTTTGACGAAAATTTAACATTGGTCAAAGTGGAGAGAAAGAAGAATGAAAGAACAGATGAACAAATAAGCTGAGAAAGCTCAATGTCTCTTACACAAAATAAGTCATCATTATTCTATTGAATACCAAATTTGATGCTTCTAGCTTTTATAGTTCCCGAGAAATCTTTGATTAAAAAATTAACATTGGTCTATTATCTCTATATGGAGAGAAAGAAGAATGAAGGAACAAATGAACCAGACTAGCTCCAAAACCTAATGCAGCCTTTCCCCTTGCCCAATGGTGCTACACATAAAATTTAAACAAGATTGGTCGACTGCCTTCTGAGATATGCTTCATTGAAAGTGTGGACGACGGATGGACGGACGACAGACGACGGACTCCGAAGCCTTGGTATACTATCGGCTCACTGGAGCCTTTGGCTCAGGTGAGCTAAAAATTCAAGTCGCTATTTCTGTCACAACATTTTCCCTACGTTAAGTCTATGGGCAAATTTTTTTGTTTCTCAAGGTCACGTAACTCCGATGTCAATATTCTGATTCGGCCCAAAATCGAACTTAACCGAGATTTTATGCCTGTCCTCGTTACCTGCAAGTTTGAAGCTGATATGAATAAAAATAAAGTTGCTATCGTGGTCACAACGTATTTTTTTATGCTCAAGGGCAGGTAACTCCAAGGCAAATATTCCGATTCGGCCCAAAATCCAACTTAACCGAGATTTTATGTCTGTCCTCGTTACCTGCAAGTTTGAAGCTGATCTGAAAAAAATTCAAGTCGCTATCGTAGTCGCAACATTTTCCCTAATTAAGTCTATGGGCAAATGTTTTGTCGCTCAAGGTCACGTAACTCCGAGGTCAATATTCCGATTCGGCCCAAAATCGAACTTAACCCGGTGTTTACGCCTGTCCTCGTTATCTGCAAGTTTGAAGCTGATATGAATAAAAATAAAGTTGCTATCGTGGTCACAACGTATTTTTTTATGCTCAAGGACAGGTAACTCCAAGGCAAATAATCCGATTCGGCCCAAAATCGAACTTAACCGAGATTTTATGTCTGTCCTCGTTACCTGCAAGTTTGAAGCTGATCTGTAAAAAATTCAAGTCGCTATCGTAGTCACAACATTTTCCCTATGTAAAGTCTATGAGCAAATTTTTTTGTCGCTCAAGGTCATGTAACTCCGAGGTCAATATTCCGATTCGAACTTAACTGAGATTTTATGCCTGTCCACGTTACCTGCAAGTTTGAAGCTGATCTGAATAAAAATAAAGTTGCTTTCGTGGTCACAACGTATTTTTTTATGCTCAAGGGCAGGTAACTCCAAG
Organism: Lucinisca nassula; assembly: GCA_963580285.1. Taxonomy (NCBI): domain Eukaryota; kingdom Metazoa; phylum Mollusca; class Bivalvia; order Lucinida; family Lucinidae; genus Lucinisca; species Lucinisca nassula. The sequence continues at coordinate 94,966,934 of OY757020.1, read as the reverse complement.
GCAAATAATCCGATTCGGCCCAAAATCTAACTTAACCGAGATTTTATGTCCGTCCTCGTTACCTGCAAGTTTGAAGCTGATCTGAAAAAAATTCAAGTCGCTATCGTAGTCACAACATTTTCCCTATGTTAAGTCTATGGGCAAATGTTTTGTCGCTCAAGGTCACGTAACTCCGAGGTCAATATTCCGATTCGGCCCAAAATCGAACTTAACCGGGAGTTTATGCCTGTCCTCGTTACCTGCAAGTTTGAAGCTGATCTGAATAAAAATAAAGTTGCTATAGTGGTCACAACGTATTTTTTCATTCTCAAGGGCAGGTAACTCCAAGGCAAATAATCCGATTCCGCCCAAAATCGAACTTAACCGTGATTTTATGTCTGTCCTCGTTACCTGCAAGTTTGAAGCTGATCTGAAAAAAATTCAAGTCACTATCGTAGTCACAACATTTTCCCTATGTTAAGTCTATGGGCAAATTTTTTGTCGCTCAAGGTCACGTAACTCCGAGGTCAATATTCCGATTCTGCCCAAAATCGAACTTAACCGAGATTTTATGCCTGTCCTCGTTACTAGCTACAGTGATGACAACATTTTCCCCATGTTAAGTCGATAGGCAAATGTTTCGGCCGCTCAAGGGGACGTAACTCTTGAGTGAATTATCTGATTCGGCCAAAAATCGAACTTGACCGAGATTTTATGCCTGTACTGGTTATCTGCAAGAATGAAGTCGATCAGAAAAAAATTGACGGAGCTAGAGTGATGACAAGCTTTTTCCTATGTGAAGTCTATGGGAGCTAGATGTTGCCATGTGTACTGCCTCAGGGTGTAAATACACTCATCTTACAGTCAGGTTAAACACGATCGTGTGATGCAGACAAGGGGTAGGGTGAAGACAACAGGAACCTGTTTCTGTTTCTACGTTTATCCCATATCTCAACACAATAGTCGATAATGTGTGCGTGTGTTTGTGGTAAAAAGCTGAAAATGGATGAAAGAAATTGCCTCACTAATTTGTCAAATATGTCTGAATACAAATATGTAAACACAGACAGCGAATGTTCACAATTACAACGGGTCAGAAATTCACCGAAAAGCAATAAATGACAAATTGTGATAATTACAAGGGTTCAAAAGTCATGAGGAAAAAGGGACAGGGACTACACTTATCACTTACACAGTGGGGACTCTCGAATACGGGAATAATTTGGCACAGAGCCGCAGAAAGTATGGTTTCGTCGAACAAGAAACTGCTCAAAACTGACGCGCAAGCTATTAGCATGAATGACTATTAGCATAGAGAAACGAAGCCGAATTACCGAAACTGTCAAAACAACCGACAAGCGACTGGGCAACACCTGCGTAAGCGAGAGGCAGAACACCATGGCAACCAGAGTTCCACTCAGATCTGCCTGAAAACCTAATGAAGCCTTTCCACTTGCCCAATAATGCGACACATGAAATTTGATCAAAGTTGGCCAAGTAGTCTTTAAGATATACGTTTTTGAAATTCCCATTAACCCTAATGCAAAAACACACAAGGGCAGGTAACTCCTAAGTGAATGATCCGATTCTGCCAGTTATCGAACTTGACCGAGATTTCATGGCTGTGCTGGTTATCTGCAAGAATAAAGCCAATCTGAAAATAACTGAAGCAGCTACGGTGATGACAACATTCTCCCCATGTTAAGTCAATAGGCAATTTTTTCAACGCTCAAGGGCACGTAACTCCTGAGTGAATAATCCGATTCAGCCCAAAATCGAACTTGATCGAGATTTCATGCCTGTCCTCGTTATCTGCAAGAATGAAGTCGATCAGAAAAAAATTGACGGAGCTAGAGTGATGACAAGCTTTTTCCTAACGCTCAAGGGCACGTAACTCCTGAGTGAATAATCCGATTCAGCCCAAAATCGAACTTGATCGAGATTTCATGCCTGTCCTCGTTATCTGCAAGAATGAAGACAATCAGAAAAAAATTGACGGAGCTAGAGTGATGACAAACTTTTTCCTATGTTAAGTCTATGGGAGCTATTTGTTGCCATGGCAACCAGAGTTCCAATCCGATCTGCCCGAAAACAGTATGCAGCCTTTCCCCCTACCTGATAATGCTTCACATGAAATTTGATCAAGATTGGCCCACTGGTTCCGGAGATATACTTCTTTGAAAGTGTGGACGACGACGGACGACGGACGCCGGCTCGTGGTATACTAATACCTCACATTAGCCTTCGGCTCAGGTGAGCTAACAACTATATCTATTCTGATTGTAACAAACCATCTGGTGGCAGTTCAATTTTTGTTAAATCATGTTTACCACAAAGAGAGATCAAATTAAAAACAGTCTTTCAGCCACCAAGTTTGCTGTGTGTGTAAAGAAGGCCAAGACAAGCTTCCTACGCTATACTGGTTACCAAAACTTCATAAAAACCTTACAAAGCACGGTTTATTGCAAATTCTAGCTCTTGCACTACCACTGAACTTTCTAAATTATTAACTTCCTGTCTTACTGCTATTAAAACGCATGTAATTAAATATTGTGATAAAGTCTTTGCAAGATCAGGAAGAAATCTGTTTTGGTCTATAAAAAATGGGCTTTTCACAGAGAAGATTCTCTCTATCTTGCATGTAATGTCAGAAATGCATTTTTCACTTCTAAAGAGCATAAGAATTATACACTTTGGTCATGTCAGAAAGTGTGTGATGCCCTCACCTTTCTACTTGACAATATTTATATTAGATTCGGTACTAAGTTATTTAGACAAATTGTGGGTATTCCGATGGGTACTAATTGCGCACCTCTTGTGGCTGATCTGTTCTTGTATTGTTATGAAAGAGACTTCATTTTGTCGTTTTCCATTGATAACCAATCTGAAATTATTGAAGCTTTTAGCTCTACTTCTAGATATTTAGTTATTTATTAAATATTGATAATACCTATTTTGATGGTTTGATCAGTCAGATTTACCATGGTTTGATCAGTCAGATTTACCCCCTAGAACTTCAGTTAAATAAAGCAAATTCTTCTGATACCGAGGCCCCGTTTTTGGATTTACATCTATCTATTGTAGATGGATTTGTTTCGTGCGAAATTTATAATAAACGCGATGACTTTGATTTTGAGATTGTAAATTTTCCTTTTTTGGATGGTGATGTTCCTCGTGCGCCATCCTATGGCGTTTATATTTCGCAATTAATTCGATTTGCTAGAGTGTGTAGTCATGTAACTGACTTCAACACTCGTAATAAATTATTAACGGCTAAACTCCTTAATCATGGTTATCGGTACCATAAACTACGCAAAGCCTTTTCAAAATTTTATAGACGCCATTCTGATTTAATTTCAAAATTCAATATTGGACTTAAATCTCTTCTGCAACAAGGTCTATCGGAACCCGAATTTTATGGTGACTTAGTATATAAATTCAGAAAAATATATAACCGCAATGACTTCAGCACCCAATTTCGTAAAATCATTCTTCGATATAAAAAGATTGGGTACAACATGGATATTATACGACAGACTGCATGCATGGTAGTTAACCCAATCACGGTTGGCAACTTTGCTTCCCTCTTTAATTGCACGCCGGTGGGTCAGGCCTCAGATTCTATGACGGCTCCAACGTAAAGGCTTATTGAAAATTAGAGAGATAATGTTTGTTGGTGCCTGATGCTCTGTCTCTGGTCGGGCTCATCGGAGTCTAACTGTTGGTTTTCTTTTGCTCCAGCATTTCAGTGGTTTCTTGCTGTCGAGTCCTCACCGTTGTCTCACCTCTGTGGTTCTTTGATTTTTGTGTTCACAGAGATGTTGCACTGATGAGTTAGGAGGCCTTCATGCGGACTGAACAAATTATTTGTCTAAATCGCGACGGAAGTAAGGGCGAGGATTGTGGCCACGTAAAATCGATTTAAGCCCCCCCCCCCCCCCCCAGTGGAAATCTTCCACTGACCGTTCCAAGGCGGCTCTTCTGTGGCGATTTATTTATGTTGTTGTTTGTTACTTACTGTGTGTATCACTTGTGTCTTTTGGTTTTGGATGGCCATATGGCCATTTTGTGGGAAAGTAACTGTCCTAATGGCCTTCCTTTGTTTAGGTTTCCATTATGGTCTGGTCGCTTAATGTTTGTATTTCTTTCCCTTTGGTGTCTTTTATGGGTGGAGTAAGTTAATTGTATCAATTCCTGATCTTTGTTTTACTTCTACTCTAAATAAATTATGCAAAAGTCCCACTTCAGAAAAGCTAAACGACGTAAAAGTTTTCAGAGCTAAAGCTCGGCGAACAATCCGAGCTTCAAAACGAAAGTCGTGGAGAGAATATGTGTCTTAATTGAACTACAAAGCCCCCATTAAAAAGGTTTGGGATATGGTACGAACATTTCAGGAAAAACCAAAGGTTTTGACACAAAAGCTTCAACTAAAAAAGACTGCAAAGAAGCTATCAAAAAACGTAAACAGGCTTTAAATAAGTTCTGCTAAAGTCCAACAGCGGAAAAGCTAAACGACGTTAAGGTTTTTAGAACTAAAGCTCGGCGAACAATCAGAGCTTCAAAACGAAAGTGATGGCGAGAATATGTCGCCGAATTGAACTGCAAAACACCCATAAAAGGTTTGGGATATGGTACGAAAAATTGCAGGAAAAACAAAGTTCCCCTAGCTTCACACATTTAAATACTGGTTTTGACACAAAAGCTTCAACTAAAAAAGATATTTCAGATACTCTTGGTAGCACATTCTTGAGTAATTCATCACCGCGATATAATTCTGACACTTTTAGAAATTTCAAAAAAGGACCAAGAGAAAAGATATCTAAAATTTAAATCCCTCAATCACGAAGAATACAATAAACCTTTTAACTTATCCGAACTAGTTGAAGCCATTGAAAATTCACACGATACGGCAACCGGCCCGATGAAATTCACTATCAGATGCGTAAGCATCTGCCTAAAAGTTCTCTTTCAACACTTTTAGATATCTATAATAACATTTGGGAAACGGGGGTATGTCCTGAGAGCTGGCGTTTTGCTACAGTTGTACCAATTCCAAAACCAGGGAGCCGAGCCCTAGAGATACCGCTTTGCTTTCTCTTCAACTCTTTTTGTATCTTTCCTGATACCAACCATATGCCCATTTACCTTACCCTTTTCTGTCTTTTTATCTCTAGAAGGCGGTGGCTTAACGGATCAATCGTGTAGGCATTTTGTTTATACGAGTATATCTCACGTGTATCTCTAACACCTGCGAGTTGGATAACCACTCCATTATGGTGTTCCCTTGTAGGGCTCCGTGGAGGGCGGAGAGCACTTGGGACGAAACTGGGATTTTTTTCTTATGGCTCCTAAAAACAAACATAACCGCAACCACGCACCTAACCGCAACGCACCTAAACGTAAAAAAGACGAGGATTCATCCGGAACGGATGAACCCAGTCAACAGTCAAGTCAGCAGTCTCAGCATTCTAGTCAGCAGTCTGCAGCACCAAAGTCAACCAATTTTCCGCGTTTCATGGTAATGACCTCCAGCGACGATGCACGCACTGTGTCCAGTTTATCACCATTCGTGATAGAAAAAAGCATAGTGTCCATTGCCGGACATCCCAAAAGCATAAAAAAGCTTAAGTCAGGTGACCTTTTATTAGAAGTCGAGAGAGAGCAGCAGGTGAAAAGCCTGCTTGGTACCACAAAGCTCTTCGATCTCAAGGTCAAGGTTTCTCTGCACAACACACTTAATTCATGTAAAGGTGTCATCCGCAGCCCAGAGCTGCGTCCTTGTACTGATGCAGAGATCATTGACAACTTGAGATCTGAGGGCGTCATTGGCGTACGTAACATCCAAGTTCGTAGAGGTGGTGTATTGAAGCCAACATGTACTTACGTGTTGACTTTCAATACACCAGTTCTGCCCAAGAAAATCAAAGTAGCTTACCTTTCAGTTAACGTAGAGGTGTATATACCAAACCCTCTCAGATGTTACTCGTGTCAGGTTTTTGGCCACCACGAAAGCAGATGTCAGAAGAAGCAACTCTGTCCAAATTGTGGTGAAGAAAAGCATGTCGATAACCATCAAAACTGTAAGAATGAGGCCAAATGCGTCAATTGTGGTGGCAAGCATGCTGTTTTCTCTCGAGATTGTCCGGCATGGAAAAAAAGAAAAAGAAATACTTACTGTCAAATACCAAAGGGGGTTAACATTCCCAGAAGCACGGAAAATTGTTGACGAGCGATACACAACACCAACGACCAGTTACGCCAGCATCACAAAGGGTGCTGGTGTACAAGTTTCTACCTCCGCAACGCAGACTGTTGAGTCTTGCATAGCTGAACTGAAAAAATCTGGTGCATGGAGTAAATCCACTCCAGCACCACAAAGTTCAACCAAATTATCAAATGACGCAATCCAGGTTGCTTCGGATCGGTCGACAGCGACCGTACCGAAGCCAGCGCCACATGCAAAAGAGAAACTCGACTCGGGTCGAACTAATAAAGGATCGAAAGATCCGAAAAAAACAATTGTCTCAAAAACAGACAGACAACGTAAAATGGAAAGAGACAATATAAGATTCCAGAACAGATTCGGATCTTTGAGTGACAGTGATATGGAGTTTGAAACTCCATCATCACCAAATGGCAATAACAGATCGAGGTCAGCAACACCACGAGCTGGTGGTAGCAGATCTATATCACCAATTGCAGCTCCAATATAGTTTCTAGTCTTAATCTCTTAATAAAATGGATTTAAAACACAAAATAATACAATGGAATTGTCGAGGTCTTAAATCAAATTATAATGAACTCTTATTACTTATTTCGTTATTAAACCCATCGGTTTTTTGTTTGCAAGAAACTTTTTTAAAAACTGATGACAACATTGATGTCAGGGGTTTCAATACATACAACTATATCTATTCTGATGGTAACAATCCATCTGGTGGCAGTTCAATTCTTGTTAAATCATGTTTACCACAAAGAGAGATCAAATTAAAAACAGACCTACAAGCTATAGCAGTATCGGTTTCTCTGGATAAAGAAACTACAATTTGCTCTCTATATATCCCACCCTCATTTTCTTTAAAGCCGGAACATCTTGACTCATTGCTGAGTCAACTTCCATCGCCATATCTTTTAGTTGGCGACTTCAATGGTCACAATATTCTATGGGGCTGTAAAGATATCAATAACAGAGGAGCACTTGTCGAAGATTTTATTGCAAAGAGCGATATTTGATTGATGAATGATAAATCTTATACTTACCTTCACCCTGCGACAGGTCATTTGTCTTCTTTAGATCTCTCTTTGTGTCACCCATCTCTCTTCTTGGACTATGACTGGTCTGTTCATGATGATCAGTGCGGAAGTGATCACTTCCCTGTTATAATTGAGAGCGTAAACGAACCAGATGAGGACTGTAACCAGAAATGGAAAATGAATAAAGCCGACTGGGAATTATTCCATAATTTATGTGAAGAAGAGTTATCAATTGATCATTTTAATGAATCTTCCGACATTGTTTCTGATTTCACAGATACACTTATTAACATATCAGAACAATGCATTCCAAAGACCTCCACAAATACTAAGAAAAGCAAGCCTTGGTTTAATAATGACTGTAAAGAAGCTATTCAAAAGCGTAAACAGGCTCTAAATAAGTTCTGCAAAAATCCCACTTCAGAAAAGCTCAACGACGTAAAAGTTTTTAGAGCTAAAGCTCGGCGAACAATCCGAGCTTCCAAACGAAAGTCATGGAGAGAATATGTCTCCAAATTGAACTATAAAACCCCCATTAAAAAGGTTTGGGATATGGTACGAAAAATTTCAGGAAAAACAAAGTCCTCTAGTTTTACACATTTAAATACTGAATTTGACACAATAGCTTCAACAAAAAATGATATTTCAGATACTCTTGGTCACACATTCTTGAGAAATTCATCATCGCGTAATTATTCTGACACTTTTAGAAATTTCAAAAAGGACCAAGAGAAAAGAAATCTTAACTTCAAATCCCTTAATCACGAAGAATACAACACACCTTTTATCTTATCCGAACTCGTTGAAGCCATTGAAAAATCACATGATACGGCAACCGGCCCCGATGAAATTCATTATCAGATGCTTAAGCATCTGCCAAAAAGTTCTCTTACAACACTTTTAGATATCTTTAATAATATTTGGGAAACGGGGGTCTGTCCTGGGAGTTGGCGTGTAGCTACAGTTGTACCAATTCCGAAACCAGGGAAAGATCATGCAGAACCTACAAATTATCGTCCGATAGCTTTGACAAGTTGTTTGTGTAAAACATTGGAGAGAATGATAAACAAGAGATTAGTCTGGTACTTAGAGTCCAACAACCTCATTTCAGAATATCAATCGGGTTTTCGTTCGGAACGTAGTACCAATGACAATTTAATAAGACTAGAAACATTTATACGAGATGCTTTTATTAACAAAGAACACGTAGTGGCTGTCTTTTTCGACTTGGAGAAAGCATATGATACAACATGGCGTTATGGAATATTGAAAGATCTACATAACATTGGCTTAAGAGGAAAACTTCCCAGTTTTATTGAAAGCTTTTTAGGGGAGCGCATGTTTCAGGTGCGTGTGGGGTCTACCCTTTCAGATTTCTATGATCAAGAACAGGGTGTCCCACAGGGTAGTATTCTTTCAACTACGCTATTTAACATCAAAATAAACAATATTGTACAATGTTTGGACGACAAAACTGATTGTTCATTGTATGTTGATGATTTTTGTATATGTTACCGTTCAAAAAATATGAAAACAATTGAACGAAAGTTACAACAAAATTTAAAAAGAATAGAAGAATGGACTGATAAAAATGGTTTCAAGTTCTCCAAGTCGAAAACGCTGTAAACTACAGAAGAAACACGAACATCCTTCCCTGTTTTTATACGGATCACAAATTCCTGTTGTTGAAGAAGCCAAATTTCTTGGGGTCATATTTGATAAAAAGTTATCTTTTATTCCACATATTAAATATCTTAAAGCGAAATGCTTAAAAGCTTTTAATCTTTTGAAAGTTTTAGCTCATACAAGTTGGGGAGCAGATCGGTATACTTTATTTCATCTTTACCGGTCTTTAATAAGATCTAAATTAGATTATGGGTCTGTTGTTTATGGTTCTGCCAGAAAGTCCTATTTAAAATCCTTGGATACTATCCATCACCAAGGCCTTCGTCTGGCCATGGGAGCCTTCCGTACTTCTCCCGTATTAAGCCATTATATAGAAGCAGGTGAACCATCTTTAACCTCGCGCAGAGAGAAACTTTCTCTTCAGTATGCTATCAGACTTGCTGCAAATCCATCTAACCCGGCATCCAAAATTTCATTTCCACCTCAATTTGTAGATAAGTATGAAACAAAACCCACAGCAATCAAACCTTTTGGATTACGTATTTTACCACTGCTGGAAAATTCAGGTATCGACCTTAAAAATATTCAAAAACATGAAACCGCCGAAGTTCCATCTTGGTGTATTAAACAACCTTCTATTCTGTTCGACTTACATGATGGAAAAAAATCAGAATCAAATCCAATACTTCTCAAACAAAACTTTCAGGTACTGCAGTCACGTTACAATGATTACCAGCAAGTCTATACTGATGGTTCCAAAGAAGGAGATAAAGTTGGCTGTGCGTATGTTTCTAAAGATACGCACAAAACCATGCGCCTTCCAGATGGTTCATCTATTTTTACAGCTGAAGCCAAAGCAATAGACCTAGCTTTAGATTTTATCAGTTCTTCAACAATTCAAAAAGCAATTATATTTTCTGATTCACTTTCTGTGCTTAAGGCTTTAGACCATTCATCATCTAAAAATCCTCAAATTCAAAAATTGATCGAAAAACATCATGAAATTTCTAAAACACACCATATCTTGTTTTGTTGGCTTCCGAGCCATATTGGCATTGTCGGCAATGAATATGCTGACAAGAAAGCAAAGGAATCGCTCAATCTTGATCCATCTGTTTTTAAAATTCCTTTTAATAATTTTAAACCATTTATCAACCGATACATCTTGTCGGAATGGCAAGGCGAATGGGACCGTGCAATGAATAACAAACTCCATGCCATTAAACCTGTCGTTAGTACAAAATGCTCTCCTCCACAGTTTTCCAGAAAAGAGGACGTAGTATTAACACGACTGCGCATCGGCCATACTAGAGTTACTCATTCTTATATTTTTAATGGTAATGATCAACCTTCTTGTGTAGGTTGTGATCAGCCATTCACTGTGAAACATATCTTAATTGACTGTGTTGACTTTTCACCCTCACGTATTTTATATTTCAAAGCTGACACTTTGCAACAACTGTTTCGAGATGTACCTGTTGATAACATTATTTTATTCTTAAAAGAAATTGGTCTTTTTCATAAGATTTAACTGTTTCAGATTTTTATACATTATCATTCTGACTTCTTACTTTTAATATCGTCATAATTATTCATGCCGTTTAACCATTAACCGACTGACGCTTATGACCCACCAAGAGGGTTGACGCGTCGTTAAACACGAAATCATCATCATCATCCAAAACCAGGGAAAGATCATGCAGAACCTACGAATTATCGACCGATTACTTTGACAAAATGTTTATCATCCTCTCAAATGTTTTGCACAAACAAGAGATTAGACTGGTACTTAGAGTCCAACAACCTCATTTCAGAATATCTGGTTTTCGTTCGTAATGTACCAACGACAATTTAATAAGACTAGAAACATTTATACGAAATGCTTTTATCAACAGAGAACACGTAGTAGCTGTCTTTTTCGATTTGGAGAAAGCATATGATACCACATGGCGTTATGGAATATTGAAAGATCTCCTTAACTTCGGCTTAAGGGGAAAACTTCCCAGTTTTATTCAAAGCTTTTTAGGTGAGCGTGTATTTCAAGTGCGCGTGGGATCACATCAAAATAAATAATATTGTGCAATGTTTGGCGTTCAAAAAACATGAAAACAATTCAACGAAAGTTACAACAAAATTTAAAACTAATAGAATAATGGACTGATAAAAATGGTTTCAAGTTCTCTAATTCGAAAACTTAGTGTGTTCATTTTTGTAAGCTACGGAAGAAACACGACCATTCTTCCCTGTTTTTATACGGATCACAAATTCCTGTTGTTGAAGAAGCCAAATTTCTTGGGGTCATATTCGGTCAAAACTTATCTTTTATTCCCCATATTAAATATCTAAAAGCGAGATGCTTAAAAGCTTTGAATATTTTGAAAGTTCAAGCTCATACAAGTTGGGCAGCAGATTGGTAAACTTTATTACATCTTTACCGGTCTCTGATATGATCTAAATTAGATTATGGGTCTGTTGTTTGTGGTTCTGCCAGAAAGTCTTATTTAAAATCTTTGGATACTATCCATCACCAAGGCCTTAGTCTGGCTATGGGAGCCTTCCGTACTTCCCCCGTATTAAGCCTTTATGTAGAAGCACGTTAGCCATCTTTAACTTCGCGCAGAGAGAAACATTCTCTTCAGTATGCTATCAGACTTACTGCTAATCAATCTAACCTGGCATTCAAAATTTCATTCCCACCTGAATTTGTAGATAAGTATGAAATTAAACCCACAGCAATCAAACCTTTTGGATTACGTGTATTACCACTGCTAGAAAATTCAGGTATCGAGCTTAAATAAATAAAAAAAATATGAAACCGCCGAAGATCCATCATGGTGTATTAGACAACCTTCTATTCCGTTCGACTTACATGATGGCAAAAAATCCGATTCAAATCCAATTGTACTCGAACAAAACTTTCAGGTACTGCAGTCACGTTGCAATGATTACCAGCAAGTCTATACTGATGGTTCCAAAGAAGGAGATAAAGTAGAAGTAAAACAAAGATCAGGAATTGATACAATTAACTTACTCCACCCATAAAAGACACCAAAGGGAAAGAAATACAAACATTAAGCGACCAGACCATAATGGAAACCTAAACAAAAGAAGGCCATAAGGACAGTTACTTTCCCACAAAATGGCCATATGGCCATCCAAAATTAAAAGACACAAGTGATACACACACTAAGTAACAAACAACAACATAAATAAATCGCCACAGAAGATCCGCCTTGGAACGGTCAGTGGAAGATTTCCACTGGGGGGCTTAAATCGATTTTACGTGGCCACAATCCTCGCCCTTACTTCCGTCGCGATTTAGACAAATAATTTGTTCAGTCCGCATGAAGGCCTCCTAACTCATCAGTGCAACATCTCCGTGAACACAAAAATCAACGAACCACAGAGGTGAGACAACGGTGAGGACTCGACAGCAAGAAACCACTGAAATGCTGGAGCAAAAGAAAACCAACAGTTAGACTCCGATGGGCCCAACCAGAGACAGAGCATCAGGCACCAACCAACATTACCTTGAATTAGATCTCTCTAATTCTCAATAAGCCTTTACGTTGGAGCCGTCATAGAATCTGAGGCCTGACCCACCGGCGTGCAATTAAAGAGGGAAGCAAAGTTGCCAACCGTGATTGGGTTAACTACCATGCATGCAGTCTGTCGTATAATATCCATGTTGTACCCAATCTTTTTATATCGAAGAATGATTTTACGAAATTGGGTGCTGAAGTCATTGCGGTTATATATTTTTCTGAATTTATATACTAAGTCACCATAAAATTCGGGTTCCGATAGACCTTGTTGCAGAAGAGATTTAAGTCCAATATTGAATTTTGAAATTAAATCAGAATGGCGTCTATAAAATTTTGAAAAGGCTTTGCGTAGTTTATGGTACCGATAACCCTGATTAAGGAGTTTAGCCGTCAATAATTTATTACGAGTGTTGAAGTCAGTTACATGACTACACACTCTAGCAAATCGAATTAATTGCGAAATATAAACGCCATAGGATGGCGCACGAGGAACATCACCATCCAAAAAAGGAAAATTTACAATCTCAAAATCAAAGTCATCGCGTTTATCATAAATTTTGCACGAAACAAATCCATCTACAATAGATGTAAATCCAAAAACGGGGCCTCAGTATCAGAAGAATTTGCTTTATTTAACTGAAGTTCTAGGGGGTAAATCTGACTGATCAAACCATCAAAATAGGTATTATCAATATTTAATAAATCATCTAAATATCTAGAAGTGGAGCTAAAAGCTTCAATAATTTCAGATTGGTTATCAATGGAAAGCGACAAAATGAAGTCTCTTTCATAACAATACAAGAACAGATCAGCCACAAGAGGTGCGCAATTAGTACCCATCGGAATACCCACAATTTGTCTAAATAACTTAGTACCGAATCTAATATAGATATTGTCAAGTAGAAAGGTGAGGGCATCACACACTTTCTGACATGACCAAAGTGTATAATTCTTATGCTCTTTAGAAGTGAAAAATGCATTTCTGACATTACATGCAAGATAGAGAGAATCTTCTCTGTGAAAAGCCCATTCAATTAAATCATTAAGCTTTTCTTTTATAAGATTATGAGGAAGTGTAGTGTAAAGAGTGGAAAAATCGTAAGTAGACAGACTAGAAGCACGAAAATGTCTGGATTTCAATTTGTTTAAAACCTCATTCGAATTTTTTATAGACCAAAACAGATTTCTTCCTGATCTTTCAAAGACTTTATCACAATATTTAATAACATGCGTTTTAATAGCAGAAAGACAGGAAGTTAATAATTTAGAAAGTTCAGTGGTAGTGCAAGAGCTAGAATTTGCAATAAACCGTGCTTTGTAAGGTCTTTTATGAAGTTTTGGTAACCAGTATAGCGTAGGAAGCTTGTCTTGGCCTTCGTTAACACACACAGCAAACTTGGTGGCTGAAAGACAAACATGTTTATCTACTATAGCTCTTTCTTCAGCTAAAGGCTGAAGTTCATAGGCCTTAGTACCACCAAGCTCCTGCTTAAGCGTGTTAACATAGTGGAGCCGTCACACAACGACGACGTTGTTAGCGGCCTTGTCTGCAGGGGCCAAAACAAACTTCTTATGAAATTCTTGAATACCTAGTTTAAGATGACGTAAAGACGTCTTGGGCTTAGGAGGTAATAAGTTAGTATTTTGAGAATAGAAAGAAATGCGTTTATTCACTAGTTTTAAAATGCTAAGTTTCCAGTCCTTAAGGGCTTTATGCTCAACATACTCTCGCTTACACCATCGATTACCGAATTCATTCAAGGAAGCAGCGATTTCATCTCTACATTTACTGAAATCAATTTTAGAAGGAAACCGATATTTCGGTCCTTTAGAAATTATATTCCTTATCCTAGAATCAGGAATAATTTTCAAATTGCCAGTAATTACATGACCAGCAGCAGGATAGCAATACTTTGAGTTTTTACAATCACATGAATCAGGAGTATTAGTATCAATATCAAGATAAGTTTGTTGTGCATATGTTTCTTAAGATACGCACCAAACCCTGCGCCTTCCAGATGGTTCATCTATTTTTACAGCTGAAGCCAAAGCAATAGACCTAGCTTTAGATTTTATCAGTTCTTCAACAATTCAAAAAGCAATTATATTTTCTGATTCACTTTCTGTGCTAAAGGCTTTAGACCATTCATCATCCAAAAATCCTCAAATACAAAAATTGATCGGAAAACAGCATGAAATTTCTAAAACACACCAAATCTTGTTTTGTTGGCTTCCGAGCCGTATTGGCATTGTCGGCGAGTGTGCTGACAAAAAAGCAAAGGAATCGCTCAATCTTTATCCCTCTTTTTTTAAAATTCATTTTAATAATTTTAAACCAATTATCAACAGAAACATCTTGTCGGAATGGCAAGGCGAATGAGACCGTACAATAAATAACAAACTCCATGCCATTAAACCTTTCGTTGGAACAAAATGCTCTCCCCCACAGTTTTCCAGGAAAGAACATGTAGTATTAACACGATTACGCATTGTCCATACTAGAGTTACTGACTCTTATATTTTAAATGGTGATGATCAACCTACTTGTGTAGGCTGTGATCAGCCTTTCACTGTAAAGTAGAAGTAAAACAAAGATCAGGAATTGATACAATTAACCTACTCCACCCATAAACGACACCAAAGGGAAAGAAATACAAACATTAAGCGGCCAGACCATAATGGAAACCTAAACAAAGGAAGGCCATAAGGACAGTTACTTTCCCACAAAATGGCCATATGGCCATCCAAAACCAAAAGACACAAGTGATACACACAGTAAGTAACAAACAACACCATAAATAAATCGCCACATATCTTTATTGACTGTGTTGACTTTTCACCCTCCCGTAACATATACTTCAAAGCTGACACTTTGCGACAATTGTACCTGTTAATTGTAATATTTTATTCTTAAAAGAAATTGGACTTTTTCATGAAATTTAACAGTTTCAGATTTTTATACATACCATACTGACATTTTTACTTTTAGTATCCTCATAATTCTTCATGCCGTTTAGTCATTATTGACGTTTATGACCCACGCAGAGGGTTGACGCGTCGTTAAACATCATCATCAATGCATTGCCAGTTTTTGGAGTGATCAAAACATAAGAATGCTTAATATCCTGGTGAATGATTTGTGGATTTCAGCCATGCAAATAAGCCACGGCTTGGTTTTGTTTGTTTGATTTGATGTTTAAGGTCATTTTGGAGACCTTGATTCAAATTTTGTGGGACTTTTACCCGACATTGAGATGAAATGACATCTCAAGCCTTGTCGCCCATTGAAACCAATAGGGTTTATGCATGGACGGTCCACCTCGCACCACGGTTCCTGGACAGGCTTAGATCCTCTTAGCGGTTTACCAGCACTAGTGTGCGGGCCGAATTCAGCTCTGCGTGGAAGCATCGTGCAGCCCATATATTTCTTCAAGTCCCTATGGGCGGTGGCTGAAGCCACGGCTTGGTAGATTTGTTTTCCATAGGTGCCCCGTTTTCCACCAATACCAACTCCTTCTGGTTTCTCAAATATTGCTGTCTCTTAATCGCATCCGTTAATGATTTCTGATATGAGCAGATTGGAATGTGTTAGGATGCTTAACTTTGCTGTAAACTCTAACTCTACTTTTCATGATCATTTCTTGCTGGGCTCTGTTTCTAACATGAGTTTGCATCTCTTTAATAGCAATGTCTGTCCCATTCCATTGTCCTTTATATACTCTGCAAAATCAGCCCTCCCCAAGAATGTTGTCATCATCTTTAGAACCCCCAGGTGTTGGACTTCCTGCCTTGCCGTGGTCCTGGGGGCTCAATTCCCACTGGGCACATTGCCGCTGTGGTCTCTGTGCCCACTGGGAGGAGCTGAGGGGGTGCCACCCGTTTGCCGTGGGTGGCGTCCTGTGGGCCGGAGGAGGGGATCTTGGGGGTTGGTGGTTGCCCGAGGTGGCGGTGCTTTGGGTGCCCAATGCGCCTCTTTGGCGTGGCTTTTCGGTGTGGATGGGTGGCCATGCGGTCCGGCGTGGTCGGTCAGCTGGTCGCGCCGAGCCCTGGAGGTGCAGCTTTGCTTTCTCTTCAACTCTTTTTTTATCTTTCCTGATGCCAGCCATGTGCCCATTTGCTTTGCCTTTTCTGTCTTTTTGTCTCTGGAGGGCGGTGGCTGGACGGATCAATCGTGAGGGTATTTAGTTTGTGCGAGTGAGCCTCGCGTGTATCTCTTGCGCCTGCGAGTTGGATAGCCGCTCCATTGTGGTGTTCCCTTGTGGCGCTCTGCGGAGGGTGGAGGGCACTTGGGACGAGGCTGGGATTTTTTCCTTATGGCAAATGGAGGAAGGCATAGCCGCAGCGCACCTGAGCGTGGGAGGGACGAGGATTCGTCAGTCGGATGGGCGCAGTCAGCGGTCCGGTCAGCAATCTGGTCAACGGTCTGGTCAGCGGTTGAGTCATGTCTCAGCAGTGTTCCGCGATGCTTGGTGGTGCACGGACTGTGTCTGGCCTTTCCCCCTTTGTCATCGAGAGGGGTGTTCTTTCCATTGCCGGACACCCTAGGAGTGTAGAACAACTCAAATCGGGTGATCTTCTCTTGGAGGTCGAGAGGGGTTAGCGGGTGGTTGGCCTGCTGGACGCCAACAAGCTCTTTGATCTTAGGGTTGGGGTCTCGTTGCATAGCACGCTCAATTCGTCTAGGGGAGTGATTCGCGGCCCAGAGCTGCGTCCTTGTTCGGATGGGGAGATGGTCGGTAACTTGAGGGATCAGGGAGTTGTTGGTGTTCGTAACGTTGGCGTCCGTAGAGGTGGTGTACTAGAGCCAACAGCAACTTGTGTGTTGACTTTTGATGCACCACTTCTGCCCGGGAGAATCAGGGTGGCGTGTCTTTCCATTAACTTGGAGGTGTGCATCCCGAACCCTCTTAGATGTTGCTCTTGTCAGGCTTTTGGCCATCGCGAAGGCGGATGTCAGAGAGAGAAACTCTATCTTAGTTGTGAAGAAGAGCATGTTGATGGTCGCCTCAGCTGCGGAATTGAGCCCAAATGCGTGGGTTGTGATGGCAAACGTGCTGTTTTCTCCCGGGACTGTCCGGCGTGGAAAAAAGAAATACTCACCGTCAAATAACAAGGGGGGATAACATTCCCAGAAGCGCGGAAAATTGTCGAAGAGCGATACATAACACCAACCACCAGTTTCGCCAGCATCACAATGGGTGCTGGTGTAAAATGTATCAGCTCCGCAACACAGACTGCTGAATCATACATAGCTGAACTGAAAAAAAAATCTGGTGCATGGAGTAAACCCACTGCAGCACCACAAAGTTCAACCAATTTATGAAATAACGCAATCCATGTTGCTCCGGATCGGTCGACAGCGACCGTACTGAAGTCAGCGCCGAATGTAAAAGAGAAACCCGACTCAGGTCGAACTAATAAGGGATCGGAAGATCCGATCAGAATACATCAATTGTCAAAAACACACAGACAGACAACGTAAAATGGAAAGAGACAGTATTAAATTTCAGAACAGATTCGGATCTTTCAGTGATAGTGATATGGAGTTTACTGAAACTCCATCCTAAAGTGGCAATAACAGATAGAGGTCAGCAACACCACGAGGTGGTGGTAGCAGATCTATATCACCAAATGCAGCTGCAAAATAGTTTCTAGTCTTAATCTCTTAATAAAATGGATTTAAAACACAGAATAATACAATGGAATTGTCAAGGTCTTAAATCAAGTAATGAACTCTTATTACTTATTTCGTTATTAAACCCATCGGTTTTTGTTTGCAACGTTTTTTTTTAAAAACTGATGACAACTTTGATGTCAGGGCTTTCAATACATACAACTATATCTATTCTGTTGGTAAAAAAACCATCTGGTGGCAGTTCAATTTTCTTTAAATTATGTTTACCACAAAGAGAGATCAAATTAAAAACAGACCTACACGCTGTACCAGTATCGGTTTATCTGGATAAAGAAACTACAATTTGCTCTCTATATATCCCACCCTCATTTTCTTTAAAAGTAGAAGTAAAACAAAAATCAGGAATTGATACAATTAACTTACTCCATCCATAAAAGACACCAAAGGGAAAGAAATACAAACATTAAGCGACCAGATCATAATGGAAACCTAAACAAAGGAAGGCCATATGGACAGTTACTTTCCCACAAAATGGCCATATGGCCATCCAAAATTAAAAGACACAAGTGATACACACAGTAAGTAACAAACAACAACATAAATAAATCGCCACAGAAGAGCCGCCTTGGAACGGTCAGTGGAAGATTTCCACTGGGGGGCTTAAATCGATTTTACGTGGCCACAATCCTCGCCCTTACTTCCGTCGCGATTTAGACAAAAATTTGTTCAGTCCGCATGAAGGCCTCCTAACTCATCAGTGCAACATCTCCGTGAACACAGAAATCAAAGAACCACAGAGGTGAGACAACGGTGAGGACTCGACAGCAAGAAACCACTGAAATGCTGGAGCAAAAGAAAACCAACAGTTAGACTCCGATGAGCCCGACCAGAGACAGAGCATCAGGCACCAACCAACATTATCTCTTTAATTTTCAATAAGCCTTTACGTTGGAGCCGTCATAGAATCTGAGGCCTGACCCACCGGCGTGCAATTAAAGAGGGAAGCAAAGTTGCCAACCGTGATTGGGTTAACTACCATGCATGCAGTCTGTCGTATAATATCCATGTTGTACCCAATCTTTTTATATCGAAGAATGATTTTAAGAAATTGGGTGCTGAAGTCATTGCGGTTATATATTTTTCTGAATTTATATACTAAGTCACCATAAAATTCGGGTTCCGATAGACCTTGTTGCAGAAGAGATTTAAGTCCAATATTGAATTTTGAAATTAAATCAGAATGGCGTCTATAAAATTTTGAAAAGGCTTTGCGTAGTTTATGGTACCGATAACCCTGATTAAGGAGTTTAGCCGTTAATAATTTATTACGAGTGTTGAAGTCAGTTACATGACTACACACTCTAGCAAATCGAATTAATTGCGAAATATAAACGCCATAGGATGGCGCACGAGGAACATCACCATCCAAAAAAGGAAAATTTACAATCTCAAAATCAAAGTCATCGCGTTTATCATAAATTTTGCACGAAACAAATCCATCTACAATAGATAGATGTAAATCCAAAAACGGGGCCTCGGTATCAGAAGAATTTGCTTTATTTAACTGAAGTTCTAGGGGGTAAATCTGACTGATCAAACCATCAAAATAGGTATTATCAATATTTAATAAATCATCTAAATATCTAGAAGTAGAGCTAAAAGCTTCAATAATTTCAGATTGGTTATCAATGGAAAGCGACAAAATGAAGTCTCTTTCATAACAATACAAGAACAGATCAGCCACAAGAGGTGCGCAATTAGTACCCATCGGAATACCCACAATTTGTCTAAATAACTTAGTACCGAATCTAATATAAATATTGTCAAGTAGAAAGGTGAGGACATCACACACTTTCTGACATGACCAAAGTGTATAATTCTTATGCTCTTTAGAAGTGAAAAATGCATTTCTGACATTACATGCAAGATAGAGAGAATCTTCTCTGTGAAAAGCCCATTCAATTAAATCATTAAGCCCGAATATCTTGACTCATTGCTGAGTCAACTTCCATAGCCATATCTTTTAGTTGGCGACTTCAATGGTCACAATATTCTATGGGGCTGTAAAGATATCATTAACAGAGGAGCATTTGTTGAAGATTTTATTGCAAAGAGCGATCTTTGCTTGATGAATGATCAATCTTATACTTACCTTCACCCCCCCCCCCCCCAGGTATTAGACTTCCTGCCTTGCCGTGGCCCTGGGGGCTCAATTCCCACTGGGCACATTGCCGCTGTGGTCTTTGTGCCCACTGGGAAGAGCTAAAGGAAGTACCACCCGTTTGCCGGGGGTGGCGTCCTGTAAGCCGGAAGAAGGGATCCTGGAGGTTGAGGGTTACCTGAGGTGGCGGTGCTTCAGGTACCCAACACGCCTCTTTGGCCTGGCTTTTCGGTGTAGACGGGTGGCCGTGCGGTCCGGCACGGTCAATCGGCTGGTCACGCCGAGCCCTAGAGATACCACTTTGCTTTCTCTTCAACTCTTTTTGTATCTTTCCTGATACCAACCATATGCCCATTTACCTTACCCTTTTCTGTCTTTTTATCTCTAGAAGGCGTTGGCAAAACGGATCAATCGTGTAGGCATTTTGTTTATACGAGTATATCTCACGTGTATCTCTAACACCTGTGAGTTGGGTAACCACTCCATTATGGTGTTCCCTTGTAGGGCTCCACGGAGGGCGGAGAGCACTTGGGACGAAACTAGAATTTTTTCCTTATGCCTCATGGAAAAAAAAATAACCGCACCCACGCATCTAAACGTAAGAAAGACGAGGATTCATCCGAAACAGATGATCCCAGTCACCAATCCAGTCAACAGTCTAGTCAGCAGTCTGAAGCACCAAAGATCTTAAATTTTCCGCGCTTCTTGGTTATAACATCAGTCGAAGAAACTCGCACTATGTCAAGTTTATCGCCTTTTGTTATTGAAAAGAGTATTATGTCCATTGCCGGACACCCAAAAAGCATCAAAAAGCTTAAGTCAGGTGATCTCCTCTTGGAAGTAGAGAGAGAACAGCAGGTTAAAAGCCTGCTTGGTACCACAAAGCTCTTTGATCTCAAGGTCAAGGTGTCTCTGCACAATACACTCAATTCGTGTAAAGGTGTCATCCGCAGCCCAGAGCTACGTCCTTGCACCGATGCAGAGATAATTGACAACTTGAGATCTGAGGGCGTCATTGCAGTACGTAACATCCAAGTTCGTAGAGATGGTGTATTGAAGCCAACAGGTACTTACGTGTTGACCTTTAATACACCAGTTCTGCCCAAGAAAATCAAAGTAGCATATCTTTCGGTTAACGTAGAGGTATATATACCAAACCCTCTCAGATGTTACTCATGTCAGGTTTTTGGCCACCACGAAAGCAGATGTCAGAAGAAACAACTTTGTCCAAACTGTGGTAAAGACAAACATGTTGATAATCATCAAAACTGTAAGAATGAGGCCAAATGCATCAATTGTGGTGGCAATCATGCTGTTTTCTCTCGAGATTGTCCGGCATGGAAAAAAGAAAAAGAAATACTCACTGTAAAATACCAAAGGGCGATAACCTTCCCAGAAGCGCGGAAAATTGTTGAGGATCGAAACGCAACACCAACTACCAGTTACGCCAGCATCACAAAGGGTGCTGGTGTAAAAGTGTCCAGCTCCGCAACACAGACTGTTGATTCATACATAGCTGAATTGAAAAAATCTGGTGCATGGAGTAAATCCACTCCAGCGCCACAAAGTTCAACCAAGTTACCAAATGGGGCAATCCAGGTTGCTTCGGATCGGTCGACAGCGACCGTACCGAAGCCAGCGCCGCATGTAAAAGAGAAACTCGACTCCGGTCGAACTACTAAGGGATCGGAAGATCCGAAAAAGCAATTGTCTCTAAAACAAACAGACAGACAACGTAAAATGGAAAGAGACAATATAAAATTCCAGAACAGATTCGGATCTTTGAGTGACAGTGATATGGAGTTTGAATCTCCATCATCACCAAATGGCAATAACAGATCGAGGTCAGCAACACCACGAGCTGGTGGTAGCAGATCTATATCACCAATTGCAGCTCCAATATAGTTTCTAGTCTTAATCTCTTCATAAAATGGATTTAAAACACAAAATAATACAATGGCATTGTCGAGGTCTTAAATCAAATTATAATGAACTCTTATTACTTATTTCGTTATTAAACCCATCGGTTTTTTGTTTGCAAGAAACTTTTCTAAAAACTGATGACAACATTGATGTCAGGGGTTTCAATACATACAACTATATCTATTCTGATGGTAACAAACCATCTGGTGGCAGTTCAATTCTTGTTAAATCATGTTTACCACAAAGAGAGATCAAATTGAAAACAGACCTACAAGCTGTAGCAGTATCGGTTTCTCTGGATAAAGAAACTACAATATGCTCTTTATATATTCCACCCTCATTTTCTTTAAAGCCCGAACATCTTGACTCATTGCTGAGTCAGCTTCCATCCCCATATCTTTTAGTTGGCGACTTCAATGGTCACAATATTCTATGGGGCTGTAAAGATATCAATAACAGAGGAGCACTTGTTGAAGATTTTATTGCAAAGAGCGATCTTTGCTTGATGAATGATAAATCTTATACTTACCTTCACCCAGCGACAGGTCATTTGTCTTCTTTAGATCTCTCTTTGTGTCACCCATCTCTCTTCTTGGACTATGACTGGTCTGTTCATGATGATCAGTGCGGAAGTGATCACTTCCCTGTTATAATTGAGAGCGTAAACGAACAAGATGAGGACTGTAGCCAGAAATGGAAAATAAATAAAGCCGACTGGGAATTATTCCGTAATTTATGTGAAGAAGAGTTATCAGTTGATCACTTAAATGAATCATCTGACATTGTTTCTGATTTCACAGATAAACTAATTAATATATCAGAACAATGCATTCCAAAGACCTCCACAAATACCAAGAAAAACAAGCCTTGGTTTAATAATGACTGTAAAGAAGCTATTCAAAAGCGCAAACAGGCTCTAAATAAGTTCTGCAAAAGTCCCACTTCAGAAAAGCTAAAACAGACTGCTGAATCATACATTGCTGAACTGAAAAAGTCTGGTGCATGGAGTAAATCCACTCCAGCACCACAAAGTTCAACCAATTTATCAAAAGGCGCAATCCAGGTTCCTTCGGATCGGTCGACAGCGACCGTACCGAAGCCAGCGCCGAATGTAAAAGAGAAACCCGACCCAGGTCGAACTAATAAGTGGTCGCAAGATCCGATAAAAAAACATCAATTGTCTCAAAGACAAACAGACAGACAACGTAAAATGGAAAGAGACAATATAAAATTTCAGAACAGATTCGGATCTTTGAGTGACAGTGATATGGAGTTGACTGAAACTCCATCATCACCAAGTGGCAATAACAGATCGAGGTCTGCCACACCACGAGCTGGTGGTAGCAGATCTATATCACCAATTGCACCTCCATAATAGTTTCTAGTCTTTAAATATCTCTCCTTAAAATGGATTTAAAACACAAAATAATACAATGGAATTGTCGAGGTCTTAAATCAAATTATAATGAACTCTTATTACTTATTTCGCTACTAACCCCATCGGTGTTTTGTTTGCAAGAAACTTTTTTAAAAACTGATGACAACATAGATGTCAGGGGTTTCAATACATACAACTATATCTATTCTGATGGTAACAAACCATCTGGTGGCAGCTCAATTTTTGTTAAATCATGTTTACCACAAAGAGAGATCAAATTAAAAACCGACCTTCAAGCTGTAGCAGTATCGGTTTCTCTGGATAAAGAAACTACAGTTTGCTCTCTATATATCCCACCCTCATTTTCTTTAAAGCCCGAACATCTTGACTCATTGCTGAGTCAACTTCCATCGCCATATCTTTTAGTTGGCGACTTCAATGGTCACAATATTCTATGGGGCTGTAAAGATGTCAATAACAGAGGAGCACTTGTCGAAGATTTTATTGCAAAGAACGATCTTTGCTTGATGAATGATAAATCTTATACTTACCTTCACCCCGCGACAGGTCATTTGTCTTCTTTAGATCTCTCTTTGTGTCACCCATCTCTCTTCTTGGACTATGACTGGTCTGTTCATGATGATCAGTGCGGAAGTGATCACTTTCCTGTTATAATAGAGAGCGTAAACGAACCAGATGAAGACTGTAACCAGAAATGGAAAATGAATAAAGCCGACTGGGAATTATTCCATAATTTATGTGAAGAAGAGTTATCAGTTGATCACTTAAATGAATCATCTGACATTGTTTCTGATTTCACAGATACACTTATTAACATATCAGAACAATGCATTCCAAAGACCTCCACAAATACTAAGAAAAGCAAGCCTTGGTTTAATAATGACTGTAAAGAAGCTATTAAAAAGCGTAAACAGGCTCTAAATAAGTTCTGCAAAAATCCCACTTCAGAAAAGCTCAACGACGTAAAAGTTTTTAGAGCTAAAGCTCGGCGAACAATCCGAGCTTCCAAACGAAAGTCATGGAGAGAATATGTCTCCAAATTGAACTATAAAACCCCCATTAAAAAGGTTTGGGATATGGTACGAAAAATTTCAGGAAAAACAAAGTCTTCTAGTTTTACACATTTAAATACTGAATTTGACACAATAGCTTCAACAAAAAAAGATATTTCAGATACTCTTGGTCACACATTTTTGAGAAATTCATCATCGCGTAATTATTCTGACACTTTTAGAAATTTCAAAAAGGACCAGGAGAAAAGAAAACTTAACTTCAAATCCCTTAATCACGAAGAATACAACACACCATTTAACTTATCCGAACTCGTTGAAGCCATTGAAAAATCACATGATACGGCAACCGGCCCCGATGAAATTCATTATCAGATGCTTAAGCATCTGCCAAAAAGTTCTCTTACAACACTTTTAGATATCTTTAATAATATTTGGGAAACGGGGGTCTGTCCTGAGAGTTGGCGTGTAGCTACAGTTGTACCAATTCCGAAACCAGGGAAAGATCATGCAGAACCTACAAATTATCGTCCGATAGCTTTGACAAGTTGTTTGTGTAAAACATTGGAGAGAATGATAAACAAGAGATTAGTCTGGTACTTAGAGTCCAACAACCTCATTTCAGAATATCAATCGGGCTTTCGTTCGGAACGTAGTACCAATGACAATTTAATAAGACTAGAAACATTTATACGAGATGCTTTTATTAACAAAGAACACGTAGTGGCTGTCTTTTTCGACTTGGAGAAAGCATATGATACAACATGGCGTTATGGAATATTGAAAGATCTACATAACATTGGCTTAAGAGGAAAACTTCCCAGTTTTATTGAAAGCTTTTTAGGGGAGCGCATGTTTCAGGTGCGTGTGGGGTCTACCCTGTCAGATTTCTATGATCAAGAACAGGGTGTCCCACAGGGTAGTATTCTTTCAACTACGCTATTTAACATCAAAATAAACAATATTGTACAATGTTTGGACGACAAAACTGATTGTTCATTGTATGTTGATGATTTTTGTATATGTTACCGTTCAAAAAATATGAAAACAATTGAACGAAAGTTACAACAAAATTTAAAAAGAATAGAAGAATGGACTGATAAAAATGGTTTCAAGTTCTCCAAGTCGAAAACGCAGTGTGTTCATTTTTGTAAACTACGGAAGAAACACGAACATCCTTCCCTGTTTTTATACGGATCACAAATTCCTGTTGTTGAAGAAGCCAAATTTCTTGGGGTCATATTTGATCAAAAGTTATCTTTTATTCCACATATTAAATATCTTAAAGCGAAATGCTTAAAAGCTTTGAATCTTTTGAAAGTTTTAGCTCATACAAGTTGGGGAGCAGATCGGTATACTTTATTACATCTTTACCGGTCTTTAATAAGATCTAAATTAGATTATGGGTCTGTTGTTTATGGTTCTGCCAGAAAGTCCTATTTAAAATCCTTGGATACTATCCATCACCAAGGCCTTCGTCTGGCCATGGGAGCCTTCCGTACTTCTCCCGTATTAAGCCTTTATGTAGAAGCAGGTGAACCATCTTTAACCTCGCGCAGAGAGAAACTTTCTCTTCAGTATGCTATCAGACTTGCTGCAAATCCATCTAACCCGGCATCCAAAATTTCATTTCGACCTCAATTTGTAGATAAGTATGAAACAAAACCCACAGCAATCAAACCTTTTGGATTACGTATTTTACCACTGCTGGAAAATTCAGGTATCGACCTTAAAAATATTCAAAAACATGAAACCGCCGAAGTTCCATCTTGGTGTAATAAACAACCTTCTATTCTGTTCGACTTACATGATGGAAAAAAATCCGAATCAAATCCAATACTTCTCAAACAAAACTTTCAGGTACTGCAGTCACGTTACGATGATTACCAGCAAGTCTATACTGATGGTTCCAAAGAAGGAGATAAAGTTGGCTGTGCGTATGTTTCTAAAGATACGCACAAAACCATGCGCCTTCCAGATGGTTCATCTATTTTTACAGCTGAAGCCAAAGCAATAGACCTAGCTTTAGATTTTATCAGTTCTTCAATAATTCAAAAAGCAATTATATTTTCTGATTCACTTTCTGTGCTTAAGGCTTTAGACCATTCATCATCTAAAAATCCTCAAATTCAAAAATTGATCGAAAAACATCATGAAATTTCTAAAACACCATGAAATTTCTAAAACACACCAAATCTTGTTTTGTTGGCTTCCGAGCCATATTGGCATTGTCGGCAATGAATATGCTGACAAGAAAGCAAAGGAATCGCTCAATCTTGATCCATCTGTTATTAAAATTCCTGTTAACAATTTTAAACCATTTATCAACAGATACATCTTGTCGGAATGGCAAGGCGAATGGGACCGTGCAATAAATAACAAACTCCATGCCATTGAACCTGTCGTTAGTACAAAATGCTCTCCTCCACAGTTTTCCAGAAAAGAGGACGTAGTATTAACACGACTGCGCATCGGCCATACTCGAGTTACTCATTCTTATATTTTTAATGGTGATGATCAGCCTTCTTGTGTAGGTTGTGATCAGCCATTCACTGTGAAACATATCTTAATTGACTGTGTTGACTTTTTACCCTCACGTATTTTATATTTCAAAGCTGACACTTTGCAACAACTGTTTCGAGATGTACCTGTTGATAATATTATTTTATTCTTAAAAGAAATTGGACTTTTTCATAAGATTTAACTGTTTCAGATTTTTATACATTATCATTCTGACTTTTTACTTTTAATATCATCATAATTATTCATGCCGTTTAACCATCAACCGTTTGACGCTTATGACCCACAAAGAGGGTTGACGCGTCGTTAAACACGAAATCATCATCATCATCTTACCTTCACCCTGCGACAGGTAATTTGTCTTCTTTGTTGGAGTCTGGTTCGAATGTCGATAGCTTTTTCATTTTCCGCCTACATATTTAAGTTCACCTTTGTCTGCCCCAGGTATAAGACTTCCTGCCTTGCCGTGGCCCTGGGGGCTCAATTCCTACTGGGCACATTGCCGCTGTGGACTCTGTGCCCACTGGGAAGAGCTAAAGGAAGTTCCACCCGTTTGCCGTTGGTGGCGTCCTGTAAGCCGGAAGAAGGGATCCTTGAGGTTGAGGGTTACCTGAGGTGGCGGTGCTTCAGGTGCCCAACACGCCTCTTTGGCCTGGCTTTTCGGTGTAGACGGGTGGCCGTGCGGTTCGGCACGGTAAATCGGCTGGTCGCGCCGAGCCCTAGAGATACCATTTTGCTTTCTCTTCAACTCTTTTTGTATCTTTCCTGATACCAACCATATGCCCATTTACATTACCCTTTTCTGTCTTTTTAGGCGGGCGTTAGCCCGACTATAGTCACCGTACACCTCATACATCAGATTTTTGTGCACCTCTTTAGACATAATTTCTTGTAGTCCTCCGCTCAAAAAAGAAAAACTTACATATCTAAATATGAAAAAAGCAATACACTTAATAAATTCGATGAAGTTCGGTCGGACTGTTTGAAAAATGACAAAAGTTTGTAAAAATAGACCTGCTTGTTGGATTTTACAAATATATTTGCGCTGAAGACTGATTAAAAAAATCTGGCACTATTTTCCTACGCCGTTGCTGTTTATGCTTGAAATCATTCCCTTTCATCCCTCAGTTTCTGAACAGAACCCTTCTAGGTTTGATATTCAGTGTACCGATTCTTATAGAAAGATGTTTTGTTCAAGTCATTGAGATCTTGTAAACAGTGTAGATTCTGATTGAGACTGCTCGTCATCTGCAGCGATGTACAGGGTTGAAAGGGTTGACACGTAGTATTCCGACCGCTTTGGAATGGTCTAATTACAACGCAATTTGGCTACCTGTAAAACCTGGGCTGGGCTCATGGGCTGGGTCTGGGCTCTATTTTTTTGGGCTTGAATGAAAATGGGTTTGACACAGGACATAGGTGAAATAGGGTCAGTTATTGACCTTTCAACTTTGTTTGTTGTCTGGGTGGAGGAACTGTTAAAGAGAATTGCTCCCATGGGCCCCTGTCAAGATTATAATTACCAAGTTTGTTTGTCTGCTTGATTTGAGTTGCAACAAGCAAAAACCTGGATTACAAAAATCTGGATTACAATATCAAAACACAGGACTCATTCTTTTTAATTGAGCCAGAAGATGCCAAAGTTCCAATAAGACCTATGTGATCACCTAAAGCCCAGAACAGACTGTGCAGATGTGCATGCTGATCCGAGATTTCAGTGGTCATGCATTTTGGCTTCACAAACAGTGTCCCCCAGGTATTAGACTTCCTGCCTTGCCGTGGCCCTACCGTACCGAAGCCAGCGCCGAATGTAAAAGAAAAACCCGACTCAAGCCGAACTAATAAGGGATCGGAAGATCCGATCAAAAAAACATCAATTGTCTCAAAGACAAACAGACAGACAACGTAAAATGGAAAGAGACAATATAAGATTTCAAAACAGATTCGGATCTTTGAGTGACAGTGATATGGAGTTGACTGAAACTCCCATCATCACCAAGTGGCAATAACAG
This sequence comes from Lucinisca nassula, assembly GCA_963580285.1. Taxonomy (NCBI): domain Eukaryota; kingdom Metazoa; phylum Mollusca; class Bivalvia; order Lucinida; family Lucinidae; genus Lucinisca; species Lucinisca nassula. Next base: position 94,937,870 of record OY757020.1, on the reverse strand, counting down.
ATCGAGGTCTGCCACACCACGAGCTGGTGGTAGCAGATCTATATCACCAATTGCACCTCCATAATAGTTTCTAGTCTTTTTAATATCTCTCCTTAAAATGGATTTAAAACACAAAATAATACAATGGAATTGTCGAGGTCTTAAATCGAATTATAATGAACTCTTATTACTTATTTCGCTACTAACCCCATCGGTGTTTTGTTTGCAAGAAACTTTTTTAAAAATTAATGACAACATAGATGTCAGGGGTTTCAATACATACAACTATATCTATTCTGATGGTAACAAACCATCTGGTGGCAGTTCAATTTTTGTTAAATCATGTTAACCACAAAGAGAGATCAAATTAAAAACAGACCTACAAGCTGTAGCAGTATCGGTTTCTCTGGATAAAGAAACTACAATTTGCTCCCCCAGGTATTAGACTTCCTGCCTTGCCGTGGCCCTGGGGGCTCAATTCCCACTGGGCACGTTGCTGCTGTGGTCAATGTGCCCACTGGGAAGAGCTAAAGGAAGTACCACCCGTTTGCCGTGGGTGGCGTCCTGTAAGCCGGAAGAAGGGATCCTGGAGGTTGAGGGATACCTGAGGTTGCGGTGCTTCAGATTCCCAACACGCCTCTTTGGCCTGGCTTTTCGGTGTAGACGGGAGGGTGTGCGGTCCGGCACAGTCAATCGGCTGGTCACGCCTTGCCCTAGAGATACCGCTTAACTTTCTCTTCCATTCTTATTGTATCTTTCCTGATACCAACCATGTGCCCATTTACCTCACCCTTTTCTGTCTTTTTATCTCTAGAAGGCGGTGGCGAAACGGACCAATCGTGTAAGCATTTTGTTTATGCGAGTATATCTCACGTGTATCTCTAACACTTGCGAGTCGGATAGCCACTCCATTATGGTGTTCCCTTGTAGGGCTCCGCGGAGGGCGGAGAGCACTTGAGATGAATCTTAAAAACCTTCTTCATGGGTCCCCCTCTTTCTAGTAACCGCAACAAAACCAAACGTAAAAAAGATGAGTCATCGGAGTCTGACTCCGATGAACCCAGTCAGCAGTCTGTACCACCAAATGTTCCTCGCTTCTTGGTCATGACCCCCAGGTATTAGACTTCCTGCCTTGCCGTGGCCCTGGGGGCTCAATTCCCACTGGGCACATTGCCGCTGTGGTCTTTGTGCCCACTGGGAAGAGCTAAAGGAAGTACCACCCGTTTGCCGTGGGTGGCGTCCTGTAAGCCGGAAGAAGGGATCCTGGAGGTTGAGGGTTACCTGAGGTGGCGGTGCTTCAGGTACCCAACACGCCTCTTTGGCCTGGCTTTTCGGTGTAGACGGGTGGCCGTGCGGTCCGGCACGGTCAATCGGCTGGTCACGCCGAGCCCTAGAGATACCGCTTTGCTTTCTCTTCAACTCTTTTTGTATCTTTCCTGATACCAACCATATGCCCATTTACCTTACCCTTTTCTGTCTTTTTATCTCTAGAAGGCGGTGGCTAAACGGATCAATCGTGTAGGCATTTTGTTTATACGAGTATATCTCACGTGTATCTCTAACACCTGCGAGTTGGATAACCACTCCATAATGGTGTTCCCTTGTAGGGCTCCACGGAGGGCGGAGAGCACTTGGGACGAAACTATAATTATTTCCTTATGCCTAATGGAAAAAAACATAACCGCAACGCATCCAAACGTAAAAAAGATGAGGAATCATCCGAAACGGATGAACCCAGTCAGAAGTCTAGTCAACAGTCAAGCCAGCAGTCTGCAGCACCAAAGCAACTTAATTTTCCACGCTTCTTGGTAATGTCTTCATGTGAAGATACACGCACTGTGTCAAGTCTATCCCCATTCGTGATAGAAAAGAGCATCATGTCCATTGCCGGACATCCCAAAAGCATAAAAACGCTTAAGTCAGGTGACCTTTTATTAGAAGTCGAGAGAGAGCAGCAGGTGAAAAGCCTGCTTGGTACCACAAAGCTCTTCGATCTCAAGGTCAAAGTATCTCTGCATAATACACTTAATTCGTGTAAAGGTGTTATCCGCAGCCCAGAGCTCCGTCCTTGCAGTGATGCAGAGATAGTTGAGAACTTGAGATCAGAAGGCGTCATTGGTGTACGTAACATCCAAGTTCGTAGAGGTGGTGTATTGAAGCCAACGGGTACCTACGTGTTGACTTTTAATACACCAGTTCTGCCCAAGAAAATAAAAGTAGCATATCTTTCAGTTAACGTGGATGTTTATATACCAAACCCTCTCAGATGTTACTCGTGTCAGGTTTTTGGCCACCACGAAAGCAGATGTCAGAAGAAAAAACTCTGTCCAAATTGTGGTGAAGAAAAACATGTCGATAACCATCAAAACTGTAAGAATGAGGCCAAATGTGTAAATTGTGGTGGCAAGCATGCTGTTTTCTCTCGAGATTGTCCGGCATGGAAAAAAGAAAAAGAAATACTTACTGTCAAATACCAAAGGGGGATAACATTCCCAGAAGCGCGGAAAATTGTTGACGAGCGATACACAACACCAACCACCAGTTACGCCAGCATCACAAAGGGTGCTGGAAAACAAGTTTCAAGCTCCGCAACGCAGACTGTTGAATCATGCATAGCTGAATTAAAGAAATCCGGTGCATGGAGCAAATCCACTCCAGCACCACAGAGTTCAACCAATTTATCAAATGGCGCAATCCAGGTTGCTGCGGATCGGTCGACAGCGACCGTACCGAAGCCAGCGCCGCATGTAAAAGAGAAACTCGACCCAGGTCGAACTAATAAGGGATCGGAAGATCCGAAAAAGCAATTGTCTCTAAAACAAACAGACAGACAACGTAAAATGGAAAGAGACAATATAAAATTTCAGAACAGATTCGGATCTTTGAGTGACAGTGATATGGAGTTTGAAACTCCATCATCACCAAGTAGCAATAACAGATCGAGGTCTGCAACACCACGAGCTGGTGGTAGCAGATCTATATCACCAATTGCAGCTCCAATATAGTTTCTAGTCTTAATCTCTTCATAAAATGGATTTAAAACACAAAATAATACAATGAAATTGTCGAGGTCTTAAATCAAATTATAACGAACTGTTATTACTTATTTCGTTATTAAACCCATCGGTTTTTTGTTTGCAAGAAACTTTTTTAAAAACTGATGACAACATTGATGTCAGGGGTTTCAATACATACAACTATATCTATTCTGATGGTAACAAACCATCTGGTGGCAGTTCAATTTTTGTTAAATCATGTTTACCACAAAGAGAGATCAAATTAAAAACAGACCTACAAGCTGTGGCAGTGTCAGTTTCTCTGGATAAAGAAACTACAATTTGCTCTCTATATATCCCTCCCTCATTTTCTTTAAAGCCCGAACAGCTCGACACATTGCTGAGTCAACTTCCATCGCCATATCTTTTAGTTGGCGACTTCAATGCTCACAATATTCTATGGGGCTGTAAAGATATCAATAACAGAGGAGCACTTGTCGAAGATTTTATTGCAAAGAGCGATCTTTGCTTGATGAATGATAAATCTTATACTTACCTTCACCCTGCGACAGGTCATTTGTCTTCTTTAGATCTCTCTTTGTGTCACCCATCTCTCTTCTTGGACTATGACTGGTCTGTTCATGATGATCAGTGCGGAAGTGATCACTTCCCTGTTATAATTGAGAGTGTAAACGAACCAGATGAGGACTGTAACCAGAAATGGAAAATGAATAAAGCCGACTGGGAATTATTCCATAATTTATGTGAAGAAGAGTTATCAATTGATCATTTTAATGAATCATCCGACATTGTTTCTGATTTCACAGATACACTTATTAACATATCAGAACAATGCATTCCAAAGACCTCCACAAATACTAAGAAAAGCAAGCCTTGGTTTAATAATGACTGTAAAGAAGCTATTAAAAAGCGTAAACAGGCTCTAAATAAGTTCTGCAAAAATCCCACTTCAGAAAAGCTAAACGACGTAAAAGTTTTTAGAGCTAAAGCTCGGCGAACAATCCGAGCTTCCAAACGAAAGTCATGGAGAGAATATGTCTCCAAATTGAACTATAAAACCCCCATTAAAAAGGTTTGGGATATGGTACGAAAAATTTCAGGAAAAACAAAGTCTTCTAGTTTTACACATTTAAATACTGAATTTGACACAATAGCTTCAACAAAAAAAGATATTTCAGATACTCTTGGGCACACATTCTTGAGAAATTCATCATCACGTAATTATTCTGACACTTTTAGAAATTTCAAAAAGGACCAGGAGAAAAGAAAACTTAACTTCAAATCCCTTAATCACGAAGAATACAACACACCTTTTAACTTATCCGAACTAGTTGAAGCCATTGAAAAATCACATGATACGGTAACCGGCCCCGATGAAATTCATTATCAGATGCTTAAGCATCTGCCAAAAAGTTCTCTTACAACACTTTTAGATATCTTTAATAATATTTGGGAAACGGGGGTCTGTCCTGAGAGCTGGCGTGTAGCTACAGTTGTACCAATTCCGAAACCAGGGAAAGATCATGCAGAACCTACAAATTATCGTCCGATAGCTTTGACAAGTTGTTTGTGTAAAACATTGGAGAGAATGATAAACAAGAGATTAGTCTGGTACTTAGAGTCCAACAACCTCATTTCAGAATATCAATCGGGTTTTCGTTCGGAACGCAGTACCAATGACAATTTAATAAGACTAGAAACATTTATACGAGATGCTTTTATTAACAAAGAACACGTAGTAGCTGTCTTTTTCGACTTGGAGAAAGCATATGATACAACATGGCGTTATGGTATATTGAAAGATCTCCATAACATTGGCTTAAGAGGAAAACTTCCCAGTTTTATTGAAAGCTTTTTAGGGGAGCGCATGTTTCAGGTGCGTGTGGGGTCTACCCTGTCAGATTTCTATGATCAAGAACAGGGTGTCCCACAGGGTAGTATTCTTTCAACTACGCTATTTAACATCAAAATAAACAATATTGTACAATGTTTGGACGACAAAACTGATTGTTCCTTGTATGTTGACGATTTCTGTATATGTTACCGTTCAAAAAATATGAAAACAATTGAACGAAAGTTGCAACAAAATTTAAAACGAATAGAAGAATGGACTGATAAAAATGGTTTCAAGTTCTCCAAGTCGAAAACGCAGTGTGTTCATTTTTGTAAACTACGGAAGAAACACGAACATCCTTCCTTGTTTTTATACGGATCCCAAATTCCTGTTGTTGAGGAGGCCAGGTTTCTTGGGGTCATATTTGATCAAAAGTTATCTTTTATTCCCCATATTAAATATCTTAAAGCGAAATGCTTAAAAGCTTTGAATCTTTTGAAAGTTTTAGCCCATACAAGTTGGGGAGCAGATCGGTATACATTATTACATCTTTACCGGTCTTTAATAAGATCTAAATTAGATTATGGGTCTGTTGTTTATGGTTCTGCCAGAAAGTCCTATTTAAAATCATTGGATACTATCCATCACCAAGGCCTTCGTCTGGCTATGGGAGCCTTTCGTACTTCTCCCGTATTAAGCCTTTATGTAGAAGCAGGTGAACCATCTTTAACTTCGCGCAGAGAGAAACTTTCTCTTCAGTATGCTATTAGAATTGCTGCTAATCCATCTAACCCGGCATCCAAAATTTCATTTCCACCTCAATTTATAGATAAGTATGATACTAAACCCACAGCAATCAAACCTTTTGGATTACGAATTTTACCACTGCTAGAAAATTCAGGCATCGACCTTAAAAATATTCAAAAACATGAAACGGCCGAAGTTCCATCTTGGTGTATTAAACAACCTTCTATTCTGTTCGACTTACATGATGGCAAAAAATCCGAATCAAATCCGATACTTCTCAAACAAAACTTTCAGGTACTGCAGTCACGTTACGATGATTACCAGCAAGTCTATACTGATGGTTCCAAAGAAGGAGATAAAGTTGGTTGTGCGTATGTTTCTAAAGATACGCACAAAACCATGCGCCTTCCAGATGGTTCATCTATTTTTACAGCTGAAGCCAAAGCAATAGACCTAGCTTTAGATTTCATCAGTTCTTCAACAATTCAAAAAGCAATTATATTTTCTGATTCACTTTCTGTGCTTAAGGCTTTAGACCATTCATCATCTAAAAATCCTCAAATTCAAAAATTGATCGAAAAACATCATGAAATTTCTAAAACACACCAAATCTTGTTTTGTTGGCTTCCGAGCCATATTGGCATTGTCGGCAATGAATATGCTGACAAGAAAGCAAAGGAATCGCTCAATCTTGATCCATCTGTTTTTAAAATTCCTTTTAATAATTTTAAACCATTTATCAACAGACACATCTTGTCGGAATGGCAAGGCGAATGGGACCGTGCAATAAATAAACTCCGTGCCGTTAAACCTGTCGTTAGTACAAAATGCTCTCCTCCACAGTTTTCCAGAAAAGAGGACGTAGTATTAACACGACTGCGCATCGGCCATACTAGAGTTACTCATTCTTATATTTTTAATGGTGATGATCAGCCTTCTTGTGTAGGTTGTGATCAGCCATTCACTGTGAAACATATCTTAATTGACTGTGTTGACTTTTCACCCTCACGTATTTTATATTTCAAAGCTGACACTTTGCAACAACTGTTTCGAGATGTACCTGTTGATAATATTATTTTATTCTTAAAAGAAATTGGACTTTTTCATAAGATTTAACTGTTTCAGATTTTTATACATTATCATTCTGACTTTTTACTTTTAATATCATCATAATTATTCTTACCGTTTAACCATTAACCGTTTGACGCTTATGACCCACAAAGAGGGTTGACGCGTCGTTAAACACGAAATCATCATCATCATCATTCTTGGTCATGACATCACTTGATGATACACGTACAGTGTCAAGTTTATCGCCTTTCGTCATCGAAAAAAGTATAGTGTCCATGGCCGGACAACCAAAAAGCATTAAGAAGCTTAGGTCAGGTGATCTACTTATCGAAGTCGAAAGAAAACAGCATGTAGAGGCTTTGCTTAAAACGAAAAAAATATTTGACCTGAAAGTAAAAGTTTCCCTCCACAATACACTGAATTCCAGTAAAGGTGTCATACGCAGCCCAGAGTTACGTCCTTGCAGCGATGAAGAAATCATCGAAAACTTGAGAGATCAAGGCGTAATTGGTGTACGTAACATACAAGTTCGTAGAAATGGTGTATTAAAACCCACCAGTACTTACGTGTTGACTTTTAATACACCAGTTCTGCCCAAGAAAATCAAAGTAGCATATCTTTCCGTAAATGTAGAGGTATATATACCAAACCCTCTCAGATGTTACTCGTGTCAGGTTTTCGGTCACCACGAAAGCAGATGTGAGAAGAAAAAACTCTGTCCAAACTGTGGTGAAGAAAAACATGTTGATAATCATCAAAACTGCAAGAATGAAGCCAACTGCGTAAATTGTGGAGGTAAACATGCTGTTTTCTCTCGAGATTGTCCGGCATGGAAAAAAGAAAAAGAAATACTCACCGTCAAATACCAAAGGTCGATAACATTTCCAGAAGCGAGGAAGATTGTTGAAGAACGTTACAAAACACCAAGCACCAGTTACGCCAGCATCACAAAGGGTGCTGGTGTTAAAGTCACGAACAGTGGAACACAGACTGTTGAATCTTGCATTGCTGAACTGAAAAAATCTGGTGCATGGAGTACTACTCCAGCACCACAAAGTTCAACCAATTTGTCAAATGGCGCAATCCAGGTTGCTTCGGATCGGTCGACAGCGACCGAACCAAAGCCAGCGCCGCATGTAAAAGAGAAATCCGACTCCGGTCGGACCAATAAGGGATCGGAAGAACCGATCCAAAAACATTACACACAGGTAGGGCTACCATCTGACGAGGACGATGAAGAACTAATGGATGATGATGACTCTCCAACCAATCCTCGCAAAGGTAGCAAGATTACAAGGATACCTTATATAAGGTAATTATTTGGTCGATAACGACACATTAGTTTCTAGTCAAATAAATATCTCTCCATACAATGGATCAAAAACACAAAATAATACAATGGAATTGTCGAGGTCTAAAGTCAAATTATAACGAACTCTTATTGCTTCTTACTTTATTAAACCCATCGGTTTTTTGTTTGCAGGAAACTTTTTTGAAAACGGATGACAACATCGATATTAGGGGTTTCAATTCATACAACTATATCTACTCTGATGGTAACAGACCATCTGGTGGCAGTTCAATTATTGTTAAATCTTGTTTACCACAAAGAGAGATCAAATTGAAAACAGAACTACAGGCCGTGGCAGTGTCGGTTTCTCTGGATAAAGAAACTACAATTTGCTCTCTATATATTCCACCCTCATTTACTTTAAAGCCCGAACATCTTGAGTCGTTGCTGGGTCAGCTTCCATCGCCATATCTTTTAGTTGGTGACTTCAATGGTCACAACATTCTGTGGGGTTGTAAAGATAACAACAACAGAGGAGCACTTATTGAAGATTTTATTGCACAGAACAATCTCTGTTTGATGAATGATAAATCTTATACTTATCTTCACCCTGCGACAGGTCGTTTGTCTTCTTTAGATCTCTCTTTGTGTCACCCATCTCTCTTCTTAGACTATGACTGGTCTGTTCATGATGATCAGTGCGGAAGTGATCACTTCCCTGTTATAATTGAGAGCGTAAACGAACCAGATGAGGACTGTAACCAGAAGTGGAAAATGAATAAAGCCGACTGGGAATTATTCCATAATTTATGTGAAGAAGAGTTATCATTTGATCAATTTAATGAATCATCCGACATTGTTTCTGCTTTCACAGATACACTTATTAATATATCAGAACAATGCATTCCAAAGACCTCCACAAATACTAAGAAAAGCAAGCCCTGGTTTAATAATGACTGTAAAGAAGCTATTAAAAAGCGTAAACAGGCTCTAAATAAGTTCTGCAAAAGTCCCACTTCAGAAAAGCTACACGACGTAAAAGTTTTTAGAGCTAAAGCTCGGCGAACAATCCGAGCTTCAAAACGAAAGTCATGGAGAGAATATGTCTCCAAATTGAACTACAAAACCCCCATTAAAAAGGTTTGGGATATGGTACGAAAAATTTCAGGAAAAACAAAGTCCTCTAGTTTTACACATTTAAATACTGAATTTGACACAATAGCTTCAACAAAAAAAGATATTCCAGATACTCTTGGGAGCACATTCTTGAATAATTCATCATCGCGTAATTATTCTGACACTTTTAGAAATTTCAAAAAGGACCAGGAGAAAAGAAAACTTAACTTCAAATCCTTTAATCACGAAGAATACAACACACCTTTTAACTTATCCGAACTAGTTGAAGCCATTGAAAAATCACATGATACGGCAACCGGTCCCGATGAAATTCATTATCAGATGCTTAAGCATCTGCCAAAAAGTTCTCTTACAACACTTTTAGATATCTTTAATAATATTGGGGAAACGGGGGTCTGTCCTGAGAGCTGGCGTGTAGCTACAGTTGTACCAATTCCGAAACCAGGGAAAGATCATGCAGAACCTACAAATTATCGTCCGATAGCTTTGACAAGTTGTTTGTGTAAAACATTGGAGAGAATGATAAACAAGAGATTAGTCTGGTACTTAGAGTCCAACAACCTCATTTCAGAATATCAATCGGGTTTTCGTTCGGAACGCAGTACCAATGACAATTTAATAAGACTAGAAACATTTATACGAGATGCTTTTATTAACAAAGAACACATAGTAGCTGTCTTTTTCGACTTGGAGAAAGCATATGATACAAAATGGCATTATGGTATATTGAAAGATCTCCATAACATTGGCTTAAGAGGAAAACTTCCCAGTTTTATTGAAAGCTTTTTAGGGGAGCGCATGTTTCAGGTGCGTGTGGGGTCCACACTGTCAGATTTCTATGATCAAGAACAGGGTGTCCCACAGGGTAGTATTCTTTCAACTACGCTATTTAACATCAAAATAAACAATATTGTACAATGTTTGGACGACAAAACTGATTGTTCCTTGTATGTTGACGATTTCTGTATATGTTACCGTTGGTTGTGCGTATGTTTCCCAAGATACGCACCAAACCTTGCGCCTTCCAGATGGTTCATCTATTTTTACAGCTGAAGCCAAAGCAATAGACCTAGCTTTAGATTTTATCAGTTCTTCATCATTTCAAAAAGCATTTATATTTTTTGATTCACTTTCTGTGCTTAAGGCTTTAGACCATTCATCATCTAAAAATCCTCAAATACAAAAACTTATCGAAAAACATCATGAAATTTCTAAAACGCGCCAAATCTTGTTTTGTTGGCTTCCGAGCCATATTGGCTTTGTCGGCAATGAGTTTGCTGACAAGAAAGCAAAGGAATCGCTCAATCTTGATCCGTCTGTTTTTAAAATTCCTTTTAATAATTTTAAACCATTAATCAACAGATACATCTTGTCGGAATGGCAAGGCGAATGGGACCGTGCATTTAATAACAAACTCCATGCCATTAAACCTGTCGTTGGAACAAAATGCTCTCCTCCACAGTTTTCCAGGAAAGAGAAGTAGTATTAACACGACTGCGCATTAGCCATACTACAGTTACTCATTCTTATATTTTAAATGGTGATGAACAGCCTTCCTGTGTAGGCTGTGATCAGCCATTCACTGTGACACATATTTTAATTGAATGTGAAGACTTTTCACAGTCCCGTAACTTATTCTTCAAAGCTGACACTTTGAAACAATTGGTTCAGGATGTACCTTATGAAAATATTATAGTATTCTTAAAAGAAATTGGATTTTTTTCATAAGATTTAACTGTTTAAGATTTTTATACATATCAAACTAACTTTTTGTCGCACCTGCTTTAGCAGGAAGACATAGGCGTGCAAGTTTCCGTCCGTCTGTCCGTCCGGTGGTCTGTCCGTCCGTCCGTCATTCCGTCAACATTTTACACTGGATGTCTTGTCATCGCAACTCCTCCTACACTTTTAGACCGATCATTTGGAAACTTTGCATGTGCTTTCGCCATGGTATGAGGATGCGCATGTGGTTTGGACTTAATCTTCGAATCAATTTTTGTCACTTTTTCCATATTGTGAACTTAGTCATTTTTAGGTATGCGATACGTACCTCTTGTCATCGCAACTCCTCTTACACTTTTATACTGATCATTTGGAAACTTTGCATGTGCTTGCCCCTTGGTATGAGGATGCGCATATGGTTTGGACTTAATCTTCGAATCAATTTTTGTCACTTTTTCCAGATTGTGAACTTAGTCATTTTTAGGTATGCGATACGTACCTCTTGTCATCGCAACTCCTCTTACACTTTTATACTGATCATTTGGAAACTTTGCATGTGCTTTCCCCTTGGTATGAGGATGCGCATGTGGTTTGGACTTAATATTCGAATCAATTTTTGTCACTTTTTCCATATTGTGAACTTAGTCATTTTTAACCTTCAATTGATATATGATAGGTACCTCTTGTCATCGCAACTCCTCTGACAGTTTTATACCAATCATTTTGAAACTTTGCATGTTCTTTTGCCATGGTATGAGGATGTGCATGTGATTTCGACATAATTCTCAGAATATTTTTTTTTTGCTTTTTGCGCATTGTGAACTTAGCCATTTTAAGCTTCAATTGATATACAGGAGGTACCTCTTTGCCATCGCAACTCCTCTTACAGTTTTATACTTATCATTTTGAAACTTAGCTTGTGTTTTCTCCATGATATGAGGCTGTTCATATGCTTTGGATATAATTCTTGGATCATTTTAGTTCATTTTATCGCATTGTAAAATTAGTCAGTTTTTTACCTCACATATATAGGCTATGGATTCTTCTCAAAGCCCTATATTCATCTCTTCTGCCTTAAACAAACTTTTATTTTTGTGTTGGGCAGGTGGGGAGCAGGTGCGACATCAACTTCACCGAAGTTGAATTTCTGGTTTACTTTTAATATCCTCATAATTCTCAATGCCGTTAACCATTAGCCGTTGACACTTATGACCCACAAAGAGGGTTGACGCGTCGTTAAACACGAAATCATCATCATCATCATTTACGTTGGTACCGTCATAGAATCTGAGGCCTGACCCACCGGCGTGCAATTAAAGAGGGAAGCAAAGTTGCCAACCTTGATTGGGTTAACTACCATGCATGCAGTCTGTTGTATGATATCCATGTTGTACCCGATCTTTTTATATCGAAGAATGATTTTACCTTAACCTTTTAACTTACCCGAAATCGTTGAAGCCATTGAAAAATCACATGATACGGCAACCGGCCCCGAAATTCATTATCAGATGCTTAAGCATCTGCAAAAAAAGTTCTTTCAACACTTTTAGATATCTTTAATAATATTTGGGAAACGGGGGTCTGTCCTGAGAGCTGGCGTTTAGCTTCAGTTGCACCAATTTCGAAACCAGGGAAAGATCATGCAGAACCTACAAATTATCGTCCGATAGCTTTGACAAGTTGTTTTTGTAAAACATTGGAGAGAATGATAAACAAGAGATTAGTCTGGTACTTAGAGTCCAACTAGCTTATTTCAGAATATCAGTCGGGTTTTCGCTCGGAACGTGGTACCAACGACAATTTTATAAGACTAGAAACATTTATTGAAAGCTTTTTAGGGGAGCGCATGTTTCAGGTGCGTGTGGGGTCTACGAGTCAGATCTCTATGATGAAGAACAGGGTGTCCCACAGGGTAGTATTCTTTCAACTACGCTATTTAAAGGTGCATTATTGAGCTATCGGGCTTCAAAAATGAAAAGCGTGTTTTTCGGTTTTATTTCTTCTATTCATGTAGCTTTGTCATTTGTAATCTTCTGAAACCAAATACCACTTCAGAACTTTGTGAAAATCGTCATTTTCATTTTTGTTTATTTGTTGTTTTTTGGGGAATTTCAATCTAAAAATATTCCTGTCACGTGACAAAAAGCCGGGCAACATCACTGCGGCGAACAATAAGATGGCGACCTCCGGTTCATCTGAGGAAAGTAGAATTTTTAGTCCAAATTATAAGTATTTGACTTTCAACGGCACTGACACAATACTATCATGCATGTTAATCTGTTATCAAATGCTAACGCATCAATTTACAGGCAAGAAGATCCTTTTGCCGTCAATATCTAAGGTTGAATTTCTGAATCGATGAGAATTGACATGGGGTCGTTTCAAAGATACACAAAAACCGCATACATGTGAGAGTACATGTATGATGTGGGTATTTGTTAGAATTAGACGATACTAGCAATAACCTTTTGATTTGTTTGATTTGAGGGTTAACGTCCCAATTAACACTGTTTAACGTCCCCATCAACACTGTATAAGTAATTTTGGAGACCTAGCTTACAATTTTGTGGGACTTTTATATACCCGACATTGAGATGAAATGAGATCTCATTCCCTGTCGCTTACGGGCCTCCGTGGCCTAGTGGTTAAGAGCGCTGACTCTTGATCATTAGGTCTCTCACCGCTGTGGTTCGAGCCTCGCTCCCCCAGGTATTAGACTTCCTGCCTTGCCGTGGCCCTGGGGGCTCAATTCCCACTGGGCACATTGCCGCTGTGGTCTTTGTGCCCACTGGGAAGAGCTAAAGGAAGTACCACCCGTTTGCCGTGGGTGGCGTCCTGTAAGCCGGAAGAAGGGATCCTGGAGGTTGAGGGTTACCTGAGGTGGCGGTGCTTCAGGTACCCAACACGCCTCTTTGGCCTGGCTTTTCGGTGTAGACGGGTGGCCGTGCGGTCCGGCACGGTCAATCGGCTGGTCGCGCCGAGCCCTAGAGATACCGCTTTGCTTTCTCTTCAACTCTTTTTGTATCTTTCCTGATACCAACCATATGCCCATTTACCTTACCCTTTTCTGTCTTTTTATCTCTAGAAGGCGGTGGCTAAACGGATCAATCGTGTAGGCATTTTGTTTATACGAGTATATCTCACGTGTATCTCTAACACCTGCGAGTTGGATACCCACTCCATTATGGTGTTCCCTTGTAGGGCTCCACGGAGGGCGGAGAGCACTTGGGACGAAACTAGAATTTTTTCCTTATGCCTCATGGAAAAAAACATAACCGCAACGCAGCTAAACGTAAAAAAGACGAGGATTCATCCGGAACGGATGAACCCAGTCAACAGTCAAGTCAGCAGTCAAGTCAGCAGTCTAGTCAGCAATCTGAAACTCAAAAGCTTAACAATTTTCCACGCTTCTTGGTGATAACATCACGTGATGATACACGTACGGTGTCAGATTTATCACCTTTTGTGATCGAAAAGAGTATAGTGTCCATTGCCGGACATCCAAAAAGTATCAAGAAACTGAAGTCAGGTGATCTCCTCTTGGAAATCGAGAGAGAACAGCAGGTCAAAAACCTGCTTGGTACCACAAAGCTCTTCGATCTCAACGTCAAAGTATCGTTGCACAAAACCCTCAATTCATGTAAAGGTGTCGTCCGCAGCCCAGAGCTACGCCCGTGCAACGATACCGAGATTGTTGAGAATTTGAGAGATGAAGGCGTCATTGGTGTACGTAACATCCAAGTTCGTAGAGGTGGTGTATTAAAGCCAACAAGTACCTACGTGTTGACATTTGATACACCAGTTCTGCCCAAGAAAATAAAAGTTGCATATCTATCTGTTAACGTAGAGGTGTATATACCAAACCCTCTCAGATGTTATCATTGTCAGGATTTTGGTCACCACGAAAGCAGATGTCAGAAGAAACAACTCTGTCCAAACTGTGGTGAGGAAAAACATGTCGATAACCATCAAAACTGCAAAAATGAACCCAAATGCGTCAATTGTGGTGGCAAGCATGCTGTTTTCTCTCGAGATTGTCCGGCATGGAAAAAAGAAAAAGAAATACTCACTGTCAAATACCAAAGGGGGATAACATTCCCAGAAGCGCGGAAAATTGTTGATGAGCGATACACAACACCAACCACTAGTTACGCCAGCATCACAAAAGGTGCTGGTGTAAAAGTTTCCAGCTCCGCAACACAGACTGCTGAATCATACATAGCTGAACTGAAAAAATCTGGTGCATGGAGCAAATCCACTCCAGCACCACAAAGTTCAACCAGTTTATCAAATGGCGCAATCCAGGTTGCTTCGGATCGGTCGACAGCGACCGTACCGAAGCCAGCGCCGCATGCAAAAGAGAAACTCGACTTAGGTCGAACTAATAAGGGATCAGAAGATCCGAAAAAACAAATGTCTCTTAAACAAACAGACAGACAACGTAAAATGGAAAGAGACAATATAAGATTCCAGAACAGATTCGGATCTTTGAGTGACAGTGATATGGAGTTTGAAACTCCATCATCACCAAACGGCAAAAACAGATCGAGGTCAGCAACACCACGAGCTGGTGGTAGCAGATCTATATCACCAATTGCAGCTCCAATATAGTTTTTAGTCTTAATCTCTTCATAAAATGGATTTAAAACACAAAATAATACAATGGAATTGTCGAGGTCTTAAATCAAATTATAATGAACTCTTATTACTTATTTCGTTATTAAACCCATCGGTTTTTTGTTTGCAAGAAACTTTTTTAAAAACTGATGACAACATTGATGTCAGGGGTTTCAATACATACAACTATATCTATTCTGATGGTAACAAACCATCTGGTGGCAGTTCAATTTTTGTTAAATCATGTTTACCACAAAGAGAGATCAAATTAAAATCAGACCTTCAAGCTGTAGCAGTATCGGTTTCTCTGGATAAAGAAACTACAATATGCTCTTTATATATTCCACCCTCATTTTCTTTAAAGCCCGAACATCTTGACTCATTGCTGAGTCAGCTTCCATCCCCATATCTTTTAGTTGGCGACTTCAATGGTCACAATATTCTATGGGGCTGTAAAGATATCAATAACAGAGGAGCACTTGTCGAAGATTTTATTGCAAAGAGCGATCTTTGCTTGATGAATGATAAATCTTATACTTACCTTCACCCTGCGACAGGTCATTTGTCTTCTTTAGATCTCTCTTTGTGTCACCCATCTCTGTTCTTGGACTATGACTGGTCTGTTCATGATGATCAGTGCGGAAGTGATCACTTCCCTGTTATAATTGAGAGCGTAAACGAACCAGATGAAGACTGTAACCAGAAGTGGAAAATGAATAAAGCCGACTGGGATTTATTCCATAATTTATGTGAAGAAGAGTTAACAGTTGATCACTTAAATGAATCATCCGACATTGTTTCTGATTTCACAGATACACTTATTAATATATCAGAACATTGCATTCCAAAGACCTCCACAAATACTAAGAAAAGCAAGCCTTGGTTTAATAATGACTGTAAAGAAGCTATTAAAAAGCGTAAACAGGCTCTAAATAAGTTCTGCAAAAGTCCCACTTCAGAAAAGCTAAACGACGTAAAAGTTTTTAGAGCTAAAGCTCGGCGAACAATCCGAGCTTCAAAACGAAAGTCATGGAGAGAATATGTCTCCAAATTGAACTACAAAACCCCCATTAAAAAGGTTTGGGATATGGTACGAAAAATTTCAGGAAAAACAAAGTCCTCTAGTTTTACACATTTAAATACTGAATTTGACACAATAGCTTCAACAAAAAAAGATATTTCAGATACTCTTGGGCACACATTCTTGAGAAATTCATCATCGCGTAATTATTCTGACACTTTTAGAAATTTCAAAAAGGACCAAGAGAAAAGAAATCTAAACTTTAAATCACTTAATCACGAAGAATACAACAAACCTTTTAACTTATCCGAACTAGTTGAAGCCATTGAAAAATCACATGATACGGCAACCGGCCCCGATGAAATTCATTATCAGATGCTTAAGCATCTGCCAAAAAGTTCTCTTACAACACTTTTAGATATCTTTAATAATATTTGGGAAACGGGGGTCTGTCCTGAGAGCTGGCGTGTAGCTACAGTTGTACCAATTCCGAAACCAGGGAAAGATCATGCAGAACCCACAAATTATCGTCCGATAGCTTTGACAAGTTGTTTGTGTAAAACATTGGAGAGAATGATAAACAAGAGATTAGTATGGTACTTAGAGTCCAACAACCTCATTTCAGAATATCAATCGGGTTTTCGTTCGGAACGCAGTACCAATGACAATTTAATAAGACTAGAAACATTTATACGAGATGCTTTTATTAACAAAGAACACGTAGTGGCTGTCTTTTTCGACTTGGAGAAAGCATATGATACAACATGGCGTTATGGAATATTGAAAGATCTACATAACATTGGCTTAAGAGGAAAACTTCCCAGTTTTATTGAAAGCTTTTTAGGGGAGCGCATGTTTCAGGTGCGTGTGGGGTCTACCCTGTCAGATTTCTATGATCAAGAACAGGGTGTCCCACAGGGTAGTATTCTTTCAACTACGCTATTTAACATCAAAATAAACAATATTGTACAATGTTTGGACGACAAAACTGATTGTTCATTGTATGTAGATGATTTTTGTATATGTTACCGTTCAAAAAACACGAAAACAATTGAACGAAAGTTACAACAAAATTTAAAAAGAATAGAAGAATGGACTGATAAAAATGGTTTCAAGTTCTCCAAGTCGAAAACGCAGTGTGTTCATTTTTGTAAACTACGGAAGAAACACGAACATCCTTCCCTGTTTTTATACGGATCACAAATTCCTGTTGTTGAAGAAGCCAAATTTCTTGGGGTCATATTTGATCAAAAGTTATCTTTTATTCCCCATATTAAATATCTTAAAGCGAAATGCTTAAAAGCTTTGAATCTTTTGAAAGTTTTAGCTCATACAAGTTGGGGAGCAGATCGGTATACTTTATTACATCTTTACCGGTCTTTAATAAGATCTAAATTAGATTATGGGTCTGTTGTTTATGGTTCTGCCAGAAAGTCCTATTTGAAATCCTTGGATACTATCCATCACCAAGGCCTTCGTCTGGCCATGGGAGCCTTCCGTACTTCTCCCGTATTAAGCCTTTATGTAGAAGCAGGTGAACCATCTTTAACCTCGCGCAGAGAGAAACTTTCTCTTCAGTATGCTATCAGACTTGCTGCAAATCCATCTAACCCGGCATCCAAAATTTCATTTCCACCTCAATTTGTAGATAAGTATGAAACAAAACCCACAGCAATCAAACCTTTTGGATTACGTATTTTACCACTGCTGGAAAATTCAGGTATCGATCTTAAAAATATTCAAAAACATGAAACCGCCGAAGTTCCATCTTGGTGTATTAAACAACCTTCTATTCTGTTCGACTTACATGATGGAAAAAAATCCGAATCAAATCCAATACTTCTCAAACAAAACTTTCAGGTACTGCAGTCACGTTACAATGATTACCAGCAAGTCTATACTGATGGTTCCAAAGAAGGAGATAAAGTTGGCTGTGCGTATGTTTCTAAAGATACGCACAAAACCATGCGCCTTCCAGATGGTTCATCTATTTTTACAGCTGAAGCCAAAGCAATAGACCTAGCTTTAGATTTTATCAGTTCTTCAAAAATTCAAAAAGCAATTATATTTTCTGATTCACTTTCTGTGCTTAAGGCTTTAGACCATTCATCAGCTAAAAATCCTCAAATTCAAAAATTGATCGAAAAACATCATGAAATTTCTAAAACACACCAAATCTTGTTTTGTTGGCTTCCGAGCCATATTGGCATTGTCGGCAATGAATATGCTGACAAGAAAGCAAAGGAATCGCTCAATCTTGATCCATCTGTTTTTAAAATTCCTTTTAATAATTTTAAACCATTTATTAACCGATACATCTTGTCGGAATGGCAAGGCGAATGGGACCGTGCAATAAATAACAAACTCCATGCCATTAAACCTGTCGTTAGTACAAAATGCTCTCCTCCACAGTTTTCCAGAAAAGAGGACGTAGTATTAACACGACTACGCATCGGCCATACTAGAGTTACTCATTCTTATATTTTAAATGGTGATGATCAACCTTCTTGTGTAGGTTGTGATCAGCCATTGACTGTGAAACATATCTTAATTGCCCCCAGGTATTAGACTTCCTGCCTTGCCGTGGCCCTGGGGGCTCAATTCCCACTGGGCACATTGCCGCTGTGGTCTTTGTGCCCACTGGGAAGAGCTAAAGGAAGTACCACCCGTTTGCCGTGGGTGGCGTCCTGTAAGCCGGAAGAAGGGATCCTGGAGGTTGAGGGTTACCGGAGGTGGCGGTGCTTCAGGTACCCAACACGCCTCTTTGGCCTGGCTTTTCGGTGTAGACGGGTGGCCGTGCGGTCCGGCACGGTCAATCGGCTGGTCACGCCGAGCCCTAGAGATACCGCTTTGCTTTCTCTTCAACTCTTTTTGTATCTTTCCTGATACCAACCATATGCCCATTTACCTTACCCTTTTCTGTCTTTTTATCTCTAGAAGGCGGTGGCAAAACGGATCAATCGTGTAGGCATTTTGTTTATGCGAGTATATCTCACGTGTATCTCTAACACCTGCGAGTTGGATAACCACTCCATTATGGTGTTCCCTTGTAGGGCTCCACGGAGGGCGGAGAGCACTTGGGACGAAACTAGAATTTTTTCCTTATGCCTCATGGAAAAAAAAATAACCGCAACGCATCTAAACACAACGCACCTAAACGTAAAAAACAAGACGATTCATCCGAATCGGATGAACACAGTCAACAAGCCAGTCAGCAGTCAAGTCAACAAACCAGTCAGCAGTCCGCTGAACCAAATTTCGACAATGTTCCGCGCTTCTTGGTTGTCTCGTCGCTTGACGATACACGAAGTGTATCCAGCCTTTCTCCTTTCGTAATTGAGAAATGTATCAACTCCATAGCCGGACACCCTAAGAGTATCAAAAAGCTCAAATCAGGTGACCTTCTCTTGGAAGTCGAGAAAAAACAGCAAGTTGTAAGCCTGCTAAGCACCAATAAACTCTTTGATCTTCAGGTTAAAGTCTCTCTCCACAACACGTTAAATTCGTCTAAGGGAGTGATTCGCAGTCCAGAACTGCGACCTTGTACAGATGAAGAGATCGTCGATAACTTGAAAGATCAGGGAGTTGTTGGTGTTCGTAACATCAAAGTCCGTAGAAGTGGTGTACTAAAACCAACAGCAACTTATGTGTTGACTTTTAATACACCAGTTCTACCCAAGAAAATCAAAGTAGCATATCTTTCCATTAACGTAGAGGTATACATCCCAAACCCTCTTAGATGTTACTCTTGTCAGGCTTTTGGCCATCATGAAAGCAGATGTCAGAGAAAAAAACTCTGTCCTAATTGTGGTGAAGAAAAGCATGTTGATAATCACCTCAACTGCAAAAATGAACCCAAATGCGTAAATTGTGATGGCAAACATGCTGTTTTCTCTCGAGACTGTCCGGCATGGAAAAAAGAAAAAGAAATACTAACCGTCAAATACCAAAGGGGGATAACATTCCCAGAAGCGCGAAAAATTGTCGATGAGCGATATATAACACCAACCACCAGTTTCGCCAGCATCACAAAGGGTACTGGTGTAAAATGTACCAGCTCCGCGACACAGACTGCTGAATCATACATAGCTGAACTGAAAAAATCTGGTGCATGGAGTAAACCCACTCCAGCACCGCAAAGTTCAACCAACTTATCAAATGGCGCAATCCAGATTGCTTCGGATCGGTCGACAGCGACCGTACCGAAGCCAGCGCCGCACGTAAAAGAGAAACTCGACTCAGGTCGTACTAATAAGGGATCGGAAGATCCGACCAAAAAACATCAATTGTCTCAAAAACATACAGACAGACAACGTAAAATGGAAAGAGACAATATTAGATTTCAGAACAGATTCGGATCTTTGAGTGACAGTGATATGGAGTTCGCTGAAACTCCATCATCACCAAATGGCAATAACAGATCGAGGTCAGCAACACCACGAGCTGGTGGTAGCAGATCTATATCACCAATTGCAGCTCCAATATAGTTTCTAGTCTTAATCTCTTCATAAAATGGATTTAAAACACAAAATAATACAATGGAATTGTCGAGGTCTTAAACCAAATTATAATGAACTCTTATTACTTATTTCGTTATTAAACCCATCGGTTTTTTGTTTACAAGAAACTTTTTTAAAAACTGATGACAACATTGATGTCAGGGGTTTCAATACATACAACTATATCTATTCTGATGGTAGCAAACCATCTGGTGGCAGTTCAATTCTTGTTAAATCATGTTTACCACAAAGAGAGATCAAATTAAAAACAGACCTACAAGCTGTAGCAGTATCGGTTTCTCTGGATAAAGAAACTACAATTTGCTCTTTATATATTCCACCCTCATTTTCGTTAAAGCCCGAACATCTTGACTCATTGCTGAGTCAACTTCCATCGCCATATCTTTTAGTTGGCGACTTCAATGGTCACAATATTCTATGGGGCTGTAAAGATATCAATAACAGAGGAGCACTTGTTGAAGATTTTATTGCAAAGAGCGATCTTTGCTTGATGAATGATAAATCTTATACTTACCTTCACCCAGCGACAGGTCATTTGTCTTCTTTGGATCTCTCTTTGTGTCACCCATCTCTCTTCTTGGACTATGACTGGTCTGTTCATGATGATCAGTGCGGAAGTGATCACTTCCCTGTTATAATTGAGAGTGTAAACGAACCAGATGAGGACTGTAACCAGAAATGGAAAATGAATAAAGCCGACTGGGAATTATTCCGTAATTTATGTGAAGAAGAGTTATCAGTTGGTCACTTAAATGAATCATCTGACATTGTTTCTAATTTCACAGATAACCTAATTAATATATCAGAACAATGCATTCCAAAGACCTCCACAAATACTAAGAAAAGCAAGCCTTGGTTTAATAATGACTGTAAAGAAGCTATTCAAAAGCGCAAACAGGCTCTAAATAAGTTCTGCAAAAGTCCCACTTCAGAAAAGCTAAACGACGTTAAAGTTTTTAGAGCTAAAGCTCGGCGAACAATCCGAGCTTCCAAACGAAAGTCATGGAGAGAATATGTCTCCAAATTGAACTACAAAACCCCAATTAAAAAGGTTTGGGATATGGTACGAAAAATTTCAGGAAAAACAAAGTCCTCTAGTTTTACACATTTAAATACTGGTTTTGACACAAAAGCTTCAACTAAAAAAGATATTTCAGATACTCTTGGTCACACATTCTTGAGAAATTCATCATCGCGTAATTATTCTGACACTTTTAGAAATTTCAAAAAGGACCAAGAGAAAAGAAATCTTAACTTCAAATCCCTTAATCACGAAGAATACAACACACCTTTTAACTTATCCGAACTCGTTGAAGCCATTGAAAAATCACATGATACGGCAACCGGCCCCGATGAAATTCATTATCAGATGCTTAAGCATCTGCCAAAAAGTTCTCTTACAACACTTTTAGATATCTTTAATAATATTTGGGAAACGGGGGTCTGTCCTGAGAGCTGGCGTGTAGCTACAGTTGTACCAATTCCAAAACCAGGGAAAGATCATGCAGAACCTACAAATTATCGTCCGATAGCTTTGACAAGTTGTTTGTGTAAAACATTGGAGAGAATGATAAACAAGAGATTAGTCTGGTACTTAGAGTCCAACAACCTCATTTCAGAATATCAATCGGGTTTTCGTTCGGAACGTAGTACCAATGACAATTTAATAAGACTAGAAACATTTATACGAGATGCTTTTATTAACAAAGAACACGTAGTGGCTGTCTTTTTCGACTTGGAGAAAGCATATGATACAACATGGCGTTATGGAATATTGAAAGATCTACATAACATTGGCTTAAGAGGAAAACTTCCCAGTTTTATTGAAAGCTTTTTAGGGGAGCGCATGTTTCAGGTGCGTGTGGGGTCTACCCTGTCAGATTTCTATGATCAAGAACAGGGTGTCCCACAGGGTAGTATTCTTTCAACTACGCTATTTAACATCAAAATAAACAATATTGTACAATGTTTGGACGACAAAACTGATTGTTCATTGTATGTTGATGATTTTTGTATATGTTACCGTTCAAAAAATATGAAAACAATTGAAAGAAAGTTACAACAAAATTTAAAAAGAATAGAAGAATGGACTGATAAAAATGGTTTCAAGTTCTCCAAGTCGAAAACGCAGTGTGTTCATTTTTGTAAACTACGGAAGAAACACGAACATCCTTCCCTGTTTTTATACGGATCACAAATTCCTGTTGTTGAAGAAGCCAAATTTCTTGGGGTCATATTTGATCAAAAGTTATCTTTTATTCCACATATTAAATATCTTAAAGCGAAATGCTTAAAAGCTTTGCATCTTTTGAAAGTTTTAGCTCATACAAGTTGGGGAGCAGATCGGTATACTTTATTACATCTTTACCGGTCTTTAATAAGATCTAAATTAGATTATGGGTCTGTTATTTATGGTTCTGCCAGAAAGTCCTATTTAAAATCCTTGGATACTATCCATCACCAAGGCCTTCGTCTGGCCATGGGAGCCTTCCGTACCTCTCCCGTATTAAGCCTTTATGTAGAAGCAGGTGAACCATCTTTAACCTCGCGCAGAGAGAAACTTTCTCTTCAGTATGCTATCAGACTTGCTGCAAATCCATCTAACCCGGCATCCAAAATTTCATTTCCACCTCAATTTGTAGATAAGTATGAAACAAAACCCACAGCAATCAAACCTTTTGGATTACGTATTTTACCACTGCTGGAAAATTCAGGTATCGACCTTAAAAATATTCAAAAACATGAAACCGCCGAAGTTCCATCTTGGTGTATTAAACAACCTTCTATTCTGTTCGACTTACATGATGGAAAAAAATCCGAATCAAATCCAATACTTCTCAAACAAAACTTTCAGGTATTGCAGTCACGTTACAATGATTACCAGCAAGTCTATACTGATGGTTCCAAAGAAGGAGATAAAGTTGGTTGTGCGTATGTTTCTAAAGATACGCACAAAAACATGCGCCTTCCAGATGGTTCATCTATTTTTACAGCTGAAGCCAAAGCAATAGACCTAGCTTTAGATTTTATCAGTTCTTCAACAATTCAAAAAGCAATTATATTTTCTGATTCACTTTCTGTGCTTAAGGCTTTAGACCATTCATCATCTAAAAATCCTCAAATTCAAAAATTGATCGAAAAACATCATGAAATTTCTAAAACACACCAAATCTTGTTTTGTTGGCTTCCGAGCCATATTGGCATTGTCGGCAATGAATATGCTGACAAGAAAGCAAAGGAATCGCTCAATCTTGATCCATCTGTTTTTAAAATTCCTTTTAATAATTTTAAACCATTTATCAACCGATACATCTTGTTGTCGGAATGGCAAGGCGAATGGGACCGTGCAATAAATAACAAACTCCATGCCATTAAACCTGTCGTTAGTACAAAATGCTCTCCTCCACAGTTTTCCAGAAAAGAGGACGTAGTATTAACACGACTGCGCATCGGCCATACTAGAGTTACTCATTCTTATATTTTTAATGGTGATGATCAACCTTCTTGTGTAGGTTGTGATCAGCCATTCACTGTGAAACATATCTTAATTGACTGTGTTGACTTTTCACCCTCACGTTTTTTATATTTCAAAGCTGACACTTTGCAACAACTGTTTCGAGATGTACCTGTTGATAACATTATTTTATTCTTAAAAGAAATTGGTCTTTTTCATAAGATTTAACTGTTTCAGATTTTTATACATTATCATTCTGACTTGTTACTTTTAATATCGTCATAATTATTCATGCCGTTTAACCATTAACCGACTGACGCTTATGACCCACAAAGAGGGTTGACGCGTCGTTAAACACGAAATCATCATCATCATCAACATATCTTAATTGACTGTGTTGACTTTTCACCCTCACGTATTTTATATTTCAAAGCTGACACTTTACAACAACTGTTTCGAGATGTACCTGTTGATAATATTATTTTATTCTTAAAAGAAATTGGACTTTTTCATAAGATTTAACTGTTTCAGATTTTTATACATTATCATTCTGACTTTTTACTTTTAATATCATCATAATTATTCATGCCGTTTAACCATTAACCGTTTGACGCTTATGACCCACAAAGAGGGTTTACGCGTCGTTAAACACGAAATCATCATCATCGAGCCTCGCTCGGGTCATATGTGAGACGCCAAGTTCTGCAACGGAAGGTCAGATGGTTTTTCTCCGGGTACTCCGGTTTTCGTCCACCTCTGATTAACGATCGGCTCGATATAAGTGAAATAATCTTGAAAGGGCCGTAAAACCAAAAAAAAATCCCTGTCGCCCAATGAAACCAATAGGGTTTATATGAATGGGCGGCCCGACTCGCACCGCTTTGCCTGGGCAGGCTTGGATCCTTTAGGCGGTTTACCAATACTCCTAAGCGGTCGGTTTAAGCTCTGCCTGGCACCATCATGCAGCCAACCTATTTCTTCAAGCCCCGCCATGGGAGCCGAGCAAGAACTTTTTAATACCGAAACAAAAGAGAAACACTATCCATATTCGCACCGCCCATCGGGGCTTGAAGAAATATATGGGCTGCATAATGCTTCCACGCAGAGCTGTAACTGACCCGCAAACGAGTACTGGTAAACAGCTTAGAAGATCTAAGCCTGGGCAAGCAAAGCGATGCGAGTCCGTCCATATGTTTCACTGGGCGACAGGGCTTGAGAAGTCATTTCATCTCAATGTCTGGTAAAAGTCCCACAAAATTGTTATCAACGTCTCCAAAATGACCTTTACAGTGTTGAAGGGGACGTTAAACCTCAAACCAAACAACCCCCCAGGTATTAGACTTCCTGCCTTGCCGTGGCCCTGGGGGCTCAATTCCCACTGGGCACATTGCCGCTGTGGTCTCTGTGCCCACTGGGAAGAGCTAAAGGAAGTACCACCCGTTTGCCGTGGGTGGCGTCCTGTAAGCCGGAAGAAGGGATCCTGGAGGTTGAGGGTTACCTGAGGTGGCGGTGCTTCAGGTACCCAACACGCCTCTTTGGCCTGGCTTTTCGGTGTAGACGGGTGGCCGTGCGGTCCGGCACGGTCAATCGGCTGGTCGTGCCGAGCCCTAGAGATACCGCTTTGCTTTCTCTTCAACTCTTTTTGTATCTTTCCTGATACCAACCATATGCCCATTTACCTTACCCTTTTCTGTCTTTTTATCTCTAGAAGGCGGTGGCTAAACGGATCAATCGTGTAGGCATTTTGTTTATGCGAGTATATCTCACGTGTATCTCTAACACCTGCGAGTTGGATAACCACTCCATTATGGTGTTCCCTTGTAGGGCTCCACGGAGGGCGGAGAGCACTTGGGACGAAACTAGAAATTTTTCCTTATGCCTCATGGAAAAAAACATAACCGCAACGCAGCTAAACGTAAAAAAGACGAGGATTCATCCGGAACGGATGAACCCAGTCAACAGTCAAGTCAGCAGTCTCAGCATTCTACTCAACAGTCTAGTCAGCAGTCTGCAGCACCAAAGTCAACCAATTTTCCACGTTTCTTGGTAATGACCTCCAGTGACGATGCACGCACTGTGTCCAGTTTATCACCATTCGTGATAGAAAAAAGCATAGTGTCCATTGCCGGACATCCCAAAAGCATATAAAAGCTTAAGTCAGGTGACCTTTTATTAGAAGTCGAGAGAGAACAGCAGGTGAAAAGCCTGCTTGGTACCACAAAGCTCTTCGATCTCAAGGTCAAGGTTGTTCTGCACAACACTCTTAATTCATGTAAAGGTGTCATCCGCAGCCCAGAGCTGCGTCCATGTACTGATGCAGAGATCATTGACAACTTGAGATCTGAGGGCGTCATTGGCGTACGTAACATCCAAGTTCGTAGAGGTGGTGTATTGAGGCCAACAGGTACTTACGTGTTGACTTTCAATACACCAGTTCTGCCCAAGAAAATCAAAGTAGCTTACCTTTCAGTTAACGTAGAGGTGTATATACCAAACCCTCTCAGATGTTACTCGTGTCAGGTTTTTGGCCACCACGAAAGCAGATGTCAGAAGAAGCAACTCTGTCCAAATTGTGGTGAAGAAAAGCATGTCGATAACCATCAAAACTGTAAGAATGAGGCCAAATGCGTCAATTGTGGTGGCAAGCATGCTGTTTTCTCTCGAGATTGTCCGGCATGGAAAAAAGAAAAAGAAATACTTACTGTCAAATACCAAAGGGGGTTAACATTCCCAGAAGCACGGAAAATGGTTGACGAGCGATACACAACACCAACGACCAGTTACGCCAGCATCACAAAGGGTGCTGGTGTACAAGTTTCTACCTCCGCAACGCAGACTGTTGAATCATGCATAGCTGAACTGAAAAAATCTGGTGCATGGAGTAAATCCACTCCAGCACCACAAAGTTCAACCAAATTATCAAATGGCGCAATCCAGGTTGCTTCGGATCGGTCGACAGCGACCGTACCGAAGCCAGCGCCACATGCAAAAGAGAAACTCGACTCGGGTCGAACTAATAAAGGATCGGAAGATCCGAAAAAAAACAATTGTCTCAAAAACAGACAGACAACGTAAAATGGAAAGAGACAATATAAGATTCCAGAACAGATTCGGATCTTTGAGTGACAGTGATATGGAGTTCGCTGAAACTCCATCATCACCAAGTGGCAATAACAGATCGAGGTCAGCAACACCACGAGCTGGTGGTAGCAGATCTATATCACCAATTGCAGCTCCAATATAGTTTCTAGTCTTAATCTCTTCAAATAATGGATTTAAAACACAAAATAATACAATGGAATTGTCGAGGTCTTAAATCAAATTATAATGAACTCTTATTACTTATTTCGTTATTAAACCCGTCGATTTTTTGTTTGCAAGAAACTTTTTTAAAAACTGATGACAACCTTGATGTCAGGGGTTTCAATACATACAACTATATCTATTCTGATGGTAACAAACCATCTGGTGGCAGTTCAATTCTTGTTAAATCATGTTTACCACAAAGAGAGATCAAATTAAAAACAGACCTACAAGCTGTAGCAGTATCGGTTTCTCTGGATAAAGAAAGTAGAAGTAAAACAAAGATCAGGAATTGATACAATTAACTTACTCCACCCATAAAAGACACCAAAAGGGAAAGAAATACAAACATTAAGCGACCAGACCATAATGGAAACCTAAACAAAGGAAGGCCATAAGGACAGTTACTTTCCCACAAAATGGCCATATGGTCATCCGAAACTAAAAGACACAAGTGATACACACAGTAAGTAACAAACAACAACATAAAATAAATCGCCACAGAAGAGCCGCCTTGGAACGGTCAGTGGAAGATTTCCAAAGACCTCCACAATGCATTCCAAAGACCTCCACAAACTACAATATGCTCTTTATATATTCCACCCTCATTTTCTTTAAAGCCCGAACATCTTGACTCATTGCTGAGTCAGCTTCCATCTCCATATCTTTTAGTTGGCGACTTCAATGGTCACAATATTCTATGGGGCTGTAAAGATATCAATAACAGAGGAGCACTTGTTGAAGATTTTATTGCAAAGAGCGATCTTTGCTTGATGAATGATAAATCTTATACTTACCTTCACCCAGCGACAGGTCATTTGTCTTCTTTAGATCTCTCTTTGTGTCACCCATCTCTCTTCTTGGACTATGACTGGTCTGTTCATGATGATCAGTGCGGAAGTGATCACTTCCCTGTTATAATTGAGAGCGTAAACGAACAAGATGAGGACTGTAACCAGAAATGGAAAATGAATAAAGCCGACTGGGAATTATTCCGTAATTTATGTGAAGAAGAGTTATCAGTTGGTCACTTAAATGAATCATCTGACATTGTTTCTGATTTCACAGATAAACTAATTAATATATCAGAACAATGCATTCCAAAGACCTCCACAAATACTAAGAAAAGCAAGCCTTGGTTTAATAATGACTGTAAAGAAGCTATTCAAAAGCGCAAACAGGCTCTAAATAAGTTCTGCAAAAGTCCCACTTCAGAAAAGCTAAACGACGTTAAAGTTTTTAGAGCTAAAGCTCGGCGAACAATCCGAGCTTCCAAACGAAAGTCATGGAGAGAATATGTCTCCAAATTGAACTACAAAACCCCCATTAAAAAGGTTTGGGATATGGTACGAAAAATTTCAGGAAAAACAAAGTCCTCTAGTTTTACACATTTAAATACTGGTTTTGACACAAAAGCTTCAACTAAAAAAGATATTTCAGATACTCTTGGTCACACATTCTTGAGAAATTCATCATCGCGTAATTATTCTGACACTTTTAGAAATTTCAAAAAGGACCAAGAGAAAAGAAATCTTAACTTCAAATCCCTTAATCACGAAGAATACAACACACCTTTTAACTTATCCGAACTCGTTGAAGCCATTGAAAAATCACATGATACGGCAACCGGCCCCGATGAAATTCATTATCAGATGCTTAAGCATCTGCCAAAAAGTTCTCTTACAACACTTTTAGATATCTTTAATAATATTTGGGAAACGGGGGTCTGTCCTGAGAGCTGGCGTGTAGCTACAGTTGTACCAATTCCAAAACCAGGGAAAGATCATGCAGAACCTACAAATTATCGTCCGATAGCTTTGACAAGTTGTTTGTGTAAAACATTGGAGAGAATGATAAACAAGAGATTAGTCTGGTACTTAGAGTCCAACAACCTCATTTCAGAATATCAATCGGGTTTTCGTTCGGAACGTAGTACCAATGACAATTTAATAAGACTAGAAACATTTATACGAGATGCTTTTATTAACAAAGAACACGTAGTGGCTGTCTTTTTCGACTTGGAGAAAGCATATGATACAACATGGCGTTATGGAATATTGAAAGATCTACATAACATTGGCTTAAGAGGAAAACTTCCCAGTTTTATTGAAAGCTTTTTAGGGGAGCGCATGTTTCAGGTGCGTGTGGGGTCTACCCTGTCAGATTTCTATGATCAAGAACAGGGTGTCCCACAGGGTAGTATTCTTTCAACTACGCTATTTAACATCAAAATAAACAATATTGTACAATGTTTGGACGACAAAACTGATTGTTCATTGTATGTTGATGATTTTTGTATATGTTACCGTTCAAAAAATATGAAAACCATTGAAAGAAAGTTACAACAAAATTTAAAAAGAATAGAAGAATGGACTGATAAAAATGGTTTCAAGTTCTCCAAGTCGAAAACGCAGTGTGTTCATTTTTGTAAACTACGGAAGAAACACGAACATCCTTCCCTGTTTTTATACGGATCACAAATTCCTGTTGTTGAAGAAGCCAAATTTCTTGGGGTCATATTTGATCAAAAGTTATCTTTTATTCCACATATTAAATATCTTAAAGCGAAATGCTTAAAAGCTTTGCATCTTTTGAAAGTTTTAGCTCATACAAGTTGGGGAGCAGATCGGTATACTTTATTACATCTTTACCGGTCTTTAATAAGATCTAAATTAGATTATGGGTCTGTTATTTATGGTTCTGCCAGAAAGTCCTATTTAAAATCCTTGGATACTATCCATCACCAAGGCCTTCGTCTGGCCATGGGAGCCTTCCGTACCTCTCCCGTATTAAGCCTTTATGTAGAAGCAGGTGAACCATCTTTAACCTCGCGCAGAGAGAAACTTTCTCTTCAGTATGCTATCAGACTTGCTGCAAATCCATCTAACCCGGCATCCAAAATTTCATTTCCACCTCAATTTGTAGATAAGTATGAAACAAAACCCACAGCAATCAAACCTTTTGGATTACGTATTTTACCACTGCTGGAAAATTCAGGTATCGACCTTAAAAATATTCAAAAACATGAAACCGCCGAAGTTCCATCTTGGTGTATTAAACAACCTTCTATTCTGTTCGACTTACATGATGGAAAAAATCCGAATCAAATCCAATACTTCTCAAACAAAACTTTCAGGTACTGCAGTCACGTTACAATGATTACCAGCAAGTCTATACTGATGGTTCCAAAGAAGGAGATAAAGTTGGTTGTGCGTATGTTTCTAAAGATACGCACAAAACCATGCGCCTTCCAGATGGTTCATCTATTTTTACAGCTGAAGCCAAAGCAATAGACCTAGCTTTAGATTTTATCAGTTCTTCAATAATTCAAAAAGCAATTATATTTTCTGATTCACTTTCTGTCCTTAAGGCTTTAGACCATTCATCATCTAAAAATCCTCAAATTCAAAAATTGATCGAAAAACATCATGAAATTTCTAAAACACACCAAATCTTGTTTTGTTGGCTTCCGAGCCATATTGGCATTGTCGGCAATGAATATGCTGACAAGAAAGCAAAGGAATCGCTCAATCTTGATCCATCTGTTTTTAAAATTCCTTTTAATAATTTTAAACCATTTATCAACCGATACATCTTGTCGGAATGGCAAGGCGAATGGGACCATGCAATAAATAACAAACTCCATGCCATTAAACCTGTCGTTAGTACAAAATGCTCTCCTCCACAGTTTTCCAGAAAAGAGGACGTAGTATTAACACGACTGCGCATCGGCCATACTAGAGTTACTCATTCTTATATTTTTAATGGTGATGATCAACCTTCTTGTGTAGGTTGTGATCAGCCATTCACTGTGAAACATATCTTAATTGACTGTGTTGACTTTTCACCCTCACGTATTTTATATTTCAAAGCTGACACTTTGCAACAACTGTTTCGAGATGTACCTGTTGATAACATTATTTTATTCTTAAAAGAAATTGGTCTTTTTCATAAGATTTAACTGTTTCAGATTTTTATACATTATCATTCTGACTGCTTACTTTTAATATCGTCATAATTATTCATGCCGTTTAACCATTAACCGACTGACGCTTATGACCCACCAAGAGGGTTGACGCGTCGTTAAACACGAAATCATCATCATCATCAAACCAAACAAACAAACGTGCACCAGGACCTTTCTACTCACTGATACTGGGATCGGCCACATTTTACCATTACTTGCAGATTTACAGCACACATCAATCTTGCAATTACGGTAGAGGTCTTAACCTGCACAGCGCTGGCCTCGGTAGCTCAGTCGGATGCGCGTCTGACTGCTGATCATGGGGAAGCAGGTTCGATACCTGCCGGGGTCGGCAATATTCTTTCGCGGGGATTGATCATGAAATCTTTCCTACGGTCATTCTCTCCATTCCGCTGGCTCAAGAAGGGCAGTTGTCAGTTTCTGGCGAAAGAATGTGCACTCTCCTGGTTACCTCTTACGTATAAGCCTGCCCAGGAAAAGTAAACTGACAGGCTCAAAAACGGCCTTAATAGTGTTGACTTGGCCGTAAACCCCAAAACAAACAAACAGTTAACCTGCATAGGGGATGACTCTCCCTGAACAGGGCGCCTCCAGTTTGTTTGTTTGATTTGAGGTTTAACGTCCCCGTCAGCACTTTAAAGGTCATTTTGGAGACGTTGCTTCCAATTTTGTGGGACTTTTACCCGACATTGAGATGAAATGACATCTCAAGCCCTGTCGCCCAATGAAACCCATAGGGTTTATTAGCATGGGCGGTCCGCCTCGCACCGCGGTTCCTGGACAGGCTTAGATCCTCTAAGCGGTTTACCAGTACTAGTGTGCGGGCCGGATTCAGCTCTGCGTGGAAGCATCATGCAGCCCATATATTTCTTCAAGCCCCTATGGGCGGGGGCCGGTGCCTCCAGTTAAACGTTCCGATCCATAGGGCGGTGCGCATTTTGACATTCATCGCTGTAAATGATGTTCAGACACCGAAATAATCCTCGCCGGGTCGAACCGAGGGCCTCTGGCATCTGAGTCTAGTGCACTAACCACTCTGGGCTTAACCACTGAGCTGTCACGCTCAGTTTATTACATAAACTCCAGGTTTGCAGGATGAGACTCTGCACAGTAATCGGCTCTTTCGCTGTACATTGGGCCGTTCTCCCTGCTCGGGGGTGGGGGGGTCATGTGAGTACCAGCTGATAGCAAGCCGGCGGAATGAACAACTGACAGCGCATAAATGTCATCCTACTAGATTTCAGTAAAGCCTTTCACGAGGTTCCGCACAATTTCATTGCTGATGGATACCAGAAAGTCGTAATTGATGATTTCTTCGTCTGCGCCCGTTACTTCTGCTGTTCCACAGAGTATAGTGCTCGGCACTCTCCTCTTCCTCATATACATCAACGACTTGCCACCACGCGTCTCCCCTGTTCGCTGATCACTGCCTGTTGTACCGAGTTGCTGTCGCTCAAGAGGACTTTAATCATTTACAAGCATGGGAGAGAGACTGATAGATGCGTTTTCACCCAGACAAGACTTAGTCTGAGTACATCAGAATCGGCAACAAAAGCAAGATAATGGAGTCATCATACAACATCCATTGCCAGAAGTAAAGCAAAAAACCTGGCTATAGACAGTACACTGGTGTGAAATAGTCACACTGACATGCTTAGACTAGCTTCTAGTCGGATATCATATTTTAAAGTTAATAAGTAATATTCTTCTACCCCTTATTTGATCTTGGGAAGATATACTCTGACTAAAATGCCAGTTTGCCTTATCAGTTGTTGTTCGGTAAGGGGTACAGAAAGGCAATAAACATTTCATGACTGTAGCTGTAATCAATCATTTACTAAGGATCTTGCGAGGTAAAATTCGCATTGTACTAGACCTTGGTGTCTGAGACAAGATTAAAGTCTAACAAGGTTTCATATGTGATAAAAACACACATGAAGGTTGGTAATTGGTAAATATGACATCAAGGTCTAGTAGCTAGACTATGACATGCTATCTACGACAGACAGCCAGACATTTGCTTTCCTATCCTACGCAGGAATCTCTCTGCATGCCCAAAGGACATCAAGGCAACAGCATACAAGTCACTAGTTAGACCTAAACTAGAATATGCTGCCACCCCCTGGGACCCCTACAAACCAACTAGTCCAGTTCAATCGCAATCTTCCGCTCACATCGTCTATCTTACTGATCATATGCATATTGGAAATGAAAAAAGGGAGGTTGGTAAAACCTAGTATTCCTTGAATTTCTCGAATCAAGGTCTGCTTTAATTAAGGAAATTTCGTAATCCCGGATCGTTTTGTTATTGACGAAGAGCTCTGTGTGAATGATCCATGTCCCTGTCTTGAGATAGATATAAGAGCTTTATTTGTTTAACCGTCATGCATGATGGCTTACAAAAGTATTTAGGCTGATGAAATAATTATATATATTTATTCGCTATCTATCTATCTATCTATGTATGTATCAAAATGTTAAACAATCTGTCTACATGTGCAATTTATTAAAGTAAAGACTCATGTGGACAACTTTCAGATGGTTAGAAAAGTAGTTGTGTATAAGAATGAAACGTCTGCTTTATAATGCAGTTTTCTTTCAAAAAACAAAATACAGAGGAGTACGGCAACTTGGATTTTTCAAGTACGGCAACTTGGATTTTTTTTAAGTATGGCAACTTGGAAAAAAATGCTGAATTAACTGTACGGTTACTTGCGTCACAAAATTGCAAATTTGGAAACTACTGACACCATTTTGACATCGTTTGGAAGGAAAGGCCGTGGTTATTATCATGTTTGGTTTCATCACATAGGGATCGATTATAATGCTAGTGCTGATCGTAAATCAATCTATTTTTGCATGAAACAGATGGAGATGTGAAATCTACACCAGGAACATATTTACTTTTGAGAATTCTTTGTCGTTGCTTTCGCTTTGTTTCATTACTGAAAATACTTTGGAAGAAAGTCTGTCCCCTATTGGTCTATTCAACGGAAGGAACTTTCCTTTCGTGATGGGAAGTTTTTCTTTCTTTTTTCTTTTTGTTGTTTTTGTTTACGAAATAAAGTTTGTTTTTCAGTGAGCTGAAATAGTTTCTACTTCGTTCTTGTGAAACTTACAACTAGAATAGACGTTAGTTTATGCTTTGAGAAGTGTTTATTCCTTTGACGAGAGTTTATTCAAACGAAGGTCCTGTAATATGCATACTATACTACAGTTATTTAAGATTATGAGTGAGGCCATTATTATTATTATTATTATTATTATTATTATTATTTTTTGCATTACGAAAACATGCCTATTCAAATAAATTGAACATATTTCCACCAAAAAAAAAATGAAAATGTTCAGATAAAAGATTCTGCTATTTTTCATAATTCAGCTCAAAACATAGATTTTGGGTACTCGTTGGAACCGTCTCGACCAGGCGGTTTCTGACGAGTACCAAAAATCTATGTTTTGGGCAGAAATGCGAAAAATAATGTACACCCCTACAAACCCCATTCTACTGGATTAAAGTGGAGTTTAAGAGGGTCAAAATTGCATAGGCATGTTTTCATGATGGTCTTCTGTTTTTTTTTTTTTGTTTTTTTTTTTTTGTTTTTTTTTTTCCAAATCGGCCACGTGCACACATGTTGCAATTTTTATCTTGTATATTCTAACCATTTCACATTTGTACGGTTTAGTAACACCACAGACAACAAAAAGCTACTTTAAAGAAGGTGATTTAAGGTTCCTCAATACAGTTATTTCACTACATTTGAGGTACTGAAAAAATCATATTTGCAAATAGTTACCCAAACAGATTTTTCATCAGATGGTAGTCCATGTAAATGTAAGAATATGAAAGCAAAATATTTTTATTGGAAAGTCACCATGTTAGTAATTTATTGCATTTTTCCATGGTTTTGCAAAAATGATATCTTAATCCACAGAACAAAAAAGTGTATTACAAAAATGTGTAAAATACAATCATAGAATTGTGGCTAAAGGTTGCCTTTAGGCACTGCAAGAGTGGAATTTCAAGTAAAATACCTAAATAGTACTGAAAATTAATGATTCCTCCCCCACCCCCAAAAAATGTAATTATTTCACCTGGTACTATTTTTAAATTCAGTGTATGGTAGCCAAAAATGACCAGTTCTACCAAGTTGGCAGTAAGATCACTGATTGGGTTGAGGTGTTGCAATCTTTTGCATTTAGCTTGTAAAATGATTGACCTTCTTTGGTGCTTTTAGTATTTCATTTTATATATTTCATTCATGCAATTTATAACAATTTATGAATCACTGCACCAAAGTGTCACTGTATTATTGATTGTGTTTACTGGGTGGGTGATTTGATACTGGAATAAAATCCAAAACCAAAAAAAAAAAATAATAAGATAAAAACAGTTTATCCCCATATTTGAACTGAAAGAATGAAAGCAGCCTGTTCAGCACCAGGATTTTTGTGCAAAAGGCTTCTGATCACTTCCAATAACTGCTATGCTATAGCAGTGATTTTTACCCATTGATTTGTTACATCAGAATCAGAATTGTTACTGGTGACACGTCAAATGACATTCATACACCAGGACCTGTGATATGAGAAGTTAGTCCCTAGCTCTAACCAAAGATGTAAACTTAGCTACACAATCATCAGCACCTTCCGCCGTCGAAATAATAGAATCCGGAAGGGCATTCCAATCTCTAATGGTTCGGGGGAAGAACGATTCTTTATAAATATCCGTTCTTGCAGTAAGGGTCTGAAACGTCATTGAATGGTGCTGTCTACAGTGCCTAGCCGGGGCAACAAGGTCATCTGTTGAAATGCTGGCAGCACCCTTTAGACCTTTGTATAAGAGTATGAGCCTACTGTCTCTTCTCCTTTTCTTGAGAGACTCCCATCTTAATTTTCCTAGAATTCCAGTCATGCTCCCAGTTTCAAAGCAGTAATTTCCAGTTACAAATCTAACCGCTCTATTCTGAACTTTTTCAATTTCTTCATTTAGGACCACTCCACTTGGGTCCCAGATGCAACTACCATATTCCAAGATTGGGCGAACAAGTCCCCTGTATGCTGTCTCTTTCACATCCTGGGGACACTGATGAAGATTTCGCCTCAGGAATTCAAGAGTTCTATTCGCCTTTGTACACATATTGCTAATGTGTGTATTCCATCTCAAATCGTAAGTGATTGTCACACCAATGTATTTAATGGAATTCACATTTTCGAGGACCGTTCCCTCTAAAGTGTAAGAAGCCTCAACTTTATTAGATCTCTTCCTTGTTATCTGCATAATATTGCATTTAACTGGCTGAAATCTCATGCCCCATTTTCGGGCCCAACATCCTAATCCATCTATGTCAGCCTGAAGTTTCAGTGAGTCATCTGTATCTCTAATTTCCCGGTAACAAACACAGTCATCTGCGAAAAGTCTTATTTCTGAGTCAATGTCAGAGGAAATATCATTGATGTACAGGGAGAACAATAGAGGACCAAGAACAGTCCCTTGTGGGACTCCAGACAAAACTGGCGCCCATACTGAAGATTCACCATTAACAACAACACGCTGTTTTCTGTTCACATGAGTCACCATAAACAAATAATTGATGTTTGGACATATTTATCTAATCTATTTAATGATCTGTTGTGTCACCTACTTACCAATGTGCGGGTTGGTAAAATTTCATAGAAGCCCAATGCTTTTAATATGTTTTGCTGAAAGAAGTTAAAAAAGAAATCTACCCTTTTCAACTTGTTTACTTGGGAACAGGGGTGAACAGCACAAACAGGACAATGTTACACGTAGAAACTAGTTCAGAAATGAAGGCATACTATTCATGAATTAACGAACAAATTATGTTAGAAAGTACGTGAATATTATGTTTTAAATTTAAAGCAATGGTGTACTATTGTTTTTTGGGGGGAAATTAGTTCCAAGGCGTATGAATACGTTTTTGCATTTGGCAAGATGGAAATCTCTTCAATTTGACAGCTACACTAATTTATCAGTGATGACAGGCTTCCAAGATAGGCGATTTCATTATGGTATACGCAGGAAGAAGGCTACATAGCTGACTTTTCAAGGTATTTTCATTGATGATGGAGAAAATAAAATGTGGAAGGCATAATTGATGAAATCTCAGCATTTCAGATTTACCACAAGAAAAGGAGATGATGGTGCCCATCGAGAATAAACATGTCAAAAAAATCTGGTTTTCAATTCTGGTAGCCTTTTTGATAGAAAGCTTTGTCCGAGTCGTTGGTATTTGATGTGAACTATTGATCTGCAGCTGTTTTAGTAACTTTTAAAAAGTCTATAAAGCGGTTTCCTTTTTTCCTGGTAAAAGTGAAAAATACAAAATTTCATTTATTTTCAAAGGCACAGGGATGTTGCTAATGCAAGAAAGTACTTGCTGTAATAACCGTTTATACCTCCAAACCTTTTTCTTGTGGGACATGGATTTTTAAACGGAAATCAAGATTATATTTTGGGGAAAATCAACTTGCAAATCTTTCATTTATATTTTTCTTGTGCAAATGTATTGAGGAAACTTAAGATGTCCTGAGATAAAAGTACTTTCATAAATTTCTTTTCCGTTCACAAAAGGTTACTTTCGCTGTAATATAAAGGGCAGCTAAAATAATTTTCATCCTAGTTGTAATCTAAAACTGTTAGTTTAACACTTAAATACCAGCATTTTAAACAAGAAGTGCAGATCTGGTAAAACGCATCATTATGCCGCCTTTCTATGTTTGGATTCCATGTCCCAGTGAGATTCTATGATGGGGCGGTCAAAGTCCCTCTGGAGGGTGACCGAATAATCAGGGAGAATTATGGTCAGGTACACCCCAGTGTCACCAGCAAATAGGCGAACCCGGGACCACACATTGTCGGGTAGGTCGTTAAGGTATAATAACAATAATATTGTGCCTAGAACTGATCCTTGTGGTACACCTGAAGTAACTGGAACCTCATCTGAGTACTCACATTCAAGTGCAACTGTCTGACTTCTCTCAATCAGAAAAGACTTAATTCACTGGATAGTTAATCCATGTACCAGTAGCTTGCGAAGAAGCTTCATGTGATTCACCTAGCCAAAGGTCATGCTAAACCCAAGATAAGATCTATTTGTTGACCATTTAATCATGATCTGGTAAGGTCATAAACAAGCAGAATCACATGAGTGTCACAAGATCTGCGCTCCCAGGCTGTTGAGTATTTTGTGATCATAAGGTATGTCCAAACCAAATCTTATGCTGCGAAATTTAGTTTCAACCTACAAAAATACATTTTTTGAAGGATTTTCTGCTTGTCGGAATTTTGTAAACCTGTCCCCGTAGAAAACCTAAAGCAAATTCTTATATGCCCATTATGACATAAAGACCACATTGGTAATGGGAAATTGTTTTTAAGAAATAGGTGCGATATGGGCATAAGAGCAATTTACGATCTTACTAGTGAGGAAGTGGTATTTTATAGTTTTGAACAGTTAAAGGCGAAATATGATATAAGGGCCACATTTTTAGACTACCACCATGTAGTAAATAGTATTTCTCAAGTATGAAAAGATCAAATTCACATGAATCGTGTATTTGCTGTTAAATTTAAACAAAATGTAGTTTGTAACATATACTTTCAAGACTTGATTAGTTCAAAGAAGGGGAGTAGACTATTTATGATATTTTGGTTAGAGTAAACGAATACATTACACAAACAAAATGGCAAACGGAGATAGGAGATAAAGTGGAAAAAGAGCATTAAAGACATTTCACGAGACAAAACTACGCGACTTTCAATACAAAATCAATAATAAAAATTTAGTAACACATTCATTTCTATTTAAAATTAATAAAATCAGGGTCTGGTCGGGCTCATCGGAGTCTAACTGTTGGTTTTCTTTTGCTCCAGCATTTCAGTGGTTTCTTGCTGTCGAGTCCTCACCGTTGTCTCACCTCTGTGGTTCTTTGATTTTTGTGTTCACGGAGATGTTGCACTGATGAGTTAGGAGGCCTTCATGCGGACTGAACAAATTATTTGTCTAAATCGCGACGGAAGTAAGGGCGAGGATTGTGGCCACGTAAAATCGATTTAAGCCCCCCCCCCCCCAGTGGAAATCTTCCACTGACCGTTCCAAGGCGGCTCTTCTGTGGCGATTTATTTATGTTGTTGTTTGTTACTTACTGTGTGTATCACTTGTGTCTTTTAATTTTGGATGGCCATATGGCCATTTTGTGGGAAAGTAACTGTCCTTATGGCCTTCCTTTGTTTAGGTTTCCATTATGGTCTGGTCGCTTAATGTTTGTATTTCTTTCCCTTTGGTGTCTTTTATGGGTGGAGTAAGTTAATTGTATCAATTCCTGATCTTTGTTTTACTTCTACTTTGTAGTTACTGTAATGAACAACCAGAAAAAATCCATTATTTATTTCTTAGATGCCCAAAAGTAAGAACGTTTTACACTGAACTTTAATCATGGTTGACCACAAATGTAAATCCAGAAATATCGCTAGAGGATCGTAAAATACTATTTTCACACGGTGGTAAAGCAGAAGTGGTCACCCCCAGGTATTAGACTTCTTGCCTTGCCGTGGCCCTGGGGGCTCAATTCTCACTGGGCACATTGCTGCTGTGGCCTTGTGCCCACTGGGAAGAGCTAAAGGAAGTACCACCCGTTTGCCGTGGGTGGCGTCCCGTAAGCCGGATGAAGGGGTCCTGGAGGTTGAGGGTTACTGGAGTTCAGTGCTCCAGGTACCCAACACACC
The DNA here is from genome assembly GCA_963580285.1 of Lucinisca nassula. Classification (NCBI taxonomy): domain Eukaryota; kingdom Metazoa; phylum Mollusca; class Bivalvia; order Lucinida; family Lucinidae; genus Lucinisca; species Lucinisca nassula. The sequence continues at coordinate 94,897,420 of OY757020.1, read as the reverse complement.
TCTTTGGCCTGGATTTCGGTAAGACGGGCGGTCGTGCGGTCCGGCACGGTCAATCGGCTGGTCGTGCCAAGCCCTAGGAATAACCTTTTACTTTCTCTTCCTTGTCTTTTGTATCATCCTGAATACCCACCGTTTGCTCATAAAGTCTTTTTCACAACCTTTTTCATTTCTAGAAGGCGGCGGCCAAACGGACCAATCGTGCAGCTCTTAGCTCGTACGAGTATATCTTCTGTGTATCTCTAACACTTGAGGTAGGAAATCCACTCACAAAAAGTGTTCCCTTGTAGGGCTCCGTGGAGGGCGGAGAACACAGAAGACGAATTATAAAATACTTTCATCATGGTGAAAGATAAAAAAAGAAAGAAACCTGCCCAAGACACATCAGATGCTGACATATCGGACAACGGCGACATAACAATATCAAATGACACGAAGACACAAAATTTTCCGCGTTTCATCCTGATAGAAAGTACAACAGAAAATCAGTCAATTACATCACTATCTCCTTTCGTTATACAAAAAGTAATTTTCGGAATAGCCGGTGAACCAGAAAATATTAAAAAACTATATAGGTCAAATCAGCTTCTCGTTGAGGTGAGTAAAAAATCGCATGCCGAGAATCTCCTTAGAACCACAGAATTTCATAACATCAAGGTGCGAGTAACACCTCATGCCTCGCTGAATTCTTCAAAGGGGGTAATTCGTTGCCCAGATTTGAGGAATTCTAGCGAGGAGGAGATTCTCGAAGGTACTCGCTCTCAAGGAGTTACAGCTGTAAAACGCTTTAAGATCAAAAGAAATGGCGAACTCAAAGATACGAATACATTTGTTTTTACCTTTAACACACCGGTACTACCAACAACAATAAAAGTTGCATACTTTAGAGTTAGCGTTGAGATTTACAAACCAAATCCGTTACGCTGCCACAATTGCCAGAGATATGGCCACCACGAGAACAGGTGTACAAAAGACCCTCTCTGTGCTAATTGTGGCGAACCGGCAAACCATACAGAACAAAACTGTAAGAAAGCGCCCAAATGCGTTAACTGCGGTGACAAACACAGCGCTAACTCTAAAGAGTGCAACGTCTGGCACAAAGAAAAGGAAATTTTGACGGTAAAATACACACGCAACATAACGTTCCCAGAAGCGCGGAAAATAGTCGAGTCTCCGACCCCTATTCCCGGTGTCAGCTATGCCAGCGTCGCACAGTCACCTACGAAAAAGGTACCTGTTGAAGATGCTGTCATTCAAACAGATCCGATTCCTGGCCTAGCACCTTTAGAAAAATTGAAACCAAAAAGCAAAACTGAAAATCAAACGAACAGTCTCAAAATTCAAACACCAACTCCACAGCCAATGAAAGACAATAAATCAGAGAAATTACTAAAAAACGCTACCTTGGAAATGATGAAAAACGATTTAAAAAAACAGCAACAAAAACAACAAACATCTCAAAAACAAACAGACAGACAACGCAAAATGGAAAGAGATAGTATAAAATATCAGAACAGATTCGGATCTTTGAGTGACAGTGATATGGAGTTCACTGATACTCCATCACCTCGAAGTAACAGATCGAGGTCAACAACACCAGGAAGTAATAATAGATCGATATCACCAATTGCAGCTCCAAAATAGTTTCTAGTCTTAATCTCTCCAAAAATGGATTTAAAACACAAAATAATACAATGGAATTGTCGAGGTCTTAAATCAAATTATAATGAACTCTTATTACTTATATCTTTATTAAACCCGTCGGTTTTTTGTTTGCAAGAAACCTTTATAAAAACAGATGACAACATTGATGTCAGGGGTTTCAATACATATAACTATATCTATTCTGATGGTAACAAACCATCTGGTGGCAGTTCAATTTTAGTTAAATCATGTTTACCACAAAGAGAGATCAAATTAAAAACAGACCTACAAGCTGTAGCAGTATCGGTTTCTCTGGATAAAGAAACTACAATTTGCTCTTTATATATACCACCTTCATTTTCTTTGGAGCCCGGGCATCTTGAATCATTGCTGAATCAACTTCCATCGCCATATATTTTAGTTGGCGACTTCAATGGTCATAACATTCTATGGGGTTGTAAAGATAATAACAACAGAGGAGCACTTATTGAAAGTTTTATTGCACAGAACGATCTTTGCTTAATGAATGATAAATCTTATACTTACCTTCACCCTGCGACAGGTCATTTGTCTTCTTTGGATCTCTCTTTGTGTCACCCGTCTCTCTTCTTGGACTATGACTGGTCTGTTCATGATGATCAGTGCGGAAGTGATCACTTCCCTATTATAATTGAGAGCGTAAACGAACCAGATGAGGACTGTAACCAGAAATGGAAAATGAATAAAGCCGACTGGGAATTATTCCATAATTTATGTGAAGAAGAGTTAACAGTTGATCACTTAAATGAATCATCCGACATTGTTTCTGATTTCACAGATACACTTATTAATATATCAGAACAATGCATTCCAAAGACCTCCACAAATACTAAGAAAAGCAAGCCTTGGTTTAATAATGACTGTAAAGAAGCTATTAAAAAGCGTAAACAGGCTCTAAATAAGTTCTGCAAAAGTCCCACTTCAGAAAAGCTAAACGACGTAAAAGTTTTTAGAGCTAAAGCTCGGCGAACAATCCGAGCTTCAAAACGAAAGTCATGGAGAGAATATGTCTCCAAATTGAACTACAAAACCCCCATTAAAAAGGTTTGGGATATGGTACGAAAAATTTCAGGAAAAACAAAGTCCTCTAGTTTTACACATTTAAATACTGAATTTGACACAATAGCTTCAACAAAAAAAGATATTTCAGATACTCTTGGTCACACATTCTTGAGAAATTCATCATCGCGTAATTATTCTGACACTTTTAGAAATTTCAAAAAGAACCAAGAGAAAAGAAATCTTAACTTCAAATCCCTTAATCACGAAGAATACAACACACCTTTTAACTTATCCGAACTCGTTGAAGCCATTGAAAAATCACATGATACGGCAACCGGCCCCGATGAAATTCATTATCAGATGCTTAAGCATCTGCCAAAAAGTTCTCTTACAACACTTTTAGATATCTTTAATAATATTTGGGAAACGGGTGTCTGTCCTGAGAGTTGGCGTGTAGCTACAGTTGTACCAATTCCAAAACCAGGGAAAGATCATGCAGAACCTACAAATTATCGTCCGATAGCTTTGACAAGTTGTTTGTGTAAAACATTGGAGAGAATGATAAACAAGAGATTAGTCTGGTACTTAGAGTCCAACAACCTCATTTCAGAATATCAATCGGGTTTTCGTTCGGAACGTAGTACCAATGACAATTTAATAAGACTAGAAACATTTATACGAGATGCTTTTATTAACAAAGAACACGTAGTGGCTGTCTTTTTCGACTTGGAGAAAGCATATGATACAACATGGCGTTATGGAATATTGAAAGATCTACATAACATTGGCTTAAGAGGAAAACTTCCCAGTTTTATTGAAAGCTTTTTAGGGGAGCGCATGTTTCAGGTGCGTGTGGGGTCTACCCTGTCAGATTTCTATGATCAAGAACAGGGTGTCCCACAGGGTAGTATTCTTTCAACTACGCTATTTAACATCAAAATAAACAATATTGTACAATGTTTGGACGACAAAACTGATTGTTCCTTGTATGTTGATGATTTTTGTATATGTTACCGTTCAAAAAATATGAAAACAATTGAACGAAAGTTACAACAAAATTTAAAAAGAATAGAAGAATGGACTGATAAAAATGGTTTCAAGTTCTCCAAGTCGAAAACGCAGTGTGTTCATTTTTGTAAACTACGGAAGAAACACGAACATCCTTCCCTGTTTTTATACGGATCACAAATTCCTGTTGTTGAAGAAGCCAAATTTCTTGGGGTCATATTTGATCAAAAGTTATCTTTTATTCCCCATATTAAATATCTTAAAGCGAAATGCTTAAAAGCTTTGAATCTTTTGAAAGTTTTAGCTCATACAAGTTGGGGAGCAGATCGGTATACTTTATTACATCTTTACCGGTCTTTAATAAGATCTAAATTAGATTATGGGTCTGTTGTTTATGGTTCTGCCAGAAAGTCCTATTTAAAATCCTTGGATACTATCCATCACCAAGGCCTTCGTCTGGCCATGGGAGCCTTCCGTACTTCTCCCGTATTAAGCCTTTATGTAGAAGCAGGTGAACCATCTTTAACCTCGCGCAGAGAGAAACTTTCTCTTCAGTATGCTATCAGACTTGCTGCAAATCCATCTAACCCGGCATCCAAAATTTCATTTCCACCTCAATTTGTAGATAAGTATGAAACAAAACCCACAGCAATCAAACCTTTTGGATTGCGTATTTTACCACTGCTGGAAAATTCAGGTATTGACCTTAAAAATATTCAAAAACATGAAACCGCCGAAGTTCCATCTTGGTGTATTAAACAACCTTCTATTCTGTTCGACTTACATGATGGAAAAAAATCCGAATCAAATCCAATACTTCTCAAACAAAACTTTCAGGTACTGCAGTCACGTTACAATGATTACCAGCAAGTCTATACTGATGGTTCCAAAGAAGGAGATAAAGTTGGCTGTGCGTATGTTTCTAAAGATACGCACAAAACCATGCGCCTTCCAGATGGTTTATCTATTTTTTACAGCTGAACCCCCAGGTATTAGACTTCCTGCCTTGCCGTGGCCCTGGGGGCTCAATTCTCACTGGGCACATTGCTGCTGTGGCCTTGTGCCCACTGGGAAGAGCTAAAGGAAGTACCACCCGTTTGCCGTGGGTGGCGTCCCGTAAGCCGGATGAAGGGATCCTGGAGGCTGAGGGTTTTCGGAGTTCAGTGCTTCGGGTACCCAACACACCTCTTTGGCCTGGATTTCGGTAAGACGGGTGGTCGTGCGGTCCGGCACGGTCAATCGGCTGGTCGCGCCAAGCCCTAGAAATAACCTTTTACTTTCTCTTCCTTGTCTTTTGTATCAACCTGAATACACACCGTTTGCTCATAAAGTCTTTTCATAATCTTTCCATTTCTAGAAGGCGGCGGCTTAACGGACCAATCGTGCAGCTTCTTGCTCGTACGAGTATATCTTCTGTGTATCTCTAACACTTGAGGTAGGAAATCCACTCAATAAAAGTGTTCCCTTGTAGGGCTCCACGGTGGGCGGAGAGCACAGAGGACGAATTTGTTACTCTTTTCATCATGGTGAAAGATAAAAAGAGAAAGAAATCGACCCAATGCGACACATCAGATGATGATATATCGGACAAGGATGACAACACAACAACAACAACAACAACAAATGACACGTCTCAACATTTCCCGCGCTTCTTGCTAATTGAAAGTACAGAAGAAAATCGAAACATAACCTCTTTATCTCCCTTCGTCATTCAAAAAGTCATTTTAGGAATTGCTGGTGAACCGAAAAACATTAAAAAACTTTTTAGGTCAAATCAACTACTCCTTGAGGTGAACAAAAGATCGCACGCCGAGAATCTCCTTAGGACTACTGAATTCCATAACATGAAAGTGAGAGTAGTACCTCATGCCTCACTGAACTCCTCAAAGGGGGTAATTCGTTGCCCAGATTTGAGGAATTCAAGTGAGGAGGAGATTCTCGAAGGCACAAGATCACAAGGAGTAACAGCTGTCAAAAGATTTAAGATTAAACGAAACGGACAATTAAAAGACACGAACACATTTGTATTAACATTTAACAAACCAGCATTGCCAGAAACCATCAAAGTGGCATACTTTAGAGTAAGCGTAGACATCTACATACCAAATCCGTTACGCTGCCACAATTGCCAGAAATATGGGCACCACGAAAACAGGTGTACAAAAGACCCCATCTGTGCAAATTGTGGTCAGCCAGCAAATCACACGGAGCAAACGTGCAAAAACGAGCCTAGTTGTGTAAACTGTGGAGAAAAACACTCCGCTTACTCTAAAGAATGCCACGTTTGGCACAAAGAAAAAGAAATTTTGACAATTAAATACAAACGAAACATCTCCTTCCCAGAAGCGCGGAAAATCGTTGAGTCGACTACCCCAATTCCCGGAGTCAGCTATGCCAGCGTCACACAGGCACCAGTAAAAAAGGTACCTGTTGAGGATGCTGTCACTCAAACAGATCCGATTCCAGGCCTAGCACCTTTAGAAAAATTGAAATCGAAAAAGAAAACTGAAGAACAACCAATCAATCCTAAAAGCCAAACACAAACACAACCACCACAGCAAATTAAAGACAACAAAACAGAGAAATTTTTGAAAAACACTACTTTGGAAATGATAAAAAATGATTTAAAAAAACAGCAACAAAAACAACAAACATCCCAAAAACAAACAGACAGACAACGCAAAATGGAAAGAGACCATATAAAATATCAGAACAGATTCGGATCTTTGAGTGACAGTGATATGGAGTTCACTGAAACTCCATCACCACGAAGTAGCCATAACAGATCGAGGTCAACAACATCACGAGGTGGTAATAACAGATCAATATCACCAATTGCAGCTCCAACATAATTTCTAGCCTTATATAACTCTCCATAAAATGGATTTAAAACACAAAATAATACAATGGAATTGTCGAGGTCTTAAATCAAATTATAATGAACTCTTATTACTTATTTCGTTATTAAACCCATCGGTTTTTTGTTTGCAAGAAACCTTTTTAAAAACTGATGACAACACTGATGTTAGAGGTTTCAATACATATAACTATGTATATCCTGATGGTTACAGACCATCTGGTGGCAGTTCAATTTTTGTTAAATCGTGTTTACCACAAAGGGAGATCAAAATAAAAACAGACCTACAAGCTGTAGCAGTATCGGTTTCTCTGGATAAAGAAACTACAATTTGCTCTCTATATATCCCACCCTCATTTTCTTTAAAGTCCGAACATCTTGATTCATTGCTGGATCAACTTCCGTCGCCATATCTGTTAGTTGGCGACTTTAATGGTCACAACATTCTATGGGGTTGTAAAGATAACAACAACAGAGGACTACTTATTGAAGATTTTATTGCAGGGAAAGATCTTTGCTTGATGAATGATAAATCTTATACTTATCTTCACCCTGCGACAGGTCATTTGTCTTCTTTAGATCTCTCTTTGTGTCACCCATCTCTCTTCTTAGACTATGACTGGTCTGTTCATGATGATCAGTGCGGAAGTGATCACTTCCCTGTTATAATTGAGAGCGTAAACGAACCAGATGAAGACTGTAACCAGAAATGGAAAATGAATAAAGCCGACTGGGAATTATTCCAGACTATGTGTGAAGAAGAGTTAACAGTTGATCACTTAAATGAATCATCCGACATTGTTTCTGATTTCACAGATACACTTATTAATATATCAGAACAATGCATTCCAAAGACCTCCACAAATACTAAGAAAAGCAAGCCTTGGTTTAATAATGACTGTAAAGAAGCTATTAAAAAGCGTAAACAGGCTCTAAATAAGTTCTGCAAAAGTCCCACTTCAGAAAAGCTAAACGACGTAAAAGTTTTTAGAGCTAAAGCTCGGCGAACAATCCGAGCTTCAAAACGAAAGTCATGGAGAGAATATGTCTCCAAATTGAACTACAAAACCCCCATTAAAAAGGTTTGGGATATGGTACGAAAAATTTCAGGAAAAACAAAGTCCTCTAGTTTTACACATTTAAATACTGAATTTGACACAATAGCTTCAACAAAAAAAGATATTTCAGATACTCTTGGTCACACATTCTTGAGAAATTCATCATCGCGTAATTATTCTGACACTTTTAGAAATTTCAAAAAGAACCAAGAGAAAAGAAATCTTAACTTCAAATCCCTTAATCACGAAGAATACAACACACCTTTTAACTTATCCGAACTCGTTGAAGCCATTGAAAAATCACATGATACGGCAACCGGCCCCGATGAAATTCATTATCAGATGCTTAAGCATCTGCCAAAAAGTTCTCTTACAACACTTTTAGATATCTTTAATAATATTTGGGAAACGGGGATCTGTCCTGAGAGTTGGCGTGTAGCTACAGTTGTACCAATTCCGAAACCAGGGAAAGATCTTGCAGAACCTACAAATTATCGTCCGATAGCTTTGACAAGTTGTTTGTGTAAAACATTGGAGAGAATGATAAACAAGAGATTAGTCTGGTACTTAGAGTCCAACAACCTCATTTCAGAATATCAATCGGGTTTTCGTTCGGAACGTAGTACCAATGACAATTTAATAAGACTAGAAACATTTATACGAGATGCTTTTATTAACAAAGAACACGTAGTGGCTGTCTTTTTCGACTTGGAGAAAGCATATGATACAACATGGCGTTATGGAATATTGAAAGATCTACATAACATTGGCTTAAGAGGAAAACTTCCCAGTTTTATTGAAAGCTTTTTAGGGGAGCGCATGTTTCAGGTGCGTGTGGGGTCTACCCTGTCAGATTTCTATGATCAAGAACAGGGTGTCCCACAGGGTAGTATTCTTTCAACTACGCTATTTAACATCAAAATAAACAATATTGTACAATGTTTGGACGACAAAACTGATTGTTCATTGTATGTTGATGATTTTTGTATATGTTACCGTTCAAAAAATATGAAAACAATTGAACGAAAGTTACAACAAAATTTAAAAAGAATAGAAGAATGGACTGATAAAAATGGTTTCAAGTTCTCCAAGTCGAAAACGCAGTGTGTTCATTTTTGTAAACTACGGAAGAAACACGAACATCCTTCCCTGTTTTTATACGGATCACAAATTCCTGTTGTTGAAGAAGCCAAATTTCTTGGGGTCATATTTGATCAAAAGTTATCTTTTATTCCACATATTAAATATCTTAAAGCGAAATGCTTAAAAGCTTTGAATCTTTTGAAAGTTTTAGCTCATACAAGTTGGGGAGCAGATCGGTATACTTTATTACATCTTTACCGGTCTTTAATAAGATCTAAATTAGATTATGGGTCTGTTGTTTATGGTTCTGCCAGAAAGTCCTATTTAAAATCCTTGGATACTATCCATCACCACGGCCTTCGTCTGGCCACGGGAGCCTTCCGTACTTCTCCCGTATTAAGCCTTTATGTAGAAGCAGGTGAACCATCTTTAACCTCGCGCAGAGAGAAACTTTCTCTTCAGTATGCTATCAGACTTGCTGCAAATCCATCTAACCCGGCATCCAAAATTTCATTTCCACCTCAATTTGTAGATAAGTATGAAACAAAACCCACAGCAATCAAACCTTTTGGATTACGTATTTTACCACTGCTGGAAAATTCAGGTATCGACCTTAAAAATATTCAAAAACATGAAACCGCCGAAGTTCCATCTTGGTGTATTAAACAACCTTCTATTCTGTTCGACTTACATGATGGAAAAAAATCCGAATCAAATCCAATACTTCTCAAACAAAACTTTCAGGTACTGCAGTCACGTTACAATGATTACCAGCAAGTCTATACTGATGGTTCCAAAGAAGGAGATAAAGTTGGCTGTGCGTATGTTTCTAAAGATACGCACAAAACCATGCGCCTTCCAGATGGTTCATCTATTTTTACAGCTGAAGCCAAAGCAATAGACCTAGCTTTAGATTTTATCAGTTCTTCAACAATTCAAAAAGCAATTATATTTTCTGATTCACTTTCTGTGCTTAAGGCTTTAGACCATTCATCATCTAAAAATCCTCAAATTCAAAAATTGATCGAAAAACATCATGAAATTTCTAAAACACACCAAATCTTGTTTTGTTGGCTTCCGAGCCATAATGGCATTGTCGGCAATGAATATGCTGACAAGAAAGCAAAGGAATCGCTCAATCTTGATCCATCTGTTTTTAAAATTCCTTTTAATAATTTTAAACCATTTATCAATAGATACATCTTGTCGGAATGGCAAGGCGAATGGGACCGTGCAATAAATAACAAACTCCATGCCATTAAACCTGTCGTTAGTACAAAATGCTCTCCTCCACAGTTTTCCAGGAAAGAGGATGTAGTATTAACACGACTGCGCATTGGCCATACTAGAGTTACTCATTCTTTTATTTTTAATGGTGATGATCAGCCTTCTTGTGTAGGTTGTGATCAGCCATTCACTGTGAAACATATCTTAATTGACTGTGTTGACTTTTCACCCTCACGTATTTTATATTTCAAAGCTGACACTTTGCAACAACTGTTTCGAGATGTACCTGTTGATAATATTATTTTATTCTTAAAAGAAATTGGACTTTTTCATAAGATTTAACTGTTTCAGATTTTTATACATTATCATTCTGACTTTTTACTTTTAATATCATCATAATTATTCATGCCGTTTAACCATTAACCGTTTGACGCTTATGACCCACAAAGAGGGTTGACGCGTCGTTAAACACGAAATCATCATCATCATCATTTACAGCTGAAGCCAAAGCAATAAACCTAGCTTTAGATTTTATCAGTTCTTCAACAATTCAAAAAGCAATTATATTTTCTGATTCACTTTCTGTGCTTAAGGCTTTAGACCATTCATCATCTAAAAATCCTCAAATTCAAAAATTGATCGAAAAACATCATGAAATTTCTAAAACACACCAAATCTTGTTTTGTTGGCTTCCGAGCCATATTGGCATTGTCGGCAATGAATATGCTGACAAGAAAGCAAAGGAATCGCTCAATCTTGATCCATCTGTTTTTAAAATTCCTTTTAATAATTTTAAACCATTTATCAACCGATACATCTTGTCGGAATGGCAAGGCGAATGGGACCGTGCAATAAATAACAAACTCCATGCCATTAGACCTGTCGTTAGTACAAAATGCTCTCCTCCACAGTTTTCCAGAAAAGAGGACGTAGTATTAACACGACTGCGCATCGGCCATACTAGAGTTACTCATTCTTATATTTTTAATGGTGATGATCAACCTTCTTGTGTAGGTTGTGATCAGCCATTCACTGTGAAACATATCTTAATTGACTGTGTTGACTTTTCACCCTCACGTATTTTATATTTCAATGCTGACACTTTACAACAACTGTTTCGAGATGTACCTGTTGATAATATTATTTTATTCTTAAAAGAAATTGGACTTTTTCATAAGATTTAACTGTTTCAGATTTTTATACATTATCATTCTGACTTTTTACTTTTAATATCATCATAATTATTCATGCCGTTTAACCATTAACCGTTTGACGCTTATGACCCACAAAGAGGGTTGACGCGTCGTTAAACACGAAATCATCATCATCATCATCATCATCAGAAGTGGTCAATTACATCTCTCTCTCTCTCTCTCTCTCTCTCTCTCTCTCTGTTTTAGCAAAATATTGTATATACGAAAACAAATTTGTTTCTATGAATAAAGTGCTTAGCGAGAGATACATTTCACTCATAAACAACAGGTTAGATAAATTCTTTAAGATTAAAGCCCCTCTCTCGCCCAGCCCAGTGGAGTTCGTTTCACTGACCGCTCCAAGGCGGTTCTTCTGTCGCTGTTTATTTTTGTTATGATTTGTCTTTGAGTGTTTGTAACACTTATTTTATTTTGTTTTGGATATCGAATTGGCCATTTTGTGGAAAAGTAACTGTCCTTTTGGCTTTCCGCTATTGATGTTTCCATTAGGGTCTGTTGTTTCATGTTTGTGTTTCTTTCCCCTTTGGTAACTCTGGTGGGAGCTGTGGGTAAATTGTGTCGATTCCTGATCATTGCCTACACTTCTATGTTCTACATATAACTACTTTTACCCAAACACTGATGATTCATGAGGCCTATTCCGACTTTATGTTTGGTGTCAGGGTTCTGTTTTCCGTCGACTATCTGCCACACATATAGTGCAGTAGACTTGTACCATTAGCTATAAAAGGCACATCTTGTAGAAAATACATGTACATTGTTACTACAGTTGGTTTTCTGCTCTCCCATGAAAGAATTTTATTATTATTATTTTTTTTTTTTTTCAAATTGATTATCATCGTCTATTAGCCATTACGATGTTACACCCGTATGACTTTGTGCATTCTTTCATATCTTAACAATATTTACTTTTCTGGTGAAAAATTGTGATAGTTTTCTCATTTATGCTTCAAACATGGCTGTTGGTGCTCGTTGGAACTGCCGCAGTGAAGTGGTTCTATCGAGTACCCACGGCGTATGTCTTGGAGCAGGAATGAGAAAAATATTGTATACCCAGTCAGACGCGCATCCGACTGAGGTACTGAGGTCGACGATTATCATACGAGATATTTTGGCCAGCAATAATCGAGTGTATGTAAACGTAAAGTGCAGATTACTCCATGTCAACAGACATACAACGTCTAAACAACGTCGTGTCAACGTCAATGCAACATCACTGCGATGCATTGACGCTGACGCAGCAAATTGTATACCCAGTTACAAAATATTGTAACCCCCAGTTCTCTCTCTATAAAGTTGGGTTTAAAGGGGCGTTCATTGCACGGACCTGTTATCGTAATGAATCGTCTTATTATTAACATTGCTAGAGATACTCGCCTACCAGTCGAGGAAGACAGAAGACCAACTTCTATCGTACATGTTGTCTAAACTGAAAAGCACTCACACAACCTTTCAATAATTCCCTGTCCCCTTTTTGTACTTTCTCTCATCTACTTACTTCTAAATATGTTCTAGAAAGGGTTGTCCTTTGGAAACAAGGAATACACCACAAAACTGTAAACTAGATCGCGCAGTCGATGGCGCGCCATCGCAAATCCCCACGTTTTGACCGCTTCCAGGGACCCCTGGGGGCTGGTCCAAAAATTAATGTGCTCTTGCAGAAGCCATTCATGTATGTAACACACACCAAATTTGGTTGAATTCAAATGAACGGTGTAGGAGGAGATAGCCGGACAGACGGACGGACGGACGAACGGACAGACGGAAGCGATAACAATATCCCCACTTTTCTTCGAAAAACGTGGGGATAAATATGGAGTGTACATGTTTTCTGGACCAGACTAGCTAGTTTTGCCCGATTAGGCCTCATCAGTGACCCTCAAAAATTTCAAAATTCACCACTGGAAGGGCAAGAAAATATAGACTACATTATGATGTTGGGCAGGGAGACTTTTTACGACCTCCACACATTCCCAGACACCAGCTATAGTGACGTTAAATATGTTCTAGAAATGGTTATCCTTTGGAGTGAGTGAGTGAGTGTTTGAGTTTTACGTCCTACCAACAGCTAAGGCCATACGGAGACGGGGCCTAGGTTTAAAGACTCATCCGAAAGTGTATATCCTTTGGAAGCAAGGAATGCACCACAAAACTGGAACATATGGAGTGTACATGTTTTCTGGGCCAGAATAGCTAGTTTCGGCCAATAAGGCCTCATCAGTGACCCTCAAACCTTTTCAAAGCTTTCCAAAATGTCTGCACAAGAATTTCAGAGAAAATAAGTTCAGTTAATATGGCATTAGGATAACACATCCGTGGGATATAGTAAATTTCTCAAACCTTAAAAAAGGCATCTTTTTCTGCTGAAGATTTGTGATATGTTTCCTATTTATACTACAAACATAGGTTTTGGATGCTCGTTAGAACCGCCTCATTGAGGCGGTTCTAACGAGTACCCACAGCCGATGTCTTGGAGCAGAACTAAGGAAATTAATGTTATTCCCCGTAAACCCCAGTTTTCTTTATATGAAATGGGGTTTAGTGGGGTCTTAATTTCACGGACTTGTTCTCGGTGTAGACGGGTGGCCGTGCGGTCCGGCACGGTCAATCGGCTGGTCGCGCCGAGCCCTAGAGATACCGCTTTGCTTTCTCTTCAACTCTTTTTGTATCTTTCCTGATACCAACCATATGCCCATTTACCTTACCCTTTTCTGTCTTTTTATCTCTAGAAGGCGGTGGCTAAACGGATCAGTCGTGTAGGCATTTTGTTTATACGAGTATATCTCACGTGTATCTCTAACACCTGCGAGTTGGATAACCACTCCATTATGGTGTTCCCTTGTAGGGCTCCACGGAGGGCGGAGAGCACTTGGGACGAAACTAGAATTTTTTCCTTATGCCTTATGGAAAAAAAAATAACCGCAACGCATCTAAACACAACGCACCTAAACGTAAAAAACAAGACGATTCATCCGAATCGGATGAACACAGTCAACAAGCCAGTCAGCAGTCAAGTCAACAAACCAGTCAGCAGTCCGCTGAACCAAATTTCGACAATGTTCCGCGCTTCTTGGTTGTCTCGTCGCTTGACGATATACGAAGTGTATCCAGCCTTTCTCCTTTCGTAATTGAGAAATGTATTAACTCCATAGCCGGACACCCTAAGAGTATCAAAAAGCTCAAATCAGGTGACCTTCTCTTGGAAGTCGAGAAAAAACAGCAAGTTGTAAGCCTGCTAAGCACCAATAAACTCTTTGATCTTCAGGTTAAAGTCTCTCTCCACAACACGTTAAATTCGTCTAAGGGAGTGATTCGCAGTCCAGAACTGCGCCCTTGTACAGATGAAGAGATCGTCGATAACTTGAAAGATCAGGGAGTTGTTGGTGTTCGTAACATCAAAGTCCGTAGAAATGGTGTACTAAAACCAACAGCAACTTATGTGTTGACTTTTAATACACCAGTTCTACCCAAGAAAATCAAAGTAGCATATCTTTCCATTAACGTAGAGGTATACATCCCAAACCCTCTTAGATGTTACTCTTGTCAGGCTTTTGGCCATCATGAAAGCAGATGTCAGAGAAAAAAACTCTGTCCTAATTGTGGTGAAGAAAAGCATGTTGATAATCACCTCAACTGCAAAAATGAACCCAAATGCGTAAATTGTGATGGCAAACATGCTGTTTTCTCTCGAGACTGTCCGGCATGGAAAAAAGAAAAAGAAATACTAACCGTCAAATACCAAAAGGGGATAACATTCCCAGAAGCGCGAAAAATTGTCGATGAGCGATATATAACACCAACCACCAGTTTCGCCAGCATCACAAAGGGTAAAATGTACCAGCTCCGCGACACAGACTGCTGAATCATACATAGCTGAACTGAAAAAATCTGGTGCATGGAGTAAACCCACTCCAGCACCGCAAAGTTCAACCAACTTATCAAATGGCGCAATCCAGATTGCTTCGGATCGGTCGACAGCGACCGTACCGAAGTCAGCGCCGCACGTAAAAGAGAAACTCGACTCAGGTCGAACTAATAAGGGATCGGAAGATCCGATCAAAAAACATCAATTGTCTCAAAAACAGACAGACAGACAACGTAAAATGGAAAGAGACAATATTAGATTTCAGAACAGATTCGGATCTTTGAGTGACAGTGATATGGAGTTCGCTGAAACTCCATCATCACCAAATGGCAATAACAGATCGAGGTCAGCAACACCACGAGCTGGTGGTAGCAGATCTATATCACCAATTGCAGCTCCAATATAGTTTCTAGTCTTAATCTCTTCATAAAATGGATTTAAAACACAAAATAATACAATGGAGTTGTCGAGGTCTTAAACCAAATTATAATGAACTCTTATTACTTATTTCGTTATTAAACCCATCGGTTTTTTGTTTACAAGAAACTTTTTTAAAAACTGATGACAACATTGATGTCAGGGGTTTCAATACATACAACTATATCTATTCTGAAGGTAGCAAACCATCTGGTGGCAGTTCAATTCTTGTTAAATCATGTTTACCACAAAGAGAGATCAAATTAAAAACAGACCTACAAGCTGTAGCAGTATCGGTTTCTCTGGATAAAGAAACTACAATTTGCTCTTTATATATTTCACCCTCATTTTCTTTAAAGCCCGAACATCTTGACTCATTGCTGAGTCAACTTCCATCGCCATATCTTTTAGTTGGCGACTTCAATGGTCACAATATTCTATGGGGCTGTAAAGATATCAATAACAGAGGAGCACTTGTTGAAGATTTTATTGCAAAGAGCGATCTTTGCTTGATGAATGATAAATCTTATACTTACCTTCACCCAGCGACAGGTCATTTGTCTTCTTTGGATCTCTCTTTGTGTCACCCATCTCTCTTCTTGGACTATGACTGGTCTGTTCATGATGATCAGTGCGGAAGTGATCACTTCCCTGTTATAATTGAGAGTGTAAACGAACCAGATGAGGACTGTAACCAGAAATGGAAAATGAATAAAGCCGACTGGGAATTATTCCATAATTTATGTGAAGAAGAGTTATCAATTGATCATTTTAATGAATCATCCGACATTGTTTCTGATTTCACAGATACACTTATTAACATATCAGAACAATGCATTCCAAAGACCTCCACAAATACTAAGAAAAGCAAGCCTTGGTTTAATAATCACTTATGATCACAAGGGGTTACAGTGTGACACCTGTAGTCAGTGGTTTCATGCACCCTGTCAAAGAGTCAATGAACCTCAGTTTGCACATTTAGCAGAATCTAGCTGTTCATGGTACTGTACAAGATGTAATTCCCTGAATTACTCCTCAGTATCTTCAAAAGACCTCAGCTCATTCGATACAGGCAACAAGTACAGCCTACTTGACTCTCCCCTGGACGTCTTCACACCTGGATCAACTTCCACGCCATCAAAATCAAAATCACTCATAAAAAAAGCCTGATAGAACTAATGGCCCTTTAAAAATCATCCATATAAACTTCCAGTCTATTAAAGGGAAAAAGTCACAGTTTTATGCCCTTTTGGACTTACATAAACCCGACATAGTTGTCGGCACTGAAACATGGCTCACCCCGGACATACGAGAGTGAAATTTTTCCACCTGAATTAGGTTACACCATATACAGGCGTGACCGTGTAGGTCAAAAGGGAGGGGGGCGTGATTATTCTTGCCAAATCATCGCTGTCATCCCAAGCAAAACCTGAATACAGTACAGAGTGTGAAAATCTCTGGATCCAATTATACTTGCTTGGATCAAAATCCGTTTTGATCGGGGCATACTACAAGCCCCACGAACTAGACCAGCCTAGCTTTGAAGCTTTTTGTAAATCGCTAAACCTCATCAAACAATCGAACTCCCAAATCTGGCTCCTAGGAGATTTTAACCTTCCAAAGATGGACTGGAAATCACAATCACCTAAATCCAACTGTAATCATCCATCCTTTTACCAAGATTGTCTTGAAGCCTTCAGTGACTCTCTACTAGAACAAATGGTGACCTCTCCTACGCGATGTCAAAATATCCTAGATCTATTTTTCACATCCAATCCTACACTCGTTGACAAAGTCTCTATCTTACCTGGTCTGTCTGACCATGATATCATCCTTGCCGAAGTAAATAGCCGCCCTGAACTCATAAAGCAGGTCCCTCGTGATATCCCCCTGTACAAAAAGGCCGACTGGGACCAGCTTAAAGAATCAATGTGCCAACTACTTACTGAATTAGAGTCAGCCCCTGCTACCACAGACAGTCAAGCTCTGTGGGATAAGTTTGCTAGCAGACTTCAGCAGGGTATTGACGAACATATCCCCACAAGAAAAGCGGGTACTAGAGACGGTTTCCCCTGGATTAATCAGGAAATTCGCCGACTAATGAGAAAACGAAACAAGCTGTATAGACGCTGGTCTAGGTCAGGCAGACCAGATGACCAGAAGAAATTCCTTGATCAAAAGCACCTTGTACGGCGAGTTATAGATAAAGCTTACGAAAAGTACCTGCAAGATATCCTAGGTATTAACAATGATGCAGATGACCCTGACACCCCTCCCAAGGTCAAAACCAAAAAACTGTACTCCATGCTGAAACACGCAAAACAGGATTCTAGTGGAATTTCTTCACTGAAGGCCAATGGAAAATCTTACTCTGAAGACTCAGATAAGGCCAATGCTCTCAACGGCCAATTCAATTCTGTTTTTAGCCCTAAAAGCCCAATAAGTCTCAAGCAACTTGCTCTGAGGACCCTGCAGGACTCACATGACTCTGGTACCAATCTCCCATTCCAACCCAGCCCATACCCCAAAATGCCTAATATCCAAGTTTCAACCCAAGGCATTGAAAAACTTCTTAAAGGCTTACATCCTCACAAGGCCGCTGGGCCTGATAAACTTAAACCCATAGTCCTGCAGACCCTTCACAAAGAACTTGCCCCCATCCTCCAGCTTATCTATCAAAGATCCCTCGATACAGGAAAGCTCCCCTCCATCTGGAAAGAAGCAAACGTCTCACCCATATTTAAGAAAGGCGACAAATCTGACCCTGCCAATTACCGCCCTATATCCTTAACCTGTGTCCTCTGCAAAGTGCTTGAGCATGTTGTGGCCTCCAGCATCTCCAGACATTTCACTGAACAAAATATTCTCTTTGAACTACAACATGGGTTCCGGGAAAAGAGATCCTGCGAGACACAACTCATTATGCTTGTTGATGAACTTGCTAAAAATATGCAGTCTGGAAAGCAAACTGACCTCATCCTTTTAGATTTTAGCAAAGCTTTTGATAAGGTAGCACATGAAAAATTACTCCAAAAACTTCATTTCTATGGTATAAGAGGGAACACATTAAACTGGATAAAAGATTTTCTAGACAACAGGTCACAATCAGTTATTTTAAACGGCTCTAACTCTGACAGCATCCCAGTTCCCTCAGGTGTCCCGCAGGGCTCGGTTCTCGGTCCCATGTTGTTTTTAGCCTACATAAATGATCTTCCGGATCAGGTAAGATCCAGAGTAAGGCTATTCGCAGACGACACAGCCATGTACCTTGCCCTCGATGCTGAGACAGACTCGGAGATCCTCCAGAAAGACCTTGAGAACCTTGAAAAATGGGAAAAGCTCTGGGATATGAGCTTTAATCCCTCAAAGTGTCAGGTCATCCATGTGACCCGAAGTAAATCTCCCTTCTAAACTGAATACCGTCTTCATGGCTGTGTACTTGAAACTGTATCATCCGCCAAATACTTAGGGGTCACCATTTCGGAAGACCTCAGATGGACAGATCATGTAAATAACATTAGTAAAAAGGCAAATCAGACTCTAGGCTTCCTAAAACGTAATATTCGGGTCAACAATAAGGACCTGAAGGCCACAGCATACAAAACGCTTGTCCGCCCACAGTTAGAGTATGCTTCTACTGTGTGGTCCCCTTATACGGCTTCAGATACCTACAAATTGGAATCAGTGCAGCGAAGGGCTGCTAGATGGGTAAACAGAGATTACCGATATACATCTAGCGCCACGAAAATGCTCCAGGATCTCAAATGGCGCACCCTCGACCAACGACGCATAGACAGTCGGTTGGTCCTCCTTTATAAGGTCACATTTGACCTTGTTGCGATACCTGCTGCTGACTACCTGATCCGGAATACCCGTACCTCCTCAAAAAACCATCCTCTAGCATACCGACAGATCATGACTCTGAAAGACTACTACAGG
The DNA here is from genome assembly GCA_963580285.1 of Lucinisca nassula. Lineage (NCBI taxonomy): Eukaryota > Metazoa > Mollusca > Bivalvia > Lucinida > Lucinidae > Lucinisca > Lucinisca nassula. Next base: position 94,878,070 of record OY757020.1, on the reverse strand, counting down.
TTCACATTCTTCCCCCGCACTATCATCCACTGGAATGCCCTACCCCACCACATACCGGTCCTCCCTACCCTGGCACAGTTTAGTACAGCTGTCTGCCAGGTAGTCCACTTATCACCTTAAACACCAGAAGCTGTTTTTATCTTTTAACTATACTAACATTCTCTTTTCGCACTGCACAAACTCATCTCACCCACTTTTCTGTCCCCTTTTATTCAACTAACCCCCTTTAGCACTTGGTATACCGGAATACCCATCTGAAGTCCTCTTCGGAGGTTAAGGTGTTATGGAAGATAGATAAAGAAGCTATTAAAAAGCGTAAACAGGCTCTAAATAAGTTCTGCAAAAATCCCACTTCAGAAAAGCTCAACGACGTAAAAGTTTTTAGAGCTAAAGCTCGGCGAACAATCCGAGCTTCCAAACGAAAGTCATGGAGAGAATATGTCTCCAAATTGAACTATAAAACCCCCATTAAAAAGGTTTGGGATATGGTACGAAAAATTTCAGGAAAAACAAAGTCTTCTAGTTTTACACATTTAAATACTGAATTTGACACAATAGCTTCAACAAAAAAAGATATTTCAGATACTCTTGGGCACACATTCTTGAGAAATTCATCATCGCGTAATTATTCTGACACTTTTAGAAATTTCAAAAAGGACCAAGAGAAAAGAAATCTAAACTTTAAATCACTTAATCACGAAGAATATAACAAACCTTTTAACTTATCCGAACTCGTTGAAGCCATTGAAAATCACATGATACGGCAACCGGCCCCGATGAAATTCATTATCAGATGCTTAAGCATCTGCCAAAAAGTTCTCTTACAACACTTTTAGATATCTTTAATAATATTTGGGAAACGGGGGTCTGTCCTGAGAGCTGGCGTGTAGCTACAGTTGTACCAATTCCGAAACCAGGGAAAGATCATGCAGAACCTACAAATTATCGTCCGATAGCTTTGACAAGTTGTTTGTGTAAAACATTGGAGAGAATGATAAACAAGAGATTAGTCTGGTACTTAGAGTCCAACAACCTCATTTCAGAATATCAATCGGGCTTTCGTTCGGAACGTAGTACCAATGACAATTTAATAAGACTAGAAACATTTATACGAGATGCTTTTATTAACAAAGAACACGTAGTAGCTGTCTTTTTCGACTTGGAGAAAGCATATGATACAACATGGCGATATGGAATATTGAAAGATCTACATAACATTGGCTTAAGAGGAAAACTTCCCAGTTTTATTGAAAGCTTTTTAGGGGAGCGCATGTTTCAGGTGCGTGTGGGGTCTACCGTGTCAGATTTCTATGATCAAGAACAGGGTGTCCCACAGGGTAGTATTCTTTCAACTACGCTATTTAACATCAAAATAAACAATATTGTACAATGTTTGGACGACAAAACTGATTGTTCATTGTATGTTGATGATTTTTGTATATGTTACCGTTCAAAAAATATGAAAACAATTGAACGAAAGTTACAACAAAATTTAAAAAGAATAGAAGAATGGACTGATAAAAATGGTTTCAAGTTCTCCAAGTCGAAAACGCAGTGTGTTCATTTTTGTAAACTACGGAAGAAACACGAACACCCTTCCCTGTTTTTATACGGATCACAAATTCCTGTTGTTGAAGAAGCCAAATTTCTTGGGGTCATATTTGATCAAAAGTTATCTTTTATTCCCCATATTAAATATCTTAAAGCGAAATGCTTAAAAGCTTTGAATCTTTTGAAAGTTTTAGCTCATACAAGTTGGGGAGCAGATCGGTATACTTTATTACATCTTTACCGGTCTTTAATAAGATCTAAATTAGATTATGGGTCTGTTGTTTATGGTTCTGCCAGAAAGTCCTATTTAAAATCCTTGGATACTATCCATCACCAAGGCCTTCGTCTGGCCATGGGAGCCTTCCGTACTTCTCCCGTATTAAGCCTTTATGTAGAAGCAGGTGAACCATCTTTAACCTCGCGCAGAGAGAAACTTTCTCTTCAGTACGCTATTAGACTTGCTGCAAATCCATCTAACCCGGCATCCAAAATTTCATTTCGACCTCAATTTGTAGATAGGTATGAAACTAAACCCACAGCAATTAAACCTTTTGGATTACGTATTTTACCACTGCTGGAAAATTCAGGTATCGACCTTAAAAATATTCAAAAACATGAAACCGCCGAAGTTCCATCTTGGTGTATTAAACAACCTTCTATTCTGTTCGACTTACATGATGGCAAAAAATCCGAATCAAATCCGATACTTCTCAAACAAAACTTTCAGGTACTGCAATCACGTTACGATGATTACCAGCAAGTCTATACTGATGGTTCCAAAGAAGGAGATAAAGTTGGTTGTGCGTATGTTTCTAAAGATACGCACAAAACCATGCGCCTTCCAGATGGTTCATCTATTTTTACAGCTGAAGCCAAAGCAATAGACCTAGCTTTAGATTTTATCAGTTCTTCAACAATTCAAAAAGCAATTATATTTTCTGATTCACTTTCTGTGCTTAAGGCTTTAGACCATTCATCATCTAAAAATCCTCAAATTCAAAAATTGATCGAAAAACATCATGAAATTTCTAAAACACACCAAATCTTGTTTTGTTGGCTTCCGAGCCATATTGGCATTGTCGGCAATGAATATGCTGACAAGAAAGCAAAGGAATCGCTCAATCTTGATCCATCTGTTTTTAAAATTCCTTTTAATAATTTTAAACCATTTATCAATAGATACATCTTGTCGGAATGGCAAGGCGAATGGGACCGTGCAATAAATAACAAACTCCATGCCATTAAACCTGTCGTTAGTACAAAATGCTCTCCTCCACAGTTTTCCAGAAAAGAGGACGTAGTATTAACACGACTGCGCATCGGCCATACTAGAGTTACTCATTCTTATATTTTTAATGGTGATGATCAGCCATTCACTGTGAAACATATCTTAATTGACTGTGTTGACTTTTCACCCTCACGTATTTTATATTTCAAAGCTGACACTTTGCAACAACTGTTTCGAGATGTACCTGTTGATAACATTATTTTATTCTTAAAAGAAATTGGTCTTTTTCATAAGATTTAACTGTTTCAGATTTTTATACATTATCATTCTGACTTGTTACTTTTAATATCATCATAATTATTCATGCCGTTTAACCGTTAACCGACTGACGCTTATGACCCACCAGGAGGGTTGACGCGTCGTTAAACACGAAATCATCATCATCATCACGGACTTGTTCACGTGATGGGAAGTGGTTTTAGGTTCTAGCTTTACGTAATAACGCCAAATTAGGTCATTACCTGCCGTCCGGGGGGGGGGGGTTGGTTTTACGGCCCTTTCAAGATTATTTCACCCGTATCGAGCGATCGTTAATCAGAGATGGGCGAAAACCAGAGTACCCGGAGAAAAACCACCTTACCTTCCTTTGCAGAACTTGGCGTCTCACATATGACCCGAGCGAGACTCGAACCACAGCGGTGAGAGACCTAATGATCAAGAGTCAGCGCTCTTAACCGTCGGTATGATCATTTTCCACATTAATCTGGTACTTTTGAGTAACAAGTTCCGGAGCCGATGCTACACGCTATGTTAATTTCGTTGTTGCATCGACTTTGCTGCGTCAGCGTCAATGCATCGTTGTTTAGACGTTGTATGTCTGTTGACTTGGACGTTGTTTAGACGTTGTATGTCTGTTGACATGGAGTTATCTGCACTTTACATTTATATACACTTGATTATTGCTGGCCAAAATATCTCGTATGATAATCATCGGCCTCAGTACCTCGGTCGGATGAACGTCTGACTGGTGATCAGAAAGGCGCGTGTTCGGTACCTGCCGGGTTGGCAACATTCTTTCGTGGAGATAGATCATGAAATATTTTTCACGGCCATTCTCTACCACTGGGCATCCGATGATTCAAGAAGGGCAGTTGTCAGTGGCGAAAGAGTGTGCACAGTACTGGTTAACTGCTGATGCCTCGGTCACAAATTCGGCGTGCCCCGGCCGAGCTATACTATACGTTGTGGTCGGCCGAGCAGTCCAAGCCGAGAAATGGGTGTCTGGCTCGGTTTTGCCGTGTGGGGCCTAGAGAGACATCCGCCGGGAATCGGGCGGTGTCAGCCTAAGTTTTGCGGGGAAGCATCGGCGTATACGCCGGGCGGAAATAGGCCGGTGCACTGCAGGTTACCGACCGTATACCCGGCGATTGTTACTAGTCCCCGAGCATCGGTCGATGTTCCGCAGATGTCCGCCCAGTTCCCGGCCGCCGGACAAGGGACGGGTTTACCCCAGCCGGGAATTGTCCAGTTGTTCAGGGGTATATAAACTGCATCCTCTCCTGCCTATACAACAAATGGGTCAGCTCTGTTGGTGGGTGAACATCCTTTTTCTTGACGTCGAGGAAAACTTTCGAAGAAAAGCGGAACAAGATGCCTCTTATCCCACCACTGCACCTACCGTCACCCCAGGAAAGGATCCGGAGGTTACAGGAGTGGCTGCTTAGGGCTCGGCACCGTGCCAATGTGGTCTTTGCAACCTTGTGTGCGGGAGAAGAACTGCTACCGCTGATGGGATCGTGTACCGTCCTTTGCATGGGCAGTTATCAAACGTTTATGTACAATGCTCCCTACTGGTCTGCTAGAAACTGGCACCCATCGGAGATCGGCCCCTTATATAGTCGAGCGTCAATCAGCGATCGAGCGGCGCCAGTCGAAACCGGGATTCGTCCAGCGGATTCCGCTTGATCATCTGTCGGGCCTCGGCCGATTACTGCCCGATTATCTGATTGGTCGGGGTCCGCTTTATTACTACCGGATGCCAGCCGATGCCATCGACATCGACGTCGGTACGAGCTCTGCTCGACTTTTATCGATGTGCCACCGACCCAGAAGTCGGTGAGTTTTCGGGGAGAATTTTAACTACGAGTTAAAATTTAACCGGGCCCCTCCCGACCACCACCGACGCCCCAACATCCGGCGGGACGCCGACCGGACTCCAGCCCAATCTCACCCCATCGGAGTCCCCGAGTAGTCGGGCGGGGATCGAATAGTGATTTGTGACCGTGGCTTTACGTATAAGCCTGCCCAGGAAAAGTGTGGACAGGTAAACTGACCGGCTCAAAAATGACATAAAATAGTGTTGACTGGGCCGTTAGTCCAATACAAAACTAAACTGAGGTAGGGGTCTTTAACTTTAATGGAAGACACCCAGTCAGCGTAGAATGTCGGCCCGACGATATATACATAGAATATTTATTTTCTGTCTTATACCGTTAACAAATAACATTAGCCCTGTATGGCTTTTACTTCTACAAAAACAGTGTAGAAGAAAAACAATCGTTTTGGTGCTGTTTGGGCAGGATCAAGATTTTCACCTTACATCCTCATTCGAAGGATGGCGCAGGTCAAGGCATTCATCTCTGCAACTAAGTTTGACAACGCTGCCAGAGAGAGAGAGAGAGAGAGAGAGAGAGAGAGAGAGAGAGAGAGAGAGAGAGAGAGACTAATGAGCAGCATGTAGGTAATGGTGTGTGTGTGTGTGTGTGAATCATCTGAACTACGCCTACTTCGGGCCGACAGCGATACGACATGGCGACGTCGTATCGCTGTCGGCCCGATGTTGGCCCAATGTGGTGCGCTAGCCCATAATGAGAGAGAGAGAGAGAGAGAGAGAGAGAGAACACTGAGCAACATGTTGGACATGGCACTTTCAGAGCCCATAGGGGCTTGAAGAAATATATGGGCTGCAAAATGCTTCCACGCAGAGCTGAATCCGGCCCACACACTAGTACTGGTAAACCGCTTAGACGATCTAAGCCTGTCCAGGAACCGCGGTGCGAGGCGGACCGTACACGCTAATAAACCCTATTGGTTTCAGTGGGCGACAGGGCTTGAGATGTCATTTCATCCAAATGTCGGGTAAAAGTCCCACAAAATTGAAAACGTCTCCAAAATGATCTTATGACCTTTACAGTGTTGACGGGGACGTTAAACCTCAAATCAAACAAAAACACTTTCAGAGAGAGAGAGAGAGAGAGAGAGGAGAGAGGGGAGAGAATGACGTCATTCACGGAGTTCTATATTTTTGTCGCAAAATTAAAAAAAGACCTAACTGGGATCCTCTGGCACCGTCAAAACCTAGATACCATGCACTTAGCTACATGCGCGTCACACTCAGAGAGAGAGAGAGAGAATGGACAATATGTAGGCCACGATAAGAAAGCAATGAGCAACATGTAGGCCACGGAGAGAGAGAGAGAGACTAATGAGCAACATGAAGGCCAGAGAGAGAGAGAGACGAATGAGCAACATGAAGGCCACAGAGAGAGAGAGAGAGAGAGAGAGAGAGTAAATCGCCTGAACGGTGCGTCTGACCGAGAGCGATACGACATGGCGACGTCGTATCGCTGTCTGCCCGATGTTGACCCACTGTTTCAACATGTAGCCCATAATGAGAGAGAAAAAAACTTAGCAACATGTTGGCCATAGCACTTTCAGAGAGAGAGAGAGAGAGAGAGAGAGAGAGAGAGAGAGCACTGGGGAACGTGTTCGCCATGGCATGCTGAGAGAGAGAGAGAGAGAATAACGGAATTTCACTCCATTTTACACATTGGAATTCGCATAAAAAGTTTACTACGATCTACGATTTCAGTCACAACAATTGTGTGTAACGAGGTTGAGATGACCCCTGCATACATTTCTAGGTATTTACCGCATGACGTCATTATTCACGCGCGTTGTAGTTTTGACGCGAAATTAAAAATAGACTAACTGTGTTCGTAGCATAGTTAGGAAAACCGTCTCATAAAACTTAACCTGTGATCATAATTGTTCGCAATATTACATAAAACTCATTCATTTGTATTATTTAAACAAAAAATACCCGATATATGTAAAAAAAAAAAAATTAAGCACTTTTTTCCGACAGCTCAATAATGCACCTTTAAGATCAAAATAAACAATATTGTACAATGTTTGGGCGACAAAACTGATTGTTCACTGTATGTTGATGATTTTTGTATATGTTACCGTTCAATAAATATGACGATGATGATGATTTCGTGTTTAACGACGCGTCAACCCTCTTTGTAGGTCATAAGCGTCAAGCGGTTAATGGTTAAATGGCATGAAGAATTACGAGGATACTAAAAGTTAAAAAGTAAGTATGATATGTATAAAAATCTGAAACAGTATAATCTTATGAAAAAGTCCAATATCTTTTAAGAATAAAATAATATTTTAAACAGGTACACCTTGAAACAATTGTTGCAAAGTGTCAGCTTTGAAGAATAAGTCACGGGACTGTGAAAAGTCTACACATTCAATTAAGATATGTTTAACAGTGAATGGTTGATCACATCCTACACAAGAAGGCTCATCATCACCATTCAAAATATAAGAATGAGTATGGCCAATGCGCATTCGCGTTACTACTACATCCTCTTTCCTGGCAAATTGTGGAGGAGAGCATTTTGTTCCAACGACAGGTTTAACGGCATGGCGTTTGTTATTTATTTCATGGTCCCATGCATCTGCCATTCCGACAAGATTTATCTGTTGATAAATGGTTTAAAATTATTAAAAGGAATTTTAAAAACAGACGGATCAAGATTGAGCGATTCCTTTGCTTTCTTGTCAGCATATCCATTGCCCACAATGCCAATATGGCTCGGAAGCCAACAAAACAAGATTTTGTGCGTTTTAGAAATTTCATAATGTTTTTCGATCAATTTTTGTATTTTAGGATTTTTAGATGATGAATGATCTAAAGCCTTAAGCACAGAAAGTGAATCAGAAACTAGAGCTGTCAGTGAAACTGACTAGGGCCCCGGCAGCGCTATCAGAGGAGTATTGTGTGTGTGTGTGTGTGTGTGAATTCGGGTTTAACGTCGCTTTCAACAATTTTTCAGTCATATCACGACGGTGTCTGGTTGCGACAGGGAGCTCAATGCTCACGTTTATAGTGCTGCCTCACTGAAGTATCATGTCCCAGACACATTACATGATACCACACCCAGTCACATTATCCTGACACTGGATCGACCAGTCCTAGCTCTACCCCGTAAATCAGAGTGCCAAACGAGGAGCAGCTAGTACCATTTTTAACGACTTTGGTATGTCGCGGCCCGGGATCGAACCCGAGACCTCCCGTTCCCCGGAGCGGACTATCAGAGGAGTAGGAAAATGTTGAAAATTTGTGGACGGACAGACAGACGGACGGACAGAGTGATTACTATAGGGCACCCACACTTTCAGTGCGGGGCCCTAAATATAATTGCTTTTTGAATTGTTGAGGAACTGACAAAATCTAAAGCAAGGTCTATTGCCTTGGCTTCAGCTGTAAAAATAGATTAACCATCTGGAAGGCGCATGGTTTTGTGCGTATCTTTAGAAACATACGCACAACCAACCTTATCTCCTTCTTTGGAACCATCAGTATAGACTTGCTGGTAATCATTGTAACGTGACTAAAGTACCTGAAAGTTTTGTTTGAGAAGTATCGGATTTGATTCAGATTTTTTACCATCATATAAATCGAACAGAATAGAAGGTTGTTTAATACACCAAGATGGACTTGGTTTCATGTTTTTGAATATTTTTAAGGTCGATACCTGAATTTTCCAGCAGTGGTAAAATACGTAATCCAAATGGTTTGATTGCTGTGGGTTTAGTTTCATACTTATCTACAAATTGACCCCCAGGTATTAGACTTCCTGCCTTGCCGTGGCCCTGGGGGCTCAATTCCCACTGGGCACATTGCCGCTGTGGTCTGTGTGCCCACTGGGAAGAGCTAAAGGAAGAACCACCCGTTTGCCGTGGGTGGCGTCCTGTAAGCCGGAAGAAGGGATCCTGGAGGTTGAGGGTTACCTGAGGTAGCGGTGCTTCAGGTTCCCAACACGCCTCTTTGGCCTGGCTTTTCGGTGTAGACGGGTGGCCGTGCGGTCCGGCACGGTCAATCGGCTGGTCACGCCGAGCCCTAGAGATACCACTTTGCTTTCTCTTCAACTCTTTTTGTATCTTTCCTGATACCAACCATATGCCCATTTACCTTACCCTTTTCTGTCTTTTTATCTCTAGAAGGCGGTGGCAAAACGGATCAATCGTGTAGGCATTTTGTTTATGCGAGTATATCTCACGTGTATCTCTAACACCTGCGAGTTGGATAACCACTCCATTATGGTGTTCCATTGTAGGGCTCCACGGAGGGCGGAGAGCACTTGGGACGAAACAAGGAATTTTTTCTCATGACTCATGGAAAAAAACACAACCGCACCCACGCACCTAACCGCAACGCACCTAAACGTAAAAAAGACGAGGATTCATCCGATTCGGATGAACACAGTCAAAATTCCAGTCAGCAGTCAAGTCAACAATCAAGTCAGCAGTCTGCTGAACCAAACTTTGACAATGTTCCGCGTTTCTTGGTCGTCACGTCGCTTGACGATACACGAACTGTATCAAGCCTTTCTCCCTTTGTTATCGAGAAAAGTATTGTCGCCATAGCCTGACACCCAAAGAGTATTAAATCACTCAAATCAGATGACCTTCTCTTGGAACTCGAGAGAAAACAGCAAGTTGTAAGCCTGCTCGCCACCAAAAAACTCTTTGATCTTTCGGTAAAAATATCTCTTCACAACACACTAAACTCATCTAAAGGAGTGATTCGCAGTCCAGAACTGCGTCCTTGTTCAGACGAAGAGATCATTGATAACCTGAAAGATCAAGGGGTTATTGGTGTTCGTAACATCAAAGTCCGTAGAAATGGTGTACTAAAACCAACAGCAACTTATGTGTTGACTTTTAATACACCAATTCTACCAAAGAAAATCAAAGTAGCATATCTTTCCATTAACGTAGAGGTATACATCCCAAACCCTCTTAGATGTTACTCTTGTCAGGCTTTTGGCCATCACGAAAGCAGATGTCAGAGAAAACAACTCTGTCCTAATTGTGGTGAAGAAAAGCATGTTGATAATCACCTCAACTGCAAAAATGAACCCAAATGCGTAAATTGTGATGGCAAACATTCTGTTTTCTCCCGAGACTGTCCGGCATGGAAAAAAGAAAAAGAAATACTTACCGTCAAATACCAAAGGGGGATAACATTCCCAGAAGCGCGGAAGATTGTCGAAGAGCGATACATAACACCAACCACCAGTTTCGCCAGCATCACAAAGGGTGCTGGTGTAAAATGTACCAGCTCCGCAACACAGACTGCTGAATCATACATTGCTGAACTGAAAAAGTCTGGTGCATGGAGTAAATCCACTCCAGCACCACAAAGTTCAACCAATTTATCAAAAGGCGCAATCCAGGTTGCTTCGGATCGGTCGACAGCGACCGTACCGAAGCCAGCGCCGAATGTAAAAGAGAAACCCGACTCAGGTCGAACTAATAAGGGGTCGCAAGATCCGATCAAAAAACATCAATTGTCTCAAAGACAAACAGACAGACAACGTAAAATGGAAAGAGACAATATAAAATTTCAGAACAGATTCGGATCTTTGAGTGACAGTGATATGGAGTTGACTGAAACTCCATCATCACCAAGTGGCAATAACAGATCGAGGTCTGCCACACCACGAGCTGGTGGTAGCAGATCTATATCACCAATTGCACCTCCATAATAGTTTCTAGTCTTTAAATATCTCTCCTTAAAATGGATTTAAAACACAAAATAATACAATGGAATTGTCGAGGTCTTAAATCGAATTATAATGAACTCTTATTACTTATTTCGCTACTAGCCCCATCGGTGTTTTGTTTGCAAGAAACTTTTTTAAAAATTAATGACAACATAGATGTCAGGGGTTTCAATACATACAACTATATCTATTCTGGTGGTAACAAACCATCTGGTGGCAGTTCAATTTTTGTTAAATCATGTTTACCACAAAGAGAGATCAAATTAAAAACAGACCTACAAGCTGTAGCAGTATCGGTTTCTCTGGATAAAGAAACTACAATTTGCTCTCTATATATCCCACCCTCATTTTCTTTAAAGCCCGAACATCTTGACTCATTGCTGAGTCAATTTCCATCGCCATATCTGTTAGTTGGCGACTTCAATGGTCACAATATTCTATGGGGCTGTAAAGATATCAATAACAGAGGAGCACTTGTTGAAGATTTTATTGCAAAGAACGATCTTTGCTTGATGAATGATAAATCTTATACTTACCTTCACCCTGCGACAGGTCATTTGTCTTCTTTAGATCTCTCTTTGTGTCACCCATCTCTCTTCTTGGACTATGACTGGTCTGTTCATGATGATCAGTGCGGAAGTGATCACTTCCCTGTTATAATTGAGAGTGTAAACGAACCAGATGGGGACTGTAACCAGAAATGGAAAATGAATAAAGCCGACTGGGAATTATTCCATAATTTATCTGAAGAAGAGTTATCAATTGATCATTTTAATGAATCATCCGACATTGTTTCTGATTTCACAGATACACTTATTAACATATCAGAACAATGCATTCCAAAGACCTCCACAAATACTAAGAAAAGCAAATAAAAATCAAAAATGAGTTCCTTTAAGAGCAATGAAAACATTCATAAGAAAGAAGATGGGTCATACTACGTAGTTTCGGCTAATAAAGCCTCATCAGTGACCCTGTAATGATCCGGCAAAGAAAGCCAGAGGAAACATACTGCAATTTTGCAAATTTCGAATAGGCAGTCGATACAAAGACTGATAAAAATCAAATTGGGGTCCAAAAAAATTAAAAACCTGTCTAGAATATGAATCTAAACCAAAAATTTATTTCTGATTTCACAGAATATTCACGCTGATCTCAAAGGACCAAAAGTAAAATATAAACTACACTATGGTTGATGTACGGGGAGACGTTTTACGGCCGCCACACGGCACAACACCAGCTGCAGTGAAGGCAAATAAAAATCAAAAATGAGTTCCTTTAAGAGCAATGAAAACATTCATAAGAAAGAAGATGCAAGCCTTGGTTTAATAATGACTGTAAAGAAGCTATTAAAAAGCGTAAACAGGCTCTAAATAAGTTCTGCAAAAATCCCACTTCAGAAAAGCTCAACGACGTAAAAGTTTTTAGAGCTAAAGCTCGGCGAACAATCCGAGCTTCCAAACGAAAGTCATGGAGAGAATATGTCTCGAAATTGAACTATAAAACCCCCATTAAAAAGGTTTGGGATATGGTACGAAAAATTTCAGGAAAAACAAAGTCTTCTAGTTTTACACATTTAAATACTGAATTTGACACAATAGCTTCAACAAAAAAAGATATTTCAGATACTCTTGGGCACACATTCTTGAGAAATTCATCATCGCGTAATTATTCTGACACTTTTAGAAATTTCAAAAAGGACCAAGAGAAAAGAAATCTAAACTTCAAATCACTTAATCCCGAAGAATACAACAAACCTTTTAACTTATCCGAACTCGTTGAAGCCATTGAAAAATCACATGATACGGCAACCGGCCCCGATGAAATTCATTATCAGATGCTTAAGTTACCAATTCCGAAACCAGGGAAAGATCATGCAGAACCTACAAATTATCGTCCGATAGCTTTGACAAGTTGTTTGTGTAAAACATTGGAGAGAATGATAAACAAGAGATTAGTCTGGTACTTAGAGTCCAACAACCTCATTTCAGAATATCAATCGGGCTTTCGTTCGGAACGTAGTACCAATGACAATTTAATAAGACTAGAAACATTTATACGAGATGCTTTTATTAACAAAGAACACGTAGTAGCTGTCTTTTTCGACTTGGAGAAAGCATATGATACAACATGGCGTTATGGAATATTGAAAGATCTACATAACATTGGCTTGAGAGGAAAACTTCCCAGTTTTGTTGAAAGATTTTTGGGGGAGCGCATGTTTCAGGTGCGTGTGGGGTCTACCGTGTCAGATTTCTATGATCAAGAACAGGGTGTCCCACAGGGTAGTATTCTTTCAACTGCGCTATTTAACATAAAAATAAACAATATTGTACAATGTTTGGACGACAAATAAAAATCAAAAATTAGTTCCTTTAAGAGCAATGAAAACATTCATAAGAAAGAAGATGAGTCATACTACGTAGTTTCGGCTAATAAAGCCTCATCAGTGACCCTGTAATAATCCGGCAACAAAAGCCAGAGGAAACATACTGCAATTTCGCGAATTTCGACAAGACTGATTGTTCATTGTATGTTGATGATTTTTGTATATGTTACCGTTCAAAAAATATGAAAACAATTGAACGAAAGTTACAACAAAATTTAAAACGAATAGAAGAATGGACTGATAAAAATGGTTTCAAGTTCTCCAAGTCGAAAACGCAGTGTGTTCATTTTTGTAAACTACGGAAGAAACACGAACATCCTTCCCTGTTTTTATACGGATCACAAATTCCTGTTGTTGAAGAAGCCAAATTTCTTGGGGTCATATTTGATCAAAAGTTATCTTTTATTCCCCATATTAAATATCTTAAAGCGAAATGCTTAAAAGCTTTAAATCTTTTGAAAGTTTTAGCTCATACAAGTTGGGGAGCAGCTCGGTATACTTTATTTCATCTTTACCGGTCTTTAATAAGATCTAAATTAGATTATGGGTCTGTTGTTTATGGTTCTGCCAGAAGTCCTATTTAAAATCCTTGGATACTATCCATCACCAAGGCCTTCGTCTGGCCATGGGAGCCTTCCGTACTTCTCCCGTATTAAGCCTTTATGTAGAAGCAGGTGAACCATCTTTAACCTCGCGCAGAGAGAAACTTTCTCTTCAGTATGCTATTAGACTTGCTGCAAATCCATCTAACCCGGCATCCAAAATTTCATTTCCACCTGAAAATGAAAATTCTGACAGAACCATAAACAACAGACCCATAATCAAATTTAGATCTTATTCAAGACCGGTAAAGATGTAATAAAGTATACCGATCAGCTCCCCATCTGGTATGAGCTAAAACTTTCAAAAGATTCAACGCTTTTAAGCATTTCGCTTTAAGATATTTAATATGGGGAATAAAAGATAGCTTTAGATCAAATATGACCCCAAGAAATGTGGCTTCTTCAACAACAGGAGTTTGTGATTCGTATAAAAACAGGGAAGGACGTGTTTCTTCCGTAGTTTGTAAAAATGAACACACTGCGTTTTCGACTTGGAGAACTTGAAACCATTTTTATCAGTCCCATTCTTCTATTCTTTTTAAAGGGGTTGGTTCATTAAGTGCCAAAAATGGCCCAACTTCAGAAATACTTTAAACTTTGGCTACATAACATTTCAAGCATGATATATAGTAAAATAAAATTATTTTACTATATTGGGGTCTGAGTGACGTCAAAATTTTGACGCAAATGTTGTAAGTGTCAAAATATCTATAATCCCTTTTGAATATATAACATTCATTGTTTTTTTGCTATATGTGAAATTAGGACTTCGTATACATTTGAAAACCAATTTAATAACTTCAGTTTGACTCGTATCAATGCCCGAGTCATGTAGAAAGAACATGTAATCCAATTTTAAATTTTCAGAACCAAACGACATGCTGATTTACCCCACCCACATAGTATATAAGTGACCTATGATACTGGCAATTTTGAACATACACCTACAAGTGAATACTTTGTATCAGTTCAGAAGTTTGTGAATTAAAGACAATTCAGTTATACCCTTTTGTTTAACTAATACATTCACTACAAGGTGGAATCTAAGAAAATCATCATTACCATAGCAACTATTATATAAGCAAAGCTACAGATATAGTTCAATGATCACAGATGTCTATATAGTGTTTCAAGTTGTACATAATAAGATGGTGAATAAAACTGATTCAAACAAATACATTGTGTTCATTAATTGCATACCATAGATAAATATATAAGATCGGTTGTCATGGCAATAGTAAGTGAACAGGGCCATTTGGAGTATGAAACGGTGAAAAACCTCAAATCACGCGGAGAAATGACTTCAAGACATGTTATGTGCGCTCTATTTTTTGACTGCGATGGAGTTGTGGCCTGAGTACCGGTACCTGAGAACAAGAGTGTCACAGGATTATTTTATAAAGAAAAAATATTTCTGCTATGGTGGATCACTATGTTGGAAAGCGCCCACGTGAAGGTGTGCATGGTCTTCATATTCTTCATGACAACGGCCCTGCACACAGATCAACCGTGGGAGGAGTTAAACATTAAAACATTACCAGACCCTTCTCCCTGTGATTGATTGCTCAGCCCATATATTAAAACGTGTAATACTGCAAATAAGTTTCCAGGCTTTTGAATGGACAGCGCCAGGGCAATTATTTTCCATCTACCCCGTCAGCAAAAATATATACCCCTCTCGCACTTGCCTTCGCTGAATTGCGATGTCCGCCTTCATGGATTAACCGCAGTTGATAAATATAAGCAAAATAATTTTTATAAACCACAATAAAATAGAAACTTTTGATTGTTTTTCATTCATTCGGTACGTTATTTCATTTTTTACTGTAATAAAACTTCCATTTTAACATGACTTAAACATGTTCCTACTGAGCGCCGTGATCAACATAGTGGTGTGATGACGTCGCATATTAACATCTACTTCTCTAACGATGTACAAAATGTCATAAAAAAAACTTTGCAGTATAACAAATTCGGTAATCGTTATTTTGATTCTTGGTGGGGAACATGGGCTCATATTCCCCGCTTGAACGCTATATTTGCCTAACGGCTCGGGCAATATCACTCTCGGGGCGGGGTCAAGAATCAAAATAACTAATAATGTCAGCGAGGATGTCCTTTTGAAAGCTGTCATGCCTAGGGCAGTACGTTGTTCCAGTGTGTAAATAGTTTACCCAAAAAGGACGTCTGAATGGATCAAAAGACTTAAAAAGTGTGTACAGGTTAAGGAAGAATACTTTGAGGGACTTCACTAGCTAGTTTTGACCAGGTAAAAAGACAGTTACTTTCCCACAAAATGGCCAATAGGTTATCCAAAATAAAATAATATAAGCGACGCAAATACCCAAAGAAAAACCGAAACAAAAAATAAACCGCGGCAGACATATTTATTATGGATTTCGAGAAGGCTTTCGACACCAATGAACTCCAAATTATTTGGTTATGGAATTGGGAAGAAGGCTCTCAAATGGATAGATTCATTTCTTTGCTATAGAAAACAGCGCATTGTTGTTAATCATCATAGTTAATCTTCAGAGTGGGCTCCAGTAGTTTTGTCTGGGATCCCATAAGGGTCTGTTCTTGGTCCACTGTTATTCTCCCTGTATACATCAATAATATTCCACTGTCATGCACTCAGAAGTAAGACTGTACGCAGCTGACTGTGTTTGCTACTGGGAAATTAGAGTTACAGAGAACTCACTGAAACGTCCGAATGATATAGATAATGATGCTGGGCACAAAAATTGGGCATGAGATTTCTGTCCGTTAAATGCAGTACTATGCAGATAACTAGGAAGAGAACCAATAAAATTGAGGCTTCTTACACTTTAGAGGAAACGGTCCTCGAGAATTAATAACTTAGTGTGACAATCACACACGATTTGAGATAGAATAAACACATTAGCAACATGTGTACTAAGGCAAATAGAACGCTTGGTTTCCTGAGGCGAACAGCAAATCCCATGTTCAAATAAAAACTCACATGCTGTCTGCAAACATGGATTTCGAACTTTTGATATCACAAGATGGGCATTTCTTTGCTTATGTTACGTTGAGCGACGTAACGTTATCACCCTGAACATGGCATTTTAGAATGTTATGATGACATTGTTTAACAGGCGTCATTGTAGACAAGATTCTGAACCAATCGCCATGTTGGTTTGCCGGTCGCATTGGAACAGTTTATATGAAATTTCTATGGAGCTTTGGGGCGTTATCATCACCATCGCCGTTGGAATCAAAAGTTATGCAAGAAAAAAAAATAACAATCATCCATGGGTATTTTGTTGCAATTACATTTGCCGAGTCCCTCGGAAGATTTCGGAACACTCGGCCTAGCTGCCTAATGTTTAAACGTATTAAGCTGCATCGTGTGTGAAAAAAAAAAAAAAAAAAAAACACACGTGTGTTCCTATATTGAAACGTTTTCAACGTTGTTCAAACATGGATTTAACGGTGAGTATACGGGCCTCCGTGGCTTAGTGGTTAAGAGCGCTGACTCTTGATCATTAGGTCTATCACCGTTGTGGTTCGAGCCTTGCTCGGGTCATATGTGAGACGCCAAGTTCTGCAACGTAAGGTCAGTTTGGTTTTTCTCCAGGTACTCCGGTTTTCGCCCACCTCTGATTAACGATCGGCTCGATAACAGTGAAATAATCTTGAAAGGGCCGTAAAACCAAAACTAAAAAAAAAAGACGGTGAGTGGCTGCTAGGAGTTCCACTACACTGCTGGCCTGGGAATCTGTATCCGAGCTGTCTATTGTCTCAGGCATGATGCGAACTGGACCGTACTTTAAAGCTTAGTGGTTTCTATCGGCCTTAGGGCTTGTGACGTAATTTCTTTTGGTAAAAGTCCCTCAAAGTTGCAAGCAATGTCTCTAAAATGAACTAAATAGTTTTGGTGAGGACGTCAAACCTGAATTAAAAGCTGATGTTATGCCAACTATGCCACTAAATCCATTGGCAAAAAGGAAAGAAAAATGACGTGTGTCAGCTAGTAATGTAAACATATGTTGCTGATTGATAAGAATTAGAAAGCAATAAGTAAAAAAATAAAAAATGAAAAAAAAATTACACACACACGCGGGATTTGAACCAGGGTCGCCGGCGTGTCAGTCGACGACGTTGCTTATTGCGCCAGTACGTCATTTTGCACGAACTTCAACCAAATGCCGACGCCGACGTGGCGTTTCATTATAGCTATTCTCAAAAGCTATGTCCTGATCGTGATTTTTAAAATAAAAAAAAAAAAACGTAGATGTTATTAATTTGCCTGGAGATCAAATTAAACATTGAAACGATTACGTGCTTGTAGTCTGGTCAAAATTCTGGCAAATACCGGGATTAAATATCGAGGCAACTTCATTGTTTACGTAGCAGACTTGGCAACGGTGTCATAGTAGATTTTGACCGGGCCGTTTTATTGTCCGGAAAACTTTTGCTCTAGACTCTAGGCCTAGTGTTTGAGAAGTGGCATAACTGGCCTCACCTACTTTTATCACAGTCTGACGTCAGTCAAATGAAAATTCAAGGTCCAGCTTTCGCAAATAAAACCGTTTCTATGATGCTTTTGGACACGACTTCCATTGCGTTGCATGCAAGATCGCGTCTACACAAAATATTTTTTTATGATTTCAATACCAGCACAGCTGTCGATAATTGTACAATATTGTTTATTTTGATGTTAAATAGCGTAGTTGAAAGAATACTACTCTGTGGGACACCCTGTTCTTGATCATAGAAATCTGACACGGTAGACCCACACGCACCTGAAACCTGCGCTCCCCTAAAAAGCTTTCAATAAAACTGGGAAGTTTTCCTCTTAAGCCAATATTATGTAGATCTTTCAATATTCCATAACGCCATGTTGTATCATATGCTTTCTCCAAGTCGAAAAAGACATCTACTACGTGTTCTTTGTTAATAAAAGCATCTCGTATAAATGTTTCTAATTAAATTGTCATTGGTACTACGTTCCGAACGAAAACCCGATTGATATTCTGAAATGAGGTTGTTGGACTCAAAGTACCAGACTAATCTCTTGTTTATCATTCTCTCCAATGTTTTACACAAACAACTTGTCAAAGCTATCGGACGATAATTTGTAGGTTCTGCATGATCTTTCCCTGGATTCGGAATTGGTACAACTGTAGCTACACGCCAGCTATCCGGACAGACCCCCGTTTCTCAAATATTATTAAAGATATCTAAAAGTGTTGAAAGAGAACTTTTTGGCAGATGCTTAAGCATCTGATAATGAATTTCATCGGGACCGGTTGCCGTATCATGTGATTTTTCAATGGCTTCAACGAGTTCGGATAAGTTAAAAGGTGTATTGTATTCTTCGTGATTAAGGGATTTGAAGTTTAGATTTCTTTTCTCTTGGTCCTTTTTGAAATTTCTAAAAGTGTCAGAATAATTACGCGATGATGAATTTCTCAAGAATGTGCTCCCAAGAGTATCTGAAATATCTTTTTTTGTTGAAGCTATTGTGTCAAATATAGTATTTAAATGTGTAAATCTAGAGGACTTTGTTTTTCCTGAAATTTTTCGTACCATATCCCAAAGTTTTTTAATTGGGGTTTTGTAGTTCAATTTTGGAAACATATTCCCTCCATGACTTTCGTTTTGAAGCTCGGATTGTTCGCCGAGCTTTAGCTCTACATACTTTCACGTCGTTAAGCTTTTCTGAAGTGGGACTTCTGCAGAACTTATTTAGAGCCTGTTTGCGCTTTTGAATAGCTTCTTTACAGTCATTATTAAACCAAGGCTTGCTTTTCTTAGTATTTGTGGAGGTCTTTGGTATGCATTGTTCTGATATATTAATAAGCGAATCTGTGAAATCAGAAACAATGTCAAATGATTCATTAAAGTGATCAATTTATAACTCTTCCTCACATAAATTATGGAATGATTCCCAGTCGGCTTTATTCATTTTTCATTTCTGGTTACAGTCCTCATCTGGTTCGTTTACGCTCTCAATTTTAACAGGGAAGTAATCACTTACATGATGGCAAAAAATCCGAATCAAATCCAATTCTACTCAAAGAAAATTTTCAGGTACTGCAGTCACGTTACAATGATTACCAGCAAGTCTATACTGATGGTTCCAAAGAAGGAGATAAAGTTGGTTGTGCGTATGTTTCTAAAGATACGCACCAAACCTTGCGCCTTCCAGATGGTTCATGTATTTTTACAGCTGAAGCCAAAGCAATAGATCTAGCTTTAAATTTTATCATTCCTTCAAAAATTGAAAAAGCAATTATATTTTCTGATTCACTGATTCTGTTACCTTACCCTTTTCTGTCTTTTTATCTCTAGAAGGCGGTGGCTAAACGGATCAATCGTGTAGGCATTTTGTTTATACGAGTATATCTCACGTGTATCTCTAACACCTGCGAGTTGGATAACCACTCCATTATGGTGTTCCCTTGTAGGGCTCCACGGAGGGTGGAGAGCACTTGGGACGAAACTAGAATTTTTTCCTTATGCCTCATGGAAAAAAACATAACCGCAACGCAGCTAAACGTAAAAAAGACGAGGATTCATCCGAAACGGATGAACCCAGTCAGAAGTCAAGTCAGCAGTCAAGTCAGCAGTCAAGTCAGCAAATTGAAACTCCAAAGCTCAACACTTTTCCACGCTTCTTGGTGATGACATCACGCGATGATACACCTACGGTGTCAGATTTATCACCCTTTGTTATCGAAAAGAGTTTAGTGTCCATTGCCGGACATCCAAAAAGTATAAAAAAACTGAAGTCAGGTGATCTCCTCTTGGAAGTCGAGAGAGAGCAGCAGGTCAAAAACCTGCTTGGTACCACAAAGCTTTTTGATCTCAACGTCAAAGTATCGTTGCACAAAACACTCAATTCATGTAAAGGTGTCATCCGCAGCCCAGAGCTACGTCCGTGCAGCGATGCCGAGATTGTTGAGAATTTAAGAGATGAAGGCGTCATTGGTGTACGTAACATCCAAGTTCGTAGAAGTGGTGTATTAAAGCCAACAAGTACCTACGTGTTGACATTTAATACACCAGTTCTGCCCTAGAAAATAAAAGTTGCATATCTATCTGTTAACGTAGAGGTGTATATACCAAACCCTCTCAGATGTTATCATTGTCAGGTTTTTGGTCACCACGAAAGCAGATGTCAGAAGAAACAACTCTGTCCAAACTGTGGTGAGGAAAAACATGTCGATAACCATCAAAACTGCAAAAATGAACCCAAATGCGTCAATTGTGGTGGCAAGCATGCTGTTTTCACTCGAGATTGTCCGGCATGGAAAAAAGAAAAAGAAATACTCACTGTCAAATACCAAAGGGGGATAACATTCCCAGAAGCGCGGAAAATTGTTGATGAGCGATACACAACACCAACCACCAGTTACGCCAGCATCACAAAGGGTGCTGGTGTAAAAGTTTCCAGCTCCGAAACACAGACTGCTGAATCATACATAGCTGAACTGAAAAAATCTGGTGCATGGAGTAAATCCACTCCAGCACCACAAAGTTCAACCAGTTTATCAAATGGCGCAATCCAGGTTGCTTCGGATCGGTCGACAGCGACCGTACCGAAGCCAGCGCCGCATGCAAAAGAGAAACTCGACAGGTCGAACTAATAAGGGATCAGAAGATCCGAGGAAACAACACTTGTCTCAAAAACAAACAGACAGACAACGTAAAATGGAAAGAGACAATATAAAATTCCAGAACAGATTCGGATCTTTGAGTGACAGTGATATGGAGTTTGAAACTCCATCATCACCAAGCGGCAATAATAGATCGAGGTCAGCAATACCACGAGCTGGTGGTTGCAGATCTATATCACCAATTGCAGCTCCAATATAGTTTCTAGTCTTAAACTCTTCATAAAATGGATTTAAAACACAAAATAATACAATGGAATTGTCGAGGTCTTAAATCAAATTATAATGAACTCTTTATTACTTATTTCGTTATCAAACCCATCGATTTTTTGTTTGCAAGAAACCTTTTTAAAAACTGATGACAACATTGATGTCAGGGGTTTCAATACATACAACTATATCTATTCTGATGGTAACAAACCATCTGGTGGCAGTTCAATTCTTGTTAAATCATGTTTACCACAAAGAGAGATCAAATTAAAAACAGACCTACAAGCTGTAGCAGTATCGGTTTCTCTGGATAAAGAAACTACAATATGCTCTTTATATATTCCACCCTCATTTTCTTTAAAGCCCGAACATCTTGACTCATTGCTGAGTCAGCTTCCATCCCCATATCTTTTAGTTGGCGACTTCAATGGTCACAATATTCTATGGGGCTGTAAAGATATCAATAACAGAGGAGCACTTGTTGAAGATTTTATTGCAAAGAGCTATCTTTGCTTGATGAATGATAAATCTTATACTTACCTTCATCCAGCGACAGGTCATTTGTCTTCTTTAGATCTCTCTTTGTGTCACCCATCTCTCTTCTTGGACTATGACTGGTCTGTTCATGATGTTCAGTGCGGAAGTGATCACTTCCCTGTTATAATTGAGAGCGTAAACGAACAAGATGAGGACTGTAGCCAGAAATGGAAAATGAATAAAGCCGACTGGGAATTATTCCGTAATTTATGTGAAGAAGAGTTATCAGTTGATCACTGAAATGAATCATCTGACATTGGTATTTGTGGAGGTCTTTGGAATGCATTGTTCTGATATATTAATAAGTGTATCTATGAAATCAGAAACAATCTCGGATGATTCATTAAAATGATCAACTGATAACTCTTCTTCACATAAATTATGGAATAATTCCCAGTCGGCTTTATTCATTTTCCATTTCTGGTTACAGTCCTCATCTGGTTCGTTTACGCTCTCAATTATAAAAGGGAAGTGATCACTTGCGCACTGATCATCATGAACAGACCAGTCATAGTCCAAGAAGAGAGATGGGTGACACAAAGAGAGATCTAAAGAAGACAAATGACCTGTCGCAGGGTGAAGGTAAGTATAAGATTTATCATTCATTAAGCAAAGATCGCTCTTTGCAATAAAATATTCGACAAGTGCTCCTCTGTTATTGATATCTTTACAGCCCCAAAGAATATTGTGACCATTGAAGTCGCCAACTGAAAGATATGGCGATGGAAGTTGACTCAGCAATGAGTCAAGATGTTCGGGCTTACACTACATCATAGTGTAGATTATATTTTCTTGTCCTTTGGGATCATTGATTCCATTGGGGAATTTTGAAAATATCTGAGGGTCACCGATGCGGCCTAATTGGCCGGAACTAGCTAGTCTGGCCCAGAAAACATATACACTCCATATTTTTCACTTCTGTGGTGGATTCCTTGCTTCCAAAGGATAACCCTTTTATAGAACATATTAAAAGAAAATGAGGGTGGGATATATATAGAGCAGATTGTAGTTTCTTTATCCAGAGAAACCGATACTGCTACAGCTTGTAGGTATGTTTTTAATTTGATCTCTCTTTGTGGTAAACATGATTTAACGAAAATTGAACTGCCACCAGGTGGTTTGTTTGATATAGTTATATGTATTGAAACCCCTGACATCTATGTTGTCATCAGTTTTTAAAAAAGTTTCTTGCAAACAAAAAACCGATGGGTTTAATAACGAAATAAGTAATAAGAGTTCGTTATAATTTGATTTAAGACCTCGACAATTCCATTGTATTATTTTGTGTTTAAAATCCATTTTATGAAGAGATTAAGACTAGAAACTATTTTGGAGCTGCAATTGGTGATATAGATCTGCTACCACCAGCTCGTGGTGTTGCTGACCTCGATCTGTTATTGCCATTTGGTGATGATGGAGTTTCAGCAAACTCCATACCACTTTCACTCAAAGATCCGAATCTGTTCTGAAATTTAATATTGTCACTTTCCATTTTACGTTGTCTGTCTGTCTGTTTTTGAGACAATTGATGTTTTTTGATCGGATCTTCCGATCCCTTATTAGTTCGACCTGAGTCGAGTTTCTCTTTTACGTGCGGCGCTGGCTTCGGTACGGTCGCTGTCGACCGATCCGAAGCAACCTGGATTGCGCCATTTGATAAATTGGTTGACCTTTGTGGTGCTGGAGTGGGTTTACTCCATGCACCAGATTTTTTCAGTTCAGCTATGTATGATTCAGCAGTCTGTGTTGCGGAGCTGGTACATTTTACACCAGCACCCTTTGTGATGCTGGCGAAACTGGTGGATGGTGTTATGTATCTCTCTTCGACAATTTTCCGCGCTTCTGGGAATGTTGTCCCCCTTTGGTATTTGACGGTGAGTATTTCTTTTTCTTTTTTCCATACCGGACAGTCTCGGGAGAAAACAGCATGTTTGCCATCACAATTTACGCATTTGGGTTCATTTTTGCAGTTGAGGTGATTATCAACATGCTTTTCTTCACCACAATTAGGACAGAGTTTTTTTCTCTGACATCTGCTTTCGTGATGGCCAAAAGCCTGACAAGAGTACCATCTAAGAGGGTTTGGGATGTATACCTCTACGTTAATGGAAAGATATGCTACTTTGAATTTCTGGGGTAGAATTGGTGTATTAAAAGTCAACACATAAGTTGCTGTTGGTTTTAGTACACCATTTCTACGAACTTGAATGTTACGAACACCAACAACTCCCTGATCTTTCAAGTTATCGACTATCTCTTCATCTGAACAAGGACGCAGTTCTGGACTGCGAATCACTCCCTTAGATGAATTGAGCGTGTTATGTAACGAGACTTTAACTTTAAGATCAAAGAGTTTGTTGGTGTTTAGCAGGCTTACCACTTGCTGTTTCCTCTCGACTTCCAAGAGAAGATCACCCGATTTGAGTTGTTTTATACTCTTAGGATGTCCGGCACTGGAGAGAATACTTTTCTCGATCACAAAGGGGGAAAGGCTTGACACAGTTAGTGTATCGTCAAGCGACTTCACGACCAAGAAACGCGGAACATTGTCAAAGTTTGGTTCAGCAGACTGCTGACTCGATTGTTGACTTGACTGCTGACTGGATTTTTGACTGTGTTCATCCGATTCGGATGAATCCTCGTCTTTTTTACATTTAGGTGCGTTGCGGTTAGGTGCGGGGTTGCGGTTATGTTTTTTTCCATTACCCATAAGAAAAAATCCTGGTTTCGTCCCAAGTGCTCTCCGCCCTCCGTGGAGCCCTACAAGGGAACACCATAATGAAGTGGTTATCCAACTCGCAGGTGTTAGAGATACACGTGAGATATACTCGTATAAACAAAATGCCTACACGATTGATCCGTTTAGCCACCGCCTTCTAGAGATAAAAAGACAGAAAAGGGTAAGGTAAATGGGCATATGGTTGGTATCAGGAAAGATACAAAAAGAGTTGAAGAGGAAGCAAAGTGGTATCTCTAGGGCTCGGCGTGACCAGCCGATTGACCGTGCCGGACCGCACGGCCACCTGTCTACACCGAAAAGCCAGGCCAAAGATGCGTGTTGGGCACCTGAAGCACCGCCACCTCAGGTAACCCTCAACCTCCAGGATCCCTTCTTCCGGCTTACAGGACGCCACCCATGGCAAACGGGTGGTACTTCCTTTAGCTCTTCCCAGTGGGCACAGAGACCACAGCGGCAATGTGCCCAGTGGGAATTGAGCCCCCAGGGCCACGGCAAGGCAGGAAGTCTAATACCTGGGGGAGACTTATAATGGAAAAAAGCTTCAAAAATCTTATCTGAAACCACTGGGCCCGGAACTTAGATATTTTACATGTAGCAACGGCAAGTGGTTATCTACATAAATCCTGCCAATCATGCCCTGGGGTCCAAATGGGCCACACCCCGGGGCCCCTTAGCTCCCATAGACTCGTTATGGAAAAAAAAACTTCAAAAATCTTCTTCTCTGAAACCATAGGACCCAGAGCTTAGATATTTAGCATGTGGCAATGGCAAGTTGTCACCTTCATAATTCCTGCCAATCGTGCCCCTGGGGTCCAAACGGGCCACGCCCTGGGGCCCCTAGGTCCCATAGACTCATAATGGAAAAAAGCTTCAAAAATCTTCTTCTCTGAAACCACAGGGCCAAGACCTTAGATATTTAGCATGTAGCAACGGCAAGTGGTCACCTATATAAATCCTGCCAATCATGCCCCTGGGGTTCCAAATGGGCCACACCCCGGGCCCCCTAAGCTCCCATAGACTCGTAATGGAAAAAAAAAACTTCAAAAATCTTCTTCTCTGAAACCATAGGACCCAGAGCTTAGATATTTAGCATGTAGCAATGGCAAGTGGTCACCTACATAATTCCTGCCAATCCTGCCCCTGGGCTCCAAACGGGCCACGCCCCGGGGCCCCTTAGCTCCCATAAACTCATAATGGAAAAAAGCTTCAAAAATCTTCTTCTCTGAAACCACAGGGACCAGAGCTTAGATATTTAGCACGTAGCAAAGGCAAGTGGTCACCTACATAAATCATGCCAATCATGTCCCTGGGGTCCAAATGGGCCATATCCCGGGGCCCCTTTACTCCCATGGACTCATAATGGAAAAAAGCTTCAAAAATCTTCTTCTCTGAAACCACAGGGCCCGGAGCTTAGATATTTAGCATGTAGCAATGGCAAGTGACCACCTACATCATCTAAGAACCACCTACATAAATCCTGCCAATCATGCCCCTGGGGTCCAAATGGGCCACGCCCCGGGGCCCCTTAGCTCCCATAGACTCATAATGGAAAAGGGCCACAAAAATCTTCTAAGAAACCACAGGGCCCAGAGCCGAGATATTTGGCATGTAGCAATGGCAAGTGGTCACCTACATAAATCTAGCCAATCGTGCCCCTTGGGTCCAAATGGGCCACGCCCTGTGACCCCCTTAGCTCCCATTGACTCATAATGGAGAATAGCTTCAAAAATCTTCTTCTCTGAAACTGTGAAGCACAGAGCTTAGATATTTAGTATCTAGCTACATAAAATAGTCACCTACATAAATCCTGCTAACACTGCCCCTGGGATTCAAATGGGCCACACCCCGGGGCCCTCAACTCCTTTAGACTTATAATTGAAAAATGCTTCAAAAATCTTCTTTTCCAAAGCCATAAGGCCCAGAGCTTAGATATTTAGTGTAGCAATATCAAGTGGTCTCTTACACTAATGATTTTCTGGTACAGAGGTGAGCGATTTAGGGCCATTAGGTCCTCTTGTTTTAATTATCTCCCCTGACAATATAACATTGTGATGGCCATAACTCCAATACCCTTTGAGATATATTGATGGTACTTGGCACAATTGTATACAATGTTGAGACGGCGCTTCATGCCTAAGAACCACAACTCTGGGTGCTAGGATATGTGAGTTATCTCCCCTTCTCCAATACCTTTTGAGACATATTGATGGTACTTTGTATAGAAATACAGGAGCTTTAGTAGGCATGTCATGTGCAAGAACCACATTTCTGAGTGCCCTGGTTTTTTAGTTATCTCCCCTGACAGTATAATCTTGTGATGGCCATAACTGCAATACTTTTGTGATATATTGTTGGTTTAATTCTGGTGCACTTTCTATTGGTGAACAATCTTCTGAAGGCCATATTGGCTTTTGGTCGGGGGATTTGCCATCTCTTCTGATGGCTATTTTTGAGACATTGGTGGTACTTTGTATAGAAATACATAAGCTTTAGTAGGCATGTCATGTGCAAGAACCACATTTCTGAGTGCCCTGGTTTTTTAGTTATCTCCCCTGACAGTATAATCTTGTGATGGCCATAACTGCAATACTTTTGTGATATATTGCTGGTTTAATTCTGGTGCACTTTCTATTGGTGAACAATCTTCTGAAGGCCATATTGGCTTTTGGTCGGGGATTTCCCATCTCTTCTGATAGCTATATTTGACCTTGTCATCACCGCAGCCCCCCAGGTATTAGACTTCCTGCCTTGCCGTGGCCCTGGGGGCTCATTTCCCACTGGGCACATTGCCACTGTGGTCTCTGTGCCCACTGGGAAGAGCTAAAGGAAGTACCACCCGTTTGCCGTGGGTGGCGTCCTGTAAGCCGGAAGAAGGGATCCTGGAGGTTGAGGGTTACCTGAGGTGGCGGTGCTTCAGGTACCCAACACGCCTCTTTGACCTGGCTTTTCGGTGTAGACGGGTGGCCGTCGGCTGGTCGCGCCGAGCCCTAGAGATACCGCTTTGCTTTCTCTTCTCTCAACCATATGCCCATTTACCTTACCCTTTTCTGTCTTTTTATCTCTAGAAGGCGGTGGCTAAACGGATCAATCGTGTAGGCATTTTGTTTATACGAGTATATCTCACGTGTATCTCTAACACCTGCGAGTTGGATAACCACTCCATTATGGTGTTCCCTTGTAGGGCTCACGGAGGGCGGAGAGCACTTGGGACGAAACTAGAATTTTTTCCTTATGCCTCATGGAAAAAAAAATAACCGCACCCACGCATCTAAACGTAAAAAAGACGAGGATTCATCCGAAACGGATGATCCCAGTCACCAATCTAGTCAACAGTCCAGTCAGCAGTCTGAAGCACCAAAGATCTTAAATTTTCCACGCTTCTTGGTTATGACATCAGTCGAAGAAACTCGCACTGTGTCAAGTTTATCGCCCTTTGTCATTGAAAAGAGTATTATGTCCATTGCCGGACACCAAAAAAGCATCAAAAAGCTTAAGTCAGGTGATCTCCTCTTGGAAGTAGAGAGAGAACAGCAGGTTAAAAGCCTGCTTAGTACCACAAAGCTCTTTGATCTCAAGGTCAAGGTGTCTCTGCACAATACACTCAATTCGTGTAAAGGTGTCATCCGCAGCCCAGAGCTAGGTCCTTGCACCGATGCAGAGATAATTGACAACTTGAGATCTGAGGGCGTCATTGCAGTACGTAACATCCAAGTTCGTAGAGATGGTGTATTGAAGCCAACAGGTACTTACGTGTTGACCTTTAATACACCAGTTCTGCCCAAGAAAATCAAAGTAGCATATCTTTCGGTTAACGTAGAGGTATATACACCAAACCCTCTCAGATGTTACTCATGTCAGGTTTTTGGCCACCACGAAAGCAGATGTCAGAAGAAACAACTTTGTCCAAACTGTGGTAAAGACAAACATTTGATAATCATCAAAACTGTAAGAATGAGGCCAAATGCATCAATTGTGGTGGCAATCATGCTGTTTTCTCTCGAGATTGTCCGGCATGGAAAAAAGAAAAAGAAATACTCACTGTAAAATACCAAAGAGCGATAACCTTCCCAGAAGCGCGGAAAATGGTTGAGGATCGAAACGCAACACCAACCACCAGTTACGCCAGCATCACAAAGGGTGCTGGTGTAAAAGTGTCCAGCTCCGCAACACAGACTATTGATTCATACATAGCTGAACTGAAAAAATCTGGTGCATGAAGTAAATCCACTCCAGCGCCACAAAGTTCAACCAAGTTATCAAATGGCGCAATCCAGGTTGCTTCGGATCGGTCGACAGCGACCGTACCGAAGCCAGCGCCGCATGTAAAAGAGAAACTCGACTCCGGTCGAACTACTAAGGGATCTGAAGATCCGAAAAAGCAAATGTCTCAAAAACAAACAGACAGACAACGTAAAATGGAAAGAGACAATATAAAATTCCAGAACAGATTCGGATCTTTGAGTGACAGTGATATGGAGTTTGAAACTCCGTCATCACCAAATGGCAATAACAGATCGAGGTCAGCAACACCACGAGCTGGTGGTAGCAGATCTATATCACCAATTGCAGCTCCAATATAGTTTCTAGTCTTAATCTCTTCATAAAATGGATTTAAAACACAAAATAATACAATGGAATTGTCGAGGTCTTAAATCAAATTATAATGAACTCTTATTACTTATTTCGTTATTAAACCCATCGGTTTTTTGTTTGCAAGAAACTTTTTTAAAAACTGATGACAAAATTGATGTCAGGGTTTCAATACATACAACTATATCTATTCTGATGGTAACAAACCATCTGGTGGCAGTTCAATTCTTGTTAAATCATGTTTACCACAAAGAGAGATCAAATAAAAAACAGACTTACAAGCTGTAGCAGTATCGGTTTCTTTGGATAAAGAAACTACAATATGCTCTTTATATATTCCGCCCTCATTTTCTTTAAAGCCCGAACATCTTGATTCATTGCTGAGTCAGCTTCCATCCCCATATCTTTTAGTTGGCGACTTCAATGGTCACAATATTCTATGGGGCTGTAAAGATATCAATAACAGAGGAGCACTTGTTGAAGATTTTATTGCAAAGAGCGATCTTTGCTTGATGAATGATAAATCTTATACTTACCTTCACCCTGCGACAGGTCATTTGTCTTCTTAAGATCTCTCTTTGTGTCACCCATCTCTCTTCTTGGACTATGACTGGTCTGTTCATGATGATCAGTGCGGAAGTGATCACTTCCCTTTTATAATTGAGAGCGTAAACGAACCAGATGAGGACTGTGACCAGAAATGGAAAAATGAATAAAGCCGACTGGGAATTGATGATGATGATTTCGTGTTTAACGACGCGTCAACCCTCTTGGTGGGTCATAAGCGTCAGTCGGTTAATGGTTAAACGGCATGAATAATTATGACGATATTAAAAGTAAGAAGTCAGAATGATAATGTATAATGATGATGATGATTTCGTGTTTAACGACGCGTCAACCCTCTTTGTGGGTCATAAGCGTCAAACGGTTGATGGTTAAACGGCATGAATAATTATGATGATATTAAAAGTAAAAGGTCAGAATGATAATGTATAAAAATCTGAAACAGTTAAATCTTATGAAAAAGTCCAATTTCTTTTAAGAATAAAATAATATTATCAACAGGTACATCTCGAAACAGTTGTTGCAAAGTGTCAGCTTTGAAATATAAAATACGTGAGGGTGAAAAGTCAACACAGTCAATTAAGATATGTTTCACAGTGAATGGCTGATCACAACCTACACAAGAAGGTTGATCATCACCATTAAAAATATAAGAATGAGTAACTCTAGTATGGCCGATGCGCAGTCGTGTTAATACTACGTCCTCTTTTCTGGAAAACTGTGGAGGAGAGCATTTTGTACTAACGACAGGTTTAATGGCATGGAGTTTGTTATTTATTGCACGGTCCCATTCGCCTTGCCATTCCGACAAGATGTATCTGTTGATAAATGGTTTAAAATTGTTAAAAGGAATTTTAAAAACAGATGGATCAAGATTGAGCGATTCCTTTGCTTTCTTGTCAGCATATTCATTGCCGACAATGCCAATATGGCTCGGAAGCCAACAAAACAAGATTTGGTGTGTTTTAGAAATTTCATGATGTTTTTCGATCAATTTTTGAATTTGAGGATTTTTAGATGATGAATGGTCTAAAGCCTTAAGCACAGAAAGTGAATCCGAAAATATAATTGCTTTTTGAATTGTTGAAGAACTGATAAAATCTAAAGCTAGGTCTATTGCTTTGGCTTCAGCTGTAAAAATAGATGAACCATCTGGAAGGCGCATGGTTTTGTGCGTATCTTTAGAAACATACGCACAGCCAACTTTATCTCCTTCTTTGGAACCATCAGTATAGACTTGCTGGTAATCATTGTAACGTGACTGCAGTACCTGAAAGTTTTGTTTGAGAAGTATTGGATTTGATTCGGATTTTTTTCCATCATGTAAGTCGAACAGAATAGAAGGTTGTTTAATACACCAAGATGGAACTTCGGCGGTTTCATGTTTTTGAATATTTTTAAGGTCGATACCTGAATTTTCCAGCAGTGGTAAAATACGTAATCCAAAAGGTTTGATTGCTGTGGGTTTTGTTTCATACTTATCTACAAATTGAGGTCGAAATGAAATTTTGGATGCCGGGTTAGATGGATTTGCAGCAAGTCTGATAGCATACTGAAGAGAAAGTTTCTCTCTGCGCGAGGTTAAAGATGGTTCACCTGCTTCTACATAAAGGCTTAATACGGGAGAAGTACGGAAGGCTCCCATGGCCAGACGAAGGCCTTGGTGATGGATAGTATCCAAGGATTTTAAATAGGACTTTCTGGCAGAACCATAAACAACAGACCCATAATCTAATTTAGATCTTATTAAAGACCGGTAAAGATGTAATAAAGTATACCGATCTGCTCCCCAACTTGTATGAGCTAAAACTTTCAAAAGATTCAAAGCTTTTAAGCATTTCGCTTTAAGATATTTAATATGTGGAATAAAAGATAACTTTTGATCAAATTTGACCCCAAGAAATTTGGCTTCTTCAACGACAGGAATTTGTGATCCGTATAAAAACAGGGAAGGATGTTCGTGTTTCTTCCGTAGTTTACAAAAATGAACACACTGCGTTTTCGACTTGGAGAACTTGAAACCATTTTTATCAGTCCATTCTTCTATTCTTTTTAAATTTTGTTGTAACTTTCGTTCAATTGTTTTCATATTTTTTGAACGGTAACATATACAAAAATCATCAACATACAATGAACAATCAGTTTTGTCGTCCAAACATTGTACAATATTGTTTATTTTGATGTTAAATAGCGTAGTTGAAAGAATACTACCCTGTGGGACACCCTGTTCTTGATCATAGAAATCTGACAGGGTAGACCCCACACGCACCTGAAACATGCGCTCCCCTAAAAAGCTTTCAATAAAACTGGGAAGTTTTCCTCTTAAGCCAATGTTATGTAGATCTTTCAATATTCCATAACGCCATGTTGTATCATATGCTTTCTCCAAGTCGAAAAAGACAGCCACTACGTGTTCTTTGTTAATAAAAGCATCTCGTATAAATGTTTCTAGTCTTATTAAATTGTCATTGGTACTACGTTCCGAACGAAAGCCCGATTGATATTCTGAAATGAGGTTGTTGGACTCTAAGTACCAGACTAATCTCTTGTTTATCATTCTCTCCAATGTTTTACACAAACAACTTGTCAAAGCTATCGGACGATAATTTGTAGGTTCTGCATGATCTTTCCCTGGTTTCGGAATTGGTACAACTGTAGCTACACGCCAACTCTCAGGACAGACCCCCGTTTCCCAAATATTATTAAAGATATCTAAAAGTGTTGTAAGAGAACTTTTTGGCAGATGCTTAAGCATCTGATAATGAATTTCATCGGGGCCGGTTGCCGTATCATGTGATTTTTCAATGGCTTCAACGAGTTCGGATAAGTTAAATGGTGTGTTGTATTCTTCGTGATTAAGGGATTTGAAGTTAAGTTTTCTTTTCTCCTGGTCCTTTTTGAAATTTCTAAAAGTGTCAGAATAATTACGCGATGATGAATTTCTCAAAAATGTGTGACCAAGAGTATCTGAAATATCTTTTTTTGTTGAAGCTATTGTGTCAAATTCAGTATTTAAATGTGTAAAACTAGAAGACTTTGTTTTTCCTGAAATTTTTCGTACCATATCCCAAACCTTTTTAATGGGGGTTTTATAGTTCAATTTGGAGACATATTCTCTCCATGACTTTCGTTTGGAAGCTCGGATTGTTCGCCGAGCTTTAGCTCTAAAAACTTTTACGTCGTTGAGCTTTTCTGAAGTGGGACTTTTGCAGAACTTATTTAGAGCCTGTTTACGCTTTTTAATAGCTTCTTTACAGTCATTATTAAACCAAGGCTTGCTTTTCTTAGTATTTGTGGAGGTCTTTGGAATGCATTGTTCTGATATGTTAATAAGTGTATCTATGAAATCAGAAACAATGTCAGATGATTCATTTAAGTGATCAACTGATAACTCTTCTTCACATAAATTATGGAATAATTCCCAGTCGGCTTTATTCATTTTCCATTTCTGGTTACAGTCTTCATCTGGTTCGTTTACGCTCTCTATTATAACAGGAAAGTGATCACTTCCGCACTGATCATCATGAACAGACCAGTCATAGTCCAAGAAGAGAGATGGGTGACACAAAGAGAGATCTAAAGAAGACAAATGACCTGTCGCAGGGTGAAGGTAAGTATAAGATTTATCATTCATCAAGCAAAGATCGTTCTTTGCAATAAAATCTTCGACAAGTGCTCCTCTGTTATTGACATCTTTACAGCCCCATAGAATATTGTGACCATTGAAGTCGCCAACTAAAAGATATGGCGATGGAAGTTGACTCAGCAATGAGTCAAGATGTTCGGGCTTTAAAGAAAATGAGGGTGGGATATATAGAGAGCAAACTGTAGTTTCTTTATCCAGAGAAACCGATACTGCTACGGCTTGAAGGTCGGTTTTTAATTTGATCTCTCTTTGTGGTAAACATGATTTAACAAAAATTGAGCTGCCACCAGATGGTTTGTTACCATCAGAATAGATATAGTTGTATGTATTGAAACCCCTGACATCTATGTTGTCATCAGTTTTTAAAAAAGTTTCTTGCAAACAAAACACCGATGGGGTTAGTAGCGAAATAAGTAATAAGAGTTCATTATAATTTGATTTAAGACCTCGACAATTCCATTGTATTATTTTGTGTTTTAAATCCATTTTAAGGAGAGATATTTAAAGACTAGAAACTATTATGGAGGTGCAATTGGTGATATAGATCTGCTACCACCAGCTCGTGGTGTGGCAGACCTCGATCTGTTATTGCCACTTGGTGATGATGGAGTTTCAGTCAACTCCATATCACTGTCACTCAAAGATCCGAATCTGTTCTGAAATTTTATATTGTCTCTTTCCATTTTACGTTGTCTGTCTGTTTGTCTTTGAGACAATTGATGTTTTTTTATCGGATCTTGCGACCCCTTATTAGTTCGACCTGGGTCGGGTTTCTCTTTTACATTCGGCGCTGGCTTCGGTACGGTCGCTGTCGACCGATCCGAAGCAACCTGGATTGCGCCTTTTGATAAATTGGTTGAACTTTGTGGTGCTGGAGTGGATTTACTCCATGCACCAGACTTTTTCAGTTCAGCAATGTATGATTCAGCAGTCTGTGTTGCGGAGCTGGTACATTTTACACCAGCACCCTTTGTGATGCTGGCGAAACTGGTGGTTGGTGTTATGTATCGCTCTTCGACAATCTTCCGCGCTTCTGGGAATGTTATCCCCCTTTGGTATTTGACGGTAAGTATTTCTTTTTCTTTTTTCCACGCCGGACAGTCTCGGGAGAAAACAGCATGTTTGCCATCACAATTTACGCATTTGGGTTCATTTTTGCAGTTGAGGTGATTATCAACATGCTTTTCTTCACCACAATTAGGACAGAGTTTTTTTCTCTGACATCTGCTTTCGTGATGGCCAAAAGCCTGACAAGAGTAACATCTAAGAGGGTTTGGGATGTATACCTCTACGTTAATGGAAAGATATGCTACTTTGATTTTCTTGGGTAGAATTGGTGTATTAAAAGTCAACACATAAGTTGCTGTTGGTTTTAGTACACCATTTCTACGAACTTGAATGTTACGAACACCAACAACTCCCTGATCCTTAAGGTTATCGACTATCTCTTCATCTGAGCAAGGACGTAGTTCTGGACTGCGAATCACTCCCTTAGATGAATTGAGCGTGTTATGTAAAGCGACTTTAACTTTTAGATCAAAGAGTTTGTTGGTGTTTAGCAGGCTTACCACTTGCTGTTTTTTCTCGACTTCCAAGAGAAGATCACCCGATTTGAGTTGTTTTATACTCTTAGGGTGTCCGGCAATGGAGAGAATACTTTTCTCGATGACGAAGGGGGAAAGGCTAGATACAGTTCGTGTATCGTCAAGTGACGTAACGACCAAGAAACGCGGAACATTGTCAAAATTTGGTTCAGCAGACTGCTGACTAGATTGTTGACTTGACTGCTGACTGGATTGTTGACTGTGTTCATCCGATTCGGATGAATCTTCTTGTTTTTTACGTTTAGGTGCGTTGTGGTTAGGTGATTTGCGGTTAGGTGATTTGCGGTTATGTTTTTTTCCAGGAGCCATAAGAAAAAAATTCTAGTTTCGTCCCAAGTGCTCTCCGCCCTCCGTGGAGCCCTACAAGGGAACACCATACTGGAGTGGTTATCCAACTCGCAGATGTTAGAGATACACGTGAGATATACTCGTATAAACAAAATGCCTACACGATTGATCCGTTAAGCCACCGCCTTCTAGAGATAAAAAGACAGAAAAGGGTAAGGTAAATGGGCATATGGTTGGTATCAGGAAAGATACAAAAAGAGTTGAAGAGAAAGCAAAGCGGTATCTCTAGGGCTCGGCGTGACCAGCCGATTGACCGTGCCGGACCGCACGGCCACCCGTCTACCCGACTGGGAATTATTCCATAATTTATGTGAAGAAGAGTTATCAATTGATCATTTTAATGAATCATCCGACATTGTTTCTGATTTCACAGATACACTTATTAACATATCAGAACAATGCATTCCAAAGACCTCCACAAATACTAAGAAAAGCAAGCCTTGGTTTAATAATGACTGTAAAGAAGCTATTAAAAAGCGTAAACAGGCTCTAAATAAGTTATGCAAAAATCACACTTCAGAAAAGCTCAACGACGTAAAGGTTTTTAGAGCTAAAGCTCGGCGAACAATCCGAGCTTCCAAACGAAAGTCATGGAGAGAATATGTCTCCAAATTGAACTATAAAACCCCCATTAAAAAGGTTTGGGATATGGTACGAAAAATTTCAGGAAAAACAAAGTCTTCTAGTTTTACACATTTAAATACTGAATTTGACACAATAGCTTCAACAAAAAAAGATATTTCAGATACTCTTGGGCACACATTCTTGAGAAATTCATCATCGCGTAATTATTCTGACACTTTTAGAAATTTCAAAAAGGACCAAGAGAAAAGAAATCTAAACTTTAAATCCCTTAATCACGAAGAATACAACAAACCTTTTAACTTATCCGAACTCGTTGAAGCCATTGAGAAATCACATGATACGGCAACCGGCCCCGATGAAATTCATTATCAGATGCTTAAGCATCTGCCAAAAAGTTCTCTTACAACACTTTTAGATATCTTTAATAATATTTGGGAAACGGGGGTCTGTCCTGGGAGCTGGCGTGTAGCTACAGTTGTACCAATTCCGAAACCAGGGAAAGATCATGCAGAACTTACAAATTATCGTCCGATAGCTTTGACAAGTTGTTTGTGTAAAACATTGGAGAGAATGATAAACAAGAGATTAGTCTGGTACTTAGAGTCCAACAACCTCATTTCAGAATATCAATCGGGCTTTCGTTCGGAACGTAGTACCAATGACAATTTAATAAGACTAGAAACATTTATACGAGATGCTTTTATTAACAAAGAACACGTAGTAGCTGTCTTTTTCGACTTGGAGAAAGCATATGATACAACATGGCGTTATGGAATATTGAGGGATCTACATAACATTGGCTTAAGAGGAAAACTTCCCAGTTTTATTGAAAGCTTTTTAGGGGAGCGCATGTTTCAGGTGCGTGTGGGGTCTACCGTGTCAGATTTCTATGATCAAGAACAGGGTGTCCCACAGGGTAGTATTCTTTCAACTACGCTATTTAACATCAAAATAAACAATATTGTACAATGTTTGGACGACAAAACTGATTGTTCATTGTATGTTGACGATTTTTGTATATGTTACCGTTCAAAAAATATGAAAACAATTGAATGAAAGTTACAACAAAATTTAAAAAGAATAGAAGAATGGACTGATAAAAATGGTTTCAGGTTCTCCAAGTCGAAAACGCAGTGTGTTCATTTTTGTAAACTACGGAAGAAACACGAACATCCTTCCCTGTTTTTATACGGATCACAAATTCCTGTTGTTGAAGAAGCCAAATTTCTGAGGGTCATATTTGATCAAAATTTATCTTTTATTCCCCATATTAAATATCTTAAAGCGAAATGCTTAAAAGCTTTGAATCTTTTGAAAGTTTTAGCTCATACAAGTTGGGGAGCAGATCGGTATACTTTATTACATCTTTACCGGTCTTTAATAAGATCTAAATTAGATTATGGGTCTGTTGTTTATGGTTCTGCCAGAAAGTCCTATTTAAAATCCTTGGATACTATCCATCACCAAGGCCTTCGTCTGGCCATGGGAGCCTTCCGTACTTCTCCCGTATTAAGCCTTTATGTAGAAGCAGGTGAACCATCTTTAACCTCGCGCAGAGAGAAACTTTCTCATCAGTATGCTATTAGACTTGCTGCAAATCCATCTAACCCGGCATCCAAAATTTCATTTCCACCTCAATTTGTAGATAGGTATGAAACTAAACCCACAGCAATTAAACCTTTTGGATTACGTATTTTACCACTGCTGGAAAATTCAGGTATCGACCTTTGAAATATTCAAAAACATGAAACG
This sequence comes from Lucinisca nassula, assembly GCA_963580285.1. Classification (NCBI taxonomy): domain Eukaryota; kingdom Metazoa; phylum Mollusca; class Bivalvia; order Lucinida; family Lucinidae; genus Lucinisca; species Lucinisca nassula. The sequence continues at coordinate 94,840,213 of OY757020.1, read as the reverse complement.
GCCGAAGTTCCATCTTGGTGTATTAAAAAACCTTCTATTCTGTTCGACTTACATGATGGCAAAAAATCCGAATCAAATCCAATACTCCTCAAACAAAACGTTCAGGTACTGCAGTCACGTTACAATGATTACCAGCAAGTCTATACTGATGGTTCCAAAGAAGGAGATAAAGTTGGTTGTGCGTATGTTTCTAAAGATACGCACAAAACCATGCGCCTTCTAGATGGTTCATCTATTTTTACAGCTGAAGCCAAAGCAATAGATCTAGCTTTAGATTTTATCAGTTCTTCAACAATTCAAAAAGCAATTATATTTTCTGATTCACTTTCTGTGCTTAAGGCTTTAGACCATTCATCATCTAAAAATCCTCAAATTCAAAAATTGATCGAAAAACATCATGACATTTCTAAAACACACCAAATCTTGTTTTGTTGGCTTCCGAGCCATATTGGCATTGTCGGCAATGAATATGCTGACAAGAAAGCAAAGGAATCGCTCAATCTTGATCCATCTGTTTTTAAAATTCCTTTTAATAATTTTAAACCATTTATCAACAGATACATCTTGTCGGAATGGCAAGGCGAATGGGACCGTGCAATAAATAACAAACTCCATGCCATTAAACCTGTCGTTAGTACAAAATGCTCTCCTCCACAGTTTTCCAGAAAAGAGGACGTAGTATTAACACCACTGCGCATCGGCCATACTAGAGTTACTCATTCTTATATTTTTAATGGTGATGATCAGCCTTCTTTATATGCTGTTTTATTTAATAACCGGTATGAACATCGCTTTAGTATTGACGGTATCACAACCTTACTAACCAAAATGAGTATTACAAATACATTTAAAATATCAATATCACCCCTTAGGTTACACTCTGCTTCTTCTGTACGGATTCCCCATTCTATTAAGAACTTTAATACTATGTTGCCTTCGGTATTGGTTAGACCCTTAAATTTGTCTTCTGTAACTTCAGTTAATCTCAAAGGAGCAGGCAATACCAATGTTTTTGGGAGTAGTCTTCGTATAAGACTATCTCCTCTCAAATCGCCCATCCTTCGAAAATATACTAATCCGTGGAAAAGAAGTGGAATGTATCCCAGTATTTCTAAGTGCAATGCCAAGAGGTGCAGATGTTGTTCGCATTTAAGCACTGCGTCTACCGTTACTTCATCTGTAAACGGTAGACGCTTCTCTGTAGTTAACATGTCTGATTTGACATGACAGTCTACAGATTTAATTTATCTAATTACTTGACGTGCTACAAACTGTAATATGCAGTACGTCGGTCAAACTAACCGCATGCTTAAAACTAGATTGAACGAGCATTATCGTAGAATGAGTAAGCCTAAGAAAACTGACACTTTCTTGTACCGTCACTTTCGACGTACAGGTCATTCTGTAAATAACATTGTTATACAACCAGTGGAAAAACTTTATTACGATGCAAATTCTACAACTAGATTCAAAATAATCAAAAGACATGAAGCTGAACTGAAATGGATTAAATTTTTACAGACCCCTTTTCCACTGGGATTTAATGACAACATTTATCATGAGGGTAATATTTCCAGAATGCCGGACTTTGATATTTTCTCACTCCTGGAATGTCGAAAACGCAGAACTAGATCTCACGGCACCAGGAAAAATGGTAACTTTAAACGTAAATCACGTGCGTTTAAACGAAACAATACTAGACTGAAGTGACTGTCTATTATATTATTAAATCATGGACGCCACTCTATGCTTTCATTTTTAAGTTCATTACCCGTTTCTGTCTTACGTCTTCTGGACACCGAGGCGAATAAATTCTACGATAGTTCTCATCAGTTATATGATGCGGCTCTATTAACTAGAGGCTATACTCAGCATACTCTCCGTCCTTACATTGATTCTGAAATTAATCATAAACGCCATTTCTTCAAAATATCCTTCATCAATAAGGGTATGGATTTTATAGATTTGCCTAGTATCTTCCGTGAGAGATCCGTACTTTCTTCCATTCCTGCTTATTTTCAAAATACTGAAACACCTATAATTTGCTATAAATATAACAAACCTGTTAGATCTATCATTTTTAATTTCAATAAACTTGTTTCAGATCTTGATATTGATACTAATACTCCTGATTCATGTGATTGTAAAAACTCAAAGTATTGCTATTCTGCTGCTGGTCATGTAATTACTGGCAATTTGAAAATTATTCCTGATTCAAGGATAAGGAATATAATTTCTAAAGGACCGAAATATCGGTTTCCTTCTAAAATTGATTTCAGTAAATGTAGAGATGAAATCGCTGCTTCATTGAATGAATTCGGTAATCGATGGTGTAAGCGAGAGTATGTTGAGCATAAAGCCCTTAAGGACTGGAAACTTAGCATTTTAAAACTAGTGAATAAACGCATTTCTTTCTATTCTCAAAATACTAACTTATTACCTCCTAAGCCCAAGACGTCTTTACGTCATCTTAAACTAGGTATTCAAGAATTTCATAAGAAGTTTGTTTTGGCCCCTGCAGACAAGGCCGCTAACAACGTCGTCGTTGTGTGACGGCTCCACTATGTTAACACGCTTAAGCAGGAGCTTGGTGGTACTAAGGCCTATGAACTTCAGCCTTTAGCTGAAGAGAGAGCTATAGTAGATAAACATGTTTGTCTTTCAGCCACCAAGTTTGCTGTGTGTGTTAACGAAGGCCAAGACAAGCTTCCTACGCTATACTGGTTACCAAAACTTCATAAAAAACCTTACAAAGCACGGTTTATTGCAAATTCTAGCTCTTGCACTACCACTGAACTTTCTAAATTATTAACTTCCTGTCTTACTGCTATTAAAACGCATGTAATTAAATATTGTGATAAAGTCTTTGAAAGATCAGGAAGAAATCTGTTTTGGTCTATAAAAAATTCGAATGATGTTTTAAATAAATTGAAATCTAGACAGTTTCGTGCTTCTAGTCTGTCTACCTACGATTTTTCCACTCTTTACACTACACTTCCTCATAATTTTATAAAAGAAAAGCTTAATGATTTAATTGAATGGGCTTTTCACAGAGAAGATTCTCTCTATCTTGCATGTAATGTCAGAAATGCATTTTTCACTTCTAAAGAGCATAAGAATTATACACTTTGGTCATGTCAGAAAGTGTGTGATGCCCTCACCTTTCTACTTGACAATATTTATATTAGATTCGGTACTAAGTTATTTAGACAAATTGTGGGTATTCCGATGGGTACTAATTGCGCACCTCTTGTGGCTGATCTGTTCTTGTATTGTTATGAAAGAGACTTCATTTTGTCGCTTTCCATTGATAACCAATCTGAAATTATTGAAGCTTTTAGCTCTACTTCTAGATATTTAGATGATTTATTAAATATTGATAATACCTATTTTGATGGTTTGATCAGTCAGATTTACCCCCTAGAACTTCAGTTAAATAAAGCAAATTCTTCTGATACCGAGGCCCCGTTTTTGGATTTACATCTATCTATTGTAGATGGATTTGTTTCGTGCAAAATTTATGATAAACGCGATGACTTTGATTTTGAGATTGTAAATTTTCCTTTTTTGGATGGTGATGTTCCTCGTGCGCCATCCTATGGCGTTTATATTTCGCAATTAATTCGATTTGCTAGAGTGTGTAGTCATGTAACTGACTTCAACACTCGTAATAAATTATTAACGGCTAAACTCCTTAATCAGGGTTATCGGTACCATAAACTACGCAAAGCCTTTTCAAAATTTTATAGACGCCATTCTGATTTAATTTCAAAATTCAATATTGGACTTAAATCTCTTCTGCAACAAGGTCTATCGGAACCCGAATTTTATGGTGACTTAGTATTTAAATTCAGAAAAATATATAACCGCAATGACTTCAGTACCCAATTTCGTAAAATCATTCTTCGATATAAAAAGATTGGGTACAACATGGATATTATACGACAGACTGCATGCATGGTAGTTAACCCAATCACGGTTGGCAACTTTGCTTCCCTCTTTAATTGCACGCCGGTGGGTCAGGCCTCAGATTCTATGACGGCTCCAACGTAAAGGCTTATTGAGAATTAGAGAGATCTAATTCAAGGTAATGTTGGTTGGTGCCTGATGCTCTGTCTCTGGTCGGGCTCATCGGAGTCTAACTGTTGGTTTTCTTTTGCTCCAGCATTTCAGTGGTTTCTTGCTGTCGAGTCCTCACCGTTGTCTCACCTCTGTGGTTCTTTGATTTTTGTGTTCACGGAGATGTTGCACTGATGAGTTAGGAGGCCTTCATGCGGACTGAACAAATTATTTGTCTAAATCGCGACGGAAGTAAGGGCGAGGATTGTGGCCACGTAAAATCGATTTAAGCCCCCCAGTGGAAATCTTCCACTGACCGTTCCAAGGCGGCTCTTCTGTGGCGATTTATTTATGTTGTTGTTTGTTACTTACTGTGTGTATCACTTGTGTCTTTTGGTTTTGGATGGCCATATGGCCATTTTGTGGGAAAGTAACTGTCCTTATGGCCTTCCTTTGTTTGGGTTTCCATTGTGGTCTGGTCGCTTGATGTTTGTATTTCTTTCCCTTTGGTGTCTTTTGTGGGTGGAGTAGGTTAATTGTATCAATTCCTGATCTTTGTTTTACTTCTACTTTGTGTAGGTTGTGATCAGCCATTCACTGTGAAACATATCTTAATTGACTGTGTTGACTTTTCACCCTCACGTATTTTATATTTCAAAGCTGACACTCTGCAACAACTGTTTCGAGATGTACCTGTTGATAACATTATTTTATTCTTAAAAGAAATTGGTCTTTTTCATAAGATTTAACTGTTTCAGATTTTTATATATTATCATTCTGACTTGTTACTTTTAATATCGTCATAATTATTCATGCCGTTTAACCATTAACCGACTGACGCTTATGACCCACCAAGAGGGTTGACGCATCGTTAAACACGAAATCATCATCATCATCATCACCGTAGCCTCTTCAGTTTTAATCGGATTATTCTGAGACTTTTATGTTAAGTGGCTAGAGATGAAACCTCGGATGAGTTCGAAAACTGGTCAAGTCGGCCCATTTATCTTAGAGTAACATGCCTTTGATTGCTAAAAATGCCAAATTTTGACATTGTCATCACCGTAGCCCCTTCAGTTTTAATCGGATCTTTCTGAAACTTATATGTAAGGTGGCTGGGAATAAAGCCTTTGATGAGTTTCAATACTGGCCAAGTCGGCACATTTATCATAGAGTTACGTGCCTTTGATTTCTTAAACATGCCTATTTTCGACCTTGTTAGCACTGCTGCCCCTTCAGTTTTGATCGGATCTTCATGAAACTTACAAACAAATACGTCAGACAGAAAAGCTCGGAGGAGTTTGAAAACTCGTGAGGTTCGCCTATTTGTCAGAGTAACATCCTTTGATTGCAGCAGTTAATTGCTTATTATTGAACTTGTCATCACCATTGCCCCATCAGTATATAGCGGATCTTCTTAGCAAGTCAGGAATAAAAGCTTGAATGAGTTTGAAAACTGGTGAGATCAACCTATTTATCATGGAGTTACATTCTAATCGATTTGCAGAAAGTGCTTACCCTGTCATCACCATGTCCTTCCATTAATCCTTCAGTAAAGGTTGGCACTTCCTGAAACTTTGAATCTGTTAGCTCAGGTGAGCGATACAGGACCAGCTTGGTCCTCTTGTTTACCTTTAATATCCTCATAATTCTTCATGCTGTTTAACCATTAACCGCTTGACGCTTATGACCCACAAAGAGGGTGGACGCGTCGTTAAACACGAAATCATCATCATCCAAAAATTCTTAAAAAACAAAAGTTGGTCGAAAAACATCACGAAATTTCTAAAACTCAACAAACTTTGTTTAGTTGGCTTCCGAGCCATATTGGCATTGTGGGCAATGAGTATGCTGACAAGAAAGCAAAGGAATCGCTCAATCTTGATCCGTCTATTTTTATAATTTCTTTTAATAATTTTAAACCATTTATCAACAGATGCATTTTGTCGGAGTGGCGAGGCGAATGGGATCGTGAAATAGATAAAAAAAACTTAATGCCATTGAACCTGGCGTCGGAACAAAATGTTCTCCTCCACAGTTTCCAGGAAAGAGGAAGTAGTATTAACACGATTACGCATGGGCCATACTAGAGTTACTCACTCTTATATTTTAAATGGTGATGATCAACCTACATGTGTAGGCTGTGAGATGTGTAAGATGTACCTGTTGATAATATTTTTTTATTCTTAAAAGAAATTGGACTTTTACATAAAATTTAACTGTTTCAGATTTTTATACATATCATACTGACATTTTTACGTTTAGAATCCTCATAATTCTTCATATCGTTTGGTCATTAACCGCTGGACGCTTATGACCCACAAAGAGGGTTGACGCGTCGTTAAACACGAAATCATCATCATCATCCTTAAGCTCTTCCCAGTGGGCACAGAGACCACAGCGGCAATGTGCCCAGTGGGAATTGAGCCCTCAGGCAAACGGCAAGGCAAGAGGTCTTATATCTTGGGGAAAGCCTACACAGTAATCATGTAATTATGGCAGGGGTCTTTAACATGCACAGGGCATGACGCTCCCTGCACAGGGGATGGGGTGGGGTAGGGGCCTCCACTTAACGTCCCGATCCGAAGCGCGGTGCACTTAATGACATTCATCCCTGCAAATGATGCCAATGGAGCGTGTTCGGACACCGTAATTTTATCGCGGATGCCTGGGATCGAGCATCAGAGGCAAGTGCACTAACCACTGAGCTATCACGCTCCACCAGTAAGTTGAGCGTGTCCATTACCAGAAGTCCTTTAGTATTGATCGGATCTTCCTGAAACTAACATATAAGTAGGTTGTGGATGAAATACGGTTAAGTTCGAAAACTGTTGATGTCGACCAATTTCTCAGTTATGTCCCGTGATTGCTGAAAATGCCAGTGTTTGACCTTGTCAAACGAATAGGACCTTCAGTAACGAATGCAACTTCCTGAAAGGTTGAATCTGTTAGCTCAGGTGAGCGATATAGGACCATCAGTGGTCTTCTTGGATGGACTTAAAAAACCTGCAGTGAGTACTTTTATGAAATATAAAGCAGCATCAGAGAACATAAAGACGACAGAACCGTAACTCTTGTCTGTCCGTACGCCTGCAACACAATTGCGTCCGCTCTGTATACAATTAACATGGGTAAGCTTTCTATAGCTTTTTAAACAGCTGTCGTTGGACAATATTTTACAATAATTATAAATATAGTAATCATTTTGACCATTATAGGGACATCGTTTGAAACAACATATACTTAAAACAAACATTAGAGACCCTTTAATCTTGAACCAGTTGCTCAGAACTATCAATGTTTTTTTTTTTTTTTTTTTTTTTTTTTTTGGTTTGTGTTTTACGGCCCTTTCAAGATTATTTCACTCATATTGAGCCGATCGTTAATCAGAGGTGGGCGAAAACCGGAGTACCCGGAGAAAAACCACCTGACCTTCCGTTGCAGAATTTGGCGTCTCACACGTGGACCGAGCGAGGCTCGAACCTACGGCGGTGAGAGACCTAATGACTAAGAGTCATCAATGTTGTTAACGTACCGTTACAACTTTGATCCTTAAGTATAATGGTAAATACATGTACACTATTTTTGCTGACATAATTCGAGTAGCTTTTACAAAGGCAACAGCCGCACCGTTTGGTTTCGCATATTTGCTTAAGCCTGGTTACCTCATGCGACATAAGAGGTTCAACTAGCAGTCGTTTTTAGGTCTAATACGAAGTACGATATTTATTTGGTCTTTTTGAAACAGATGTACATACAGCTTAGAAAAAAGTGGACATGTTATATATGCTTAGTACCACCGCCAGATATAAGCCTCCGTGGTGTAGTGGTTACGTTTCTCGCCTTGTAAACCAGGGGTCGCAGGATCGATCCCGGGCTTCTCCAGACTTTCGGACGAGTCTTTAAACCGATGTCCCGCCTCCGTATGACCTTAGCTGTTGGTGGGACGTAAAACTCCAACACTCACTCACCACCGCGAGACCTATCTTTGAAATCATTGGAGATACAAGAAAGAAGTATGAAGACAGAAATCTTCGTGGACGGTGATTACTATAATGTTATTAATCAAATAATTTCGTATTGGCCCAGTTACAGGTCCTAGGTCTGCTGTATTGGCACGAGGCCGAAGGCCGAGGCCAATACAGCAGACCTAGGACCTGTAACTGGGCCAATATGAAATTACTTGATTAATGACAATTTTATTAATTGACGCAATTAAAAACATGATTTATGATTTTTGAATATTGGTTGACCTTGTGTAATATAGGATAATCAATTAATAAAGGTTTGTAACAAGTAGCCGAGGCTTCATCATGAACGAACAAGTTATTTGGGTAGGCTTACCTGTTTTCAAGAGTACTTGAAAAGCAGTGAAACGAGAAGAAAACAAAATCTGACTATGCCGAAAATTAATGATTTATGATTATCCTGATATTGCTGAATAGTGCTCCTAATTGGTAATTCGCCAAAACCTAACTAGAATTAGCAAAGGGGAAAGAACGAGCATAGAAGGGATTTCCTGATTAATATCTAAGAAAGAATATTGCTGACCCTACAGGTATCGAGCCAGCGATCTCTTGATCACCATGTCAGACGCGCATCCGATTGCGACAAGCAAGATAGCGTGTTTGACTCTGAACCAGAAGATCATGAGTTTATACCCCCAGGTATTAAACTTCCTGCCTTGCCGTGGCCCTGGGGGCTCAATTCCCACTGGGCCCATTGCCGCTGTGGTCTCTGTGCCCACTGGGAAAAGCTTAAGGAAGTACCACCCGTTTGCCGTGGGTGGCGTCCTGTAAGCCGGAAGAAGGGATCCTGGAGGTTGAGGGTTACCTGGGGTGGCGGTGCTTCAGGTACCCAACACGCCTGGCTTTTCGGTGTAGACGGGTGGCCGTGCGGTCCGGCACGGTCAATCGGCTGGTCACGCCCAGCCCTAGAGATACCGCTTTGCTTTCTCTTCAACTCTTTTTGTATCTTTCCTGATACCAACCATATGCCCATTTACCTTACCCTTTTCTGTCTTTTTATCTCTAGAAGGCGGTGGCTAAACGGATCAATCGTGTAGGCATTTTGTTTATACGAGTATATCTCACGTGTATCTCTAACACCTGCGAGTTGGATAACCACTCCATTATGGTGTTCCCTTGTAGGGCTCCACGGAGGGTGGAGAGCACTTGGGACGAAACTAGAATTTTTTCCTTATGCCTAATGGAAAAACATAACCGCAACGCATCCAAACGTAAAAAAGACGAGGAATCATCCGAAACGGATGAACCCAGTCAGCAGTCTAGTCAACAGTCAAGCCAGCAGTCTGCAGCACCAAAGCAACTTAATTTTCCACGCTTCTTGGTAATGTCTTCATGTGAAGATACACGCACTGTGTCAAGTTTATCCCATTTGTGATAGAAAAGAGCATCATGTCCATTGCCGGACATCCCAAAAGCATTAAAAAGCTTAAGTCAGGTGACCTTTTACTAGAAGTCGAGAGAGAACAGCAGGTGAAAAGCCTGCTTGGTACCACAAAGCTCTTCGATCTCAAGGTCAAAGTATCTCTGCATAATACACTTAACTCATGCAAAGGTGTTATTCGCAGCCCAGAGCTCCGTCCTTGCAGCGATGCAGAGATAGTTGAGAACTTGAGATCGGAAGGCGTCATTGGTGTACGTAACATCCAAGTTCGTAGAGGTGGTGTATTGAAACCAACGGGTACTTACGTGTTGACTTTTAATACACCAGTTCTACCCAAGAAAATCAAAGTAGCATATCTTTCAGTTAACGTGGATGTTTATATACCAAACCCTCTTAGATGTTACTCGTGTCAGGTTTTTGGCCACCACGAAAGCAGATGTCAAAAGAAAAAACTCTGTCCAAATTGTGGTGAAGAAAAACATGTCGATAATCATCAAAACTGTAAAAATGAGGCCAAATGTGTAAATTGTGGTGGCAAGCATGCTGTTTTCTCTCGAGATTGTCCGGCATGGAAAAAAGAAAAAGAAATACTGTCAAATACCAAAGGGGGATGACATTCCCAGAAGCGCGGAAAATTGTTGACGAGCGATACACAACACCAACCACCAGTTACGCCAGCATCACAAAGGGTGCTGGTGTACAAGTTTCCAGCTCCGCAACGCAGACTGTTGAATCATGCATAGCTGAACTAAAGAAATCCGGTGCATGGAGCAAATCCACTCCAGCACCACAAAGTTCAACCAATTTATCAAATGGCGCAATCCAGGTTGCTGCGGATCGGTCGACAGCGACCGTACCGAAGCCAGCGCCGCATGTAAAAGAGAAACTCGACCCAGGTCGAACTAATAAGGGATCGGAAGATCTGAAAAAGCAATTGTCTCTCAAACAAACAGACAGACAACGTAAAATGGAAAGAGACAATATAAAATTTCAGAACAGATTCTGATCTTTGAGTGACAATGATATGGAGTTCGCTGAAACTCCATCATCACCAAATGGCAATAACAGATAGAGGTCAGCAACACCACGAGCTGGTGGTAGCAGATCTATATCACCAATTGCAGCTCCAATATAGTTTCTAGTCTTAATCTCTTCATAAAATGGATTTAAAACACAAAATAATACAATGGAATTGTCGAGGTCTTAAATCAAATTATAATGAACTCATTACTTATTTCGTTATTAAACGCATCGGTTTTTTGTTTGCAAGAAACGATTTTAAAAACTGATGACAACATTGATGCCAGGGGTTTCAATACATACAACTATATCTATTCTGATGGTGGCAGACCATCTGGTGGCAGTTCAATTTTCGTTAAATCATGTTTACCACAAAGAGAGTTCAAATTAAAAACAGACCTACAAGCTGTAGCAGTATCGGTTTCTCTGGATAAAGAACCTACAATTTGCTCTCTATATATCCCACCCTCATTTTCTTTAAAGCCCGAACATCTGGTCTCATTGCTGATTCAACTTCCATCGCCATATATTTTAGTTGGCGACTTCAATGGTCACAATGTTCTTTGGAGCTGTAAAGATACCAATAACAGAGGAGCACTTGTCGATCTTTGCTTGATGAATGATAAATCTTATACTTACCTTCACCCTGCGACAGGTCATTTGCCTTCTTTAGATCTCTCTTTGTGTCACCCATCTCTCTTCTTGGACTATGACTGGTCTGTTCATGATGATCAGTGCGGAAGTGATCACTTCCCTGTTATAATTGAGAGCGTAAACGAACCAGATGAGGACTGTAACCAGAAATGGAAAATGAATAAAGCCGACTGGGAATTATTCCATAATTTATGTGAAGAAGAGTTATCAGTTGATCATGTTAATGAATCATCCGACATTGTTTCTGATTTCACAGATACACTTATTAATATATCAGAACAATGCATTCCAAAGACCTCCACAAATACTAAGAAAAGCAAGCCTTGGTTTAATAATGACTGTAAAGAAGCTATTAAAAAGCGTAAACAGGCTCTAAATAAGTTCTGCAAAAATCCCGCTTCAGAAAAGCTAAACGACGTAAAAGTTTTTAGAGCTAAAGCTCGGCGACCAATCCGAGCTTCCAAACGAAAGCCATGGAGAGAATATGTCTCCAAATTGAACTACAAAACCCCCATTAAAAATGTTTGGGATATGGTACGAAAAATTTCAGGAAAAACAAAGTCTTCTAGTTTTACACATTTAAATACGGAATTTTACACAATAGCTTCAACAAAGAAAGATATTTCAGATACTCTTGGAAGCACATTCTTGAGAAATTCATCATCGCGTAATTATTCTGACACTTTTAGAAATTTCAAAAAGGACCAAGAGAAAAGAAATCTAAACTTTAAATCCCTTAATCACGAAGAATACAACAAACCTTTTAACTTATCCGAACTCGTTGAAGCCATCGAAAAATCACATGATACGGCAACCGGCCCCGATAAAATTCATTATCAGATGCTTAAGCATCTGCCAAAAAGTTCTCTTACAACACTTTTAGATATCTTTAATAATATTTGGGAAACGGGGGTCTGTCCTGAGAGCTGGCGTGTAGCTACAGTTGTACCAATTCCGAAACCAGGGAAAGATCTTGCAGAACCTACAAATTATCGTTCGAAAGCTTTGACAAGTTGTTTGTGTAAAACATTGGAGAGAATGATAAACAAGAGATTAGTCTGGTACTTAGAGTCCAACAACCTCATTTCAGAATATCAATCGGGTTTTCGTTCGGAACGTAGTACCAATGACAATTTAATAAGACTAGAAACATTTATACGAGATGCTTATATTAACACAGAACACGTAGTAGCTGTCTTTTTCGACTTGGAGAAAGCATATGATACAACATGGCGTTATGGAATATTGAAAGATCTCCATAACATTGGCTTAAGAGGAAAGCTTCCCAGTTTTATTGAAAGCTTTTTAGGGGAGCGCATGTTTCAGGTGCGTGTGGGGTCTACTGTGTCAGATTTCTATGATCAAGAACAGGGTGTCCCACAGGGTAGTATTCTTTCAACTACGCTGTTTAACGTCAATATAACAATATTGTACAATGTTTGGACGACAAAACTGATTGTTCCTTGTATGTTGACGATTTCTGTATATGTTACCGTTCAAAAAATATGAAAACAATTGAATGAAAGTTACAACAAAATTTAAAAAGAATAGATGAATGGACTGATAAAAATGGTTTCAAGTTCTCCAAGTCGAAAACGCAGTGTGTTCATTTTTGTAAGCTACGGAAGAAACACGAACATCCTTCCTTGTTTTTATACGGATCACAAATTCCTGTTGTTGAAGAAGCCAAATTCCTTGGGGTCATATTTGATCAAAAGTTATCTTTTATTCCCCATATTAAATATCTTAAAGCGAAATGCTTAAAAGCTTTGAATCTTTTGAAAGTTTTAGCTCATACAAGTTGGGGAGCAGATCGGTATACTTTATTACATCTTTACCGGTCTTTAATAAGATCTAAATTAGATTATGGGTCTGTTGTTTATGGTTCTGCCAGAAAGTCCTATTTAAAATCATTGGATACTATCCATCACCAAGGCCTTCGTCTGGCTATGGGAGCCTTCCGTACTTCCCCCGTATTAAGCCTTTATGTAGAAGCAGGTGAACCATCTTTAACTTCGCGCAGAGAGAAACTTTCTCTTCAGTATGCTATTAGACTTGCTGCTAATCCATCTAACCCGGCATCCAAAATTTCATTTCCACCTCAGTTTGTCGATAAGTATGAAACTAAACCCACAGCGATCAAACCTTTTGGATTACGAGTTTTACCACTGTTAGAAAATTCAGGTATCGACCTTAAAAATATTCAAAAACATGAAACGGCCGAAGTTCCATCTTGGTGTATTAAAAAACCTTCTATTTTGTTCGACTTACATGATGGAAAAAAATCCGAATCAAATCCGATACTTCTCAAACAAAACTTTCAGGTACTGCAGTCACGTTACAATGATTACCAGCAAGTCTATACTGATGGTTCTAAAGAAGGAGATAAAGTTGGTTGTGCGTATGTTTCTAAAGATACGCACAAAACCATGCGCCTTCCAGATGGTTCATCTATTTTTACAGCTGAAGCCAAAGCAATAGACCTAGCTTTAGATTTTATCAGTTCTGCAACAATTCAAAAAACAGTTATATTTTCTGATTCACTTTCTGTGCTTAAGGCTTTAGACCATTCATCATCTAAAAATCCTCAAATTCAAAAATTGATCGAAAAACATCATGAAATTTCTAAAACACACCAAATCTTGTTTTGTTGGCTTCCGAGCCATATTGGCATTGTCGGCAATGAATATGCTGACAAGAAAGCAAAGGAATCGCTCAATCTTGATCCATCTGTTTTTAAAATTCCTTTTAATAATTTTAAACCATTTATCAACAGATACATCTTGTCGGAATGGCAGGGCGAATGGGACCGTGCAATAAATAACAAACTCCATGCCATTAAACCTGTCGTTAGTACAAAATGCTCTCCCCCACAGTTTTCCAGAAAAGAGGACGTAGTATTAACACGACTGCGCATCGGCCATACTAGAGTTACTCATTCTTATATTTTTAATGGTGATGATCAGCCTTCTTGTGTAGGTTGTGATCAGCCATTCACTGTGAAACATATCTTAATTGACTGTGTTGACTTTTCACCCTCACGTATTTTATATTTCAAAGCTGACACTTTGCAACAACTGTTTCGAGATGTACCTGTTGATAATATTATTTTATTCTTAAAAGAAATTGGACTTTTTCATAAGATTTAACTGTTTCAGATTTTTATACAGTATCATTCTGACTTTTTACTTTTAATATCATCATAATTATTCATGCCGTTTAACCATTAACCGTTTGACGCTTATGACCCACAAAGAGGGTTGACGCGTCGTTAAACACGAAATCATCATCATCATCATCATCAATCTTGATCCGTCTGTTTTTAAAATTCCTTTTAATAATTTTAAACCATTTATCAACAGATACATCTTGTCGGAATGGCAAGGCGAATGGGACCGTGCAATAAATAATAAACTCCATGCCATTAAACCTGTCGTTGGAACAAGGTGCTCTCCTCCACAGTTTTCCAGGAAAGAGGATGTTGTGTTAACACGACTGCGCATTGGCCATACTAGACTTACTCATTCTTATATTTTAAATGGTGATGAGCAGCCTTCCTGCGTAGGCTGTGATCAGCCATTCACTGTGAAACATATTTTAATTGAATGTGTGGATTTTTCACAGTCCCGTAACTTATACTACAAAGCTGACACTTTGCAACAATTGTTTCAAGATGTACCTTTTGAAAATATTATTTTATTCTTAAAAGAAATTGGACATTTTCATAAGATTTAACTGCTTAAGATTTTTATACATATCAAACTAACCTTTTTACTTTAAATATCCTCATAATTCTCAATGCCGTTAACCATTAACCGTTTGACGCTTATGACCCACAAAGAGGGTTGACGCGTCGTTAAACACGAAATCATCATCATCATCATCATCAGTTTATAACATTCCATAACATAAATCATACACTATATTTATACTCAGATCTGTTTTCAGCTAACCAGAGCCGAAGGCTCCGGTGGAGCTAATCATACGATAGGCAGTTGTCAGCGCGTCGTCTTTGTGTTGTCGTCTTCTGGCGCTGGGGTCAATACTTCAAACGGCATCTCACCCAAAGTTCATCTGTAGCATCCTTTGGCTGGGGGGTTGAAAAATTGTGTTTGATCAAAATCGGCTCATTAGTTTGGTGCTGTGGCAACTTAAAGCTTCCATAGATTTATAATGGTGAAAAAGGGAAACTTGTTTTTACTGCCAATGATGATGATGATTTCGTGTTTAACGACGCGTCAACCCTTTTGGTGGGTCATAAGCGTCAGTCGGTTAATGGTTAAACGGCATGAATAATTATGATGATATTAAAAGTAACAAGTCAGAATGATAATGTATAAAAATCTGAAACAGTTAAATCTTATGAAAAAGACCAATTTCTTTTAAGAATAAAATAATGTTATCAACAGGTACATCTCGAAACAGTTGTTGCAAAGTGTCAGCTTTGAAATATAAAATACGTGAGGGTGAAAAGTCAACACAGTCAATTAAGATATGTTTCACAGTGAATGGCTGATCACAACCTACACAAGAAGGCTGATCATCACCATTAAAATATAAGAATGAGTAACTCTAGTATGGCCGATGCGCAGTCGTGTTAATACTACGTCCTCTTTTCTGGAAAACTGTGGAGAAGAGCATTTTGTACTAACGACAGGTTTAATGGCATGGAGTTTGTTATTTATTGCACGGTCCCATGCGCTTTGCCATTCCGACAAGATGTATCTATTGATAAATGGTTTAAAATTATTAAAAGGAATTTTAAAAACAGATGGATCAAGATTGAGCGATTCCTTTGCTTTCTTGTCAGCATATTCATTGCCGACAATGCCAATATGGCTCGGAAGCCAACAAAACAAGATTTGGTGTGTTTTAGAAATTTCATGATGTTTTTCGATCAATTTTTGAATTTGAGGATTTTTAGATGATGAATGGTCTAAAGCCTTAAGCACAGAAAGTGAATCAGAAAATATAATTGCTTTTTGAATTGTTGAAGAACTGATAAAATCTAAAGCTAGGTCTATTGCTTTGGCTTCAGCTGTAAAAATAGATGAACCATCTGGAAGGCGCATGTTTTTGTGCGTATCTTTAGAAACATACGCACAACCAACTTTATCTCCTTCTTTGGAACCATCGGTATAGACTTGCTGGTAATCATCGTAACGTGATTGCAGTACCTGAAAGTTTTGTTTGAGAAGTATCGGATTTGATTCGGATTTTTTGCCATCATGTAAGTCGAACAGAATAGAAGGTTGTTTAATACACCAAGATGGAACTTCGGCGGTTTCATGTTTTTGAATATTTTTAAGGTCGATACCTGAATTTTCCAGCAGTGGTAAAATACGTAATCCAAAAGGTTTAATTGCTGTGGGTTTAGTTTCATACCTATCTACAAATTGAGGTCGAAATGAAATTTTGGATGCCGGGTTAGATGGATTTGCAGCAAGTCTAATAGCATACTGAAGAGAAAGTTTCTCTCTGCGCGAGGTTAAAGATGGTTCACCTGCTTCTACATAAAGGCTTAATACGGGAGAAGTACGGAAGGCTCCCATGGCCAGACGAAGGCCTTGGTGATGGATAGTATCCAAGGATTTTAAATAGGACTTTCTGGCAGAACCATAAACAACAGACCCATAATCTAATTTAGATCTTATTAAAGACCGGTAAAGATGTAATAAAGTATACCGATCTGCTCCCCAACTTGTATGAGCTAAAACTTTCAAAAGATTCAAAGCTTTTAAGCATTTCGCTTTAAGATATTTAATATGGGGAATAAAAGATAACTTTTGATCAAATATGACCCCAAGAAATTTGGCTTCTTCAACAACAGGAATTTGTGATCCGTATAAAAACAGGGAAGGATGTTCGTGTTTCTTCCGTAGTTTACAAAAATGAACACACTGCGTTTTCGACTTGGAGAACTTGAAACCATTTTTATCAGTCCATTCTTCTATTCTTTTTAAATTTTGTTGTAACTTTCGTTCAATTGTTTTCATATTTTTTGAACGGTAACATATACAAAAATCATCAGTATACAATGAACAATCTGTTTTGTCGTCCAAACATTGTACAATATTGTTTATTTTGATGTTAAATAGCGTAGTTGAAAGAATACTACCCTGTGGGACACCCTGTTCTTGATCATAGAAATCTGACAGGGTAGACCCCACACGCACCTGAAACATTCGCTCCCCTAAAAAGCTTTCAATAAAACTGGGAAGTTTTCCTCTTAAGCCAACGTTATGTAGATCTTTCAATATTCCATAACGCCATGTTGTATCATATGCTTTCTCCAAGTCGAAAAAGACAGCCACTACGTGTTCTTTGTTAATAAAGGCATCTCGTATAAATGTTTCTAGTCTTATTAAATTGTCATTGGTACTACGTTCCAAACGAAAACCCGATTGATATTCTGAAATGAGGTTGTTGGACTCTAAGTACCAGACTAATCTCTTGTTTATCATTCTCTCCAATGTTTTACACAAACAACTTGTCAAAGCTATCGGACGATAATTTGTAGGTTCTGCATGATCTTTCCCTGGTTTCGGAATTGGTACAACTGTAGCTACACGCCAACTCTCAGGACAGACCCCCGTTTCCCAAATATTATTAAAGATATCTAAAAGTGTTGTAAGAGAACTTTTTGGCAGATGCTTAAGCATCTGATAATGAATTTCATCGGGGCCGGTTGCCGTATCATGTGATTTTTCAATGGCTTCAACGAGTTCGGATAAATTAAAAGGTGTGTTGTATTCTTCGTGATTAAGGGATTTGAAGTTAAGATTTCTTTTCTCTTGGTCCTTTTTGAAATTTCTAAAAGTGTCAGAATAATTACGCGATGATGAATTTCTCAAGAATGTGTGACCAAGAGTATCTGAAATATCTTTTTTTGTTGAAGCTATTGTGTCAAATTCAGTATTTAAATGTGTAAAACTAGAGGACTTTGTTTTTCCTGAAATTTTTCGTACCATATCCCAAACCTTTTTAATGGGGGTTTTGTAGTTCAATTTGGAGACATATTCTCTCCATGACTTTCGTTTGGAAGCTCGGATTGTTCGCCGAGCTTTAGCTCTAAAAACTTTTACGTCGTTTAACTTTTCTGAAGTGGGATTTTTGCAGAACTTATTTAGAGCCTGTTTACGCTTTTTAATAGCTTCTTTACAATCATTATTACAGAAGCCTCCGTGGTGCAGTGGTTACGCTACTCGCCTGGTAAACCAGGGATCGCAGGATCGATCCCGGGCTTCTCCAGACTATCGGATGAGTCTTTAAACCGAGGTCCCGTCTCCGTATGACCTTAGCTGTTGGTGGGACGTAAAACTAAGACTCACTCACTCACTCACAATCATTATTAAACCTAGGCTTGCTTTTCTTAGTATGTGTTGAGGTCTTTGGAATGCATTGTTCTGATATATTAATAAGTGTATCTGTGAAATCAGAAACAATGTCGGATGATTCATTAAATTGATCAAATGATAACTCTTCTTCACATAAATTATGGAATAATTCCCAGTCGGCTTTATTCATTTTCCATTTCTGATTACAGTCCTCATCTGGTTCGTTTACGCTCTCAATTATAACAGGGAAGTGATCACTTCCGCACTGATCATCGTGGACAGACCAGTCATAATCTAAGAAGAGAGATGGGTGACACAAAGAGAAATCTAAAGACGACAAATGACCTGTCGCAGGGTGAAGGTAAGTATAAGATTTATCATTCATCAAACAGAGATCGTTCTGTGCAATAAAATCCTCAATAAGTGCTCCTCTGTTGTTGTTATCTTTACAACCACACAGAATGTTGTGACCATTGAAGTCACCAACTAAAAGATACGGCGATGGAAGCTGACCCAGCAACGACTCAAGATGTTCGGGCTTTAAAGTAAATGAGGGTGGATTATATAGAGAGCAAATTGTAGTTTCTTTATCCAGAGAAACCGACACTGCCACGGCCTGTAGTTCTGTTTTTAATTTGATCTCTCTTTGTGGTAAACAAGATTTAACAAAAATTGAACTGCCACCAGATGGTCTGTTACCATCAGAGTAGATATAGTTGTATGAATTGAAACCCCTAATATCGATGTTGTCATCAGTTTTCAAAAAAGTTTCCTGCAAACAAAAAACCGATGGGTTTAATAAAGTAAGAAGCAATAAGAGTTCGTTATAATTTGACTTAAGACCTCGACAATTCCATTGTATTATTTTGTGTTTTAGATCCATTTTATGGAGAGATATTTATACGACTAGAAACTAATGCGTCGTTATCGACGAAATTAACCTACCTTATATAAGGTATCCTTGTAATTTTGCTACCCTTGCGAGGATTGGTTGGAGAGTCATCATCATCCATTAGTTCATCATCGTCCTCGTCAGAGGGTAGCCCTATCTTTGTGTAATCTTTTTGGATCGGTTCTTCCGATCCCTTATTGGTCCGAGCGGAGTCGGATTTCTCTTTTACATGCGGCGCTGGCTTTGGCTCGGTCGCTGTCGACCGATCCGAAGCAACCTGGATTTCGCCATTTGACAAATTGGTTGAACTTTGTGGTGCTGGAGTAGTACTCCATGCACCAGATTTTTTCAGTTCAGCAATGCAAGATTCAACAGTCTGTGTTCCACTATTTGCGACTTTAACACCAGCACCCTTTGTTATGCTGGCGTAACTGGTGCTTGGTGTTTTGTAACGTTCTTCAACAATCTTCCTCGCTTCTGGAAATGTTATCGACCTTTGGTATTTGACGGTGAGTATTTCTTTTTCTTTTTTCCATGCCGGACAATCTCGAGAGAAAACAGCATGTTTACCTCCACAATTTACGCAGTTGGCTTCATTCTTGCAGTTTTGATGATTATCAACATGTTTTTCTTCACCACAGTTTGGACAGAGTTTTTTCTTCTCACATCTGCTTTCGTGGTGACCGAAAACCTGACACGAGTAACATCTGAGAGGGTTTGGTATATATACCTCTACATTTACGGAAAGATATGCTACTTTGATTTTCTTGGGCAGAACTGGTGTATTAAAAGTCAACACGTAAGTACTGGTGGATTTTAATACACCATTTCTACGAACTTGTATGTTACGTACACCAATGACGCCTTGGTCTCGGAGGTTTTCGATGATTTCTTCATCACTGCAAGGACGTAATTCAGGGCTGCGTATGACACCTTTACTGGAATTCAGTGTATTGTGGAGGGAAACTTTTACTTTCAGGTCAAATATTTTTTTCGTTTTAAGCAAAGCTTCTACATGCTGTTTTCTTTCGACTTCGATAAGTAGATCACCTGACCTAAGCTTCTTAATGCTTTTTGGTTGTCCGGCCATGGACACTATACTTTTTTCGATGACGAAAGGCGATAAACTTGACACCGTACGTGTATCATCAAGTGATGTCATGACCAAGAAGCGAGGAACATTTGGTGGTACAGACTGCTGACTGGGTTCATCGGAGTCAGACTCCGATGACTCATCTTTTTTACGTTTGGTTTTGTTGCGGTTACTAGAAAGAGGGGGACCCATGAAGAAGGTTTTTAAGATTCATCTCAAATGCTCTCCGCCCTCCGCGGAGCCCTACAAGGGAACACCATAATGGAGTGGCTATCCGACTCGCAGGTGTTAGAGATACACGTGAGATATACTCGCATAAACAAAATGCTTACACGATTGGTCCGTTGCGCCACCGCCTTCTAGAGATAAAAAGACAGAAAAGGGTAAGGTAAATGGGCACATGGTTGGTATCAGGAAAGATACAAAAAGAATGGAAGAGAAAGTTTAGCGGTATCTCTAGGGCAAGGCGTGACAAGCCGATTGACTGTGCCGGACCGCACAGCCTCCCGTCTACACCGAAAAGCCAGGCCAAAGAGGCGTGTTGGGAATCTGAAGCACCGCAACCTCAGGTATCCCTCAACCTCCAGGATCCCTTCTTCCGGCTTACAGGACGCCACCCACGGCAAACGGGTGGTACTTCCTTTAGCTCTTCCCAGTGGGCACATTGACCACAGCAGCAACGTGCCCAGTGGGAATTGAGCCCCCATGGCCACGGCAAGGCAGGAAGTCTAATACCTGGGGGTTTTACTGCCAAGCCTTATTCCTTGAGTAAACTTCTTTCAGCCATATATTTTTATGCAAACCTTGTGATGGGGAGGGGGAGGGGAGGAGCGGGAGCCAGGGACATGCCCAATCCCTTACCTCAGAAACCATTCCGATCCCCACCCCTAAACCATATGTATTCTATGATAAGACGCATTCAGTAACACAAACCTGGTCCCCCCCCCCCCGGGATTTGGCAGGGCCAATCCCCACCTCTCACTTATTAAAACGCCCAATATCTTAGAAACCTTTCAGATCCCCATCCCTAAGCCATATATATTCTTGTTACTTGTGATAAGACCCATTCGGTAACAACAACCTAGGGTCCCCAGCCGTGTGCTAGGGCCATGCCTCACCCCTCCGCTGCATAAAAAGCCATATATCTGAGAAAATTTTCAGGTACCGACCCCTAAACCATATATATCCATGTTTCTTATGAAAAGAAGCATTCAGTTACACCACTGTGGGTCACCCGGATTGCTCCGGGGAGATGCGCCACTCAACACTTCATAAAAGGCCAAATATATAAGAAACCGTTTAAATCCACACTCCTAAACCATAAATATTCGTGTTGCTGATGATAAGAGATACATTCCGTAACGGCAACCGGGGTTCCTCTGGCAAGCACTTGGGTTATGCCCCACCCCTCCACTTCACAAAAAGGCTCCTTATCTCAGAAACAGTTCAGATCCTTAGCCCCTAGACCACATATATTCATGTTCCTTATGATAAGTCGCTGCAATCACACCAACGCGGGGTCTACGGGATTCGTAGAGGCCACCCCACCCCTCAAATTAATTTAAAAAAAAAAACACACATATATCCAGAAACTGTTCAGATCGTCAACAATAAACCATGTATATTCTTTGGTCCGTATGGTCGACTGGTGCTATGCCCAACCTTTCCACTGCTTAAAAGACCTTTTAATCTCCTGAATCTGTCAAAGAAAATGTATTTTGGAATGTCAGTGGACCTGCAACCAAAATGACCTTGGGTCAAGATCTTGGCCTTAAGCATTCATAGACGTTTATTTTCTACATATTTTCATGTTGTAGACTACAATTTTTTTTTCGGAAAATGCAGTTTTAACTTTTTCCCATTTAAAAGCCTAAGAAACCAAATATGACCTATGAGTAAAATTGGCCAAGTTAACCCTGTGGTCATTAGTTTTGCAAACTTTGTAGTACTAATTCACTCGATACTACATACCAAGTTCCAAGACAATGGGCC
Source organism: Lucinisca nassula (assembly GCA_963580285.1). Lineage (NCBI taxonomy): Eukaryota > Metazoa > Mollusca > Bivalvia > Lucinida > Lucinidae > Lucinisca > Lucinisca nassula. Next base: position 94,817,757 of record OY757020.1, on the reverse strand, counting down.
TAGTGGTGTTGGAGATTTTTTTACCATATTTTGGCATGGCGACCATCTTTGTCGGGTCGCCTGGACCATTCATGCAAACTTTCTTACTCCTACTGTCATGAGGCAGCATATTGATTTTAATTGAAATTTTCCCAGCGGTTGCAGAGAAGACGATATTTGAAAGTGGTTGACGGGTGGGCGACGGAGGCATACCACCCTATAAGCTCCCACAGAACCTTTGGCTCAGGGGAAAATAAAATGTCAATTTGTATTCTTGTGCGAATTCATTCAAACTCCACAGTTATGTAGGTTAGGGTGCCCTCTACCGCTGTAGCTCGTAGCCATTAAAATAATATAAATACATAAATGACGAGTTCTATTGAGTGCAATTATAAGGCAAATGTGGTGTGTATCTTGCGTCACTGGGCGTCCAACTGATATTGGCAGGCCTGTTTCATTCAAACTTGACAGTGACTACTCTGCACTAAAGAAAGTGACCAAGTTGGTTTTCCCCCAGTTTACAACCGCGCAACTAACAGTTAGTTTAGCAACACGACATCTGTCGTAGGTTCATTTAAGTGCATATACGTCAAAACAAAATAGCACGCCGAACAAGAATTTGCATCACTGGTGACATGTTTGTCGAAGAGCAAAGAGCCCGAAAGCCATAGTTAGCATATTGAATACCTCTACACAGAAAATGGCAGCAGGGAGTGACGAATGTCAAAACCTATAGCACTGCAATCCCGCTTCCTCCAGATTTACGCTGCATATTCACAGATATTAATGACGCAACGTTAGTTGTTCGAAAGATTCGACCAATTAACTGAGCACTAGCTACGCAATCGTTCCACCCAGGTCGTTGTCAGTCATCTCTAAAGCCTGTTCAGAAGCACAGATACAAAGTTCAACACAGTGCGACAAAGCTTTCGGCACGTCTATGATTCCCATTGCAAACAGCATCAGGCGTTCGATGGAGTGAAGTTGTATTGCTAAACTGCTACTTGCGCGGTTGAATTGGTTTGCCGGAGCAAACTGAAGATGGCTACAAGAGCTAAATTTTAAAACCTCTAAAGTAAGCGACACTTATCACTTCCTCAAGCTATGGCACATTTTGAGCTTAGATGAGCGATGAGCTTAGATGAGCGATCCAGGGCCGCTGTGTTCATCAGGTTATGTTATGCCTGCTAAATGCAAGACTTTCTATATTGCAGATATCGGGGGAAACCGTGGAGATCATGTCAGATGATCAGTTGAAAGAGTTTATTCCAAAATATGGCGACAGGGTGGCCCTGAGATCATTCATTGCTAAAAAACGAAAACATCCAAAGTGAGCAGAGAAAATGAGTCTGCTTGAAAAACTGAGACTGTAAATCAAAAGAAAGCGTGGGGACAATGACTCCAGCGATGAAGAGCCCACTCCAACTACCAGTACAATTTCAACGAGCCCTCAAATTAAAAATGCCCTCAAAGAGTATCGACAGGTTGAAATAGGGCTTAGGTTATTTGACGAGAAGAAAACTATGAACAAGTGAGAAGCAGAAAAGGTGGAGTCGGCGTAATGAAGCTCTCAAAAATTAAGTGCAAAAGCAGTCATTTGACTTAAGCAGAGGAAGTGTTTTTAATGGCGAAAAGTTTGCTTTTGGAAAGGAAAACGAATATGAATGCGATTTGATGGACTTTCTGGAAGTTATTTTGGATGAAGGTATATCAGTTAGTAAACCTCTGGATGTCACAAAGCTTCAGAAACTAAGATTTTTATCTTGCTCTTAGAAACAAACCTAACTCTGAACATACTCGGGAAAAAGATCCTGCGCTTTCATCTATATGGATACATCTGGTGCTGATGTATCAGAAGCACCGGTTTCGGCTGCTTTGGTATCCGAAACAAACTCTATCATAACTGAAGCATCCGCCCCAACAGTTACCGAAGAATATCAGGGGTTCAACAATATTGTGTACGGAGACAGCATGAGTGAGGTCCAGTTTTTAGCTCAGGAAAGCAACTGTTTTGGAATGAATAATTACGCCGGTACTGAATTTCGTACCATGTCGTCCACACCCGGACTAGTGGAGGATAAAGAGTCTGAACTTTTAGTCAAACTTCACCGAGGTAACATTTTTAAAGAATTGCGTAAGGTCTTTGGTAAATCTATCAATGTGAAAGAAATGAATCTGAGGATTGAACTCTTTGTCCAATGGCCAGAAAGGGGTAGCCGAAGACAACGGTGGGACCATGAGAGACGCTTTATCTGAATTCTGGGCATCATTTTACGACCAGTGCACGGTTGGGCATGATATAAAAATTCCTTTATTGCGCCATGACTTAAAGTCGACTAGTCGGCAGTGGCTAAAGTGTTTGCTTATGGATGGTATCATCATAGATACATTCCAATAAAGCTATCCAAAGTATTTATGTCGTATTGCCTGTACGGGGTGGAAACATTTGGCGCGTCTGGAGACACTCTGATAGAGGAGTGCAAAGTAGAAGTAAAACAAAGATCAGGAATTGATACAATTAACTTACTCCATCCATAAATGACACCAAAGGGAAAGAAATACAAACATTAAGCGACCAGACCATAATGGAAACCTAAACAAAGGAAGGCCATAAGGACAGTTACTTCACCATAAAATGGCCATATGGCCATCCAAAATTAAAAGACACAAGCGACACACACAGCAAGTAACAAACAACAACATAAATATATCGCCACAGAAGGGCCGCCTTGGAACGGTCAGTGGAAGATTTCCACCGGGGGGGGGGGGGGGGCTTAAATCGATTTTACGTGGCCACAATCCTCGCCCTTACTTCCGTCGCGATTTAGACAAATAATTTGTTCAGTCCGCATGAAGGCCTCCTAACTCATCAGTGCAACATCTCCGTGAACTCCGTGAATCAAAGAACCACAGAGGTGAGACAACGGTGAGGACTCGACAGCAGAAACCACTGAAATGCTGGAGCGAAAGAAAACCAACAGTTAGAGTCCGATGGGCCCGACCAGAGACAGAGCATCAGGCACCAACCAACATTACCTTGAATTAGATCTCTCTAATTCTCAATAAGCCTTTACGTTGGAGCCGTCATAGAATCTGAGGCCTGACCCACCGGCGTGCAATTAAAGAGGGAAGCAAAGTTGCCAACCGTGATTGGGTTAACTACCATGCCTGCAGTCTGTCGTATAATGTTGTACCCAATCTTTTTATATCGAAGAATGATTTTACGAAATTGGGTGCTAAAGTCATTGTGGTTATATATTTGTCTGAATCTATAAACTAAGTCACCATAAAATTCGGGTTCCGATAGACCTTGTTGCAGAAGAGATTTAAGTCCAATATTGAATTTTGAAATTAAATCAGAATGGCGTCTATAAAATTTTGAAAAGGCTTTGCGTAGTTTATGGTACCGATAACCCTGATTAAGGAGTTTAGCCGTAAATAATTTATTACGAGTGTCGAGCAAGTCGTTTGTTTCGCATTCAGAGAGACAAACCATTCACAATGAATGGACGGTTTGAAAGTGATGAAATTTTAGATATCCTCAGTTCGTACGACCGTAAAGTTATGCCCAGAAAAGAATTTTTGGCAGAAATAGCACACAAAACATTCATTCAAGAACCAAGTTTTGTCAAAGACGTTTGGTATGATACAATTAAAAAGCAAGTGTTCCTTATTGATGAAGACGTTTACCACATTTACAAAAGATTGATACCTTCTCCCATGAAAGTATTGGAAATTCTACGTTTTCCAGAGAACATTTCCTCCACAGAGCAAGAAACGTCGATGACGATGATGATGACTGTGAAAACTCTACACATTCAATTAAGATATGTTTAACAGTGAATGACTGATCACATCCTACACAAGAAGGCTGATCATCACCATTCAAAATATAAGAATGAGTAACTCTAGTATGGCCAATGCGCAGTCGCATTAATACTACATCCTCTTTCCTGGAAAACTGTGGAGGAGAGCATTTGTTCCAACGACAGGTTTAATGGCATGGAGTTAGTTATTGATTGTTCGGCCCAATTCACCTTGCCATTCCGACAAGATGTATCTGTTGATAAATGGTTTAAAATTATTAAAAGGAATTTTAAAAACAGACGGATCAAGATTGAGCAATTCCTTTGCTTTCTTGTCAGCATATTCATTTCCGACAATGCCAATATGGCTCGGAAGCCAACAAAACAAGATTTGGTGTGTTTTAGAAATTTCATGATGTTTTTCGATCAATTTTTGTATTTGAAGAGTTTTAGGTGATGAATGGTCTAAATTCTTAAGCACATAGAGTGAATCAGAAAATATAATTGCTTTTTGAATTGATGAACTGATAAACTCTAAAACTAGGTCTATTGCTTTGGCTTCGGCTGTAAAAATTTAATGACCCATCTGGAAGGCGCAAGGTTTGGTGCGTATCTTTAAAAACATACACACAACCAACTTTATCTCCTTCTTTGGCACCATCAGTATAGACTTGCTGGTAATCATTGTAACGTGTCTGCAGTACCTGAAAGTTTTGTTTGAGTAGTATTGGATTTGATTCGGTTTTTTTGCCATTATGTAAGTCAAACAGAACAGAAGGTTTTTAATACACGAAGATGGAACTTCGGCGGTTTCATGTTTTTGAATATTTTTAAGGTCGATACCTGAATTTTCTAGCAGTGGTAATACACTTAATCCAAATGGTTTGATTGCTGTGGGTTTAATCCAAGTGGTTTGATTGCTGTGGGTTTAGTTTCATACTTATCTACAAATTCAGGTGGAAATGAAATTTTGAAAGCCGGGTTAGATGGATTAGCAGCAAAGTAGAAGTAAAACAAAGATCAGGAATTTATACAATTAACTTACTCCACCCATAAAAGACACCAAAGGGAAAGAAATACAAACATTAAGCGACCAGACCATAATGGAAACCTAAACAAAGGAAGGCCATAAGGACAGTTACTTTCCCACAAAATGGTCATATGGCCATCCAAAATTAAAAGACACAAGTGATACACACAGTAAGTAACAAACAACAACATAAATAAATCGCCACAGAAGAGCCGCCTTGGAACAGTCAGTGGAAGATTTCCACTGGGGGGCTTAAATCGATTTTTCGTGGCCACAATCTTCGCCCTTACTTCTGTCGCGATTTAGACAAATAATTTGTTCAGTCCGCATGAAGGCCTCCTAACTCATCAGTGCAACATCTCCGTGAACACAAAAATCAAAGAACCACAGAGGTTCTGGTTGCATACTGAAGAGAAAGTTTCTCTCTGCACGAAGATAAAGATGGCTGACCTGCTACATAAAGGCTTAATACGGGGGAAGTACGGAAGGCTTCCATAGCCAGACGAAGGCCTTGGTGATGGATTGTATCCAAATATTTTAAATAAGACTTTCTGGCAGAACCATTAACAACAGACCCATAATCTAATGATGATGATGATGATTTCCCGTTTTCCTCTTTTTGGGTCATAAGGGTCGAACAGTTAATGGTTAAATTGCATGAAGAATTATGAGGATATTAAAAGTAAAAAAGTATGATATTTATAAAAATCTGAAACAGATAAATCTTATGAAAAAGTCCAATATCTTCTACGGGCCTCCGTGGCCTAGTGGATAAGAGCGCTGACTCTTAATCATTAGGTCTCTCACCGCCGTGGGTTCGAGCCTCGCTCGGGCCACGTGTGAGACGCCACGTTCTGCAACGGAAGGTCAGGTGGTTTTTCTCCGGTTACTCCGGTTTTCGCCAACCTCTGATTAACGATCGGCTCGATATGAGTGAAATAATCTTGAAAGGGCCGTAAAACCCAAACCAATATCTTTTAAGAATAAAATAATACTATCAACAGGTACATCTTGAAACAATTTTTGCAAAGTGTCAGCTTTGAAATATAAGTCATGGGACTGTGAAAAGTCTACACATTCAATTAAGATATGTTTAACAGTGAATGGCTGATCACATCCTACACAAGAAGGCTGATCATCACCATTCAAAATATAAGAATGAATAACTCTAGTGTGGCCAATGCGCAGTCGCGTAAATACAACATCCTCTTTCCTGGAAAACTGGAGGAGAGCATTTTGTTCCAACGACAGGTTTAATGACATGGAGTTTGTTATTTATTCCATGGTCCCATTCGTCTTGCCATTCCGACAAGATGTATCTGTTGATAACTGGTTTAAAATTATTAAAAGGAATTTTAAAAACAGACGGATCAAGATAGAGCGATTCCTTTGCTATCTTGTCAGCATATTCATTATCACAATGCCAATATGGCTCGGAAGCCAACAAAACAAGTTTGGTGCGTTTTAGAAATTTCATGATGTTTTTCGATCAAATTTTTGTATTTGAGGATTTTTAAATGATGAATGGTCTAAAACCTTAAGCACAGGAAGTGAATCAGAAAATATAATTGCTTTTTGAATTGTTGAGGAACTGACAAACTCTAAAGCTAGGCCTATTGCCTTGCCTCCAGCTGTAAAAATAGATGAAGCCAAATTTCTTGGGGTCATATTTGATCAAAACTTATCTTTTATTCCCTATATTAAATATCTTAAAGCGAAATGTTTTGAATCCTTTGAAAGTTTTAGCTCGAACAAGTTGGGGAGCAGATCGGTATACTTATTACATCTTTACCGGTCTTTAATAAGATCTAAATTAGATTATGGGTCTATTGTTTATGGTTCTGGCAGAAAGTACTATCCATCACCAAGGCCTTCGTCTGGCTATGGGAGCCTTCCGTACTTCTCCCGTATTAAGCCTTTGTGTAGAAACAGGTGAACCATCTTTAACTTCGCGCAGAGGGAAACTTTCTCTTCAGTATGTTATACTACTCAAAGTTTGATAGGGATCACTTTTTATATTCCAAATTTTGCACTGAAAATTTAAAATGTCTTGACAGAATTTGTACTCGGTATATTGGTAAATATCTGAAACAGAAACTCATGTGCAGTTCAGTACTCATAAAAGTGCACACTTCTCACAATTCGCAAATGAATTCATGCACCCCCAAAATCTTGCGTAGCACTGCTTTCCAACAGACCAATCAAACTTGTCAGTGTTACTTTACCAAGCGTAAAATGGCCTTCATTTGAGTTTGTGAAACACTAAAATGCCTAGAGGACAATTAAGAAACCGTCTGAGCCCCGAAGAAATGAATCGTGGCGTCGGAATGTTGGGATCTGGCGTCTTTTAACGTCGTGTTGCTGGGATTCTGAATGTGCCTCAGTGCGTGGTTTCCCGATTGTGAAGTCGGCATCTTACCCATGGAAATCCTTCACACAGACACGGAGGGGTCGAAAAAGGGCTACAACTCAACGTCGGGGCCGTTTCTTGTTGATTCAGTCTCGACGACAACGGTCCCTGAACGCTACGTGTTTGTATAACGAGCTTAGGAACGGAACTGGAGTACGAATTTCTGCACAAACTGTCAGAAACGGGCTCCACGAGTTCGGACTTAATGCCATGGGACCTGATGTACGTGTTCCGTTGACGAGACAGCACGTGCTAGACCGGTTGGACTTTCAGTGTTTCTTGCTGTCGAGTCCTCACCGTTGTCTCACCTCTGTGGTTCTTTGATTTTTGTGTTCACGGAGATGTTGCACTGATGAGTTAGGAGGCCTTCATGCGGACTGAACAAATTATTTGTCTAAATCGCGACGGAAGTAAGGGCGAGGATTGTGGCCACGTAAAATCGATTTAAGCCCCCCAGATGGAAATCTTCCACTGACCGTTCCAAGGCGGCTCTTCTGTGGCGATTTATTTATGTTGTTGTTTGTTACTTACTGTGTATATCACTTGTGTCTTTTGGTTTTGGATGGCTATATGGCCATTTTGTGGGAAAGTTACTGTCCTTATGGCCTTCCTTTGTTTAGGTTTCCATTAAGGTCTGGTCGCTTAATGTTTGTATTTCTTTCCCTTTGGTGTCTTTTATGGGTGGAGTAAGTTAATTGTATCAATTCCTGATCTTTGTTTTACTTCTACTTTGCCAGAACTAACGTCAGGTGGACGGTTCGTGACTTGACGCCAGTACTGTTTACTGAGGAGTCCAGATTCTGTCCAAACTTCACTTATAAACGTCAACTAGTGTGGCGAATGTCTGAAGAGCGATTCGATGACTTGGATGTGGCAGAGCATGATCGCTATGGAAAGGGGTCAGTCATGGTTTGGGCTGGGATAAGCGTGAACGGTAACACTGACTTGTACGTCGTTGAAAACGGAACGTTAATGGCAGTGAGGTACTGTAATGATATTCTTGATGAGTTGGTGAGACAATATGCAAATGCTATCGGCCCGGACTTTATTCTGATGGACGATAATGCCCGTCCCAACCGTGCCAACGTCACTGATTCCTATCTGGAACGTTAGACAATCGTTCGTATGGACTGGCCTACTCGGTCACCGGACTTAAATCCGATTGAGCATGGGCAGGGCATGCTTTAGCGTGCTATGTCAGCCCGACCTGTGCATCCGAGGACTTTACAGGAGCTCAAAGATGCATTAGTTGCTGAATGAAAGCTGATTCAACAAAACCGGATACAGACTCGGATTACGAGCATGCGCAGGCGATGTCGTACTGTAATTGATGCCCGTGGACGCCATACACGTTATTAGGCAAGTTTGTCTAAACACATTTAAAAATTTGTGAAAAATCAGTTGTCCAAATCCCTTCGTGTTACGGCAAATTTTGGGGGTGCCAAGACGGTTGCTGTTGTCACGCTTGAATGCATCACCAGCTGAAAAAATTATTCACTAGGTTTTGTGAAGGATACGTGTTCTATCATTATGTATCAAATTTGGATTCAGCTGATTAATTCATCCAAAAATTATTTTGCATTAAAAAAGTGATCCCTATCAAACTTTGAGTAGTATATTAGACTTGCTGCAAAGTAGAAGTAAAACAAAGATCAGGAATCGATACAATTAACTTACTCCACCCACCAAAGACACCAAAGGGAAAGAAACACAAACATGAAGCGACCAGACAATAATGGAAACCTTAACGAAGGTAGCCCATAAGGACCGTTACTTTCACACAAAATGGCCATATGGCCATCCAAAATAAAAAGACAAAAGTGATACACACAGTAAGAAACAAACAACAACATAAATAAATCGCCACAGAAGAACCGCCTTGGAACGGTCAGTGGAAAGATTTAGTGTAATAATCAATCATGCTTGAGTCAGAATAAAATATTATAACAATTTTTGTTGTTGCTTTATGTCTTTTCCTCCCTGGCCTTATGTGGGTATTAATATCAGAAACATTTCTCAAAATCTCAAAGGAGAAATGTCTCTGATCGAGGAAGCTTTGTTGAAAATACCCAGTCCCAGTACCATTATTATATCTGGGGCTTCGGGTTCTGGTAAAATAGAAGTAAAACAAAGATCAGGAATTGATACAATTAACTTACTCCAACCATAAAAGACACCAAAGGGAAAGAAATACAAACATTAAGCGACCAGACCATAATGGAAACCTAAACAAAGGAAGGCCATAAGGACAGTTACTTTCTCACAAAATGGCCATATGGCCATCCAAAATTAAAAGACACAAGTGACACATACAGTAAGTAACAAACAACAACATAAATAAATCGCCACAGAAGAGCCGCCTTGGAACGGTCAGTGGAAGATTTCCACTGGGGGGCTTAAATCGATTTTACGTGGCCACAATCCTCGCCCTTACTTCCGTCGCGATTTAGACAAATAATTTGTTCAGTCTGCATGAAGGCCTCCTAACCCATTAGTGCAACATCTCCGTGAACACAAAAATCACAGAACCACAGAGGTGAGACAACGGTGAGGACTCGAAAGCAAGAAACCACTGAAATGCTGGAGCAAAAGAAAAACAACAGTTAGACTCCACGCTAGTATATAAAATCCTAAAGCATGCCACGGGATATTCGAAAAGATGATGATGATGATTTCTGGTTTAACGACGCGTCAACCCTCTTTGTGGGTCATAAGCGTCAAACGGTTAATGGTTAACGGCATAGAGAATTATGAGGATATTAAAAGTAAAAAATTTAGTTTGATATGCATAAAAATCTTAAGCAGTTAAATCTTATGAAAAAGTCCAATTTCTTTTAAGAATAAAATAATATTTTCAAAAGGTACATCTTGAAACAATTGTTGCAAAGTGTCAGCTTTGTAGTATAAGTTACGGGACTGTGAAAAATCTACACATTCAATTAAAATATGTTTCACAGTGAATGGCTAATCACAGCCTACGCAGGAAGGCTGTTCATCACCATTTAAAATATAAGAATGAGTAAATCTAGTATGGCCAATGCGCAGTCGTGTTAATACTACATCCTCTTTCCTGGAAAACTGTGGAGGAGAGCACCTTGTTCCAATGACAGGTTTAATGGCATGGAGTTTGTTATTTATTGCACGGTCCCATTCGCCTTGCCATTCCGACAAGATGTATCTGTTGATAAATGGTTTAAAATTATTAAAAGGAATTTTAAAAACAGACGGATCAAGATTGAGCGATTCCTTTGCTTTCTTGTCAGCAAACTCATTGCCGACAAGAAGCCAACAAAACAAGATTTTGTGCGTTTTAGAAATTTCATGATGTTTTTCGATCAGTTTTTGTATTTGAGGATTTTTTAGATGATGAATGGTCTAAAGCCTTAAGCACAGAAAGTGTATCAGAAAATATAATTGCTTTTTGAAATGATGAAGAACTAATCAAATCTAAAGCTAGGTCTATTGCTTTGGCTTCAGCTGTAAAAATAGATGAACCATCTGGAAGGCGCAAGGTTTGGTGCGCATCTTGAGAAACATACGCACAACCAACTTTTTCTCCTTCTTTGGAACCATCAGTATAGACTTGCTGGTAATCATCATAACGTGACTGCAGTACCTGAAAGTTTTGTTTGAGTAGCATTGGATTTGATTCGGATTTTTTACCATCATGTAAGTCAAACAGAATAGAAGGTTTTTTAATACACCAAGATGGAACTTCGGCGGTTTCATGTTTTTGAATACTTTTAAGGTCGATACCTGAATTTTCTAGCAGTGGTAAAATACGTAATCCAAAAGGTTTGATTGCTGTGGGTTTAATTTCATACTTATCCACAAATTGAGGTGGAAATGAAATTTTGGATGCCGGGTTAGATGGATTAGCAGCAAGTCTAATGGCATACTGAAGAGAAAGTTTCTCTCTGCGCGAAGTTAAAGATGGTTCACCTGCTTCTACATAAAGGCTTAATACGGGAGAAGTACGGAACGCTCCCATAGCCAGACGAAGGCCTTGGTGATGGATAGTATCCAAAGATTTTAAATAGGACTTTCTGGCAGAACCATAAACAACAGACCCATAATCTAATTTAGATCTTATTAAAAGTAGAAGTAAAACAAGATGTGTTTGTGAAACACTGATGCCCCCGGACAGCGCCAATGTTAATGTTTTTAAAAATTTTGAAAAAAATAGGTCAAAGGTCAAGGTCAAGGTCACGAAATCAAAAATTATGGTACCACTGGAAAGGTCTTGTGATAAGGTATACACATGTGAAATATGAAAGCTCTATCTATTACCATTCAAAAGTTATGCCCAATGTTAAAGTTTTTGCAGACGGACAAACGGACAAACAGACAAACAGACGGACAGACCAAAAACTATATGCCCCCGAATCTCTTAGATTCCGGGGGCATAACAAAGATCAGGAATTGAAACAATTAACCCACTCCACCCATAAAAGACACCAAAGGGAAAGAAATACAAACATTAAGCGACCAGACCATAATGGAAACCTAAACAAAGGAAGGCCACAAGGACAGTTACTTTCCCACAAAATGGCCATATGGCCATCCAAAATTAAAAGACACAAGTGATGATGATGATGATTTCGTGTTTAACGACGCGTCAACCCTCTTTGTGGGTCATAAGCGTCAAACGGTTAATGGTTAAACGGCATGAATAATTATGATGATATTAAAAGTAAAAAGTCCGACTGATGATGTATAAAAATCTGAAACAGTTAAATCTTATGAAAAAGTCCAATTTCTTTTAAGAATAAAATAATATTATCAACAGGTACATCTCGAAACAGTTGTTGCAAAGTGTCAGCTTTGAAATATAAAATACGTGAGGGTGAAAAATCAACGCAGTCAATTAAGATATGTTTCACAGTGAATGGCTAATCAACGCAGTCAATTAAGATATGTTTCACAGTGAATGGCTGATCACAACCTACACAAGAAGGCTGATCATCACCATTAAAAATATAAGAATGAGTAACTCTAGTATGGCCGATGCGCAGTCGTGTTAATACTACGTCCTCTTTTCTGGAAAACTGTGGAGGAGAGCATTTTGTACTAACGACAGGTTTAAGGGCATGGAGTTTGTTATTTATTGCACGGTCCCATTCGCCTTGCCATTCCGACAAGATGGAGACACAAATGGTACACACAGTAAGTAACAAACAACAACATAAATAAATCGCCACAGAAGAGCCGCCTTGGAACGGTCAGTGGAAGATTTCCACTGTGGGGCTTAAATCGATTTTACGTGGCCACAATCCTCGCCCTTACTTCCGTCGCGATTTAGACAAATAATTTGTTCAGTCCGCATAAAGACCGGTAAAGATGTAATAAAGTATACCGATCTGCTCCCCGACTTGTATGAGCTAAAACTTTCAAAAGATTCAAAGCTTTAAAGCATTTCGCTTTAAGATATTTAATATGGGGAATAAAAGATAACTTTTGATCAAATATGACCCCAAGAAATTTGGCTTCTTCAACAACAGGAATTTGTGATCCGTATAAAAACAAGGAAGGATGTTCGTGTTTCTTCTGTAGCTTACAAAAATGAACACACTGCGTTTTCGACTTGGAGAACTTGAAACCATTTTTTGCAGTCAATTCTTCTATTCTTTTTAAATTTTGTTGTAACTTTCGTTCAATTGTTTTCATAGTTTTTGAACGGTAACATATACAGAGATCGTCAACATACAAGGAACAATCAGTTTTGTCGTCCAAACATTGTACAATATTGTTTATTTTGATGTTAAACAGCGTAGTTGAAAGAATACTACCCTGTGGGACACCCTGTTCTTGATCATAGAAATCTGACACGGTAGACCCCACCCGCACCTGAAACATGCGCTCCCCTAAAAAGCTTTCAATAAAACTGGGAAGTTTTCCTCTTAAGCCAATGTTATGTAGATCTTTCAATATTCCATAACGCCATGTTGTATCATATGCTTTCTCCAAGTCGAAAAGGACAGCTACTACGTGTTCTTTGTTAATAAAAGCACCTCGTATAAATGTTTCTAGTCTTATTAAATTGTCATTGGAACTACGTTCCGAACGAAAACCCGATTGATATTCTGAAATGAGGTTGTTGGACTCTAAGTACCAGACTAATCTCTTGTTTATCATTCTCCAGTGTTTTACACAAACAATTTGTCAAAGCTATCGGACGATAATTTGTAGGTTCTGCATGATCTTTCCCTGGTTTCGGAATTGGTACAACAGTAGCTACACGCCAGCTCTCAGGACAGACCCCCGTTTCCCGAATATTATTAAAGATATCTGAAAGTGTTGTAAGAGAACTTTTTGGCAGATGCTTAAGCATCTGATAATGAATTTCATCGGGGCCCGTTGCCGTATCATGTGGTTTTTACGATGGCTTCAACGAGTTCGGATAAGTTAAAAGGTTTGTTGTATTCTTCGTGATTAAGGGATTTAAAGTTAAGGTTTCTTTTCTCTTGGTCCTTTTTAAAATTTCTAAAAGTGTCAGAATAATTACGCGATAATGAATTTCTCAAGAATGTGCTCCAAAGAGTATCTGAAATATCTTTTTTTCAAATTCAGTATTTAAATGTGTAAAACAAGAAGACTTTGTTTTTCCTGAAATTTTTCGTACCATATCCCAAACATTTTTAATGGGGGTTTTGTAGTTCAATTTGGAGACATATTCTCTCCATGACTTTCGTTTGGAAGCTCGGATTGTTCGCCGAGCTTTAGCTCTAAAAACTTTTACGTCGTTTAGCTTTTCTGTAGTGGGATTTTTGCAGAACTTATTTTGAGCCTGTTTACGCTTTTTAATAGCTTCTTTACAGTCATTATTAAACCAAGGCTTGCTTTTCTTAGTATTTGTGGAGGTCTTTGGAATGCATTGGTCTGATATATTAATAAGTGTATCTGTGAAATCAGAAACAACGTCGGATGATTCATTAAAATGATCAACTGATAACTCTTCCTCACATAAATTATGGAATAATTCCCAGTCGGCTTTATTCATTTTCCATTTCTGGTTACAGTCCTCATCTGGTTCGTTTACGCTCTCAATTATAACAGGGAAGTGATCACTTCCGCACTGATCATCATGAACAGACCAGTCATAGTCCAAGAAGAGAGATGGGTGACACAAAGAGAGATCTAAAGAAGATAAATGACCTGTCGCAGGATGAAGGTAAGTATTAGATTTATCAGTCATCAAGCAAAGATCGCTCTTTGCAATAAAATTTTCGACAAGTGCTCCTCTGTTATTGATATCTTTACAGCCCCAAAGAATAGTGTGACCATTGAAGTCGCCAACTAAAAGATATGGCGATGGAAGTTGACTCAGCAATGAGTCAAGATGTTCGGGCTTTAAAGAAAATGAGGGTGGGATATATAGAGAGCCAATTGTAGTTTCTTTATCCAGAGAAACCGATACTGCTACAGCTTGTAGGTCTGTTTTTAATTTGATCTCTCTTTGTGGTAAATAAAAATCAAAAGATCTCTCTTTTTGGTAAATAAAAATCAAAAAATGAGTTCCTTTAAGAGCAATGAAAACATTCATAAGAAAGAAGATGGGTCATACTACGTAGTGTCGGCTAATAAAGCCTCATCAGTGACCATGTTATGATCCGGCAACGAAAGCCAGAGGAAACATACTGTAAATTTGCGAATCTCGAACACGAAGTCGACTCAAAGACTGATATAAATCAAAATGGAGTCCAAATAATTAAAAACCTGTGTAGAATATGAGTCCTAACCAATAATCTACCTGATAATAAACCTGATTTAACGAAAATTGAACTGCCACCAGATGGTCTGCTACCATAAGAATAGATATAGTTGTACGTATTGAAACCCCTGACATCAATGGTGTCATCAGTTTTTAAAAACGTTTCTTGCAAACAAAAAACCGATGGGTTTAATAACGAAATAAGTTAAAAGAGTTCATTATAATTTGATTTAAGACCTCGACAATTCCATTATATTATTTTGTGTTTTAAATCCATTTCATGAAGAGATTAAGACTAGAAACTATATTGGAGCTGCAATTGGTGATATAGATCTGCTACCGACAGCTTGTGGTGTTCCTGACCTCGATCTGGCACTTGGTGATGATTGAGATTCAGCGAACTCCATATCACTGTCACTCAAAGATCCGAATCTGTTATATAATTTTATATTGTCTCTTTCCATTTTACGTTGTCTGTCTGTTTTAGAGACAATTGCTTTGTCGGATCTTCCGATCCCTTATTAGTTCGACCTGAGTCGAGTTTCTCTTTTACATGCGGCGCTGGCTTCGGTACGGTCGCTGTCGACCGATCCGCAGCAACCTGGATTGCGCCATTTGATAAATTGGTTGAACTTTGTGGTGCTGGAGTGGATTTGCTCCATGCACCGGATTTCTTTAGTTCAGCTATGCATGATTCAACAGTCTGCGTTGCGGGGCTTGAAACTTGTACACCAGCACCCTTTGTGATGCTGGCGTAACTGGTGGTTGGTGTTGTGTATCGGTCGTCAACAATTTTCCGCGCTTCTGGGAATGTCATCCCCCTTTGGTATTTGACAGTATATCTTTTTCTTTTTTCCATGCCGGACAATCTCGAGAGAAAACAGCATGCTTGCCACCACAATTTACACATTTGGCCTCATTTTTACAGTTTTGATGATTATCGACTTGTTTTTCTTCACCACAATTCTTAGTTTTTTCTTCTGACATCTGCTTTCGTGGTTGCCAAAAAAACCTGACACGAGTAACATCTAAGAGGGTTTGGTATATAAACATCCACGTTAACTGAAAGATATGCTACTTTGATTTTCTTGGGTAGAACTGGTGTATTAAAAGTCAACACGTAAGTACCCGTTGGCTTCAATACACCACCTCTACGAACTTGGATGTTACGTACACCAATGACATCTTCTGATCTCAAGTTCTCAACTATCTCTGCATCACTGCAAGGACGGAGCTCTGGGCTGCGGATAACGTCTTTGCATGAGTTAAGTGTATTATGCAGAGATACTTTGACCTTGAGATCGAAGAGCTTTGTGGTACCAAGCAGGCTTTTCACCTGCTGTTCTCTCTCGACTTCTAGTAAAAGGTCACCTGACTTAAGCTTTTTAATGCTTTTGGGATGTCCGGCAATGGACATGATGCTCTTTTCTATCACGAATGGGGATAAACTTGACACAGTGCGTGTATCTTCGCATGAAGAAGCGTAGAAAATTAGTTTGTTTTGGTGCTGCAGACTGCTGGTTAGACTGTTTACTACAATGCTGACTGGGTTCATCCGTTTCGGATGAATCCTCGTCTTTTTAGCTCACCTGACCGAAGGTCATGGTGAGCTTTTGTGACCGTAAGATGTCCGGCGTCGTCGTGCGTCGTCCGTCGTCCGTCGTGCGTAAACTTTTTCTTGTGAACAAACTAGAGGCCACAGTTTTGGTCCAATCATCATCAAACTTGCTCAGAATGATCATCATGACAATATCTCGGTCAAGTTCGAATATGGGTCATGTCGGGTGAAAAAGTAGGTCAGTAGGTCAAATCATAGAAAAACCTTGTGAACACTCTAGAGGGCACAGTTTTGGTCCAATCATCATCAAACTTGCTCAGAATGATCATTGTGACAATATTTTAGTGAAGTTTGAATATGGATCATGTCGGCTTAAAAAGTAGGTCAGCGGGTCAAATCATAGAAAAACCTTGTGAACACCCTAGAGGCCACAATTTTGGTCCAATCATAATCAAACTTGCTCAGAATGATCATCATGACAATATCTTGGTCAAGTTCGAATATGGGTCATGTCCGGTCAAAAAGTAGGTCAGTAGGTCAAATCATAGAAAAACCTTGTGAACACTCTGAAGGCCACTGTTTTGGTCCAATTATCATGAAACTTGCTCAGAATGACCATTGTGACAATATTTCAGTCCAGTTCGAATATGGGTCATATCGGGTTAAAAAGTAGGTCAGCGGGTCAAATCATATAAAAACCTTGTGAACACCCTAGGGGCCACAATTTTGGTCCAATCTTAATCAAACTTGCTCAGAATGATCATCATGACAATATCTCGGTCAAGTTTGAATATGGGTCAAATGGTTCCGGTCCGTTGCACATCTAGGTCACAGGAGCCAAAAACAGATTTTTTTCACCAAAAACTTAAAAAATCTTCTTCTCTGAAACCACAAGGCCCAGGTCTTTGTTATTTGGTATGAAGCTTCATCTAGTGGACCCCTACCAAGATTGTTCAAATTATAGTGCTGGGGCCAAAAATGCCCCCGCACGGGGGCCCTTTGGTTTTACATAGGCTTATATAGGGAAAATCTTTAAAAATCTTCTTCTCTGAAACCACAAGGCCCAGGACTTTGATATTTGGTATGAAGCTTCATCTAGTGGACCCCTACCAAGATTGTTCAAATTTGAGTGCTGGGACGAAAAATGCCCCCGCCACGGGGCCCTTTGGTTTTACATTGGCTTATATAGGGAAAATCTTTAAAAATCTTCTTCTCTGAAACCACAAGGCCCAGGTCTTTGATATTTGGTATGAAGCTTCATCTAGTGGACCCCTACCAAGATTGTTCAAATTATAGTGCTGGGGCCAAAAATGCCCCCGCCCCAGGGCCCTTTGGTTTTACATAGGCTTATATAGGGAAAATCTTCAAAAATCTTCTACTCTGAAACCACAAGGCCCAGGACTTTGATATTTGGTATGAAGCTTCATCTAGTGGACCCCTACCAAGATTGTTCAAATTATAGTGCTGGGACAAAAAATGCCCCCGCCACGGGGCCCTTTGGTTTTACATTGGCTTATATAGGGAAAATCTTTAAAAATCTTCTTCTCTGAAACCACAAGGCCCAGGTCTTTGATATTTGGTATGAAGCTTCATCTAGTTGACCCCTACCAAGATTGTTCAAATTACAGTGCTGGGGCCAAAAATGCCCCCGCCCCGGGGCCCTTTGGTTTTACATAGGCTTATATAGGGAAAATCTTAAAAAATCTTCTTCTCTGAAACCACAAGGCCCAGGTCTTTGATATTTGGTATGAAGCTTCATCTAGTGGACCCCTACCAAGATTGTTCAAATTTTAGTGCTGGGACAAAAAATGCCCCCGCCACGGGGCCCTTTGGTTTTACATGGGCTTATATAGGGAAAATCTTTAAAAAATTTCTTTTCTGAAACCACAAGGCCCAGGACTTTGATATTTGGTATGAAGCTTCATCTAGTGGACCCCTACCAAGATTGTTCAAATTTTAGTGCTGGGACAAAAATGCCCCCGCCACGGGGCCCTTTGCTTTTACATTGGCTTATATAGGGAAAATTTTTAAAAATCTTCTTCTCTGAAACCACAAGGCCCAGGTCTTATATATTTGGTATGAAGCTTCATCTAGTGGACCCCTACCAAGATTGTTCAAATTATAGTGCTGGGGCCAAAAATGCCCCCGCCACGGGGCCCTTTGGTTTTACATAGGCTTATATAGGGAAAATCTTTAAAAATTTTCTTCTCTAAAACCACAAGGCCCAGGACTTTGATATTTGGTATGAAGCTTCATCTAGTGGACCCCTACCAAGATTGTTCCAATTTTAGTGCTGGGGCCAAAAATGCCCCTGCCCCGGGGCCCTTTGGTTTTACATAGGCTTATATAGGGAAAATCTTTAAAAATCTTCTTCTCTGAAACCACAAGGCCCAGGACTTTGATATTTGGTATGAAGCTTCGTCTAGTGGACCCCTACCAAGATTGTTCAAATTATAGTGCTGGGACAAAAAATCCCCCCCTGCCACGGGGCCCTTTGGTTTTACATAGGCTTATATAGGGAAAATCTTTAAAAATCTTCTTCTCTGAAACCACAAGGCCCAGAACTTTGATATTTGGTATGAAGCTTCATCTAGTGGACCCCTACCAAGATTGTTCCAACTATAGTGCTGGGGCAAAAAATGCCCCTGTCCCGGGGCCCTTTGATTTTACATAGGCTTATATAGGCAAAATCTTTAAAAATCTTCTTCTCTGAAACCGCTAGGCCCAGGTCTTTGATATTTGATGTGTAGCTTCATCTAGTGGACCTTTGACAAGATTGTTCAAATTTTAGCCTTTGTTGATGTTTGGTATGAAGCTTCACCTTTAAGACCTCCCTCAACATTATGTACATTAAAGCCCTGGGGCCAATAATGGCCCTCTCTGGGGCCCACTTGTTACACTATGGATCAGGTGAGCGATCCAGGGCCATCATGGCCCTCTTGTTTACGTTTGGATGCGTTGCGGTTATGTTTTTTTCCATTTGGCATAAGGAAAAATCCTAGTTTCGTCCCAAGTGCTCTCCGCCCTCTGTGGAGCCCTACAAGGGAACACCATAATGGAGTGGTTATCCAACTCGCAGGTGTTAGAGATACACGTGAGATATACTCGTATAAACAAAATGCCTACACGATTGATCCGTTTAGCCACCGCCTTCTAGAGATAAAAAGACAGAAAAGGGTAAGGTAAATGGGCATATGGTTGGTATCAGGAAAGATACAAAAAGAGTTGAAGAGAAAGCAAAGCGGTATCTCTAGGGCTCAGCGCGACCAGCCGATTTACCGTGCCGGACCGCACGGCCACCCGTCTACAC
This sequence comes from Lucinisca nassula, assembly GCA_963580285.1. Lineage (NCBI taxonomy): Eukaryota > Metazoa > Mollusca > Bivalvia > Lucinida > Lucinidae > Lucinisca > Lucinisca nassula. Next base: position 94,797,953 of record OY757020.1, on the reverse strand, counting down.
CGAAAAGCCAGGCCAAAGAGGCGTGTTGGGTACCTGAAGCACCGCCACCTCAGGTAACCCTCAACCTCCAGGATCCCTTCTTCCGGCTTACAGGACGCCACCCACGGCAAACGGGTGGTACTTCCTTTAGCTCTTCAGTGGGCACAGAGACCACAGCGGCAATGTGCCCAGTGAGAATTGAGCCCCCAGTGCCACGGCAAGGCAGGAAGTCTAATACCTGGGGGATATTCGAAATGATACCGTATCAAATAATATATTGCTATAACATTTATCAAAAAGACCTTTATGATCGCATGAAGGCAGATATTGACAGTATACACTTTTTTGAAGGGCTTCCTGAAAAAGAAGACTTGGAACTCTGGAGTACCGAAGGATGTCACTCTTTTTTTAGTTCTGGATGATTTAATGTCAAAATGTTCGGTTTCACAAAACATATGCGATTTTTTCACAATTTTTAGTCACCACATGAATTTTACTGTTTTTTTTTTTTTTTTTTCTTAGTTAAAAATCTTTTTGCATATGGCAAGCAATTTCGCACAATTTCTTTAAATTCGCATCAATTTATACTTTTTAAAAATTTCAGAGATTTACTCCAAATAAAAACATTCGCTAAACAATGCTTTCCAGAAGAGACAAAGTAGAAGTAAAACAAAGATCAGGAATCGATTCAATTAACTTACTCCACCCATCAAAGACACCAAAGGGAAAGAAACACAAACATTAAGCGACCAGACCATAATGGAAACCTAAACGAAGGAAGGCCATAAGGACAGTTACTTTCCCACAAAATGGCCATATGGCCATCCAAAATAAAAAGACACAAGTGATACACACAGTAAGTAACAAACCACACCATAATTAACCCGCAGAGAAGAACCGCCTTGGAACGGTCAGTGGAATGATTTCCACTGGGGGGCTTAAATCGATTTTACGTGGCCACAATCCTCGCCCTTACTTCCGTCGCGATTTAGACAAATAATTTGTTCAGTCCGCATGAAGGCCTCCTAACTCATCAGTGCAACATCTCCGTGAACACAAAAATCAAAGAACCACAGATGTAAGACAACGGTGAGGACTCGACAGCAAGAAACCACTGAAATGCTGGAGCAAAAGAAAACCAACAGTTAGACTCCGATGGGCCCGACCAGAGACAGAGCATCAGGCACCAACCAACATTACCTTGAATTAGATCTCTCTAATTCTCAATAAGCCTTTACGTTGGAGCCGCCATAGAATCTGAGGCCTGACCCACCGGCGTGCAATTAAAGAGGGAAGCAAAGTTGCCAACCGTGATTGGGTTAACTACCATGCATGCAGTCTGTCGTATAACATCCATGTTGTACCCAATCTTTTTATATCGAAGAATGATTTTACGAAATTGGGTGTTGAAGTCATTGCGGCTATATATTTTTCTGAATTTATATACTAAGTCACCATAAAATTCGGGTTCCGATAGACCTTGTTGCAGAAGAGATTTAAGTCCAATATTGAATTTTGAAATTAAATCAGAATGGCGTCTATAAAATTTTGAAAAGGCTTTGCGTAGTTTATGGTACCGATAAGCCTGATTAAGGAGTTTAGCCGTTAATAATTTATTACGAGTGTTGAAGTCAGTTACATGACTACACACTCTAGCAAATCGAATTAATTGCGAAATATAAACGCCATAGGATGGCGCACGAGGAACATCACCATCCAAAAAAGGAAAATTTACAATCTCAAAATCAAAGTCATCGCGTTTATCATAAATTTTGCACGAAACAAATCCATCTACAATAGATAGACGTAAATCCAAAAACCAAGAAAATCAAAGTAGCATATCTTTCCATTAACGTAGAGGTATACATCCCAAACCCTCTTAGATGTTACTCTTGTCAGGCTTTTGGCCATCACGAAAGCAGATGTCAGAGAAAAAAACTCTGTCCTAATTGTGGTGAAGAAAAGCATGTTGATAATCATCTCAACTGCAAAAATGAACAGAAATGCGTAAATTGTGATGGCAAACATGCTGTTTTCTCCCGAGACTGTCCGGCGTGGAAAAAAGAAAAATAAATACTCACCGTCAAATACCAAAGGGGGATAACAATCCCAGAAGCGCGGAAAATTGTCGAAGAGCGATACATAACACCAACCACCAGTTTCGCCAGCATCACAAAGGGTGCTGGTGTAAAATGTACCAGCTCCGCAACACAGACTGCTGAATCATACATAGCTGAACTGAAAAAATCTGGTGCATGGAGTAAACCCACTCCAGCACCACAAAGTTCAATCACTTTATCAAATGGCGCAATCCAGGTTGCTTCGGATCGGTCGACAGCGACCGTACCGAAGCCATCGCCGAATGTAAAAGAGAAACCCGACTCAGGTCGAACTAATAAGGGATCGGAAGATCCGATCAAAAAACATCACTTGTCTCAAAGACAAACAGACAGACAACGGAAAATGGAAAGAGACAATATAAGATTTCAGAACAGATTCGGATCTTTGAGTGACAGTGATATGGAGTTCGCTGAAACTCCATCATCACCAAGTGGCAATAACAGATCGAGGTCAGCCACACCACGAGCTAGTGGTAGCAGATCTATATCACCAATTGCAGCTCCATAATAGTTTCTAGTCTTTTGAATATCTCTCCATAAAATGGATTTAAAACACAAAATAATACAATGGAATTGTCGAGGTCTTAAATCGAATTATAATGAACTCTTATTACTTTTTTCGCTACTAACCCCATCGGTGTTTTGTTTGCAAGAAACTTTTTTAAAAACTGATGACAACATAGATGTCAGGGGTTTCAATACATACAACTATATCTATTCTGATGGTAACAAACCATCTGGTGGCAGCTCAATTTTTGTTAAATCATGTTTACCACAAAGAGAGATCAAATTAAAAACAGACCTACAAGCGGTAGCAGTATCGGTTTCTCTGGATAAAGAAACTACAATTTGCTCTCTATATATCCCACCCTCATTTTCTTTAAAGCCCGAACATCTTGACTCATTGCTGAGTCAACTTCCATCGCCATATCTTTTAGTTGGCGACTTCAATGGTCACAATATTCTATGGGGCTGTAAAGATATCAATAACAGAGGAGCACTTGTCGAAGATTTTATTGCAAAGAGCGATCTTTGCTTGATGAATGATAAATCTTATACCGTATAAGATTATACCTTCACCCTGCGACAGGTCATTTGTCTTCTTTAGATCTCTCTTTGTGTCACCCATCTCTCTTCTTGGACTATGACTGGTCTGTTCATGATGATCAGTGCGGAAGTGATCACTTCCCTGTTATAATTGAGAGCGTAAACGAACCAGATGAAGACTGTAACCAGAAGTGGAAAATGAATAAAGCCGACTGGGAATTATTCCATAATTTATGTGAAGAAGAGTTAACAGTTGATCACTTGAATGAATCATCCGACATTGTTTCTGATTTCACAGATACACTTATTAATATATCAGAACAATGCATTCCAAAGACCTCCACAAATACTAAGAAAAGCAAGCCTTGGTTTAATAATGACTGTAAAGAAGCTATTAAAAAGCGTAAACAGGCTCTAAATAAGTTCTGCAAAAGTCCCACTTCAGAAAAGCTAAACGACGTAAAAGTTTTTAGAGCTAAAGCTCTGCGAACAATCCGAGCTTCAAAACGAAAGTCATGGAGAGAATATGTCTCCAAATTGAACTACAAAACCCCCATTAAAAAGGTTTGGGATATGGTACGAAAAATTTCAGGAAAAACAAAGTTACACATTTAAATACTGAATTTGACACAATAGCTTCAACAAAAAAAAAAAGATATTTCAGATACTCTTGGGAGCACATTCTTGAATAATTCATCATCGCGTAATTATTCAAAGGACCAGGAGAAAAGAAAACTTAACTTCAAATCCCTTAATCACGAAGAATACAACACACCTTTTAACTTATCCGAACTAGTTGAAGCCATTGAAAAATCACATGATACGGCAACCGACCCCGATGAAATTCATTATCAGATGCTTAAGCATCTGCCAAAAAGTTCTCTTACAACACTTTTAGATAACTTTAATAATATTTGGGAAACGGGGGTCTGTCCTGAGAGCTGGCGTGTAGCTACAGTTGTACCAATTCCGAAACCAGGGAAAGATCATGCAGAACCTACAAATTATCGTCCGATAGCTTTGACAAGTTGTTTGTGTAAAACACTGGAGAGAATGATAAACAAGAGATTAGTCTGGTACTTAGAGTCCAACAACCTCATTTCAGAATATCAATCGGGTTTTCGTTCGGAACGCAGTACCAATGACAATTTAATAAGACTAGAAACATTTATACGAGATGCTTTTATTAACAAAGAACACGTAGTAGCTGTCTTTTTCGACTTGGAGAAAGCATATGATACAACATGGCGTTATGGTATATTGAAAGATCTCCATAACATTGGCTTAAGAGGAAAACTTCCCAGTTTTATTGAAAGCTTTTTAGGGGAGCGCATGTTTCAGGTGCGTGTGGGGTCTACCGTGTCAGATTTCTATGATCAAGAACAGGGTGTCCCACAGGGTAGTATTCTTTCAACTACGCTATTTAACATAAAAATAAACAATATTGTACAACGTTTGGACGACAAAACTGATTGTTCCTTGTATGTTGACGATTTCTGTATATGTTACCGTTCAAAAAATATGAAAACAATTGAACGAAAGTTGCAACAAAATTTAAAACGAATAGAAGAATGGACTGATAAAAATGGTTTCAAGTTCTCCAAGTCGAAAACGCAGTGTGTTCATTTTTGTAAACTACGGAAGAAACACGAACATCCTTCCTTGTTTTTATACGGATCACAAATTCCTGTTGTTGAAGAAGCCAAATTTCTTGGGGTCATATTTGATCAAAAGTTATCTTTTATTCCCCATATTAAATATCTTAAAGCGAAATGCTTAAAAGCTTTGAATCTTTTGAAAGTTTTAGCCCATAGAAGTTGGGGAGCAGATCGGTATACTTTATTACATCTTTACTGGTCTTTAATAAGATCTAAATTAGATTATGGGTCTGTTGGTTATGGTTCTGCCAGAAAGTCCTATTTAAAATCATTGGATACTATCCATCACCAAGGCCTTCTTCTAACTTCGCGCAGAGAGAAACTTTCTCTTCAGTATGCTATTAGAATTGCTGCTAATCCATCTAACCCGGCATCCAAAATTTCATTTCTACCTCAATTTATAGATAAGTATGAAACTAAACCCACAGCAATCAAACCTTTTGGATTACGAATTTTACCACTGCTAGAAAATTCAGGCATCGACCTTAAAAATATTCAAAAACATGAAACCGCCGAAGTTCCATCTTGGTGTATTAAACAACCTTCTATTCTGTTCGACTTGCATGATGGCAAAAAATCAGAATCAAATCCGATACTTCTCAAACAAAACTTCCAGGTACTGCAGTCACGTTACAATGAATACCAGCAAGTCTATACTGATGGTTCCAAAGATCCAAAGAAGGAGATAAAGTTGGTTGTGCGTTTGTTTCTAAAGATACGCACAAAACCATGCGCCTTCCAGATGGTTCATCTATTTTTACAGCTGAAGCCAAAGCAATAGACCTAGCTTTAGATTTTATCAGTTCTTCAATAATTCAAAAAGCAATTATATTTTCTGATTCACTTTCTGTGCTTAAGGCTTTAGACCATTCATCATCTAAAAATCCTCAAATTCAAAAATTGATCGAAAAACATCATGAAATTTCTAAAACACACCAAATCTTGTTTTGTTGGCTTCCGAGCCATATTGGCATTGTCGGCAGTGAATATGCTGACAAGAAATCAAAGGAATCGCTCAATCTTGATCCATCTGTTTTTAAAATTCCCTTTAATAATTTTAAACCATTTATCAACAGATACATCTTGTCGGAATGGCAAGGCGAATGGGACCGTGCAATAAATAACAAACTCCATGCCATTAAACCTGTCGTTAGTACAAAATGCTCTCCTCCACAGTTTTCCAGAAAAGAGGACGTAGTATAAACACGACTGCGCATCGGCCATACTAGAGTTACTCATTCTTATATTTTTAAATGGTGATGATCAGCCTTCTTGTGTAGGTTGTGATCAGCCATTCACTGTGAAACTATCTTAATTGACTGTGTTGACTTTTCACCCTCACGTATTTTATGTTTCAAAGCTGACACTTTGCAACAACTGTTTCGAGATGTACCTGTTGATAATATTATTTTATTCTTAAAAGAAGTTGGACTTTTTCATAAGATTTAACTGTTTCAGATTTTTATACCTCGTCATTCTGACTTTTTACTTAAACACGAAATCATCATCATCATCAAATCCAAAAACGGGGCCTCGGTATCAGAAGAATTTGCTTTATTTAACTGAAGTTCTGGGGGGTAAATCTGACTGATCAAACCATCAAAATAGGTATTATCAATATTTAATAAATCATCTAAATATCTAGAAGTGGAGCTAAAAGCTTCAATAATTTCAGATTGGTTATCAATGGAAAGCGACAAAATGAAGTCTCTTTCATAACAATACAAGAACAGATCAGCCACAAGAGGTGCGCAATTAGTACCCATCGGAATACCCACAATTTGTCTAAATAACTTAGTACCGAATCTAATACAAATATTGTCAAGTAGAAAGGTGAGGGCATCACACACTTTCTGACATGACCAAAGTGTATAATTCTTATGCTCTTTAGAAGTGAAAAATGCATTTCTGACATTACATGCAAGATAGAGAGAATCCACTCTGTGAAAAGCCCATTCAATTAAATCATTAAGCTTTTCTTTTATAAGATTATGAGGAAGTGTAGTGTAAAGAGTGGAAAAATCGTAAGTAGACAGACTAGAAGCACGAAAATGTCTGGATTTCAATTTATTTAAAACCTCATTCGAATTTTTTATAGACCAAAACAGATTTCTTCCTGATCTTTCAAAGACTTTATCACAATATTTAATTACATGCGTTTTAATAGAAGTAAGACAGGAAGTTAATAATTTCGAAAGTTCAGTGGTAGTGCAAGAGCTAGAATTTGCCATAAACCGTGCTTTGTAAGGTCTTTTATGAAGTACTTTATGGATAGCTATATAAGAGCCACTTCGTCGAAATTTGGTTATCTCTTCGTAGATTTGTGTCCATCTCTGTCTGGTGAACGGACGCTTTATCGCTTGAGAACAAATATATTACCAGGAGAAACTACAATTGTATATTTGCCATGCGACCAAAAATATTGAAAGAGGCTTACTTTGTTGGTCTTCTTCTTACAGCAAAAAAAAAATTGCAAAGACGAGTATTATTGCAAACTATTTCTAAAAGTCATCTCGATGCATTAGTAGAGATTGTTTATAATATTTTACATGGTTATGGAGCTTTAGCAGAAAAAGACAAAAAGCATTTAAAGCGTTATCAGTCTTTCATTCGAAAATTTGTTCATAAGCACGTGTCTGATCGTCTACGAAAGCGCTTGCTTCAAAAACATTTTGTCATTATTCGTCGTCTACTTAATGTTATTCAAAAGTACTTGGTTGTAAAGTGGCTTGATAACTAAGCTATTTAACCAGATACCATGGCGAGAGAGTTGGTTTTAATACCTAAATCTGAATATGAAAAGCTCATCAGAGAGTCTCGCAATTCTGACTTGAGCAACCTAAATGATTTTTCAAAATCTGCAATGCTAAAGTCAAATATCAGCGGTGTTAGGCCAAGTATGAATGCAGGAGAAAATGAGCGACTTGTGAAGCAATCTGTTGAAAATGATATGGGGAAGATCAAACAGCTCTAAACCAAAATGCTAATGAAGCTGGGAAACATAATAGCCCGAATGATAAATCTTCACTGTCAAAACGGAAGATTCCAACGCGTAATCAAGCTAACCCATGTAGCAAAGAGGAGTATAAAAATGTTCCGAAAATGAAGCCCGAATTTAGCAGCACGATATCTGACATGTGCAGACAAAACAACAGAGGACGTATAGCTGACATTAAAACATCACAAAAACGGCACGGCTTGACGTCTAACAGAAGGAAATCGAAAGGTGAGAGTATTATACATGATCAGTCCGACGGGCAACTAAAGGGTCGGAAATATGTAAAACAGACATTTTTTAAATGTTTCGAGAACAATAGGCGCCAAAACTGAATACCCTATAAAAAGTAAGTCCGGGACTACTGTCTGTACAGTTAAACAAAAATGTATCGGTGCAACGTATGTAGTCAAGAATTTCAGACTAAATGTGGATATGTGAAACATGAACATGCTCAGAGTAAGGTTTCGATGTCGGGTGTGTGGCAAGCAGTATAGGAGAAAGGAAACTCTATTTAGACATGAGGAATCGGTGCATTCGTCGCAGAGAGACAATTTACGTGTTCCACTTGCGACCAAACGTTTTTTAACGTCAGATGACCTGATACGTCACAGTCATTCTCATACTTGGGAGCAAACGGGTGGGCAGAGACGATCTGCTTTCAATGGCGCTGCTGAAATTATAACTCTACATCCTGTCGGTATAGATAGATATGACTTAGTGAAATTTCTAGCTAGTGTAAAAGCTACAATCGAGAAATTTTTTTCTAGCTAAAGTTCGCGAAAAGGCTACCAAGTGGTATATAGTTGTGCGCGTCAAACTAACTCGTGAAGATCGTGATGGAGATAATCGTATTGTGGAACCATATTTCCGAATGCTCACTAATACCCTTTTAGCAAGAGATAAATTCGATGATCAAGCTTTGCAAAAACCTTGTAACGGGCTTGGAAAAATATATTCATGAATCCTCGGGATGGATTTTAGAGCAGGTGATTTAGCTCGACATACATACTATTCTCTACAGGCCTTTAGGTGGTTCATCATATATCGAGTTGCCGAAAACACTTGCGAAATCACGTACAGTATTAAATATAAGAAATGAAGACAACAAATGTTTTCTTTGGTCTGTCATTGCTGGTTTACATAAAGTTGATCATAATGCCAACACGGTTGAGAACTACTGCCAGTATGAGCAAGAGCTTAATATGAAAGTAATTGATTATCCGGTAGCTTTATGTAAGATAAATCAGTTGGAAAATCAAAACAACACAATTTCTATAAACGTGTTTGGATGGGAAAATAACGAAATTTGTCCACTGAGAATATCAAGACAAAAAGGACGAAAAAATCACATCAATTTGCTTTACCTTCGAAAAGGTAACTTGTCTCATTATTGCCTTATACGAAATTTGAACGGGTTTTTGTATAGGACAAATACTCATGGAGGCAAAATGTACTATTGTGTGTATTGTCTAAATGCATTTACTCGAGCAGATTTAATGATTAAACACAGTGAATTTTGTGTAGTGAATGGAGAACAAAAAATTGTGCTTCCTCAAAAAGGGTGGGATGATGTAATAACATTTAATGGCTTTAACCGCAATAATTTCAGCACCCAATTTCTTAAAATCATTCTTCGATATAAAAAGATTGGGTACCACATGGATGTTATACCACAGACTGCATGCATGGTAGTTAACCCAATCACGGTTGGCAACTTTGCTTCCCTCTTTAATTGCACGCCGGTGGGTCAGGCCTCAGATTCTATGACGGCTCCAACGTAAAGGCTTATTGAGAATTAGAGAGATCTAATTCAAGGTAATGTTGGTTGGTGCCTGATGCTCTGTTTCTGGTCGGGCCCATCGGTGTCTAACTGTTGGTTTTCTTTTGCTCCAGCATTTCAGTGGTTTCTTGTTGTCGAGTCCTCACCGTTGTCTCACCTCTGTGGTTCTTTGATTTTTTGTGTTCACGGAGATGTTGCACTAATGAGTTAGGAGGCCTTCGTGCGGACTGAACAAATTATTTGTCAAAATCGCGACGGAAGTAAGGGCGAGGATTGTGGCCACGTAAAATCGATTTAAGGCCCCAGTGGAAATCTTTCCACTGACCGTTCCAAGGCGGTTCTTCTGTGGCGGTTTATTTATGGTGTTGTTTGTTACTTACTGTGTGTATCACTTGTGTCTTTTTATTTTGGATGGCCATATGGCCATTTTGTGGGAAAGTAACTGTCCTTATGGCCTTCCTTTGTTTAGGTTTCCATTATGGTCTGTTCGCTTAATGTTTGTGTTTCTTTCCCTTTGGTTAGAAGCCTCCGTGGTCGAGTGGTTACGCTACTCGCCTTGTAAACCAGGGGTCGCAGGTTCGATTCCGGGCTTCTCCAGACTTTCGGATGAGTCTTTAAACCGAGGTCCCGTCTCCGTATGACCTTAGCTGTTGGTGGTACGTAAAACTGAAACACTCACTCACTCTTTCCCTTTGGTGTCTTTGATGGGTGGAGTAAGTTAATTGTATCGATTCCTGATCTTTGTTTTACTTCTACTTTTCAAAAAGAAGATGAAATGCCCATTTGTCCTGTTTTGTGACTTTGAAACAATTAATCGAAGCACTGCGACGTCAGAACAGAACCCGGCAAAATCTAGTACTAATGTTACTAAGCATCTAGAGGTCAGCAGCTTCGGTTATAAACGAGTGTGTACGGATCCCCGATATACAAAAGAAAGTGTCATTTATCGAGGGCCTAACGCATCTCATCACTTTCATAGAATGCTTGCTTAATGAAGAGGAGGAAATCAAAAAGATATTGTGTCACATTGAACCTCTAAAAATGACAGAAAAGGATAATATTGCCTTCGAAAACGCTACGCATTGTTTTATCTGTGATAAGCCTTTCGAAGAGGGGGAGTACAACAAAGTAATAGATCATGATCACGTCACTGGCTTGTATAGACGTGCCGCATGTAGTGTCTGTAACTTAGGTTTTCAGATCTGTAATTTCATCCCTGTGGTATTTCACGGTCTTCGTAATTTCGATAGTCACATTATCTGTCAGACTATTGGTGAATATGAAACGCCAAAGAAGTCTATTAAGTGCATTCCGCAAAATATGGAACGCTATATCATTTTCAGTTTAGGTGATCTTCGTTTTCTAGACAGCTATCAATTCTTAAGTTCTTCATTAGAGTCATTAACAGAAAATTTAAAAAGCACAGGAGGCTTAATCAATTTCAAGCATTTTTCCAGTGAATTCACAGACATGGCAGAAGCAAACTTATTACTACGTAAAACGTTTATCCATATGATTATATGGACGATGAAAGTAGATTTCAAGAAACTTCTTTGCCAGCGAAAGAAGCTTTTTATTCAGAAATAAAGAAGTCACATATATCAGAAGATGATTACAACCACGCTTGCACTGTTTTCGATCGTTTAAGAATATCCAACTTAGGCGAATACAGTGATCTATATCTTAAAACAGATGTTCTCCTTTTGACTGATATTTTTGAAAATTTCCGAGCTATTTCTATGCGCGATTACCATCTTGATCCTTGTCATTTTTATTCCGCTCCGGGACTGTCTTGGTCGGCTATGCTACTCATGACTAAAGTAAAATTAGAACTGATTACCGATATAGACGGTTAAAACGAGCTTGCAGAGGTGGTGTTAATCAAATATCATGCCGTTATGGAAAGGCAAATAATCCATATTTAGAAGACTATGATCCAAGGCAGCCAAACTCATATATCATGTTTCTAGATGCTAATAACCTTAATGGTTGGGCTTACCAGCAGTCGCTACCTATCGGTGATTTTCGCCGTTTAACTCCCGAAGAATTCGCTTCATTTGACGTGCTAGAAGTTCCCGATGATGGCAAGAAAGGCTTTTTGGTCGAAGCCAGTTTGCGCTACCCCTCAAATTTACATGATGAAAATAATTGCTTTCCATTAGCACCAATCAAGCGTAACATTATGGATGAAGAACTTTCACCCTACGCATGGAAGGCTTGGCAGCATTTGCGGGGATCTTCGACAAGAGCTAAATCGGAAAAGCTACTTTGCACTTTAGAAAATAAGGATAAGTACGTTTTGCATTATCGAAATTTGAAATTATATTTGCAGCTCGGTTTACAAATTTAACAGATCCATACCGTGTTGGAATTTGATCAAGAGCCGTTGCTTAAATCTTATATTGATTTCAATACTTTAAAACGAAAGCAAGCTTAGACAGAATTTGAGCGGTCATTCTACAAAATTTTAAACTGCAGTGTGTTCGGTAAACTCATGGAGTCGCAAAGGAAACATCTAGATGTAACATTGACCAACAGTGAAAGAAAGTTCAATAAATTGGCGGCAAAATCGACATTCAAAGAATGTAGAATATTCAATAACAGCTTGGTGGGTGTACATTCTAAACGTTCTAAAATATTAATATCAAAGCCAGTATACGCCGGACAGACCGTAATGGATCTCAGCAAGGTGTCGATGTACCAGTTCTGGTACTGTTACTTGAAACGGAAGTACGCCACGCAGTGTCAATTATTGTGCAGTGATACCGATTCATTCTTGATATACGTTGAAACAAACGATGTCTACAAAGACTTCAATGACGACAATCATTATTTTGATTTCTCAGATTATCCAAAATTTAACCAGTTGCATTCTATAGTTAATAAACAGGTCCCCGGCAAATTCAAAGACGAACTAAACGGCAAAGTAATTAGCAAATTTTGTGGATTAAGATAAAAAATGTATGCGATTTCCTACAAAGATGAAGACCGTGAAGTAGAAAAAAAGAAAGCAAAAGGTGTTGCTAAAGCGGCTATAGAAAAAGAACTCTGTTTTGAACTTTACGAGAGCACTCTGTTTGACAAGACTGAAATGTTAACATCAATGGATCTGATACGCTCGCGATCACAAACTATTTTGCGAAAGAGTAAGGAAAAAAAAGTTGTTTTGATGACAAGCGCGTGCTTCTTAACGATGGAATCTCGTCTTTGGCTTATGGTCATTATAGCATCTAGGAATTGTGTGTATTATAATGTTTAAATAAAGTTAACAAACTTTCTGTGAGTTACGTTTTATTTGCCATGTCGACCCGTGCTATAACCACTGAGATTATGACAGTGGCATGTTGTTAACAAATATGGTGTTTAGTATTCGATGCACATTCCATCTACTAAAACGTTGCTGTAAATAATATTCACTGTCCTTACAGTTTGTAAAATAGTATTTAGACCATTACTATACATATTACACCAGCCTCGGTAGGTAGCTCAATATATAAGATGTGCGTTTGACTGGTGACCAGAAAAGAATTCGGCTTCGATACCTGCCAGGGTCACCAGCATTTTTTTGTGTGGAGATTGATCATGAAAATTGAAAAGAGAAATGATCAGGAACATAATAAAAATTCTCCCCACAATATCACTTGAGAAAGAAGTCGAAACATGGAGAGACGACATTAAGCAAAACGGACTACCTTTCATACGATAATTCTGTCCCTTTGGCTGATTCAAGAAGGGCATTTGTCAGTTTATGGCGAAAGACTGTGTTCTATACTGGTTAACCAGTTACATATAATCCCGCCCGAAAAAGTGTAGATAGGTAAACTAACCTACTCCAAATGATCTATATAGTGTTGACTGGGTTCTTTCACACAAGAGCCAAAGTGAGCAACTTACCAGTAAAATTAAGAACAAAACCCATCAATGATTTTAGATTTTTATTTCATACATCGCTACAGAAAGCAAAAAAAAAAAAAACTAAAACCTGTTCAGTTGTGAAATTGATAATATCCTCTTCTTTAGTTTCATAACTAGACCCACTCGTAGCCAAGTTGATATTGTCGTAAATAATATATATTATGGAAGTGTAGCATAAAGGTCGATAGCACATGTCGTCGTCTAACGTTCGATTCGCTACTTTATCCATTCATATATAGCATCACATTATTCTCGAAGTAATACATGTAACCACCGAATATATTTGAATATAGGTTTCCTCTTTTTTCCTGACTGCGACTGAGTGCTGGTACTTAACAGCTCAGTAATGTTTGGGTCCATAGTAGACATCAGACTTCTGAGTTTCAGATCTACTGCCATACTTAAAGAAACTGATTTGCTTGCAGCGCTTTCAAACACACCATTTCTGTATGCTTTACTGTTGTCGTTTAAATGCATGTATACCAGTTTTGTTTTAGGAACCATGGTAATGTTAGCCTCCTTGTATTCCGACAGTTTGCCCTTAAGTTTGTATAACACATTGTTGGTATTCCGTATCTCCTCAAAGGATTCCATTTTCATTCAGCTTCGTACCTTAGCTGAGCAAGTTTTCACAAGTATGAATTCGACAGCGAAAGGCTTGATCCTAAAGTTATACATGTGCTCACAGACTACAGTACCAAAAAGATGCTTGAATATACTCTCCATCACCGTAAAGTAATATACAGGTTATGAAGCGTATTTACAGAGTAAAGTCACTTGATTTTTTAGTATTCACTGTCTAGCAGAGACACTAGTGCCTAGTAGTAATAGTTTCCACCATCGTTGTAAGGCTGTTTGGTCTCTTGAGTTGCTGTGCTGGAGTAATATTGAGGCACAGCATTTGACTGCTGCTGGCCGTATTGTGCGCACGGTTGCCCATCTGCAGTTGGCTGCTGCTGACCATATCGAGTGTAAAATTGTTGCTGACCGTTATTAGTCATAGGATTTAGCTGTTGCTGTACATGCTGCTGACTATACGGTGTCCAAGGTTGTTGTTGGTTGTAATCAGTTGCCGGATTTGGCTGCTGTTATCCGTATTGCAGCCAACTTTGCTGCTGGTTGTTACTAGTGACTGCAGCCTGCTGCTGGTTGAAAGCTAGCTGCGATACCTGGCTGTAAGCTATAGGCTGATAAGTGTTGAAGTCGCTGAGCCGGCTGTCGACTACCTCGATTGACTCCTCTGTGCCATGCTTCCTCTTTTTCCCTGACTGCGACTGAGTGCTGGTACTTAACAGCTCAGTAATTTTTGGGTCAATAGTAGACATCAGACTTCTGAGTTTCAGAGCTACTGCCATACTTAAAGAAACTGATTTGCTTGCAGCTCTTTCAAACACACCATTTCTGTATGCTTTACTGTTGTCGTTTAAATGCATGTATACCAGTTTTGTTTTAGGAACCATGGTAATGTTAGCCTCCTTGTATTCCGACAGTTTGCCCTTAAGTTTGTATAACTCATTGTTGGTATTCCGTATCTCTTCAAAGAATTCCATTTTCAATCAACTTCGTACCTTAGCAGAGCAAAGTTTTCACAAGTATGAATTCGACAGCGAAAGGCTCGTGTTTTTATATGTAAGTGATATAGTACCATGTCGTCTTAATTATGCATAATAAAATACCGTGTATTTTGATGTTTAATGAGATGAAAATGCAAACAGCAGTACGTAGGCATCTTGCTAAGTGTCAAAAGAAAGACGAACAGTTCGATAAACGGAAATCAATGTGGCTTTGTAATACATTAAATATACATTCATTGGCTTCCTTTGTATTGGCAGGAGATCGAGAATTTCCTATAAGTGTCAAGCCATCTTTGCTATGCATAATAAATATCGTGTCAATAATTGCGAAAAAAATCGCGACATTCTATGTGGCTTGGCTGTGCGATAATGCGAAGTCAAGTTGGCTCTGGAATTTAATAAAAATAGAGGGTTCATTGCTATGTTAATAATGACGGGGGGGCCTTGGCAGGTCTAGTTTTTCATCTAAGTTTGCATTGGACTCCGTTACACCCGATATTATAAAGCGACCCGATATTATAAAGCGACAGTTTTGATTTGTAAGTCCGGGCCTGAAATACCCCCTCTCACACACACATACACATATCGGTAAACTGTCCCATCTGTCGTTTAGGAGACTGTCGTGGTGAAACAAGTGCGGCGTTGTTGAATTTTATCCCCGATGCACGTTCATGTAGACATGACCTTCAACCTTGAAAATGGCTAATGTAATCGCGCTGGTGATCTTAGTACTGCTTGCCGCAGACACTAGGGATGACATTCCGTGTAGAATCTACTGCCGGATTAATGCATTGTCGGCAGTACTAGACTGTATAAAAACCAATACAAACAAAGATGGATGCGAGCTTTATGAGCCTGAGGGGTAGATAAAGGGGTCACCTTGGCCAAGTTTGCCGTTCTAAATAAAATTGTTGTCTTGACTGGATTTCCTAGCCTACACACATTGACGATCGAAAACCCGATAGGCGAGTTTCAGCACCTTTGTGGCTATGTGCGGAGTCCTTCTGATCGTGTGCTAAATGTGATTGGCGTGCCCTGTGTAAGAAGATATTTTTAGTTTATTTCAAAATTAGCTGCTTTGCTATATGAGTAGAGAGTCATGTCATTTGATATGATATGGGAGCTTGATAGCTCGGTGGTTAGTTTACTTACTTTGATGCTAGAGGTCACGGGTTCAATCCCTGGCAGCAGTGATAAAGTTTTGGTGTTTGACCACGCTCCAATGGCATCATTTGCAGGGATGATTGTCATATTAAAGTACACCGTCCTTCGGATCGGGGTTGTAATTGGAGACCCCCTGTGCAGGGAGAACCATCATCTGTACAGGTTAAAGAACCTACCATAATTATGTGATTACTGTGTAGGCTTATCATCTGGAGTGTATGTAATGTACACCTGTGAATAATGGTTAAATGTGACTGATCGCAGTATCAAAAGAAAGAAAGACCAGTAATAATTCTGATTCTGAGTCAAAATCCTATTGTGAGTTACCTGCAAATATGTTCTGAATTCCCAGTGTAGAGGGGTAAAACATGAATTAAGTTTGTTTGATTTGAGGTTTAACGTCCCCGTCAACACTGTAAAGGTCATTTTGGAGACGTTGCTTCCAATTTTGTGGGACTTTTACCCGACATTGAGACGAAATGACATCTCAATCCCTGTCGCCCAATGAAACCAATAGGGTTTATAAGCATGGACGGTCCGCCTCGCACCGCGGTTCCTGGACAGGCTTAGATCCTCTAAGCGGTTTACCAGTACTAGTGTGCGGGCCGGATTCAGCTCTGCGTGGAAGCATCATGCAGCCCATATATTTCTTCAAGCCAGACTATCCCCATAACAACAGCTCATAAGCCTATAATTGTACAATAAATGCTATACTGGTTGGAGTTTCAAAGTATTGCACAGTTGCCTTCAACTTCTTTTCAGGACATAACCTCGGCTAGTGAGACCTCCACTAAGTCTTCGACAGAAACTTCAACTGGTAAGACCACCACTAAGCCTTCAGCAGGAACCACCAGAATCTCTGAGGAAACATCCAGTACATGGGGCAACAGTGTCTGTGAGTATTGAATCCAAAACATCTCGACTCATTCAGCATATTGTTCCACAGCTTTCATATTGAAAACGATTGGTTTTATTGAGCAATAGGGCTTGAGATGTCATAACATCAACGTGAGGTATAAGTCCATATTTTTCAGAATGCTCTAAATGGTGTTGACAGGGATGTAAAACCACAACTGCAGTTACAGTTATATTTGTTGACCCAAACCAGACCTAAGGTGTGTGAACAGCTTCAGGGTTCAAAATCGTGTTCTGATTTATCGTTTTATTTGTGCAAAACAGAAACATGATAGTGAATCAGTTGAAGCAAACTCCATTTTTGTTTCAGAAAGATTGTAGTGTATCTAAAATGTCAGTTGCAAAGAATCGAAACGTCGCAAGACGTATATTTACTTTATTAAGCCAAAAAAAAGCCTTCAAATTCTTTTCAGGACATAACGTCGGCTAGTGAGACCTCCACTAAGTCTTCGACAAAAACTTCAGCTGGTGAGACCACCACTAAGCCTTCAGTAGGAACCACCAGAATCTCTGAGGACACATCCAGTACATGGTGCAACAGAGTGTCTGTGTGGATTGAATCCCAAACATCTCGACTTATTCAGCATATTGTTCCACAGCTTTCATATTGAAAACGATTGGTTTTATTGAGCAATAGGGTTTGAGATGTCATAATATCAACGTCAGGTAAAAGTCCATATTTTCCATAATGCCATAAATGGCGTTGACAGGGATGTAAAACAATTCAACTGCAGTTACAGTTATATTTGTTGACCAAAAACTGGACCTGTTGGGAGTAAGCAAATCCAGTATACATGTATGACTTTAAAGCATCAAAAGTGCAGGCTAGTTGGTCCCTTTTTTATCATGAAATCTTTTCTACAATCATTATCTGCCTACCTCTGGCAAAAGAATGTCCACTGTACTGGTTAGCCCTTTTTGTACCAAATGGAATCTTCCTTCTTATATATGGAAGGAGTCCATTTCAAACTTTAGGGGTGTCGGGTTGTGTTTTCATCGAAATCGGAAAATGAACTTTAAGAAAATACTGGAGACCCTGATCAGGCGCCGCGTTCCTGTCGTGCCTGATCCGGGCCTGCACTGTTTGCCAACTACCCCTTTTGGGGTTTTCGGTACAAAATAGGTTAATCACTTCCGTATATGCCTGCCCGGAAAAATTGTGTATAGGTAAACTGACCGGCTCAAAATGAGATAAATAGTGTTGACTATTGCGTTAAATCCCCAATACGAACAAACTATTATGGGCATATTTTAACTTTATTGGGCTGCAAATAACTCAAACAAAAACGTAAATTATGATCATTTAATAGTTATCATATGTATATATATTCCAGGGTTTGAGAACACAAGATGATGGTGATGATGATGATGGCGATGACATTGTGACAGGTACAGTTACAAGTTCAGTTATACTATTTATTATATTTTGTCTAATAATACTACTAGTTAGATTTCTTAAGATGAAAAAGAAATTCGTCAGACAAAAGGAGCAATTGAATATGTTAGAACTAAATGAAATTTACAAGCCAACCACAATTCCATACAATCGCAAGGCATCCAAACTTTAGATACATATATAATGACATAAAGAACAATGACTTGGATCTTATTGATGGCACTTAATACTGCTTAAATTGGACAAGCCAATATGTAAAAAGTCTATATTGTTGATGACTCGTGTGTGCAGTGTTATGATGTTAATATGGCATCTTTTAAGAAAAAAAAAATAACCATTCCTCAGATAAAAATAATTGCTATTTTTCTTATCTATAGACCAAATACTGATGGTGATTCTAACGAGCACCCACAATCTATATTCTTCACATGAACACTTTATATAAACAAAACTGGGGTTTACAGGGAAAACATTATTTTCCTAATTTCTGCCTCAAGACATAGATAATGGGTACTTGTTCGCCTCAGTGAGGCTGTTCTAATGAGTACCCACAAACTATGTTTTGAATTGAGATTAAAAAAAAAATGCTTGTTTTAGGGATGATAGCATTTTTTGCACACAGATGTGTTACCATAATGTTTAGCAGATATAAAGAAAATAATGTATTCCCATGTACACCTCAGTTATCTCTGCATAAAGTTGGATTAAGAGAAGACTAATCAAAATATTTTAAGATGGATATCCATCTAGCTGATATAGTTTTGCAGAACTGAGCATTTCAGTACCATTATCATCTGTGATCATTATATTCATTTTTTTGTTGTTATTGTTTTCATCTTTGTCATGTCATCAAGTAAGCAGCTCTAAAGATTATCCACAATCCAAGCTTTTGAGCTAACATTAAAAAAATAAATAATGTATACCCCTGTAAAACCAAGTTTTTCATGTATAAAGTAGAGTTTAGAGGGCTATTCATTACACAGAGCTATAAATTAGATGGTAAACAAAATATGATATGGCGGTTATCCATGTAACAGATACATATATATATATATTGCAGAATTGAGCATTTCAATACCATTATCATCAACGATCATCATACTCATTATTGTAATCTTTGTCATCATGAGAAAAAGGAGACATGTTGCTCTTCAACAAGACGACATGGAAGAGATGAACGTTCTATCATTACTGGAATCATCATTCAGTTCACCACAGTCCCTGACATCATCCCAGTGATCACCAGCTCTTTACAAATGTCAGAATATGCTCCAATTGCTAGAAGGACAAGATCTTGTGCTCGAAGGGCTTTAAATCTAAATCCTGAGTAATTTTAGGCTTAAATTGCGAAAACACACCTACATAATCTGGACCCCTTCAACCCCACTTTAATATAAAATGGGGTATAGATTGTTTTTCTTACTTCTGCTGAAAAACGTAGACTGTGGGTACTCGTGGCTGAGGCAGTTCTAACAAGTACCCACAATCAATGTTTTGTGCATAAATATTAAAAATGTCTCAATTTTTCATAATTTTTTGCAGTAAAATTTAAATTGTATAGGTGAGTTTTCGTAATGAAAAATCTTTTTCTGAAAAGCTCATGAAAGAAAGCCCTTATGTTAACAAGTGATCAAGGCCTTATAAACTCCCACTCATATGGAGTTGGATTTAAAGGGGTATAATATAATGTTCCCACATTTCTAATCTAAAACATAGATTGGGTCTGAAAAGTTTATATTAACCCTTGTCCTGCTGAATATTTTAATTGACTACACCTAATACTGGTTATCAACCAATCAGATTACTTGATGCAAATTAATGCAACAAATTCACAATATGAATGATAATGAAGATCCTGATCAGATGGCTTTGATCTGATCTGGATCTACATTGTAGGGAAGATAAGGCTTAACCAGGTTCAGCAGGACGCCAGTTAGAAACCCCTCAAACAAGGTTTTGAGTAGCATGTCAAATAAATGTAATGTATACACTTTGTGTAGGATATAATTCTATGTGTACATGAGCTTGCCACCTTTTGAATATACATTTTGCTTTTAATTTTTTGTTGTCATAAAAGTTTTCATTATTATGCCAAAAAGTATGTAGTCATACTTGATATTTCTTAACGATAATGTACCTTAAATAATTTTAACAAGATTGTTGGTAAAAAAGAAAAACAATCCCGCCTTATTTCATATTAGTATACTCATATGACTTGAGGTTGTGTACAAACATTTCGTGCAAGTATGATTATATGCTTAATTGAGGGTAAGGTTTGCAGAAACTTTCCACAAAGTTCCGGGTCCAGTTGCTTAAAGCATAGCTCCTTAGGATGCATTTTTTTAACATGTTAAATACTAGAGAGATGCAGTTTTCCTTTGCTGAAAAAAATGTCATTTTTTTCAGCAAAAGTACAAGTGTATATGCAATATAAATGACCAAAGTTTTAATAATAAGTAATGGTGTTGCTAACTTTGAACAACTGAACCCAGAATATTGTGGGAATTCTTAATGTAATTTCATTTGTTATGTAAATTGTTGGCACGGTGTTGTTTTGGTTTGCACTTGTAAGGTCGTATCCAGTTTTATCCAATAAGCTGTTGCTTGACATCAAAAGGCAGTTGGCGATTGTTCATCAGGTCGATGTGGTACAGTCAGCTGAAATAAACAAATAGTACCTTATAAATTAGAGTATATCAGTGGTGTATATTGCTCAGTTGTACTCACTTATAAGAATAAGAAAGATTATTACACCGCAACCTCTTTATAACATTGTCGCCTTTGAAAAATCTGTGCTGGATAAACATAACAAAAATCTATATATACGTATACAGAAAAATAAACATGATTTTTCTGTCTAATCTACATATCTTTTAGACCTAATTTCCTATCAAACCATGTTATAAAGAATTATGCTACGACAACATTGATATACTTTGGTTCCTGCCAAAAAGGACTGTTTTTTTTTTTGTTTGTTTGTTTGAAATGCTTATGGATAGATTTGAAAATGTGCTTTGTTTCAACATTTATACATCACAACCTCCTTATAGCACTGTTATTGAAGCCCTAAGAAACAATGTGTCACATTTTAAATAATATAAATTATGCAGAGGAATAACAGAATGGTTTTTTCTGCATAATCTATCCATTATTTTTTTTACCTTGTTTGTTTGTTTGAATTGGGGTTTAACCTATCAGTCAACACTAGGTCATTTCGGAGATGATGCTTCCAGATTTGTAGGACTTTTACTCGACATGGAGATGAAATGACATCTCAAGCCCTGCCACCCATTGAAACCAGAAGGCTTACATGCATTGGACGATCTGACTCACACCGCTTTGCCTGGGTAGGCTTAGTCCTTCTAAGCGGTTTACCAGTGCACCCTGTGTGGTCAGATTGAGCTTTGCGTGGAAGCATCATGCAACCCAACCTATTTCTTCAAGCATTTTTGACCTAATATCCAAAATGGTGTTAAAGGAAATCATGTTAAACCTGCATTGTGATGAACTTTGGTTCCTCTGAAAAACGGGTGTGTTTGTTTGATTGGAATTTATTATGTAACAGTTGTAATCTTATAATGTAGTAAGTTTTAACTTTACCTCATTTGACTACCTCGTTTGACCTTTTCAGTGTTTAAATACTGTATTGAGTGAAAAAATTATATATTTGAGAATGCAAATTCTGTAATTTTCTAAAACGTCACTTTCTAAGTCTGAACCCCCAGGTATTAGACTTCCTGCCTTGCCGTGGCCCTGGGGGCTCAATTCCAACTGCGCACATTGCCGCTGTGGTCTTTGTGCCCACTGGGAAGAGCTAAAGGAAGTACCACCCGTTTGCCGTGGGTGGCGTCCTGTAAGCCGGAAGAAGGGATCCTGGAGGTTGAGGGTTACCTGAGGTGGCGGTGCTTCAGATACCCAACACGCCTCTTTGGCCTGGCTTTTCGGTGTAAACGGGTGGCCGTGCGGTCCGGCACGGTCAATCGGCTGGTCACGCCGAGCCCTTTGTTTGATTTGAGGTTTAAAGTCCCCGTCAACACTGTAAAGGTCATTTTGGAGACGTTGCTTCCAATTTTGTGGGACTTTTACCCGACATTGAGATGAAATGACATCTCAAGCCCTGTCGCCCAATGAAACCAATAGGGTTTATTAGCATGGACGGTCCGTCTCGCACCGTGTTTCCTGGACAGGCTTAGATCCTCTAAGCGGTTTACCAGTACTAGTGTGCGGGCCGGATTCAGCTCTGCGTGGAAGCATCGTGCAGCCCATATATTTCTTCAAGCCCCTATGGGCGGGGGCGGACGCCGAGCCCTAGAGATACCGCTTTGCTTTCTCTTCAACTCTTTTTGTATCTTTCCTGATACCAACCATATGCCCATTTACCTTACCCTTTTCTGTCTTTTTATCTCTAGAAGGCGGTGGCTAAACGGATCAATCGTGTAGGCATTTTGTTTATACGAGTATATCTCACGTGTATCTCTAGCACCTGCGAGTTGGATAACCACTCCATTATGGTGTTCCCTTGTAGGGCTCCACGGAGGGCGGAGAGCACTTGGGACGAAGCTAGGATTTTTTTTATTATGGCTTTTCGAAAAAAAAACACAACCACAACCAAGCACCTAACCGCAACGCACCTAAACGTAAAAAAAGACGAGGATTCATCCGAATCGGATGAACACAGTCAAAAATCCAGTCAGCAGTCAAGTCAACAATCGAGTCGGCAGTCGGCTGAACCAAACTTTGACAATGTTCCGCGTTTCTTGGTCGTCACGTCGCTTGACGATACACGAACTGTGTCAAGCCTTTCTCCCTTTGTTATCGAGAAAAGTAATGTCGCCATAGCAGGACACCCAAAGAGTATTAAATCACTCAAATCAGGTGACCTTCTCTTGGAACTCGAGAGAAAGCAGCAAGTTGTAAGCCTGCTCGCCACCAAAAAACTCTTTGATCTTTCGGTAAAAATATCTCTTCACAACACACTAAACTCATCTAAAGGAGTGATTCGCAGTCCAGAACTGCGTCCTTGTTCAGACGAAGAGATCATTGATAACCTGAAAGATCAAGGGGTTATTGGTGTTCGTAACATCAAAGTCCGTAGAAATGGTGTACTTAAACCAACAGCAACTTATGTGTTGACTTTTAATACACCAATTCTACCCAAGAAAATCAAAGTAGCATATCTTTCCATTAACGTAGAGGTATACATCCCAAACCCTCTTAGATGTTACTCTTGTCAGGCTTTTGGCCATCACGAAAGCAGATGTCAGAGAAAAAAACTCTGTCCTAATTGTGGTGAAGAAAAGCATGTTGATAATCACCTCAACTGCAAAAATGAACCCAAATGCGTAAATTGTGATGGCAAACATGCTGTTTTCTCCCGAGACTGTCCGGCGTGGAAAAAAGAAAAAGAAATACTCACCGTCAAATACCAAAGGGGGATAACATTCCCAGAAGCGCGGAAGATTGTCGAAGAGCGATACATAACACCAGCCACCAGTTTCGCCAGCATCACAAAGGGTGCTGGTGTAAAATGTACCAGCTCCGCAACACAGACTGCTGAATCATACATAGCTGAACTGAAAAAATCTGGTGCATCGAGTAAACCCACTCCAGCACCACAAAATTCAACCAATTTATCAAATGGCGCAATCCAGGTTGCTCCGGTTCGGTCGACAGCGACCTACCGAAGCCAGCGCCGAATGCAAAAGAGAAACCCGACTCAGATCGAACTAATAAGGGGTCGCAAGATCCGATCAAAAAACATCAATTGTCTCAAAGACAAACAGACAGACAACGTAAAATAGAAAGACACAATATAAAATTTCAGAACAGATTCGGATCTTTGAGTGACAGTGATATGGAGTTGACTGAAACTCCATTATCACCAAGTGGCAATAACAGATCGAGGTCTGCCACACCACGAGCTGGTGGTAGCAGATCTATATCACCAATTGCACCTCCATAATAGTTTCTAGTCTTTAAATATCTCTCCTTAAAATGGATTTAAAACACAAAATAATACAATGGAATTGTCGAGGTCTTAAATCGACTTATAATGAACTCTTATTACTTATTTCGCTACTAACCCCATCGGTGTTTTGTTTGCAAGAAACTTTTTTAAAAACTGATGACAACATAGATGTCAGGGGTTTCAATACATACAACTATATCTATTCTGATGGTAACAAACCATCTGGTGGCAGCTCAATTTTTGTTAAATCATGTTTACCACAAAGAGAGATCAAATTAAAAACAGACCTGCAGGCTGTGGCGGTGTCGGTTTCTCTGGATAAAGAAACTACAATTTGCTCTCTATATATCCCACCCTCATTTTCTTTAAAGCCCGAGCATCTTGACTCATTGCTGAGTCAACTTTCATCGCCATATCTTTTAGTTGGCGACTTCAATGGTCACAATATTCTATGGGGCTGTAAAGATAAATGACGGAATAATTCCCAGTCGGCTTTATTCATTTTCCATTTCTGGTTACAGTCCTCATCTGGTTCATTTACGCTCTCAATTATAACAGGGAAGTGATCACTTCCGCACTGATCAACATGAACAGACCAGTCATAGTCCAAGAAGAGAGATGGGTGACACAAAGAGAGATCTAAAGAAGACAAAGGACCTGTCGCAGGGTGAAGGTAAGTATAAGATTTATCATTCATCAAGCAAAGATCGCTCTTTGCAATAAAATCTTCGACAAGTGCTCCTCTGTTATTGATATCGTTACAGCCCCATAGAATATTGTGACCATTGAAGTCGCCAACTAAAAGATATGGCGATGGAAGTTGACTCAGCAATGAGTCAAGGTGTTCGGGCTTTAAAGAAAATGAGGGTGGGATATATATAGAGCAAACTGTACTTTCTAATCCAGAGAAACCGATACTGCTATAGCTTGTAGGTCTGTTTTTAATTTGATCTCTCTTTGTGGTAAACATGATTTTACAAAAATTGAACTGCCACCAGATGGTTTGTTACCATCAGAATAGATATAGTTGTATGTATTGAAACCCCTGACATCAATGTTGTCATCAGTTTTTAAAAAAGTTTCTTGCAAACAAAAAACCGATGGGTTTAATAACGAAATAAGTAATAAGAGTTCATTATAATTTGATTTAAGACCTCGACAATTCCATTGTATTATTTTGTGTTTTAAATCCATTTTTTGAAGAGATTAAGACTAGAAACTATTATGGAGCTGCAATTGGTGATATAGATCTGCTACCACCAGCTCGTGGTGTTGCTGACCTCTATCTGTTTTTGCCGCTTGGTGATGATGGAGTTTCAGTGAGCTCCATATCACTGTCACTCAAAGATCCGAATCTGTTCTGGAATCTTATATTGTCTCTTTCCATTTTACGTTGTCTGTCTGTTTGTTTAAGAGACATTTGTTTTTTCGGATCTTCTGATCCCTTATTATAATAAGTTCGACCTGAATCGAGTTTCTCTTTTGCATGCGGCGCTGGCTTCGGTACGGTCGCTGTCGACCGATCCGAAGCGACCTGGATTGCGCCATTTGATAAACTGGTTGAACTTTGTGGTGCTGGAGTGGATTTACTCCATGCACCAGATTTTTTCAGTTCAGCTATGTATGATTCAGCAGTCTGTGTTGCGGAGCTTGAAACTTGTACACCAGCACCCTTTGTGATGCTGGCATAACTTGTGGTTGGTGATGTGTATCGCTCATCAACAATTTTCCGCGCTTCTGGGAATGTTATCCCCCTTTGGTATTTGACAGTGAGTATTTCTTTTTCTTTTTTCCATGCCGGACAATCTCGAGAGAAAACAGCATGCTTGTCACCACAATTGACGCATTTGGCCTCATTCTTGCAGTTTTGATGGTTATCGACATGTTTTTCCTCACCACAGTTTGGACAGAGTTGTTTCTTCTGACATCTGCTTTCGTAGTGACCAAAAACCTGACAATGATAACATCTGAGAGGGTTTGGTATATACACCTCTACGTTAACAGATAGATATGCAACTTTTATTTTCTTGGGCAGAACTGGTGTATTAATTGTCAACACGTAGGTACTTGTCGGCTTTAATACACCACCTCTACGGATCAAAAAGTAGGTCAGCAGGTCAAATCATAGAAAAACGTTTTGAACACTCTAAGAGGCCACAGTTTCAGTCAAATCATCATAAAACTTGCTCAGAATGATCATCTGGACAATATCTCAGTTAAGTTTGAATATGGGTCATGTCAAATCAAAAAGTAGATCAGTAGGTTATTTTGTCATAACTTTTGAACCGTTTGAGATAGAGCCTTCATATTTGGCATGTAGGTTCCTTCTGACAAGGGCTTCCCACTCATAAAGATTTGACCTGTGACCTTGACCTGTGATCTACTTTATCATACCTTTTGAACCATATGAGATAGAGCCTTCATATTTGGCATGCATGTTCCTTGTGACAAGGTTTTCTCAGCCATTCAAAACTTTTGACCTATGACCTTGACCTTTTTGACCTGCTTTGTCATAACTTTTAAAGCATTTGAGATACAGCCTTCATATTTAGCATGTAGGTTCCATCCCACTCGGATGAACAAAATGGCCACCGGAGGTAAAAATAGAAAAATATTGTAAATTTGATTCAAACGGAAACTCCCCCTAAACCCTAAGGCCAATTTGATTCAAAGTTCCCAGGAATGTTGCCTAGGTTACTCCTTACCAAATAAGCTAGAATCACTCTGCTGATGAACAAGATGGCCACAAGAGCTAAAAATAGAATGTACTCAAGACAGTGACACACAGGTGAGCGAACCAGGGCCCTCTGGGCCCTCTTGTTTATACTTTTTGGATGTCCGGCAATGGACACTATACTCTTTTCAATCACAAAAGGTGATAAATCTGACACCGTACGTGTATCATCACGTGATGTTATCACCAAGAAGCGTGGAACATTGCTTAGCTTTTGAGTTTCAGACTGCTGACTTGACTGCTGACTTGACTGTTGACTGGGTTCATCCGTTTCGGATGAATCCTCGTCTTTTTACGTTTAGCTGCGTTGCGGTTACGTTTTTTTCCATGAGGCATAAGGAAAAAAATCTAGTTTCGTCCCAAGTGCTCTCCGCCCTCCGTGGAGCCCTACAAGGGAACACCATAATGGAGTGGTTATCCAACTCGCAGGTGTTAGAGATACACGTGAGATATACTCGTATAAACAAAATGCCTACACGATTGATCCGTTTAGCCACCGCCTTCTAGAGATAAAAAGACAGAAAAGGGTAAGGTAAATGGGCATATGGTTGGTATCAGGAAAGATACAAAAAGAGTTGAATAGAAAGCAAAGCGGTATCTCTAGGGCTCGGCGCGACCAGCCGATTGACAGTGCCAGACCGCACGGCCACCCGTCTACACCGAAAAGCGATTGACAGTGCCGGACCGCACGGCCACCCGTCTACACCGAAAAGCCAGGCCAAAGAGGCGTGTTGGGTACCTGAAGCACCGCCACCTCAGGTAACCCTCAACCTCCAGGATCCCTTCTTCCGGCTTAGAGGACGCCACCCACGGCAAACGGGTGGTACTTCCTTTAGCTCTTCCCAGTGGGCACAGAGACCACAGCGGCAATGTGCCCAGTGGGAATTGAGCACCCAGGGCCACGGCAAGGCAGGAAGTCTAATACCTGGGGGTAAGCAATATTTGACTTTGCATATTTGTTGATAATGCGAAATTGGCTTGAAAAGGAAGAATCTGACATGAGATTTTCCTTGATTTAGGTGATTTTATTATTTAAAAAAAAAATCCATTTAAAAATAATGTTTCAGTAAATTGGGTATGTGAGATTCAAACTTGTGAATGCTAGTTTTACAAAGAGGTCTCGCACCTGAAAATTAGAAAAAAAAATCCTACATTCGATTATGCCCCTTTAACTGCATTGTGTAACAGGGTCGTTGTCATCCCAATATAGTCAGGTTATTTATTTTTTATCTTTTTGAAATTGTAGATTTTTCCTTGATTTTGATATACATTTATAATAAATACAGTTAGATGTTTGTATTTTTGTCTGATTTCTCTATCCCTTAAAAATGAAGTTTGAGAAGTTTTAATTTCATTTTATCACATGCTGTGAGATGAAAACATCACCACATGTTCTCTTAGATTGCTCAGCAGTTACATAATTTGAAACTCAGCAGTTAATAAATTCATAAAATTAAAACCTTTTTAATGAATGATGTAAGCAAAAAATCCAATAATATATGTTAATACAAGAGGGCCATGATGGCCCTGGATCGCTCACCTGATCCATAGTGTAACAAGTGGGCCCCAGAGAGGGCCATTATTGGCCCCAGGGCTTTAATGTACATAATGTTGAGGGAGGTCTTAAAGGTGAAGCTTCATACCAAACATCAACAAAGGCTAAAATTTGAACAATCTTGTCAAAGGTCCACTAGATGAAGCTACACATCAAATATCAAAGACCTGGGCCTAGCGGTTTCAGAGAAGAAGATTTTTAAAGATTTTGCCTATATAAGCCTATGTAAAATCAAAGGGCCCCGGGACAGGGGCATTTTTTGCCCCAGCACTATAGTTTGAACAATCTTGGTAGGGGTCCACTAGATGAAGCTTCATACCAAATATCAAAGTTCTGGGCCTTGTGGTTTCAGAGAAGAAGATTTTTAAAGATTTTCCCTATATAAGCCTATGTAAAACCAAAGGGCCCCGTGGCAGGGGGGGATTTTTTGTCCCAGCACTATAATTTGAACAATCTTGGTAGGGGTCCACTAGACGAAGCTTCATACCAAATATCAAAGTCCTGGGCCTTGTGGTTTCAGAGAAGAAGATTTTTAAAGATTTTCCCTATATAAGCCTATGTAAAACCAAAGGGCCCCGGGGCAGGGGCATTTTTTTGGCCCCAGCACTAAAATTGGAACAATCTTGGTAGGGGTCCACTAGATGAAGCTTCATACCAAATATCAAAGTCCTGGGCCTTGTGGTTTTAGAGAAGAAAATTTTTAAAGATTTTCCCTATATAAGCCTATGTAAAACCAAAGGGCCCCGTGGCGGGGGCATTTTTGGCCCCAGCACTATAATTTGAACAATCTTGGTAGGGGTCCACTAGATGAAGCTTCATACCAAATATATAAGACCTGGGCCTTGTGGTTTCAGAGAAGAAGATTTTTAAAAATTTTCCCTATATAAGCCAATGTAAAAGCAAAGGGCCCCGTGGCGGGGGCATTTTTGTCCCAGCACTAAAATTTGAACAATCTTGGTAGGGGTCCACTAGATGAAGCTTCATACCAAATATCAAAGTCCTGGGCCTTGTGGTTTCAGAAAAGAAAATTTTTAAAGATTTTCCCTATATAAGCCCATGTAAAACCAAAGGGCCCCGTGGCGGGGGCATTTTTTGTCCCAGCACTAAAATTTGAACAATCTTGGTAGGGGTCCACTAGATGAAGCTTCATACCAAATATCAAAGACCTGGGCCTTGTGGTTTCAGAGAAGAAGATTTTTTAAGATTTTCCCTATATAAGCCTATGTAAAACCAAAGGGCCCCGGGGCGGGGGCATTTTTGGCCCCAGCACTGTAATTTGAACAATCTTGGTAGGGGTCAACTAGATGAAGCTTCATACCAAATATCAAAGACCTGGGCCTTGTGGTTTCAGAGAAGAAGATTTTTAAAGATTTTCCCTATATAAGCCAATGTAAAACCAAAGGGCCCCGTGGCGGGGGCATTTTTTGTCCCAGCACTATAATTTGAACAATCTTGGTAGGGGTCCACTAGATGAAGCTTCATACCAAATATCAAAGTCCTGGGCCTTGTGGTTTCAGAGTAGAAGATTTTTGAAGATTTTCCCTATATAAGCCTAT
This sequence comes from Lucinisca nassula, assembly GCA_963580285.1. Taxonomy (NCBI): domain Eukaryota; kingdom Metazoa; phylum Mollusca; class Bivalvia; order Lucinida; family Lucinidae; genus Lucinisca; species Lucinisca nassula. The sequence goes on along the minus strand of OY757020.1, from coordinate 94,767,594 downwards.
GTAAAACCAAAGGGCCCTGGGGCGGGGGCATTTTTGGCCCCAGCACTATAATTTGAACAATCTTGGTAGGGGTCCACTAGATGAAGCTTCATACCAAATATCAAAGACCTGGGCCTTGTGGTTTCAGAGAAGAAGATTTTTAAAGATTTTCCCTATATAAGCCTATGTAAAACCAAAGGGCCCCCGTGCGGGGGCATTTTTGGCCCCAGCACTATAATTTGAACAATCTTGGTAGGGGTCCACTAGATGAAGCTTCATACCAAATAACAAAGACCTGGGCCTTGTGGTTTCAGAGGAGAAGATTTTTTAAGTTTTTGGTGAAAAAAATCTGTTTTTGGCTCCTGTGACCTAGATGTGCAACGGACCGGAACCATTTGACCCATATTCAAACTTGACCGAGATATTGTCATGATGATCATTCTGAGCAAGTTTGATTAAGATTGGACCAAAATTGTGGCCCCTAGGGTGTTCACAAGGTTTTTATATGATTTGACCCGCTGACCTACTTTTTAACCCGATATGACCCATATTCGAACTGGACTGAAATATTGTCACAATGGTCATTCTGAGCAAGTTTCATGATAATTGGACCAAAACAGTGGCCTTCAGAGTGTTCACAAGGTTTTTCTATGATTTGACCTACTGACCTACTTTTTGACCGGACATGACCCATATTCGAACTTGACCAAGATATTGTCATGATGATCATTCTGAGCAAGTTTGATTATGATTGGACCAAAATTGTGGCCTCTAGGGTGTTCACAAGGTTTTTCTATGATTTGACCCGCTGACCTACTTTTTGACCCGACATGACCCATATTCAAACTTGACCGAGATATTGTCACAATGATCATTCTGAGCAAGTTTGATGATAATTGAACCATAACTGTGCCCTCTAGAGTGTTCACAAGGACTATCTATGGTTTGACCTACTGACCTACTTTTTGACCCTACATGATCCATATTCGAACCTGACCGAGATATTGTCATGATAATTATTCTGAGCAAGTTTGATGATGATTGGACCAAAACTGTGCCCTCTAGAGTGTTCACAAGGTTTTTCTATGATTTGACCTACTGACCTACTTTTTCACCCGACATGACCCATATTCGAACTTGACCGAGATATTGTCATGATGATCATTCTGAGCAAGTTTGATGATGATTGGACCAAAACTGTGGCCTCTAGTTTGTTCACAAGAAAAAGTTTACGCACGACGGACGACGGACGACGGACGACGCACGACGACGCCGGACATCTTACGGTCACAAAAGCTCACCATGACCTTCGGTCAGGTGAGCTAAAAAAGCTCTGACTGCTCAGTTAATTATCAAAAAAATCTACATTATTAAACCACGCTCTGGGGTTCACACTTATACTTTTATTCAGTCCTAGTCATGGCATGAGACTGATTTCTGATGCTGGAAAAAAGCTATAGGCTACCACATATTTAGAATTCATAAATTTCCGCTATGCACCATAGCAGTAATTATGCGATGACTATTACACGCTTTGATTAAGTATTTACCGATATCCTGTATCGAACCTCTCGCAGGTGGCTGTTGCCATGGTATTATTGGAATTTTACTTCAGTTCAGCTGCCGAGTTCACACACTTTAGACGTGTTATAGAAATTGATCGGAAACGATATGATTATTGACTTGAAAATATTTTATAAAAAACAGACAAGATGTAGATATGATATTTTAGTACTTTTTTTGCGTTTTGTGTACTATAAAAGGACAGTTTGTGAAAGTTCGCTTTTGTGGTGCTGCATTTGTAAATAAACTTCCTAAATATACATGTACGGATGTACGTTTATATTACTGCATTTGTGTGAATAACACTATGGATCTTTTTGGAACGAAATGACACATGTACCGAAAGTGCTATTTGGCCATAGTTTTATTAAAAGGTTGCAACAACGCACGGAGGCGGACCCGCTGATTTTTCAGCCTGATTTGGACCTTAAGCAGTGCAGTGTTGTTTTTAAAGGTTTTGGCGGACTGACGCTCGGCATTAGGAGTCATGCAAAAAAGACACAATTTTACGCGTTAGTTGACAGGCTTTTGCGTTTTTCAGAATATGACATTATAGTGTGTCAACTTGGTGGAAATGATATTTCGTACACTACATCCCCAAAGGATTTATCCAATGCAATCAGTGAGTTTGGCAAATATGTGCGGGAAGAACATGGAATTAAAGTAGTTTATATTTGTTCTTTGTTTACGAGACATAAACCAAGGGGGCTCACTGCGGAGCATTATGAAATATTCAGACTAGAAACGAATGCACTGCTGCAGGATAGTGCTCTGACCAGTGGAGACATAACATTCTGGCCACATAAACGGATATTCAACAGTCCGCATAATCTATTTGTGGCAGATGGGACACATTTAAACGATATTGGGACGAAGAAATTCTTTAAGTCGCTGAGACAGGCTGTTATATTTGCTGTTGAACAGTACCGATCGGGATAAGACTCATTTTTCAGGTATGTTTGTTTTATTGAATCGATATTCATCCCTTTCACCCCCGATTTTCCAGTGTACTTTCCGTATTTGATTCTGACACATTTGGAATTCGGTCAAAAAAAAAAAAAAAAAAATGTAGAAGATGGCAAACAGTGTAGTTCCTGATCAGATTGGTTAAATGTGGATCTGCGTTGTTTACATAGGTCTATACTGGTTAGCGGGTTGACGACGAGCTCATTAATGATACTTTAGCAACACAACACACTTAGTTGTACACATGTCTTAACATATTGATTGAAAACCAAATAAGGATGCCATGGTTGACATTGTTTACTATACACCCCCCCAAAAAAAAAAAAATTCTAGATCCAGTATAATATACAAAATTCGATTGTCAGTTCTGATTATTTCCGTAATAGTCAGCCATGCTCACCCGTGTGTTGTGTAACCAGGGCCGGCACTAAGCCGGCATCATCGCCTTATTATCATTATTATTATTACGATTATTATAATCATTATTATTATCATTTTTATTATTATTAGCGTTGTTATTATTATTATTAGCAACTTCAGTCTGTTTATCTGGAAACCAAACAATGCATGGTTTTCTTTTCTTTTGCTTACGTTTATTATGTTCTTATTATTATCATTATTATTATTACTATTATTATTATCTCTGCTTCTGCTACTACTTTGCAATAACAGCGACGTTTCATTTCGTCATCCACAGTCTGAAAGAACAGCTGTTCTGCAACACTACATGTAAATACTACTGTTACTATTACTACTACCACTACAACTGCTTCCTCTACTACTACTACTACCACTACTACTACTACTACTACTACTACTACTACTACTACTACTACTGCTGCTGCTGCTGCTATTTATCTGCTGCTGCTACTACTATTGCTACTACTTTGCTGGCTATGAAATATACATATTGTTAATTTTCTGTTTGTCTTGCCATGCGGTGGATTGCGAGTATGGCTTCGGCTCGTTTATCTCGCCCTGTTGAGGGTTGCGAGTACAGCTTAGGCTTGTTTATCTCTCCCTATTGAAGATTGCGAGTACAGCTTAGGCTCGTTTATCTCGCTATGTTGAAGTTTGCGAGTACAGCTTAGGCTCGTTTATCTCGCTATGTTGAAGTTTGCGAGTACAGCTTAGGCTTGTTTATCTCGCCCTGTTGATGGTTGCGAGTACAGCTTAGGCTCGTTTATCTCGCCCTGTTGATGTTTGCGAGTACAGCTTAACCTTGTTTATGTCGTTCTGTTGATGTTTGCGAGTATAGCTTTGGCTTGTTTATTTCGCTGTTGAAGTTTGCAGGTACAACTGTGGCTTGTTTATCTCGCTTTGTTGAAGGTTGCGAGTACAGCTTCGGTTTGTTTATCTCGCTCTGTTGAAGGTTGCGAGTACAGCTTAGGCTTGTTTATCTCGCAGTGATGTTTATCGAAGGTTACGAATTCGGTTCTGGCTTGTTTATCTCGCTATGTAACAAGCTAGAGGATTGCTTTTGCTGGTCTTTCCGTTGTGCAATATATTAAGCGAAATTATTTTCTGTTGTTTTTTGTGTAACGAGGCCATTACTTAGAATAGTTATTCTAAAATACCTGTGCAGAATAGCTCATTTAAAAAAAAACCGTAATGTAAAGTGATCTTTATTATTATTATTATTTATTTATTTATTAAATTTATTTAATTTTCTGTAGCAGACTAGCATGTTTCGACGATTTGGTTGGACCTCATCATAGTAGGCTTCTCATGTTTTCATATGTCTCGTGGAGTAATTGATCAAAGCATAGACAAGGTGGCCCACCCGAATGTTTGTGTATGTTTATCGCAGCATTTCCACGACTTTTTCGCACAACTTCTTTTTCAGTAGCTCGTTTTCTTTTCGCATGCTTTTGCTCATTTTATACTATTTGGTTTTGATCATAGTAAAATACCCACATTTTAAACTACGAGGTTTAATTCATATGGTTATATGTATATGGGTACACATATATGTCTGTATATATGTACATATGTATATGTGTCTATACATATATGTGTATAAGTATATGTATATATATTAATATTCCGAAAATACATACGTCGCGAGACCGTCGTTTAATGTCGATATGTGCGGTTATGTTCACTCATCAATTTATGCTTATAGAAGTTTATATCTATTTTCATGTGGGAGCCATTATGCCGAAGTCAGGCCGTTCAACGAGGTCAGCGAGATCTAGTTTGGAAAGCAGTAGGTCTTCTAAACGCCGCAGGCAATCTAGGCCCACCAATGATTCTAGGATCAGCAACGCGGATGATTCCCAGACTACCAACGATGTCCACATTCAAGTTCATTCGAATGATATCGCTGGACAAGACTGTGTAAATTCGACTGGGAACCAGGATATCTCAGCAATTCAAACATTCACATAAATGACCTAACGGAAAAAATCACACTGACAGTCACCAATGCAGTAATGGACAATTTGAGGGTCATAGGACTGTTCCAAACTCATGCCTCCCATACAGCATCACAGTCTGCATCGTCACCTGCGCCGGGCCTTTCTTCAGATGGCCAATTAGGTATTAATAATGCATCTTCAACCAGCTATGGTATGACTTCGTCGGCAATTCTGAACAGCTCAAATTTATCTTCTTCTTAGTCCTCTTTCACAGCAAATGTTGATGCAGCTAAATCGGGATTCGTGTCTGCAACTATTCCTCTACATTCTAGGGTGCCAATGAGGACTAAGGAAAAGATATGGAACAATGAGTTTGTTGAGCTTTCAACGTTGTACGATGAAGACACCGATGATATAACGATAAGTGTTAAATCTGGTAAAATTACCACAACAGGGTCTGCAAAGAAGAAGTTCATGTCTATTGAACAGTAGACTGATGCATTTAATGTTTTTGCTTCTGTTTACAGACTTAAATTTCCTGAGCAGTCGGAGCAACTTTCCATCTATCTTAATACTGTCAGAAAAATATCAAATGAAAATGGTCATTGGCATTATTATGATACCAATTTCCGGAAAGTCCGACAGAGCATTGGCTTACGGTGGGACCAGATTCATAGTGAGCTATATGTTACCGCCCTAACTAGGAAACAGAAACAGCCCTTTCGACCGACAAGGGATCTTTCAACAGGTGGAAGATCCCGTGCCGTCATCAAGGGTACTTGCCACAAGTTCAGTAGAGGGTCAAATTGCTCCGGCTGCGACTACAAACACGTTTGCAAGTATTGCGGGGGGAAACACCCAGGCTTTAAGTGCTGGAAAGAACACAGTGGTCGGTATGATACCACTGGTTCCCAATCAAAATTCCAGTCCCCCACACAGAGGTCATCTTCAAACTTCCCCAAACCCTCTACAATCCCAACCCCTTCCGACACCGGTTCGACCGGAAATTTTAAATGATTATTTGGAGGGCTACTTACCGGAACAAAAACATTACTTGGTTGATGGTTTTACAAATGGTTTTCGGTTGAATTTTTCTGGTGAACGGACAGCTCAGGATAATCCTAATCTTAAGTCTGCAAATGATAACCCTGACGTTGTGCAAGCAAAACTTGATACTGAATTGGAAGCTGGCCGAATCGCGGGCCCCTTTCCGGCTTGCCCCCGGCAGATTTAAAATTATCCCCCCTTGGAGTAGTGCCAAAACGGCAGGAGGGTCAGTATCGTCTGATCCACCATTTGTCTTATCCCCGGGCTAGTGGTTGGTCTGTGAATGAAGGCATATCAAAGGAACATACATCTGTGTCGTATGCTGGTATTGAAGACGCTATTGCAATTATCAAACAGCTTGGTCGTGGGTGTTATTTGGCGAAGACTGATATAAAATCGGCATTTAGAATTTTGCCGGTCCATCAAAGTGATTATATGCTTCTAGGTTTCTCCTGGAAAGGGCAATTTTACCATGACCGTTGTGTTCCCATGGGCTGTGCTTCAAGCTGTGCTATTTTTGAGGCATTTAGTTCTGCATTGGAATGGATAGCGGTTCAGAAACTTGGATGTAATGGGGTTGTTCATATCCTTGATGACTTTCTCTTCATAGAAAAATCACGTGATTTATGCCAGCAATCTTTGGACAAGTTTCTTGACTTTTGCTCGTTTGCAGGAGTTCCTATTGCCATTGAGAAAACTTTTCAACCTAGTACAGTAATGGACTTTGTGGGTATAACTCTAGATTCGGATTCCATGGAAGCTCGTTTGCCATTCGAAAAAATTCAAAAATGCCATTCCCTTATCCAAAATTTTATGGGCAGAAATTCATGCAAAAAGAGGGAAATGGAGTCTCTTATTGGCTTTCTGAACTTCACGTATTCTGTTGTTCTTCCAGGTAGGGCATTTCTCAGGAGACTGATCTCTTCGATAATGGGAATTAAGCAGCCTTATCATTTTCTAAGGATTTCTGCTGAGATGAAGTCTGATTTGACAATTTGGAAATCATTTATTAGTAGTTTCAATGGTAAATCTATGTTTTTAAATGACCGCTTTCTTTCTAGCAGTGTCTTATCATTATATACAGATGCTGCAGCTTCGCTTGGTTACGGGGCAGTATACAGTTCTTATTGGTTTTATGGGGCCTTTCCTAAGCAGTGTCGCAATCTCAATATCACACTTTTGGAACTATATCCCGTAGTTGTAGCTATAAACGTTTGGGGGCATCTTTGGAGGAATCACTGTGTGCGATTTTACACAGACAATCAGGCGTTAGTTCACATTCTTAATCGACAAACATCTAAGGATAAGAACATTATGAAACTTGTGAGATGTTTGGTGCTTGCTTGTTTACATCATAACGTAATGTTTCAGTCCGACCATATCAGTGGCTGTCGGAATGTTTTAGCAGATTCCCTTTCTCGTCTTCAGGTTGCGGAATTTCGCCGACTGAGCCCCCACAGCAAGATGCGACCGACCAGGATACCCAGTAATATGTTGCCACAGAACTTCTTCCCAGCCTAAACTCATTACTGACCTCAGCATTAGCTCCATCTACATTGGAAACGTACAGACGTGCCTGGGCTACCTATGACAAATTTTCTGTAGATTTTTTCGGCCATTCACTCTCCTTTTGTGGCATATCTCCAGCATGAAAAGTATGCTCCTAAAACGATTTCAACCTATTTATCCGCGTTAAGCTTTGTTCACAAAATGCAAGGCCATTTAGATCCAACTTCGGCTTTCTTGGTTTCCAAACTTGTTGCCGGGGCCTATCGTTTAAACAGTAAGATAGATGTAAGGCTCCATTGACGGTTCCAATTTTAGATCGATTAATAGCCAGTCTCCGTTGGATCACCACTTCTGACTATGACAGGGTCCTTTTTCAAGCAATGTACCTTTTAGCATTTAATGCTTTTGCCCGTATTGGGGAACTCACTGTTACAAATTCAAAATCAAGGGTCTTGGAAATATCGGATATTCATATTTCATATCTGAATAGGAAACCACATTGAGTGTCTGTTACATTTCGTTATTATAAACACAATTTAACCTCTTCTCCATATACCATATCATTTGGACATGGCCCAACGTCGACATCGGCAGTGCAGTCGTTAGCAGATTACATAGATCTTCGAGGTACCTTTGTTGGTCCTTTATTTTGTCGGAAAACAAAAGCCCTGTCAACCGATTCATATTTGACCGCCATTTGCATCGCAGTTTGTCTGTCTGTCTTGGCCGCTGGTCATCAAATGCATTTCGCAAATATATTCGTATCTCTGGTACATAATGAGTTGATCTTTCATGTGATTTACTGGCTCGTTGAGACGGTTCCTTTATCAGTAATCAGGTTTAGAGATGAAATCGCTGCTTCCTTGAATGAATTCGGTAATCGATGGTGTAAGCGAGAGTATGTTGAGCATAAAGCCCTTAAGGACTGGAAACTTAGCATTTTAAAACTAGTGAATAAACGCATTTCTTTCTATTCTCAAAATACTAACTCATTACCTCCTAAGCCCAAGACGTCTTTACGTCATCTTAAACTAGGTATTCAAGAATTTCATAAGAAGTTTGTTTTGGCCCCTGCAGACAAGGCCGCTAACAACGTCGTCGTTGTGTGACGGCTCCACTATGTTAACACGCTTAAGCAGGAGCTTGGTGGTACTAAGGCCTATGAACTTCAGCCTTTAGCTGAAGAGAGAGCTATAGTAGATAAACATGTTTGTCTTTCAGCCACCAAGTTTGCCGTGTGTGTTAACGAAGGCCAAGACAAGCTTCCTACGCTATACTGGTTACCAAAACTTCATAAAAAACCTTACAAAGCACGGTTTATTGCAAATTCTAGCTCTTGCACTACCACTGAACTGTCTAAATTATTAACTTCCTGTCTTACTGCTATTAAAACACATGTAATTAAATATTGTGATAAAGTCTTTGAAAGATCAGGAAGAAATCTGTTTTGGTCTATAAAAAATTCGAATGAGGTTTTAAATAAATTGAAATCTAGACATTTTCGTGCTTCTAGTCTGTCTACCTACGATTTTTCCACTCTTTACACTACACTTCCTCATAATCTTATAAAAGAAAAGCTTAATGATTTAATTGAATGGGCTTTTCACAGAGAAGATTCTCTCTATCTTGCATGTAATGTCAGAAATGCATTTTTCACTTCTAAAGAGCATAAGAATTATACACTTTGGTCATGTCAGAAAGTGTGTGATGCCCTCACCTTTCTACTTGACAATATTTATATTAGATTCGGTACTAAGTTATTTAGACAAATTGTGGGTATTCCGATGGGTACTAATTGCGCACCTCTTGTGGCTGATCTGTTCTTGTATTGTTATGAAAGAGACTTCATTTTGTCGCTTTCCATTGATAACCAATCGGAAATTATTGAAGCTTTTAGCTCTACTTCTAGATATTTAGATGATTTATTAAATATTGATAATACCTATTTTGATGGTTTGATCAGTCAGATTTACCCCCTAGAACTTCAGTTAAATAAAGCAAATTCTTCTGATACCGAGGCCCCGTTTTTTGATTTACATCTATCTATTGTAGATGGATTTGTTTCGTGCAAAATTTATGATAAACGCGATGATTTTGATTTTGAGATTGTAAATTTTCCTTTTTTGGATGGCGATGTTCCTCGTGCGCCATCCTATGGCGTTTATATTTCGCAATTAATTCGATTTGCTAGAGTGTGTAGTCATGTTACTGACTTCAACACTCGTAATAAATTATAAACGGCTAAACTCTTTAATCAGGGTTATCGGTACCATAAACTACGCAAAGCCTTTTCAAAATTTTATAGACGCCATTCTGATTTAATTTCAAAATTCAATATTGGACTTAAATCTCTTCTGCAACAAGGTCTATCGGAACCCGAATTTTATGGTGACTTAGTATATAAATTCAGAAAAATATATAACCGCAATGACTTCAGCACCCAATTTCGTAAAATCATTCTTCGATATAAAAAGATTGGGTACAACATGGATATTATACGACAGACTGCATGCATGGTAGTTAACCCAATCACGGTTGGCAACTTTGCTTCCCTCTTTAATTGCACGCCGGTGGGTCAGGCCTCAGATTCTATGACGGCTCCAACGTAAAGGCTTATTGAAAATTAGAGAGATAATGTTGGTTGGTGCCTGATGCTCTGTCTCTGGTTGGGCTCATCGGAGTCTAACTGTTGGTTTTCTTTTGCTCCAGCATTTCTGTGGTTTCTTGGGTGCTGAAGTCATTGCGGTTATATATTTTTCTGAATTTATATATTAAGTCACCATAAAATTCGGGTTCCGATAGACCTTGTTGCAGAAGAGATTTAAGTCCAATATTGAATTTTGAAATTTAATCAGAATGGGGTCTATAAAATTTTGAAAAGGCTTTGCTGATCTTTGTTTTACTTCTACTTTGCGTAGTTTATGGTACCGATAACCCTGATTAAGGAGTTTAGCCGTTAATAATTTATTAGGAGTGTTGAAGTCAGTTACATGAATACACACTCTAGCAAATCGAATTAATTGCGAAATATAAACGCCATAGGATGGCGCACGAGGAACATCACCATCCAAAAAAGGAAAATTTACAATCACAAAATCAAAGTCATCGCGTTTATCATAAATTTTGCACGAAACAAACCCATCTACAATAGGTAGATGTAAATCCAAAAACGGGGCCTCGGTAGAAGACGAATTTGCTTTATTGAACTTCATTCTAAATCTGCATCCTGCACCTTTTCCCATTTAACACATTTTTTTATCCCAACCATATTTTAGTACTTTGTCCTGCAGCTTGTTAGGACTTTTCGCCAATGCCATCATTCTTTTGGTGGATGGATTTGAACCAAGCACCTTTCGATTGTAAGTCGATTGTACTAGCCACTGAGCTATCAATGATGATGATGATTTCGTGTTTAACGACGCGTCAACCCGCTTTGTCGGTCATAAGTGTCAAGCGGTCAACGGCTAAACGGCATGAAGAATTATGAGGATATTAAAAGTAAAAAAGTACGTATGATATGTATAAAAATCTGAAACAGTTAAATCTTATGAAAAAGTCCAATATCTTTTAAGAATATAATAATATTATCAACAGGTACATCTTCAAACAATTGTTGCAAAGTGTCAGCTTTGATGTATAAGTCACGGGACTGTGAAAAGTCTACACATTCAATTAAAATATGTTTCGCAGTGAATGGCTGATCACAGCCTACGCAGGAAGGCTGTTCGTCACCATTTAAAATATAAGAATAAGTAACTCTAGTATGGCCAATGCGCAGTCGTGTTAATACTACATCCTCTTTCCTGGAAAACTGTGGAGGGGAGCACCTTGTTCCAATGACAGGTTTAATGGCATGGAGTTTGTTATTTATTGCACGGTCCTATTCGCCTTGCCATTCCGACAAGATGTATCTGTTGATAAATGGTTTAGAATTATTAAAAGGAATTTTAAAAACAGACGGATCAAGATTGAACGATCCCTTTGCTTTCTTGTCAGCAAACTCATTGCCGACAATGCCAGTATGGCTTGGAAGCCAACAAAACAAGATTTGGTGCGTTTTAGAAATTTCATGATGTTTTTCGATCAGTTTTTGTATTTGAGGATTTTTAGATGATGAATGGTCTAAACCCTGGAGCACAGAAAGTGAATCAGAAAATATAATTGCTTTTTGAAATGATGAAGAACTGATAAAATCTAAAGCTAGGTCTATTGCTTTGGCTTCAGCTGTAAAAAATAGATGAACCATCTGGAAGGCGCAAGGTTTGATGCGTATCTTTAGGAACATACGCACAACCAACTTTATCTCCTTCTTTGGAACCATCAGTATAGACTTGCTGGTAATCATTGTAACGTGACTGCAGTACCTGAACGTTTTTTTTTAGTAGCATTGGATTTGATTCGAAGTCAAACAGAACAGAAGGTTTTTTAATACACCAAGATGGAACTTTGGCGGTTTCTTGTTTTTGAATATTTTTAAGGTCGATACCTGAATTTTCTAGCAGTGGTAAAATACGTAATCCAAAAGGTTTGATTGCTGTGGGTTTAGTTTCATACTTATGTACAAATTGAGGTGGAAATGAAATTTTGGATGCCGGGTTCTTAAAGGAACTAATTTTTTGATTTTTTCTTTGCCTTCACTGCAGCTGCTGTTGTGCCGTGTGGCGGCCGTAAAAAGTCTCCCCGTACATCAACCATAGTGCAGTTTATATTTTACTTTTGGTCCTTTGAGATCAGCGTGAATATTCTGAGAAATCAGAAATAAATTATTGGTTTAGACTCATATTCTAGACAGGTTTTTAATTATTTGGACCCCATTTTGATTTTTATCAGTCTTTGAATCGACTGCCTATTCTAAATTCGCAAAATTGCAGTATGTTTCCTCTGGCTTTCTTTGCTGCATCATTACAGGGTCATTGATGAGGCTTTGTTTGTTTGTTTGATTTGAGGTTTTACGTCCCCGTCAACACTGTAAAGGTCATTTTGGAGACGTTGCTTCCAATTTTGTGGGACTTTTACCCGACATTGAGATGAAATGACATCTCAAGCCCTGTCGCCCAATGAAACCAATAGGGTTTATTAGCATGGACGGTCTGCCTCGCACCGCGGTTCCTGGACAGGCTTAGATCCTCTAAGCTGTTTACCAGTACTAGTGTGCGGGCCGGATTCAGCTCTGCGTGGAAGCATCATGCAGCCCATATATTTCTTCAAGCCCCTATGGGCGGGGGCCGAGAGGCTTTATTAGCCGAAACTACGTAGTATGACCCATCTTTTTTCTTATGAATGTTTTCATTGCTCTTAAAGGAACTCAATTTTGATTTTTATTAGATGGATTTGCAGCAAGTCTAATAGCATACTGAAGAGAAAGTTTCTCTCTGCGCGAAGTTAAAGATGGTTCACCTGCTTCTACATAAAGGCTTAATACGGGAGAAATACGGGAGAAGTACGGAAGGCTCCGATAGCCAGACGAAGGCCTTGGTGATGGATAGTATGGAAGGATTTTAAATAGGACTTTCTGGCAGAACAATAAACAACAGACCCATAATCTAATTTAGATCTTATTAAAGACCGGTAAAGATGTAATAAAGTATACCGATCTGCTCCCCAACTTGAATGAGCTAAAACCACCAAAAGATTGAAAGCTTTTAAGCATTTCGTTGGAATAAAAGATAACTTTTGGTCTAATATGACCCCAAGAAATTTGGCTTCTTCAACAACAGGAATTTGTGATCCGTATAAAAACAGGGAAGGATGGTCGTGTTTCTTCCGTAGCTTACAAAAACGAACACACTGCGTTTTCGCCTTGGAGAACTTGAAACCATTTTTGATCAGTCCATTCTTCTATTCGTTTTAAATTTTGTTGTAACTTTCGTTCAATTGTTTTCATGTTTTTGGAACGGTAACATATACAAAAATCATCAACATACAATGACCAGTCTGTTTTGTCGTCCAAACATTGTACAATAGTATTTATTTTGATGTTAAACAGCGTAGTTGAGAGAATACTACCTTGTGGGACACCCTGCTCTTGTGCATAGAGATCTAACAGGGTAGATCCCACGCGGACTTGAAATACACGCTCGCCTAAAAACTTTGAATAAAACTGGAAAGTTTTCCCCTTAAGCCGAGGTTATGGAGATCTCTTAATATTCCATAACGCCATGTGGTATCATATGCTTTCTCGCATCCCGCAAACCCCCATGCTGACAAGACAACCGAGCGTCATCTCTGACAGGTGTACGGGCAGCTGTGGGGTAAGGCACAATAAAGATATCAAATGAATGACATGAATTATTTACAGTATCTATATACAACACTACTAACACAAAACATCACAATTAGTTGCTCTGTAGCCCACTCACGACGTCCGCCCCGAAGGCAAAGCAATGTTCTGTGCTTGGAACGGGTGACGTGATTCTCGCATCCCGCAAACCCCCATGCTGACAAGACAACCGAGCGTCATCTCTGACAGGTGTACGGGCAGCTGTGGGGTAAGGCACAATAAAGATATCAAATGAATGACATGAATTATTTACAGTATCTATATACAACACTACTAACACAAAACATCACAATTAGTTGCTCTGTAGCCCACTCACGACGTCCGCCCCGAAGGCAAAGCAATGTTCTGTGCTTGGAACGGGTGACGTGAATGCCTACAGAAGCAAACAACAAAAACAACAACAAAATAAAACAAGAGCTCCGCAAGCGGGGCATTATACGCCCGTGGCAAATTCGTATTTGGTAGACTGAAATCTGAAAACAGTATCAACTTCACTGCATTTCACAATTTAAATTAAACATAAAATGCTACAGCTTTGCTCAAACAAAAATCAGGTATAGAAAAAGCTTTTTAAAGCTTGGTTCATAAAATGGCACTATTTAGCTGTTTGAGCAAAGTCTCCAGGACCTACAGCTGACAGTCTAACATGCATAGTAACTTGAGTAAAAGTTCAAAGCAGTGAAATACAAAATATATGGGCCTTGATGGCCAACACAAGCTTTTGCAGCCCAAACAGAACACCAGCCTTGATGGCCAACACCAGCCTCTGCGGCCTGAACAGAACACCAGCCTTGATGGCCAACACCAGCCTCTGCGGCCTGAACATAGCACTAGCCTTTACTGAAGGAAAACAAAACTTTGACCATTTAGCCATGATGCACTCAACAATCTCCTCAGCAAAGAAATCCAGGTGAATAATTATAATAAAAAATAAATGTGGGTGAAAAGTGCATTGTATGCAGATGGCTGTCACTAAATCCCCATTAACCTTTAACCTGCTGATTATCCAATTAAGCCACACCCATTTCTGACTTTGAACCAATCAGATTACTTAATGCAGTTTATTTCTACATATTCATAAACTGTGTAGATCCTGATCAGAAGCCATCTGATCAGGATCTACACTATTTGCAAAGATGGGGCTTGTAGCCTACAGCTGGATAAAAGTTAAACTAAAATACTTACACTGACCTTGTACAAATGCACAAATAAATGTGAGTTTATCTGAAAAGGGTTTTTAAACTGTTTCTAAAACAGTTTATAATCAAAAACAGTTTATAATGGTGTTGATGGAAAAATATGAGACAATGAAAATGGTGATTGAAAAATGAGTGAATCATGTTACTGGCACCGCGACGTAGACGCAGGTCATTTCAAACCATCCGCAATTTGTGAAGAGTGTAAATTACACTTGTATACTACTTTTGCTATTTTTTTGTGCATGCCAATTACAAAATTGATGATGCAAAATGCTGCAGTCAGTACGCACACAAAATAGAAGAAATGCAACTGATCTTTTAAGGCATGCAAAGAGTGCTTCTAAAAACAGTATTTGCAGATAATTTGAAGGTGCCACAAAACAATACTTACAGTTAGAAAATATGCAATGTAAAATCAATCTCAGAATAAGAGCCCATCTGAAAAAAAAAAACCCAAAAGATACAACTTCAAATATAAACACCACAGGAGTCTCATCTTGATCTAGGCTGAGTTATCTGGAAACCAAGCTGTTTACTGAAGGACGGATGGATGGACACAAACACCATAGCATTATGTTTGTTTTTTTCTTCTCTTTTTTTTAGAACAGGCATATCTACCTCAGAAAATCAGAAAAAAGGTACCTACAAACCCTGCCCAATGGCAGACAGACGCCAGCCCATAACAAATTCAGACTTTTTTTTTCAAACAGCAGTATTGACCTCAGAATAAGTACCCCCAAATGAAAATGTTTTTTACAGAAATTTTCAAAGGGTCATAACTCTATTAATATTTGGTGGACGGTTCACCTCGAAACCTCACACACATGTTCAGACCACAGTCTTGCTATCTACCAAGTGTCAGGTTGATCGAATGAAAACTGACAGAGGCGTTATCCTGAAAAGAAGAAGCTTATGGGCAGATGGGCGGAAAGGCGGACGGAGGTCCTAATGGATGCCAACTCCATAACATAATGCGACGTTTTTTATCAAAATGGGCATATGTTTAGGTTAATCACTTGTTATCCATAAACAAAATTTTCAAGGGGTCATAATGTTATTAATATTTTGTGTATGGTTAACCTCAAAACTTAACGCACATTTCCAGCTCAGTCTTACTATCTACAAAGTATCGGGTTAATCAGAATAAAACTGTAGTACGAGATATGCGGAATGAGAATGTTTACTGAAAAAATCCAAAATTTATCTACCAATTGTCAGGTTGATCGAATGAAAACTGACAGAGGCGTTATCCTGAAAAGAAGAAGATTTTGGGCAGATGGGCGGACGCCAACTCAATAACATAATGCGACGTTTTTTATCAAAATGTCCGGAAACGAAAATGTTTACAAAAAACTGACAGAGGCGTTATCCTGAAAAGAAGAAGATTTTGGGCGGATGGGCGGAAAGGCGGACGGAAGCGGTCCTAACGGACACGAAGTCAATAACATAATGCGACGTTTTTTATCAAAATGTCCGGAAACGAAAATGTTTACAAAAATTTCAAAGGGATATAACTGTTAATATTTGGCGGACGTTTATACTGGAAACTTTACGAACATCTATACATCAAGGTTTATCTACCTACCAAGTTTCAGCTTGATCTGATGAAAACTCTAGGAGTAATCCGGAAATGAAAATACTTACAAAAATTTCAAAGGGGCATAACTCTTTTAATATTTGAAGGATGTTAATTCTCGAAACTTTACCCACATCTACACATCATGGTATTACTACCTCCCAAGTTTCAGCTTGATCGGATGAAAACTGTAGGAGGAGTTATCCGGAAACGAAAATGTTTACAAAAATTTCAAAGGGGCATAACTCTGTTAATATTTGGCGGATGTTAATTCTCGAAACTTTACGCACATCTACACATCATGGTCTTACTACCTACCAAGTTTCAGCTTGATCGGATGAAAACTGTAGGAGGAGTTATATGGAAACGAAAATGTTTACAAAAATTTCAAAGGGACATAACTCTGTTAATATTTGGCGAACGTTAATTCTCGAAACTTAACGCACATCTACACATCATGGTCTTACTACCTACCAAGTTTCAGCTTGATCGGATGAAAACTGTAGGAGGAGTTATCCGGAAACGAAAATGTTTACAAAAATTTCAAAGGGGCATAACTCTGTTAATATTTGGCGGATGTTAATTCTCGAAACTTTACGCACATCTACACATCATGGTCTTACCACCTACCAAGTTTCAGCTTGATCGGATGAAAACTGTAGGAGGAGTTATCCGGAAACGAAAATGTTTACAAAAATTTCAAAGGGACATAACTCTGTTAATATTTGGCGAACGTTAATTCTCGAAACTTTACGCACATCTACACATCATGGTCTTACTACCTACCAAGTTTCAGCTTGATCGGATGAAAACTGTAGGAGGAGTTATCCGGAAACGAAAATGTTTACAAAATTTTCAAAGGGGCATAACTCTGTTAATATTTGGCGAACGTTAATACTCGAAACTTTACGCACATCTACACAGCATGGTCTTACTACCTACCAAGTTTCAACTTGATCGGATGAAAACTGTAGGAGGAGTTATCCGGAAACGAAAATGTTTACAAAAATTTCAAAGGGACATAACTCTGTTAATATTTGGCGAACGTTAATTCTCGAAACTTTACGCACATCTACACATCATGGTCTTACTACCTACCAAGTTTCAGCTTGATCGGATGAAAACTGTAGGAGGAGTTATCCGGAAACGAAAATGTTTACAAAATTTTCAAAGGGGCATAACTCTGTTAATATTTGGCGAACGTTAATTCTCGAAACTTTACGCACATCTACACATCATGGTCTTACTACCTACCAAGTTTCAACTTGATCGGATGAAAACTGTAGGAGGAGTTATCCGGAAACGAAAAGTTTACGGACGGACGGACGGACGGACGGACAGACGCGGACCCCATAACATAATACGTCCCGTTTTTTCAAAACGGGCGTATAAAAATAGCCATCGGAAGAGATGGCACATCCCCCGACCAAAAGCCAGTATGGCCTTCAGAAGATTGTTCACCTGTTCACCAATAGAAAGTGCACCAGAATTAAACCAGCAATATATCACAAAAGAATTGCAGTTATGGCCATCACAAGATTATACTGTCAGGGGAGATAACTAAACAAGAGGCCCATGGGCCACGATGCTCACCAGAGCTCATGCAGGCACTGTCCACTGGCAGCCATGTATGGTTTTCAGTTATTGATTATAAAGTCTCCCAAATGAACCCCCATTCCATGAGGACTCTGTATCTGAAATATTAGGCCTTTGATGAAGTGGAGGGGTGGGAGATGACCCAACAGAGCCCAATTTGATATCATTGAATGCATCTTATCATAAGGAACAAGAAAATATATGGTTTATGGGTGGGGTGGGGGGGGGTTAACGGTTTCTGAGATATCGGGCCTTTTATGAAATGGAGGGGATGGTGAATGTCCCGGGCACATACCAAGAGACCCCCAGGTTGGTGTCTCTGAATGCGTTTTATCATAAAAAACAAGAATATATATATGGTTTAGGGGCGGGAATCTGATAGGTTTCTGAGATTTATCGCCTTTTATGAGGGGATGGTGGGGGATGGCCCAAGCAAACCCCTGAAGACCCCTAGGTTGGGATCACTGAATGCGTCTTATCATAAAGAACAAGAATATATATGGATACGGGGTGGGGATCTGAACGGTTTCTGAGAATTTGGGCCTTTAATGGAGTGGAGGGGGTGGGACATGGCCCGGGCACATCCCAGAGGAACCCCAGGTTGGTGTAACTGAATGCGTCTTATCATAAGAAACAAGAATATATATGGTTTTGGGGTGGGGATCTGAAAGGTTGCTGAGATATATCACCTTTTATGAAGTGGAGGAGTGGGGCAAAGGCACATCCCGGGAGACCCCTAGGTTGGTATCACTGAATGCGTCTTATCATCAGAAACAAGAATATATATGGTTTAGGGGTGGGGATCTCAACGGTTTCTGAGAAATTGGGCCTTTTTTGAAGTGGAGGGGGTGGGGCTTGGCCCGGGCACTTCCTAGGGGACCCCCAGGTTGATGTCACTGAATGCGTCTTTTCATAAGAAACAATAATATATATGGTTTTGGGGTGGGGATCTGAATGGTTTCGGAGATATATGGCCTTTTATGAAGTGGAGGGTGTGGGGCAGAGCCCTGACCCATCCCAGGGGGCCTCCAGGTTGGTGTCATTGAATGTGTCTAATCCTAAGGAACAATAATATGTCAGGTTTAGGGGTGGGGATCTGTAAGGTTTCCGAGATATTGGGCCTTTTATGAAGTGGAGGGGGTGGGGCAAGGCCCCGGCGCATCCTGGGGGCCCATAGGTGGGTGTCAATGAATGCATCTTATCATAAAGGACAAGAATATATATGGTTTAGGGGTGGGGGTCTATACGGTTTCTGAGATATATGGCCTTTTATATAGTGGAGGTGGTGGGGCATGGCCCCGGCGCATTCCGGGGCCCCCAGGTTAGTGTAACTGAATGTGCCTTATCATTAGGATCAAGTATATATATGGTTTAGGGGTGGGGATCTGTAAGGTTGCCAAGATATTGGGCCTTTAATGAAGAGGAGGGGCTGGGGCAAGGCCCCAGCGCATCCGGGTGGCCCCCAGGTTGGTGTCAATGAATGTGTCTTCTCATAAGGGACAATAATATATATAGTTTAGGGGTGGGGGTCTGTAAAGTTTTGGAGTTATGGCCATCACAAGGTTATATTGTCAGGGGAGATAATTAAAAAACCAGGGCACCCAGAGTCATGGTTCCTGAACGTGACACACCTGCTTAACCTCATGTACAACTGTACCAAGTACCATCAATATATCTCAAAGAGTTTTGGAGATGTGGCCATTAAAATGTAGTGATTCTATATTATTGAAAGGGGAGATAACTCAAAAACCATGGCACCCAGAGTAGTGGTTCTTGTGCATGACACACCGTCTTGGCCTTGTGAACAACTGTGCCAGGTATCATCAATATATCTTAAAGGGTATTGGAGTTATGGCCATCACAAGGTAGTCACTCAATTGTATTAAAAGGGGAGATAACTAAAAAGTATGCAATCCAGAGTTCTGGTTCTTGCACATCAATTTTATGACAACCAGAGTTGTGGTTCTTGTGCATGACACGCTGTCTCAGCCTTGTGAACAACTGTGCCAGGTACCATCAACATACCTCAAAGGGTATTGCAGTTATGGCCATCACAAAGTAGTCATTCTATTTTATTAAAAGGGGAGATAACTAAAAAGTATGCAATCCAGAGTTCTGGTTCTTGCACATGACACGCCGTCTCAGCCTTGTGAACAATTGTGCCAAGAACCATCAATGAATCTCAAAGGGTATAGGAGTTATGGCCATCACAAGGTTGCGTCTACGGACGGACGGACGGACAGACAGACGGACGGACGCCAGGCTGATCGCTATATCCCCCGAACCTATTCGGTCGGGGGATAAAAAGAAACAACACAAGACGAGACTGGCCAGTTTATAACTTAGGGTGAACCCCCTCTCGTGCACTAGTGTGAACTAATTCGTCGACCTTGTTGGCGACCACAGGTTGATATGTATCATTAAGCGATCGCGCTCTGGTGTGAATTTGAAGTCCCGGTAACTTCGTTTGATTGGCCTGAATCGCATGCAGGTTATTTATTCGACCTGTTTATTTTGAATGGTCTCACATTGGTCTCACATTGCTTTCTACGACCTGTTTATGTTGGTTTGTCCGCCCTTGCTGGACCCTAACCAACAGCGTCGTACCAGTGTGTGTGTGTGAATTCGGGTTTAACGTCGCTTTCAACAATTTTTCAGTCATATTACGACGGTGTCTGGTTGCGACAGGGAGCTCAATGCTCACGTTTATAGTGCTGCCTCACTGAAGTATCATGTCCCAGACACATTACATGATACCACACCCAGTCACATTATCCTGACACTGGATCGACCAGTCCTAGCTCTACCCCGTAAATCTGAGTGCCAAACGAAGAGCAGCTAGTACCATTTTTAACGACTTTGGTATGTCGCGGCCCGGGATCGAACCCTAGACCTCCCGTTCCCCAGAGCGGACACTCTACCAACTGAGCTATGGGGGCCGGTAAGCGTCGTACCAGTACCTGCTGCTATTTTGCAGGGAGCAGCAGGTCACCACACATTGTTGTGCCTGCAAATAACGATAATTGGACTAAGATACAGTTCACAAAACATACATGCTATATCATGATCCCCCTCCCAGAGAAGTAAGAATATGTTCATGCATATACCGTTATTGCGCATGCGCCGACCAGACACACAGGCTGATTAGTGCATGCGACAAATAACCGTACAGCAGAACTCAACTTGACTGTGCATCAAATTATCAGCACCCAGCGCTTGACACAATAATACTCAAAGTTTATGCTTCCTTATTGAGCACTACAGAAATCAATTAATGCTCACTACTACTGAGCATAATACTTATCAAATTCGTACTCACTACATTAGCACAAGTAAGAGACACATGAACAGACAACGCCTTTGCGCTACCTGGTCAGTCGCCAATTACAGGAAACATAAACTCTATTTCATATCGTTCTCCGCGACACGGCTCACAAATATAGCTATTCACAAATTCATTACATTAACAACAGATAGAAACTACAACAGAATGATTTTCATCTATTCTCCACAACATTTGTTAGTGTCTCATAAGGGCCAACACTGTTTGCCGTAAATTCTCTCTGTATTTGGTAGGCACCACGTCATAACTGTCCTCGTGACGCCGATGACGCAGCTGACGTCATCCACGCCGCTCAGGCCGTTATGACGTGTAGCGACCAAATACTCCCACTTATCATCATCACGTTCTTTATATGTACATACATGCACAAACTGAGTTATCAGACAAAAACGGCATCATTACAAATAAAACTCATAATTCTTCTTGAACAAAATTATTTCTACTCAACATGAACACGCTTGTAAAATCAAATTCATCATGGTTCATCATCACGGAAAACCTGACAGGCTCTTGTAAGAGTTTGCCCTGACGATGAAGATATGGTTAAACCCGTCTTAAGTTTACGTCCCCTCTACACCTAATATCATATAGAGACGGGACCACGGTTTTCTAACCACAGCCAGTCAAAAGTCATGGACCAGACAAGTGACCCGGCGTTTATTAGTTATATTCTACAAAAGGGGTCTAAAAGCCTAAATGAATCTAGAATGAGCGGGTGTCCAAACTTTACGTCTCACCAACATCTAGGGTCAGAATGAGACAGGACCTGGCTTAAAAGACTCATTCTACTTCTGGAGAAGCCTGTGATCGATCCTGCGACCTCTAGCTGGCAAAGCTAGTAGCCTGATCACTACACCACAGAGGCTTCAAAGGTGAATTCAGAATAGGCTTCAGAAAGTTGGGGTATACTAAAAGTAAACCCCTACAAAACCTACAAGCATGTTCATACAAAAATAATACTAAACATAGATTAGACATACCTTTCAATATACTTTCACTGTACCGTCACAATGCTGTGTGGATTCATTACAACTTGACCTGCTGCTGAATAGTGTTCGTTTTTTCAGGGTTTTTATATCTATGAATACTACCGGAAAATCGTGCATACTCATATTAGCTTGCTAAAATCGTGGTGAGGTGGAGATACCATCCACAATTAAAGCCAGATAGCAAAAATCGAGTAGATAATGGATTCGCGTTCGAATAGAATATTTCCCATATGAAAAAAAAATGATGAAACGACCCTATAAATCAATGGCATTACTCCTGTCAAAACGAACACCCACACACCACGTGACGGGAATGAAAATCATATATGGCACAATTTGGCGTTTGGCGATTTTTAGGCAAATTTTATAGAACTCGGCCTTATAGTGGCCCACTGTATTGTAAAAACAAATCTCCACAAACCACTCATGCATACATCGTATGATATGTGCATGACTTGTGCATGGAGCAGCACATTTTGCCTACCATATTTCACCTAAAATATTTCACTCGCACCGCCTTAACTTATACCTACTAAAATAATTTAGATGTGCATAAGCACCAGAGAGGTTTCCTATTCCATCTCGTAACAACGACGTGCAGAACACATGAACCGTAACTTTTACTTTCCTTCTTTCAGATTTATTGCCCTTTGAATATTGAAAATGGCCATTTTTACCATTCACTTGTGTCCGCTCTGCAACTTTCAAACCGTTTGTGATAATTTCAAACAAATGTAAAGCACAATAATAGGATGGGCAGAACACAAGAACCATAACTCTGATTTGCATGCTTTATGAATTATTTTTCTTTGAACATAGTAAAGTGTTACGTAATAGATTGTCGCGCTTAAAATCCTCGAGTCAGAAAATACAGAAAATACTGTTTGTATTAGTTAGTAGAAATGTCTACCATTTAATTCTGAAAGTATCAAAGTGAAGTGTAGGGTTTGGAAATTACGCAGTACAGGTGTTTTCTGCAAATTAGGACACAGCCTTGAGCTGTAGTAAACTCAGTAATAAATATTGATAAAGTTGTTTACTTACCTATAGAATATCTTTTTAAGTTCTGGGAAAAGGGTGTAACTGACAGATATTGATTTGTTTAGAGTTTTGTCTAGACATTTGATTAGCTTTTCCAGACGATTTTGACGTTATTTTCTCATAAATAAGATAAGTAGATTCTCGGTTAAGTAAACAATACGTCATTCACCGACATATTTTTACAAGTTAAATTTAGCTATTTGATCATCTTTTTGGCTTACCACAGGTCCTTATAAAGGAATAGAGTAGCAAATATAAATTATGTGTAATGGTTTTAAAATAAAAATGACATCTTCTGGTACCTAAGTATAGAAGTGTGGGAACAGTATATAAGGAGGATGAAAGACTGAGAGAGGGGAGTTTTTTTTGGTTGGAAGTTTTGTTTGAGAATTCGCTCTACGCTTCTGTGCATGGGACGAATGGGACTCCTGCAGTAGAAAAATGAGAAACCAATAAAAGATGTTTAGAAAGTAACTGGGCTTGAGTTGGACTTGATATTAAGGAGCCACCCCTACAGTGGTCAGTTGTGGTCACTACGCAACACCACTGGACTTATTTTGGTGCCGTGACCAGGATGGACTTTACTTGCTGTGTTATTGCAGTTCGGACTTAAACTTTCGGAGGACTCCAGCCTCGGGACCTTGAGAAGACTTGGTTGGGTAAGTTTAGTCTACTTTACTATCTTAAACTACAGAGATGGCTGATGCGGGTGTAGCGCAGGTGTTTCAAAATCTAGCGGCTGAAATGGGCAATGTTTCTACTGCCCTCGGTGCTCAAGGGGTTAATCAGATAGTTCAGCCATTCGATGATGATGATGATGATTTCGTGTTTAACGACGCGTCAACCCTCTTTGTGGGTCATAAGCGTCAAACGGTTGATGGTTAAACGGCATGAATAATTATGATGATATTAAAAGCAAAAAGTCAGAATGATAATGTATAAAAATCTGAAACAGTTAAATCTTATGAAAAAGTCCAATTTCTTTTAAGAATAAAATAATATTATCAACAGGTACATCTCGAAACAGTTGTTGCAAAGTGTCAGCTTTGAAATATAAAATACGTGAGGGTGAAAAGTCAACACAGTCAATTAAGATATGTTTCACAGTGAATGGCTGATCACAACCTACACAAGAAGGCTGATCATCACCATTAAAAATATAAGAATGAGTAACTCTAGTATGGCCGATGCGCAGTCGTGTTAATACTACGTCCTCTTTTCTGGAAAACTGTGGAGGAGAGCATTTTGTACTAACGACAGGTTTAATGGCATGGAGTTTGTTATTTTTTGCACGGTCCCATTCGCCTTGCCATTCCGACAAGATGTATCTGTTGATAAATGGTTTAAAATTGTTAAAAGGAATTTTAAAAACAGATGGATCAAGATTGAGCGATTCCTTTGCTTTCTTGTCAGCATATTCATTGCCGACAATGCCAATATGGCTCGGAAGCCAACAAAACAAGATTTGGTGTGTTTTAGAAATTTCATGATGTTTTTCGATCAATTTTTGAATTTGAGGATTTTTAGATGATGAATGGTCTAAAGCCTTAAGCACAGAAAGTGAATCCGAAAATATAATTGCTTTTTGAATTGTTGAAGAACTGATAAAATCTAAAGCTAGGTCTATTGCTTTGGCTTCAGCTGTAAAAATAGACGAACCATCTGGAAGGCGCATGGTTTTGTGCGTATCTTTAGAAACATACGCACAGCCAACTTTATCTCCTTCTTTGGAACCATCAGTATAGACTTGCTGGTAATCATTGTAACGTGACTGCAGTACCTGAAAGTTTTGTTTGAGAAGTATTGGATTTGATTCGGATTTTTTTCCATCATGTAAGTCGAACAGAATAGAAGGTTGTTTAATACACCAAGATGGAACTTCGGCGGTTTCATGTTTTTGAATACTTTTAAGGTCGATACCTGAATTTTCCAGCAGTGGTAAAATACGTAATCCAAAAGGTTTGATTGCTGTGGGTTTTGTTTCATACTTATCTACAAATTGAGGTGGAAATGAAATTTTGGATGCCGGGTTAGATGGATTTGCAGCAAGTCTGATAGCATACTGAAGAGAAAGTTTCTCTCTGCGCGAGGTTAAAGATGGTTCACCTGCTTCTACATAAAGGCTTAATACGGGAGAAGTACGGAAGGCTCCCATGGCCAGACGAAGGCCTTGGTGATGGATAGTATCCAATGATTTTAAATAGGACTTTCTGGCAGAACCATAAACAACAGACCCATAATCTAATTTAGATCTTATTAAAGACCGGTAAAGATGTAATAAAGTATACCGATCTGCTCCCCAACTTGAATGAGCTAAAACTTTCAAAAGATTCAAAGCTTTTAAGCATTTCGCTTTAAGATATTTAATATGTGGAATAAAAGATAACTTTTGATCAAATATGACCCCAAGAAATTTGGCTTCTTCAACAACAGGAATTTGTGATCCGTATAAAAACAGGGAAGGATGTTCGTGTTTCTTCCGTAGTTTACAAAAATGAACACACTGCGTTTTCGACTTGGAGAACTTGAAACCATTTTTATCAGTCCATTCTTCTATTCTTTTTAAATTTTGTTGTAACTTTCGTTCAATTGTTTTCATATTTTTTGAACGGTAACATATACAAAAATCATCAACATACAATGAACAATCAGTTTTGTCGTCCAAACATTGTACAATATTGTTTATTTTGATGTTAAATAGCGTAGTTGAAAGAATACTACCCTGTGGGACACCCTGTTCTTGATCATAGAAATCTGACAGGGTAGACCCCACACGCACCTGAAACATGCGCTCCCCTAAAAAGCTTTCAATAAAACTGGGAAGTTTTCCTCTTAAGCCAATGTTATGTAGATCTTTCAATATTCCATAACGCCATGTTGTATCATATGCTTTCTCCAAGTCGAAAAAGACAGCCACTACGTGTTCTTTGTTAATAAAAGCATCTCGTATAAATTTTTCTAGTCTTATTAAATTGTCATTGGTACTACGTTCCGAACGAAAACCCGATTGATATTCTGAAATGAGGTTGTTGGACTCTAAGTACCAGACTAATCTCTTGTTTATCATTCTCTCCAATGTTTTACACAAACAACTTGTCAAAGCTATCGGACGATAATTTGTAGGTTCTGCATGATCTTTCCCTGGTTTCGGAATTGGTACAACTGTAGCTACACGCCAACTCTCAGGACAGACCCCCGTTTCCCAAATATTATTAAAGATATCTAAAAGTGTTGTAAGAGAATTTTTTGGCAGATGCTTAAGCATCTGATAATGAATTTCATCGGGGCCGGTTGCCGTATCATGTGATTTTTCAATGGCTTCAACGAGTTCGGATAAGTTAAAAGGTGTGTTGTATTCTTCGTGATTAAGGGATTTGAAGTTAAGTTTTCTTTTCTCCTGGTCCTTTTTGAAATTTCTAAAAGTGTCAGAATAATTACGCGATGATGAATTTCTCAAGAATGTGTGACCAAGAGTATCTGAAATATCTTTTTTTGTTGAAGCTATTGTGTCAAATTCAGTATTTAAATGTGTAAAACTAGAAGACTTTGTTTTTCCTGAAATTTTTCGTACCATATCCCAAACCTTTTTAATGGGGGTTTTATAGTTCAATTTGGAGACATATTCTCTCCATGACTTTCGTTTGGAAGCTCGGATTGTTCGCCGAGCTTTAGCTCTAAAAACTTTTACGTCGTTGAGCTTTTCTGAAGTGGGATTTTTGCAGAACTTATTTAGAGCCTGTTTACGCTTTTTAATAGCTTCTTTACAGTCATTATTAAACCAAGGCTTGCTTTTCTTAGTATTTGCGGAGGTCTTTGGAATGCATTGTTCTGATATGTTAATAAGTGTATCTGTGAAATCAGAAACAATGTCGGATGATTCATTAAAATGATCAATTGATAACTCTTCTTCACATAAATTATGGAATAATTCCCAGTCGGCTTTATTCATTTTCCATTTCTGGTTACAGTCCTCATCTGGTTCGTTTACACTCTCAATTATAACAGGGAAGTGATCACTTCCGCACTGATCATCATGAACAGACCAGTCATAGTCCAAGAAGAGAGATGGGTGACACAAAGAGAGATCCAAAGAAGACAAATGACCTGTCGCTGGGTGAAGGTAAGTATAAGATTTATCATTCATCAAGCAAAGATCGCTCTTTGCAATAAAATCTTCAACAAGTGCTCCTCTGTTATTGATATCTTTACAGCCCCATAGAATATTGTGACCATTGAAGTCGCCAACTAAAAGATATGGCGATGGAAGTTGACTCAGCAATGAGTCAAGATGTTCGGGCTTTAACGAAAATGAGGGTGGAATATATAAAGAGCAAATTGTAGTTTCTTTATCCAGAGAAACCGATACTGCTACAGCTTGTAGGTCTGTTTTTAATTTGATCTCTCTTTGTGGTAAACATGATTTAACAAGAATTGAACTGCCACCAGATGGTTTGCTACCATCAGAATAGATATAGTTGTATGTATTGAAACCCCTGACATCAATGTTGTCATCAGTTTTTAAAAAAGTTTCTTGTAAACAAAAAACCGATGGGTTTAATAACAAAATAAGTAATAAGAGTTCATTATAATTTGGTTTAAGACCTCGACAATTCCATTGTATTATTTTGTGTTTTAAATCCATTTTATGAAGAGATTAAGACTAGAAACTATATTGGAGCTGCAATTGGTGATATAGATCTGCTACCACCAGCTCGTGGTGTTGCTGACCTCGATCTGTTATTGCCATTTGGTGATGATGGAGTTTCAGCGAACTCCATATCACTGTCACTCAAAGATCCGAATCTGTTCTGAAATCTAATATTGTCTCTTTCCATTTTACGTTGTCTGTCTGTATGTTTTTGAGACAATTGATGTTTTTTGGTCGGATCTTCCGATCCCTTATTAGTACGACCTGAGTCGAGTTTCTCTTTTACGTGCGGCGCTGGCTTCGGTACGGTCGCTGTCGACCGATCCGAAGCAATCTGGATTGCGCCATTTGATAAGTTGGTTGAACTTTGCGGTGCTGGAGTGGGTTTACTCCATGCACCAGATTTTTTCAGTTCAGCTATGTATGATTCAGCAGTCTGTGTCGCGGAGCTGGTACATTTTACACCAGTACCCTTTGTGATGCTGGCGAAACTGGTGGTTGGTGTTATATATCGCTCATCGACAATTTTTCGCGCTTCTGGGAATGTTATCCCCCTTTGGTATTTGACGGTTAGTATTTCTTTTTCTTTTTTCCATGCCGGACAGTCTCGAGAGAAAACAGCATGTTTGCCATCACAATTTACGCATTTGGGTTCATTTTTGCAGTTGAGGTGATTATCAACATGCTTTTCTTCACCACAATTAGGACAGAGTTTTTTTCTCTGACATCTGCTTTCATGATGGCCAAAAGCCTGACAAGAGTAACATCTAAGAGGGTTGGGGATGTATACCTCTACGTTAATGGAAAGATATGCTACTTTGATCAGCCATTCGAGGGGGAGCCTAAAAAGTTTAAGAAGTGGGTCAAGTCCATAGAAAAATATGCCGTATTAACGAACCTGGGGCAAGACAGAATTAAACGGGTGGCTTATCAAGCAAGTAGGGGCCCGGTTAGTGATTTCATTTGTAGATATTCTGATGATCATCCACAAGCTACATGGAATGATCTTAAAGCGGAACTAAGTAATAGATTTTCCGAAGGGACAGATGCGCAACATGCTTTCTTACTATTACGCAAAGTTCATCAAAAATCTGGCGAGACCGTGCAGGTCTATGCCGAACGACTTATCACATTAGCAGGGGATGCATTTGGGAATCAGCAGGGGCCTGCTACGCAGCGACAGCTGATTGATATATTTGTAGACGGGTTGCTGGAGGACTCTTTAAAATTAAAGGTCCTTAGGGGGAACCCTGCAGATTTAGAGGCTGCCATCACCACTGCGACTGATGAGCAGAATTTTCGCAGACGTTTTAATCTACGGACACGTCATCACGAGATTCCTGATGAGGAGCGCATGGAGGTCGATCATTACAGACCCGTGCAGCGATGTTTTAGGTGTCATCGTGTGGGTCACAAAAGTAAGGATTGCAGGTCAAAAGCCCGAGTTAATGCAGTCACGAATAATGACCATCCCATGCAAACTGATGGGAAAAGGGAATTGCTGTGCTGGTACTGTGGTAAGAAGGGGCATTTCAAGAGGGAATGCAGAAAGCGGCAGGCCGAACAGGGTAGGGGAAATAATAATAATCCCAGGCCACGGGGAAATCAAAACAGTCCGGAAAACTAAGACCCTCCTTTCGTAAGGAAGCCCACGGAAGGAGAGGACAATTTTCAAAAGACATTCCAAAATTTGATATAGCCTTAACAGGTAGTCCAAATTCATGCTTATTAGAAATCGGGAGAAATAAATATAGGTCATTGGTAGACTCCGGAGCCGAAGTATCGTTGATGCATAGGCGCGTTTATCAAGCGTTAAAGAAAAAGCCCCCATTAATAAAGAAAAATGCCAAATTGCAATCAGTCAGTGGCGCATGTTTAAAAATTGATGGGTATGTTACATTAAGATTTAAAATCGGGGATACCGAAATTACTCATCCATTTTATGTGTCGCCTTCTATAAATAGAAACTTTATATTGGGCAGGGACTGGCTCGTCCAAAATGGGGTTAGACTGTACTTCGACTTAGGATTTCTACGAATTGGCGAGACAAGGGTACCTCTTGAAGAGGACATACATATCGCGTCGCTTGTTCGCGTAAGGGCCACAACTATTCTAAAACCACAAACAGTTACCGTCTGCGTAGGCAAGGTAAAAGATAGTCATGAACTCCCGGTAGATGGCGTATATTCAGTTACAGCCATAGAAACAAATTTCATATGTAATGAACCTGGGCTTATGATTTCCAATTCCATTGCAAAGCTAAATAAATGTCGGTCTCTACCAATTATGGTAGTGAATCAAACAAATAAAACAATGAAAGTGAAAAGGGGATGTGTCATTGCAACAATTGAAGCAATTGACCCGAAACAAATAAATGGTCTGGATAATATTAAAACTAAGGTATTTTAGACTGACAAAAAGGACTGGACCTCAGAGGTCGATGTGCCAGAAAATCATAAACCAACAAAAGTAAAATTTTTGAAAAAGCATCACGATCTTTTTGCTGTAAAAGACTCCGAATTGGGTCACACTGACACAGTGAAAATGAAATTAGATACAGGGGACCATCCACCAATTAAGTTAAGGCCATATAGGGCACCCATACAAAACAGGGAAGTCATTGAAAAGGCAGTTGATGAGATGCTTGGCGCAAATGTAATCCGTAGGTCAAAATCTCCCTGGAGTTTTCTCGTAGTAATAGTGGATAAGAAGGATGGGTCAAAGAGATTTTGTGTAGATTTTCGAAAATTAAACCAGATAACCAAGCCTAATTCTTATCCGCTTCCTTTGATTGATGACATTTTGGCACTATTGGGGAAAGCGAAATACTTCACTTCTTTAGATTTAAAATCAGGCTACTGGCAGGTGCTTATGGGCGAAACTGATAAAGAGAAAACTGCTTTTGCTTGTCACAGAGGATTATTTGAATTTAATGTCATGCGGTTTGGGTTGTCAAATGCTCCAGCCATTTTTCAAGAACTAATGGCAGTAGTCTTACAAGGTTTAGGGCACTTTGCAACAGCATATCTTGATGACATCTTGATATTTAGTGAAACTTTGGAGAAACATCTGTCACATTTAGAGGCTGTGTTTGACAGGTTATGTCAACATGGTCTGAAGCTTAAATTGAAGAAATGTTCATTTCTGCAATCAGAGACACATTATTTAGGATTTATCATAAATTCTAGGGGAATAAGTCCAGCCCCTTTGAAAGTGGAAGCGATTAGGTCACTCCGAACTCCAACTTGCGTTAGAGAGGTGCGTTCTTTCATTGGCATGAGCTCATATTATCGCCGTTTTATTCCAAATTTCTCAGAGATAGCAGAACCCATCATAGCACTTACAAGGAAGTATGCCAGATTTAAGTGGTCCGAGCAATGTCAAAACAGTTTTGACTACTTGAAGCAAAGTCTTACGGTTGTCCCTTTGTTGGCTTATCCCGATCCCAATAAGCCTTACACCCTTTACACAGATGCCAGTAATTCTTGTATAGGGGCATGTTTGACTCAAGAGTTCGCCGATGAAGACTTTTACTTGCCTAATGTGAAGAATGAAAAACCAATTTATTATCTCTCTCATAAGTTAAGTAAGACACAATGTAAATGGTCAACCATTGAGAAAGAGGCTTATGCAATTCACTATTCTCTACAGAAACTTCACTATTATCTCCACAATGCAAAATTCACAATTAAAACAGATCATAAGCCACTAAAATATTTGCTTGAGTCTCAAATGCAGAATAAGAAAATTCAGCTATGGGCGTTAGGAATATCAGGATACAATTGTACTATTGAGTATATCTCCGGAACGGAAAATACATGCGCTGAATTGCTTTCATGAAAACCAGATACAATTGGCAGCCCGGAAGAAAAAGACCTGTTTGAACCGGAAATCAATGATAATACTTTTGAAGTAGGAGTAATAAACTCAAATCAGTTTAATCCGAAAGATTTTGCTGGTTGCAGTATTCCAGCAAATGAAGGTAGGGAGGTTCCAGACTCTGACTTTAAAGGCATTTATTCTCGTTTATTGAGGACGGTTATTGCATTACATAATATGTGGCTCAGTCGGATGCGCGTCTGACTGGTGATCAGGAGGTCGCGGGTTCGACTCCCGCCGGGGTCGGCAACATTCTTTCGTGGAGATTGATCATGAAATCTTTTCTACGGTCATTCTCTCCCTTCCGCTGATTCAAGAAGGGCAGTTGTCAGTTTCTGGCGAAAGAATGTGCACTGAACTGGTTAACCGCTTACGTATAAGCCTGCCCAGGAAAGTGTTGATAGGTAAACTGACCGGCTCAAAAATGACCTTAATAGTGTTGACTGGGCCGTAAAACTCCAATACAAACAAACATTACATAATATTATATAGCCCTCAGAGCTGACTGAAGAGAAGATCCCTGTCCTCAACAGGTAAGAGGCCTCTTTGGGGAAAAATCAATAGTTTACTAACTGTTGACTAGAGTGTACCTTATTGATTTCCCCTTAAGTGCCTCAGTCAGGGATTCAACAAGAGCTACTAATCACCATATTAGGGGCTGTCTTTGATCTGCTACAGAGAGTATATCACAGGGGCAAATAAAACAATTATGAGCACACGGTGTGCCCTACCTTACAAGAATAAATGCCTTTAAAGAGCTCGATATGACTCTCGAGCAGGGCAAAGATCAGGGAATCGTCGAACTTAAAACCCAGTTAGAAGAAGGGGAACCCAATAAGACTGTTAAACGAAGGTACCTGGTGGAAAAGGGTTTGCTTTATTATCTATCTAACCCGGATGACAATCCGACCCTTCGTCTGTTCATACCGGAACACTTGAGGCATTTGGTCGTCACTCAATATCATGATGGCAATGGCCACATGGGCGTCCAAAAGACCTTTGATACAATTAGGCAAAAATACTTTTGGCCAAATTTATTTCAAGAAATCTACGAATATGTTTCGAAATGTGTTCAGTGCCAAGCAAGATCTAGTCAAAACGTGAAACCATTATTACAAAATGCAGACATACCTCCTTATGCAATGGCTAAGTTAAGTCTAGATTTGTCAGGCCCATATCCCAAAACACTTTCAGGAAATAAGTACATAATTGCCTTTGTTGACTGGTACAGTGGCTGGCCAGAAGCATTTGCTGTACCAGATAAAACTGCTGAAACAGTGGCTCATTTAATTATAGAAGAAATATTTCCACGCTTTGGGTCCATGTTAGAACTGGTAACTGATAATGGATCTGAGAATGTTAATAGGGTCGTAAAAGAAACCCTTGACGTGCTTAATGTCCATCACGTAACGACGTCTTTTTATCATCCTTGTAGTAATAGTAAAGTTGAACGATTCCATCGAACCTTGCATGATATCCTCGCAAAAAGACTACAAGACGCACAAGACGTTTGGGATCTCCACTTAAACCAGGTCCTTGCAGCCGTACGTTTTAATGTGAGTGAGGCAACCGAGTACACACCATACTATCTCTTGTATGGTCGCGATGTAGTATTACCCCTCGACAATATATTAAAACCTCGATTGAAATATCAGGGGGAAGACATGCATCAAATCGCGCTACAAGAATTTTATGTTGGTACATGGTCGTCTCCGGAAACAACAACGCAAGCAGGCAAAATATGGAAATAAGAATCGTAAGGATGTTATCTATAATGTGGGGGATCCTGTATTCTACAAAAAGCATGTTCGAACAAAAATAGAAGGTCGTTGGCGACCCTACTACAGGGTCATTGAACAAAAATCCCCAGTGACATATGTACTTAAAAACCAGATGGATAATAAATCAGTTGAGGCCCATGCTAATGATATTAAATTAGCAAAAATTGACGCCTGGCACATTCCAAAAATAGTTGGAGGTCAGCCGCGCCGTCGAGCCGCGTTCGTAGTGCCACCGGTTACTGGCGAAAGCTCGTCAGAGACAAATTCTTCCGAATCGGAATCAGAGAATCCTAAGCAAAAGTTGGTAGACCGCGCCCGTCATGAGCGGAAAAATTCTGATGCAGAAGATTTCATTCCTAAAATGGAACTCGCGAAGCATATTCATGAGCGTGAACGGGAAGGCGAAGATAACGAATATGCATCGGATGAAATGCTATCAGCAAATGATATAGACTCTGAGGCTACCATTGATTATGATCTCTCAGACTCTATGATGGTCGAGAGTATTCAGAAGCAGCCAACTAAGGGTAGGAAACCCAAAATTCTCGGTCATAAAACTGGGAAAAGCGCAAAGAAAGACAGAAATGCTAAATTTAAAACTCTGTTCAGCGCTATAGCTGGAATGTTTTGATGAAAATTATAAAGTGGCTTCATTCTGATAATTTCTGTAAATAGTCTAATTTGGTTAAGGCATAATTTAAGGTGTCTGTTTCGTTACAGGAGACAGACTATAGCAGCACAGAAGATGTGTCTCCTTATTCTCCTGTCACTGATTGGCTTTGCCGAGGGGGGTAATCGTACATGAAAATGTTGTGTTTCATAAAGTAAATGACATTACATCCACGCGTGCTGAATGGCTAATAACTTTCGTGCAGTCCTTCCGGTCAATTTGCATCAGCACTGCGCGCTGGCACTATTCCTTAAAGAAGATGCAAAAGTCGATAAATATTGCCGAAAATTAGTGACCCCAAATGCAATGTTACCACGGGCCAAATACCTTTTTGTGGGACAATGGGTAATCGCCTTACGTGAATCACTGACATTTTCAATTGTGTGTACTGAAAACGGGGGTCAGAGGTCGACCACAACCCAACACACGAAAACTCTGGAACCCCCATTAGATGTAATAACGTTACAGCCTGGATGCTCAGGGTCCAGTAACTTGATAAATTTACCACCGTATTATCAATTTGAAGACTATGTTTCCGTAAAGGACCCTTTTAGCAACTTAATTGAACTAAAGAATAAGTCAAAGTTTCGAATTTGGGATAAGGTAGAAGAAGCCCTGCCACATTTCACAAGAATTGAGCTACCCGAAAATTTAACAGCCCTTAAACAAATACCCATGACTGATTTAATATGGAAACTTAGGGGTATGCGTAAGGTTGAACTTAAAGACAACTCATGGCCGATGTGGGCTTATGTCATAATCAATGGCGGGATATGCATACTGGGTGGGGCACTGGTTTTCTTGTATATAAGGTATAGAAAGAATAAGAAAACTCTCAATATTGAAACCCCTGGCTGCTGTGCTCGATTATTCATACTCTGTAGTGGCGGAGATAAGGTAGACAAAGGCGAGCCACGTGACCAAGTAATGTCGGTGTCCTACACAAGAGGAACGGAGGAGGTGAATATACTTCCGGACAGAGATCAGTCTGTCCCACCGAATGGAGAAGTTACGTCGGACTCTTTCCTAAGGCACCTTTACCAGAGTTTATCAAGGGTGGCAAAATGAAGGAACAATTCTTAGAACATTTACGGTATGCTGCGAATTTGTAAATAGAGGAGAATAAAATATTATCTAGTGTAATGTGCTACTTGTGTTAACTTGTACTAGTGTCAGGCACTTATAAAACTACCCCTTAGGGGACAGATGTTTGGAAGAAGATCAGATTCTGTGGGGACCAGGCTCCTTTTTGCTTGAAAACTTTGTTTCTATAACAAACATTGTGTTCTCTAAGAAACCAGGATTTTCGGAAAAATAGAAGCTAAAAATTAGATAAAGTGTAATAAATCTACCTTCAAACTTTGCTCCAGACAAAAAGCCGATAATATTCAGGTGTTTTGGAAAATTAATTGGATACAAATCATCGACACCTAATTACCCAACAACAATCAAGAAATAAAACTTTAATATTATTTGAGGTGCCAGACAACACACCATAAATATGTCGAAAAAGAAATCCAACTGAAATTCTGTTAATTGAAGTGATTCCTTATATATGCTAGCCTTTTGGTAAATCCCATTCAAAATTGAAATTGCTTCGTAAACGATTTAAACGCATTACGGAATATCAAAAGAACATAATCAGTGCTTTCCAAGTAACAAAATGGCTAGTAATAGTAATAGTGAGTTCGTACCGAGCTGCTGGCGGTGGGTGACCCTTAAAGATTTGGTAGAAAAAATGTCACCCCAGGAAAGGGAGGTGATGAACTGGGCAAACGAGGACGGAGATATCGTTATGGCCAAGATCATCTGGTCGAAAAAGGGATGTGAGCTCCTTCATCCGGGAGTGATCCAGCACCCGGCACCGTACGAGCCTCAGACGGGAGTGCGGATAGATGAGGCGTATTCCCTCTCACGATGGGGGAGCGACCTCACCATTATTGATCTGGACGAGAACGGGGAGAATGGTTTGGACACAGGAGCGGGTGGCATGGGGGAGTCCCGGAGCGGACCAGGACTCGAGGAAGTCGAGTCCGATACCGACAGCGAGATGGACAACGAGGAGCCAACGTACTACCAGGTGGAAGAAGGGGCATAAGGGGACAGTGATATATGGACCAAGTACATTAGAAAATGGAAGTGTATTTAACTGCAATTATTAGTTTGACGTAGAAATAGATATATTCAACAAGGACTGTCAAGAGAAATATTATTTGAAGAGACATGTGACAATGGTCAAGGAAACAAACGAATAAAGTGTAGTGACATTAGGAAAACAAAAATAGTGGACTAAGTTAGAAAATATGTGCATGCATAAAATTATTTTATGTCATCAGTGCATGGAAAACTGCAGGAGAGGGTGAGTGAAAATTTTAATTATATAATTTTAGGGCTTCTATTAGAAAGTAAGGGCTTAACCTATCATTTTACTTACTTTGCATATGTTTGAACTACCATCAGTAATTCCGTAATTGTTGTTATCCAGTATATTTTATTAATTAAGATTTAACAAAATATCCAGTAAAAAGGGGCCAGTGTTACGTAATAGATTGTCGCGCTTAAAATCCTCGAGTCAGAAAATACAGAAAATACTGTTTGTATTAGTTAGTAGAAATGTCTACCATTTAATTCTGAAAGTATCAAAGTGAAGTGTAGGGTTTGGAAATTACGCAGTACAGGTGTTTTCTGCAAATTAGGACACAGCCTTGAGCTGTAGTAAACTCAGTAATAAATATTGATAAAGTTGTTTACTTACCTATAGAATATCTTTTTAAGTTCTGGGAAAAGGGTGTAACTGACAGATATTGATTTGTTTAGAGTTTTGTCTAGACATTTGATTAGCTTTTCCAGACGATTTTGACGTTATTTTCTCATAAATAAGATAAGTAGATTCTCGATTAAGTAAACAATACGTCATTCACCGACATATTTTTACAAGTTAAATTTAGCTATTTGATCATCTTTTTGGCTTACCACAGGTCCTTATAAAGGAATAGAGTAGCAAATATAAATTATGTGTAATGGTTTTAAAATAAAAATGACATCTTCTGGTACCTAAGTATAGAAGTGTGGGAACAGTATATAAGGAGGATGAAAGACTGAGAGAGGGGAGTTTTTTTGGTTGGAAGTTTTGTTTGAGAATTCGCTCTACGCTTCTGTGCATGGGACGAATGGGACTCCTGCAGTAGAAAAATGAGAAACCAATAAAAGATGTTTAGAAAGTAACTGGGCTTGAGTTGGACTTGATATTAAGGAGCCACCCCTACAGTGGTCAGTTGTGGTCACTACGCAACAAAAGTATGTGTCTGTTAATATCTTCGTGTCCGCTCCATAACTTTTGAACGGCTTGACATATTTCATGAAACTTCACGTAAATATTAAACACCATGAGACACCATGCAGAACACATGAACCATAACTTTTGCTTTTCTACTGTCGGAGTTATTGCCCTTTGAATACTATAACTTGCAATTTTTACCATACACGTGTCCGTTCTGTAACTTTAAAACCGTTTGAGATAATTTCATGAAACTTCAAACAAATGTAAAACAAGATAATAGGATGGGCAGAACACAAGAACCATAACTCTTGTTTGCATACATTATAAATTATTTTCCTTTGAAGATAGTAAATCATGTGTCTGTAAACATCTTCGTGTCTTCTCCATTACTTTTGAACGGCTTGACATATTTTCATGAATCTCCACACGAATGCTGAACACCATGAGACGACGTGCAGAACACATGTACCTTAACTCTTACTTTCCTACTTTCAGAGTTAATGACCAGTTTTACATACACATGTGCTCGCTCTGTAACTTTCAAACCGTTTGAGATAATTTCATGAAACTTCAAACAAATATAAAGCGCAATAATAGGTTGGGCAAAACACAAGAACCATACCTCTGGTTTCAGTTTTCTTCATTTCTGCTCAAAAGGCGGTTGTATGAACTCGAATGTATGTTTCTTTGGCTCATGTTTTACTGATGGCTGTAGCCGGGGATATTAGTGAGCATTTGCTCACTTGATTGTCTAGTTTCGACAGTGACTGTGTAACTAAGTTTATCTTTTTGGTTAGAGCTAGAGACTAACTTCCCATATCACAGGTCCTGGTGAATAATTGTTATTTGACGTGTCACCAGTAACAATTCAGATTCTGATGGAACAGAAATAATCTAAACTTTGCACGATTCTGTACATGTTTAAACAGAAGAGGTGCAAAACTGTCATTTGCTTGCCTGGATCCCTTGTCAATAGACGGATCCAATGTTTTGACACGTGACCTTGTTAACTTGTCATTGCGCATGCGCAAAACTACTTTTCCTTTTGATAACGATCTTTCGTGGTTGGCAAAAAGCCGCTGGTTCCATATAAACACATTGTAAATAGGTTTAATATTACGGACATATTTTAGTTGACTGTTTCAGAAATCGACCGAATTACACTTTAAATGAATAGATAAATATATTCTAGACTTTATCCCTGCATCTTCCGCATTTTTAGTCATTCGTTTTGCGTATTTTTATTAC
Source organism: Lucinisca nassula (assembly GCA_963580285.1). Taxonomy (NCBI): domain Eukaryota; kingdom Metazoa; phylum Mollusca; class Bivalvia; order Lucinida; family Lucinidae; genus Lucinisca; species Lucinisca nassula. The sequence goes on along the minus strand of OY757020.1, from coordinate 94,728,640 downwards.
AAATAATAAGACCATCCCGCCTCCTTACCTGCCTTAGTTTAACAGGTAATTATCATCAAAACATCCTCAAATATTCTAGAAACCAATAATTACTAGCTAAGACATGCATATTTTAAAAGTTTAAAGGTCAATTTTGTCGTTTCGATTCCAAACAAAATACAAGTTTACAGAAAATAACATCGCATTTACAATGGCGACAAACGGCCAAAGACGTTTATTTGCCCAGCACCGGTAAGTCCCGGCAAATAGTATTATTGAGTGATGACGTAGTGTTTGGATGTGTCTAAACGTCTTTGGCCGTTTGTCGCCATTGTAAATGCGATGTTATTTTCTGTAAACTTGTATTTTGTTTGGAATCGAAACGACAAAATTGACCTTTAAACTTTTAAAATATACATGTCTTAGCTAGTAATTATTGGTTTCTAGAATATCTGAGGATGTTAGACACATCCAAACACTACGTCATCACTCAATAATACTAATTGCCGGGACTTACCGGTGGTGGGCAAAAAAATGTTTTTTTTTTTCACTTCTAAAAATGCATTTTTCACTTCTAAAGAGCATAAGAATTATACACTTTGGTCATGTCAGAAAGTGTGTGATGCCCTCACCTTTCTACTTGACAATATATATATTAGATTCGGTACTCAGTTATTTAGACAAATTGTGGGTATTCCGATGGGTACTAATTGCGCACCTCTTGTGGCTGATCTGTTCTTGTATTGTTATGAAAGAGACTTCATTTTGTCGCTTTCCATTGATAACCAATCTGAAATTATTGAAGCTTTTAGCTCTACTTCTAGATATTTAGATGATTTATTAAATATTGATAATACCTATTTTGATGGTTTGATCAGTCAGATTTACCCCCTAGAACTTCAGTTAAATAAAGCAAATTTTTCTGATACCGAGGCCCCGTTTTTGGATTTACATCTATCTATTGTAGATGGATTTGTTTCGTGCAAAATTTATGATAAACGCGATGACTTTGATTTTGAGATTGTAAATTTTCCTTTTTTGGATGGTGATGTTCCTCGTGCGCCATCCTATGGCGTTTATATTTCGCAATTAATTCGATTTGCTAGAGTGTGTAGTCATGTAACTGACTTCAACACTCGTAATAAATTATTAACGGCTAAACTCCTTAATCAGGGTTATCGGTACCATAAACTACGCAAAGCCTTTTCAAAATTTTATAGACGCCATTCTGATTTAATTTCAAAATTCAATATTGGACTTAAATCTCTTCTGCAACAAGGTCTATCGGAACCCGAATTTTATGGTGACTTAGTATATAAATTCAGAAAAATATATAACCGCAATGACTTCAGCACCCAATTTCGTAAAATCATTCTTCGATATAAAAAGGATTGGGTACAACATGGATATTATACGACAGACTGCATGCATGGTAGTTAACCCAATCACGGTTGGCAACTTTGCTTCCCTCTTTAATTGCACGCCGGTGGGTCAGGCCTCAGATTCTATGACGGCTCCAACGTAAAGGCTTATTGAAAATTAGAGAGATAATGTTGGTTGGTGCCTGATGCTCTGTCTCTGGTCGGGCTCATCAGAGTCTAACTGTTGGTTTTCTTTTGCTCCAGAATTTCAGTGGTTTCTTGCTGTCGAGTCCTCACCGTTGTCTCACCTCTGTGGTTCTTTGATTTTTGTGTTCACGGAGATGTTGCACTGATGAGTTAGGAGGCCTTCATGCGGACTGAACAAAGTATTTGTCTAAATCGCGACGGAAGTAAGGGCGAGGATTGTGGCCACGTAAGATCGATTTAAGCCCCCCAGTGGAAATCTTCCACTGACCGTTCCAAGGCGGCTCTTCTGTGGCGATTTATTTATGTTGTTGTTTGTTACTTACTGTGAGTATCACTTGTGTCTTTTGGTTTTGGATGGCCATATGGCCATTTTGTGGGAAAGTAACTGTCCTTATGGCCTTCCTTTGTTTAGGTTTCCAGTATGGTCTGGTCGCTTAATGTTTGTATTTCTTTCCCTTTGGTGTCTTTTATGGCTGGAGTAAGTTAATTGTATCAATTCCTGATCTTTGTTTTACTTCTACTTTGGCCGTTTGTCGCCATTGTAAATGCGATGTTATTTTCTGTAACTTGTATTTTGTTTGGAATCGAAACGACAAAATTGACCTTTAAACTTTTAAATTATACATGTCTTAGCTAGTAATTATTGGTTTCTAGAATATTTGAGGATGTTTTGATGATAATTACCTGTTAAACTTAGGCAGGTAACGAGGCGGTATAGTCTTAATTATTTGAAATAAAAATACGCAAAACGAATGACTAAAAATGGGGAAGATGCAGGAATATATTTATCTACTCATTTAAAGTGTAATTCGATTGATTATCTGTAACAGTCAACTAAAAAATGCCCGTAATTTTAAACCTATTTACAATGTGTTTATATGGAACCAGCGGCTTTTTGCCAACCACGAAAGATCGTTATCAAAAGGAAAAGTAGTTTTGCGCATGCGCAATGACAAGTAAACAAGGTCACGTGTCAAAACATTGGATCCGTCTATAGATACAGTATTTATCAAGCCTATCCAAACTTGGCAAATATAATCTTGTACGTGCCGGTCCCTTTTGTATACAAAGTAAACACAACGCTACAATTCAACATTATAGAATTGTGTCATAATTTAAGACGTTATAGCATTGTCATAATTTAGAACATAACTGCTGGAATTTGCGAAGATTTAATGAATTTTTCACCCATTTCAACTTAAAATAAAGTTTCCTTTTAAACTTACAGAAAGGCTTCCCCAGTTTTGAAAATTAAAAAATCCGTCATTTCTAGCTCATCTGTTTTTTCGAAGAAAAACTTTCAAGCTATTGTCATCACTCCACCGTCTGCGTTGGCGTCGTAGTAGTTGTTCAAAAAAAAAAAAATAACCTTGGCTATAATCCCCAAGGTATTAGATTTCCTGCCTTGCCGTGGTCCTGGGAGTGTCGATTCCCACTGGGCACATTGCCGCTGTGGTCTCTGTGCCCACTGGGAAGAGCTAAAGGAAGTACCACCCGTTTGCCGTTAGCCAGAAGAAGGGATCCTGGAGGTTGAGGGTCACCTGATGTTGCAGTACTTCAGGTACCCAACACGCCTCTATAGCCTGGCTTTCCGGTGTAGACGATGGCCATGCAGTCCTGCACGGTGGAATGGCTGGTCGCCACAAGCCCTAGAGATACCGCTTTGCTTTCTTTTCTTTCTACTGATATTGCCATCGGTCACATTTGGCCATTACTTGCAGATGTATATTGCATACACTTCAGTTTTGTAGGATGAAAGCCAACACAATAATCATGTAATTATGGTAGGGTTCTTTAACCTGCACAGGGGATGGTTCTCCCTTCACAGGGGGCCTCCTGTTAACGTCCTGATCCGACGGACAGTGCACTTTATGACATCCCTGCAAATGATGCCAATGGAGCGTGGTAGGACTTCGAAATTTTATCCCCGTGTACGAACCCATTGTTGGTAAATGGGTGAGTATACCAATGAATTATAATGGACTATGCTGTATATGATTGGTATACCAATTACCAAAACAGGGTGTGGTAGACATGGAGAGAGTGTGTCCTTTCAATCGAGTTAAAGTACATTATAAAGTTGGATATTATGAGGTTGTACATTATAAGGTGGTTGTTTGTGGAATAGTTTTTTTTAGCTCACATGGGCCGAAGGCTCCAGGGGAGCTTATAGTATAGTGGGTCCTCTGTTGTCTGTCCACCCATACTTTTGAGCAGCTATATCTCTGCAGGCTGATCTCAATCATTTCTAATCTGTTGCATGCCTCTGGTGGGGCATTGATGACAAACTTTATTTTCGAAATCGCTCTAAAACTTTGGTTCCTATGGCAACCACAAGGTCCCATAGACTTACTAAGGGAAAATGTTTGTCATCACCGCAGCAGCTTCAGTTTTGATCGGATCTTTCTGAAACTTATATGTAAGGTGGCTTGGGATAAAAACTCGGATGTGTTAGAAAACCGGCCCAGTCGGCCCATTTATCATAGAGTTACGTTCCTTCGATTGCTGAAAATACCGATTTTTGACCTTGTCATCACGGTGGGCACTTCAGTTTTGATCGGATCTTTCAGAAACTTATATGTAAGGTGGCTGGGGATGAAACCTCGGATGAGTTCGAAAACCGGCCAAGTCCGCCCATTTATCATAGAGTTACGTCCCTTTGATTGCTGAAAATACCGATTTTTGAACTTGTCATCACGGTAGCCCCTGTAGTTTTGATCGGATCTTTCTGAAACTTATATGTAAGGTGGCTGGGGATAGATCTTTGGATGAATTCGAAAACCTGCCCAGTCGGCCAATTTATCATAGAGTTACGTCCCTTCGATTGCTGAAAATGCCGATTTTTAATGACAGATTCCATTTGTCTATTCTTGCTGTTCTGCACGTTTAAAGTAATTCAGGCTTTTTCTTCTGGCTTTGACCGGCATAGAAATACGAGTCCGCACAAAATGTAGTCCGGTTTGGCGCAGTAATCCAAATTGTACAAGCGTATTAGTTATCCTGTAAGCGTAATTCAAACTTTTGAAGCAGACGACTTGAGGATTCAGCATTTTATATGAATCAGCTGCATCATGCGACCGGTATACCCAGATCAATGCGGCGTCTGCTAAGCAGTCTGCTCAGGTTTTACACTTTTTCTATCAGTGCTGTCAATATTTAATCCTTAAAAACCAGCCTGCTGTTGGACCAGGTCAGCTGTAGACAAGAATATTAATGGGTTTTCTTTCTGACTTTCGAGGTCAAGTTTATGTCAGTTACAACTTAGGTGTATATTTACTTTGGCTGGAGAAATTCAAAAGCAAGGCTGTCCGTTTTAACCCTGGAATATGGTACAGATACTTAGTGTAGGTCCTGTGATATAATTCTAGGTGCCATATATTTAGCAGAATGGACAAGCCCAACTTCAGTGATGGAAGAGTGCACACCAGAAACTCAAGGCAGTGAATACATCAACGCACTGACAACACTCATGCCGATTGTCTCTAAATGCAGGCTGGTCATGAACGGGGACTTGGATTGATTCGTTTAAACTTAAGATGTTAGTAACTAATGCAAAAAGTGTAGAACAAGATCAGCACCGTGTTGTGTGGCTTTTGAACTGAGTTTACATTGCCAGATCCAACATTTGATTCATGTGCAGATTTTACAGGTAACACCTACATGTACTCAACACTGACAAACGAAGCGGCTATGTTTGGGTTGATAATAAGAAAAGCGCTTCAGTGCTAATGTCTACGTGACTATCACTGACTTGTCAGAATAACTTTTCGTCTTGTAGAAAATAGCCGCAATGAGATCGGGGTATTCCATAAGACGGAAGAGGGTTATCCTAGAATCATAGGGTGAGCTTGGCAAACAGTGTAGACCAAGATCAGACGCTGCCGATTGCATCTTCTTATCAAAATCTCCACTATTTGTTTCGAATTTCAGAGATAAATGAAACAGTTTAAATCTCAGCCCAGGCCTATTACTCCAACCTACACCCCACACTCTCAGTGCTTTGATTCTGAAACCAAACGATAACAACACGCGAGGCTTCATGCCCTTAAGCTAAAAAGGTTAAATCAATCAACCGTGACGTCCGGTTACCAGTCCGGCCACGTCGATCCTGTGCACCACCCTCACACCAGTACGGATAGAAACCACATGTTCAGGATCAAACTTTTGATGTGTAATGTAAGGTCGTGACTGGAAAAGAAGAAACTGAAATTTGTTCTCAAAAAAGCATTTAGTGAGAGCGTATTGCAACATTTTTCATTAAAGGATCGTAAGCGTACCCCTGGACAGTTAGCAGCTGGTCGGAAACCAGATGACGTTGACTCTGATTTTGGGTACCACATGTGTGTGATCTATCGTCTATTGGAGTGACATCTTACTATATACAGAAGACGCTAGTGGACTTCGACGTAGCGGAAGACCGACGTCCGTACGTCAAGATCAATTCGACCGTCAGACGCATATGCTAAACAGATTTCCACCGGCAGCTGCTACACTGTACCTGTAGATAAACAAGGGGTCTCAATTACCGACTAATAAGCACTGACACTGATCGTCGCCCTTATGTGATGCACGTTTGAGAGCTAGACGTCCTTGTCGTGACCAAAGTTAACGCGTCGACATAGTACGGAACACTTACGCTAGTGCATGAAATACGTAAATTGGCATCTAAGCGACTAACATATGGGTTTCAGTGACAAATCGCACTTCAGCGTGAATTACGCCGGTTGTCGTTCCGGGTGTTTTGAAGAATAGGTGTAAGGTATGCCGAGGCGACGCGTGCGTTACAGAGCATGAACACATATCGGGTGAAATCAGAAAAATGCATTCCAAAGACCTCCACAAATACTAAGAAAAGCAAACCTTGGTTTAATAATGACTGTAAAGAAGCTATTCAAAAGCGAAAACAGGCTCTAAATAAGTTCTGCAAAAGTCCCACTTCAGAAAAGCTAAACGACGTAAAAGTATTTAGAACTAAAGCTCGGCGAACAAACAATCCGAGCTTCAAAACAAGTCATGGAGGGAATATGTTTCAAAATTGAACTACAAAACCCCCGTTAAAAAGGTTTGGGATATGTTACGAAAAATTTCAGGAAAAAACAAAGTCCTCTAGTTTTACACATTTGAATACTGAATTTGACACAATAGCTTCAACAAGAAAGATATTTCAGATACTCTTGGGAGCACATTCTTGAGAAATTCATCATCGCGTAATTATTCTGACACTTTTAGAAATTTCAAACAGGACCAAGAGAAAAGAAATCTAAACTTTAAATCTCTTAATCACGAAGAATACAACAAACCTTTTAACTTATCCGAACTCGTTGAAGCCATTGAAAAATCACATGATTCGCAACCGGCCCCGATGAAATTTATTATCAGATGCTTAAGCATCTGCCAAAAAGTTCTCTTTCAACACTTTTAGATATCTTTAATAATATTTGGGAAACGGGGGTCTATCCTGAGAGCTGGCGTGTAGCTACAGTTGTACCAATTCCGAAACCAGGGAAAGATCATGCAGAACCTACAAATTATCGTCCGATAGCTTTGACAAGTTGTTTGTGTAAAACATTGGAGAGAATGATAAACAAGAGATTAGTCTGGTACTTAGAGTCCAACAACCTAATTTCAGAAATCAAATCGGGTTTTCGTTCGGAACGTAGTACTAACGACAATTTAATAAGACTAGAAACATTTATACGAAATGCTTTTATTAACAAAGAACACGTAGTAGCTGTCTTTTTCGACTTGGAGAAAGCATATGATACAACATGGCGTTATGGAATATTGAAAGATCTCCATAACATTGGCTTAAGAGGAAAACTTCCCAGTTTTATTGAAAGCTTTTTGGGGGAGCGCATGTTTCAGGTGCGTGTGGGGTCTACCGTGTCGGATCTCTATGATCAAGAACAGGGTGCCCCACAGGGTAGTATTCTTTCAATTACGCTATTTAACATCAAAATAAACAATATTGTACTATGTGTGGACGACAAAACTGATTGTTCCTTGTATGTTGACGATTTCTGTATATGTTACCGTTCAAAAAAATATGAAAATAATTGAACGAAAGTTACAGCAAAATTTAAAACGAATAGAAGAATGGACTGATAAAAATGGTTTCAAGTTCTCCAAGTCGAAAACGCAGTGTGTTCATTTTTGTAAGCTGCGGAAGAAACACGACCATCCTTCCCTGTTTTTATACGGATCACAAATTCCTGTCGTTGAAGAAGCCAAATTTCTTATGGTCAAATTTGATCAAAAGTTATCTTTTATTCCCCATATTAAATATCTTAAAGCGAAATGCTTAAAAGCTTTGAATCTTTTGAAAGTTTTTGTTCATACAAGTTGGGGATCAGATCGGTACACTTTATTACATCTTTACCGATCTCTGATAAGATCTATATTAGATTATGGGTCTGTTGTTTATCGTTCTGCCAGAAAGTCTTATTTAAAATCTTTGGATACTATTCATCATCAAGGCCTTCGTTTGGCTATGGGAGCCTTCCGTACTTCTCCCGTATTAAGCCTTTATGTAGAAGCAGGTGAACCATCTTTAACTTCGCGCAGAGAGAAACTTTCTCTTCAGTATGCTATCAGACTTGCTGCTAATCCATATAACCCGGCATTCCAAATTTCATTTCCACCTGAATTTGTAGATAAGTATGAAATTAAACCCACAGCAATCAAACCTTTTGGATTACGAATTTTACCACTGCTAGAAAATTCAGGCATCGACCTTAAAAATATTCAAAAACATGAAACCGCCGAACTTCCATCTTGGTGTATTAAACAACCTTCTATTCTGTTCGGCTTACATGATGGAAAAAAAATCCGAATCAAATCCGATACTTCGCAAACAAAACTTTCAGGTACTACAGTCACGTTACAATGATTACCAGCAAGTCTATACTGATGGTTCCAAAGAAGGAGATAAAGTTGGTTGTGCGTATACTTCTAAAGATACGCACATAAACATGCGCCTTCCAGATGGTTCATCTATTTTTACAGCTGAAGCCAAGGCAATAGACCTTGCTTAAGATTTTGTCAGTTCCTCAACAATTCAAAAAGCAATAATATTTTCTGATTCAATTTCTGTGCTTAAGGCTTTAGACCATTCAACATCTAAAAATCCTAAAATACAAAAATCGATCGAAAAACATCAGGAAATTTCTAAAACGCACCAAATCTTGTTTTGTTGGCTTCCGAGCCATATGGCATTGTGGGCAATGAATATGCTGACAAGAAAGCAAAGGAATCGCTCAATCTTGATCCGTCTGTTTTTAAAATTCCTTTTAATAATTTTAAACCATTTATCAACAGATACATCTTGTCGGAATGGCAAGAAGCATGGGACCATGAAATAAATAACAAACTCCATGCCATTACACCTGTCGTTGGAACAAAATACCCTCCTCCACAATTTTCCAGGAAAGAGGATGTAGTATTAACACGATTGCGCATTGGCCATACTAGAGTTACTCATTCTTATATTTTGAATGCTGAAGATCAGCCTTGTGTAGGATGTGATCAGCCATTCACTGTTAAACATATCTTAATTGAATGTGTAGACTTTTCACGGTCCCGTGACATATACTTCAAAGCTGACACTTTGCAACAATTGTTTCAAGATGTGCCTGTTGATGATATTATTTTATTCTTAACAGATATTGGACTTTTCCATAAGATTTAACTGTTTCAGATTTTTATACATATCGTACTTACTTTTTTAGCTCACCAGAGCCGAAGGCTCCGGGGGAGCTTATAGGATAGGCAGTTGTCCGGCGTTGTCGTCGTCGTTGTCGTCGTCTGACGTCAACACTTTCAAACATCTTCTTCTCTGAAGCCACTGGACCGATTCAGCCCAAATTTTATCTGTAGCATCCTTGTGCTGGGGGATTGAAAGTTTGTGTTTTTTATGAAAATTGGCCCATTAGTTTGGTTGCTATAGCAACTTAGAGCTCTCATAGACTTATAGTGGGGAAAATTGAAAAATGGCATTAACTGCCAAGCCTTTGCAGATATTGGAACAAAACTTTCATAGAAATGTTCCTTAAGCAGTCTAGTATCTACCATATGATTTTAGGCCTACTGCTCAATTTTAATGGTTGCCATGGAAACCAAAATGCAAAAAATAGAAAAAAAAAATACTTAAAAAATCATCTCCTCAGAAACTGTATGCTCTAGGAGGCTGAGATTATATGAAAATATTCACCATATTTGCCTTTACAGGTTTTGTGTTTTTTATGAAATTTGGCCTTTTAGTTTTGTTGCTATGGCAACTTAGAGTTTCCATTGACTTATAATGGGGAAAACTGAAAAATGGCATTTACTGCCAAGTCATTGCAGATATTTTGACAAAACTTACATAAAAATGTTCCTTGAGTAAACTTCTCTCAGCCATATGCTTTAATGTCAACCTGGGGGTCCCCTAGGTTGTGCCGGGGCCATGCCCCGCCCCCTCCACTTCATAAAATGCCTTATATCTCAGAAACCTTAGAGATCCCAACCCCTAAACCATATATATTCTTGTTCCTTATGATAAGATGCATTAAGTGACACCAACCTGGGGGTCCCCCGGGATGTGCCGGGGACATGCCCTGCCCCCTCTATTTCATAAAATGCCATTTATCTCAGAAACCATTCAGATCCCCACCCCTAAACTATATATATTCTTGTTCCTTATGCTAAGATGCATTAAGTGACACCAACCTTGGGGTCTCCCAGGGATGTGCCGGGGACATGCCCCACCCCCTCCACTTCATAAAATGCCATTTATCTCAGAAACCATTGAGATCTCCACCCCTAAACCATATATATTCTTGTTCCTTATGATAAGACATATTCAGTGATACCAACATTGGGGTCTCTCTTGGGTGCGCTGGGGCCATGCCCCACCCTTCCACTTCATAAATGCCATATATCTCAGAAACCATTCAGATCCCCACCCCTAAACTATATATATTCTTGTTTCTTATGATAAGACGCATTCAGTGACACCAATCTGAGGGTCCCCTAGGATGTGGCGGGGCTTATGCCCCACCCCCTCCACTTCGTAAAAGGCTGAATATCTCAGAAACCGTTCAGATCCCCACCCCTAAACCATTTAAATTCTTGTTCCTTATGATAAGACGCATTCAGTGATACCCACCTTAGGGTCTCCCTTGCCGTACGGGGGCTATGCCCGACCCCTCCACTTCATAAAAGGCCCAATATCTCAGAAACCGTTCAGATCCCCACCACTAAACCATATAAATTCTTGTTCCTTATGTTAAGATGCATTCAGTGATATCAACCTAAGGATCTCACAGGTCGCACCAGGGCTATGCCCCAACCTTCCATTTCATAAAAGGTGATGTATCTCGGAAACCCTTCAGATCCCCACCCCAAAACCATTTGCGCCCCCGCCCATAGGGGCTTGAAGAAATATATGGGCTGCATGATGCTTCCACGCAGAGCTGAATCCGGCCCGCACACTAGTACTGGTAAACCGCTTAGAGGATCTAAGCCTGTCCGGGAACCGCGGTGCGAGGCGGACCGTCCATACTAATAAACCCTATTGGTTTCATTGGGTGACAGGGCTTGAGATGTCATTTCTTCTCAATGTCGGGTAAAAGTCCCACAAAATTGGAAGCAACGTCTCCAAAATGACCTTTACAGTGTTGACGGGGACGTTAAACCTCAAATCAAACAAACAAAAACCAAAACCATTTATATTCTTGTTTCTTATGAAAAGAGGCATTCAGTGACACCAATCTGGGGGTCCCCTAGGATGTGCCAGGGCTATGCCCCACCCCCTGCATTTAGTAAAAGCCCAATATCTCAGAAACCGTTCAGATCCCCACCCCTAAAGCATATAAATTCTTGTTTCTTATGATAAGACGCATTCAGTGATACCAATCTAAGGGTCTCCTGGGCCGCACAGGGGCTGTGCCCCACCCTTCCACTTCATAAAAGGTGATACGTCTCGGAAACCATTCAGATCCCCATCCAAAAACCATATATATTCTTGTTTCATATGATAAGACGCATTCATTGAAACCAACCTGGGGGTCCTCTGGGATGTGCCCGGGCCATGCCCAACCCCCTCCACTTCGTAAAAGGCTCAATATCTCGGAAACCATTCAGAACCCCCAACCCTAAACCATATATATTCTTGTTCCTTATGATGAGACACATTCAGTGATACCAACCTAGGGGTCTCTGGGGGTGTGCTGGGGCTATGCCTCACCCTTCCACTTCATAAAATGCAATATATCTCAGAAACTGTTCAGATCCCCACCCCTAAGATATGTATATTTGTGTTCCCTATAATAAGACTCATTCACTCACATCAATGTATCTATGTGCTAGGGCAACATGCTGATGCCATGGCCCACGCCTCTACTTCATAAAAGGCCATATATCTCAGACACCATTAAGATCCCAACCTCATAATCATATATATTATTGTTTCTTATGATTAGACACATTCAGTCACACAAACTTGGTGGTCCACAGGGGCCATTCCTCTCCTCATCATTTCATAAGAGGGCCTCATATCTTGGAAACTGTTCATATCTCCAACCCTAAACAATATATTTTCTTGGTCCTTATTATAAGACACATTCAGCGACAACAATCTTGGCTTTCCTAGGGTCTGCCAGGGCTATGCTCCAACCCCTTCGCAGCTTAAAAGGCCTTATATCTCAGGAACAGTACACATCCCAACCCCTAAACCATATATATTCATGTGCCTTATGATAAGATAGATTCAGTGATACCATTCAGGGCTCTGTTGGGTCCATTTCTCATCCTTCCACCTCATAAAAGGCCTAATATTTCAGATACAGAGTCCACATGGGTGCTCATTTTGAAATGGGGGTTTGTTTGGGAGACTTTATAATCAATAAATTAAAACCTGAAACCATACATGGCTGCCAGTGGGCAGTGTCCGCCTGAGTTCTGGTGAGCATTGTGGCCCATGGGCCTCTTGTTACTTTTAGTCTCCTCGTAATTCTTCATGCCATTTAACCATTAACCGTTTGACGCTTATGACCCACAAAGAGGGTTGATGCGTCAAACAACACGAAATCATCATCATCAAATGCTTAAAGGCTTTGAATCTTTTGAAAGTTTTAGCTCATACAAGTTGGGGAGCAGATCGGTACACTTTATTACATCTTTACCGGTCTCTGATAAGGTCTAAATTAGATTATGGGTCTGTTATTTATGGTTCTGCCAGAAAGTCTTATTTAAAGTCTTTGGATACTATCCATCACCAAGGCCTTCGCTGCTATGGGGGCCTTCCGTACTTCTCCAGTATTAAGCCTTTATGTAGAAGCAGGTGAACCATCTTTAACTTCGCGCAGAGAGAAACTTCCTCTTCAGTATGCTATCAGACTTGCTGCTAATCCATCTAACCCGGCATTCCAAATTTCATTTCCACCTGGATATGTAGATAAGTATGAAACTAAACCCACAGCAATCAAACCTTTTGGATTACATATTTTACCATTGCTAGAAAATTCGGGTATCGACCTTAAAAATATTCAAAAACATGAAACCGCGGAAGTTCCATCTTGGTGTATTAAAAAACCTTACATTCTGTTTGACTTGCATGATGGCAAAGAATCCGAATCAAATCCAATACTGCTCAAACAAAACTTTCAGGTACTGCAGTCACGTTACAATGATTACCAGCAAGTCTTTACTGATGGTTCCAAAGAAGGAGATAAAGTTGGATGTGCGTATGTTTCTTAAGATACACACCAAACCTTGCGCCTCCCAGATGGTTCATCTATTTTTACAGCTGAAGCCAAAGGCATAGACCTAGCTTTAGATTTTATCAGTTCATCAATTCAAAAAGGAATTATATTTTCGATTAACTTTTTGTGCTTAAAGCTTTATTCAAATTTGTCTAAATCGCGACGGAAGTAAGGGCGAGGATTGTGGCCACGTAAAATCGATTTAAGCCCCCCCCCCCCCCCCCCAATCTTTCCACTGACCGTTCCAAGGCGGTTCTTCTGTGGCGATTTAATTATGCTATTGTTTGTTACTAACTGTGTGTATCACTTGTGTCTTTTTATTTTGGATGGCCATTTTGTGGGAAAGTAACTGTCCTTATGGCCTTCCTTTGTTTAGGTTTCCATTATGGTCTGGTCGCTTAATGTTTGTGTGTTTTTTTTCCTTTGGTTATTTTGATGGGTGGAGCAAGTTAATTGTAACGATTCCTGATCTTTGTTTTACTTCTACTTTAGACCATTCATCATCTAAAAATCCTCAAATACAAAAACTGATCGAAAAACATCATGAAATTTCTAAAACACATCAAATCGTGTTTTGTTGGCTTCCGAGCCATATTGCATTGTCGCTAATGAATATGCTGACAAGAAAGCAAAGGAATCGCTCAATCTTGATCCGTCTGTTTTTAAAATTCCTTTTAATAATTTTAAACCATTTATCAACAGATACATCTTGTCGGAATGGCAAGGTGAATGGGACCGAACAATCAATAACAAACTCCATGCCATTAAACCTGTCGTTGGAACAAAATGCTCTCCTCCACAGTTTTCCAGGAAAGAGGATGTAGTATTAACGCGACTGCCCATTGGCCATACTAGAGTTACTCATTCTTATATTTTGAATGGTGATGATCAGCCTTCTTGTGTAGGATGTGATCAGCCATTCACTGTTAAACATATCTTAATTGAATGTGTAGACTTTTCACAGTCCCGTAACTTATACTTCAAAGCTGGCACTTTGCAAGAATTGTTTCAGGATGTGCCTGTTGATAATATTATTTTATTCTTTAAAGACATTGGACGTTTTCATAAGGTTTAACTTTCCGATTTTTATACATACCATGCTAACTTTTTTACTTTTAATATCCTCATGATTCTTCATGCTTTTTAACCATTAACCGCTAGACGCTTATGTCCCACAAAGAGGGTTGACGCGTCGTTAAACACGAAATCATCATCGTTCAGTTCTCATATTCTTGATTGGTAACGTATACAATTGTAACCGGATTGACTGTAATGGCCAAGTAGTGCCCGGGCTCCAATGCGCCTGTTCACTATATAGTAGATATCAAATGTCGAGACGGTTGACTGTCGTCAGACTGCCCACACGATGACTACAACACTTTCAGCCTTGCCTTGTAGTCCTGTAATTTGAGCACCCAGTCACAATTCGGTTCACCCTTCCGGTCAACTGGTCTGTCGCCAAGCTCCCACAGTGGGGTTGGTTACTCCCCCTAAGGTCCGTACGCTCGGTGTGCGTGCCAGCCGCTCAAGGCCAGTGAAAGGAACAACGATTGGTGATTAATTATTTTATTGTGAGAAATGGAGTTTTCACGAAAGGAATATTTATGGCACATTTATTCATGATGACCATAGCTTTGAACTGCTTAAAAAGAATCTGTCCGGGCAAACAGCTTGACAATGATTGAAATGTCAATCCACCTACGCTCAAAATGCCATGAAATGTCACAAGTTTGGTCAAACGTTAATCACTTAAGATTCAATAATCTATTCACATTGAAATGTCAGTCCTACTGTACTGGAAATGTCAAGGAACCAAGTAGTGGTCAGCATTCCCAAAATGTCCAGACCACTGTGACAAGAATTCAGTAACAATGAACTTGAAATGTCGATAATCAGATTAAATGTCCAAAATCACATGAAATGTCAATATACTCTGACACAGGATGTTTGCCGAGACTTCTTAAATTCTGTTAAGATAGAATTGCAGAAAATACTGTGATACTCGAATTATTCTCTGAGTGATCCACAGAAAGATAATGCTGTAGTAGATTGCCAGATTTATGCATTAGGAGAAGAGTAATATATATTCGAACTTCCAAAGAAAACTTTGTCTTGTTAGACAAGCATTTCCTTTGATTTACTAGTTCGAAAGGGTCCCTACAAACCAGTGCAAACCCTAGGTCTTAGCCGTTCGGCAAGTCCAGAGGTTCGAACTCCACAACACTGCACAGCCTTGCCTTGCTGTATGTATCTGCCCACACCTGCCAACAACGAAAATAGGGGTTACGGTAAGTCCAGAGGTTCGAACTCCACAACACTGCACAGCCTTTCTGTATGTATCTGCCCACACCTGCCAACAACGAAAATAGGGGTTTATTACAGACTAAAAGATTTTCTTCCAAAGGATTACATCACAAAAGAACAACGTCTATATGGCATACACCTCTCGAATAAAGTCTGGCTAAAAGATGAATATTAATTCATAATGAAATAAAATTAACATGACGATGATGATGATTTCGTGTTTAACGACGCGTCAACCCTCTTTGTGGGTCATAAGCGTCAAACGGTTGATGGTTAAACGGCATGAATAATTATGACGATATTAAAAGTAACAAGTCAGAATGATAATGTATAAAAATCTGAAACAGTTAAATCTTATGAAAAAGTCCAATTTCTTTTAAGAATAAAATAATATTATCAACAGGTACATCTCGAAGCAGTTGTTGCAAAGTGCCAGCTTTGAAATATAAAATACGTGAGGGTGAAAAGTCAACACAGTCAATTAAGATATGTTTCACAGTGTATGGCTGATCACAACCTACACAAGAAGGCTGATCATCACCATTAAGAATGAGTAACTCTAGTATGGCCGATGCGCAGTCGTGTTAATACTACGTCCTCTCTTCTGGAAAAACTGTGGAGGAGAGCATTCTGTACTAACGACAGGTTTAATGGCATGGAGTTTGTTATTTATTGCACGGTCCCATTCGCCTTGCCATTCCGACAAGATGTATCTGTTGATAAATGGTTTAAAATTATTAAAAGGAATTTTAAAAACAGATGGATCAAGATTGAGCGATTCCTTCGCTTTCTTGTCAGCATATTCATTGCCGACAATGCCATTATGGTTCGGAAGCCAACAAAACAAGATTTGGTGTGTTTTAGAAATTTCATGATGTTTTTCGATCAATTTTTGAATTTGAGGATTTTTAGATGATGAATGGTCTAAAGCCTTAAGCACAGAAAGTGAATCAGAAAATATAATTGCTTTTTGAATTGTTGAAGAACTGATAAAATCTAAAGCTAGGTCTATTGCTTTGGCTTCAGCTGTAAAAATAGATGAACCATCTGGAAGGCGCATGGTTTTGTGCGTATCTTTAGAAACATACGCACAACCAACTTTATCTCCTTCTTTGGAACCATCAGTATAGACTTGTTGGTAATCATTGTAACGTGACTGCAGTACCTGAAAGTTTGTTTGAGAAGTATCGGATTTGATTCGGATTTTTTTCCATCATGTAAGTCGAACAGAATAGAAGGTTTTTTAATACACCAAGATGGAACTTCGGCCGTTTCATGTTTTTGAATATTTTTAAGGTCGATACCTGAATTTTCTAGCAGTGGTAAAATACGTAATCCAAAAGGTTTGATTGCTGTGGGTTTTGTTTCATACTTATCTACAAATTGGGGTGGAAATGAAATTTTGGATGCCGGGTTATATGGATTTGCAGCAAGTCTAATAGCATACTGAAGAGAAAGTTTCTCTCTGCGCGAAGTTAAAGATGGTTCACCTGCTTCTACATAAAGGCTTAATACGGGAGAAGTAAGTAAGTCTCCCATAGCCAGACGAAGGCCTTGGTGATGGATAGTATCCAATGATTTTAAATAGGACTTTCTGGCAGAACCATAAACAACAGACCCATAATCTAATTTAGATCTTATTAAAGACCGGTAAAGATGTAATAAAGTATACCGATCTGCTACCCAACTTGTATGGGCTAAAACTTTCAAAAGATTCAAAGCTTTTAAGCATTTCGCTTTAAGATATTTAATATGGGGAATAAAAGATAACTTTTGATCAAATATGACCCCAAGGAAATTTGCTTCTTCAACAACAGGAATTTGTGATCCGTATAAAAACAAGGAAGGATGCTCGTGTTTCTTCCGCAGCTTACAAAAATGAACACACTGCGTTTTCGACTTGGAGAACTTGAAACCATTTTTATCAGTCCATTCTTCTATTCGTTTTAAATTTTGTTGCAACTTTCGTTCAATTGTTTTCATATTTTTTGAACGGTAACATATACAGAAATCGTCAACATACAAGGAACAATCAGTTTTGTCGTCCAAACATTGTACAATATTGTTTATTTTGATGTTAAATAGCGTAGTTGAAAGAATACTACCCTGTGGGACACCCTGTTCTTGATCATAGAAATCTGACACGGTGGACCCCACACGCACCTGAAACATGCGCTCCCCTAAAAAGCTTTCAATAAAACTGGGAAGTTTTCCTCTTAAGCCAATGTTATGGAGATCTTTCAATATACCATAACGCCATGTTGTATCATATGCTTTCTCCAAGTCGAAAAAGACAGCTACTGCGTGTTCTTTGTTAATAAAAGCATCTCGTATAAATGTTTCTAGTCTTATTAAATTGTCATTGGTACTACGTTCCGAACGAAAACCCGATTGATATTCTGAAATGAGGTTGTTGGACTCTAAGTACCAGACTAATCTCTTGTTTATCATTCTCTCCAATGTTTTACACAAACAACTTGTCAAAGCTATCGGACGATAATTTGTAGGCTCTGCATGATCTTTCCCTGGTTTCGGAATTGGTACGACTGTAGCTACACGCCAGCTCTCAGGACAGACCCCCGTTTCCCAAATATTATTTAAGATATCTAAAAGTGTTGTAAGAGAACTTTTTGGCAGATGCTTAAGCATCTGATAATGAATTTCATCGGGGCCGGTTGCCGTATCATGTGATTTTTCAATGGCTTCAACTAGTTCGGATAAGTTAAAAGGTGTGTTGTATTCTTCGTGATTAAGGGATTTGAAGTTAAGTTTTCTTTTCTCCTGGTCCTTTTTGAAATTTCTAAAAGTGTCAGAATAATTACGCGATGATGAATTTCTCAAGAATGTGCTCCCAAGAGTATCTGAAATATCTTTTTTTGTTGAAGCTATTGTGTCAAATTCAGAATTTAAATGTGTAAAACTAGAGGACTTTGTTTTTCCTGAAATTTTTCGTACCATATTCCTGAAATTTTTCGTACCATATCCCAAACATTTCTAATGGGGGTTTTGTAGTTCAATTTGGAGACATATTCTCTCCATGACTTCCGTTTTGAAGCTCGGATTTTTCGCCGAGCTTTAGCTCTAAAAACTTTTACGTCGTTTAGCTTTTCTGAAGTGGGACTTTTGCAGAACTTATTTAGAGCCTGTTAACGCTTTTTAATAGCTTCTTTACAGTCATTATTAAACCAAGGCTTGCTTTTCTTAGTATTTGTGGAGGTCTTTATCTGTGAAATCAGAAACAATGTCGGACGATTCATTAAATTGATCAAATGATAACTCTTCTTCACATAAATTATGGAATAGTTCCTAGTCAGCTTTATTCATTTTCCACTTCTGGCTACAGTCCTCATCTGGTTCGTTTACGCTCTCAATTATAACAGGGAAGTGATAACTTCCGCACTGATCATCATGAACAGACCAGTCATAGTCTAAGAAAAGAGATGGGTGACACAAAGACAGATCTAAAGAAGATAAATGACCTGTCGCAGGGTGAAGGTAAGTATAAGATTTATTATTCATCAAGCAAAGATCGTTCTTTGCAATAAAATCTTCAACAAGTGCTCCTCTGTTATTGATATCCTTACAGCCCCATAGAATATTGTGACCATTGAAGTCGCCAACTAAAAGATATGGCGCTGGAAGTTGACTCAGTAATGAGTCAAGATGTTCGGGCTTTAAAGAAAATGAGGGTGGGATATATAGAGAGCAAATTGTAGTTTCTTTATCCAGAGAAACCGATACTGCTACAGCTTGTAGGTCTGTTTTTAATTTGATCTCTCTTTGTGGTAAAAGAAGCCTCCGTGGTGCAGTGGTTACGCTACTCGCCTTGTAAACCAGGGATCGCAGGATCGATCCCGGGCTTCTCCCGACTTTCGGATGAGTCTTTAAACCGAGGTCCCGTCTCCGTATGACCTTAGCTGTTGGTGGGACGTAAAACTAAAACTCACTCACTCACTCTTTGTGGTAAACATGATTTAACAAAAATTGAACTGCCACCAGATGGTTTGTTACCATCAGAATAGATATAGTTGTATGTATTGAAACCCCTGACATCTATGTTGTCATCAGTTTTTAAAAAAGTTTCTTGCAAACAAAACACCGATGGGGTTAGTAGCGAAATAAGTAATAAGAGTTCATTATAATTCGATTTAAGACCTCGACAATTCCATTCTATTATTTTGTGTTTTAAATCCATTTTAAGGAGAGATATTTAAAAGACTAGAAACTATTATGGAGGTGCAATTGGTGATATAGATCTGCTACCACCAGCTCGTGGTGTGGCTGACCTCGATCTGTTATTGCCACTTGGTGATGATGGAGTTTCAGCGAGCTGAAACTCCATATCACTGTCACTCAAAGATCCGAATCTGTTCTGAAATTTTATATTGTCTCTTTCCATTTTACGTTGTCTGTCTGTTTGTCTTTGAGACAACTGATGTTTTTTGATCGGATCTTCCGATCCCTTATTAGTTCGACCTGAGTCGGGTTTCTCTTTTACATTCGGCGCTGGCTTCGGTACGGTCGCTGTCGACCGATCCGAAGCAACCTGGATTGCGCCTTTTGATAAATTGATTGAACTTTGTGGTGCTGGAGTAGGTTTACTCCATGCACCAGATTTTTTCAGTTCAGCTATGTATGATTCAGCAGTCTGTGTTGCGGAGCTGGTACATTTTACACCAGCACCCTTTGTGATGCTGGCGAAACTGGTGGTTGGTGTTATGTATCGCTCTTCGACAATTTTCCGCGCTTCTGGGAATGTTATCCCCCTTTGGTATTTGACGGTGAGTATTTCTTTTTCTTTTTTCCACGCCGGACAGTCTCGGGAGAAAACAGCATGTTTGCCATCACAATTTACGCCATTTGGGTTCATTTTTGCAGTTGAGATGATTATCAACATGCTTTTCTTCACCACAATTAGGACAGAGTTTTTTTCTCTGACATCTGCTTTCGTGATGGCCAAAAGCCTGACAAGAGTAACATCTAAGAGGGTTTGGGATGTATACCTCTACGTCAATGGAAAGATATGCTACTTTGATTTTCTTGGGTAAAATTGGTGTATTAAAAGTCAACACATAAGTTGCTGTTGGTTTTAGTACACCATTTCTACGGACTTTGATGTTACGAACACCAATTACTCCTTGATCCTTCAGGTTATCAATGATCTCTTCGTCTGAACAAGGACACAGTTCTGGACTGCGAATCACTCCTTTAGATGAGTTTAGTGTTGTGAAGAGATATTTTTACTGAAAGATCAAAGAGCTTTTTGGTGGCGAGCAGGCTTACAACTTGCTGTTTTCTCTCGAGTTCCAAGAGAAGGTCACCTGATTTGAGTGATTTGATACTCTTTGGATGTCCGGCTATGGCGACAATACTTTTCTCGATAACAAAGGGAGAAAAGTAGAAGTAAAACAAAGATCAGGAATTGATACAATTAACTTACTCCACCCATAAAAGACACCAAAGGGAAAGAAATACAAACATTAAGCGACCAGACCATAATGGAAACCTAAACAAAGGAAGGCCATAAGGACAGTTACTTTCCCACAAAATGGCCATATGGCCATCCAAAACCAAAATACACAAGTGATACACACAGTAATTAACAAACAACAACATAAATAAATCGCCACAGAAGAGCCGCCTTGGAACGGTCAGTGGAAGTTTTCCACTGGGGGGCTTAAATCGATTTTACGTGGCCACAATCCTCTCCCTTACTTCTGTCGCGATTTAGACAAACAACCTGCTCAGTCCGCACGAAGGCCCCCCAACCCAAAGGCTTGACACAGTTCGTGTATCGTCAAGCGACGTGACGACCAAGAAACGCGGAACATTGTCAAAGTTTGGTTCAGCAGACTGCTGACTTGAGTGTTGACTTGACGGCTGACTTGATTTTTGACTGTGTTCATCCGATTCGGATGAATCCTCGTCTTTTTTACGTTTAGGTGCGTTGCGGTTAGGTGCGTGGTTGCGGTTATGTTTTTTTCCATTACCCATAATAAAAAAAATCCTAGTTTCGTCCCAAGTGCTCTCCGCCCTCTGTTGAGCCCTACAAGGGAACACCATAATGGAGTGGTTATCCAACTCGCAGGTGTTAGAAATACACGTGAGATATACTCGTATAAACAAAATGCCTACACGATTGATCCGTTTAAGGTGCGTTGCGGTTAGGTGCGTGGTTGCGGTTATGTTTTTTTCCATTACCCATAATAAAAAAATCCTAGTCTCGTCCCAAGTGCTCTCCGCCCTCCGTTGAACCCTACAAGGGAACACCATAATGGAGTGGTTATCCAACTCGCAGGTGTTAGAAATACACGTGAGATATACTCGTATAAACAAAATGCCTACACGATTGATCCGTTTAGCCACCGCCTTCTAGAGATAAAAAGACAGAAAAGGGTAAGGTAAATGGGCTTATGGTTGGTATCAGGAAAGATACAAAAAGAGTTGAAGAGAAAGCAAAGCGGTATCTCTAGGGCTCGGCGTGACCAGCCGATTGACCGTGCCGGACCGCACGACCACCCGTCTACACCGAAAAGCCAGGCCAAAGAGGCGTGTTGGGTACCTGAAGCACCGCCACCTCAGGTAACCCTCAACCTCCAGGATCCCTTCTTCCGGCTTACAGGACGCCACCCACGGCAAACGGGTGGTACTTCCTTTAGCTCTTCCCAGTGGGCACAGAGACCACAGCGGCAATGTGCCCAGTGGGAATTGAGCCCCCAGGGCCACGGCAAGGCAGGAAGTCTAATACCTAGGGGATAAAATTAACATAATTCTTGTAATATTTACTGTTTTTCTGACGTGGCAACTTTCCCAATATAGATGAAACGGAATAATGGACAGTGGGCGTATTAAAGGGAAACAATCCAAATACTCAGAGGCGATTCCGGAACTCGCCGAACGGCCAAATCGGCAATCTCCGTAATCACCATTGAGGCAAAGGAAAGGGCTTTGCCAGACGATCGAGAAAAATGAGAAATAATCCACTATTCCTGCGAGATGAAACCTGTGGCTTAGCGGAAACAAAGAAACTCAGGTATTTAATCAAACAAAGCCAGTAATAGGGAAATGTGAACACAATAAAATTGGTTAACAATGTCCGGGAATGAAATTCGCTCGGAACATAATTTCGACAAAGATGCACAGATGAACTTATTCCATTTCACATGCCCATCTTTGCCAATCATACCAAAACACAAGACATGAAAAATGAAAACTTTCACATCCTTCCTCCTAAAAAATAAAAATTTGTGTCACTGGATAGAAACATCTATCGATGACATCAATTTTTAGAATCTGGCAAAAACTGCCAAATTCATCTTTTCAACTTAATAATACACTACATTTCTCATAATTTATACACAAACTATTTGTTGTGTGATAAACAAAAATAAGATGAACACATTCCATATAAAATTAACATATACTTAGTGCCAAAAATGAAAATGGCAAAAACAGCCCAAAAGGACAATATCAAAAATAGATACTGTCTATTAAATTTTGAAAAACATAAAAACTACATGAAAACTACATGTAACAAAAACTGACAAAATATCACAAAATGACTAGACGAACTCAACATCTCTTTGCAGATACCTGAGGACAAGACGCACTCCAGATTATCGCTCCAAGGCAGAGAAAAGACCCAGAGTGAATGAATGGGTAGTCGAACAGGCTCAAAAAGAACCCACCCGACCAGACCACACATACACACGGTTCCCACCTATGCCCAGGAACGGACAACCATAGAGAAACAACACAATACAATTATAAACGTGACTCAATGTCATTCAAAAGTTTCTCCTGAGAAAGCTGGGCGGCACAATAAATGGAATAACTTTTCCTCTTATTGGCTAACTCCTGTCTCTCTTGTTTAACAAGATCAGAATGTGTCAATGCTGGAGGCTGCTTTGACAAAGGAGGGCGAGGAAGCAAAATGTCTGCAGGTGAAATTAAGTCAGGATTTGCAACTTTAAACCTGAAGAATGTGGTCTTCACGTCACCACAAATTTTGAGATGAAGTGTTCTTTTTACACTTAAAGCGCCTGGAACAAGAAGTACAGCCAAACTTGAACAGAAATGCTGCACATAGCTGCCATTTTTAAAAATAACTGGAAATCCGGACACCACGGAACCCTGCATGCCATGCCATTGGGCGGAAACACCTCTCTGCCATAGCTAAACGTTAAGTCCTTCTCCTCAGCTGGGTCGACATGGATTTCTAATACATCTGACATTTTCTGAATACCAATATTCAGTTTAACTTGGATATGAAGATGATTCATCAAAATGAACAGAGTTAGATGTCTACGAATGAATCCGGTGTGAATGTAAACGAGCCCTGAATATAGGTGAATAATTCTCTGATGCAACACACACGAAATTAAATCACTTGTGCTTACAAGAAGAGCATCACATAAACATAAACTGGCATAAAATGTGTTTATGCAATTACAGTGAATATTGTTGCGTGTCCGAGTCTTAGCAGTCGGGGACTCTGTCTGTTTATTTATATAGCTACAAACTTGGTGCCAAGCTGGCTTCAACTTAGCACAAGCTGCTGAAACGGTGCACTAAACCTTTGGTCTAGGCCTCGTGTCGAGGGGGTAAAAAGGGTGACCTTCAGATAGGAAAAGAAGACAAGGAACAACATACGATTTAACAAATTTCTCCTTTTAAATATTGCATGAAACTTAACGAAATGAAAGACGTGTCGACGAATAAACTCATGAGATAAAATGATATGAAAATCAATGCGAAGTCTGTTTTATGTTATCAATAAATAAATGCTCCACTCTCACACTGATCAAACTAGTCAGGCCAAGTTAATGAAAACAAAACATGGGGTAAATGGGGTTTATGACCTTGATTAACTAATAAAATACAATGAGACTGCTTCTAGAGACCTTCCCTATACTGACTATTTTACTGACCCTAAGTATACACTACATTTATGCAAATGGCGGAAAATAACAAGGTCAAAAGCAGAAATTTTCTTCCTTGACACGTTAAATAAAAGACCCCCTCTTCAAAGAAAGGAACAAATAAAATGTTCTTTTTACTTAACAGTTGTTTTTGAAAGAAAATCTAAACAGGAACAAAGGAAAAGAAAATAAATTTACAGCCAAAAATAATGCGTCTGCACTCTACGAAAGCCAAAAACTGAAGTTGTTTTGAAAAAGTGGGAGAGCGCTTTCATAGCCCCGCTTTCCCATATCCCCCACCCGCGGTTATTCTGCTATGGGATCGAACTTCCCACGGCTCTTATGCAGTGGGAAATCCCGATCCGCAGCAAAAGAACGGTGGGACCACGTTATCCCCGGCCAGAATACCGGTGGGAAGTAGCCGGCGAAAGCTACGATGTCCGCCATTTTGGATAGATAGATAAAAATCGTTAGGGTCATTAATTTTAAACGGCCGACAGACAACTTTATCAAATTAAACGTAGATTATTATTATCACCAAAATGACCCTAAATGAATGGGGAAAATGACTGTCACAATTAGAAATTTTTTCCATGTACCGATTGCTTGGAAAATGATGTGGAATACAGCATGACTGGCTTTGACAGTTGCAGTTTTGACGTTTGCACAAACAGTCCCGGCAACCTTTGCTTACACCATCAATACACATCCAATATGGAGGACACAGGTGGCAAATTCAACTTGACGTACATAAATTTATCAAATAAGACCACCAGTAAGGCTAATGATGGCTAGAAACTGAAGGTAAGCTTCCAAAGGATAACCCTTTTATAGAACATATTTAACTTCACTACAGCTGGTGTGGGGGAATGTATGGCGGCGGTAAAACATCTCCCTGCCCTACATCATAGTGTAGATTATATTTTCTTGTCCTTTGGGATCATTGATTCCATTGTGGAATTTTGAAAATATCTGAGTGTCACTGATGAGGCCTATTTGGTCGAAACTAGCTAGTCTGGCCCAGAAAACATGTACACTCCATATTTTTCACTTCTGTGGTGTATTCCTTGCTTCCAAAGGATAACCCTTTTGTAGAACATATTTAACTTCACTACAGCTGGTGTGTGGGAATGTGTGGCGGCGGTAAAACGTCTCCCTGCCCTACATCATCGTGTAGATTATATTTTCTTGTCCTTTGGGATCATTGATTCCATTGTGGAATTTTGAAAATATAGAACATATTCTATATAAAATGCCAAGTGGCTATTCTGTACGTCAAGGAACAAGTCGGTATTGATAGTATACAGCATAAAAATAAACAACGGCTGATTTGTAAATACATGTAAACATTGGCGAAAATTGGGTTGAAAGAGGCCGGGTCACTACATTATCCCCCTCCAGGGTCGTTTAAGTTCCAATTAATGACCCTGAATAAAGGTATCACAATACCCCGGTCTCTGAAACACAATTTTCAGTACACACATAACGACAACAATACAGTATCCTCGTTATGGCACCAAAATTAACATGAACAAAACAATATGTAAGTGCCTTACCATGGAACAGTTAAAATTACTATAGACTGCTACATGTATTTAAATTGTCCTTAGGTAATATTTGCAGAAAGGTGCACTACATGTAAGAGACGTTCATAAATTGTGAAATGTTAATCTGAATAATGGCTATATTTGAACACATATGACTTGACAGAATAATTGCATTCGGTCGGTCCTCCTTACAGACAATATAAAAGCCATAATATTGAGTGAAAGGCAGCTATTGATCAAATGTTAACATTTGAGAAAAAGCCACCCTTCAGACGCATATGATACCTCTTACATGAGAAAACCTGGATTTCGAACAACTAATTATCATGTTTGTTAGTGGAAAAGTGAATAGCATTTTGTCATTGACATGAAATTTATACATTTTCTGAAACTTACATATATGTGAAGGATAGAATTTGTTGGATATGTTACCCTATTGTATAAGATTAACAGATTAAAAAAGAAAATCTGAAACATGTTGTTAATTTATATCCCCAAATCAGCACTTGGTAAATTGCTTGTTTCAGCGGGAACTATGAAGGTCAGTAGCACGAGCTAGAAAACCTTAAAATTAAACTCGACATCTCGAGTCATACACGCGAAATCAGAATTACAAATTGTTACTTAACCTGACCTTACAAGCAATTTACCAAGCAGACTGAGTCTCTCTCATCCAATTGCCATCTATCCTTCCAAAATCCCCAAAACTTGTTATTTCAACTATCTCTGTAACTGCACCCCTTTAAACACTTTTTTTTTTTCAATTAAACATTCACTAAACCCTTCTAACTCTGTATATCCAAGAAAGGGCTCAACCAAATTCAAAGATGGAAGACTCCAGAAACTCAGGGGTGCAAGGGTTAAAAGTTTACCAATTGACGCTTTTATATCACAGTCCCTTTTCACTTTTTACACAGTCCTTCCCCCCCCCCCCCCCCCCCCCAGGTATTAGACTTCCTGCCTTGCCGTGGCCCTGGGGGCTCAATTCCCACTGGGCACATTGCCGCTGTGGTCTCTGTGCCCACTGGGAAGAGCTAAAGGAAGTACCACCCGTTTGCCGTGGGTGGCGTCCTGTAAGCCGGAAGAAGGGATCCTGGAGGTTGAGGGTTACCTGAGGTGGCGGTGCTTCAGGTGCCCAACACGCCTCTTTGGCCTGGCTTTTCGGTGTTGACGGGTGACCGTGCGGTCCGGCACGGTCAATCGGCTGGTCGCGCCGAGCCCTAGAGATACCGCTTTGCTTTCTCTTCAACTCCTTTTGTATCTTTCCTGATACCAACCATATGCCCATTTACCTTACCCTTTTCTGTCTTTTTATCTCTAGAAGGCGGTGGCTAAACGGATCAATCGTGTAGGCATTTTGTTTATACGAGTATATCTCACGTGTATCTCTAACACCTGCGAGTTGGATAACCACTCCATTATGGTGTTCCCTTGTAGGGCTCCACGGAGGGCGGAGAGCACTTGGGACGAAACTAGAATTTTTTCCTTATGCCTCATGGAAAAAAAATAACCGCAACGCATCTAAACACAACGCACCTAAACGTAAAAAACAAGACGATTCATCCGAATCGGATGAACACAGTCAACAAGCCAGTCAGCAGTCAAGTCAACAAACCAGTCAGCAGTCCGCTGAACCAAATTTCGACAATGTTCCGCGCTTCTTGGTTGTCTCGTCGCTTGACGATACACGAAGTGTATCCAGCCTTTCTCCTTTCGTAATTGAGAAATGTATTAACTCCATAGCCGGACACCCTAAGAGTATCAAAAAGCTCAAATCAGGTGACCTTCTCTTGGAAGTCGAGAAAAAACAGCAAGTTGTAAGCTTGCTAAGCACCAATAAACTCTTTGATCTTCAGGTTAAAGTCTCTCTCCACAACACGTTAAATTCGTCTAAGGGAGTGATTCGCAGTCCAGAACTGCGCCCTTGTACAGATGAAGAGATCGTCGATAACTTGAAAGATCGGGGAGTTTTTGGTGTTCGTAACATCAAAGTCCGTAGAAATGGTGTACTAAAACCAACAGCAACTTATGTGTTGACTTTTAATACACCAGTTCTACCCAAGAAAATCAAAGTAGCATATCTTTCCATTAACGTAGAGGTATACATCCCAAACCCTCTTAGATGTTACTCTTGTCAGGCTTTTGGCCATCATGAAAGCAGATGTCAGAGAAAAAAACTCTGTCCTAATTGTGGTGAAGAAAAGCATGTTGATAATCACCTCAACTGCAAAAATGAACCCAAATGCGTAAATTGTGATGGCAAACATGCTGTTTTCTCTCGAGACTGTCCGGCATGGAAAAAAGAAAAAGAAATACTAACCGTCAAATACCAAAGGGGGATAACATTCCCAGAAGCGCGAAAAATTGTCGATGAGCGATATATAACACCAACCACCAGTTTCGCCAGCATCACAAAGGGTACTGGTGTAAAATGTACCAGCTCCGCGACACAGACTGCTGAATCATACATAGCTGAACTGAAAAAATCTGGTGCATGGAGTAAACCCACTCCAGCACCGCAAAGTTCAACCAATTTATCAAATGGCGCAATCCAGATTGCTTCGGATCGGTCGACAGCGACCGTACCGAAGCCAGCGCCGCACGTAAAAGAGAAACTCGACTCAGGTCGAACTAATAAGGGATCGGAAGATCCGATCAAAAAACATCAATTGTCTCAAAAACAGACAGACAGACAACGTAAAATGGAAAGAGACAATATTAGATTTCAGAACAGATTCGGATCTTTGAGTGACAGTGATATGGAGTTCGCTGAAACTCCATCATCACCAAATGGCAATAACAGATCGAGGTCAGCAACACCACGAGCTGGTGGTAGCAGATCTATATCACCAATTGCAGCTCCAATATAGTTTCTAGTCTTAATCTCTTCATAAAATGGATTTAAAACACAAAATAATACAATGGAATTGTCGAGGTCTTAAACCAAATTATAATGAACTCTTATTACTTATTTCGTTATTAAACCCATCGGTTTTTTGTTTACAAGAAACTTTTTTAAAAACTGATGACAACATTGATGTCAGGGGTTTCAATACATACAACTATATCTATTCTGATGGTAGCAAACCATCTGGTGGCAGTTCAATTCTTGTTAAATCATGTTTACCACAAAGAGAGATCAAATTAAAAACAGACCTACAAGCTGTAGCAGTATCGGTTTCTCTGGATAAAGAAACTACAATTTGCTCTTTATATATTCCACCCTCATTTTCGTTAAAGCCCGAACATCTTGACTCATTGCTGAGTCAACTTCCATCGCCATATCTTTTAGTTGGCGACTTCAATGGTCACAATATTCTATGGGGCTGTAAAGATATCAATAACAGAGGAGCACTTGTTGAAGATTTTATTGCAAAGAGCGATCTTTGCTTGATGAATGATAAATCTTATACTTACCTTCACCCAGCGACAGGTCATTTGTCTTCTTTGGATCTCTCTTTGTGTCACCCATCTCTCTTCTTGGACTATGACTGGTCTGTTCATGATGATCAGTGCGGAAGTGATCACTTCCCTGTTATAATTGAGAGTGTAAACGAACCAGATGAGGACTGTAACCAGAAATGGAAAATGAATAAAGCCGACTGGGAATTATTCCATAATTTATGTGAAGAAGAGTTATCAATCGATCATTTTAATGAATCATCCGACATTGTTTCTGATTTCACAGATACACTTATTAACATATCAGAACAATGCATTCCAAAGACCTCCACAAATACTAAGAAAAGCAAGCCTTGGTTTAATAATGACTGTACAGAAGCTATTAAAAAGCGTAAACAGGCTCTGAATAAGTTCTGCAAAAATCCCACTTCAGAAAAGCTCAACGACGTAAAAGTTTTTAGAGCTAAAGCTCGGCGAACAATCCGAGCTTCCAAACGAAAGTCATGGAGAGAATATGTCTCCAAATTGAACTATAAAACCCCCATTAAAAAGGTTTGGGATATGGTACGAAAAATTTCAGGAAAAACAAAGTCTTCTAGTTTTACACATTTAAATACTGAATTTGACACAATAGCTTCAACAAAAAAAGATATTTCAGATACTCTTGGGCACACATTCTTGAGAAATTCATCATCGCGTAATTATTCTGACACTTTTAGAAATTTCAAAAAGGACCAAGAGAAAAGAAATCTAAACTTTAAATCACTTAATCACGAAGAATACAACAAACCTTTTAACTTATCCGAACTCGTTGAAGCCATTGAAAAATCACATGATACGGCAACCGGCCCCGATGAAATTCATTATCAGATGCTTAAGCATCTGCCAAAACGTTCTCTTACAACACTTTTAGATATCTTTAATAATATTTGGGAAACGGGGGTCTGTCCTGAGAGCTGGCGTGTAGCTACAGTTGTACCAATTCCGAAACCAGGGAAAGATCATGCAGAACCTACAAATTATCGTCCGATAGCTTTGACAAGTTGTTTGTGTAAAACATTGGAGAGAATGATAAACAAGAGATTAGTCTGGTACTTAGAGTCCAACAACCTCATTTCAGAATATCAATCGGGCTTTCGTTCGGAACGTAGTACCAATGACAATTTAATAAGACTAGAAACATTTATACGAGATGCTTTTATTAACAAAGAACACGTAGTAGCTGTCTTTTTCGACTTGGAGAAAGCATATGATATATCATGGCGATATGGAATATTGAAAGATCTACATAACATTGGCTTAAGAGGAAAACTTCCCAGTTTTATTGAAAGCTTTTTAGGGGAGCGCATGTTTCAGGTGCGTGTGGGGTCTACCGTGTCAGATTTCTATGATCAAGAACAGGGTGTCCCACAGGGTAGTATTCTTTCAACTACGCTATTTAACATCAAAATAAACAATATTGTACAATGTTTGGACGACAAAACTGATTGTTCATTGTATGTTGATGATTTTTGTATATGTTACCGTTCAAAAAATATGAAAACAATTGAACGAAAGTTACAACAAAATTTAAAAAGAATAGAAGAATGGACTGATAAAAATGGTTTCAAGTTCTCCAAGTCGAAAACGCAGTGTGTTCATTTTTGTAAACTACGGAAGAAACACGAACATCTTTCCCTGTTTTTATACGGATCACAAATTCCTGTTGTTGAAGAAGCCAAATTTCTTGGGGTCATATTTGATCAAAAGTTATCTTTTATTCCCCATATTAAATATCTTAAAGCGAAATGCTTAAAAGCTTTGAATCTTTTGAAAGTTTTAGCTCATACAAGTTGGGGAGCAGATCGGTATACTTTATTACATCTTTACCGGTCTTTAATAAGATCTAAATTAGATTATGGGTCTGTTGTTTATGGTTCTGCCAGAAAGTCCTATTTAAAATCCTTGGATACTATCCATCACCAAGGCCTTCGTCTGGCCATGGGAGCCTTCCGTACTTCTCCCGTATTAAGCCTTTATGTAGAAGCAGGTGAACCATCTTTAACCTCGCGCAGAGAGAAACTTTCTCTTCAGTATGCTATTAGACTTGCTGCAAATCCATCTAACCCGGCATCCAAAATTTCATTTCGACCTCAATTTGTAGATAGGTATGAAACTAAACCCACAGCAATTAAACCTTTTGGATTACGTATTTTACCACTGCTGGAAAATTCAGGTATCGACCTTAAAAATATTCAAAAACATGAAACCGCCGAAGTTCCATCTTGGTGTATTAAACAACCTTCTATTCTGTTCGACTTACATGATGGCAAAAAATCCGAATCAAATCCGATACTTCTCAAACAAAACTTTCAGGTACTGCAATCACGTTACGATGATTACCAGCAAGTCTATACTGATGGTTCCAAAGAAGGAGATAAAGTTGGTTGTGCGTATGTTTCTAAAGATACGCACAAAACCATGCGCCTTCCAGATGGTTCATCTATTTTTACAGCTGAAGCCAAAGCAATAGACCTAGCTTTAGATTTTATCAGTTCTTCAACAATTCAAAAAGCAGTTATATTTTCTGATTCACTTTCTGTGCTTAAGGCTTTAGACCATTCATCATCTAAAAATCCTCAAATTCAAAAATTGATCGAAAAACATCATGAAATTTCTAAAACACACCAAATCTTGTTTTGTTGGCTTCCGAGCCATATTGGCATTGTCGGCAATGAATATGCTGACAAGAAAGCAAAGGAATCGCTCAATCTTGATCCATCTGTTTTTAAAATTCCTTTTAATAATTTTAAACCATTTATCAATAGATACATCTTGTCGGAATGGCAAGGCGAATGGGACCGTGTAATAAATAACAAACTCCATGCCATTAAACCTGTCGTTAGTACAAAATGCTCCTCTCCACAGTTTTGCAGAAAAGAGGACGTAATATTAACACGACTGCGCATCGGCCATACTAGAGTTACTCATTCTTATATTTTTAATGGTGATGATCAGCCTTCTTGTGTAGGTTGTGATCAGCCATTCACTGTGAAACATATCTTAATTGACTGTGTTGACTTTTCACCCTCACGTATTTTATATTTCAAAGCTGACACTTTGCAACAACTGTTTCGAGATGTACCTGTTGATAACATTATTTTATTCTTAAAAGAAATTGGTCTTTTTCATAAGATTTAACTGTTTCAGATTTTTATACATCATCATTATGACTTTTTACTTTTAATATCATCATAATTATTCATGCCGTTTAACCATTTACCGTTTGACGCTTATGACCCACAAAGAGGGTTGACGCGTCGTTAAACACGAAATCATCATCATCAACACAGTCCTTTCCTTGATTTATTTATTGATTTAAAGGTGTTTCTATAATATGTATGAACAGTCCTTTTCTACACTTTATTCACTGTACCCTTTCAACTCTGTAGACCAGTATAGATATATATGCAAACAGTGCTGATCCGGATGAAACTGCTCATAATGAGCCATCTCATCAGCATAAATACTGTAAGTCATCCTGTATATGAATCCGATTAAACCCCTCTTATTTAAAATAAAGGATTTAACAAATTCAAAGATGGAAGAGACTGCTTCAAAACCTCAGGGGTGAAAGGGTTTGTAGTACACTATATATATTATTATAACAGTCCGTTTCACCTTAGACACAGTCCTTTCCAAAATTCATTTCATTAACTTAAAAGTTCATTGTTTCATTAATGTGTATCGAACAGTATTTACTCCACTTTATGCACAGTTAGTTAACCAGTCCTTTATTTTGAAACACAGTCCTTCTAATAAGTACGCGTGTTCACTTTTATTTCGAAGTGTCATCATTTGAAAAAAAAACCTTTCTTTTGTCACCGAGTTTTCTTATTGTATTTACAATTACTTTTATGTAACTATCTAACACAGTGCTGGCTGAAGTTGGGTGCATTCTAGTTCCGTTTACTTAAATCTTTCATACTGTTTTCCGTGTAAGATTTTCCGAGAACGGACTTAATAGTTTTCGAATTTTCTTTCCCGAATTTTCTTTCCCCTATTTATCTCCCTTTGCCTCCTCTTTCTGCTCTATCGCCTTCGTAAGTGATCTCCTGATCTCATCCCTTTCTTTCTTCTCTGTCTCTCCCTCAAGTGATCTCCTGATCTCATCCCTTTCTTCTCTGTCTCTCCCTCTCAAGTCTTCTCTCCTCTCTTCTCCTTTCCTCCTTAGCGCTTTCCTCTACCGCGTTCTTTAGACGGTGTAAGGCGTCCGCTACCTCGAATTTTCTTTCCCGAATTTTCTTTCCCCTATTTATCTCCCTTTGCCTCCTCTTTCTGCTCTATCGCCTTCGTAAGTGATCTCCTGATCTCATCCCTTTCTTTCTTCTCTGTCTCTCCCTCAAGTGATCTCCTGATCTCATCCCTTTCTTCTCTGTCTCTCCCTCTCAAGTCTTCTCTCCTCTCTTCTCCTTTCCTCCTTAGCGCTTTCCTCTACCGCGTTCTTTAGACGGTGTAAGGCGTCCGCTACCTTGCCTAGTGAACAATTGGTTCCTGCCATCTGTCCTGTTAGGTCTTGCACGGCCGACACCAACCCATTAATTGCCACCAGACTAACCTGCGACATACCATCCTCTTCATGCACCAAGACGTCTCCTCTTATTCTCCTGGCCCTTTTCTGCGCTATCCGACCTGTCTTTCTGTTTTCTCCCCACTTCCACACTACTGGCACTTGCGACAGACATGTCCTCCTTGGGCAGCAGTTGAGGCAACATATCCTCCACTACGGAGCCACTTGCCTGTTCACAGGTCTGGTCCGGGTCCTCAGCTTGGGCTGGCGCGGGTGGTACGTCTGTTTTCTGCCCCTCAAATTGGACCTGCGGGAGCGGCTGTTCAGGCAAACATGGGCTCATGCTCTCTGTAACTAGGTGTTGGTTAGACAAAACCGGCATACTTAATACGGATTGGCTGTCAATCACTGCCTGGGTAGGGGCCAATACCGGTGGTGAAGACGGATCGTAAGGTCCGTGGCCCTGATTCAGATCTCGGGCGGTGGGCGTTGACAGGGGACGAAACAGGCTGGTTGTACTATTCGTCTGCTGTGCTGTCACTACTGGTCGGGACGCACGTTGGGTGAGCACCAAGGGCCTGAATGTCGGCACTTGGGTCTGTCCATAAGCTTGGGCACTGTGGTTGCTCCTGGCTGGTGGGCACCTAGACCTGGGGTTGTGGTGATATATCCAGCCTGTAGAGTTTCCAGGGTTATGTCGCCATCCAGGGTTCCATTTACCAACTATACAAGGATGTATCCACAGAGGAAGCCCTTCCAGTCTGTGCAGACCTCTCCAGGAAGAACTTGAAACTTTCTTCTAGTGAAAGCTTGCGGTAGTCCAGTTCCGTGATATGGTATGGATGCTGGCTGCTACCCAAATATGGCCCATTATCCATGATGTTTCTCCCGGCCACCATCGACAATGCCTGGCATAATGAGTCACATGCCGGATCAGCTGCTCCTGCCTGAGACATTTGAACTTGCACAGCTGACAGAAAAATGGTATTCTCTCTGGCGTTATGTGAGTCCTAAGGATGTGATCCTCCAGTTTCCCAATCTCATCGACCCATTTCTCTCCTTTCTGGAAGTGACTAGCCACACATCGGTGCATCGCCTTCTCTTTCTGACATGGAGTGTACATGGATAGGTCCATTTTTGCCTGAAAGTAGAAAATCATGAGCCCCCTGTTAGCTCCCCGCAAAACATCCTGGGTCCTGACTGGTTTTCCAATGATCACCGCTCTCACGCTCCACATCCACTTTCTCCACCTACGTTTTGGCTTTTAATCGCCACCCACCACATAGTGCTATAATGATTCACTTAGAGTTTTCTCAAGACAACAACAGCAAAACTATGAGGATTCTCTTTGCGTCTCAAATCGCAACCAATAAACCTTGTGAGTGGGGGACATATTATCCAACACACCTACTGGTCTTCTTTTTTTCTCCCGCTTCTGTTCAAAGTCTCTCTAGAAACTACCGAACTGTACGTCCTTCTCCCCATAGTATAAGACTTCCTGCCTTGCCGTGGCCCTGGGGGCTCAAGTCCCACTGGGCACAATGCCGCTGTGGTCTCTTTGCCCACTGGGAAGAGCTAAAGGAAGTACCACCCGTTTGCCGTGGGTGGCGTCCTGTAAGCCGGAAGAAGGGATCCTGGAGGTTGAGGTTTACCCGAGGTGGCGGTGCTTCAGGTGCCCAACACACCTTTTTGGCGTGTCTTTTCGGTGCAGACGGGTGGCCGTGCGGTCCGGTCACGCCGAGCCCTAGAGATGCCGCTTTGCTTTCTCTTCAACTCTTTTTTGTTTCTTTCCTGATACCAACCATATGCCCATTTACCTTACCCTTTTCTGTCTTTTTATCTCTAGAAGGCGGTGGCTAAACGGATCAGTCGTGTAGGCATTTTGTTTATACGAGTACATCTCACGTGTATCTCTAACACCTGCGAGTTGGATGACCACTCCATTATGGTGTTCCCTTGTAGGGCTCCACGGAGGGCGGAGAGCACTTGGGACAAAACTCGGATTTTTTCCTTATGGCAAATGGAAAAAAAACATAACCGCAACCACGCACCTAACTGCAACGCACCTAAACGTAAAAAAGACGAGGATTCATCCGAATCGGATGAACACAGTCAAAAATTCAGTCAGCAGTCAAGTCAACAATCGAGTAAGCAGTCTGCTGAACCAAATTTTGACAATGTTCCGCGTTTCTTGGTCGTCACGTCGCTTGACGATACACGAACTGTATCAAGCCTTTCTCCCTTTGTTATCGAGACAAGTGTAGTTGCCATAGCCGGATACCCAAAGAGTATTAAATCACTCAAATCAGGTGATCTTCTCTTCGAGCTCGAGAGAAAACAGCAAGTTGTAAGCCTGCTCGACACCAAAAAGCTCTTTGATCTTTCAGTAAAAATATATCTTTACAACACTAGACTCATCTAAGGGAGTGATTCGCAGTCCAGAACTGCGTCCTTGTTCAGACGAAGAGATTATTGATAACCTGAAGGATCACGGTGTAATTGGTGTTCGTTACATCAACGTCCGTAGAAATGGCGTACTAAAACCAACAGCTACTTATGTGTTGACTTTTAATACACCAATTCTACCAAAGAATATCAAAGTAGCATATCTTTCCATTAACGTAGAGGTATACATCCCAAACCCTCTTAGATGTTACTCTTGTCAGGCTTTTGGCCATCACGAAAGCAGATGTCAGAAAAAAAAGTCTGTCCTAATTGTGGTGAAGAAAAGCATGTTGATAATCACCTCAACTGCAAAAATGAACCCAAATGCGTAAATTGTGATGGCAAAAATGCTGTTTTCTCCCGAGACTGTCTGCGTGGAAAAAAGAAAAAGAAATACTCACCATCAAATACCAAAGGGGGATAACATTCCCGAAGCGGAAATTGTCGAAGAGCGATACATAACACCAACCACCAGTTTCGCCAGCATCACAAAGGGTGCTGGTGTAAAATGTACCAGCTCCGCAACACAGACTGCTGAATCATACATAGCTGAACTGAAAAAATCTGGTGCATGGAGTTAACCCATTCCAGCACCACAAAGTTCAACCAATTTATCAAATGGCGCAATCCAGGTTGCTCCGGATCGGTCGACAGCGACCGTACCGAAGCCAGCGCCGAATGTAAATGAGAAACCCGACTCAGGTCGAACTAATAAGGGATCGGAAGATCCGATCAAAAAACATCAATTGCCTCAAAGACAAATAGACAGACAACGTAAAATGGAAAGAGACAATATAAAATTTCAGAACAGATTCGGATCTTTGAGTGACAGTGATATGGAGTTCACTGAAACTCCATCATGACCAAGTGGCAATAACAGATCGAGGTCAGCAACACCACGAGGTGGTGGTAGCAGATCTATATCACCAATTGCAGCACCAAAATAGTTTCTAGTCTTAATCTCTTCATAAAATGGATTTAAAACACAAAATAATACAATGGAATTGTCGAGGTCTTAAATCAAATTATAATGAACTCTTATTACTTATTTCATTATTAAACCCATCGGTTTTTTGTTTGCAAGAAACTTTTTTAATAACTGATGACAACATTCATGTCAGGGGTTTCAATACATACAACTATATCTATTCTGATGGTAACAAACCATCTGGTGGCAGTTCAATTTTTGTTAAATCATGTTCGCCACAAAGAGAGATCGAATTAAAACAGACCTACAAGCTGTAGCAGTATCGGTTTCTCTGGATAAAGAAACTACAATTTGTTCTCTATATATCCCACCCTCATTGTCTTTAAAGCCCGAACATCTTGACTCATTGCTGAGTCAACTTCCATCGCCATATCTTTTAGTTGGCAACTTCAATGGTCACAATATTCAATGGGGCTGTAAAGATATCAATAGCAGAGGAGCACTTGTTGAAGATTTTATTGCAAAGAGCGATCTTTGCTTGATGAATGATAAATCTTATACTTATCTTCACCCTGCGACAGGTCATTTGTCTTCTTTAGATCTCTCTTTGTGTCACCCATCTCTGTGCTTGGACTATGACTGGTCTGTTCATGATGATCAGTGCGGAAGTGATCACTTCCCTGTTATAATTGAGAGCGTAAACGAACCAGATGAGGACTGTAACCAGAAATGGTACAATGAATAAAGCCGACTGGGAATTATTCCATAATTTATGTGAAGAAGAGTTATAAGTTGATCACTTTAATGAATCATCCGACATTGTTTCTGATTTCACAGATACACTTATTAATGTATCAGAACAATGCATTCCAAAGACCTCCACAAATACTAAGAAAAGCAAGCTTTGGTTTAATAATGACTGTAAAGAAGCTATTCAAAAGCGTAAACAGGCTCTAAATAAGTTATGCAAATGTCCTACTTTAGAAAAGCTTAACGACGTAAAAGTTTTTAGAGCTAAAGCTCGGCGAACAATCCGAACTTCCAAACGAAAGTCATGGAAAGTATAAGTCTCCAAATTGAACTACAAAAACCCCATTAAAAAGGTTTGATATATGGTACCAAAACTTTCAGGAACAACAAAGTCCTCTAGTTTTACACATTTAAATACTGAATTTGACACAATAGTTTCAACAAAAAAGATATTTCAGATACTCCTGGTAGCATATTCTTGAGCAATTCATCATCGCGTAATTATTCTGACACTTTTAGAAATTTCAAAAAGGACCAAGAGAAAAGAAATCTAAACTTTAAGTCCCTGAATCACGAAGAATACAACAAACCTTTTAACTTATCCGAACTCGTTGAAGCCATTGAAAAAATCACATGATACGGCAACCGGCCCCGACGAAATTCATTATCAGATGCTTAAGCATCTGCCAAAAAGTTCTCTTTCAACACTTTTTTTTGTTATGGTTTTACGGCCCTTTCAAGATTATTTCACTCATATCGAGCCGATCGTTAATCAGAGGTGGGCGAAAACCGGACTACCCGGAGAAAAACCACATGACCTTCCGTTGCAGAACTTGGCGTCTCACATATGACCCGAGCGCGGCTCGAACCAAGGCGGAGGTGGGGAGGTTGGTGGTTTATAAAATATTTTCAAGTCAATAATCATATCGTTTCCGATCAATTTCTATAACACGTCTAAAGTGTGTGAACTCGGCAGCTGAACTGAAGTAAAATTCCAATAATACCATGGCAACAGCCACCTGCGAGAGGTTCGATACAGGATATCGGAAAATACTTAATCAAAGCGTGTAATAGTCATCGCAAAATACTGCTATGGTGCATAGCGGAAATTTATGCCATTCCCATTCAGGCATACAAGAAAGGAAACACTGCGCCTTATGGTCAATTAGAACAGCTGGTTCATATGGTTTAAAACAAATAAAAACAGCAAATGTGGTGAAAGAGTCTAATCAAGACTAAAATAAACATGGAGACAAAAATAGACATTATAAGGTTAATATGTAATGTTATGATGAACGACTCTTATCAAGACTGAAATTAGCAAATAGAGTAATCCATCAATCAAACGATACCACATACTAAAATACTTTTTCCGTTCTGCACAATATGTGGGGCACATAGGCCATAAAAGTGGCAGAATGATTTTTTTTCATGCTGCAAGTTTGCCCCACAAACGAGAAAGGAGACCAAATGTTATACAAATTACAAGAAATATACAAATTGAACATCATTCTCTACTCATATCATCAGCAGAACGCGCATAACTGGCTACGAGAATGTAACGTAAACAACTCTGATAAGGACACATATATGGCGACTGGGAGATACGGCAAAGCAATATCCCCACAGTCAACCCATAATCATGTCGATTAGGACGACAGAACGCTTGCACATTGCAAAAACACGTCGTTATATGAGTGATACGGCAACGCAATATCCCTCAGAGAGCCGACCTGCTACAATTGATCAACATGTAACAACCAGATCAATTGTGTAACATCATATTGTCAAGCAGTGTAAATATTAATACGGAACGTATTTACAAAATAACTACAACAGCATACACATGAAATTATAATTACTAGCATGCACGAAATTCTCTGCATTCCAAAATGACCCACGTGGTGCACGCATGCAAATAATACAGGGGAAACACATCCGAGCATAAGGAGTTAAAGTCAATCAAACCTGATTACTGATAAAGGAACCGTCTCAACGAGTCAGTAAATCACATGAAAGATCAACTCATTATGTACCAGAGATACGAATATATTTGCGAAATGCATTTGATGACCAGCGGCCAAGTGCCCGTATCCGCGCATCTGAAAAGTTACTCTCAGCAGCAAACGCTGCTGCTCCAATGCGGAAACTATGCCCCTTGTATCTTGAACTATCTAAGCGACAGAAAGACAAACTGCGATGCAAATGGCGGTCAAATATGAATCGGTTGACAGGGCTTTTGTTTTCAAGACAAAATAAAGGACCAACAAAGGTACCTCGAAGATCTATGTAGCACTGCCGATGTCGACGTTGGGCCATGTCCAAATGATATGGTATATGGAGAAGAGGTTAAATTGTGTTTATAATAACGAAATGTAACAGACACTAAATGTGGTTTCCTATTCAGATATGAAATATCAATATCCGATATTTCCAAGACCCTTGATTTTGAATTTGTAACAGTGATTTCCCCAATACGGGCAAAAGCATTAAATGCTAAAAGGTACATTGCTTGAAAAAGGACCCTGTCATAGTCAGAAGTGGTGATCCAACGGAGACTGGCTATTAATCGATCTAAAATTGGAACCGTCAATGGGAGCCTTACATCTATCTTACTGTTTAAACGATAGGCCCCGGCAACAAGTTTGGAAACCAAGAAAGCCGAAGTTGGATCTAAATGGCCTTGCATTTTGTGAACAAAGCTTAACGCGGATAAATAGGTGGAAAGCGTTTTAGGAGCATACTTTTCATGCTGGAGATATGCCACAAAAAGACAAACTTGGGAAATACTTAACGGTACGGAGAGTGAATGGCCGAAAAAATCTACAGAAAATTTGTCATAGGTAGCCCAGGCACGTCTGTACGTTTCCAATGTAGATGGAGCTAACGCTGAGGTCAGTAATGAGTTTAGGCTGGGAAGAAGTTCTGTGGCAACATATTGCTGGGTATCCTGGTCGGTAGCATCTTGCTGTGGGGGCTCAGTCGGCGAAATTCCGCAACCTGAAGACGAGAAAGGGAATCTGCTAAAACATTCCTACAGCCACTGATATGGTCGGACTGAAACATTACGTTATGATGTAAACAAGCAAGCACCAAACATCTCACAAGTTTCATAATGTTCTTATCCTTAGATGTTAGTCGGTTAAGAATGTGAACTAACGCCTGATTGTCTGTGTAAAATCGCACACAGTGATTCCTCCAAAGATGCCCCCAAACGTTTATAGCTACAACTACGGGATATAGTTCCAAAAGTGTGATATTGAGATTGCGACACTGCTTAGGAAAGGCCCCATAAAACCAATAAGAACTGTATACTGCCCCGTAACCAAGCGAAGCTGCAGCATCTGTATATAATGATAAGACACTGCTAGAAAGAAAGCGGTCATTTAAAAACATAGATTTACCATTGCAACTACTAATAAATGATTTCCAAATTGTCAAATCAGACTTCATCTCAGCAGAAATCCTTAGAAAATGATAAGGCTGCTTAATTCCCATTATCGAAGAGATCAGTCTCCTGAGAAATGCCCTACCTGGAAGAACTACAGAACACGTGAAGTTCAGAAAGCCAATAAGAGACTCCATTTCCCTCTTTTTGCATGAATTTCTGCCCATAAAATTTTGGATAATGGAATGGCATTTTTGAATTTTTTCGAATGGCAAACGAGCTTCCATGGAATCCGAATCTAGAGTTATACCCACAAAGTCCATTACTGTACTAGGTTGAAAAGTTTTCTCAATGGCAATAGGAATTCCTGCAAAAGTCAAGAAACTTGTCCAAAGATTGCTGGCATAAATCACGTGATTTTTCTATGAAGAGAAAGTCATCAAGGATATGAACAACCCCATTACATCCAAGTTTCTGAACCGCTATCCTTTCCAATGCAGAACTAAATGCCTCAAAAATAGCACAGCTTGAAGCACAGCCCATGGGAACACAACGGTCATGGTAAAATTGCCCTTTCCAGGAGAAACCTAGAAGCATATAATCACTTTGATGGACCGGCAAAATTCTAAATGCCGATTTTATATCAGTCTTCGCCAAATACCCCCAGGTATTAGACTTCCTGCCTTGCCGTGGCCCTGGGGGCTCAATTCCCACTGGGCACATTGCCGCAGTGGTCTCTGTGCCCACTGGGAAGAGCTAAAGGAAGTACCACCCGTTTGCCGTGGGTGGCGTCCTGTAAGCCGGAAGAAGGGATCCTGGAGGTTGAGGGTTACCTGAGGTGGCGGTGCTTCAGGTGCCCAACACGCCTCTTTGGCCTGGCTTTTCGGTGTAGACGGGTGGCCGTGCGGTCCGGCACGGTCAATCGGCTGGTCACGCCGAGCCCTAGAGATACCGCTTTGCTTTCTCTTCAACTCTTTTTGTATCTTTCCTGATACCAACCATATGCCCATTTACCTTACCATTTTCTGTCTTTTTATCTCTAGAAGGCAATGGCTTAACGGATCAATCGTGTAGGCATTTTGTTTATACGAGTATATCTCACGTGTATCTCTAACATCTGCGAGTTGGATAACCACTCCATTATGGTGTTCCCTTGTAGGGCTCCACGGAGGGCGGAGAGCACTTGGGACGAAACTAGGATTTTTTTCTTATGGCTCCTAAAAACAAACATAACCGCAACCACGCACCTAACCGCAACGCACCTAAACGTAAAAAAGACGAGGATTCATCCGAATCGGATGAACGCAGTCAAAAATCCAGTCAGCAGTCAAGTCAACAATCGAGTCAGCAGTCTGCTGAACCAAACTTTGACAATGTTCCGCGTTTCTTGGTCGTCACGTCGCTTGACGATACACGAACTGTGTCAAGCCTTTCCCCCTTTGTGATCGAGAAAAGTATTCTCTCCATTGCCGGACATCCTAAGAGTATAAAACAACTCAAATCGGGTGATCTTCTCTTGGAAGTCGAGAGAAAACAGCAAGTGGTAAGCCTACTCTTGTCAGGCTTTTGGCCATCACGAAAGCAGATGTCAGAGGAAAAAACTCTGTCCAAATTGTGGTGAAGAAAAGCATGTTGATAATCACCTCAACTGCAAAAATGAACCCAAATGCGTAAATTGTGATGGCAAACATGCTGTTTTCTCCCGAGAC
Organism: Lucinisca nassula; assembly: GCA_963580285.1. NCBI lineage: Eukaryota > Metazoa > Mollusca > Bivalvia > Lucinida > Lucinidae > Lucinisca > Lucinisca nassula. Next base: position 94,685,409 of record OY757020.1, on the reverse strand, counting down.
TGTCCGGCGTGGAAAACAGAAAAAGAAATACTCACCGTCAAATACCAAAGGGGGATAACATTCCCAGAAGCGCGGAAAATTGTTGAAGAGCGATACATAACACAAACCACCAGTTTCGCCAGCATCACAAAGGGTGCTGGTGTCAAATGTACAAGCTCCGCAACACAGACTGCTGAATCATACATAGCTGAACTGAAAAAATCGGGTGCATGGAGTAAACCCACTCCAGCACCACAAAGTGCAATCAATTTATCAAAAGGCGCAATCCAGGTTGCTTCGGATCGGTCGACAGCGACCGTACCGAAGCCAGCGCCGAATGTAAAAGAGAAACCCGACTCAAGTCGAACTAATAAGGGATCGGAAGATCCGATCAAAAAACATCAATTGTCTCAAAGACAAACAGACAGACAACGTAAAATGGAAAGAGACAATATAAGATTTCAGAACAGATTCGGATCTTTGAGTGACAGTGATATGGAGTTGACTGAAACTCCATCATCACCAAGTGGCAATAACAGATCGAGGTCAGCCACACCACGAGCTGGTGGTAGCAGATCTATATCACCAATTGCACCTCCATAATAGTTTCTAGTCTTTTTAATATCTCTCCTTAAAATGGATTTAAAACACAAAATAATACAATGGAATTGTCGAGGTCTTAAATCGAATTATAATGAACTCTTATTACTTATTTCGCTACTAACCCCATCGGTGTTTTGTTTGCAAGAAACTTTTTTAAAAATTAATGACAACATAGATGTCAGGGGTTTCAATACATACAACTATATCTATTCTGATGGTAACAAACCATCTGGTGGCAGTTCAATTTTTGTTAAATCATGTTTACCACAAAGAGAGATCAAATTAAAAACAGACCTAATTATTTGTCTAAATCGCGGCGGAAGTAAGGGCGAGGATTGTGGCCACGTAAAATCGATTTAAGCCCCCCAGTGGAAATCTTCCACTGACCGTTCCAAGGCGGCTCTTCTGTGGCGATTTATTTATGTTGTTGTTTGTTACTTACTATGTGTATCACTTGTGTCTTTTGGTTTTGGATGGCCATATGGCCATTTTGTGGGAAAGTAACTGTCCTTATGGCGTTCCTTTGTTTAGGTTTCCATTATGGTCTGGTCGCTTAATGTTTGTATTTCTTTCCCTTTGGTGTCTTTTATGGGTGGAGTAAGTTAATTGTATCAATTCCTGATCTTTGTTTTACTTCTACTCTACAAGCTGTAGCAGTATCGGTTTCTCTGGATAAAGAAACTACAATTTGCTCTCTATATATCCCACCCTCATTTTCTTTAAAGCCCGAACATCTTGACTCATTGCTGAGTCAACTTCCATCGCCATATCTTTTAGTTGGCGACTTCAATGGTCACAATATTCTATGCGGCTGTAAAGATATCAATAACAGAGGAGCACTTGTTGAAGATTTAATTGCAAAGAACGATCTTTGCTTGATGAATGATAAATCTTATACTTACCTTCACCCTGCGACAGGTCATTTATCTTCTTTAGATCTCTCTTTGTGTCACCCATCTCCCTTCTTAGACTATGACTGGTCTGTTCATGACGATCAGTGCGGAAGTGATCACTTCCCTGTTATAATTGAGAGCGTAAACGAACCAGATGAGGACTGTAACCAGAAGTGGAAAATGAATAAAGCCGACTGGGAATTATTCCATAATTTATGTGAAGAAGAGTTATCAATTGATCATTTTAATGAATCTTCCGACATTGTTTCTGATTTCACAGATACACTTATTAACATATCAGAACAATGCATTCCAAAGACCTCCACAAATACTAAGAAAAGCAAGCCTTGGTTTAAAAATGACTGTAAAGAAGCTATTAAAAAGCGTAAACAGGCTCTAAATAAGTTCTGCAAAAATCCCACTTCAGAAAAGCTCAACGACGTAAAAGTTTTTAGAGCTAAAGCTCGGCGAACAATCCGAGCTTCCAAACGAACGTCATGGAGAGAATATGTCTCCAAATTGAACTATAAAACCCCCATTAAAAAGGTTTGGGATATGGTACGAAATATTTCAGGAAAAACAAAGTCTTCTAGTTTTACACATTTAAATACTGAATTTGACACAATAGCTTCAACAAAAAAAGATATTTCAGATACTCTTGGGCACACATTCTTGAGAAATTCATCATCGCGTAATTATTCTGACACTTTTAGAAATTTCAAAAAGGACCAAGAGAAAAGAAATCTAAACTTTAAATCCCTTAATCACGAAGAATACAACAAACCTTTTAACTTATCCGAACTAGTTGAAGCCATTAAAAAATCACATGATACGGCAACCGGCCCCGATGAAATTCATTATCAGATGCTTAAGCATCTGCCAAAAAGTTCTCTTACAACACTTTTAGATATCTTTAATAATATTTGGGAAACGGGGGTCTGTCCTGAGCGCTGGCGTGTAGCTACAGTTGTACCAATTCCGAAACCAGGGAAAGATCATGCAGAACCTACAAATTATCGTCCGATAGCTTTGACAAGTTGTTTCTGTAAAACATTGGAGAGAATGATAAACAAGAGATTAGTCTGGTACTTAGAGTCCAACAACCTCATTTCAGAATATCAATCGGGTTTTCGTTCGGAACGCAGTACCAATGACAATTTAATAAGACTAGAAACATTTATACGAGATGCTTTTATTAACAAGAACACGTAGTAGCTGTCTTTTTCGACTTGGAGAAAGCATATGATACAACATGGCGTTATGGTATATTGAAAGATCTCCATAACATTGGCTTAAGAGGAAAACTTCCCAGTTTTATTGAAAGCTTTTTAGGGGAGCGCATGTTTCAGGTGCGAGTGGGGTCTACCCTGTCAGATTTCTATGATCAAGAACAGGGTGTCCCACAGGGTAGTATTCTTTCAACTACGCTATTTAACATCAAAATAAACAATATTGTACAATGTTTGGACGACAAAACTGATTGTTCCTTGTATGTTGACGATTTCTGTATAAGTTACCGTTCAAAAAATATGAAAACAATTGAACGAAAGTTGCAACAAAATTTAAAACGAATAGAAGAATGGACTGATAAAAATGGTTTCAAGTTCTCCAAGTCGAAAACGCAGAGTGTTCATTTTTGTAAACTACGGAAGAAAAACGAACATCCTTCCTTGTTTTTATACGGATCACAAATTCCTGTTGTTGAAGAAGCCAAATTTCTTGGGGTCATATTGGATCAAAAGTTATCTTTTATTCCCCATATTAAATATCTTAAAGCGAAATGCTTAAAAGCTTTGAATCTTTTGAAAGTTTTAGCCCATACAAGTTGGGGAGCAGATCGGTATACTTTATTATATCTTTACCGGTCTTTAATAAGATCTAAATTAGATTATGGGTCTGTTGTTTATGGTTCTGCCAGAAAGTCCTATTTAAAATCATTGGATACTATCCATCACCAAGGCCTTCGTCTGGCTATGGGAGCCTTTCGTACTTCTCCCGTATTAAGCCTTTATGTAGAAGCAGGTGAACCATCTTTAACTTCGCGCAGAGAGAAACTTTCTCTTCAGTATGCTATTAGAATTGCTGCTAATCCATCTAACCCGGCATCCAAAATTTCATTTCCACCTCAATTTATAGATAAGTATGAAACTAAACCCACAGCAATCAAACCTTTTGGATTACGAATTTTACCACTGCTAGAAAATTCAGGCATCGACCTTAAAAATATTCAAAAACATGAAACCGCCGAAGTTCCATCTTGGTGTATTAAACAACCTTCTATTCTGTTCGACTTGCATGATGGCAAAAAATCCGAATCAAATCCGATACTTCTCAAACAAAACTTCCAGGTACTGCAGTCACGTTACAATGAATACCAGCAAGTCTATACTGATGGTTCCAAAGAAGGAGATAAAGTTGGTTGTGCGTTTGTTTCTAAAGATACGCACAAAACCATGCGCCTTCCAGATGGTTCATCTATTTTTACAGCTGAAGCCAAAGCAATAGACCTAGCTTTAGATTTTATCAGTTCTTCAATAATTCAAAAAGCAATTATATTTTCTGATTCACTTTCTGTGCTTAAGGCTTTAGACCATTCATCATCTAAAAATCCTCAAATTCAAAAATTGATCGAAAAACATCATGAAATTTCTAAAACACACCAAATCTTGTTTTGTTGGCTTCCGAGCCATATTGGCATTGTCGGCAATGAATATGCTGACAAGAAAGCAAAGGAATCGCTCAATCTTGATCCATCTGTTTTTAAAATTCCCTTTAATAATTTTAAACCATTTATCAACAGATACATCTTGTCGGAATGGCAAGGCGAATGGGACCGTGCAATAAATAACAAACTCCATGCCATTAAACCTGTCGTTAGTACAAAATGCTCTCCTCCACAGTTTTCCAGAAAAGAGGACGTAGTATTAACACGACTGCGCATCGGCCATACTAGAGTTACTCATTCTTATATTTTTAATGGTGATGATCAGCCTTCTTGTGTAGGTTGTGATCAGCCATTCACTGTGAAACATATCTTAATTGACTGTGTTGACTTTTCACCCTCACGTATTTTATGTTTCAAAGCTGACACTTTGCAACAACTGTTTCGAGATGTACCTGTTGATAATATTATTTTATTCTTAAAAGAAGTCCCCCAGGTATTAGACTTCCTGCCTTGCCGTGGTCCTGGGGGCTCAATTCCCACTGGGCACATTGCCGCTGTGGTCTCTGTGCCCACTGGGAAGAGCTAAAGGAAGTACCACCCGTTTGCCATGGGTGGCGTCCTGTAAGCCGGAAGAAGGGATCCTGGAGGTTGAGGGTTACCTGAGGTGGCGGTGCTTCAGGTACCCAACACGCCTCTTTGGCCTGGCTTTTCGGTGTAGACGGGTGGCCGTGCGGTCCGGCACGGTCAATCGGCTGGTCGCGCCGAGCCCTAGAGATACCGCTTTGCTGTCTCTTCAACTCTTTTTGTATCTTTCCTGATACCAACCATATGCCCATTTACCTTACCCTTTTCTGTCTTTTTATCTCTAGAAGGCGGTGGCTAAACGGATCAATCGTGTAGGCATTTTGTTTATACGAGTATATCTCACGTGTATCTCTAACACCTGCGAGTTGGATAACCACTCCATTATGGTGTTCCCTTGTAGGGCTCCACGGAGGGCGGAGAGCACTTGGGACGAAACTAGATTTTTTCCTTATGCCTCATGGAAAAAAAAATAACCGCACCCACGCATCTAAACGTAAAAAAGACGAGGAATCATCCGAAACGGATGATCCCAGTCACCAATCTAGTCAACAGTCTAGTCAGCAGTCTGAAGCACCAAAGATCTTGAATTTTCCACGCTTCTTGGTTATGACATCAGTCGAAGAAACTCGCACTGTGTCAAGTTTATCGCCCTTTGTCATTGAAAAGAGTATTATGTCCATTGCCGGACACCCAAAAAGCATCAAAAAGCTTAAGTCAGGTGATCTCCTCTTGGAAGTAGAGAGAGAACAGCAGGTTAAAAGCCTGCTTAGTACCACAAAGCTCTTTGATCTCAAGGTCAAGGTGTCTCTGCACAATACACTCAATTCGTGTAAAGGTGTCATCCGCAGCCCAGAGCTACGTCCTTGCACCGATGCAGAGATAATTGACAACTTGAGATCTGAGGGCGTCATTGCAGTACGTAACATCCAAGTTCGTAGAGATGGTGTATTGAAGCCAACAGGTACTTACGTGTTGACCTTTAATACACCAGTTCTGCCCAAGAAAATCAAAGTAGCATATCTTTCGGTTAACGTAGAGGTATATATACCAAACCCTCTCAGATGTTACTCATGTCAGGTTTTTGGCCACCACGAAAGCAGATGTCAGAAGAAACAACTTTGTCCAAACTGTGGTAAAGACAAACATGTTGATAATCATCAAAACTGTAAGAATGAAGCCAAATGCATCAATTGTGGTGGCAATCATGCTGTTTTCTCTCGAGATTGTCCGGCATGGAAAAAAGAAAAAGAAATACTCACTGTAAAATACCAAAGAGCGATAACCTTCCCAGAAGCGCGGAAAATTGTTGAGGATCGAAACGCAACACCAACCACCAGTTACGCCAGCATCACAAAGGGTGCTAGTGTAAAAGTGTCCAGCTCCGCAACACAGACTGTTGATTCATACATAGCTGAACTGAAAAAATCTGGTGCATGGAGTAAATCAACTCCAGCGCCACAAAGTTCAACCAAGTTATCAAATGGCGCAATCCAGGTTGCTTCGGATCGGTCGACAGCGACCGTACCGAAGCCAGCGCCGCATGTAAAAGAGAAACTCGACTCCGGTCGAACTACTAAGGGATCGGAAGATCCGAAAAAGCAAATGTCTCAAAAACAAACAGACAGACAACGTAAAATGGAAAGAGACAATATAAAATTCCAGAACAGATTCGGATCTTTGAGTGACAGTGATATGGAATTTGAAACTCCAGCATCACCAAATGGCAATAACAGATCGAGGTCAGCAACATCACGAGCTGGTGGTAGCAGATCTATATCACCAATTGCAGCTCCAATATAGTTTCTAGTCTTAATCTCTTCATAAAATGGATTTAAAACACAAAATAATACAATGGAATTGTCGAGGTCTTAAACCAAATTATAATGAACTCTTATTACTTATTTCGTTATTAAACCCATCGGTTTTTTGTTTACAAGAAACTTTTTTAAAAACTGATGACAACATTGATGTCAGGGGTTTCAATACATACAACTATATCTATTCTGATGGTAGCAAACCATCTGGTGGCAGTTCAATTCTTGTTAAATCATGTTTACCACAAAGAGAGATCAAATTAAAAACAGACCTACAAGCTGTAGCAGTATCGGTTTCTCTGGATAAAGAAACTACAATTTGCTCTTTATATATTCCACCCTCATTTTCTTTAAAGCCCGAGCATCTTGACTCATTGCTGAGTCAACTTCCATCGCCATATCTTTTAGTTGGCGACTTCAATGGTCACAATATTCTATGGGGCTGTAAAGATATCAATAACAGAGGAGCACTTGTTGAGGATTTTATTGCAAAGAGCGATCTTTGCTTGATGAATGATAAATCTTATACTTACCTTCACCCAGCGACAGGTCGTTTGTCTTCTTTGGATCTCTCTTTGTGTCACCCATCTCTCTTCTTGGACTATGACTGGTCTGTTCATGATGATCAGTGCGGAAGTGATCACTTCCCTGTTATAATTGAGAGTGTAAACGAACCAGATGAGGACTGTAACCAGAAATGGAAAATGAATAAAGCCGACTGGGAATTATTCCATAATTTATGTGAAGAAGAGTTATCAATTGATCATTTTAATGAATCATCCGACATTTTTCTGAGTTCACAGATACACTTATTAACATATCAGAACAATGCCCCCATTAAAAAGGTTTGGGATATGGTACGAAAAATTTCAGGAAAAACAAAGTCTTCTAGTTTTACACATTTAAATACTGAATTTGACACAATAGCTTCAACAAAAAAAGATATTTCAGATACTCTTGGGCACACATTCTTGAGAAATTCATCATCGCGTAATTATTCTGACACTTTTAGAAATTTAAAAAAGGACCAAGAGAAAAGAAATCTAAACTTTAAATCACTTAATCACGAAGAATACAACAAACCTTTTAACTTATCCGAACTCGTTGAAGCCATTGAAAAATCACATGATACGGCAACCGGCCCCGATGAAATTCATTATCAGATGCTTAAGCATCTGCCAAAAAGTTCTCTTACAACTGTCCTGAGAGCTGGCGTGTAGCTACAGTTGTACCAATTCCGAAACCAGGGAAAGATCATGCAGAACCTACAAATTATCGTCCGATAGCTTTGACAAGTTGTTTGTGTAAAACATTGGAGAGAATGATAAACAAGAGATAAGTCTGGTACTTAGAGTCCAACAACCTCATTTCAGAATATCAATCGGGCTTTCGTTCGGAACGTAGTACCAATGACAATTTAATAAGACTAGAAACATTTATACGAGATGCTTTTATTAACAAAGAACACGTAGTAGCTGTCTTTTTCGACTTGGAGAAAGCATATGATACAACATGGCGTTATGGAATATTGAAAGATCTACATAACATTGGCTTAAGAGGAAAACTTCCCAGTTTTATTGAAAGCTTTTTAGGGGAGCGCATGTTTCAGGTGCGTGTGGGGTCTACCGTGTCAGATTTCTATGATCAAGAACAGGGTGTCCCACAGGGTAGTATTCTTTCAACTACGCTATTTAACATCAAAAAAAACTATTGTACAATGTTTGGACGACAAAACTGATTGTTCATTGTATGTTGATGATTTTTGTATATGTTACCGTTCAAAAAATATGAAAACAATTGAACGAAAGTTACAACAAAATTTAAAAAGAATAGAAGAATGGACTGATAAAAATGGTTTCAAGTTCTCCAAGTCGAAAACGTAGTGTGTTCATTTTTGTAAACTACGGAAGAAACACGAACATCCTTCCCTGTTTTTATACGGATCACAAATTCCTGTTGTTGAAGAAGCCAAATTTCTTGGGGTCATATTTGATCAAAAGTTATCTTTTATTCCCCATATTAAATATCTTAAAGCGAAATGCTTAAAAGCTTTGAATCTTTTGAAAGTTTTAGCTCATACAAGTTGGGGAGCAGATCGGTATACTTTATTACATCTTTACCGGTCTTTAATAAGATCTAGATTAGATTATGGGTCTGTTGTTTGTGGTTCTGCCAGAGGGTCCTATTTGAAGTCCTTGGATGCTATCCATCACCAGGGCCTTCGTCTGGCCATGGGAGCCTTCCGTACTTCTCCCGTATTGGGCCTTTATGTAGAAGCAGGTGAGCCATCTTTAACCTCGCGCAGAGAGAAGCTTTCTCTTCAGTATGCTGTTGGACTTGCTGCAAATCCATCTAACCCGGCATCCAAAATTTCATTTCCACCTCAATTTGTAGATGGGTATGGAACTGAATCCACAGCAATTAGACCTTTTGGATTACGTATTTTGCCACTGCTGGAAGATTCAGGTATCGACCTTGAAAATGTTCAAAAGCATGAAACCGCCGAAGTTCCATCTTGGTGTATTAAACAACCTTCTATTCTGTTCGACTTGCATGATGGCAAAAAATCCGAATCAAATCCGATGCTTCTCAAACAGGGCTTTCAGGTACTGCAGTCGCGTTACGATGATTACCAGCAAGTCTGTGCTGATGGTTCCAAAGAAGGAGATAGAGTTGGTTGTGCGTATGTTTCTAAAGATACGCACAAAACCATGCGCCTTCCAGATGGTTCATCTGTTTTTGCAGCTGAAGCCGGAGCAGTGGACCTAGCTTTGGATTTTATCAGTTCTTCAACAATTCAAAAAGCAATTATATTTTCTGATTCACTTTCTGTGCTTAAGGCTTTAGACCATTCATCATCTAAGGATCCTCAAATTCAAGAATTGATCGAAAAACATCATGAAATTTCTAAAACACACCAAATCTTGTTTTGTTGGCTTCCGAGCCATATTGGCATTGTCGGCGATGAATGTGCTGACAAGAAAGCAAAGGAATCGCTCAATCTTGATCCATCTGTTTTTAAAATTCCTTTTAATAATTTTAAGGCATTTATCAACAGATACATCTTGTCGGAATGGCAAGGCGAATGGGACCGTGCAATAAATAACAAACTCCGTGCCATTAAAACCGCCGTTAGTACAAAATGCTCTCCTCCACAGTTTTCCAGAAAAGAGGACGTAGTATTAACACGACTGCGCATCGGCCATACTAGAGTTACTCATTCTTATATTTTTAATGGTGATGATCAGCCTTCTTGTGTAGGTTGTGATCAGCCATTCACTGTGAAACATATCTTAATTGACTGTGTTGACTTTTCACCCTCACGTATTTTATATTTCAAAGCTGACACTTTGCAACAACTGTTTCGAGATGTACCTGTTGATAATATTATTTTATTCTTAAAAGAAATTGAACTTTTTCATAAGATTTAACTGTTTCAGATTTTTATACATTATCATTCTGACTTTTTACTTTTAATATCATCATAATTATTCTTGCCGTTTAACCATTAACCGTTTGACGCTTATGACCCACAAAGAGGGTTGACGCGTCGTTAAACACGAAATCATCATCATCATCATCTTAAAAGAAGTTGGACTTTTTCATAAGATTTAACTGTTTCAGATTTTTATACATCGTCATTCTGACTTTTACTTTTAATATCATCATAATTGTTCATGCCGTTTAACCATTAACCGTTTGACGCTTATGACCCACAAAGAGGGTTGACGCGTCGTTAAACACGAAATCATCATCATCATCATCTTCGCCAAATAACACCCATGACCAAGCTGTTTGATAATTGCAATAGCGTCTTCAATACCAGCATACGACACAGATGTATGTTCCTTTGATATGCCTTCATTCACAGACCAACCACTAGCCCGGGGATAAGACAAATGGTGGATCAGTCGATACTGACCCTCCTGCCGTTTTGGCACTACTCCAAGGGGGGATAATTTTAAATCCTGCCGGGGGCGAGCCGGAAAGGGGCCCGCGATTCGGCCAGCTTCCAATTCAGTATCAAGTTTTGCTTGCACAACGTCAGGGTTATCATTTGCAGACTTAAGATTAGGACTATCCTGAGCTGTCCGTTCACCAGAAAAATTCAACCGAAAACCATTTGTAAAACCATCAACCAAGTAATGTTTTTGTTCCGGTAAGTAGCCCTCCAAATAATCATTTAAAATTTCCGGTCGAACCGGTGTCGGAAGGGGTTGGGATTGTAGAGGGTTTGGGGAAGTTTGAAGATGACCTCTGTGTGGGGGACTGGAATTTTGATTGGGAACCAGTGGTATCATACCGACCACTGTGTTCTTTCCAGCACTTAAAGCCTGGGTGTTTCCCCCCGCAATACTTGCAAACGGGTTTGTAGTCGCAGCCGGAGCAATTTGACCCTCTATTGAACTTGTGGCAAGTACCCTTGATGACGGCACGGGATCTTCCACCTGTTGAAAGATCCCTTGTGTGTCGAAAGGGCTGTTTCCTCTTCCTAGTTAGGGCGGTAACATATAGCTCACTATGAATCTGGTCCCAACGTAAGCCAATGCTCTGTCGGACTTTCCGGAAATTGGTATCATAATAATGCCAATGACCATTTTCATTTGATATTTTTCTGACAGTATTAAGATAGATGGAAAGTTGCTCCGACTGCTCAGGAAATTTAAGTCTGTAAACAGAAGCAAAAACATTAAATGCATCAGTCCACTGTTCAATAGACATGAACTTCTTCTTTGCAGACCCTGTTGTGGTAATTTTACCAGATTTAACACTTATCGTTATATCATCGGTGTCTTCATCGTACAACGTTGAAAGCTCAACAAACTCATTGTTCCATATCTTTTCCTTAGTCCTCATTGGCACCCTAGAATGTAGAGGAATAGCTGCAGACACGAATCCCGATTTAGCTGCATCAACATTTGCTGTGAAAGAGGACTGAGAAGAAGATACATTTGAGCTGTTCAGAATTGCCGACGAAGTCATACCATAGCTGGTTGAAGATGCATTATTAATACCTAATTGGCCATCTGAAGAAGTGCCCGGCGCAGGTGACGATGCAGACTGTGATGCTGTATTGGAGGCATGAGTTTGGAACAGTCCTATGGCCCTCAAATTGTCCATTACTGCATTGGTGACTGTCAGTGTGATTTTTTCCGTTAGATCATTTATGTTAATGTTTGAATTGCTGGAGATATCCTGGTTCCCAGACGAATTTACACAGTCTTGTCCAGCGATATCATTCGAATGAACTGGAATGTGGACATCGTTGGTAGTCTGGGAATCATCCGCGTTGCTGATCCTAGAATCATTGGTGGGCCTAGATTGCCTGCGGCGTTTAGAAGACCTACTGCTTTCCAAACTAGATCTCGCTGACCTCGTTGATCGGCCTGACTTCGGCATAATGGCTCCCACATGAAAATAGATATAAACTTTCATAAACATAAATTGATGAGTGTACATAACCGCACATATCGACATTAAACGACGGTCTCGCGACGTATGTATTTTCGGAATATTAATATATATACATATACTTATACACATATATGTATAGACACATATACATATGTACATATATACAGACATATATGTGTACCCATATACATATAACCATATGAATTAAACCTCGTAGTTTAAAATGTGGGTATTTTTGCTATGATCAAATAGTATAAAATGAGCAAAAGCATGCGAAAAGAAAACGAGCTACTGAAAAAGAAGTTGTGCGAAAAAGTCGTGGAAATGCTGCGATAAACATGCACAAACATTCGGGTGGGCCACCTTGTCTATGCTTTGATCAATTACTCCACGAGACATATGAAAACATGAGAAGCCCTGTTACATAGCGAGATAAACAAGCCAGAACCGAATTCGTAACCTTCGATAAACATCACTGCGAGATAAACAAGCCTAAGCTGTACTCGCAACCTTCAACAGAGCGAGATAAACAAACCGAAGCTGTACTCGCAACCTTCAACAAAGCGAGATAAACAAGCCACAGTTGTACCTGCAAACTTCCACAGCGAAATAAACAAGCCAAAGCTGTACTCGCAAACATCAACAGAACGACATAAACAATGTTAAGCTGTACTCGCAAACATCAACAGGGCGAGATAAACGAGCCTAAGCTGTACTCGCAACCATCAACAGGGCGAGATAAACAAGCCTAAGCTGTACTCGCAAACTTCAACAGGGCGAGAAAAACACGCCTAAGCTGTACTCGCAACCATCAACATAGCGAGATAAACGAGCCTAAGCTGTACTCGCAATCTTCAATAGGGAGAGATAAACAAGCCTAAGCCGTACTCGCAACCCTCAACAGGGCGAGATAAACGAGCCGAAGCCATACTCGCAATCCACCGCATGGCAAGACAAACAGAAAATTAAAGATATGTATATTTCATAGCCAGCAAAGTAGTAGCAATAGTAGTAGCAGCAGCAGATAAATAGCAGCAGCAGCAGTAGTAGTAGTAGTAGTAGTAGTAGTAGTAGTGGTAGTAGTAGTAGTAGTAGAGGAAGCAGTTGTAGTAACAGTAGTATTTACATGTAGTGTTGCAGAACAGCTGTTCTTTCAGACTGTGGATGACGAAATGAAACGTCGCTTTTATTGCAAAGTAGTAGCAGAAGCAGAGATAATAATAATAGTAATAATAATAATGATAATAATAAGAACATAATAAACGTAAGCAAAAGAAAAGAAAACCATGCATTGTTTGGTTTCCAGATAAACAGACTGAAGTTGCTAATAATAATAATAACAACGCTAATAGTAATAAAAATGATAATAGTGATTATAATAATCGTAATAATAATAATGATAATAAGGCGATGATGCCGGCTTAGTGCCGGCCTTGGTTACATAACACACGGGTGAGCATGGCTGACTATTACGGAAATAATCAGAACTGACAATCGAATTTTGTATATTATACTGGATCTAGAATTTTTTTTTTTTTTTTTTTTTTGTATAGTAAACAATGTCAACCATGGCATCCTTATTTGGTTTTCAATCAATATGTTAAGACATGTATACAACTAAGTGTGTTGTGTTGCTAAAGTATCACGAATGAGCTCGTCGTCAACCCGCTAACCAGTATAGACCTATGTAAACAACGCAGATCCACATTTAACCAATCTGATCAGGAACTACACTGTTTGCCATCTTCTACATTTTTTTTTTTGACCGAATTCCAAATGTATCAGAATCAAATACGGAAAGTAAACTGGAAAATCGGGGGTGAAAGGGATGAATATCGATTCAATAAAACAAACATACCTGAAAAATGAGTCTTATCCCGATCGGTACTGTTCAACAGCAAATCCGGCATGGAAAAAATAAAAAGAAATACTCACTGTAAAATACCAAAGAACGATAACCTTCCCAGAAGCGCGGAAAATTGTTGAGGATCGAAACGCAACACCAACCACCAGTTACGCCAGCATCACAAAGGGTGCTGGTGTTAAAGTGTCCAGCTCCGCAACACAGACTGTTGATTCATACATAGCTGAACTGAAAAAATCTGGTGCATGGAGTAAATCCACTCCAGCGCCACAAAGTTCAACCAAGTTATCAAATGGCGCAATCCAGGTTGCTTCAGATCGGTCGATAGCGACCGTACCGAAGCCAGCGCCGCATGTAAAAGAGAAACTCGACTGCGGTCGAACTACTAAGGGATCGGAAGATCCGAAAAAGCAAATGTCTCTAAAACAAACAGACAGACAACGTAAAATGGAAAGAGACAATATAAAATTCCAGAACAGATTCGGATCTTTGAGTGACAGTGATATGGAGTTTGAAACTCCATCATCACCAAATGGCAATAACAGATCGAGGTCAGCAACACCACGAGCTGGTGGTAGCAGATCTATATCACCAATTGCAGCTCCAATATAGTTTCTAGTCTTAATCTCTTCATAAAATGGATTTAAAACACAAAATAATACAATGGAATTGTCGAGGTCTTAAATCAAATTATAATGAACTCTTATTACTTATTTCGTTATTAAACCCATCGGTTTTTTGTTTGCAAGAAACTTTTTTAAAAACTGATGACAACATTGATGTCAGGGGTTTCAATACATACAACTATATCTATTCTGATGGTAACAAACCATCTGGTGGCAGTTCAATTCTTGTTAAATCATGTTTACCACAAAGAGAGATCAAATTAAAAACAGACCTACAAGCTGTAGCAGTATCGGTTTCTCTGGATAAAGAAACTACAATATGCTCTTTATATATTCCACCCTCATTTTCTTTAAAGCCCGAACATCTTGACTCATTGCTGAGTCAGCTTCCATCCCCATATCTTTTAGTTGGCGACTTCAATGGTCACAATATTCTATGGGGCTGTAAAGATATCAATAACAGAGGAGCACTTGTTGAAGATTTTATTGCAAAGAGCGATCTTTGCTTGATGAATGATAAATCGTATACTTACCTTCACCCAGCGACAGGTCATTTGTCTTCTTTAGATCTCTCTTTGTGTCACCCATCTCTCTTCTTGGACTATGACTGGTCTGTTCATGATGATCAGTGCGGAAGTGATCACTTCCCTGTTATAATCGAGAGCGTAAACGAACAAGATGAGGACTGTAGCCAGAAATGGAAAATGAATAAAGCCGACTGGGAATTATTCCGTAATTTATGTGAAGAAGAGTTATCAGTTGATCACTTAATTGAATCATTTGACATTGTTTCTGATTTCACAGATAAACTTATTAATATTTCAGAACAATGCATTCCAAAGACCTCCACACATACCAAGAAAAGCAAGCCTTGGTTTAATAATGACTGTAAAGAAGCTATTCAAAAGCGCAAACAGGCTCTAAATAAGTTCTGCAAAAGTCCCACTTCAGAAAAGCTAAACGACGTTAAAGTTTTTAGAGCTAAAGCTCGGCGAACAATCCGAGCTTCCAAACGAAAGTCATGGAGAGAATATGTCTCCAAATTGAACTACAAAACCCCCATTAAAAAGGTTTGGGATATGGTACGAAAAATTTCAGGAAAAACAAAGTCCTCTAGTTTTACACATTTAAATATTGGTTTTGACACAAAAGCTTCAACTAAAAAAGATATTTCAGATACTCTTGATCACACATTCTTGAGAAATTCATCATCGCGTAATTATTCTGACACTTTTAGAAATTTCAAAAAGGACCAAGAGAAAAGAAATCTTAACTTCAAATCCCTTAATCACGAAGAATACAACACACCTTTTAACTTATCCGAACTCGTTGAAGCCATTGAAAAATCACATGATACGGCAACCGGCCCCGATGAAATTCATTATCAGATGCTTAAGCATCTGCCAAAAAGTTCTCTTACAACACTTTTAGATATCTTTAATAATATTTGGGAAACGGGGGTCTGTCCTGAGAGTTGGCGTGTAGCTACAGTTGTACCAATTCCGAAACCAGGGAAAGATCATGCAGAACCTACAAATTATCGTCCGATAGCTTTGACAAGTTGTTTGTGTAAAACATTGGAGAGAATGATAAACAAGAGATTAGTCTGGTACTTAGAGTCCAACAATCTCATTTCAGAATATCAATCGGGTTTTCGTTCGGAACGTAGTACCAATGACAATTTAATAAGACTAGAAACATTTATTCGAGATGCTTTTATTAACAAAGAACACGTAGTGGCTGTCTTTTTCGACTTGGAGAAAGCATATGATACAACATGGCGTTATGGAATATTGAAAGATCTACATAACATTGGCTTAAGAGGAAAACTTCCCAGTTTTATTGAAAGCTTTTTAGGGGAGCGCATGTTTCAGGTGCGTGTGGGGTCTACCCTGTCAGATTTCTATGATCAAGAACAGTGTGTCCCACAGGGTAGTATTCTTTCAACTACGCTATTTAACATCAAAATAAACAATATTGTACAATGTTTGGACGACAAAACTGATTGTTCATTGTATGTTGATGATTTTTGTATATGTTACCGTTCAAAAAATATGAAAACAATTGAACGAAAGTTACAACAAAATTTAAAAAGAATAGAAGAATGGACTGATAAAAATGGTTTCAAGTTTTCCAAGTCGAAAACGCAGTGTGTTCATTTTTGTAAACTACGAAAGAAACACGAACATCCTTCCCTGTTTTTATACGGATCACAAATTCCGGTTGTTGAAGAAGCCAAATTTCTTGGGGTCATATTTGATCAAAAGTTATCTTTTATTCCACATATTAAATATCTTAAAGCGAAATGCTTAAAAGCTTTGAATCTTTTGAAAGTTTTAGCTCATACAAGTTGGGGAGCAGATCGGTATACTTTATTACATCTTTACCGGTCTTTAATAAGATCTAAATTAGATTATGGGTCTGTTGTTTATGCCCCCAGGTATTAGACTTCCTGCCTTGCCGTGGCCCTGGGGGCTCAATTCCCACTGGGCACGTTGCTGCTGTGGTCAATGTGCCCACTGGGAAGAGCTAAAGGAAGTACCACCCGTTTGCCGTGGGTGGCGTCCTGTAAGCCGGAAGAAGGGATCCTGGAGGTTGAGGGTTACCTGAGGTGGCGGTGCTTCAGGTGCCCAACACGCCTCTTTGGCCTGGCTTTTCGGTGTAGACGGGTGGCCGTGCGGTCCGGCACGGTCAATCGGCTGGTCACGCCGAGCCCTAGAGATACCGCTTTGCTTTCTCTTCAACTCTTTTGTATCTTTCCTGATACCAACCATATGCCCATTTACCTTACCCTTTTCTGTCTTTTTATCTCTAGAAGGCGGTGGCTTAACGGATCAATCGTGTAGGCATTTTGTTTATACGAGTATATCTCACGTGTATCTCTAACACCTGCGAGTTGGATAGCCACTCCATTATGGTGTTCCCTTGTAGGGCTCCGTGGAGGGCGGAGAGCACTTGGGACGAAACTAGGATTTTTTTCTTATGGCTCCTAAAAACAAACATAACCGCAACCACGCACCTAACCGCAACGCACCTAAACGTAAAAAAGACGAGGATTCATCCGAATCGGATGAACGCAGTCAAAAATCCAGTCAGCAGTCAAGTCAACAATCGAGTCAGCAGTCTGCTGAACCAAACTTTGACAATGTTCCGCGTTTCTTGGTCGTCACGTCGCTTGACGATACACGAACTGTGTCAAGCCTTTCCCCCTTTGTGATCGAGAAAAGTATTCTCTCCATTGCCGGACATCCTAAGAGTATAAAACAACTCAAATCGGGTGATCTTCTCTTGGAAGTCGAGAAAAAACAGCAAGTGGTAAGCCTGCTAAACACCAACAAACTCTTTGATCTGAAGGTTAAAGTATCGTTACATAACACGCTCAATTCATCAAAGGGAGTGATTCGCAGTCCAGAACTGCGTCCTTGTTCAGATGAAGAGATAGTCAATAACTTGAAAGATCAGGGAGTTGTTGGTGTTCGTAACATTCAAGTTCGTAGAAATGGTGTACTAAAACCAACAGCAACTTATGTGTTGACTTTTAATACACCAATTCTACCCAAGAAAATCAAAGTAGCATATCTTTCCATTAACGTAGAGGTATACATCCCAAACCCTCTTAGATGTTACTCTTGTCAGGCTTTTGGCCATCACGAAAGCAGATGTCAGAGGAAAAAACTCTGTCCAAATTGTGGTGAAGAAAAGCATGTTGATAATCACCTCAACTGCAAAAATGAACCCAAATGCGTAAATTGTGATGGCAAACATGCTGTTTTCTCCCGAGACTGTCCGGCGTGGAAAAAAGAAAAAGAAATACTCACCGTCAAATACCAAAGGGGGATAACATTCCCAGAAGCGCGGAAAATTGTTGAAGAGCGATACATAACACCAACCACCAGTTTCGCCAGCATCACAAAGGGTGCTGGTGTAAAATGTACAAGCTCCGCAACACAGACTGCTGAATCATACATAGCTGAACTGAAAAAATCGGGTGCATGGAGTAAACCCACTCCAGCACCACAAAGTGCAATCAATTTGTCAAAAGGCGCAATCCAGGATGCTTCGGACCGGTCGACAGCGACCGTACCGAAGCCAGCGCCGAATGTAAAAGAGAAACCCGACTCAAGTCGAACTAATAAGGGATCGGAAGATCCGATCAAAAAACATCAATTGTCTCAAAGACAAACAGACAGACAACGTAAAATGGAAAGAGACAATATAAGATTTCAGAACAGATTCGGATCTTTGAGTGACAGTGATATGGAGTTGACTGAAACTCCATCATCACCAAGTGGCAATAACAGATCGAGGTCAGCCACGCCACGAGCTGGTGGTAGCAGATCTATATCACCAATTGCACCTCCATAATAGTTTCTAGTCTTTTTAATATCTCTCCTTAAAATGGATTTAAAACACAAAATAATACAATGGAATTGTCGAGGTCTTAAATCGAATTATAATGAACTCTTATTACTTATTTCGCTACTAACCCCATCGGTGTTTTGTTTGCAAGAAACTTTTTTAAAAATTAATGACAACATAGATGTCAGGGGTTTCAATACATACAACTATATCTATTCTGATGGTAACAAACCATCTGGTGGCAGTTCAATTTTTGTTAAATCATGTTTACCACAAAGAGAGATCAAATTAAAAACAGACCTACAAGCTGTAGCAGTATCGGTTTCTCTGGATAAAGAAACTACAATTTGCTCTCTATATATCCCGCCCTCATTTTCTTTAAAGCCCGAACATCTTGACTCATTGCTGGGTCAACTTCCATCGCCATATCTTTTAGTTGGCGACTTCAATGGTCACAATATTCTATGGGGCTGTAAAGATATCAATAACAGAGGAGCACTTGTTGAAGATTTTATTGCAAAGAATGATCTTTGCTTGATGAATGATAAATCTTATACTTACCTTCACCCTGCGACAGGTCATTTGTCTTCTTTAGATCTCTCTTTGTGTCACCCATCTCTCTTCTTGGACTATGACTGGTCTGTTCATGACGATCAGTGCGGAAGTGATCACTTCCCTGTTATAATTGAGAGCGTAAACGAACCAGATGAGGACTGTAACCAGAAATGGAAAATGAATAAAGCCGACTGGGAATTATTCCGTAATTTATGTGAAGAAGAGTTATCAGTTGATCACTTAAATGAATCATCTGACATTGTTTCTGATTTCACAGATAAACTAATTAATATATCAGAACAATGCATTCCAAAGACCTCCACAAATACCAAGAAAAGCAAGCCTTGGTTTAATAATGACTGTAAAGAAGCTATTCAAAAGCGCAAACAGGCTCTAAATAAGTTCTGCAAAAGTCCCACTTCAGAAAAGCTAAACGACGTTAAAGTTTTTAGAGCTAAAGCTCGGCGAACAATCCGAGCTTCAAAACGAAAGTCATGGAGAGAATATGTCTCCAAATTGAACTACAAAACCCCCATTAAAAAGGTTTGGGATATGGTACGAAAAATTTCAGGAAAAACAAAGTCCTCTAGTTTTACACATTTAAATACTGAATTTGACACAATAGCTTCAACAAAAAAAGATATTTCAGATACTCTTGGTCACACATTCTTGAGAAATTCATCATCGCGTAATTATTCTGACACCTTTAGAAATTTAAAAAAGGACCAGGAGAAAAGAAAACTTAACTTCAAATCCCTTAATCACGAAGAATACAACACACCTTTTAACTTATCCGAACTCGTTGAAGCCATTGAAAAATCACATGATACGGCAACCGGCCCCGATGAAATTCATTATCAGATGCTTAAGCATCTGCCAAAAAGTTCTCTTACAACACTTTTAGATATCTTTAATAATATTTGGGAAACGGGGGTCTGTCCTGAGAGTTGGCGTGTAGCTACAGTTGTACCAATTCCGAAACCAGGGAAAGATCATGCAGAACCTACAAATTATCGTCCGATAGCTTTGACAAGTTGTTTGTGTAAAACATTGGAGAGAATGATAAACAAGAGATTAGTCTGGTACTTAGAGTCCAACAACCTCATTTCAGAATATCAATCGGGCTTTCGTTCGGAACGTAGTACCAATGACAATTTAATAAGACTAGAAACATTTATACGAGATGCTTTTATTAACAAAGAACACGTAGTGGCTGTCTTTTTCGACTTGGAGAAAGCATATGATACAACATGGCGTTATGGAATATTGAAAGATCTACATAACATTGGCTTAAGAGGAAAACTTCCCAGTTTTATTGAAAGCTTTTTAGGGGAGCGCATGTTTCAGGTGCGTGTGGGGTCTACCCTGTCAGATTTCTATGATCAAGAACAGGGTGTCCCACAGGGTAGTATTCTTTCAACTACGCTATTTAACATCAAAATAAACAATATTGTACAATGTTTGGACGACAAAACTGATTGTTCATTGTATGTTGATGATTTTTGTATATGTTACCGTTCAAAAAATATGAAAACAATGGAACGAAAGTTACAACAAAATTTAAAAAGAATAGAAGAATGGACTGATAAAAATGGTTTCAAGTTCTCCAAGTCGAAAACGCAGTGTGTTCATTTTTGTAAACTACGGAAGAAACACGAACATCCTTCCCTGTTTTTATACGGATCACAAATTCCTGTTGTTGAAGAAGCCAAATTTCTTGGGGTCATATTTGATCAAAAGTTGTCTTTTGTTCCACATATTAAATATCTTAAAGCGAAATGCTTAAAAGCTTTGAATCTTTTGAAAGTTTTAGCTCATACAAGTTGGGGAGCAGATCGGTATACTTTATTACATCTTTACCGGTCTTTAATAAGATCTAAATTAGATTATGGGTCTGTTGTTTATGGTTCTGCCAGAAAGTCCTATTTAAAATCCTTGGATACTATCCATCACCAAGGCCTTCGTCTGGCCATGGGAGCCTTCCGTACTTCTCCCGTATTAAGCCTTTATGTAGAAGCAGGTGAACCATCTTTAACCTCGCGCAGAGAGAAACTTTCTCTTCAGTTTGCTATCAGACTTGCTGCAAATCCATCTAACCCGGCATCCAAAATTTCATTTCCACCTCAATTTGTAGATAAGTATGAAACAAAACCCACAGCAATCAAACCTTTTGGATTACGTATTTTACCACTGCTGGAAAATTCAGGTATCGACCTTAAAAATATTCAAAAACATGAAACCGCCGAAGTTCCATCTTGGTGTATTAAACAACCTTCTATTCTGTTCGACTTACATGATGGAAAAAAATCCGAATCAAATCCAATACTTCTCAAACAAAACTTTCAGGTACTGCAGTCACGTTACAATGATTACCAGCAAGTCTATACTGATGGTTCCAAAGAAGGAGATAAAGTTGGCTGTGCGTATGTTTCTAAAGATACGCACAAAACCATGCGCCTTCCAGATGGTTCATCTATTTTTACAGCTGAAGCCAAAGCAATAGACCTAGCTTTAGATTTTATCAGTTCTTCAACAATTCAAAAAGCAATTATATTTTCGGATTCACTTTCTGTGCTTAAGGCTTTAGACCATTCATCATCTAAAAATCCTCAAATTCAAAAATTGATCGAAAAACATCATGAAATTTCTAAAACACACCAAATCTTGTTTTGTTGGCTTCCGAGCCATATTGGCATTGTCGGCAATGAATATGCTGACAAGAAAGCAAAGGAATCGCTCAATCTTGATCCATCTGTTTTTAAAATTCCTTTTAACAATTTTAAACCATTTATCAACAGATACATCTTGTCGGAATGGCAAGGCGAATGGGACCGTGCAATAAATAACAAACTCCGTGCCATTAAACCTGTCGTTAGTACAAAATGCTCTCCTCCACAGTTTTCCAGAAAAGAGGACGTAGTATTAACACGACTGCGCATCGGCCATACTAGAGTTACTCATTCTTATATTTTTAATGGTGATAATCAGCCTTCTTGTGTAGGTTGTGATCAGCCATTCACTGTGAAACATATCTTAATTGACTGTGTTGACTTTTCACCCTCACGTATTTTATATTTCAAAGCTGACACTTTGCAACAACTGTTTCGAGATGTACCTGTTGATAATATTATTTTATTCTTAAAAGAAATTGGACTTTTTCATAAGATTTAACTGTTTCAGATTTTTATACATTATCATTCTGACTTTTTACTTTTAATATCATCATAATTATTCATGCCATTTAACCATCAACCGTTTGACGCTTATGACCCACAAAGAGGGTTGACGCGTCGTTAAACACGAAATCATCATCATCAACGTCTGTTGTTTATGGTTCTGCCAGAAAGTCCTATTTAAAATCCTTGGATACTATCCATCACCAAGGCCTTCGTCTGGCCATGGGAGCCTTCCGTACTTCCCCCGTATTAAGCCTTTATGTAGAAGCAGGTGAACCATCTTTAACCTCGCGCAGAGAGAAACTTTCTCTTCAGTATGCTATCAGACTTGCTGCAAATCCATCTAACCCGGCATCCAAAATTTCATTTCCACCTCAATTTGTAGATAAGTATGAAACAAAACCCACAGCATTCAAACCTTTTGGATTACGTATTTTACCACTGCTGGAAAATTCAGGTATCGACCTTAAAAATATTCAAAAACATGAAACCGCCGAAGTTCCATCTTGGTGTATTAAACAACCTTCTATTCTGTTCGACTTACATGATGGAAAAAAATCCGAATCAAATCCAATACTTCTCAAACAAAACTTTCAGGTACTGCAGTCACGTTACAATGATTACCAGCAAGTCTATACTGATGGTTCCAAAGAAGGAGATAAAGTTGGCTGTGCGTATGTTTCTAAAGATACGCACAAAACCATGCGCCTTCCAGATGGTTCATCTATTTTTACAGCTGAAGCCAAAGCAATAGACCTAGCTTTAGATTTTATCAGTTCTTCAACAATTCAAAAAGCAATTATATTTTCTGATTCACTTTCTGTGCTTAAGGCTTTAGACCATTCATCATCTAAAAATCCTCAAATTCAAAAATTGATCGAAAAACATCATGAAATTTCTAAAACACACCAAATCTTGTTTTGTTGGCTTCCGAGCCATATTGGCATTGTCGGCAATGAATATGCTGACAAGAAAGCAAAGGAATCGCTCAATCTTGATCCATCTGTTTTTAAAATTCCTTTTATTAATTTTAAACCATTTATCAACCGATACATCTTGTCGGAATGGCAAGGCGAATGGGACCGTGCAATAAATAACAAACTCCATGCCATTAAACCTGTCGTTAGTACAAAATGCTCTCCTCCACAGTTTTCCAGAAAAGAGGACGTAGTATTAACACGACTGCGCATCGGCCATACTAGAGTTACTCATTCTTATATTTTTAATGGTGATGATCAGCCTTCTTGTGTAGGTTGTGATCAGCCATTCACTGTGAAACATATCTTAATTGACTGTGTTGACTTTTCACCCTCACGTATTTTATATTTCAAAGCTGACACTTTGCAACAACTGTTTCGAGATGTACCTGTTGATAACATTATTTTATTCTTAAAAGAAATTGGTCTTTTTCAAAAGATTTAACTGTTTCAGATTTTTATACATTATCATTCTGACTTCTTACTTTTAATATCGTCATAATTATTCATGCCGTTTAACCATTAACCGACTGACGCTTATGACCCATCAAGAGGGTTGACGCGTCGTTAAACACGAAATCATCATCATCATCAACAGCAAATATAACAGCCTGTCTCAGCGATTTAAAGAATTTCTTCGTCCCAATATCGTTTAAATGTGTCCCATCTGCCAGAAATAGATTATGCGGACTGTTGAATATCCGTTTATGTGGCCAGAATGTTATGTCTCCACTGGTCAGAGCACTATCCTGCAGCAGTGCATTCGTTTCTAGTCTGAATATTTCATAATGCTCCGCAGTGAGCCCCCTTGGTTTATGTCTCGTAAACAAAGAACAAATATAAACTACTTTAATTCCATGTTCTTCCCGCACATATTTGCCAAACTCATTGATTGCATTGGATAAATCCTTTGGGGATGTAGTGTACGAAATATTTCCACCAAGTTGACCCACTATAATGTCATATTCTGAAAAACGCAAAAGCCTGTCAACTAACGCGTAAAATTGTGTCTTTTTTGCATGACTCCTAATGCCGAGCGTCAGTCCGCCAAAACCTTTAAAAACAACACTGCACTGCTTAAGGTCCAAATCAGGCTGAAAATCAGCGGGTCCGCCTCCGTGCGTTGTTGCAACCTTTTAATAAAACTATGGCCAAATATCAGCACTTTCGGTACATGTGTCATTTCGTTCCAAAAAGATCCATAGTGTTATTCACACAAATGCAGTAATATAAACGTACATCCGTACATGTATATTTAGGAAGTTTATTTACAAATGCAGCACCACAAAAGCGAACTTTCACAAACTGTCCTTTTATAGTTCACAAAACGCAAAGAAAGTACTAAAATATCATATCTACATCTTGTCTGTTTTTCATAATTTTATAAAATATTTTCAAGTCAATAATCATATCGTTTCCGATCAATTTCTATAACACGTCTAAAGTGTGTGAACTCGGCAGCTGAACTGAAGTAAAATTCCAATAATACCATGGCAACAGCCACCTGCGAGAGGTTCGATACAGGATATCGGAAAATACTTAATCAAGGCGTGTAATAGTCATCGCATAAATACTGCTATGGTGCATAGCGGAAATTTAATAATATTTGGGAAACGGGGGCTGTCCTGAGAGCTGGCGTTTAGCTACAGTTGTACCAATTCCGAAACCAGGGAAAGATCGTGCAGAACCCACAAATTATCGTCCCATAGCTTTGACAAGTTGTTTGTGTAAAACATTGGAGAGAATGATAAAAAAAAGATTAGTTTGGTACTTAGAGTCCAACAACCTCATTTCAGAATATCAGTCGGGTTTTCGTTCGGAACGTAGTACCAACGACAATTTAATAAGACTACAAACATTTATACGAGATCCTTTTATTAACAAAGATATACGAGATGCTTTTATTAACAAAGAACACGTAGTAGCGGTCTTTTTCGACGTGGAGAAAGCATATGATACAACATGGCGTTATGGAATATTGAAAGATCTCCATAACATTGGCTTAAGGGGAAAACTTCCCAGTTTTATTTAAAGCTTTTTAGGGGAGCGCGTGTTTCAGGTGCGTGTGGGGTCTACCGTGTCAGATCTCTATGATCAAGAACAGTGTGTCCCACAGGGTAGTATTCTTTCAACTACGCTATTTAACATCAAAATAAACAATATTGTACAATGTTTGGACGACAAAACTGATTGTTCATTGTATATGTAAATGATTTTTGTATATGTTACCGTTCAAAAAATATGAAAACAATTGAACGAAAGTTACAACAAACTTTAAAAAGAATAGAAGAATGGACTGACAAAAACGGTTTCAAGCCTTCCAAGTCGAAAACGCAGTTTGTTCATTTTTGTAAGCTACGGAAGAAACACGACCATCCTTCCCTGTTTTTATACGGATCACAAATTCCTGTCGTTGAAGAAGTCAAATTTCTTGGGGTCATATTTGATCAAAAGTGACGTTTTATTCCCCATATTAAATATCTTAAAGCGAAATGCTTGAAAGTTTTAGATCATAGAAGTTGGGGAGCAGATCGGTACACTTTATACCATCTTTACCGGTCTCTGATAAGATCTAAATTAGATTATGGGTCTATTGTTTATGGTTCTGCCAGAAAGTCTTATTTAAAATCTTTGAATCCTATTCATCATCAAGGCCTTCGTTTGGCTATGGGAACCTTCCGTACTTCTCCCGTATTAAGCCTTTATGTAGAAGCAGGTAAACCATCTTTTACTTCGCGCAGAGAGAAACTTTCTCTTCAGTATGCTATCAGACTTACTGCTAATCCATCTAACCTGGCATTCCAAATTTCATTTCCACCTGAATTTGTAGATAAGTATGAAACTAAACCCACAGCAGTCAAACCTTTTGGATTACGAATTTTACCACTGCTAGAAAATTCGGGTATCGACCTTAAAAATATTCAAAAACATGAAACGGCCTAAGTTCCATCGTGGTGTATTAAAAAACCTTCTATTCTGTTTGACTTAAATGATGGCAAAATCCGAATCAAATCCAATGCTACTCAAACAAAACTTTCAGGTACTGGAGCCACGTTATGATGATTACCAGTAAGTCTATGCTGATGGTTCCAAAGAAGGAGAAAAAGTTGGTTGTGCGTATGTTTCTCAAGATTCGCACCAAACCTTGCGCCTTCCAGATGGTTCATCTATTTTTACAGCTGAAGCCCAAGCAATAGACCTAGCTTTATCTAATTTAGATCGTATTTAAGACCGGTAAAGATGTAATAAAGTATACCGATCTGCTCCCCAACTTGTATGAGCTAAAACTTTCAAAAGATTCAAAGCTTTTAAGCATTTCGCTTTAAGATATTTAATATGGGGAATAAAAGATAACTTTTGATCAAATATGACCATAAGAAATTTGGCTTCTTCAACAACAGGAATTTGTGATCCGTATAATAACAGGGAAGCATGTTCGTGTTTCTTCCGTAGTTTACAAAAATGAACACACTGCGTTTTCGACTTGGAGAACTTGAAAACATTTTTATCAGTCCATTCTTCTATTCTTTTTAAATTTTGTTTTAACTTTCGTTCAAACTTTCGTTCAAATGTTTTCATATTTTTTGAACGGTAACATATACAAAAAGCGTCAACATACAAGGAACAATCAGTTTTGTCGACCAAACATTGTACAATATTGTTTATTTTGATGTTAAATAGCGTAGTTGAAAGAATACTACCCTGTGGGACACCCTGTTCTTGAACATAGAAATATGAAACGGTAGACCACACACGCACCTGAAACATGCGCTCCCCTAAAAAGCTTCCAATAAAACTGGGAAGTTTTCCTCTTAAGCCAATGTTATGGAGATCTTTCAATATTCCCTAACGCCATGTTGTATCATATGCTTTCCCAAAGTCGAAAAAGACAGCTACCACCTGTTCTTTGTTAATAAAAGCATTTCGTATAAATGTTTCTAGTCTTATTAAATTGTCGTTGGTACTACGTTCCGAAAGAAAACCCGATTGATATTCTGAAATGAGGTTGTTGGACTCTTAGTACCAGACTAATCTCTTGTTTATCATTCTCTCCAATGTTTTACACAAACAACTTGTCAAAGCTATCGGACGATATTTTGTAGGTTCTGCATGATCATTCCCTTGTTTCGGAATTGGTACAACTGTAGCTACACGCCAGCTCTCAGGACAGACCGCCGTTTCCAAATATTATTAAAGATATCTAAAAGTGTTGAAAGAGAACTTTTTGGCAGATGCTTAAGCATTTGATAATGAATTTCATCGGGGCCGGTTGCCGTATCATGTGATTTTTTCAATGGTTTCAACGAGTTCGGGTAAGTTAAAAGGTTTGTTGTATTCTTCGTGACTAAGGGATTTAAAGTTAAGATTTCTTTTTTCTGTGTCCTTTTTGAAATTTCTAAAAGTGTCAGAATAATTACGCGATGATGAATTTTTCAAGAATGTGCTCCCAAGAGTATCTAAAATATCTTTTTTGTTGAAGCTTTTGTGTCAAATTCAGTATTTAAATGTGTAAAACTAGAGGACTTTGGGTTATGGTACGAAAATTTCAGGAAAATCAAACTTTCTTAAAGGAGGTTTTGTAGTTCAATTTGGAGACATATTCTCTCCATGACTTTCGTTTGGAAGCTCGGATTGTTCGCCGAGCTTTAGCTCTAAAAACTTTTACGTCGTTTAGCTTTTCTGAAGTTGGACTTTTGGAGAACTTATTTAAAGCCTGTTTACGCTTTTGAATAGCTTCTTTACAGTCATTATTAAACCAAGGCTTGCTTTTCTTAGTATTTGTGGAGGTCTTTGGAATGCATTGTTCTGATATATTAATAAGTGTATCTGTGAAATCAGAAACAATGTCGGATGATTGGTTAAAGTGATCAACTGATAACTCTTCTTCACATAAACTATGAAATAATTCCCGGTCGGCTTTATTCATTTTCCCTTTCTGGTTATAGTCCTCATCTGGTTCGTTTACGCTCTCAATTTCCTGCCTTGCCGTGGCCCTGTTGGCTCAATTCCCACTGGGCACATTGCCGCTGTGGTCTCTGTGCCCGCTGGGAAGAGCTAAAGGAAGTACCACCCGTTTGCCGTGGCTGGCGTGCTGTAAGCCGGAAGAAGGGATCCTGGAGGCCGAGGGTTACCTGAGGTGGCGGTGCTTCAGGTACCCAACACGCCTCTTTAGCCTGGCTTTTCGGTGTAGACGGGTGGCCGTGCGGTCCGGCACGGTCAATCGGCTGGTCGCGCCGAGCCCTAGAGATACCGCTTTGCTTTCTCTTCAATTCTTTTTGTATCTTTCCTGATACCAACCATATGCCCATTTACCTTACCCTTTTCTGTCTTTTTATCTCTAGAAGGCGGTGGCTAAACGGATCAATCGTGTAGGCATTTTGTTTATAAGAGTATATCTCACGTGTATCTCCAACACCTGCGAGTTGGATAACCACTCCATTATGGTGTTCCCTTGTAGGGCTCCAGGGAGGGCGGAGAGCACTTGGAACGAAACTAGGATTTTTTCCTTATGGCTAATGGAAAAAAAATATAACCGCAACGCAGCTAAACGTAAAAAAGACGAGGATTCATCCGAAACGGATGAACCCAGTCAGCAGTCAAGTCAACAGTCTAGTCAGCAGTCTGAAACTCCAAAGCTCATCAATTTTCCACGCTTCTTGGTGATAACATCACGTGATGATACGCGCACGGTGTCAGATTTATCACCGTTTGTGATCGAAAAGAGTATAATGCCCATTGCCAGACATCCAAAAAGTATTAAAAAGCTGAAATCAGGTGATCTCATCTTCGAAGTCGAGAGAGAACAGCAGGTCAAAAGCCTGCTTGGTACCACAAAGCTATTCGATCTCAACGTCAAAGTATCGTTGCACAAAAAACTTAATTCATGCAAAGGTGTCATCCGCAGCCCAGAGCTACGTCCGTGCAACGTACCAATTCCGAAACCAGGGAAAGATCATGCAGAACCTACAAATTATCGTCCGATAGTTTTGACAAGTTGTTTGTGTAAAACATTGGAGAGAATGATAAACAAAATTAATTAGTCTGGTACTTAGAGTCCAACAACCTCATTTCAGAATATCAATCGGGTTTTCGTTCGGAACGTAGTACCAATGACAATTTAATAAGACTAGAAACATTTATACGAGATGCTTTTATTAACAAAGAACACGTAGTAGCTGTCTTTTTCGACTTGGAGAAAGCATATGATACAACATGGCGTTATGGAATATTGAAAGATCTACATAACCTTGGCTTAAGAGGAAAACTTCCCAGTTTTATTGAAAGCTTTTTAGGGGAGCGCATATTTCAGGTGTGTGTTGGGTCTACCGTGTCAGATTTCTATGATCAAGAACAGGGTGTCCCACAGGCTAGTATTCTTTCAACTACGCTATTTAACATCAAAATAAACAATATTGTACAATTTTTGGACGACAAAACTGATTGTTCCTTGTATGTTGACGATTTCTGTATATGTTACCGTTCCAACACCATGAAAACAATTGAACGAAAGTTACAACAAAATTTAAAAAGAATAGACTGATTAAAATGGTTTCAAGTTCTCCAAGTCGAAAACGCAGTGTGTTCATTTTTGTAAGCTACGGAAGAAACACGAACATCCTTCCTTGTTTTTATACGGATCACAAATTCCTGTTGTTGAAGAACCCAGATTTCTTGGGGGCATATTTGATCAAAAGTTAGCTTTTATTCCCCATATTAAATATCTTAAAGCGAAATGCTTAAAAGCTTTGAATCTTTTGAAAGTTTTAGCCCATACAAGTTGGTGAGCAGATCGGTATAAGTTATTACATCTTTACCGGTCTTTAATAAGATCTAAATTAGATTATGGGTCTGTTGTTTATGGTTCTGCCAGAAAGTCCTATTTCACCAAGGCCTTAGTCTTGCTATGGGAGCCTTCCGTACTTCTCCCGTATTCAGCCTTTATGTAGAAGCAGGTGAACCATCTTTAACTTCGCGCAGAGAGAAACTTTCTCTTCAGTTTGCTATTAGACTTGCGGCTAATCCATCTAACCCGGCATCCAAAATTTCATTTCCACCTCAATTTGTGGATAAGTATGAAACTAAACCCACAGCAATCAAACCTTTTGGATTACGTATTTTACCACTGCTAGAAAATTCAGGTATCGACCTTAACAATATTCAAAAACATGTAACGGCGGAAGTTCAATCTTGGTGTATTAAAAAACCTTCTATTCTGTTTGACTTACATGATGGTAAAAAATTCGAATCAAAGCCAATGCTACTCAAACTAAACTTTCAGGTGCTGCAGTCACGTTATGATGATTACCAGCAGGTCTATACTGATGGTTCCAAAGAAGGAGAAAAATATGGTTGTGCGTATGTTTGTCAAGATACGCACCAAACCTTGCGCCTTCCAGATGGTTCATCTATTTTTACAGCTGAAGCCAAAGCAATAGACCTAGCTTTAGATTTTATCAATTATTCATCATTTGCCGCTGTTGTCTCTGTGCCCACTGGGAAGAGCTAAAGGAAGTACCACCCGTTTGCCGTGGGTGGCGTCCTGTAAGCCGGAAGAAGGGATCCTGGAGGTTGAGGGTTACCTGAGGTGGCGGTGCTTCAGGTACCCAACACGCCTCTTTGGCCTGGCTTTTCGGTGTAGACGGGTGGCCGTGCGGTCCGGCACGGTCAATCGGCTGGTCGCGCCGAGCCCTAGAGATACCGCTTTGCTTTCTCATCAACTCTTTTTGTATCTTTCCTGATACCAACCATATGCCCATTTACCTTACCCTTTTCTGTCTTTTTATCTCTAGAAGGCGGTGGCTAAACGGATCAATCATGTAGGCATTTTGTTTATACGAGTATATCTCACGTGTATCTCTAACACCTGCGAGTTGGATAACCACTCCATTATGGTGTTCCCTTGTAGGGCTCCACGGAGGGCGGAGAGCACTTGGGACGAAACTAGAATTTTTTCCTTATGCCTCATTGAAAAAAACATAACCGCAACGCATCTAAACACAACGCACCTAAACGTAAAAAAACAAGACGATTCATCCGAATCGGATGAACACAGTCAACAATCCAGTCAGCAGTCAAGTCAACAAACCAGTCAGCAGTCCGCTGAACCAAATTTCGACAATGTTCCGCGTTTCTTGGTTGTCTCGTCGCTTGACGATACACGAAGTGTATCCAGCCTTTCTCCCTTCGTAATTGAGAAATGTATTAACTCCATAGCCGGACACCCTAAGAGTATCAAAAAGCTCAAATCAGGTGACCTTCTCTTGGAAGTCGAGAGAAAACAACAAGTTGTAAGCCTGCTAAGCACCAATAAACTCTTTGATCGTCAGGTTAAAGTCTCTCTCCACAACACGTTAAATTCGTCTAAGGGAGTGATTCGCAGTCCAGAACTGCGCCCTTGTACAGATGAAGAGATCGTCGATAACTTGAAAGATCAGGGAGATTTGTTGGTGTTCGTAACATCAACGTCCGTAGAAATGGTGTACTAAAACCAACAGCAACTTATGTGTTGACTTTTAATACACCAATTCTACCCAAGAAAATCAAAGTAGCATATCTTTCCATTAACGTAGAGGTATACATCCCAAACCCTCTTAGATGTTACTCTTGTCAGGCTTTTGGCCATCATGAAAGCAGATGTCAGAGAAAAAAAACTCTGTCCTAATTGTGGTGAAGAAAAGCATGTTGATAATCACCTCAACTGCAAAAATGAACCAAAATGCGTAAATTGTGATGGCAAACATGCTGTTTTCTCTCGAGACTGTCCGGCATGGAAAAAAGAAATACTCACCGTCAAATACCAAAGGGGGATAACATTCCCAGAAGCGCGAAAAATTGTCGATGAGATATATATAACACCAACCACCAGTTTCGCCAGCATCACAAAGGGTGCTGGTGTAAAATGTACCAGCTCCGCGACACAGACTGCTGAATCATACATAGCTGAACTGAAAAAATCTGGTGCATGGAGTAAACCCACTCCAGCACCGCAAAGTTCAACCAATTTATCAAATGGCGCAATCCAGGTTGCTTCGGATCGGTCGACAGCGACCGTACCGAAGCCAGCGCCGCACGTAAAAGAGAAACTCGACTCAGGTCGAACTAATAAGGGATCGGAAGATCCGATCAAAAAACATCAATTGTCTCAAAAACAGACAGACAGACAACGTAAAATGGAAAGAGACAATATTAGATTTTAGAACAGATTCGGATCTTTGAGTGATAGTGATATGGAGTTCGCTGAAACTCCATCATCACCAAGTGGCAATAACAGATCGAGGTCAGCAACACCACGAGCTGGTGATAGCAGATCTATATCACCAATTGCAGCTCCAAAATAGTTTCTAGTCTTAATCTCTTCATAAAATGGATTTTAAACACAAAATAATACAATGGAATTGTCGAGGTCTTAAATAAAATTTATAACGAACTCTTATTACTGATTTCGTTATTAAACCCATCGGTTTTTTGTTTGCAAGAAACTTTTTTAAAAACTGATGACATCATAGATGTCAAGGGTTTCAATACGTATAACTATATCTATTCTGATGGTAACAAAC
Organism: Lucinisca nassula; assembly: GCA_963580285.1. Classification (NCBI taxonomy): domain Eukaryota; kingdom Metazoa; phylum Mollusca; class Bivalvia; order Lucinida; family Lucinidae; genus Lucinisca; species Lucinisca nassula. The sequence goes on along the minus strand of OY757020.1, from coordinate 94,652,341 downwards.
CATCTGGTGGCAGTTCAATTCTTGTTAAATCATGTTTACCACAAAGAGAGATCAAATTAAAAACAGACCTACAAGCTGTAGCAGTATCGGTTTCTCTGGATAAAGAAACTACAATATGCTCTTTATATATTCCACCCTCATTTTCTTTAAAGCCCGAACATCTTGACTCATTGCTGAGTCAGCTTCCATCCCCATATCTTTTAGTTGGCGACTTCAATGGTCACAATATTCTATAGGGCTGTAAAGATATCAATAACAGAGGAGCACTTGTTGAAGATTTTATTGCAAAGAGCGATCTTTGCTTGATGAATGATAAATCTTATACTTACCTTCACCCAGCGACAGGTCATTTGTCTTCTTTAGATCTCTCTTCGTGTCACCCATCTCTCTTTTTGGACTATGACTGGTCTGTTCATGATGATCAGTGCGGAAGTGATCACTTCCCTGTTATATTTGAGAGCGCAAACGAACAAGATGAGGACTGTAGCCAGACATGGAAAATGAATAAAGCCGACTGGGAATTATTCCGTAATTTATGTGAAGAAGAGTTATCAGTTGGTCACTTAAATGAGTCATCTGACATTGTTTCTGATTTCACAGATAAACTAATTAATATATCAGAACAATGCATTCCAAAGACCTCCACAAATACCAAGAAAAGCAAGCCTTTGTTTAATAATGACTGTAAAGAAGCTATTCAAAAGCGCAAACAGGCTCTAAATAAGTTCTGCAAAAGTCCCACTTCAGAAAAGCTAAACGACGTTAAAGTTTTTAGAGCTAAAGCTCGGCGAACAATCCGAGCTTCCAAACGAAAGTCATGGAGAGAATACCCCCAGGTATTAGACTTCCTCCCTTGCCATGGCCCTGGGGGCTCAATTCCCACTGGGCACGTTGCTGCTGTGGTCAATGTGCCCACTGGGAAGAGCTAAAGGAAGTACCACCCGTTTGCCGTGGGTGGCGTCCTGTAAGCCGGAAGAAGGGATCCTGGAGGTTGAGGGATACCTGAGGTTGCGGTGCTTCAGATTCCCAACACGCCTCTTTGGCCTGGCTTTTCGGTGTAGACGGGAGGCTGTGCGGTCCGGCACAGTCAATCGGCTGGTCACGCCTTGCCCTAGAGATACCGCTTAACTTTCTCTTCCATTCTTTTTGTATCTTTCCTGATACCAACCATGTGCCCATTTACCTTACCCATTTCTGTCTTTTTATCTCTAGAAGGCGATGGCGCAACGGACCAATCGTGTAAGCATTTTGTTTATGCGAGTATATCTCACGTGTATCTCTAACACCTGCGAGTCGGATAGCCACTCCATTATGGTGTTCCCTTGTAGGGCTCCGCGGAGGACGGAGAGCACTTGAGACGAATCTTCAAACCTTCTTCATGGGTCCCCCTTCTTCTAGTAACCGCAAATTAACCAAACGTAAAAAAGATGAGTCATCATCTGACTCTGATGAACCCAGTCAACAGTCTGCAGCACCAACGAACAACAATATTCCTCGCTTCTTAGTAATGACATCACTTGATGATAAACGAACGGTATCCAGTCTTTCACCTTTTGTAATTGAAAAAAGTATAGTGTCCATAGCCGGACACCCAAAAAGCATAAAAAAGCTTAAATCAGGTGACCTTCTCATTGAAGTCGAGAAAAAACAGCATGTTGAATCTCTACTTAAAACGAACACAATTTTCGATTTAAAAGTAAAAGTGTCGTTACACAACACCCTAAATTCCAGCAAAGGTGTCATACGCAGTCCCGAATTACGTCCTTGCAGCGATGATGAAATCATTGAAAACCTCAGAGACCAAGGCGTCATTGGTGTACGTAACAGCCAAGTTCGTAGAAATGGTGTGTTAAAACCAACTAGTACATACGTGTTGACTTTTAATACACCAATTCTGCCCAACAAAATCAAAGTCGCATATCTTTCCGTAAATGTAGAGGTATATATACCAAACCCTCTCAGATGTTACTCGTGTCAGGTTTTCGGTCACCACGAAAGCAGATGTGAGAAGAAAAAACTCTGTCCAAACTGTGGTGAAGAAAAACGTGTTGATAATCATCAAAACTGCAAGAACGAAGCCAACTGCGTAAATTGTGGAGGTAAACATGCTGTTTTCTCTCGAGATTGTCCGGCATGGAAAAAAGAAAAAGAAATACTCACTGTCAAATACCAAAGGTCGATCACATTTCCAGAAGCGAGGAAGATTGTTGAAGAACGTTACAAAACACCAAGCACCAGTTACGCCAGCATCACAAAGGGTGCTGGTGTTAAAGTCACGAACAGTGGAACGCAGACTGTTGAATCTTGCATTGCTGAACTGAAAAAATCTGGTGCATGGAGTACTACTCCAACACCACAAAGTTCAACCAATTTGTCAAATGGCGCAAGCCAGATTGCTTCTGATCGGTCGACAGCGACCGAACCGAAGCCAGCGCCGCATGTAAAAGAGAAATCCGACTCCGGTCGGACCAATAAGGGATCGGGAGAACCGATCCAGAAAGGATCGGGAGAACCGATCCAAAAAGAGTATAGACAGATAGGGCTACCATCTGACGAGGACGATGATGAACTAATGGATGATGATGACTCTCCAACCAATCCTCGCAAGGGTAGCAAGATTACAAGGATACCTTATATAAGGTAGGATATTTCGTCGATATCGACGCATTAGTTTCTAGTCGATTAATTATCTCTCCATAAAATGGATCTAAAACACAAAATAATGCAATGGAATTGTCGAGGTCTTAAGTCAAATTATAACGAACTCTTATTGCTTCTTACTTTATTAAACCCATCGGTTTTTTGTTTGCAGGCAACTTTTTTGAAAACTGATGACAACATCGATATTAGGGGTTTCAATTCATACAACTATATCTACTCTGATGGTAACAGACCATCTGGTGGCAGTTCAATTATTGTTAAATCTTCTTTACCACAAAGAGAGATCAAATTGAAGACAGAACTACAGGCTGTGGCAGTGTCAGTTTCCCTGGATAAAGAAACTACAATTTGCTCTCTATATATTCCACCCTCATTTTCTTTAATGCCCGAACATCTTCAGTCGTTGCTGGGTCAGCTTGCATCGCCATATCTTTTAGTTGGTGACTTCAATGGTCACAACATTCTGTGGGGTTGTAAAGATAACAACAACAGAGGATCACTTATTGAAGATTTCATTGCACAGAACGATCTCTGTTTGATGAATGATAAATCTTATACTTACCTTCACCCTGCGACAGGTCATTTGTCTTCTTTAGATCTCTCTTTGTGTCACCCATCTCTCTTCTTAGACTATGACTGGTCTGTTCATGATGATCAGTGCGGAAGTGATCACTTCCCTGTTATAATTGAGGGCATAAACGAACCAGATGAGGACTGTAACCAGAAGTGGAAAATGAATAAAGCCGACTGGGAATTATTCCATAATTTATGTGAAGAAGAGTTATTATTTGATCAATTTAATGAATCATCCGACATTGTTTCTGATTTCACAGATACACTTATTAATATATCAGAACAATGCATTCCAAAGACCTCCACAAATACTAAGAAAAGCAAGCCCTGGTTTAATAATGACTGTAAAGAAGCTATTAAAAAGCGTAAACAGGCTCTAAATAAGTTCTGCAAAAGTCCCACTTCAGAAAAACTACGCGACGTAAAAGTTTTTAGAGCTAAAGCTCGGCGAACAATCCGAGCTTCCAAACGAAAGTCATGGAGAGAATATGTCTCCAAATTGAACTACAAAACCCCCATTAAAAAGGTTTGGGATATGGTACGAAAAATTTCAGGAAAAACAAAGTCCCCTAGTTTTACACATTTAAATACTGAATTTGACACAATAGCTTCAACAAAAAAAGATATTTCAGATACTCTTGGGCACACATTCTTGAGAAATTCATCATCACGTAATTATTCTGACACTTTTAGAAATTTCAAAAAGGACCAAGAGAAAAGAAATCTAAACTTTAAATCCCTTAATCACGAAGAATACAACAAACCTTTTAACTTATCCGAACTCGTTGAAGCCATTGAAAAATCACATGATACGGCAACCGGCCCCGATGAAATTCATTACCATATGCTTAAGCATCTGCCAAAAAGTTCTCTTTCAACACGTTTAGATATCTTTAATAATATTTGGGAAACGGGGATCTGTCCTGAGAGCTGGCGTGTAGCTACAGTTGTACCAATTCCGAAACCAGGGAAAGATCATGCAGAACCTACAAATTATCGTCCGATAGCTTTGACAAGTTGTTTGTGTAAAACATTGGAGAGAATGATAAACAAGAGATTAGTCTGGTACTTAGAATCCAACAACCTCATTTCAGAATATCAATCGGGTTTTCGTTCGGAACGTAGTACCAACGACAATTTAATAAGACTAGAAACATTTATACGAAATGCTTTTATTAACAAAGAACACGTAGTAGCTGTCTTTTTCGACTTGGAGAAAGCATATGATACAACATGGCGATATGGAATATTAAAAGATCTCCATGACATTGGCTTAAGCGGAAAACTTCCCAATTTTATTGGAAGCTTTTTAGGGGAGCGTATGTTTCAAGTACGTGTTGGGTCTACTCTGTCAGATTTCTACGATCAAGAACAGGGTGTCCCACAGGGTAGTATTCTTTCAACTACGCTATTTAACATCAAAATAAACAATATTGTACAATGTTTAGACGACAAAACTGATTGTTCCTTGTATGTTGACGATTTCTGTATATGTTACCGTTCAAAAAACATGAAAACAATTGAACGAAAGTTGCAACAAAATTTAAAAAGAATAGAAGAAAGGACTGATAAAAATGGTTTCAAGTTCTCCAAGTCGAAAACGCAGTGTGTTCATTTTTGTAAGCTACGGAAGAAACATGAACATCCTTCCTTGTTTTTATACGGATCACAAATTCCTGTTGTTGAAGAAGCCAAATTTCTTGGGGTCATATTTGATCAAAAGTTATCTTTTATTCCCCATATAAAATATCTTAAAGCGAAATGCTTAAAAGCTTTGAATCTTTTGAAAGTTTTAGCCCATACAAGTTGGGGAGCAGATCGGTACACTTTATTACATCTATACCGGTCTCTGATAAGATCTAAATTAGATTATGGGTCTGTTGTTTATGGTTCTGCCAGAAAGTCTTATTTAAAATCTTTGGATACTATTCATCATCAAGGCCTTCGTTTGGCTATGGGAGCCTTCCGTACTTCTCCCGTATTAAGCCTTTATGTAGGGGCAGGTGAACCATCTTTAACCTCGCGCAGAGAGAAACTTTCTCTTCAGTATGCTATCAGACTTGCTGCTAATCCATCTAACCCGGCATTCCAAATTTCATTTCCACCTGAATTTGAAGATAAGTATGAAACTAAACCCACAGCAATCAAACTTTTTGGATTACGAATTTTACCACTGCTAGAAAATTCAGGTATCGACCTTAAAAATATTCAAAAACATGAAACGGCCGAAGTTCCATCTTGGTGTATTAAAAAACCTTCTATTCTGTTCGACTTACATGATGGCAAAAAATCCGAATCAAATCCAATACTTCTCAAACAAAACTTTCAGGTACTGCAGTCACGTTACAATGATTACCAGCAAGTCTATACTGATGGTTCCAAAGAAGGAGATAAAGTTGGTTGTGCGTATGTTTCTAAAGATACGCACAAAACCATGCGCCTTCCAGATGGTTCATCTATTTTTACAGCTGAAGCCAAAGCAATAGACTTAGCTTTAGATTTTATCAGTTCTTCAACAATTCAAAAAGCAATTCTATTTTCTGATTCACTTTCTGTGCTTAAGGCTTTAGACCATTCATCATCTAAAAATCCTCAAATTCAAAAATTGATCGAAAAACATCATGAAATTTCTAAAACACACCAAATCTTATTTTGTTGGCTTCCGAGCCATATTGGCATTGTCGGAAATGAATATGCTGACAAGAAAGCAAAGGAATCGCTCAATCTTGATCCATCTATTTTTAAAATTCCTTTTAATAATTTTAAACCCTTTATCAACAGATACATCTTGTCGGAATGGCAAGGCGAATGGGACCGTGCAATAAATAACAAACTTCATGCCATTAAACCTGTCGTTAGTACAAAATGCTCTCCTCCACAGTTTTCAAGAAAAGAGGACGTAGTATTAACACGACTGCGCATCGGCCATACTAGAGTTACTCGCGCCCCCGCCCATAGGGGCTTGAAGAAATATACGGGCTGCATGATGCTTCCACGCAGAGCTTAATCTGGCCCGCACACTAGTACTGGTAAACCGCTTAGAGGATCTAAGCCTGTCCAGGAACCGCGGTGCGAGGCGGACCGTCCGTGCTAATAAACCCTATTGGTTTCATTGGTCGACAGGGCTTGAGATGTCATTTCATCTCAATGTCGGGTAAAAGTCCCACAAAATTGGAAGCAACGTCTCCAAAATGACCTTTGCAGTGTTGACGGGGACGTTAAACCTCAAATCAAACAAACAAAACTAGAGTTACTCATTCTTATATTTTTAATGGTGGTGATCAGCCTTCTTGTGTAGGTTGTGATCAGCCATTCACTGTGAAACATATCTTAATTGACTGTGTTGACTTTTCACCCTCACGTATTTTATATTTCAAAGCTGACACTTTGCAACAACTGTTTCAAGATGTACCTGTTGATAATATTATTTTATTCTTAAAAGAAATTGGACTTTTTCATAAGATTTAACTGTTTCAGATTTTTATACATTATCATTCTGACTTTTTACTTTTAATATCATCATAATTATTCATGCCGTTTAACCATTAACCGTTTGACGCTTATGACCCACAAACAGGGTTGACGCGTCGTTAAACACGAAATCATCATCATCATCATCATGGAGAGAATATGTCTCCAAATTGAACTACAAAACCCCCATTAAAAAGGTTTGGGATATGGTACGAAAAATTTCAGGAAAAACAAAGTCCTCTAGTTTTACACATTTAAATACTGGTTTTGACACAAAAGCTTAAACTATAAAAGATATTTCAGATACTCTTGGTAGCACATTTTTGAGCAATTCATCACCGCGTAATTATTCTGACACTTTTAGAAATTTCCAAAAGGACCAAGAGAAAAGAAATCTAAACTTCAAATCCCAAAATCACGAAGAATACAACAAACCTTTTAACTTATCCGAACTAGTGGAAGCCATTGAAAAATCACACGATACAGCAACCGGCCCCGATGAAATTCATTATCAGATGCTTAAGCATCTGCCAAAAAGTTCTCTTTCAACACTTTTAGATATCTTTAATAATATTTGGGAAACTGGGGTCTGTCCTGAAAGCTGGCGTTTTGCTACAGTTGTACCAATTCCGAAACCAGGGAAAGATCATGCAGAACCTACGAATTATCGACCGATAGCTTTGACAAGTTGTTTGTGTAAAACATTGGAGAGACTGATAAACAAGAGATTAGTCTGGTACTTAGAGTCCAACAACCTCATTTCAGAATATCAGTCAGGTTTTCGTTCGGAACGTAGTACCAACGACAATTTAATAAGACTAGAAACATTTATACGAAATGCATACGAAATGCTTTTATTAACAAAGAACACGTAGTAGCTGTCTTTTTCGACTTGGAGAAAGCATATGATACCACATGGCGTTATGGAATATTGAGAGATCTCCATAACCTCGGCTTAAGGGGAAAACTTCCAAGTTTTATTCATAGTTTTTTAGGTGAGCGTGTGTTTCAAGTCCGCGTGGGATCTACCCTGTCAGATCTCTATGCACAAGAGCAGGGTGTCCCACAAGGTAGTATTCTCTCAACTACGCTATTTTTCATCAAAATAAATAATATTGCACAATGTTTGGACGACAAAACTGTTCATTGTATGTTGATGATTTTTGTATATGTTATCGTTCAAAAAACATGAAAACAATTGAACGAAAGTTACAACAAAATTTAAAACGAATAGAAGAATGGACTGATAAAAATGGTTTCAAGTTCTCCAAGTCGAAAACGCAATGTGTTCATTTTTGTAAGCTACGGAAGAAACACGACCACCCTTCCCTGTTTTTATACGGATCACAAATTCCTGTCGTTGAAGAAGCCAAATTTCTTGGGGTCCTATTTGATCAAAAGTTTTCTTTTATTCCCCATATAAAATATCTTAAAGCGAAATGCTTAAAAGCTTTGAATCTTTTGAAAGTTTTAGCTCATACAAGTTGGGGAGCAGATCGGTACACTTTATTACATCTTTACCGATCGCTGATAAGATCTAAATTAGATTATGGGTCTGTTGTTTATGGTTCTGCCAGAAAGTCTTATTTAAAATCTTTGGATACTATTCATCATCAAGGCCTTCGTTTGGCTATGGGAGCCTTCCGTACTTCTCCCGTATTAAGCCTTTATGTGGAAGCAGGTGAACCATCTTTAACTTCGTGTAGAGAGAAACTTTCTCTTCAGTATGCTATCAAACTTGCTGCTAATCCATCTAACCCGGCATTCCAAATTTCATTTCCACCTGAATTTGTAGATAAGTATGAAACTAAACCCACAGCAATCAAACCTTTTGGATTACGTGTATTACCACTGCTAGAAAATTCAGGTATCGAGCTTAAAAATGTTCAAAAACATGAAACCGCCGAAGTTCCGTCTTGGTGTATTAAGAAACCTTCTATTCTGTTTGACTTACATGATGGCAAAAAAATCCGAATCAAATCCTATTCTACTCAAACAAGACTTTCAGGTACTGCAGTCACGTTACAAGGATTACCAGCAAGTCTATACTGATGGTTCCAAAGAAGGAGATAAAGTTGGTTGTGCGTATGTTTCTAAAGATACGCACCAAACCTTGCGCCTTCCAGATGGTTCATCTATTTTTACAGCTGAAGCCAAAGCAATAGACCTAGCTTTAGATTTTATCAGTTCTTCAACAATTCAAAAAGCAATTATATTTTCTGATTCACTTTCTGTGCTTAAGGCTTTAGACCATTCATCATCTAAAAATCCTCAAATACAAAAGCTGATCGAAAAACATCATGAAATTTCTAAAACGCACCAAATCTTGTTTTGTTGGCTTCCGAGCCATATTGGCATTGTCGGCAATGAGTTTGCTGACAAGAAAGCAAAGGAATCGCTCAAACTTGATCCGTCTGTTTTTAAAATTCCTTTTAATAATTTTAAACCATTTATCAACAGATACATCTTGTCGGAATGGCAAGGCGAATGGGACCGTGCAGTGGGTGACAAACTCCATGCCATTAAACCTGTCGTTGGGGCAGGGTGCTCTCCTCCACGGTTTTCCGGGAGGGGGGATGTGGTGTTGGCACGACTGCGCGTTGGCCGTACTGGAGCTGCTCATTCTTATGTCTTGGATGGTGGTGAGCGGCCTTCCTGTGTGGGCTGTGGTCGGCCGTTCGCTGTGAAACATGTTTTGGTTGAATGTGTAGACTTTTCACAGTCCCGTAACTTGTACTTCAAAGCTGACACTTTGCAGCGATTGTTTCGAGATGTACCTTTTGAAAATATTATTTTGTTCTTAAAAGAAGTTGGACTTTTTCATAAGGTTTGACTGTTAAAATTTTTATACATATCAAACTAACTTTTTAGCTCACCTGACCGAAGGTCATGGTGAGCTTTTGTGACCGTAAGATGTCCGGCGTCGTCGTGCGTCGTCCGTCGTCCGTCGTCCGTCGTGCGTAAACTTTTTCTTGTGAACAAACTAGAGGCCACAGTTTTGGTCCAATCATCATCAAACTTGCTCAGAATGATCATCATGACAATATCTCGGTCAAGTTCGAATATGGGTCATGTCGGGTGAAAAAGTAGGTCAGTAGGTCAAATCATAGAAAAACCTTGTGAACACTCTAGAGGGCACAGTTTTGGTCCAATCATCATCAAACTTGCTCAGAATAATTATCATGACAATATCTCGGTCAGGTTCGAATATGGATCATGTAGGGTCAAAAAGTAGGTCAGTAGGTCAAACCATAGATAGTCCTTGTGAACACTCTAGAGGGCACAGTTATGGTTCAATTATCATCAAACTTGCTCAGAATGATCATTGTGACAATATCTCGGTCAAGTTTGAATATGGGTCATGTCGGGTCAAAAAGTAGGTCAGTAGGTCAATTCATAGAAAAACCTTGTGACCACTCTGAAGGCCACTGTTTTGGTCCAATTATCATGAAACTTGCTCAGAATGACCATTGTGACAATATTTCAGTCCAGTTCGAATATGGGTCATATCGGGTTAAAAAGTAGGTCAGCGGGTCAAATCATATAAAAACCTTGTGAACACCCTAGGGGCCACAATTTTGGTCCAATCTTAATCAAACTTGCTCAGAATGATCATCATGACAATATCTCGGTCAAGTTTGAATATGGGTCAAATGGTTCCGGTCCGTTGCACATCTAGGTCACAGGAGCCAAAAACAGATTTTTTTCACCAAAAACTTAAAAAATCTTCTTCTCTGAAACCACAAGGCCCAGGTCTTTGTTATTTGGTATGAAGCTTCATCTAGTGGACCCCTACCAAGATTGTTCAAATTATAGTGCTGGGGCCAAAAATGCCCCCGCACGGGGGCCCTTTGGTTTTACATAGGCTTATATAGGGAAAATCTTTAAAAATCTTCTTCTCTGAAACCACAAGGCCCAGGACTTTGATATTTGGTATGAAGCTTCATCTAGTGGACCCCTACCAAGATTGTTCAAATTTGAGTGCTGGGACGAAAAATGCCCCCGCCACGGGGCCCTTTGGTTTTACATTGGCTTATATAGGGAAAATCTTTAAAAATCTTCTTCTCTGAAACCACAAGGCCCAGGTCTTTGATATTTGGTATGAAGCTTCATCTAGTGGACCCCTACCAAGATTGTTCAAATTATAGTGCTGGGGCCAAAAATGCCCCCGCCCCAGGGCCCTTTGGTTTTACATAGGCTTATATAGGGAAAATCTTCAAAAATCTTCTACTCTGAAACCACAAGGCCCAGGACTTTGATATTTGGTATGAAGCTTCATCTAGTGGACCCCTACCAAGATTGTTCAAATTATAGTGCTGGGACAAAAAATGCCCCCGCCACGGGGCCCTTTGGTTTTACATTGGCTTATATAGGGAAAATCTTTAAAAATCTTCTTCTCTGAAACCACAAGGCCCAGGTCTTTGATATTTGGTATGAAGCTTCATCTAGTTGACCCCTACCAAGATTGTTCAAATTACAGTGCTGGGGCCAAAAATGCCCCCGCCCCGGGGCCCTTTGGTTTTACATAGGCTTATATAGGGAAAATCTTAAAAAATCTTCTTCTCTGAAACCACAAGGCCCAGGTCTTTGATATTTGGTATGAAGCTTCATCTAGTGGACCCCTACCAAGATTGTTCAAATTTTAGTGCTGGGACAAAAAATGCCCCCGCCACGGGGCCCTTTGGTTTTACATGGGCTTATATAGGGAAAATCTTTAAAAATTTTCTTTTCTGAAACCACAAGGCCCAGGACTTTGATATTTGGTATGAAGCTTCATCTAGTGGACCCCTACCAAGATTGTTCAAATTTTAGTGCTGGGACAAAAATGCCCCCGCCACGGGGCCCTTTGCTTTTACATTGGCTTATATAGGGAAAATTTTTAAAAATCTTCTTCTCTGAAACCACAAGGCCCAGGTCTTATATATTTGGTATGAAGCTTCATCTAGTGGACCCCTACCAAGATTGTTCAAATTATAGTGCTGGGGCCAAAAATGCCCCCGCCACGGGGCCCTTTGGTTTTACATAGGCTTATATAGGGAAAATCTTTAAAAATTTTCTTCTCTAAAACCACAAGGCCCAGGACTTTGATATTTGGTATGAAGCTTCATCTAGTGGACCCCTACCAAGATTGTTCCAATTTTAGTGCTGGGGCCAAAAATGCCCCTGCCCCGGGGCCCTTTGGTTTTACATAGGCTTATATAGGGAAAATCTTTAAAAATCTTCTTCTCTGAAACCACAAGGCCCAGGACTTTGATATTTGGTATGAAGCTTCGTCTAGTGGACCCCTACCAAGATTGTTCAAATTATAGTGCTGGGACAAAAAATCCCCCCCTGCCACGGGGCCCTTTGGTTTTACATAGGCTTATATAGGGAAAATCTTTAAAAATCTTCTTCTCTGAAACCACAAGGCCCAGAACTTTGATATTTGGTATGAAGCTTCATCTAGTGGACCCCTACCAAGATTGTTCAAACTATAGTGCTGGGGCAAAAAATGCCCCTGTCCCGGGGCCCTTTGATTTTACATAGGCTTATATAGGCAAAATCTTTAAAAATCTTCTTCTCTGAAACCGCTAGGCCCAGGTCTTTGATATTTGATGTGTAGCTTCATCTAGTGGACCTTTGACAAGATTGTTCAAATTTTAGCCTTTGTTGATGTTTGGTATGAAGCTTCACCTTTAAGACCTCCCTCAACATTATGTACATTAAAGCCCTGGGGCCAATAATGGCCCTCTCTGGGGCCCACTTGTTACACTATGGATCAGGTGAGCGATCCAGGGCCATCATGGCCCTCTTGTTTACTTTTAATATCCTCATAATTTTCAATGCCGTTAACCATTAACCGCTTGACGCTTATGACCCACAAGAGGGTTGACGCGTCGTTAAACACGAAATCATCATCATCATCAACCAGCAAGTCTATACTGATGGTTCCAGAGAAGGAGAAAAAGTTGGTTGTGCGTATGTTTCAAGATACGCACCAAACCTTGCGCCTTCCAGATGGTTCATCTATTTTTACAGCTGAAGCCAGAGCAATAGACCTAGCTTTAGATTTTATCAGTTCTTCAACATTTCAAAAAGCAATTATATTTTCTGATTCACTTTCTGTGCTTAAGGCTTTAGATCATTCATCATCTAAAAATCCTCAAATACAGAAACTGATCGAAAAACATCATGAAATTTCTAACACTCATCAAATTTTGTTTTGTTGGCTTCCGAGCCATATCGGCATTGTCGGCAATGAATATGCTGACAAGAAAGCAAAGGAATCGCTCAATCTTGATCCGTCCGTTTTTAAAATTCCTTTTAATATTTTTAAACTCGTAGAGTTACTCATTCTTATATTTTTAATGGTGATGATCAGCCTCTTATATTTTTAATTGTGATGATCAGCCTTCTTGTGCAGGATGTGATCAGCCATTTACTGTGAAGCATACCTTAATTGACTGTGTTGACATTACACCCTCACGTAACTTATATATCAAAGCTGACACTTTGCAGCAACTGTTTCAAGATGTACCTGTTGATAATATTATTTTATTCTTAAAAGAAATTGGACTTTTTCATAAGATTTAACTGTTTCAGATTTTTGTACATTGTCATTCTGACATTTTAAACACGAAATCAACATCATCATCAACGGACTTGTTAACACAATGGTAAACCACTTTTCATTATCATATTAACCTTTACCCTGCTGTAGGCGACAAGCCCTATCTTTGCAAACAGTGTAGATCCAGATCAGATGGCTTCTGAAGAAGCCATCTGATCAGGATCTACACAGTTTGACATTCAGTTTATGAATATGTAGAAATAAGCTGCATCAAGTAATCTGATTGGTTCAAAGTCAGAAATGAGTGTGGCTTAATTGAATATTCAGCAGGTTAAAGGTTAACAAGTTCGTGAACTAAACACCCCTCTAATCCCAACATTATATAGAGCGAACTTGGGTTTACAGGGGTATATATTATAGAGGATCTTACATGAGTGCTCATGTATTATTGAATTTATTAAACGAGTTGAGGAAAAGAGATAAAATGCGAGGCTTTGCCGAGCATTTTATCCCTTTTTCTCAACGAGTTTAATAAATTCAATAATACATGAGCACGAATGCAAGATTCTATTTATCATATGACATTAAAAGCGTATTTTATTCACGATTGTTAACAAAAATGTCAACATTCCGCCGTTAGTAAACGCGACGTCATTAAGGACGTCGTACATGTAACGTTACGGGACGTATCTAGCTAATTTACATATTTAATCCACTAGTGGACTATCGAAAATAATACATGACGTTATTACACTCTCAGACGCGACGTCATATGATAAATATTGTTTATTTCTGCTCCGAGACATAGGTTGGGCGTACTCGTTAGAACCGCCTCAATGAGGCGTTTCATACGAGGACCCACAAGCTATGTTTGGAAAATAATTCAGAAAATATCAAAGATTTTCAGCGGAAAAGTACAATTGTTTCAGATAGGGGAGAACGGGTGGGTTATCGCATTGAAAAATTAAACAAAACGAAATAAACAAGAAACGATTGCCCTCCCCTGAGGGTATATCCAATTCCATTAAGTTGTTATAGCACACCTGTTATGATATTAAAAATAAAAATAGAAAGTGTAAACAAGTACTCCTACGTATATTATTCACGGATGACTAAATGGTCAAAATTTTGAAATACATCAACAACGTTTAATGAACGATATAAAGTTAGCCCATATCTGCCGAGTGTCAGCAAATAAATGAAAAATTCCGCTATTAAGACCACCTAAAATTAAGACTACATTTTCTTTTAGAAGCTTATTTAGTGGGATGCAGTTTTTCTTTCTTTGTCTTTTCCGCATACAGTGTCGTCTGGTCAGAGACCACCTTCTTGACTGTTCAAAAGTGGTCTTAAAGACCACTTTTGAACAGTCCCAAAGGTGGTCTTCATATAGGAATTTTACTGTACAGGACACTAGCAAACAGTTAACCATTGACCTGCTGAATATTTAAATATGCCACACCCACTACTGAATATCAACCAATCAGATTACTTGATGCAAATTATTGCAACAAATTAATAAACTGAATGGCAAACAATGCAGATCCTGATCAGATGGCTTCAGAAGCCATCTGATCTGGATCTACATTGTTTGAAAGATAAGACATATCCGGGCTCAGCAGGACAAGGGTTAAGGCACTGATCAGATGCAGCAGTATCCAATCAGTGCATTCACTGTTTCCTTAATGTGCAGGGATTTTCGTAAATCTTACATTCAATGTAATAAATGAAGCCTTAAATAGAAAATACGCCTACCAACAGGTATCGGGTTCTGTAATGAGTAAATACATGTGGGTGTGGAAAAAAAACAAAAAAACATTTCTCCCGCCATTTCAAAATTTCGGGTAGATCTAGATCCACATTTGTCATTCTCTTTGCCTTTCGTCAAGGCAAAACCCATTGCACTTCCGCACAGAACTAAATCTGATCGAAAATGAGTAATCGCTTAGGAGGTCAAAATGTGTTCTAGAAAAGGGTTATCCATTGGAAGCAAGGCATTTCCCACAGAATTGAAAGTATGGAGTGTACATGTCTTCTACGCAAGACTAACTAGTTTCGGCCAATTAGTCCTCATCAGTGACCGTCATTTTGTTTCAAAATTCCACAATTCTTTATGAATCTAAAGGACAAGAAAATACAAAATTCACTATGATGAAGGGCAGGGAGACGTTTTACGGCCGCCATACCTGCCCTTAACAGTAGCTGTAGTGACGTTAAATGTGTTCTGGAAAAGGGTTATCCTTTGAAAGCAAGGGATTCACCACGTAGCTGGATTCACCACGTAGCTGAAAGTATGGAGTGTACATGTTTTCAGGGCCGAACTAGCTTGTTTCGGTACGGGTAAGTCTTTAAGCCGAAGTCCCGTCCCCGTAAAAGTAACACACACACACACACACACACGGCTATTTTATTGACTTGTTAAAGTGATGTAACGGAAAGTATTTTGCTCATCGAAAATTAGCATTGAAAAGGTGCATTACGAAAACACGCCCATTACGATAACACACACGTACGACATAGTGCATATTTCACATCTCCAAAATGGCTACTTTTCTGATGAAAATCTGTCATATTTTTCTTATAAATGCTCATAACATAGGTTGTGTGTGCTCGTTAGAACCGCCTCGCTGAGGCGGTTCTAACGAGTACCCACAACCTATGTATTGGAGCAGAAATAAGAAAAATAATGAAGACCCCCGTAAACCCCAGTTTTCTCTATATAAAGTGGGGTTAAGGGGGGTCTTCATTTCACGGACTTGTTCACGTGATTTATACAAATACACTATAACCTTTATCGCCGAATTCGGCCCGTCCATGCTTATAAACCCCATTGGTTTTATTGGGCGGCAGGGCTTGCTATGTCATTCCATCTAAATTTCGGGTAAAAATCCCACAGAATTGGAATGAACGTCTCCGAAATGACCTTTACAGTGTTGATGGGGACGTTAAACATCAATTCAAACAAAACAAATTTATCGCCGAAAAATTGTGATATTTTTCTTATTTCTTCTCTAAAATATAGATCGTGGGTACTCGTTAGAACCGACTCGATGTCTAATTTCCGCTAAAAATATAGATGGTGGGCACACTTTAGAACCGTCTCATCGAGGCGGTTCGTCTCATCGAGGCGGTTCTAACGAGTACCCACAATCTATATTTTAGAGTAGAAAGAAGAAAAATAAGGTTTACCCCTGCAAACCCAAGTTTTACTGAATAAAAGTGCGGTTCAAGGGGGTCAAAATTATGTATCATGATGTGGGCGAAATGAGCCAGATGACGTTTCGTTAAAATTTGTGCTACACACAGGACGATGATCAGACTGAGCATGTGCGCAGCTGACCCAAGCCTACTTTGATCACCGGAAGTTAAGGTTCCGAATACGCGATACGAAAACCTCCGGTCTAATACGAAAACACGACTATATATTTTTTACCCCTGAAATCCCACTTTATATGGTAAAACTGTGGTATACATTATTTTTTTTTTTCTTATTTCCACTCAAAACATAGATTGTGGGTGCTCAATAGAGGCGGTTCTATCGAGTTGCCATAATGTATGTTTTGAGGAGAGAAATGAAAAATACCACACTTTTAATCCGAAAATTTGCATTTTTTGGTGGTAAAATTTCAATAATATATGAATGGATGTGTTTTCGTAATGCATAAGGAGTGGGCAGCGAGATTAAATTTAATCTTAGGTTGTCCTAAATGTCATTGTTTGGTTAACATTAAGAAAACACCGGTATTCAAACATTGAACATTTTTTCCACCAAAACATGAACATTATCAGGTAACAGATTCTGATATGTTTCAACTTATAACATCGATTGTGGGTACAAAGTAAAAATGTAGAATCACCTCGGCGAGAAGGTTAAAAAATGTACGTTTTTGAACAAAAATAATGTAAACCCTATAAACGCCAGTTTTCTTTATTATAACACACCCGCGCCGCGTAGTGCATTTTTCGTTACGAAAACACGCGTATACAAGTACATTGTAAACTTAATCGCTGAAAGAAAGATAATTTTAAGATGAAAAATTATGATATTTTTCTTGTTTCTACTCAAAATATAGATAATGGGTACTCGTTAGAACCATCGAGGCGCTTCTAACGAGTATCCAAAATCTATACTTTAGATCAGAAATAAGACAAATAAGGTATACCTGTACACCCTAGTTTTCGGCCCCCGCCCATAGGGGCTTGAAGAAATATATGGGCTGCATGATGCTTCCACGCAGAGCTGAATCCGGCCCACACACTAGTACTGGTAAACCGCTTAGAGGATCTAAGCCTGTCCAGGAACCACGGTGCGGACCGTCCATGCTAATAAACCCTATTGTCATTTCATCTAAATGTCGGGTAAAAGTCCCACAAACTTGGAAGCAAAGTCTCCAAAATGACCTTTACAGTGTTGACGGGGACGTTAAACCTCAAATCAAACAAAAACCCTAGTTTTATTATATAAAAGTGGGGTTCAAGTGGTCGGAATTATATAGGCGTGTTTTCGTGATGCTGGCTACTTTTCTGATGAAAATCCGTGGTATTTTTTTTCTTTTTTATACTGGATACATAGGCTGTGTGTGTTCGTTAGAACCGCCTCATTGAGTACCCACAATGGATGTCTTGGAGCAGAAATAAGAAATATAATATATACCCCCGTCAACCAGTTTCTCTATGCAAAGTGGGGTATTTACGGGGGTCAATTTCACGGACTTGTTCACCTGAAAACGTAGGTTTATAAGGAGATGAAATTTATATAGGCGTGTTTTTATGATGATACGTTGGCTCAAATTATTTTTTATTTACTCGTAAACTTGTTGCATTTTCGGTAGATTTATTTCTCTTAAAGAGTAACACATAGGTTACACTGATAAAGTACGTGTGCCCCTTTTTGGTCATTTGTATATAATGTTATTATGTTCGTGCCCACGTGATTATTATTAGTACAACCACCCCTTAAATTGTGCATGAAGTTATAACAATGCTTTTCTTGTCCCAGTTACGTCAGAGTGGTTTCTAAAGAGGATTGACTATTTCATTACAAAAACAGGCCTATACGAATAAAGTGCAAATTTTACCGCCGAAAATAACAAAGCTTTTAAGATGAAAAATTGCGACATTTTTCTTATTAGAGCAGAAATAAGAAGAGGCGGTTCTAACGAGTATCCACAGTCTATATTTTAGAGCAGAAATAAGAAAAATAATGTATACCCCTTTAAACCCCAGTTTTACTGTATAAAAGTGGGGTTTAAGGGGGTCAAAATTATATAGGAATGATTTCGCGATGAATAACCTGTATAGAGCTTATGCACTTATGTAGGCAAACAGTGTAGACCCAGATCAGATGCCGCCGACATCGCGTGAACAAGTGCGTGAAATGAACACCCCTCCAAGCCCCACTGTCTATGAAGAAAGAAGCCTCCGTGGTGTAGTGGTGTTGCTACTCGCCCTGTAAACCAGGGGTTGCAGGATCGAACCCGGGCTCCTCCAGACTTTCGGATGAGTCTTTAAACCGAGGTCCCGTCTCCGTTTGACCTTAGCCGTTGGTGAGACCAAAAACTCAAACACTCACTCTGTATAAAGAACTAGGGCTGACGGGGGTATACATTATTTGTTTATTTCTGCTGCAAGACATAGGTTGAGGCGGTTCTAACGAGCACACACAACCTATGTATCCAGTATGAATTAATAAAAAAATATCACGAATTTTTATCAGAATTGTAGCCATTTTGAAGATACAAAAGATTGCACTTTATCGCACAGATGTGTTGTCGTAATGGAACGACGATCTACATTGTTTAAATGAGCCAGCGCATGACAAAACCTACAATAAGACATGTGCGCCCAACGAAGACTCAGATCAGCCTGTGCATCCGCGCAGTCGATAATCAGAGTCTGCGCTCTAAGGATAGCTAATACGTAAAACCCGAATTCACACACACACACAAAGGATAGCTAAGGGCCCAATGCCCCTTCATGCAGCAAGAGAAGTCTCTGGTTAGACTATTTGGATGCGCAGGCTGATCTGAGCCATCGATGGGCGCACTAGTCTTATTGTAGGTTTTGTCGTGCGCTGGCTCAAATATTGTCATGTAATGGTTAAACAATAGTCTAAGACCGAGGTCTGCACCATTCTCCAAACGCACACTCCGGGTATTACCGCGATTACTCCCCGTGCGAATAGTGCATTTTTTCCACATCACAAAAATGGCTACTTTCTGATATTTTTCTTATTGATACTGGCTCATAGGTTGTGGGTACCCGTTAGAACCGCCCCATCGAGGCGGTTCTAACGAGTACCCACAACCTATGACTTGGAGCAGCAATATAAAAAATAATGTATACCCCCGTAAACCCAAGTTTCCTCTATGTAATCCGCCCCCGCCAATCGGGGCTTGAAGAAATATTTGGGCTGCATGATGCTTCCACGCAGAGCTGAAACCGGCCGCACACGAGTTCTGGTAAACCGCTTTGAGGATCTAAGCCTGCCCAGGCAAAGCTGTGCGCACGAGTCGGACTGTCCGGTCCATGCTTATAAACCCTATTGGTTTCATTGGGCGACAGGGCTTGAGATGTAATTTCATCTCAAAGTCGGGTAAAAGTCCCACAAAATTGGAAGCAACGTCTCCAAGATGACCTTTACAGTGCTGACGGGGAAGTTAAACTTCAAATCAAACAAACAAAAACAGTGCATTTTCCACATCACAAAAATGGCTACTTTATGATATTTTTGTTTTTTATACTGGCCCATAGGTTGTGGGTACCCGTTAGAACCGCCTCATCGAGGCGGTTCTAACGAGTACTCACAACCTATGACTTGGAGCAGAAATATAAACAATAATGTATACCCCCGTAAACCCAAGTTTTGTCTATGTAAATTGACATTGCCTTCACTTCTATTTTACGGGGATGTTCATTTCACGGACTGATAATCGACTCACCAGTGCGCGCTTTGATTGATTGCGTTGGTCGCCATAAGTTTGTTTATTTGAAGGTAAAACATGTTTATCATAACAATATGCCTGGCTGATTACAACTGTCCATGCGGAATCAAGCAGGAGAATCATTTACGCTGTCTTGTTTTAACGTTTTGTGCCGGTTGGCGATATTGATATACTGTTTGCGAACTGAATCCGCAAGATTTTGATATCTTAGAAGGAGAAAAGATGGTCAAACATGACGATAAGGCACGTTTTCCTAATGTGTTTGGTGTTCTAGTGTACTCAATGTACCTTGATGATCAGATTGCTATCAATAAATATCCATTATATGAGATTTTTATCACAAAAATTATGTCATGCTAGCACCCTCAATAGCTATTCTTTTGGTCAAAATATGCATCACCTATGGCGGGACCACTATTAATATAACAGTAAATTTGTATGTTTGATTTGAGGTTTACGTCCCCGTCAACACAGTATAGGTTTTTTTTTATTGATTTGAGGTTTAACGTCCCCGTCAACACAGTATAGGTAATTTTGGAGACGTTGCTTCCAATTTTATGGGACTTTTACCCGACATTGAGATGAAATGACATCTCACGCCCTGTCGCCCAATGAAACCAATAGGGTTTATAAGCATGGACGGTCCGACTCGCACCGCTTTGCCTTGGCAGGCTTAGATCCTCTTTGCGGTTTAAAATAATAATAATAATAATAATAATAATAATAGACCTTATTTATAGAGGGTAACACATTTAGTAAACTAGTACTAATCTTCCATGTGGCCCTCTTTTCCTGGGTAGAACCAGTACTAAGCAATGTGGATAAAGTCTCTTGCTCAAGGAAACAACACTTGCCGCTCGTGGGATTCGAACCCGGTACCTCTCGATCCCGAGGCCGATACTTTACCACTGCACCACAGCGCTCCACTTTACCAGTACTCGTGTGCGGTAGGATTCAGCTCTGCGTGGAAGCATCATGCAGCCCATCTATTTCTTCAAGCCGCGATGGGCGAGGGCCAAATATAACAGTAAAATTCCTATGTTAAGACCACCTCTGGAACTCTTCAAAAGTGGTACTGTTCTATAAGATCACTTTTGAACAGCCAATTAGGTGGTCTCTGGCCAGAGAACACTGCATTCAGAAAAAACAAAGAAAGACTAACTGCAATCTACTATATAAGTTTTTAAAAACAGAATAAGTCTTAATTTCAGGTGGTCTTGAATTAATAGCGAAAAAAATTCACTGTAGTAGAGTTTCCTGAATCAGCTTGAGTTTCCTGGATCAGCTTGAGTCGAACTTCGATAACTCGAATAAATTTGGGACCTTACAGTTTGTTCGAGATAGAGGTACAGTCGAACTTCAATGGTTCGAACACCTTTGGGACCTCGACAATCGGTTCGAGACAGGGGTAGTTCGAGCCACAGAGGCTTACCACCAGGGGGCATAACGAGGTACTTTTTGACATATTTTCGGTGTGCTGTAATGAAAATGTATGCTTTGTGTACTCATCGAGGCGATTCTAATGAGTACACACAACATACATTTGCAAGATAAAAGACGAAAGTCTCCTATATTATCTCCCACCATTTCTTATATAGAGGACTTCCCTAGGGGCTCAAGAACGGGTTCGACCCAGCCATGGTAAACGAGCTATCGGTGTTCGAGCCATCGAAGTTCTGTATTTCGGATTATCGAGGGTTAAGCATAGTGTCTGATGGAGAGGCAAATGGAGATGACTTGATGATATTCAGAAAAATTCCGCTATTAAGACCCCCATACACTGAGACAAATACTGCTTTAAAAACCTAAGTGTGAAAGTTTCATTTCTTCTTTCTTTGTGTTTTCTGCTCACGGTGTCCGACCCCCGCCCATCGGGGCTTGTAGAAATAGATGGGCTGCATGATGCTTCCACGCAGAGCTGAAACCGACCGCTCATGATTACTGGTAAACCGCTTAGAGGATCTAAGCCTGCCCAGGCAGAGCGATGCAAGTCGGACCGTCCATGCTTATAAACCCTATTGGTTTCATTGGGCGACATGACTTGAGATGTCATTTAATCTTAATGTCTGGTAAAAATCCCACAAAATTGGAAGCGACGTCTCCAAAATGACCTATACTGTTTTGGCGGGGACGTTAAACCTGAAATCAAACAAACAAACACATGCTCACAGTGTCGTCTTGTCAGAGACCACATTTGGGACTTTTCAGAAGTGGTCTTTAAGACCACTTTTGAACAGTCCCAAAGGCGGTCTTAATAAGGGAATTTTTCCTGTATTTCGTTTTTTCGGTCTTCCATGAAATAAAAAGGATGTTGTGTGTACATTGACTCATTAGATTCTAACAAGAACACACCTCATACGATCACTATACACCACGAAAACACACTTATATAATGTTGACCCCCTTGAACCCCAATTTTATAAAGTAAACTTGGGGTTTTCAGGGGTCAACCTTATTTTTCTTATTTCTGCTCTAAAATATACACTGTTTGTACTCGTTAGAACCGCCTCAATGAGGCCGTTCTAACGAGTACCACAATCAATATTTTGAGCAGAAATAAGAAAATATCACAATTTTTCATCTTAAATTTTTCGTGTTTTTGTTTTTTTCGGCGATAAGGTTTACAGGCGTGCTTTCGTAATGAAAAGCGTCATGCATCCTATCAAGAATTGACGTGTTTTTTTTTTTTGTTTTTTTTTTTTTGTTTTTTGTTTGGTTTTGTTTTGTTTTGTTTTTCGCTGAAAATGAGCACGAATGCAAGATTCAGTTTATCATGCGACATCTAAAATGCATTTTCATTACGTAAACACGCCTATGCAAATACAGTGTGAGCTTAACGGCCGAAAAACATGAAATTTTAGGATGAAAAATTATGATATTTTTCTTATTTCTGCACAAAATATAGATTGTGGCTGCTCGTTAGAACCACCTCGTCGAGGCGGTTCTAACGAGTACCAACAATATTTTTTTTAGATCAGAAATAAGAAAAAAAAAGGTTTGCCCCTGTAAACCCCGGTTTTACTATATAAATGTGGGTCCAAAGGGGTCAAAATTATTTAGGCGTATTTGCACGTTCTCGATTTTTTTTTTCTTACGAAAATGTCGATATTCCGCCATTAATAAATGAGACAGTTTTGTTTGTTTGTTTGATTTGAGGTTTAACGTCCCCGTCAACACTCTATATGTCGTTTTGGAGACGTTGCTTCCAATTTTGTGGGACTGTTACCCGACATTGAGATGAAATGACATCTCAAGCCCTGCCGCCAAATGAAACCAATAGGGTTTATAATCATGGACGGATCGACTCGCACCGCATTGCCTGGGCAGGCTTAGATCCTCTAAGCGGTTTACCAGTACTCGTGTACGGGTCGGTTGCAGCTCTGCGTGGAAGTATCATGCAGCCCATCTATTTCTTCAAGCCCCGATGGGCGGGGGGGGGGGGGGGGCTCTAAATGAGACAGGGTTAAGGACGTCCTACGCGTAACCGCTACGGGGTGTATCTAACTAATTTGCTTGTTTAATCCTTTAGTGGATTACAGAATTTAATATATGAGCCCCGCCAAGCGAATTTGTTTCTTCGAGCATTCCGTCATGACAAATTTTAACTGCGCATGCCCAGCCATTCAGATGGGCCAGGGGTATGGCTTTCTGTCTGAAGGTTCCTCTTGATTCACTTGTATGAGCGAGCAGCGAAGGTTGTGGCAAGACTGCGCGGATGCGTAGGCTCGCCTGAACCTTCGCTGCTCGCATAGGCGATAAGTACCAAAATCGCTTGACGGGACCCATATGGCGTTATCACATTCTCAGACGCGATGTCATATGATGAATACACAAAAACAAGGGCAAACATAATTTTCCATATTTTGTTGTCGAAGTAAACTGATCTTTGTGGTGGTATGTACATGTAGCCCGCGTTTAAAGGGCAAAATAGAAACGTATCACACATTTTCAATCGGCCCCACCCATCGGGGCTTGAACAAATAGATGGACTGCATGATGCTTCCGCGCACAGCTGAAACCGACCCGCACACGAGTACTGGTAAACCGGTTAGAGGATCTGGTTTTACTCAGCTCACAGCGCTAGCTGTTTTGTGCAAACTAGTACAGTTTTTAACAAAACAACCGTATAAGTGCACTAGAATGGGGATAACTGTATTGCAAAATTGGGGGAGGTAAATCGTAGGTTTTGCGGTCGAAAATTACGTTTTACGGTTCCGCTAAAGCGTAAAATGAAATTTCCGACGGAAGCCTCCGATTACATCCACCCCCCCCCCCCCCCCCCCCCCCCCCCCCCCCCCCCCCCCCCCCATCACAATTTTGAATACAGTTATCTCCAATCAAACAAACAAACACATTTTCAACGAAAAATGAAATTGCTTATGATGGACAGAAGTAAAACGTTCTCTAACAAGAGTAAGTTACCCCATGAGAGTGGGTGTGGTAGGAGTTAGGGCTGGCGTTCGCGCATTGTGTTACAAGTTAAGATTTTGTCAACAAAATGACAGCGTTTACTGTCATGGATAAACTGTACAGTACTTGCACAATATAATAGTACAGAAAAAATTCGTACATTAAGACCAACTTTGGGACTGTTCAAAAGTGGTCTTAAAAGTGGTCTTAAGACCACTTTTGAACAGTTCCAAAGGTGGTCACCTACTATTCCAAGATACTGGGTGTAGAAAACACAAAGAAAGAAAAACTGAAAGATCTTCATCTTTCAAAAGAAGGATTAGTCTTAATTTTACTTCAAATCAAACAACAAATATCGGAATTTTACTGTAGATTTGATGCCCCTATAATACCAACTATACGGGAAAACTAGTTTTTTTTTTTGCTGTGACATCACAGTAATGTGTAAAAGAGGATATCTGCAATAGGTGGAATGCGCCGCATGTACTGCACCACTCTCAAACAGTGTATATCCAGATCAGACGCCACAGGATATGTGTCCGATCAGAAAGGACGCTGTTTTCTGTAAACAGGGGTTAAAGGGAGAAACGAAAGAGTCTAAGTCCCCACCCCCACCCACACACACACACACACTTTTCCCAGCCTATACTCAGAGATACAATCGATCCATGCCTAGCGTCCAATGTTTGGGACATTTGCTAACAGTGTAGACCCAGAGTTCGTTTGTAAACTTTACCCAAACCGAACAAACCTGACACCTCTATGATAGGAAATGGACCACTTCAAACATATTTAGGGGGTCCCGCCCTTTGGGCTTGAAGAAATAAATGGGCTGCATGATGCTTCCACGCAGAGCTGAATCCGACCGCACACGAGTACTGGTAAACCGCTTAGAGTGTCTAAGCCTGCCCAGATAAAGCGGTGCGATGCGGACCGCCCATGCCTATAAACCCTATTGGTTTCATTGGGCGACAGGGCTTGGGGTGTCATTTCATCTCGATGTCGGGTAAAAGTCCCACAAAATTGGAAGCAACGTCTCCAAAATGACCTATACAGCGTTGACGGGAACGTTAAACCTAAAATCAAACAAACAAACAAACATATTTAGGTGATTGTCTAAAAAGGATTATAATCCATATATGACAATGGAATCTCCCACCTAATAAGTTTGGAGTGGTCCATTTCAAATTATAGGGGTGTCAGGTTTGTTTTGTATGTAGTAAGTTTTACAAAAATGTACATACTTTAAGCAAACAGTATACACTCAGATCAGACTGAGTCTACACTGAGGGCCGCTAGGTATATATTGGTAAACAGTTTTGGTCAAGCGTAATTTTTGAAAATACCTATACTGCTATTTTTGCCACAAAGTTTTGGTATAAAAGTAGGAGAGATGCGAGTTTTTATTCAAATTTTGACAGGATATTCGAGAAGCCAAATCTATAAAGATTCTATGTCATGAAAAAAGCTTTCATTTGTCTAACAGCTGTGACTTTAAGTTTCTGTTTTGGTAAGTTTATTTGTTTGTTTGATTGAGGTTTAATGTCCCCGTCAACATTATTTAGGTCTTTTGGAGACGTTGCTTCCAATTTGGCGAAACTTTTAACGGACCGTTGAGATGAAATGACATCTCAATCTCTGCCGCACAATTGAACCAACAGGGCTTATAAGCAATGGACGGCCTGACTCGCACAGCTTTGCCTGGACAGGCTTAGTCCATCTAAGCGGTTTACCAGTATTCATGTGCGGTCAGTTTCATTTCTGTCTGGAAGCAGTGTGCAGTTCAATCTATTTCTCCAAGTTCAAATGGGCGAGGGCGATAATAATATAATGTTATTAATCAAATAATTTCGTATTGGCCCAGTTACAGGTCCGAGGTCTGCTGTATTGGCACGAGGCCGAAGGCCGAGGCCAATACAGCTGACCGAGGACCTGTAACTGGTACAATACGAAATTACTTGATTAATGACAATTTTATTAATTGACGCAATTAAAAACATGATTTATGATTTTTTAATATTGGTTGACGTTGTGTAATATAGAATAATCAATTAATAAATGTTGGTAATAATTGCTTTTATATGAGTGATTGTAAGGAGTACCCAGAATCTACGTTGGCCTGGTTCAAACATGAATTCAAACATGGACACCCATAATCTATTTTAGAGCAGAGTTCAGAAAATAATGTTTCGTTACGAGAAGAAGTCCGGGAAACGACAGTCCCTCCAATCCCCACTTTATATATAGCAAACTGGGGTTAACGGTGGTATATATTATTTTTCTTATTTCTGATCAAGACATAGGTTGTGCTCAATACATAGGTTGTGGGTACTCGTTAGAACCGCCTCATTGAGGCGGTTCTAACGAGCACCTACAACCTACATGTATGTTTGCTGTATACATAAAAAAGAATCACTGATTTTCTTACCCCACCACCTTCCGGTGTCTGTCCGTCCGTCCGTCCGTCCGCATCAGTTCCGATCAATGAATTTAGTAGTTTTTCACGGATTTGTTTCAAAGTTTGCATACATGTTTATACCGAGAATGACTGGTATGGGATTGTTAATGGGCAAAATCCGTTAACGTTTGAGAGAGTTACAGTCCTTTTTAGTTCAAAATAAGTTTGTTTTTTTTGGCGTTTCTGATCAATAAATTGAGCATTTTTTCACGGATTTTCTTCAAATTTCGCATATACATTGGTATTGGGTATGGAATGGTTTGATGGAATGTATGGATGAAACTTCAGTGAAATATAGACCACCATAAGAAGCAGATTTGGGTTGTTAAAAGGCAAAACGCGTTAACATTTGACAGAGTTATGGCCGTTAACAGTTTCCATTTATTGGTTTTTGGAATATTATATATATATATATTTATTCCCTTATTTTATGGAATAATTAGATGGAATTTTGTATATCCATTGGTATTGGGAATATGTGGTTTTGGAATCGCTTATGGGCTAAATACGTTAATTTAGTGTGTTTAGGCCACTTATTCCTTTACTAAACAGAATACATCATGAAACTTTACTGATATATAGACCACTATAGGAAGCATGTATAGTATTGTTAATTTGCAAAATACGTTAACCCTCCTCTTGCTGAATATTCATTTTAGCCACACCCATCTCTGAATTTGAACCAGTCAGATTACTTGATGTAATTTATTCCTACAAATTCATAAACTGCATGTCAAACAGTGTAGATCCTGATCAGATGGCTTCTGATCTGGATCTACACTGTTGTCGTGAACAGCAAGATAAAGGTTAACATATTTGACAGTCTTTATGTCTCTGTGGGAATAAATAAATAAAAAATAATAAAGAAATAATAAAAAAAAACAAACATATTTGACAGTTATGGTCTTTAACAATTTCTATTAAATGCTTTTCATACCCCACCTCATGAGTAATTTTTCAGGGATTTTTTTTTTTTTTTTTTTTTTTTCAAATGTTGCACACATGTTATACCGGGAATGAATTGTATGTGATTGCTAATGGGCAAAATCCGTTAACATTTGACAGAGTTACGGCCCTTTTTAGTTCAGAATAAGGGATTTTTGGCGTTTGCGATCACGGATTTTCTTAAAATTTTAAAACACTTAAGGACGCATATTATTACCAAGGACAGTCACTCTGCTTTTCTGGTTATTGTATTATCTGCCCTTTTGATATTTGTTGTTCCTTCACTATATGGAATGCCTTATGCCTTAATGATTTTTTAAAGATAAATGCAACACTAAAGTACCACTATTATGCGTCCAAGGCTATAACCACACTGGCTTGCAGTGGTTGAGTATCATGCAGTGTTAGCCTGCTTTTATTATCTGATAAGTAGTCATTTTTGAGATGTGAAAAAAATGCAATATGTTGTACGAGTGTATTATCGTACTACATGTATATAGAGTTGGATTTACATAAGTTTTCATTGCACGGACTTGTAGCCTTGTAATCACTGAGTATAATGTTTTTGCTCCATAAGATAGATTGTGGATACCCATTAGACCTGCCTCCTTGAGGTGTTTAGAAGCCTTCGTGGTGTAGTGGTTACGCTACTCGCCTTGTAAACCAGGGGTCGCAGGATCGATCCCGGGCTTCTGCAGACTTTCGCATGAGTCTTTAAATCGGGGGTCAGTCTCCGGATGACCTAGCTGTTGGTGGGACGTAAAACATGCAGAGTCAGTCCTTAGGGGCGTTCTAACGAGCACCCGAATTTTATATTTGGAATATCCATCTGGTGTCGATCAGCACTGTTTTCAAAGAGAATTAGACAAGAGTCCCTAGTGGTTTGGTCTATTGTTTGACAAACACAGCGTTACAATATCGAGTGACTGAGTTATGTTGCCAGTCCATCGGGGCTTTGAGAAATAGTTTGAGCTTCATTGTGCTGTCACGCAGAGCTGAAACAGATCGAACTTGAGTAGTGGTTAACCGCTTAGTATATCCAATCCTGTCCAGGAAAAGTGGTGCGAGTCGGGCCGCTTCTTAAACCCCGGCGATTTCTTTGGGCGGAAGCGTTCATCTCAATGGCGGGAGACACTCCACAAAACCCCAAGCAACGTCTCCAAAATGACCTCAAAAGTGTTGACGGGTATGGCTCTGTTATTCGTCTAGTTGTTGTGAAAAAGGAGACTTCTGTAACCCTGAACTGCGCTCCTGTGCTTGGGCTTGACAAACACTGTAGACCCTGATCAGACGCCGCGAAACGCGGCGTCTGATCAGGGACTACACTGTTTGTTGAGGATATAGAAATTTAAGGGTTAAACGAACTAATTCAATGTTCAGGATCATTTCCCTGGCCATCACTCGAACAATCGGCCTGTCAGTGTTGTTAGAAGCCTCCGTGGTGCAGTGGTTACGCTACTTGCCTTGTAAACCAGGGATCGCAGGATCGATCCTGGGCTTCTCCATACTTTCGGATGAGTCTTTAAACCGAAGTCCCGTCTCCGTATGACCTTAGCTGTTGGTAGGACGTAAAACTAAAACTCACTCACCGTAAGACCAGCTACACTACGATAACACCCCCATGTGACAAAGGTCTGTTTTTCACATCTAAAAATGTCTACTTTTATGACCATCACGTGAACAAGTCCTTGAAATGAACACCCCCTAAACCCCACTTTGTATGGACAAAACTGGGGTTTACGGGGGTATACGTTCTTTTTTATATTTCTGCTTTAAGTCGTAGGTTGTGGGTACTCGTTAGAACCGCCTCAATGAGGCGGTTCTAACGAGCACCCAGAACCTATATTTTTAATATAAATAAGAAAAATATCACGGATTTTCATGAGAAAAATAGCCATTTTGAGATGTGAAGAATGCACTATGTCGCAAGGTGTGTTATTGTATTATAATGCGAAAATCTGCAATAATTTTTTATTTATACTTCATTGGCTATGTGTGCTCGTTAGAACCGCCTCATTGTGGCAGTTCTTACACATTGATGCCTTTCTAACGAGTACCCACACCTTATGTATTTGTTTGTTTGTGTGAGGTTTAACGTCCCCGTCAACACTGTAAAGGTCATTTTGGAGACGTTGCTTCCAATTTTGTGGGACTTTAACCCGACATTGAGATGAAATGACCTGACGCCCAATGAAACCAATAGGGTTTATAAGCATGTACCGTCCGACTCGCACCGCTTTGCCTGGGCAGGCTTAGATCCTCTAAGTGGTTTACCAGTACTCGTGTGCGGGTCTCTTTCAGCTCTGTGCTTTTAATCGCCCCCGCCCATGGGGCCTTGAAGAAATAGATCAGCTGCATGATGCTTCCACGCAGAGCTGAAAGCGACCCGCACGCGAGTACTGGGAAAACCGCTTAGAAGATCTAAGCCTACCCAGGCATAGTGGCGCGAGTCGTCCGTCCATGCCTATAAACCCTATTGGTTTATTGGGCGGCAGGGGTTGAGATGTCATTTCATCTCAATGTCGGGTTAAAGTCCTACAAAATTGGAAGCAACGTCTCGAAAATGACCTTTAGAATGTTGATGGGGACGTTAAACCTCAAATCAAACAAACTGTGCTTTTAAACCATTAAGACGTTTAAGTTGTTCTCACTAATTATTTTCATCGCACGGTGTGCTCTAGAAAGAGACCAGCTTTGGGACTGTTCAAAAGTGGTCTATAAGACCACTTTTGAACAGTCCCAAAGGTGGTCTTTATTATAGTAATTTTAGTGCAATGTGATTGTTTGTATTTTACAGCCACTGGTGAAAGAAACGAAGGGACTGGGGATGGAAATACGGCTTATTTGAGTCTTCGTTGGCGGCCTAAACGGGGATATCGGGACAATGACGCAGGGCAGAGCAACGTTCTTGACTCAAGGCCAAAGCGAGAGTCATTGTCGATGTTTCGGCCTAAACTGGCCATGTCGGCTGACTCAAGCCCGAAACGAGAAGCGCTGGCAAACGGAAGACCAAAACGAGAGACGCTCACATTTCTCAGACCCGGGCTCAGACCAAAGCGATTCAGTTTGACTGCATTCGCTATGGGCAGACCAAAACGAGAAACGTTTGAACTAAGAAGACCGAAACGAGAGATCCTAAAATTGAGGAGGCCGGTAAGAGAAACTCCAAGAGGCCTTCGGCCTAAACTTCAGTTACAAAATCTGGTTAGACCGAAACGGGACAGCTTCCGATTAAGGCCGAAACGTGACATGTTATCGTTTAGGCCGAAACGTGACAGCTTCCAGTTAAGGCCGAAACGTGACAGTTTACAACTGAGGCCGAAACGTGACAGCTTCGCAATAAGGCCGAAACGTGGCATCTTTCCTATTCAGGCCGAAACGTGATAGCTCCTCAATACATGAACCAAGGCAGAACATTTGGTATCGATAGGGCCAAAACATTATTTACCGTCAGCGATGCAAACCGTAGTTCTAATGATCATCACGCGAACATGTCCGTAAAATAAATACCCCCCCCCCCCCCCCCCCACTAAACCCCACTTTATTTAGAGAAAATTGGGGTTTATGCGGTTAAACATCGTTTTCCTTATTTATGCTCCAATACATAGGTTGTGGGTACTCGTTAGAACCGCCTCAATGAGGCGGTTCTAACGAGCACCCAAAACCTATGTTTGGCATATAAATAAGAAAATTATCACAAAATTTCACAGTAAAATTACCTTTTTGGAGGTATGAAAAAATGTTCTAGTCTTGCCCAAGTCTGTTAATTGGATGTCCAGTGTAGAAATAATTGTTTACTAAAAATTAAGAAATAAATACATTGTAAATGAAATAGCAATACAGTCTTTTATGAAAGTTGTGAACCTACATTCAGAGATGAAGACTTAAGAGACTTTTACATATTTTTTTTTTGTTTTTTTGTTTAAAGGGACTTTCATTTAAAAAAAAATGTAGGGACTTTAGGCAAGTCTACACATGGATGTGTAATCGTAATGTGAAATTTCAGTTTTATAGTTTTGAATAAAACACAAACGAGATAATCAGCCACATACGAGTTAGATGTTCAGCATTGCTTTTGGAACGCGTCAGTCCTGTATTCTAACGGATGGACAACCATTATGAAAAGGCGCCTATACAAATCATCACGTGAACAAATCCGTGAAATGAAGACCCCCCTAAACCCTACTTTATATAGAGAAAATTTGGGTTTATGGGGTTAAACATCATTTTCCTCATTTCTGCTCCAATACATAGGTTGTGGGTATTCGTTAGAACCGCCTCAATGAGGCGGTTCTAACGAACATCCACGACCTATGTTTGCAGTATTTATAAGGAAAATATCAGGGATTTTCATCAGAAAATTAGCCATTTTTGGAGATTAGAAATATGCACTATATCGCACGGGTATGTTATCGTAATGTATATTGCACCTTTAATATCGAAAAAAAATACATTTAAGATTTAAAATTGTGATATTTTTCTTATTTCTGCTCAACTCTTAAGGACGGTTCAAACGAGTACCCACAATCTATATTTTTAGAGCAGAAATAAGAGAAATAAGTTCTTGTTTTCCTGTAACCCCATTTTACTTTATAAATGTGATGTTCGAGGGGGTCAGAATTATATAGGCGTGTTTTCGTGATGGTCAGCAGAATACATGAGCTAACACAGGCTTATCAAGTAAAATTCCGCTACTAAGACCACCTAAAATTAAGACTAATTCTGCTTCAAAAAGCTTATCTAGTATTATGCAGTTATTCTCTATTTGTGTTTTCTGTATGAAATGTCCTCTGGTCAGAGACCACCTTTGGGACTGTTCAAAAGTGGTCTAAAAGACCACTTTTGAACAGTCCCAAAGGTGGTCTTAATATAGGAATTTTACTGCACTTGCAAGAAAATATCTTCTGTATAAAATGTCCTCTGGTCAGAGACCACCTTTGGGACTGTTCAAACGTGGTCTTAAAGACCACTTTTGAACAGTCCCAAAGGTGGTCTTAATATAGGAATTTTACTGTACTTGCATGATGACTCCTAAGACCAACGAAAACTTCGATAAGTCTACGCGAAGACTTATCTGAGTATTCGCTGTTCATATGAACATTCTTTAGCTTCTGGCGGCCCCCGCCCATCGGGGTTTGAAGAAATTGATGGGCTGCATGATGCTTCCACGCAAAGCTGAATCCGACCGCACACGAGTACTGGTAAGCCGCTTAGAGGATCAAAGCCGGCTCAGGCAAAGCCGTGCTTACGAGTCGCTACGTCCATGCTTATAAACTCTAATGTCCAGTTTCATTGGGC
Organism: Lucinisca nassula; assembly: GCA_963580285.1. Classification (NCBI taxonomy): domain Eukaryota; kingdom Metazoa; phylum Mollusca; class Bivalvia; order Lucinida; family Lucinidae; genus Lucinisca; species Lucinisca nassula. The sequence goes on along the minus strand of OY757020.1, from coordinate 94,619,031 downwards.
GACAGGGCTTGAGATGTCATTTTATCTCAGTGTCGGGTAAAAGTCCCACAAAATTGGAAGCAACGTCTCCAAAATGACCTTTACAATGTTGACGGGGACGTTAAACCTCAAATCAAACAAACAAAGCAATCTTTAGCTTCTGGCTAATCCAAATGCGCACATTCTGGCTAGCCTGTGTTGATACAGAGGCTGATCCTGGTCTCTGCTAGTCGCACGTGTCTATATAGGTTTCGTTGTGTTCTGGCTCTTATCTTATACCTGCATGTGAGACAATGCTATCTTGTATTTAAAATGAAACCGTTGGTGCTCATGTCATTGAAGCTCCACTATATCATATATATTCATAGTATTTTTATGTTGTAAATAAATAACCCTTATATTACACTATATATATGTTAACCAAGTCCGTGAAATTTTTGTATTGTTTGTATTGGAGTTTGATGGCCCAGTCAACACTATTTAGGTCATTTTTGAGCCGGTCAGATTACCTATCCACACTTTTCCTGGGGAGGCTTATACATAAGCGGTTAACCGAAGCAGTGCACATTCTTTCGCCAGAAACTGACAACTGCCCTTCTTGAATCAGCGGAAGGGAGAGAATGACCGTAGACAAGCCGGTGCAATTTTATGATCAATCTCCACGAAAGAATGTTGCCGACCCCGGCAGGTATCGAACCTGAAAACCGCAGAAAAGACCGTGCAATTTTATTATCAATCTCCACGATAGAATGTTGCCGACCCCGGATAGGCATCGAACCTGCGTCGTCCTGATCACCAGACAGACGCGCATCCGACTGAGCTACCGAGACCGGCTCCAAGTCCGTGTAATAAGCAACATTTATCCCCACTCTATATTCAGAAAAGAGTGGTTTTTTATTGTTCTTTTTTCTGCTCCAAGGTAAAGGTTGTGGGTACTCGTTAGAACCGCCTCGATGAGGCGGTTCTAACGAGTACCCACAGCCTTATTTTCGAATAAATTATCAGAACAATAATCCTGGAGATATGAAAGAATGCTAAATGTCACACGGACGTGTTATTTATTTATTTATTTATTTATTTATTTATTTATCTTTAAGTTTACATTATTTGTTTTTATATTTATATGTAGTTATTCAGTTGACATTATAATATTTAGTACGACAACTGTTTGTAATCATTTTATCCATCGGGTCTCCGGGTCGTAATGCTTACGAGCGTTGGCTCACTCACCGCTGTGCTTCGGGCCTCGCTCGGTGCCACATAAGATATGCCATAGTCAGCAACGGAAGGTCTTATGTATTTTCTCCAGGGGAGGCAATTCCTGCAAATGCGTTTTTTTTCTCCCGTGTCAATGAGGGTCAGCTCTTAAAGGAAAAAATACTCATGAGGCGCAAATACACTCCTTTAAGAGTAGACCCCCCCCCCTTTTTTCAGTGGGACAGGGCTTATAGAAAAGCGAAAAGGCGTTCTCGCGAGTTGTCTCCCTTTGAAAAATGGCGGAAAAATCTGCCAGGTGTTCCCATTCCCCTTAAACCCCATATCATATGGAGAAACTGGGGTCTACAAGGGTAGCACCATTTTATAATTGTGACTGAAAGCATAGAGTATGAATCTCGTTACACGTAGAACTGCTGCAAATGCAACTCGCCCATCGGGGCTTTGAGAAATAGATAGAGCTGCGCGATGCTTCAACGCAAAGCTGAAACCGATCACACACGAGTACTGGTAAACTACTTACAGGGTATAAACCTACTGAGGCAAAGTAGTCCGAGTCGGACCAACCCTTACAGGGTTTAAACCTGCCCAGGCAAAGCGGTGTGAGTCGCACCGTCCCTAAATGTAAACCCTTTTGGTTTGTTTGGACATAAAGTCTTGAGATATCATTTCATCGTAATGCCTGGTTAAAAAAAAAGTCCCACAGAACTGGAAGCAACGTTCCCGAAATGACCTAAATAGTGTTGACGGGGACGTAAAATTCAATTCAAACAACAGCCATCTCAACGGAACGTCACAATCTATGTTTGAAACAGCTATAGGATCAGGTTAACGAGTCCATGAAACGAACAACATTTAAACCCTACTTTATATAGAGAAAAGTGGGGTTTGCAGGGATAATCATTATTTTTCTTATTGCTGCTTTAATACATAGGTTGTGGGTACCTGTTAGAACCGCCTCAATGAGGCGGTTCTAACGAGCACCCACGACCTATGTTTGAAGTATAAATTCGAAAAATATCACAAATTTTCAAAATAATCATAATAAACCGGTTTTTTTTTTTTTTGGGGGGGGGTGGGGGTGGGGGTGGGGGGATGTTACACGGATATGTAATCGTAAGGAAGTTCACATCGGACAAAAGTCTGTTTTGGAGCCATGAAAGTATTTGTTTGTTTGATCTGAGGTTTAACGTTCGCGTCAACTCTGTAAAGGTAATTTTGGAGACGTTGCTTCCAACTGTGTGGGACTTTTACCCGACATTGAGATGAAATGACATCGCAAGCCCTGATTCCCAATGAAACCAATAGGGTTTATAAGCATGGACGGTCCGACTCGCACCGCTTTGCCTGGACAGGTTTAGATACTCTAAACGGTTTACCAGTACTCGTGTGCGGTCGGATTCAGCTCTGAGTGGAAGCATCATGCAGCCCATTTAATCCTTCAAGCCCCGCTAAGCGGGGCCATCTTACATGAAGCAGGGCGGGACAAAACCTACAAAATAACCAGTGAGACCAACAGACTTCGTGGCTTTGCAGTCTGGTCGTATTTTTGTGTTGTTGTTGCTGTTGAGAATGGCCTAATAGCCTCATGGCTATCAAAAGAGAAATCAAAGCACTGGCAGTACTGGTGGATCGGTTGTCTCTGAGTCATCAGGAAAACACGCCTATATAGTTTTGACCCCCTTGAACCCCACTTTTATATAGTAAAACTTGGGTTTGCAGGGGTAAACCTTATTTTTCTTATTTCTGCTAAAAAATATAGTTTGTGTGCACTCGTTAGAACCGCCTCGACGAGGCGGTTCTAACGAATACCTATAATCTATATTTTGAGCAGAAAAGAGAAAAATATCACAATTTTTCATCATAAAATTTTTCATTTTTTCGGCGATAAAGGTGGCAATGTCTTTTATAGGCGTGTTTGCGTAATGTGTAGATTGAGAAAGCTGTGCTGGAATGAGACTTAAACTGTTTCGTTTAACCCTTGAATTCCAGTGGGTTAAGCAAACAGTGAAGACCATTTCATACGCCTCGCTCTGCGGGGTCTGTTCTTGGTATACACTTTTTTTTCCAAACTCAAAATATTTCTTATTCTTTCCCTAATCATATGTTGTAACGTTGATGATTCTGATTCTTCCCCCTTTCTGGTTGTTCATTTTTAGTTACGTTTGTCCTTCCAGTTCAATGGTGATTCTGATATTCTTCCAACCCACCCACCCCCAGACATAATGTATATTTCTCCTTTTTAGTTAGGTTTAGATATTCCGAGTCACAACCTGTTTGGGAAAGAGCTGCTGACTCGGTTTACCTGTTGTCCATTTTGTTTGCTGTCCGACTTCTTTCCCTAGTGATATTGTGGGAGGAATTATGGATCTGATTGTATCAGTTTCGAATCGTTTCTCTTTCTAATCTAATTTTCAGCACATATTTCACGTCCATATTCTATAGATATCCCTCTTATGCAAAATTCTGACCTCACAAGCGATAAGGAAATGCGTGGTTATTTTCTATAAATAACCATTACCTGGATCTCCTACAAATCAATGGTAGTCACGTGGACATCAGCACTGAAAAGCTTTTGTGTTTAGTAACTTTGGGTCGACTGACAAACAATCAGCCAAAAAATGTAGGCTGGCGTAAAACATAGAATGATCTGAGACTTCTCGTTGATTATGTCGTGCTCTGATTCATAGGTCTTTCTATTTGTTAATTACGTTACGTCTTTGTTTATGAGTGTTCATGTATTATTGAATTTATTAAACGAGTTGAGGAAAAGGGATAAAATGCGAGGCTTTGCCGAGCATTTTATCCCTTTTCCTCAATGAGTTTAATAAGAGTTTAATAAATTCAATAATACATGAGTAAGAATGCAAGATTCTATTTATCATATGGCATTTAAAACGCATTTTATTCACGATTGTTTACAAAAATGTCAATATTCCGCCTTTAGTAAACGCGACGTCGTTAAGGACGTCGTATATGTAACGTTACGAGACATATCTAGCTAATTTACATATTTAATCCACTATTGGATTATCGAAAATATTACATGTCGTTATAACTCTCTCAGACGCGACGTCATATGATAAATAACGCTATTTCTTTGTTTATTACGTTACTTATAGCTAATAAAGTTACTGCGTCATTTATTACGGTATATAGATCAAGTATATAAATCGGCGTCTATTGAATGTGATTTATTTAATAAATGTCAATGAAAAGAACTTGTTTAATTGTATTATGTGATGTGACATTTAGTCTAATTAAATTGGATCAACCAAATATAGTTGGACATTTGTGTACAGTACTGTTGTAAAGTCAACATTCAATGGCTTCAACACTCATTACTGAAACACACCTATACAAATACATTTAAACCTTTATCGCCGAAATAATGAATATTTTAAGATGAAAAATTGTGATAATTTTCTTATTTCTGTGCAAAATATAGATTGTTGGTACTCGTTAGAACCGCCTCGATGAGGCGGCTCTAACGAGTACCAACACTCTATATTTTGAAGCAGAAATAAGAAAAAAAATAAGGTTTACCCATGTAAATCCCAGTGTTACTGTATAAAAGTGGGGTTCGAGGGGGTTAAAATTATATAGGCGTGTTTTCGTGATGTTTTGGACCATGGAAATTTGTTCCGAGGAGGAATAGTGCGAGCCATCGAAGGTTAACCATATTAAAAAGCTAGAGGACAAACGCGGATAATGTAAATTTATCTTCAACATTATAAAGTGTGTCAGAAATGTCGATGTCATTCTATGTGCACTGCTGAACCGTAAATTTCTCCTTTCGTAAATTTCACGCCGTGAAGAATTGGTACATGTTCCAATTCGTCACAGTGCATGAAGAATTGGTACCAATACGTCACGGATTGCATACCATCATTTCTCATGTGTGAGAATAATACGCACGTAATCAAATTTCATGTAGCAATCATGCATATTCATCACATGGATAAAATATCCCCACCCCATCCCACCTTAGCTGCTGCATTTTGCATTCCAATTCTTCACTGGCATACCATAAGTTTATAAAATGGAATTAAATTCCTTTGTTTTACTGTTGGTACTTCTGGGACAAGAGTTTGCTTGTTTGTATTGGCCCCCAGGTATTAGACTTCCTGCCTTGCCGTGGCCCTGGGGGCTCAATTCCCACTGGGCACGTTGCTGCTGTGGTCAATGTGCCCACTGGGAAGAGCTAAAGGAAGTACCACCCGTTTGCCGTGGGTGGCGTCCTGTAAGCCCGAAGAAGGGATCCTGGAGGTTGAGGGTTACCTGAGGTGGCGGTGCTTCAGGTGCCCAACACGCCTCTTTGGCCTGGCTTTTCGGTGTAGACGGGTGGCCGTGCGGTCCGGCACGGTCAATCGGCTGGTCACGCCGAGCCCTAGAGATACCGCTTTGCTTTCTCTTCAACTCTTTTTGTATCTTTCCTGATTACAACCATATGCCCATTTACCTTACCCTTTTCTGTCTTTTTACCTCTAGAAGGCGGTGGCTTAACGGATCAATCGTGTAGGCATTTTGTTTATACGAGTATATCTCACGTGTATCTCTAACACCTGCGAGTTGGATAACCACTCCAGGATGGTGTTCCCTTGTAGGGCTCCACGGAGGGCGGAGAGCACTTGGGACGAAACTAGAATTTTTTTCTTATGGCTCCTGGAAAAAAACATAACCGCAAATCACCTAACCGCAAATCACCTAACCACAACGCACCTAAACGTGAAAAACAAGAGGATTCATCCGAATCGGATGAACACAGTCAACAATCCAGTCAGCAGTCAAGTCAACAATCTAGTCAGCAGTCTGCTGAACCAAATTTTGACAATGTTCCGCGTTTCTTGGTCGTTACGTCGCTTGACGATACACGAACTGTATCTAGCCTTTCCCCCTTCGTCATCGAGAAAAGTATTCTCTCCATTCCCGGACACCCTCAGAGTATAAAACAACTCAAATCGGGTGATCTTCTCTTGGAAGTCGAGAGAAAACAGCAAGTGGTAAGCCTGCTAAACACCAACAAACTCTTTGATCTAAAAGTTAAAGTCTCTTTACATAACACGCTCAATTCATCTAAGGGAGTGATTCGCAGCCCAGAACTGCGTCCTTGTTCAGATGAAGAGATAGTCGATAACTTGAAAGATCAGGGAGTTGTTGGTGTTCGTAACATTCAAGTTCGTAGAAATGGTGTACTAAAACCAACAGCAACTTATGTGTTGACTTTTAATACACCAATTCTACCCAAGAAAATCAAAGTAGCATATCTTTCCATTAACGTAGAGGTATACATCCCAAACCCTCTTAGATGTTACTCTTGTCAGGCTTTTGGCCATCACGAAAGCAGATGTCAACGAAAAAAACTATGTCCTAATTATGGTGAAGAAAAGCATGTTGATAATCACCTCAACTGCAAAAATGAACCCAAATGCGTAAATTGTGATGGCAAACATGCTGTTTTCTCCCGAGACTGTCCGGCATGGAAAAAAGAAAAAGAAATACTCACCGTCAAGTACCAAAGGGGGATAACATTCCCAGAAGCGCGGAAGATTGTCGAAGAGCGATACATAACACCAGCCACCAGTTTCGCCAGCATCACAAAGGGTGCTGGTGTAAAATGTACCAGCTCCGCAACACAGACTGCTGAATCATACATAGCTGAACTGAAAAAATCTGGTGCATGGAGTAAACCCACTCCAGCACCACAAAGTTCAACCAATTTATCAAATGGCGCAATCCAGGTTGCTCCGGTTCGGTCGACAGCGACCGTACCGAAGCCAGCGCCGAATGCAAAAGAGAAACCCGACTCAGGTCGAACTAATAAGGGGTCGCAAGATCCGATCAAAAAACATCAATTGTCTCAAAAACAAACAGACAGACAACGTAAAATGGAAAGAGACAATATAAAATTTCAGAACAGATTCGGATCTTTGAGTGACAGTGATATGGAGTTGACTGAAACTCCATCATCACCAAGTGGCAATAACAGATCGAGGTCTGCCACACCACGAGCTGGTGGTAGCAGATCTATATCACCAATTGCACCTCCATAATAGTTTCTAGTCTTTAAATATCTCTCCTTAAAATGGATTTAAAACACAAAATAATACAATGGAATTGTCGAGGTCTTAAATCGAATTATAATGAACTCTTATTACTTATTTCACTACTAACCCCATCGGTGTTTTGTTTGCAAGAAACTTTTTTAAAAACTGATGACAACATAGATGTCAGGGGTTTCAATACATACAACTTTATCTATTCTGATGGTAACAGACCATCTGGTGGCAGCTCAATTTTTGTGTGTGTGTGAATTCGAGTTTAACGTCGCTTTAAACAATTTTTCAGTCATATCACGACGGTGTCTGGTTGCGACAGGGAGCTCAATGCTCACGTTTATAGTGCTGCCTCACTGAAGTATCATGTCCCAGACACATTACATGATACCACACCCAGTCACATTATCCTGACACTGGATCGACCAGTCCTAGCTCTACCCCGTAAATCTGAGTGCCAAGCGAGGAGCAGCTAGTACCATTTTAACGACTTTGGTATGTCGCGGCCCGGGATCGAACCCGAGACCTCCCGTTCCCCGGAGCGGACACTCTACCAACTGAGCTATCGGGGCCGGTAAAGCTCAATTTTTGTTAAATCATGTTTACCACACAGACAGATCAAATTAAAAACAGACCTACAAGCTGTAGCAGTATCGGTTTCTCTGGATAAAGAAACTACAATTTGCTCTTTATATATCCCACCCTCATTTTCTTTAAAGCCCGAACATCTTGACTCATTGCTGAGTCAACTTCCATCGCCATTTCTTTTAGTTGGCGACTTTAATGGTCACACTATTCTTTGGGGCTGTAAAGATATCAATAATAGAGGAGCACTTGTCGAAGATTTTATTGCAAAGAGCGATCTTTGCTTGATGAATGATAAATCTTATACTTACCTTCACCCTGCGACAGGTCATTTGTCTTCTTTAGATCTCTCTTTGTGTCACCCATCTCTCTTGTTGGACTATGACTGGTCTGTTCATGATGATCAGTGCGGAAGTGATCACTTCCCTGTTATAATAGAGAGCGTAAACGAACCAGATGAGGACTGTGGCCAGAAATGGAAAATGAATAAAGCCGACTTGGAATTATTCAATCATTTATGTGAAGAAGAGTTATCAGAGTGATTCACTTTAATGAATCATCCGACATTGTGTCTGATTTCACAGATACACAAATTAATATATCAGAACAATGCATTCCAAAGACCTCCACAAATACTAAGAAAAGCAAGCCTTGGTTTAATAATGACTGTAAAGAAGCTATTAAAAAGCGTAAACAGGCTCTAAATAAGTTCTGCAAAAGTCCCACTTCAGAAAAGCTAAACGACGTAAAAGTTTTTAGAGCTAAAGCTCGGCGAACAATCCGAGCTTCCAAACGAAAGTCATGGAGAGAATATGTCTCCAAATTGAACTACAAAACCCCCATTAAAAAGGTTTGGGATATGGTACGAAAAATTTCAGGAAAAACAAAGTCCTCTAGTTTTACACATTTAAATACTGAATTTGACACAATAGCTTCAACGAAAAAAGATATTTCAGATACTCTTGGGAGTACATTCTTGAATAATTCATCATCGCGTAATTATTCTGACACTTTTAGAAATTTCAAAAAGGACCAGGAGAAAAGAAAACTTAACTTCAAATCCCTTAATCACGAAGAATACAACACACCTTTTAACTTATCCGAACTAGTTGAAGCCATTGAAAAATCACATGATACGGCAACCGGCCCCGACGAAATTCATTATCAGATGCTTAAGCATCTGCCAAAAAGTTCTCTTACAACACTTTTAGATATCTTTAATAATATTTGGGAAACGGGGGTCTGTCCTGAGAGCTGGCGTGTAGCTACAGTTGTACCAATTCCGAAACCAGGGAAAGATCATGCAGAACCTACAAATTATCGTCCGATAGCTTTGACAAGTTGTTTGTGTAAAACATTGGAGAGAATGATAAACAAGAGATTAGTCTGGTACTTAGAGTCCAACAACCTCATTTCAGAATATCAATCGGGTTTTCGTTCGGAACGCAGTACCAATGACAATTTAATAAGACTAGAAACATTTATACGAGATGCTTTTATTAACAAAGAACACGTAGTAGCTGTCTTTTTCGACTTGGAGAAAGCATATGATACAACATGGCGTTATGGTATATTGAAAGATCTCCATAACATTGGCTTAAGAGGAAAACTTCCCAGTTTTATTGAAAGCTTTTTAGGGGAGCGCATGTTTCAGGTGCGTGTGGGGCCTACCCTGTCAGATTTCTATGATCAAGAACAGGGTGTCCCACAGGGTAGTATTCTTTCAACTACGCTATTTAACATCAAAATAAACAATATTGTACAATGTTTGGACGACAAAACTGATTGTTCCTTGTTTGTTGAAGATTTCTGTATATGTTACCGTTCAAAAAATATGAAAAAAATTGAACGAAAGTTGCAACAAAATTTAAAACGAATAGAAGAATGGACTGATAAAAATGGTTTCAAGTTCTCCAAGTCGAAAACGCAGTGTGTTCATTTTTGTAAACTACGGAAGAAACACGAACATCCTTCCTTGTTTTAATACGGATCACAAATTCCTGTTGTTGAAGAAGCCAAATTTCTTGGGGTCATATTTGATCAAAAGTTATCTTTTATTCCCCATATTAAATATCTTAAAGCGAAATGCTTAAAAGCTTTGAATCTTTTAAAAGTTTTAGCCCATACAAGTTGGGGAGCAGATCGGTATACTTTATTACATCTTTACCGGTCTTTAATAAGATCTAAATTAGATTATGGGTCTGTTGTTTATGGTTCTGCCAGAAAGTCTTATTTAAAATCATTGGATACTATCCATCACCAAGGCCTTCGTCTGGCTATGGGAGCCTTTCGTACTTCTCCCGTATTAAGCCTTTATGTAGAAGCAGGTGAACCATCTTTAACTTCGCGCAGAGAGAAACTATCTCTTCAGTATGCTATTAGAATTGCTGCTAATCCATCTAACCCGGCATCCAAAATTTCATTTCCACCTCAATTTATAGATAAGTATTAAACTAAACCCACAGCAATCAAACCTTTTGGATTACGAATTTTACCACTGCTAGAAAATTCAGGCATCGACCTTAGAAATATTCAAAAACATGAAACCGCCGAAGTTCCATCTTGGTGTATTAAACAACCTTCTATTCTGTTCGACTTGCATGATGGCAAAAAATCCGAATCAAATCCGATACTTCTCAAACAAAACTTCCAGGTACTGCGGTCGCGTTACAATGAATACCAGCAAGTCTATACTGATGGTTCCAAAGAAGGAGATAAAGTTGGTTGTGCGTTTGTTTCTAAAGATACGCACAAAACCATGCGCCTTCCAGATGGTTCATCTATTTTTACAGCTGAAGCCAAAGCAATAGACCTAGCTTTAGATTTTATCAGTTCTTCAATAATTCAAAAAGCAATTATATTTTCTGATTCACTTTCTGTGCTTAAGGCTTTAGACCATTCATCATCTAAAAATCCTCAAATTCAAAAATTGATCGAAAAACATCATGAAATTTCTAAAACACACCAAATCTTGTTTTGTTGGCTTCCGAGCCATATTGGCATTGTCGGCAATGAATATGCTGACAAGAAAGCAAAGGAATCGCTCAATCTTGATCCATCTGTTTTTAAAATTCCATTTAATAATTTTAAACCATTTATCAACAGATACATCTTGTCGGAATGGCAAGGCGAATGGGACCGTGCAATAAATAACAAACTCCATGCCATTAAACCTGTCGTTAGTACAAAATGCTCTCCTCCACAGTTTTCCAGAAAAGAGGACGTAGTATTAACACGACTGCGCATCGGCCATACTAGAGTTACTCATTCTTATATTTTTAATGGTGATGATCAGCCTTCTTGTGTAGGTTGTGATCAGCCATTCACTGTGAAACATATCTTAATTGACTGTGTTGACTTTTCACCCTCACGTATTTTATATTTCAAAGCTGACACTTTGCAACAACTGTTTCGAGATGTACCTGTTGATAATATTATTTTATTCTTAAAAGAAATTGGACTTTTTCATAAGATTTAACTGTTTCAGATTTTTATACATCATCATTCTGACTTTTTACTTTTAATATCATCATAATTATTCATGCCGTTTAACCATTAACCGTTTGGAGTTTAATGGCCCAGCCAACACTATTTAGGTCATTTCTGAGCCGGTCAGAAACACTCTTCCTGTGCAAGCTCCTGCGTAAGCGGTTAACCAGTACAGTGCACATTCTTTCGCCAGAAACTGACAACTGCACTTCTTGAATCAGCGGAAGAGAAAGATTGCCCATAGAAAAGATTTCATGATCAATCTCCACGAAATAATGTTGCCGACCCCGTCAGGTATCGAACCCGCGTCCTCCTGATCACCAGGCAGACGCGCAACCGATGGAACAAGAGTTGGAATGCTTAAGAATAGCCGGGTCGCGAGAAAACTTTTCCACTGTGTTTCCGACTAGACCCGCCAGCCTGTGTAACTATAAAATCAAGTCTTAGCAAGAGCTAATTTTTCTGCTAATGTTTATTTTCCGTTCGGAGGGATTTCCGTTTTCTGTTGATGCTTTGGAATGACTGCGTTGTTTTATTGTGACACACATCTGGGCCTTCCGTATAATTACTTTAGTGGTATATTTACGGAAGAGCATAAGGGCCAGGTACACTTTCATTTCTTTTGATAGGTATCTCGAAATTTCGACTTAGTAACTCGAAATTTCGACATAATCATTCGAAATTCCGACATAATACTCGAAATTTCGACATACTGTCTCGAAATATCGACATACTATCTCAAAATGTCGACTTATTAACTCAAAATGTCGACTTAGTATCTCAAAATTTCGATTTAGTATCTCGAAATTTAGACTTACTATCTCGACATTTTGACTTATTCCCTCGCAATTTCGACTTAGAATCTCGCAATTTGGACTTAATAACTCGAACTGTCTAGTTAGTATCTCGACATTTAGACTTATTAACTCGAAATGTCGACTTATGATCTGGGAAAATCGACATTATAACTCGAAAGTTCGACTAAGTATCTCGAAATTTCGACATGAATACTCGAAGCTGGCTCTGTTCTCTGCGATCTGCATTTAATTCTGAATTGGGATTAGTCATAACAGGAATCTTGGTATGGCCAACTCAGACTCAGATCTCATAGTCAACTTCCCGCAACTTCTTTGTCAAACGTCAGACGTGACTCCCGCCCAGGGTTTGGAGAAATAGATTGGGCTGCATAGTTCTTCCACGCAGAGCTGAAACCGATCACACATGAGTACTGGCGAAACGCTCGGAAGATCTAAGCCTACCCAGGAAAAGTGGTGCGAGTCGGACCGTCCCTACATATAAACCTTATTGGTTTGTTGTGGGTGGTAGGACTTGAGATGGTAATTAATCTCAATATCGGGTATAACTCCTGCAAAATTTGAAGCAACATCTCTAAAATGACCTAATAGTATTGATGGAGACAGGAAAGCTCGATTCAAACAAAACAAACAAAAAAACAGACGTCGGTGGTTTTAATACAGTCAGCATATATTTTGCTTTTATTTAGAGCCAGAAGTTATTCTCGTTTTGAGAACCAGGCGTGTGTAGAGACCGGCATTCTGGGGCGGCGTCGGCCTATCTTCAACGTAGCGTGATTGAGACATTCGTTAGGCCAGATAGAAGCCCATATTTTAATCCTCAGGAACAAATTAGTGAGATTCTTGGTCTTCGGCATCGGATTCAGAACATGGACTCCCCCCCCCCCCCCCCCCGCACACATTACATAGAATATAGACGAACGGGAAGCAACTCTGCATCGCACGTCGCCAGAGCTGACTATTCATCAAATTCGACGTGTGGCCGATGGGATGAGACGCAGTTTATGGGAATCTGCTGCTCTATTATTAAACTTCTGTATAGTGTGAAAAAATAATACATCTTGGACACGTAACGTACCACATTTTCTGGTCAGTTTTTGCTTTGTTATGTCTTCGTCTTGCACAATTTACCATCTTTTGTGTCGATGTTTTTTGTTTTCGTTTAATATTCAACCCAAAGTAAATAGCTACAGAAGCTGTTCGCTGCTATTGTCCACGTGACTATCGCTGACCATGTACATGTGTACTTGTACATATTCCAATAGAAGCTCTGTTCTGCGGCGTCTAATCAGGGTGTACACTGTTTGCTAATGACCATGTTCACCAGCCCCCGTTTCAGGGTTCTGGCTTTTATGGTTCTTGAGAATTCTTTGACGAAACAATAATGGTTTTATCGGGACGGACGGACGTCCGACAGACACAGAAAGACCGACCGACAGACATACGGCCAGACAGACAAAGGAAAGTACGAAGGAGCATATATAAATCAATATACTCGCACTTTTTAAAGCGGGAATATAATGAAAAGCCTCGATAGCTCAGTGGTTAGCGCGTCCGACTTATGATCGAGAGGTTGTGGGTTCGAATGAGGCCACCGGAGTCGAGGTGTGTCCTTGGGCATGACACCTTATGGCAATTCTCTACTCGAGATAGGAGTGGTGTGAAAATCATTGCCCCTCTCTCGCGCGCGTGATAACATCTTGAATGTGTTCGAGAGCGATTCAATAAGCTTGAGCTTTCATCGCAATCGAACCTAAATGAATTAGTTTAAACATTTCGAGTTATTATGTCGAAATGTCGAGTCAATGAGTCGAAGTTTCGAGATAGAAGGTCGAAACCTTAAGATGTTAAGTGGAAATATCGAGATACTAAATCAAAATTTCGAGATACAAAGTCTAAATTCGAGTAAATAAGTCGATGTTTCAAGATAATTAGTCAATATTTCGAGTTGCTATGTCGAAATTTGGAGTTAGTAAGTCGAAATTTGATAAACAAAAGTCGAAATTTCGAGTTATTTAGTCGATACTTCGAGAAACTAAGTCAAAATTTCGAGTTAATAAGTCGGAAATTTGAGATTTTATGTCGGAATGTCGAGGTACTAAGGCGAAATTTCGAGTTATTATGTCGAAATACCGAGATACTAAGTCGAAATTTCGACTAAGTATGTCGAAAGTCGAAACTTCGACTTAGTATCTCGAGTACTGGTTACTGCTGTGGACTTAGTCTACTTCCCGGTACCCAGATAGTCACCGTTTGATCTAAGCTTGACTAGGTTAGGTTTGGCCCTGGTTGTTTGATACCCATAAATTATGGGTACCTTAAATTTAAGTACATAGCTGGACTCTTCACTTGAGTGTGTGCGTGCGGAAATTCACATGATTACATCTATAACAACGGCCTTCGGTATATGCGTGCGTAAGTGCGCGCGCGTTTGAGCGTATATGCGTATTTGTATTTGTGTATGTAAAGAGAGTATCAGTATTAGGTTTTTCTCCAATTACAGGAAGCCATGATCATATTAACTGATTGGTCTTTTTGTTTTGATGGTTTTTGCACAGATGCTCTTGTTTTTGTCTCATGTAATTGGTGTTCTATGATACATCACGAAACACACCTATTTAATTTTTACCCCCTTAAACCCCAATTTTATATAGTAAAACTGAGGTTTACAGAGGAAAACATCTTACTTATTTCTGCTCAAGATTATAGCTTGTTGGTACTCGTTAGAACAGTCTCGATGAGGCATTCTATCGTGCACCTGCAATCTATATTTTGAGTAGAATAAAGAAAAATATCACATTTTTTCATCTTAAAATTTACAATTTTTCCCCGTTTGCAAAAACAAAAGAGGCGTCTTCGTGTTCTCGGCCTATTACACTTCATTGGTTTGATTTGAGATTTAACGTCCCCGTCAACACTGTAAAGGTCATTTTGGAGACGTTGCTTCCAATTTTGTGTGACTTTTACCCGACATTGAGATGATATAACATCTCAAGCCCTGTCGCCAAATGAAACCAATAGGGTTTATAAGCATGGACGGGCCCACTCGCACCGTTTTGCCTGGGCAGATTTAGATCCTCTAAGTGGTTTACCAGTACTCGTTTGCGGGTCGGTTTCAGCTGAGCGTGGAAGCATCATGCAGCTCATCTATTTCTTCAAGCCCCGGTCTATTACACTTCTAATTATCATATCTAAACAATGACATCACGTGAACAAGTCCGTGAAATAAAGACCCCATATACCCCTTTTTTATATCGAGAAAACTGGGGTTTACGGGGGTATACATATTTTTCTTATTCTTGCTCCAAGACATAGGTTGTGGGTACTCGTTAGAACTGGCTCAATGTAGAATTTATAAGAAAAATATTACGAATTTTCAGCGGAAAAATGGCCATTTTGGAGATGTGTAAAAATGCACCAATTCGCACGGGTGTGTTATCGTAATGGGCTGTTCTAACGAGCTATTGCCATTTCGATAATTATGGAACAGTATTTAGGTAAAAACTCAATTATGCAACATTGAGATTGCAATATGCAATTTTGATATTCTGTTATGCTATATTTAGTTACAATTGTGCAAAATATTCCGCTTCTGCTTCTTCTAGTTCTCATTATTCTCGTTAAGTGGCGCTGTGATCGTTTTTCCGTAAACGTCCGCCTGTATTCGGAAGATACCAAAAAGAATTTGCAAGCGTATTGGTGACACGGAGGAGTGAAAGAAACGAGAGAACTATATTTTTGGCATAAAACGGACGATTTGGGGACATTACACCCTTCCCGATAAAATCATTTACACATAATTTTTATTTTATATGTCAGACCAGGAATCAGCTTTGCTGTGTTTGTTTTGTGTCCAAGTTTTATCTAAATATATCGCAAATGTGTTCAGGCCATTGCACCTCTAAAATATAAATTTGTTGTAAATACTTATAATAATTTTGTATGGCACAGAAAGGCTCCTGTCCAATGTCGTGTAGACCTTGGTGAGACTGCTCCTGTATGATCACCTGAAGCAAACATAGTTACACTCTCTTTTGTGAAAATGCTTTCAGATGAGAAACGACTTACGTTCCCTCTAACATTTATTTCTGATTTAGGGCATATCCAACGGAATTCTAAAACTAGGCATTTTGGTTCTGTTGTTTGATTTGATGTTTAACGTCACCTTCAACACAGTATAGATCATTTTGGAGACGTTGCTTCCACTTTTGTGGGACTTTTACCCGACACTGAGATATAAATGACATCTCCAAGCCCTGTCGCCCAATGAAACAAATAGGGTTTGTAAGCACCGCTTTGGCTCGGTAGACTTAGATCCTCTAAGCGGTTTACCAGTACTGGTGTGCGGGTCGGTTTCAGTTCATGCAGCCCATCTATTTCTTCAAGCCCCGATGGCCGGGGGTCTGATTCCCAGTTTGTTTTGTCACATGTTTATATAGATGTTCGTAACTGTTTGTGTTAAATGCATTCATTAATTTATAAGAAAATAGAAAACTATCTGACTTTTTATACTAGATTTTTGGCTTCAAGTGACAAAACGCAAAGGTTTCCACTTTTTAGCTCACCGTCACGTAGTGACGAGGTGAGCTTTTGGGATCACTTTTCGTCCGTCGTCCGTCGTCAGTCCGTGCGTCAGTGCGTGCGTCAGTGCGTGCGTCCGTAAACAATTTCTTCAAACGACATCTCCTCCTAAACCACTGATCGGATTTTGACCAAACTTCGCAGGAATGATTCTTAGGTGGTCCCCTTTCAAAGTTGTTCAAATGGTTCCGGTCCGTTGCACATCTAGGTCATAGGAGCCAAAAATAGATTTTTTTTTCACCAAAAACTTAAAAAATCTTCTACTCTGAAACCACAAGGCCCAGGTCTTTGATATTTGGTATGGAGCTTCATCTAGTGGACCTCTACCAAGATTGTTCAAATTATAGCCCCTGCCCTGGGGCCCTTTGGTTTTACATAGACTTATATATAGAGATAATCTTTGGAAATCTTCTTCTCTGAAACAGCAAGACCTAGGTCTTTGATATTTGGTGTGAAGCTTCATCTAGTGGACCTCTATCAAGATTGTTTAAATTATAGCTCTGAGGCCAAAAATGTCCCCGCCCCGGGGCCATTTGGTTTTACATAGGCTATGTAGGGAATTTCTTTAAAAAATGGTCTCTGAAACCCCAAGGCCCAGGTCTTTGATATTTGGTGTGTAGCTTCATCTAGTGGACCTTTGCCAAGATTGTTCAAATTATAGGCTTTGTTGATATTTGGTATGAAGCTTCACCTTTTTAGACCTCCCTCAACATTATGCACATTGTAGCCCTGGGGTCAATAATGGCCCTCCCAGAGGCCCACTTGTAACTCTATCATATGGGTCAGGTGAGCGATCCAGGGCCATCATGGCCCTCTTGTTTGAGAAAAACACAACGCGCAGCAAATTCTTTCATACCGGAGTGCAGGTGGAAAACCCGCACCTGCTACAATGTAACATATCAAGCGCTGGAAGCCTCTGTGGTGTAGTGGTTATGCTACTCGCCTCATTAACCAGGGATCGCAGGATCGACCCCGGCTTCTCCAGAATTTCGGATGAGTCTTTAAACCCAGGTCCCATCTCCGTATGACCTTAGCTGTTGTCGAGACATAAAACTAAAAACGCACTCACATACCAAGCGCATCCCACCATAAAATAACATCTTTATAATTCTTACCCCCCCCCCCCCCCCGAACACACACACACTTGATCCCCACTTTTATAGGGTAAAACTGGGATTGACAGGAGTAAACATTATTTTTCTCATTTCTACTCCAAAATATAGATTGTGGGTACTCGTTAACACCGCATCGAAGAGGCGCTTCTAACGTGTCCCCAAAATGTATATTTTAAGCAACAGTCAGAAAAATATCATCACGACTTTTCATCTTCCAATTTTTGTTGTTGTATTTTTCGGCGGTAAAATGTACAAATCTAATGCATCAAAAACATTTTTTTTTCTAGATTCTGTAAACTTTAATAATAAGTAAATAAATAAATAAATAAATAATGTCGTTAAGTTCCGCCAGGTAAACCTGGGTACGCTGTACGCGGTCTAACTGTAATAAAACAAGAAGAAAAAAAAAAAACTTTGGTGTAGACCTAATACATGGAAATACATGTAAGTACAAAATGGTTTGGATTCAGCCACTCCATTTGCCAAATCGTTACATGTAGAACTTGAAGAAATATGTAGTAGGCTGGTTAAGACAGTCGCGACACTAGCTCAGCAAGGTTTTGCTGGCTGAAGACAGACGGACGGACGGACGGACGGACGAACGAACTGACAGACGACCAGCTAATATTTTCGCGTTGTGATTCTGTTGGATGAAAGCTATCCTGCCCCAGTTTAACTTATGAAGACAGACAGACGGACATATGAATAGGACAGCTGTCATTGTGACCACAGGTGCGTTTCTATGGTTGCGGGTCGGGGCTGAGAATGAGTAAGTACTGTTCATGTTAATGGATGAAGTATTTACATCAGAATTACAATGGGAATTGGGGAACTAGTTGTTGTTTTCCAAATTCCCCGTGTGGTCAGCTGGTGAGATCCCAGGGAACGAATCCCCGTTGCCGGTGAACAGAGAGACAAACTGGTTTTGAAGGTAAACGGGCGTCATAAGAACATAGGGGTTACCCGACCGCTCGGCGATACGCTGTGCGGACATATACATACTTCTATAATATCCATACATTTGAGTTTTGAGTGAGGTTGCAATTAGTAAATAATATCTTTATAAGTAACACCTCAGAAGGATCAGATTTATGAAAATTGTATGAATTTATCAATTTTAACAATAATTGCTCATTTCAAATCCACGGATTCGGCACAGACTAATCCCTCATGGTAATTTATTTTAGTAAATGTTCAACGATAGAGTATTTTCCCCTTCGTCAAACAAGTATTAACTTTTAAATAAAAATCCTGTTTCTCATAAATAAGGAACCGCGCTGTAAAATTTATTTTAAAGATGCAAACGTACACATTATTGTAAATATCCGAATTATTGAATAGCTGGATAAAATTTATCGCTGCTGGCTTGAATTTGGCCCCTGGAAAAGCGAATGCGATCTTCTCAAACGGACGCTTGTCATCGGAAAAAATACGGCAAATCCACGGACATTACCGAACGTTACCGTCACCTCAATGACTGGTACCCCGTCTAACCACAGCAGAATCGAAACTGAATAATGCAAAATAGGACGTCCAAATGCCATATTTAAATACAAAGGTCTCAAATTAGAATGTGCATGTTGCATACTCGAATAAAGTAGTAAGATATGGAAAGGTTCATAATGCAAAGTGCGGTTTCAACAATTCATATTGTAATTGCACATTGCATAATTGAGTTTTTACCTTAATACTGTTCCATAGATAATATACCCGTGCGACTTAGTGCATGTATTCACTTCTCCGAAAAGGCAAATCTTCTAATTAAAATTCCATTACGATAACACACCCATGTGATATAGTGCATTTTTCAAATCTCAAAAAAGGTAGTTTTTCTGATAAAAAAATGTGGTATTTTTCTTAAATATACTCCAAACATAGGTTTTGGGTGATCGTTAGAACCGCCTCAAACGAGTACCAAAAACCTATGTCTTGGAGCAGACATAATGAAAATAATGATTACCCCCGTAAACCCCAGTTTTCTCTATGTAAAGTGAGGTTTAGGGGGTCTTTATTTCACGGACTTGTTCACGTGATGCATCTCCAAAAAGGCAACTTTTCTGATTAAAATTCGTGATATTCATTTTATTTTTACTGCAAACATAGGTTTGTGGGTGCTCGTTACAACCGCCATTTTCTAATGAGTACCCAAAACCTATGTCTTGGAACAGAAATAAGGAAAATAATGTATACCCCCGTAAACCCCAGTTTTCTCTATATAAACATGGTTTATGTGGTTGTTCACGTGATGGCAATTTAAGATGAAACCTTTTGTACTTTTTTTATCAAAACGTCATTTCTACTGGCATAAAACAACACACATGGCATTAAATTAAATGGCATTGGTATAGTAGTCGCAGATAAGGTTGACTAGACGGAGCTATTCAGGTGTTGTCAATATATGTCATATTCGCTGAGTCCACCAGAAGATTCGGTAGAGTGCCTTTAGCATGCTTTCTACAAGCGGACGAAATGGTCATATACGTCACAGCTATGCTTGTGTTACAGTTGAATTCACACAATCGGGTGACTTGGTTTACCTTTTTGTTAATGGAAAATTCCTAAGGCAGGTACAAACGATAGCTCCGCCACTATATACATACGTTACATGTTTTAATAGCATTTTTAGGCAAAGCGTTTAGTTTGTTACGCTTGATATATCATTAACCGTTACATCATTAATTGAGGATTTCACACTGTATATTTTCTATTGCATAGTTATTCTTACACTATTGTCTGACTAAAATATTTTGCAAATTTTAATCGAAAAGACGGAGTAATTTTTATGCGAATGCGTTTAGCAGATGCCTCATTAACGCCAGTCTGTAAAATCGTACTGAAAGTGTAAACAAATTACTTCAATTGTGTGTCTTGAAATTTTGTAATTGTGAAGCAAAAGTTTGAAAACTATCATAATTCAGATCTTTTCAAATATTACAGCTGCATGCATAAATAATACAAGTATGACGTGCATTAATGGTAGTCGGTACGCTTTTCAGACTAAAGTCACTATTTTATGAGTGAATTGAATGTACACTATAACCGCGTGCATTACGAAAACAGGCTTGTAGAAAACACGCCTATACCAATACATTGTAACCTTTATCGCCGAAAAAATGAAAATTTTAAGATGAAAAATGTTTTATTTTCTTATTTCTGCTCACAATCTATATTTAAGAGCACAAATAAGAAAAATAAGGTTTACCCCTGTAATTGATTGATTGATTTGACGTTTAACGTCCCCGTCAACACTGTAAAGGTCATTTTGGAG
Source organism: Lucinisca nassula (assembly GCA_963580285.1). NCBI lineage: Eukaryota > Metazoa > Mollusca > Bivalvia > Lucinida > Lucinidae > Lucinisca > Lucinisca nassula. The sequence goes on along the minus strand of OY757020.1, from coordinate 94,597,928 downwards.
ACGTTGCTTCCAATTTTGTGGGACATTTTACCCGACATTGAGAGTTTCACTATATAAAAGTGGGGTTCGAGGGAGTCAAAATTATATAGGCGTGTTTCCGTGATGTATAGAAATACTTTGTAAACTTTACCGCCGAAAAACGAAAATTTTAAGATGAACAATTGTAATATTTTTCTTATATCTGCTCTAAAATATGGGTGTTGGTAACGAGTACCAACAATCTATATTTTAGTGCAGAACTACGAAACAAAAGGTATAATCCTGTAAACCCCAGTTTTAATACGAAATAAAAGTGGGTTACAAGAGGTCAAAACTATATAGGCGTAATTTCGTTTGTTTGTTTGTATTGGTGTTTAACGGCCCAGTCAACACTATTTAGGTCATTTTGAGCCGGTCAGTTAACCTATCAACACTTTTCTTGGACAGGCTTATACGACAGCGGTTAACCAGTACATCGCACATTCTTTCGCCAAAAACTGACACATGTCCTTCTTGAATCAGCGGAAGGGAGAGAATGATCGTAGAAAAGATTGCATGGTCAATCTTCACGAAAGAATGTTGCCGACCCCCGCAGGTATCGAACCCGCGTCCTCCTGATCACCAGTCAAACGCGCATCTGACTGAGCTACCGAGAGCGGCGGCGTATTTTCATGATGGTAATCGGCCAGACAGCCATTAGTAAAGCCTGTATATCCAAATTAGACGCCGCGTCTCATCAAGATATAGACTGTTTGCCACTCATAGAGCTTGTTTTACACACAACACTCTAGAATTTGCACTTGCTTAAATTTTAGAACACTGAGTATGGCAATGCGTTGAAGTGAGTGAGTGAGTGTTCAGTTTTACGTCCCACCAACATCTAAGGTCATACGGAGACGGGACCTCGGTTTAAAGACTCATCCGAAAGTCTGGAGAAGCCCGGAATCGAACCTGCGACCCCTGGTTTACGAGGCGAGTAGCGTAACCACTACACCACGGAGGCGTCTATGCGTTGAAGTGACCGAATACATTACGATAACACACCCGTGCGTCATATAGAGGATCTTACATGAGTGCTCATGTATTATTGAATTTATTAAACGAGTTGAGGAAAAGGGATAAAAAATGCGAGGCTTTGCCGAGCATTTTATCCCTTTTCCTCAACGAGTTTAATAAATTCAATAATACATGAACACGAATGTAAGATTCTATTTATCATATGACTTTTTAAACGCATTTAATTACGATTTTTGTACAAAAAAAATCAACATTCCGCCATTAGTAAACGCGACGTCGTTAAGGACGTCGTGCATGTAACGTTACGGTACGTATCTAGCTAAATTGCATATTTAATCCACTAGTGGATTATCGAAAATATTACATGGCGTTATTTCACTCTGAGACGCGACGTCATATGATAAAGTGCATTTCTCACATCTCGAAAACGGTCAATTATCTGAAGAAAATTTGTGATATTATTCTTATACTCAGAACAAAGGTTGTGGGTACTCGTTATGAGGCGGTTCAAACGAGTACCCACAACCTATGTCTTGGAGCAGAAATAAGGAAAAAATGTATACCCCCGTAAACCCCAGTTTTCTCTATATAAAGTGGGGTTTAAGTTGGTGTTTATTTCACGGACTTGTTAGCGTTGGATTTCGTGTATATACGGTATTTTTGTTCTATACTCACCTCCTTGTCCCTAAATATATCCCAGCAGGCACAAGTCGCTAGGGCAACGTCAAATTAACGTCAGTGCAACGTCAAGATGTTGCACCGACGTAGATGTGACGTTACATAAACACCATGATGTTGAACCGACGTTGATGTGCTGACACCTACAAGTTATATTTCAAGCAAGCCGAAAATAATAAATACAAACCGACTAGATGTTTCATTTCTGACAAAGGAGTTAATACGTTCAAAACCAAATAGGCATATTGAAGGAGGAGTTATTTATCTTTGTCAGGAAAACCTAAAATAGAATGGGTGTACCATGTTGTCTCTTTACCTTGATTATGCAACATGTACTAATTGAGGTGGCTCTGTAAAGCATCTCAGATTTTTTGATTGGAGGCAAACTGATACAGAACTGATGGTACTATCTGTCTCGTACTGGTAAATAACTCCCCATTTCCCAAGGGTAGCCTCCTACCATCGGGGCTTGGAGAAATAGATTGGTCTTCACGATGCTTCCATGCAGAACTGAAGCTGACCGCACACGGGTAATGGTAACTAAGCCTGCCCAGGGATAGTGGTGCGAGTTGGACTGTCCAGTGCAAATAAGCCCTATTGGTTTCTTCATTTCATCTCAATGTCGGGTAAAAGTCCCACAAATTTGGAAGCAACGTCTCCAAAATGACCTAAATAGTGTTATTAGGGACGTTTAACCGAACTCAAACAAAGAGACAAATTTCACAAGAGCGGCAACTATTATTAATTTAGTACATGCGTTCCTGTTCATTGGTTTGACAGAACTCGTGTGCGGTCGGTTTCAGCGCTGCGCGGAAGCATCTATTTCTATAAGTCCCGATGGGCGGGGGCCTACCGTGCTTATTGGTACTTCACGCCAATTGTGTCTATTTTTAAGTGGGACGGATGCACCTTCAGTGGAGTCTACTACAGCAAAAGTAGTTTGTCTCCCATGTCAATAGAGGTCAACTCTTAAAAGGAAGAATTTGCTCTTGGATAGCAAATTCTTGCCTTTAAGAGTAGACTCTTTTTCAGTGGAACAGGGCTTACAGAAAAGCGTACAGGAAGTCCCAAAAGTTGTCTCCCTTTGAAAAATGGCGGGGAAAATCTGCCAGGTATTCCCATCCCCCTTAAAGGAACAAATTTGCTTCTTTTCGTTAATAGTAAACCCTTTTATGACGAGGGAGAAAAATGTTGTGGCGAGTTTCCTCCCATAAATAAATGTGCATCCGTCACTTTATGGTCACTTTATGGTCAATACGTTCTACACGCACATGATATGAGCCCCGCCAAGCGAATTTGTGTCTTCGAGCATTCCGTCATGACAAATTTTAACTGCGCATGCCCAGCCATTCAGAGGGGTCAGGGATATGGCTTTCTGTCTGAAGGTTCCTCTTGATTCACTGCTTGTATGAGCGAGCAGCGAAGGTTCTGGCGAGACTGCGCGGATGCGCAGGCTCGCCTGAACCTTCGCTGCTCGCATAGGCGAAAAGTACCGAAATCGCTTGACGGGGCCCATATGTTGCTGGTAAGCAAGATGCATAAAAATTCCTATATTAAAACCACATTTGGGGTTGTTCAAAATTGGTCATAAAGACCACTTTTGAACAATCTCAAAGCCGGTCTCTCATGAGAAGACCCTTGGTGTAGGACCACAACGAAAGAATAACTGAAACATTCCTATTAAGCTTTTAAGATCAGATTTAGCCTTAATCTTAGGTGCTATTAATAGCGTAATTTTACTGAATCTGATGCATATATCAAACGTATTTGCATACTGTTATGCATGGAATATAATGAAATTATATCCGGATGAATGCGACATTCATGCATAGCGAAAGGCTCCCTAGCAAAATGCTCAAGACAACATTGCGCATGCGCGCATCATGGATTAGTCTATGAAGCTGCTGATTGGGCAAGTCTCTAGTTCATCACTGCTTGATCTGTGCGGAAACGGTATATGAACGCACCCGTGTGACAAACGAAATTTGTTCAGGATTCAATATGCAGTATTATTCCTATATTAAGACCACCTTTGGGACTGTTCAAAAGTGGTCTGGTCTTTAAGACCACTTTTGAACTGTCCCAAAGGTGGTTCCTGACCAAAAGACAATATATGCGGAAAACACGAAGTCTCTTCTAAATAAGCTTTTTAAAGCAGAATTAGTCTTAATTTTAGATGGTCTTAATAGCAGAATTTCACTGTATATTTTAGCTCATCAGAGCCGAAGGCTCCGGGGAAGCTTATAGGATAGGCTGTTGTCCGTCGTCAACTGCGCCGTCGTCTTTCTGGCGTCAACACTTTCAAACGACATCTCCTCTGGGCGCAAATTGCACCTGTAGCATCCTCGGGCTAGGGGATTGAAAGGGTGTTTTTTTATGAAATTCAGCTCATTAGTTTGGTTGCTATGGCAACTTAAAGTTTACATAAACTTATAATGGGGAAATTGCATTAACTGTCTAGCCTTTACAGATATTGTGACAAAACGTTCATAGAAATGTTCTTTCTGCCATATGATTAAATGCGTATTGCTTATTTTTGTTGGTTGCCACAGAAACCAATATGAAAAAAAAAAATAAAATAAATAATAAAAAATCATCTTGTCAGAAACCATATGATCTATGAAGCTGAGACGCTATAGAAATATTAACCATATTTATTTTTACAATTTTTGTGTTTTTGATGAAATTCGGCTTTTTAGTTTCGTTGCTATGGCACTTAGAATTTCCATCGACTTGAAATGGGGAAAATGGACAATTGCATATACTTTCAAGTCTTTGCAGATATTTTGACAATACTTTCATAGAACTGTTCCTTAAGCGATCGTCTATCTGCCATATGATTTTAGGCCTATTGCTAATTTTGCTGGCTGCCATGGAAACCAAAATAAAAAAATAAATAAATAGAAAAAGAAAACTAAAAAAAAAAACAAAAAAAACAACAACAACAACAAAAAAAAAAAAACAACATCTCTTAAGAAACCAAGCTGAGACTTTATGGAAATATTCACCATATTTGCCTTTACAGGTTTTGGGCTTTTGACGAAATTCGACTTTTTAGTTTGGTTGCTATGGCAACCTAGAATTTCAATTGACTTGTACCGGGGAAAATTGAAAATGGCATCTTTTGCCAAGTCTTTGAAGATCTTTTGACAAAACTTCCATTGAAATATTTTATAAACAACCATCTATCTGCCATATGATTTAGGCCTACTGCTCATGTTTGCTGGTTGCCATGGAAACGAAAATCAACTAAGAATTCCCATTGCCATGTAATGGGGAAAATTGAAGAAATGGCATATACTTCCACGTCTTTGCAGATATACTGACAAAATTTTCATAGATTTTTTTAAGCACTCATCTATCTGCCATATGATTTTAGGCAAACGGCGCATTTTTATTGGTTGCCAAAATGCCCCCCCCCCCCACCAACAATAGGGGGGAAAAACACTTAAAAATCATCTTCCCAAAACCCACATGTCCTATAAGGATGTGACTTTATGGAAATATTCACCACATTTATCTGAATAGGTTTTGTGGTTTTAGCTTACCTGACATTTGCAGTATTGACGGGGACGTTAAATTTCACAGAAATGTTCCTCGGGTGACCCGCCACTAAAATTGCTAAAATGGTTCCACTCCGCTCAACAAAATGGTCGTCAGAGCTAAAAATAGAACAAACCTTTAAACGACATATCCTTCAAGCCCTGTGTCCAATTTCAAAATAATTTCAAAGAAATGTTCCTGTGGTGACCCTCTACCAAAAAACAAATGCTATAATAGTTCCGCTCTGTTGAACAAAATGGCCGCCAGGGCTAAAACTAGAAAAACCTTTAAACAACATCTCCGTCTAACCCACTGGCCCGAATTCAAAATAATTTCACAGAAATGTTCCATTGGTGACCCTCCACCAAAATGCTAAAATGGTTCCACTCCGCTGAACAAAATGGCCGACTGAGCAAAAAATAGAAAAAAAAACAACATTTTAACGGCATCCCCTCCTTGCCCTTTGGCTTAATTTCAAAATAATTTCACAGAAATGTTCCTTGGGTGACCCTCTACCATAATTGCTAAAATGGTTCCGCGCCACTGAACAAAATGGCCAAAGCTATAAAAAACGAACAAACTGAAAACAATACCTCCCCCTACCCCTCTGGCCCGATTTCAACATAATTTCACAGAAATATGTCGTAGGTGACCCTCTACCAAATAGCTAAAATGGTTCCGCCCTACTGAACAAGATGGCCGCCAGAGCCAAAAATAGAAAAAAAAAATTAAACGACATCTCCTATCCAACTGGCCATATTTCAAAATGGTTCCACATAAATGGTCATTGGGTGACCCTCTACCATAAATGCTAAAATGGATCCACTCTGCTGAATAAAATGGCCACCAGTGCTAAAAATAGAAAAACCTTAAACGACATCTTCTCCTAGCCCGTTGGCCCATTTTTTTGTGGTTTCTTGTGACAACGGATTCCCGCTCATCGAAAAAAAAAACGTTTGATCTGTGACCTTGACTTTGACCTACTCTATCTTTAGAACCATTTGAGATATAGCCTTCATAGTTTGCATGTAGGTTCCTTGTGACAAGGGCTTCCCACCAATACATTTTATTTCCTTGTAACCTTGACCTTGACCTGCGATCAGTTTTTTTTTTAAAAAAAGATTGACTTCGGTCTCGTGCCTTGTTCCCATAATCTATGAAAATCGTGGACTCAAGTGAGCGATCCAGGGCCATCATGGCCCTCTAGTTTATGAAATTTGGCTATTTAGTTTCGTTGTTATGGCAAATCAAGACTTGTAATGGGAACATTAGAACATTTGCTTTTACTGTCAAGCCTAAGCAGATAGTTTGGCAAAACTTTCATAGAAATATTCTTTAAGCAATCTTTATCTGACATATGATTTAGGCATACTGCTGATTTTTATTGGTTGCCATTGAAAACCACAATAAAAGAAAAAAATATATCAAAGAAAAATACTTTAAGATTCATATCTTCATAAACCATATGCTCCATTGGGCTGAGACTTTATTGAAATATTCAGCTTATTTGGCTTTACATGTTTTGTGTTTTTTATGAAATTTGGCTCTTTAGTTTGGTTGCTATGGGCAGTTAAGAGATGTTCCTTAAACCATGTTATATCTGTCTTATGATTTTAGGCCTATTGCTTGCCACAGATGGGCAGCTGTCAATTGTCGTCTGTTGTCTTGCAATAACACTTTCAAGCGACTTCAGACCTCTGAAGCACTAGGCTGATTGGGTGCAAATTTTATCTGTAGCGTCCTTGGGCGCAGGGCTTCCATTGTTTTTAATGAAATACATGGCTACCAGTGGGCATTGCCCCCCCCCCTCCGAGCTATGGTGAGCATAGTGGCTTATGGTCCTCGTCTTTAGCTTTTGTGACCGTGAGTATCTGGCGGTCGTGCATAAACCTGTCTTGTGAAAACTCTAGGGGTCACAGTTTTAGTTCAATCATCATCAGACTTGGTCAGCATGATTAACATGACAGTAGCTTGGTCAGATTAAAATATGGGTCATGTGGGGTGAAAAAGTAGGTCAGTATGTCAAATCATAGAAAAACGCTGTAAACACCACAGAGGCCACAGTTTTGGTCCCATTATCATCAAAGTTTCTCAAAATAATTATCTTGAAAATATCTTGACCAAGATCGAATGTGGGTTATGTCGGGTCAAAAATAGGTTTGAAAGTCAAATCACAGAAAAACACCTTGTGAAGACTCATGAGGCCACAACTAAGGTGCAATCATCACGACACTTGCTCAGAATGATCATCTTGAAAAATTCTCGGTCGAGTTCGAATAAAGGTCATGTCGGATGAAAAACTAGGTCAGTTGGTCAATACATAGAAAAAACCTTTGTCACCCTATGATCGTTTAGTTATAAACAAAAATGTTCATTTTGACTTCTTTTAATTTTCAATTTCTAATTTCCGTATTTTTGGGTTCCTAAAAGTGCCTCGGCTATACCATAGTAAAAGTTGATCTATCCCGATCGCCGCCCAAGCCGAGACTCCTGAACTCTTCTCGTGCGGCTTGTTTTCTTGCTTCTCCGGTCCAAAGTTCAGAAATAGAGACTTCTCATTGGACCAGAGCATATTTTAGCCATCCCACGTCAGAGTTCAAGTTTAGCCAGGCACATGACCATGTTTATGAAACATCCCGGTCAGTAATTGTAACGACGAGTTATTCAGCGGTCAGCTTCCCAAATATAGATACAGCTAAGTGTTTTGAACTGTCATTACAAGAGCAGTAGGACATCAAAGTCACGCTTGGTTCTTGGATGTTTGCATGACCCATGTCCTACCTGTACTAAGTATGACCAGGTAAGCCGAGGCCCAACCCCATATTACAACATACCCCCCATACTTAAATAGAAATGTTGCTCATGCTACATGCATTGGCGACATTTCTTAATTCATATTATCATCTACTTAAAATTATTAATTTAAAACACAAACTTTAAATGTCAAAAATAGTGTTCATTCATGGACACTGCTTTCTTGAAATATTAACTTCATAATTAACATACACAAATGAAACAAGAAATTGAATTAATAAATGGTTGACCATGAATCACTATATTCACAAATCACTGGAACAGCTAGTCCCTCAACGGAATTCTTCTAAACAACTGCAGCGTCGTCTGATGACCCATGGACCCAACAATGTCATAGGTTGGCGGTCGCCAGATGACCGCAGTACCATAGGTTGTTGGTCACCAGGTTGACCAAGGACACCAGAGGTTGCTGATCGCCAAGTTGACCAGATGCGAAGTGTTCGAATCTCGGATGCTGCGTTTGCCGGCAGCACGCATGTGACCACCCTGTTGGTCAATGTAGAATTTTGGCCGCCAGGTTGACCACGCGTTGTTGCAGTCTGATCACCCAGTTTGATCAGTGCATTCGAAGTAGTTAAGCCTACGTTATGCCCAGTAAATTGGTCCGTCGAGTGAAAATGTAGCTTCTCCCAGGACAACATCAGTAATGTCAATTGTATGCAAGGTAAGTTACACACAATCTTCTACAATAACAACATCCAGTGTCAACATAATTATACGCGTTGACCAATGTTTATATACACATACATGTCATACGTTGGTTCATAGTGTTCATACAACATTTGCCTTCTCTTTGTGGATCGCGGAAAAGGGCACCTGCGAATCCGACACAGGGAACTTCTTGCGCACTCCAGCGTCCTGGAGTTCAAGTCCACATCTTGTTTGTCGTTGTTGTTCAATAGCGATGACATATTAAACCGTTGTAACGTTGGTCGCTTCATAACTCATCATCATGGTCCTTGATGTTGTCAGGCATTGCGGTTGCTTGTTCATGTATTCTGGCTCTTCTCTTAATGCATAGATTTTGTTTGTAACCACCTCTGAACTCACAGAAAGGGATCACAGTCATAACCACTTATCATAATACCAGTGATAACGCCCATAGTTCTTAATATGGTTTTAAATTAACATTTTGTTTAACTACACCAAAATTTAAATTATTAATTATGATAAAACATTAAATATTACTTTGATCATTAACTTATAGCCAGCTTAGATTGTTTAGATATATTAATTTCACTAGATTATCTTTATATGCCACAATCCTACAACTTATCAGCCATGACAGATCAGGAATAAAACATTACAACACAAGACTAACGTGACAAGGAAATTCAATTCCCCGCAGGGTAACCTGCATTCCAAACGTCGTACATATCAACGCACGTTCTATTAACGTATCACCGTCTTAACATAAGAAACCGAAGCCTACCATCAGTACATGATAGATCCTCATGAATGTCGCTAGTCGCAACACTTGTTATTAGCATAACAAACTGAAAGCTTCTTCAAGACTTTAATCAACTAATCCCAAGGCCTGTACCATCAGCTCAAGATAAATCCTCCTGAATGTCGCTAGTCGCAACACTTGCCATTATGACAAACTGAAAGCCTAAACAGAGTACTCTTAATAAAACACAAGGCTGCAACTCATTTGCACCTTGTACAAGTCTTGACCTACCGTCATCCTATCTGAAATCAACTGGACTCACTTAACTAAACAAGGCAAACTCTAATTCAATACTATTTACAAATCAGACTGCCCACACCTTTGTTCCCGAACTGTAGCCATTTCCTAAGACTGTCTCATACCAACAATCCTTACCGGAAACAAAATCACTCAAGTGCCTATAGAACTTATGCCTATCACTACCCATATTGTTACCACTACCACTACTACTACAGACATCATTTTCATTACTACTACCACTGCTACAACTACTGCTATCGGCACTTTCCTTCTATCTACGCATGATACTATGCATACCGTAATATTAAACTTTCCTACGGTTCAAAATCTTAACTGACATAAGAATGAAACAAAAGCGGGTACTTCAAAACATCTCTTTATTTTTCAAGAGACTTATCAGCCTTTCTCAACGAGGCTTGTATATTCATGACAAAACCTGTCATTTAGTAATTAATGTCATCACTGAAACCATTTTCCATTATCATTATCCTTTAACATTCCATAAGTCGAATTTCTCAACATTACCTTAGGTAGAGGTCATATTAATATTGTCTTTCGATAAATAGAAATTTTCGCTTAATTTGTACAAAACCAATAAACAAACTATCTAATGTATGTGATTAACAAACTATTCGACCTCTAGACATCATTGAACTTATGCCCAGTTTGTCTGCCTGTCATAAACTCAATGTATTTACCAATTACAAATATATAACAAACCTCCTTACATTTTCCTCAAACTAACACTCATCACCTAATTACTTACTGCAAATAACAAATAATAATCTCTAGAAGTTTAAACTATCCATGTTGATTCCTAACTATGATGAACAAAATTTATAACATCATTGACTTAGTCAAATAATCCTTACACATCCAATATATTATTCATTTACTAGTATACTTCAAGTAGACACTTATGTTCAAAGCATCCCATTGACTGGATATTTAAATTGACCCATAAACGTCCTGTTTGACCTTACAGCTTGTTACATTAAGGTTAATATGTACACCTTAACTTTATTTAAATGACACTGCACAAATGCTTATTTAAAATTTTATGAATTACCTGTGCAGTTATGGCTACAATGCGCAACCAAAGCCAAATAAAAATGCGAAGCGCAAAACCCACTCATATAATTTATCAACTAATATGTTACAAAAATCTAACATTTGAAGCATTGTCTTTTAGGTCTATTTTCCAAATACAATAAAGGTATATCTTCATCCGAGTCAAAATCATTCAAGAAAACTCTCTTGCACCCAATTCTATAAGCCAAATCCCTCAAAAACAAATCTTCAGAATCAGAATCGTTTGTATAAGACTCTAAGCTTTTACAACTAACGACACGTAGTTTTGGAGTGACGCACTGAGTCGAGGCGTCTGCTGCCGATGAATCACTCATACAACTGGTAGGTTCTGACGCATCTTTATTCACAGTTTCCTTATGATCCAAGTTCACATTTATAGGTATGCCTAAGTATTTCAGGGCTAACCGTTTATCCTCCATAATAAACCTATGTAGTTCGAGTTTCAATAAAATACAAGTCAATTTTCTCTCTCTTAAAATGCTTAAAACAATTAAACTTAAACAATAACCTACTCTTTTTGTTTAACGAGGGCGTACTTGCATCTCCCTTCAGAATCTAAAATCAACATAACAACATGGTTTGTGGAATCATATAACTCTTGCACACATGTTTGAAGGTCTTGTAAACTACCATGAAAATACCTCAAGATACGACAATCAAACCCGTTCCGCGTTAGACCCTCGGATATATCAACTACCTCTTTCAAAAATTCGGGTGATGCGTTTCCCAACAAATCTTGTCTCTGCTCTGCCATTTCCTATCAAGCAATGACTACTTCCCAATTCTATTTCACCAAATTAATTAAACAAATTGAACACTACTAATTACCTATGATTCAAAACCTTATATAAATCTACCTAAATCAAACAATACATAAACACACACTCATACAATCCTACTAATTTAGAATTCTTAATCTGACTGGTCGACTTCCAGCATGTCTACATCAAATGGTGGAATAGGTTTCTCTTCAATTTGCATCTTTGCGAGTTCCTGTCTCAAAGCTTCTTTTTCCTTTATAAGTGCATCTGCTAGTTTGTTCCTTTCTTCTATTTTCTGTTTTAATTCTGCATTCATTTGTTTCAGTTCGTTAATAATGTTTGTCTCAGTTTCAGACATTTTAGATGTATAGCTTAATTTAAATCTTCAAATGAGCGTTCTCAAAGATATATGAAAGTCACTCTTTATACCCCAAGAGTTTTACCAGAAACAAATTTGCAACCTTACCTGACAACGAGATGGTTCTTGAATCCACCAGACGGATTGACGATATTTTCAAAATTTGACAGCGTCGATAGTTCTAGCGTCAACAAAATCCTTTTCCCGTTTTGTGTCCAAGTCCTGAAGTTCCTTTCTCCGCGTTGTGTATTTTAACCAAAGTTCTTTATTCTAAAGTATTTTCATACTGTAGAAATCCTGGTACTAAGGCAACCAAATTAAACAGTGTCACCCTATGATCGTTTAGTTATAAACAAAAATGTTCATTTTGACTTCTTTTAATTTTCAATTTCTAATTTCCGTATTTTTGGGTTCCTAAAAGTGCCTCGGCTATACCATAGTAAAAGTTGATCTATCCCGATCGCCGCCCAAGCCGAGACTCCTGAACTCTTCTCGTGCGGCTTGTTTTCTTGCTTCTCCGGTCCAAAGTTCAGAAATAGAGACTTCTCATTGGACCAGAGCATATTTTAGCCATCCCACGTCAGAGTTCAAGTTTAGCCAGGCACATGACCATGTTTATGAAACATCCCGGTCAGTAATTGTAACGACGAGTTATTCAGCGGTCAGCTTCCCAAATATAGATACAGCTAAGTGTTTTGAACTGTCATTACAAGAGCAGTAGGACATCAAAGTCACGCTTGGTTCTTGGATGTTTGCATGACCCATGTCCTACCTGTACTAAGTATGACCAGGTAAGCCGAGGCCCAACCCCATATTACAACACCTTATTAACACTCTTGAGGCCACAGTTTTGATCTTATCGTCAGAAATCTTGGTAAGAATTATCATCTTGACGATATCTCGACAACAATCGAATGTAATTCATGCCGGGATGAAAAGGTAGGTCAGTAGGTCAAATTATAGAAAGACCTTGTGAACACTCTAGTGACCACAATTGAGCCCCGCCAAGCGAATTTGTGTCTTCGAGCATTCCGTCATGACAAATTTTAACTGCGCATGCCCAGCCATTCAGAGGGGCCAGGGATATGGCTTTCTGTCTGAAGGGTCATCTTGATTCACTGCTTGTATGAGCGAACAGCGAAGGTTCTGGCCTGAACCTTCGCTGCTCGCATAGGCGATAAGTACCAAAATCGCTTGACGGGGCCCAATTTCGATGTAACCATCATCAAACTTGCTCAGAAGTGCTTAATAATTTCTCGGTCAAGTTCAAATATGTGTCATGTCGGTCAGTAGGTCAATTCATAGATAACCTTGTGAACAGTCTACATGCCACAGTTTGGTTAGATCATCAACAAACTTACTCAAAATGATCTTCATGAAAATATTTCGGTCAGTATAACTATGGGAAATGTCGGGTCATAGAATAGGTCAGTGGGTTAAATCAGAGAAAAACGTTTTGAACACTCTGGAGGCCATAGGTTTGGTCCAATTTTCAAACTTGCTCAGAATGATTATTTTGACAATATTTCGGTCAAGTACGTAGAGTCAAAACGTAGGTCAGTATGTCCAATCATAGGAACGGGCCTCCATGGCCTAGTACTCTTAATCACTAGGCCTCTCACTGCTGTGGGTTCGAGCGTGGCTAGGAACACATGTTAGACGCCAAGTTCTGCAATGAAAGTCTGATGACCGATCGGCTCAATATGAGTGGAATAATCTTGAAAGGGCGTAAACTAACCCCTCACCATTGATAGAAAAACCTTGTAAACACTCTTGAGGTCATAGAGTTTTGGTCCAATCATCATCAAGCTTGGTGAGAATGATTATGTTGACAATATGTCGATCAAGTTCAAATATCGGTCATGTTGACACAAAAAGTAGGTCAGTATGTCAAAAGATAGCAAAACATTGCAATCACAGTTGCGGTCCAGTCATCATCAAACTTGCCCAGAATGACTAGCTTGACAATGTAACAGTCAAGTTTGAATATGGACCATGTCCGGTTAAAAAAAGGTCAATAGGTCAAATCATAGAAAAACATTCTGGACACTCTTGAGGCCACAGTTTCTGGTCCAGTCATAATAATATTTGCTTAGAAAGCTAAGCTTGAACCCAACTTTTATATAGTAACACTGGGGTTTCCGGGGGTATACCTTATTTTTCTTATTCCTGCTCTAAAAATATAGATTGTGGGTATTCGTTAGAACCGCCTCGATCAGGCGGTTCTAAAGAGTGCCCACGAAAACACGCCTATATAATTGTGACCCCCTTGAACCCCACTTTTATATAGTAACACTGGGGTTTCCGGGGGTATACCTTATTTTTCTTATTTCTGCTCTAAAAATATAGATTGTGGGTATTCGTTAGAACCGCCTCGATCAGGCGGTTCTAAAGAGTGCCCACAATCTATATTTTGAGCAGAAATAAGAAAAAATATCACAATTTTTCATCATAAAATTTTCATTTTTTCGGCGATAAAGGTGGCAATGTATTTGTATAGGCGTGTTTGCGTAATGTCAATGTCCACAAGGTGCCTAGATTGTGACATACAAATCAGCTCTGTATTGTCAAAGGGAACCACCGACTCATAGGTCTAGTTTCTGATGCAAACTCCCAACCCCCTTTGTCACCACGTGAGATTGCAAGTTAAACTGAGCCGGTTCAATTCCATCTGGTGCAATAGGACCTGAAACTTATTGTCACTAGATAATGCCATACAAGTCAGTTCTCTGTTGTAAAGGGAAACCACCGACTCATAACTCTAGCTTCTGATGCCGTCTATATCCCCCACCCCTTTGTCACCACAAGACATTTTAAGTTCATCTCTGTCCGGTGCTCTAGGACCTGATCTTCAATGTCCACAAAGTATCTAGATAGTGATATACAATTCTAATCTATATTGCCAAAAGGAAATCTTGAAATCTTCATCCTCAAATAGAAGACAAATTCGAACGAAATTCCATGGGTGACCCTCTGATAAAATTGCTCAAAATCCTTTCGCGCCACTGCCCATGATAGCCACCAGAACTAAGAAAATATACATAGAGGATCTTACATGAGTACTAATGTATTATTGAATTTATTAAACGAGTTAAGGAAAAGGAATAAATGCGAGGCTTTGCCGAGCTTGTTATCCCTTTTCTTCAAGGAGTTTAATGAATTCAATAATACATGAGCACGAAGGCAAGATTCTATTTATCATATGACATTTAAAATGCATTTTATTCACGATTGTTTATCAAAAATGTCAATATTCCGCCATTAGTAAACACGCCGTCATTAAGTACGATGTACATGTAACGTTACGGGACGTATCTACCTTATTTGCATATTGAATCCACTAGTGGATTATCGAAAATATTACATGGCGTTATTACACTATCGGACGCGACGTCATGTGATAAAACCCTTGACATGGCTTCTACTCCTATATAGCTAGACTGATTTTGAAATAGTTTCACAAAAGTGTTCCTTGAGTCACTGTCAAACAACATTTCTCAAACCCTTACACCACCTTATATTACCTACCATTTCATAATTATTTACAATAAGGATCAGGCAGGCGTTCTGCGGACAACTTGTTTTGTTTCGGTTTATCTCACCTTGGCCGAAGGTTTCAAGTTAAATATGTTCTATAAAAGGCTTATCCTTTGGAAGCAAGGAATACACCATAAAATTGGAAAATATGGAGTGTACATGTTTTCTGGGCCAGACTAGCTAGTTTCGGCCAATTAGGCCTCATCAGTGACCCTCAAGATATTTTCAAAATTCCACAATGGAACCAATGATCCCAAAGGACAAGAAAATACAAACTACACTATGATGTAGGGCAGGGAGACTTTTTACGGCCGCCACACGTTCCCACACATCAGCTGTAGTGACGTTAAATATGTTCTATAAAAGGCTTATCCTTTGGAAGCAAGGAATACACCATAAAACTGGAAAATATGGAGTGAACTTGTTTTCTGGGCCAGACTAGCTAGTTTCGGCCAATTAGGCCTCATCAGTGACCCTCAAGATATTTTCAAAATTCCACAATGGAACCAATGACCCCAAAGGACAAGAAAATACAAACTGTACTATGATGTAGGGCAGGGAGACGAATTAAAAGTATGAATTTAAAGTATGGTAGTTTGTCTGTCGTCCGCCCCCGTCAGCGTCTTTGACCAGATATATCGGTTTCCAGTTATTACTGTTTTCTGTTTGAGGATGATGATTTAAAAAATTCCCTTTGGTAATATTAGGAAAACACGCCTATACTAATACATTGTAACCTTTATAGCCGAAAAAATGAAAATTTTAAGATGAAAAAAAAAGTGATATTTTTCTTATTTCTCCGCAAAATATAGATTGTGGGTACTCGTTAGAACCGCCTCATCGAGGCGGTTCTAACGAGTACCCACAATCTATATTTTAGAGCAGAAATAAGAAAAATAAGGTTACTATATAAAACTGGGGTTCAAGGGGGTCAAAGTAATAGAGACGTGTTTTCGTGATGATACAGAGCTGACTTGGTTGTAACTATCCGGGCCCCTTGTGGACATTTGGTGTCAGGTCCTATTGCACCAGACAGAGATGAACCGGCTCAGTCTATGTTAAAATGCCTCGTGTTGACAAAGGGGTTGAGTTTGGGATAAAGCTGGCAGCAGAAGCTAGACTTATGAGTGGGTGGTTCCCATTGACCATACAGAGCCGACTTGTATGTCACTCTCTTGGTACCTTGTGGACATTGAGGGTCAGGTCTTAGCGTCCCAGATGGAGCTGAACCGGCTCAGTCCAACTTAAAATGCCATGTGTTGACAAAGGGGCTGTGGTTTGCTATCAGAAACTGGATTTATGAGTTGGTTCCGTTTGACTTGTAGGTCACTATGTGGGCACCTTGTGGACAATGAGGGTCAGGTCCTAGTGCACCAGACGGAGATGCACCGGCTCGGTCTAACTTAAAATGCCTCGTTGTGACTAAGGGCGGTTCTTACTTCTGATTTTCGCACCACCTTTACCCAGTAACAAGTCGGTCTGGCAACACCTCAATATACTTTGCACACTTCTCATGTAAATGGGTACCATTTTATTCATAGAATACCCCCACGTGACCAGGCAATATTGCCACGATGATCATTTTGAGCAAGTTTGATGATGAATGGACCAAACATGTGGCCTCAAGGGTGTTTGGTTTTTGGTTTGGTTTTATGGTCCTTTCGAGATTATTTTACACATGTCGTTAATCAGAGGTGGGTGAAAATCGGAGTTGTCGGAGAAAAACCAACTGACCTTGTCGTCTCACATGTAACCCGAGCCACCGAGCCAGGCTCGAACCACAGCGGTGAGAGATGTCAAAATGATTAACCTGGGCAAGTATGATGATGATTGGACCAACCAGTGGCCGCAAAAGTGTTCACAACGTTTTTCTATGATTTGACGTACTGACCTACTTTTTAACGCAACATTATCGAAATTCGAACCTGACCTGAATACTGTCAAAATGATCCTTCTGAGCACCTTTGATGATGATTGGACCAAAAATCTGGCCTCTAAACTATTCACAAGGCTTTTCTATGATTGGGCCTACTGGACTTCTTTTTGACGCAACACGACCTATATGCGACCGATATATTGACAAAATGATCATTCTGAGCAAGTTTGATAATTGGACCAAGACTGTGGCCTCCAGAGTGTTCATAAGGTTTTTCTATAATTTGTCCTACTGACATATTGTTTCACCCGACCTAACCCATATTCAAACTATACCGAGATATTGTCAAGATAATCATTCCGAGCAAGTTTGATTGGCCTCAAGAGTTTTCACAATATTTTTCTATGAATTTATCTACTGTCCTACTTTTTCACATGGCATGACGTTTATTCTAACGTGACCGATTAATTGCGGTAGTGATAATTCTGAGCATGTTTGATAATAATTGAACAAAAGCTGTGGCCTCTTGAGTGCGCACAAGGTTTTTCTATGATTTGACCTACTGTCCTATATTTGACCCAGCATGACCACGATTTTGTCCAGGTGATCATTCGGAATAAGATTTATGATGATTGGAATACAACCATGGCCTCTACAGCGTTCACAAGAAAAGCTTACAAATGCACGAAACATCAATAGCGGAAAGTTTGTTTGTTTGATTTGAGGTTTAACGTCCCCGTCAACACTGTAAAGGTCATTTTGGAGACGATGCTTCCAATTTTGTGGGACTTTTATCTATCTATCTATCTACTGATACTGCGTCGGTCATATTTGAACATTACCGCAGGTGTACATTACATAAACTCCAGGTTTGCAGGATCAAAGCCTACACAGTAATCGTGTAATTACTGTAGGGATCTTTAACCTGCACAGGGGATGGTTCCCCTGCACAGGGGGCCTCCAGTTAACGTCCCCATCCGAAGGACGGTGCACTTTATGACATTCATCCCTGCAAATGATGCCAATGGAGCGTATTCGGACACCGAAATTTTATCGCCGCTGCCGGGGATCGAACCCGGGATCTAGCATCAGAGGCAAGTGCACTTACCATTTAGCTTCACCCGGCATTGAGATGAAATGACATCTCAAGCCCTGTCGCCAAATGAAACCAATAGGGTATATAAGCATGGACGGTTCGGCTCGCACCGCTTTGCCTGGACAGGCTTAGATCCTCTAAGCGGTTTATCAGTACTCGTGTGCATGTCGGATTCAGCTCTACATGGAAGCATCATGCAGCCCATATATTTCTTCAAGCCCCGATGGGCAGGGGCCGCAATAGCGGAAAGCCAAACGGACAGTTACTTTCCCACAAAATGGCCAATTGGCTATACAAAACAAAATAATATAAGCGATGCACAAACTCAAAGGCAAACCAAAACAAACGTTATCCTTAAAGCGCACAGCGAAGACTCTGATCAGATTGCGCGGATGCGCAGGCTGATCTGAGTCTTCGCTGGGCACACATGTCTTATTGTAGGTTTTGTCATGCGCTGGCCCAAATACATTGTAAATTTTACCGCCGAAAAAAAAAAACAACAACAACAATAAATGTGTCAATATGACACAGATGCCCCCATCCAGGGGCCACCTCACGCCAAAAAAATCATATTACAATAACACCTGCATTGGACAGCATAACTCGCCTGAAAAAGTTTCTTTGAGGTCATTGGCATAGGTTGGATATTGCTTATTGAACCTTTGAAACATAACTATCATCATACCGAATATGAACTCAATCTTTCAAATGGTTTGGAAAATATGAGCTCTTAAAATGTTAACATTAAAAAATTCTAAGTCTGAAACCTTGACATTCTGGTCAAGGGACAGAGGCGGGGTTATGGTTGAATGAAACTTTTGACCTGTTTCTATCATCATTCCAAATATGAAACAAATCCATCAAATGGTGAAGGAAATATGATATCTAAAAAGACATAACATAAACAATTTCCAAGTCTTTGACCTTGACCTTGAGGTCAGGGGTGGGGGTATGGCTGAATATAACTTTGGACCTGTAACTATCGTCATACCTAATATGAAGCAAATCCATTATATAACTCGGAAAATATGAGCTATTAACATACTTAAATTTGAAAAAATGCTGTTTGTGACCTTGACCTTGAGGTCATGTTCATGGGTGGGGGTACGGCTGAATATCACTTTGGACCTTGATCTATGATAGAACCAAATATAATAAAATTCCATAATACGGTTTGGACAATATAAACTCTTAAAACACCATCATTAAGAATTTTCTAAGTGTGTGACATTGACCTTGAAGTCTTAGGCATGAGTGTGGGTATTGCCAAATAAACCTTTTGACCTGTAGCTATCATCATAGCAAATATAAATCAAATCTATCGTATGGTTTTGAAAATACTAGGTCTTTGAAAACTGTAACATTAAAAATTCTAAGTCTGTGACCTTTACCTTGAGTTCATGGGCATGGGCTGGTTTGAGGTCATAGGCATGAGTGGGGTAATTGCTGAATAAAACCTTGCACCTATATCTATCACCATACCAAATATAAAGAAAATCAACCGTATGGTTTCGAAGATACAAGCTCTTAAATAATAAGGTTCTACCTGGTACAAATAGCTTAACCCGATTCTAAGTCTATGACCTTGACCATGAGGACATAGGCATGAGTGGGGTATTGCTGAATAAAAATTTGCACCCATATATATTATCATACCAAATATGAACCAAACCCATCTTATACTTTGGAAGATATGAGCTCTTAAATACTAAGGCTCTACCTGGTACAAATATCCCTTTATATTACATGCATTACAGAGAAATACAATGATTTCTACCAGACATAAACTTGGTATTTTCCTTTTTGCTAAGAAGATATATTTCCTCTTAGCCGGGGAAATAAATCCCTTCAGCTGGAACTACTTTATGTACAAGATACGAGATACCGCTTTGCAGTGAAATTGTTCTATTCAAACGCGGGAAAGTTTCAATCACGGCGACGTTATTCATGACGTCATTGTAATGGCGTCTAAGAAATATCAACAGACGTTCAGAATGCGTGACGTTTGAGTCGGATGCAACGCTGAAACAAAAGAAAACATGGATATGACCATTGATTAGGATGTAAGTTTTGCTTTATTTAATCTAATGTTTTACTTGTTTTATCACTGAAACCCTTTGTTTCTTCTATTTTTGTTCAAAACTGTAGAAAGCGCTTTCAAAATGGCGCCCATCCAGTTGTTCTTCCACCCAGATTCTGTAACACTTCGCTGATTGAACCGTTTACATGAGCTGTAAACAGTCAACTGAACGGGCATTCAGATCCAAAATTCAAGATCCAAACTCTCCTAAAAGTCTATGGAAGTGCATGTAATATACAGATTATACATTTCTCCTAATTGAAATATGGGATTTATAAACCTCGGGAGGTAAAACAATCCGTTAAAGAAACTCGTGCTTCGCACTCGTTTCTTTATCGGATTGTTTTACCTCCCTCGGTTTATAAATCCCATATTTCAACTAGGAGAATGAATAATCTATATCTAACGTTTTCGATGCGAGAAAATGACGTTACACCGTCTAACTTCAAGTAAATCGACTAGTGACGTCATAAACTTGCAGTTTTAATGACGTCACTCGTCACGCTCTTCCTTGTAGTGATTTGTTGTAGAATAAAACACAGTTATTTTCCATTGCCTATATAGGCGCGCTGTGTTAGAATCGCTGGCAAAACTGGATTGTTGACGTGACCAAATCACATACAGTGACTGATACTGGTGGTCTATTGAGCAAATCGGGATCTTGAGAGCTCTAAAGCTGTTTGCGCAACTCTTCTGTTTTCGTCGTGAATTCTCCAGTATGCCACTTATATTTTAACTCTTTCCTTTGAGCGATCTAGCTGAGAAGCATATGAATACTCCGTAAATTATGTCTTGTGTTGACATTATTTACATGAAAGAGAGAATAAACTCCGGATTTTCCACCATGTGAGGCATAACTGGTTTGTCTAAATCGCGACGAAAGTAAGGTCTAGGGTTATGCCCACGTAAAATTGATTTAAGCGCCCCCACTCCACCCCCATCCCCAGTGGAATTCGTTTCACTGACCGTTCCAAGGCGGTTCTTCTGTCGTGGTTTATTTTTGTTATGGCTTGTCTTCGAGTGTGTGTATCGCTTGTGTTATTTTGTTTTGGATAGCCAATTGGCCATTTTGTGGGAAAGTAACTGTCCTTTTGACTTTCCGCTAGTGATTTTTCCATTAGGGTCTATTTTTTCATGTTTTTGTTTCTTTCCTTTGGTGTCTCTGACTTCTATTTTGGATAGGCTGAGACGGTTTTCTCTGCTACACAGTCCCAGCAGCTATAACGAGAGGCACCGGACTGTATTCTGTTCAACACAAACTTGTCTAACATCATAACACAGAGTGCACCTATTTGCAGGTTCCTGCATTGGGAGTCGGGGTAACAACAACTCATCATAAGGTTTTTCCTTATTTTATTTTTTAAAGTGTTGCTGTTGACTCTGTAAAACATAATGATAACATTCAATGGTAGTTCAGCGCCCGATTCGAGCATAATTAAATACATACATTTTTTTCTAAAAAAATTCCACTAAAAATGTAATTTACACAATGTTCTTAATTTGTCAATTTGCAATATTTCAAGAACATTTTAATAAAATAGTTTCACAAGGGAGGGATCTTAATACTTGTTAAATCGATAACTTCTTATTTAATATTCTAGAAAATCTTATTTAAAGAGCTTCATATTTATGTAAAACCCTCCCAACTACAACAGTACGTTAGTGCATCATTTTAGAAATATAATATTGATATTTTCTTTATCTAATAATAGTGACAAAGTTTTTTTTTTTGCTCCCAATACTTAACTTGAAATTTTCCGCAATATAACCCCTATAAGGACTCTTACTAGTAAAATATAATGATTACATTCAATGATAGTTCAGAGCCCCACTGAAGCAAGCTCTGCGCGAAAACATTAATATGAAACCAAAATTATCATCTCAAGAATGCCTTTGCTTTTTATGGATCTAGGAAAATCTGTGGTTAGCCTATGAGCGTCCTAATTTTACAAAGTTTAGGAAAAATACAAAATTTACTTTAATTTTGTATCCAATACATTGAGTTCAAATAAACTTTTGTAGAGTACAAAGCAATTTAGCTGTGCTGATCTAGCTTTCGACCATGGGGAATCCTAGCTTCTCAACTGGAAAAAAAAAACATCTTTGGTTATACAGCTCGAATGTAAATTAGTATGAAAAGATATAGAACTGATTATATATAATGATCATGGTTAAGTAATTATAAGATCTTCTTTAAGGTTTTTAGTATTACGTTTAAATCAAAACGTGTAATTAGGAAGGAAGCCAAATGTCATGAATATTTCCACTTTGCTTGAAAGCTAAACCTTCCATGGAAAATTTCATATATACTATGAATATCAAATGGAACATTGTGCGCATGGTTTTGCCTTTATAGTAAATGAAAAAGAAAATCCTGAACGGTGACACAAAGTGTTTACAATTCTTTTGATCCTTGCCTTCCTCTACAGTAGGCAAAAGGTGTAATCCCTTACCAGACGACGCGGGCTGCCGCATCTGACTAAAAAATGAGCCAGCGCATGAGAAAACCTACAATAAGACTTGTGCGTCCAACGAAGACTCAGACCAACCTGCGCAGTCTGATCAGAGTTTTCGTTGTGCGCTCTAAAGATAGCTAAGTGCCCAATGCTCCTTGATGGAGCAACAGAACTCTCTGGTTAGACTATATATATGCACAGCCTGATCTGATTCTTCGCTATGCGTACATTTAAGTTGTAGGAATTGCTATGCCCCGACTCAAATTACTGTACTGTAAGTAAAAAGTGTAGGCCCTGATCAGATGTCGCCTTCTGTGGTCTGCCAAGCTCAACATATGATTTCAGTGCAGATTCAATAGATACCCTCTTACACAATACTCCTTCCTCACATCAATATTCCCGGCATTACGGTAACACACCGGTGCGACTTAGTGCATCTCAAAAATGGCATTTTTTTGATGAAAATTGTGGTATTTTTCTAATTTATGCAGCAAACATAGGCTGTAGGTACTCGTTAGAGCCGCATCAATGAGGCGGTTCTTACGAGTACCCACAACCTATGTTTTGGAACAGAAATAAGAATAATAACGTATACCCCCGTAAACCCCAGTTTTCTCTGTATAAAGTTGGGTTTAGGGAGCGTTCATTTCAGGGGCTTGTTCACGATATGAGCGCGGCCGCTTTTCTATAAATAACGTTACGTTGATTTCCTATAATCGGTGATGATCACGTGGACTTAAGCACTAAAGAGGAATTGTAGTTAGTAACTTTGGGTTGATTGTAAAACAATCGACATAGGCTCGATTAGTAAACAATCGAACCAAAACGAATGAAATATCACCTTTATATAGACCACCGCAGGTTGATATACTTCTCAACTGAAATCAAAACGGCAAACTTCAAATCAAAACAGCAAACGGATCTTCTACTTGCGGTTGCTATCCGCCCTCGTGTTATACACACCGTACAACCGGCTGCGGCGAAGACAGATTACTGCCTAGAAGACATATCGCGCAAAACGTTTCATAGAAATAGTCGGGGATTTGAAATTCGTAGCACCCGTATTTAAGGAGTTTAATGCACCTTACTTTCTCACACTTAACTATGAAACGAATTTATTTAGAGGTCTCGCAGCATCTTGAACATGGAGTTAGAAAATAAAAAAGTGGGGAAAAAGACATAAAAAGGGGAGATAAATGTTCCTACCCTCTGTTCTCATTTAAGCATCCAAACAATTCCAAACGACATCTCTGAAACTACAAGGCCAATTGGAACCAAATTATATGTGAAGCCGCCATGGGGTGGAAGAACAAACATATATTCTGAATATCTGGGTCACATGACCAAAATGTCCGCCATGCCCATATATGGTAAAAACCTTTGAAAATCGTCTCTGCACATTCGGTCACTTAGGATTTTGTATAGAAAACTCAGGGTTTTTATGGTTCTGTTGCAGCTTATGACTTCATAGTTGATAGTTGCAATCAGTTTAATGCTTCTGGGGCAATAAGATTAAATATTTTTTTAATTTTTCTAAAATTACTGGGCTAACTGATATCAAATTACATATACTGCATCAGTGTGGTCGAGAAATCCGAGTTTGTTAGAGGGATTTGTGTGATCATCTTCACACCAATAAACGGCCAAAAGTGATTTTAAATTCTGCATCTAAAGAAATACAAGACCTTGGTATGCAGCATTTTGGTCTCTAGCCCTAAGATGGTTCAAAGCTACCTATAATATATGCGACGGCAACAAAAGAAAACAGAGGTTGATTTCAAAATAATTTGGCATCAATGGTCCTGGGATTGGCCTCTACTAAACAATTATGGTTTGTTAAAATAAAGGACCACCACGGGTGTGTGTGTGTGGGGGGGGGATTTATGACCACTTGAGCTCTGGTGAGCGAAGTTTCCCATCGACCGCTTGTTTACAATTTTGTGTTCAGGGCATTTATTAAAAGTTGCGTAAACTTGATGGCAAGCGTAAACCATATCTAATTGGCCTTGTCATGATATAGCAGTCACAGTTTTCTGCTTTACTGATTGCGCTTGTTTGGTTATCTTTTGTTGCTTAGCTTCATAAACAATTCATTGGTGACCAGTGGTAGTTTTGTATGAAGTTACCATGACAGCAATACCTCTGAAAGACGACAATGTTCAGTGAAGATAACAGCGCGGCCCTATTTCAGTTTTGTTTTTTCAAAGGATAGACAGATTTTTGTTCAGTATTTCATTATTGAAGGAAAGTCGTGTTTTATTGAGTTTACGCCTCTGAACAATCAAGCCTCCTTTTGACTGAAGATGTGCGAAATTTTACTGCGAACAAAAAAGAAACATTATACAGTATTTGGTGGAACGATTTTTCTTAAATGTTTTAGAGGTTTATTGTTTTGGTTTTTAACATTAATTTGCTCCAAAAAAAAAGATACTCTAATAAATTTAAATATCGGCATCTAATTCTCCAGCTGCGGATTTGATATACTCCAGCTTATTTGCTGATTGAATGACTCTGGTTTTGGTCGATCTTTTGGCAAACATGTTCAAATTGATGTCACCAAGTTACACGAAGATGCAGAAAAGTTCAGTCGAGAGGGTCTGTGTTGAACCCGATGTTCCCACCCTTCTTGACATAGGTGAAGAGAAGAAGCTTGATTTACGTAGGAATCATAATATTTATTATGCCAAACATCGTCCCTGTTCACTGTTCAATATATCTGGCATATTAGGTTTCAACCTCAAGTAAATTAACCCGCCCGCCTAGTTCCTTTCATATGTACGAACGCATTTCCGCCAGAACGCCTGAAGGTAGGTGTCTGATGCTCTGTCTCTGGTAGGGTAACCGGAGCCTAACTGTTTGGTTTCCTTTGCTGCAGAATTCTAGCTATTTCATGCTGTCGAGTCCCCATCGTTGTTTCATCTCTTTTGTCGTTTGATTTTCAGTTCTCGGAGATGTTGCACTGATGAGCTAGAAACCCATCATGTAGACAGAACAATTTATCGGTTTAAACCACGACAATCAAGGGCGAGTAGTGTGACCACCTAAAATCTATTAAAGTGTCCAACCCTACCTCGGCCCCCGTAAAACTTCTTACTGACCCAGTCGATCCTTTTTTTGTGTTTTATTATTTTCATAATTAGTCCTTAAGATGTATGTATTGTTAATGCCTTTTTTATTTTGGATAGCCGTTCGGTCATGTGGGGAGATAACTGTCATTCTGGCTTTCCATCCATGACGTTTTCATTTTGGTGTTTTGAATGGGAGGTGCGAGGTATTTTGTATACATTCCTGATCATTGCATACACTCTGTTTTTCAAACGTGATAACTCCTGATTGCTTGTCATAGAAGGCCTTTTTGGCCAATCTATATGGGACAATCGGGTGGTTGGGTGAGGCAAAGGTGACATGTACCTTGCGTCTATATGGCGTCCAGCTGGTTGTGGCTTACAGCTGGACAAGACTTGCTGTTCTTCCAGCAGGTAATGGTAGAGGGGGAAAACTGTTATTTCTTCTGTTTCTGCTTTTCCATTTTCCCATTTCTCCTCTGTCACTCACTTTCATCTGCTCAACTATCTTTTCTGTCGCTTTTCTCCCTCTCTGGAGAGGACAAAAATGACCATCAAGGGGGTGACGTGCCTTTAAACACAAAACAATCAATATATTGGACAAATGCCAGAAAAGGAAGTAGTAATAAAGGAGATGAAGAACAGACTAATCAGTGTTTGACAAGAGACACCGGATGATTAAGAGATAATGGTGAATAGAGGGACAAGGCTATCGTAAGCAGGTTGCCCAAGAAAATGGTAGAAAGTAAGTGCAAGTGACATCTTAAGATGCACGTTTACAGGTTATACCACAACTCTGGGAAGAAGGAAGATAGAAGAATGTTTAAGGGATGGCTTTACGTTACATTAAACCTCGGGTACAATTTATTTTTAGTCGTGCGACTTAACAGAAAATAAGGTACCCAGTAAGATTTCAAGTGGCCAGTAACATTTACGTGTTTAAAATATAATAATGTCGATGTTACTTGGGAGCCTTCAGCACAAACCGGCAACTTTGGATAATGATTCTTGAAATATACAATGTATTCATTAAATTTTGATTGTTTCGAGTCACCAGTTTAGAGAATCACTTGCCAGTTCACCCGCTGACAAATATGCTTGGTGATGTATATTCCCCTCACTAAATATAAACTGGAAGGAAATGCCCATCAGTAACTTGTAAATGTATCTATCGGTCCCTGTAATGATACATCTATGACCAGCCAGTAAAATAATTTAGTTTAATGTTGGTTTTTATATAAATTTTATCACGATCTGTGACACAACTGGAAAAAGTGGTAAAATGGTCCATTGGTATCGGGGTCCCTTGTTCATGCCCGGATTGAAACAGAGTCACCAAGTTTCACATGCGCGTGCAAAAGTAACCGACCTTCATACTGACGAAAAAGAAATTGTTTCAAAAAGGAATAAAAACTATTTAGCGCGAAAATAGTGTAAAATTTACCAAATTGTTGGGGTCAAATTTCAATGGTCAAAGTTTATGGTAACACCGGATGCAGTTGCGTCGTATCACGAATTTTGGTGTCTTCGAGTATTGGCAAATATTTTGGCTGATGCAATAAATCAACATTCATATGTAAGCGCAAGCTACACATAACTAAACTCAATCCAACTATACCATCCGCATGGGGGTGGGTAAAAAATCATAGAATTTTCAACCCCTTTTCCGTACCAGATTTGCTAAATAATCACATGCCATATAGGTTAGGCTCCTATCTCAATGAAACGGCACAAATAAAGCGTGAGAATTTTGGGTGAATTAAATTTTTCGAAATCTGGTCTCAAATCCCGGACTAAAAGGGTAGGTGAAGTTTTTTTGTTTGTATAAATCGAGAAGGCAACCTGTTGACTTTTGCTGCTATTGGAGAAGAATTAGGGATACCGCAGCAACATTTTGACTATATTTCAAAGCCAGATATGGCTTTTCCAGTTCGTCGAAAATATTTTCATCGAAATTTTTATGAAATTTTGTTTTCGGTGTCAAGTGTACGTCTTCCGAACAAGATACGAGGGTTGTCCCAATATATCGTACACAACGTCTATAACTTTTCTTATAATCGGCGGAATTTAATGAAATTTGAAGACAATTGTGGCATATATATCCTCTATTGGTATGCTAAATTTCAAGCTTATAAGTTCAGCAACATAAAATTATAGCCTATTTACTAACTAGGGTCAGGGCCGAGCGGCCCAAGTCTACGTCGTAAAACGACATCGCGCACTTAAACGTTAGCGTCACTCCTTTTCGAAATACTCCCCATTATGATTGATGCACTTTTCCATTACGATAACACACCCGTGCGACATAGTGCATTTTTAATATCTCCAAAATGGCTACTTTTTCTGGTGAAAATCCGTGATATTTTCCTTATTTATACTGCAAACATAGGTTGTGGGTGCTCGTTAGAACCGCCTCATTGAGGCGGTTCTAACGAGTACCCACAACCTATGTCTTGGAGTTAAAATAAGAAATATAATGTTTACCCTTGTAAACCCCAGTTTTCTCTATACAAAGAGGGGTGTAAGGGGGTGTTCATTTCACGGCCTTGTTCACGTGATGCATAGCGATGTAACCACTTATCAAACAAAAACCAGAAACTGAAACCAGGAACTGTCCATGCTCTTTATTATTGCCAAGGTAGCATCTATGAGATCCTCTAAACCATCAAACCGCCGTCTTCTCAATTGTTTCTTTAGATACGGAAAGAATGCAAAATCTAACGGCGCCAAGTCAGGGCTGTAGGGTGGATGATTGTTCTGCTGGAATCCCAGGATGGAAATGTTTAGCTATGTATGTTCAAATTTATGACACGGTGCATTGTCATGATGAAACACAATGTTGTCTGTATTCTCCGCCAGCTGTGGTCGCTTCTTTCGCAGGGCCCGGAGCAGATCACGACTGATTACCTGAAAGAAAATGAAGGTTTCAATAGCATTGGGAATATTAACATTCAGGCCGCAAGGAATAGTTGATAATACATGCATGTGCAATAATAGATCAAACATACGGTAGTTGAAATAAGTGCAAACATTTTCATCCCGGAAACTGTACATGAACCATTTACAATGGGTATATATAAAAGTCTTATCTTTGAATAATAGGCAGAGTTGACTGTTTCTCAATGAGGCACTGAATGGCACAGGATCACCCCTTTCCGGTCTAGAAACAAAATGAACATATTCTTCCCCATAAATTTCGTGACATTAGCTTTCTTGGGAGGAGGCGACTGAGCGGTCTTCCAAACACATGACTGGCGCTTATCTTCCGGATCATAATAGTGGAGCCAGATTTCGTCAACCGTGATGATCCTATCAAGGAAAGTCGGGTCTCGTTGATTTTTCAGAAGAAACTCCCGAGATGCCACAACACGTCTTTCCTTTTCATTTTCTGTTAGAAGTCGGGGGATCCAGCGCGCACATACTTTGTTCATAGATAAATCTTTGTTCAGTTCACGATGAACAGAAGTTTTACTCAGTCCAAGTTTTTCACCAACTTCGCGCACGGTCTGTCTCCTGTCGCCCCTGATCACGTCGTTAACGCTATCCACGGTCGATGCATTAATTTCCCGTGGTCTTCCTGATTTTCCGTTCAAACTGTCTGTCCACCCATCTTCAAACCGTTTGTGCCATTTGTAAACAAGTGACCGAGACACATGCCGATGATCCTCTGATAATTGCAGATTCTTTTGAGTCTCTACTGGTGTCATACCAAGATCAAAACAGAATTATATCACATTCCGGTGGGTCGAGTCCTTGTCTGACGCCGCGATTTTTACGCGATTTTCTTCCGGGGACGCCTTCACCAAACACGCCGTAGATTTTGAAATAACGTCACGATTGTTTTGAAATTTCACATAATGACGTCCAGCGTATTCACGCGACGTTGTCTGAAACCGTTTGGCGCCAGCTTAATAAATGCAACATCTGTGTTAGAATTAGTCTCGAACGGAGTTGTTAAAATTCACGTTGACTTTGACCTGGGCCGCGACACCCTACCTCTGTTATAATAATGTAGTATAAATCTGAAAAAAAAATAGAGTCAGCGTCAACTAACTCGCATTACTAAAGTCGAAAATGATTGTTTCATGAATGTAGAAAAGTTGATTTGCTTGTTACTCCGCATTCGGGAGAAAATGCATTTGTCCACGATATTTTGGGACAACCCTCGTATGTTACATTCACTTACGCTAATGCTACGATTAATCAGCAGCATTTTGCCAACTTGGACCATATAACTCGGTTAAATAAACAAACTACCCTCCCCTAAAGAGACCAGGTGTCTAAAAAAATGCTGTCTCTAACTACAGATTGTTTTGTATACGACTGTCCACAAACACTGATTAGAGATTTCGAAGGCTAACATTGATGACATATCAGAAATTAGGTCACATCTTTAAGAAATACGTATTCCGATTGATTTCTAAGAGCTATTATCGCGTCAAACTTATCTGGCGCTTTTGAGGAATTGGCCTGCGGTTTGTATATATCCGTCTCCATGAAAAAAAACAAAAAAAAAACAACAACATGAAACGTCGTTTAGCTGGTACATTAGAGTGCAATTTCTGCTGTTTTGATTATGTGAGAAAATGTCTTTACTGAGATTTGGGGCAATTCGGGTAATAACGGACAGGTATTAATACGGGCAGTTGGATACGAATGCCTATATATCGGTCCCCAGTAATGTGACGACGTTATGATTCAATTCTCTATTAAACTGTAGCCTACAGTGTGCTCTTCTACTGCGAGCTTTCACGCTATTGTATCCCTTTGGAATAACGTAATCTATCCGCCTTGCCTTAGTTTCGTTTTTGTTAAAACTTCAAAAAGCGGCAGTGTTTGAAAAAAAAAATCTTTCTCAGTCCGATTTAATTTGCTTGGCTCAAAATTTATTAATTAAATGGATGCATTATTGATTTTTTTTACGTTTTTGATACACTTTCAGTAAATTAGAGTTATTTCAGTTTTATCAGCTAAAACGTAAACTGGCCGTATTTTACAGTTCCGCTTGCGTGAAGCTTTCCAGCGCACACGCATTTGTTTCGCATTTGTATCGCGCGAGATTCGCACTCATGATTCACGCGTTTCACTTGCGAATGGCATTTTAGCCAATCAATTGGTTTTATGAATAACGCGATATTGCGTGTAAATCGCGATTGTTGACCAGCCAATCAAACCTGAGTGTCGAAAGCGCAGATAGTGCACATTCACAGACTGCTTCGCGTTTCAAAAGCAACCAATCAATACTGCGCAACTATTTCACAGTTATCGTTCCTTTTTTATTTCCTTTTTCTATTTCTTTAAATTTTCCTTATTCAGATTTTTTTTTTCAGTTTGAACATAATAAATCTGATTATTTCCGAAAGGAGGACTAGTCAATTATCCATTTACATTTGCCTGGGGGTAAAGGGTAAAATACAGGTACTGCATAGTGATTGAAGTTGACTGTCAAAATGCAGGATGTTTATTGACCAAAAGTTTTATGACACCCAGGTGCAACTCGGGGCTAAAAAGATAGCTGTTTTAAAACAACACCTTATTATCGTCATTTATTCTACATGTCTTACACTCACAGAAGCGGCCCATTTTTTTAATTAATTATTTTTGTAATTTTCATTCATTTTGTTTAATTACATGTAACTCGGAGGAGAATAAAGTTGCGATTTCTTCGAAATTTATTTGGAAATGCCTGAACCCTTTGCATAAAATGTAGGCCCTGATCAGAAGCCTACGTCTTCTGCGTCTGATCTGGGTCTGCATGCTTTTTGCCATTTGGCGAAAAATGGAATCTTCCACCTTGTTAAAATAACAAATCCATTTCAAAATTAAAGAGTCTGAGGTTGTGTTTTCTTTATTATGTACATTTTGGCAAACCAAGTAGGTCATGATCAGACGCTTACTTCTGCTAGGTCTGATCTGGATCTGCACTTTTTTCCATTTGGCGTCAAATAGGATCTTTCACCTTGTAAAAAGCACAAGATCGTTTCAAAATATAAGAGTGTGAGGTTGTATTTTCTTCCCAATTTTAGTTTGAAAATATCTGAAGCTTTTTGAAACAATGTAGGCCCCGATCAGGTGCCTATTTCTGTTGCGTATGATCTTGGTCTGCACATTTTGCTAATTGGCGCCAAATGGCATCTTCCACCTTGTAAGTAGCACAAGACAATTTCAAAATTCAAGTGTGTGAGGTTGTGTTGTCCTCAAAATTTCCGAAATAATTCATGTTCAGTCACTAACAGAAGCAGCTCATTTATTTAATTATTTATTGTTGTAATTTTCATTTATTTTGTATCATTAACACATTTGTTTTACCAAATGGAATTTTCCACCTTATACGTAACATTAGTCCATTTCAAAATGTAGGAGAATCAGGGATTTTTTTTTTTCTTTTTTTTTCGAAATTTATTTGGGAAATGACAACTTTTTGTAATGTTTTATTATCTAGGCCCTGATCAGACGCCTACGTCTGCTGCGTCTGACCTGAGTCTTTTTTACCATTACCATTTTTTCCCATTTTCTTCAAAATTTATAATTTGGAAAAAAAATACCTGAACTTTTTGCAAACAGTGTAGGTCCTGATCAGACGCCTAGTTCTGTTGCGTTTGATCTGGGTTTGTACTTTTTGCCAATTGGCGCCAAATTGAATCTTCCACCTTGTAAATAGCACAAGACAATTTCAAAATTTAAGAGTTAGAGGTTGTGTTGTCTTAAAAAATATTATGAAAATGTCTGAAGCTTTTGGAAACAATGTAGGCCCTGATCAGACGCCAATGTTTTCTGCGTCTGAACTGGGTCTGCACTGTTTGCCATTTGGTGCTAAACTTTATGAACTTTAAGAAATGTGTATATTTCAGCCTTTACCTTTTCCAAAATTTTAGTTATTAACTTTTATATTTATTTCTTTGTTCCAAACAGAGATTGTTGGTACTTCATTGCGAAAATACGCCTATACAAATTTGTTGTTTTTTTTAACCACCAAAACTGAACATTTTCCGTTATTTTAATATTTCTGCACAAAACATAGGTTGTTGTACTCGTTAGAACCGATTCGGCGAGGCTGTTCTGACGAATACCCACAATCTATATTTTGTGCAGAAATAAGAAGAATAATATATATCCCCTTTAATTCCAATTTTACTATTTAAAAGTGGGGTATAGCGGGGTCAAATTTGTATAGGTGTGTTTCAAGATGTGTAAGAAACACCATAAACATCCATTACAAGGCGGTTCTGATGAGCGCCCACAAACAAGTAAATAGACGTGACTTGTCAAACAAATGTCCAAGGATAAACGATTACCCTCTTGGTCCCCTACACCATATGCCTCAGAATACCCCGAGTGTTTATTATCTCTAAACTGTCAGACATTAGGGTGTTATGCAATCAAAAATATGTCTTTAAATGTAAATGTTATTGTGTGTGTTTATCCGAAGAAATCACAACTGATAAGAGAGACCGATACCGCCATTAATTTATGAACGAATTAAAAACTAAAATAATGAATATTGGTCTAACATACGAGCTAAGAGGATTTTGATTGGCCCGTGCTCCTTCGCATTCACGCGTTTTATCTGCACTTACCTGTCTTATTCTGATTGGTTGGAATTCTCTCGCAGAGAAACGCGTATTGGGTTTACCTAACGCGTTTTGAATAATCACTTTCATTGGCTGATATTAAACGCGTTGCAATCGCGTATGAACGCGAAGAACCGCGTATAAAAACAAGATAATTTTACACGCACGCAATGCGCGCGTGTCACGCGGACAAAACGCGAAAATGGTTAGGTTCTTCTTGAGCTTAACTGTACCAGCTATTTAACATATCTGAAAAATGCGGACAAATACAGTGGAAATTCAATGGCTCGAACACCTTTGGGACCTCGAAAATCTGTTCGAGACAGGGGTAGTTCGAGCCACTGAGGTTACTGCCAGGTGGCATAACGAGATACTTTAGGCATCTTTTCGGTGTTCTATAATGAAAATGTATCCTGTGTGTACTCATTAGAATCGCCTCATTGAGGCGATTCTAATGAGTACACACAGCATACATTTGCAAAATAAAAGACTAAAATCTCCTTAATTTTCCTTCACTATTTTTTATGTAGAGGATTTCGCTAGGAGCTCAAGAATGGGTTCGACACATCCATGGTAAACGAGCCATCGGTGTTCGAGCCATCGAAGTTCTACTGTAGGTTCCTGACTATACTAACAGGAAAGTGTTTCTGTCAAATGAACTGTATACACTTTCTCAAACTACATCCCTCTCACTTCCCCTTTTCCCCATTTCCTCTTTGTCCTATCAAACTTACCATAACGAAAACATACCTATATAATTTTGACCCCCTGGAACCGCACTTTTATATAGTAAAACTGGGGTTTCAGGGGATATACCTTATTTTTCTTATTTCTGCTCTAAAATATAGATTGTGGGTACTCGTTAGAACCGCCTCGATGAGGCGGTTCTAACGAGTGCCCACAATCTATACTCTAAAATATAGATTGTGGGTACTCGTTAGAACCGCCTCGATGAGGCGGTTCTAACGAGTGCCCACAATCTATATTTTGTGGAGAAATAAGAAAAATATCACCATTTTTCATAATAAAATTTTCATTTTTTCGGCGATAAAGGTGGCAATGTATTTGTATAGGCGTGTTTGCGTAATGCATCTATTTTCGCCTTATTTCCATCTCCATACTTTCCTGCATTTTCATCCCTTCACTCCCCGTCCCCTCTTTCTTCCCTCTGGCATCTCTCTTTCTTTCTAGGCCTCTTTCCCCTTCCTTTCACCCCACAACTCTTCTTCCACATTCCCTCTTCCCTACCCTTTCTCGCCTCTCCATTCCCCTTGGCCCCCGCCCACCCCGGCTTGAAGAAATGGATGGGCTTAGTGATGCTTCCACGTAAAAATAACATTTACGGTAACCCCTAAAAAACCCAGTTTTTTTCTGTTTAAAAGTGGGGTTTATACTTCGCAATTAATTCGATTTGCTAGAGTGTGCAGTCATGTAACTGACTTCAACACTCGTAATAAATTATTAACGGCTAAACTCCTTAATCAGGGTTATCGGAACCATAAACTACGCAAAGCCTTTTCAAAATTTTATAGACGCCATTCTGATTTAATTTCAAAATTCAATATTGGACTTAAATCTCTTCTGCAACAAGGTCTATCGGAACCCGAATTTTATGGTGACTTAGTATATAAATTCAGAAAAATATATAACCGCAATGACTTCAGCACCCAATTTCGTAAAATCATTCTTCTATATAAAAAGGTTGGGTACAACATGGATATTATACGACAGACTGCATGCGTGGTAGTTAACCCATTCGCGGTTGGCAACTTTGCTTCCCTCTTTAATTGCACGCCGGTGGGTCAGGCCTCAGATTCTATGACGGCTCCAACGTAAAGGCTTATTGAGAATTAGAGAGATAATGCTGGTTGGTGCCTGATACTCTGTCTCTTGTCGGGCTCATCGGAGTCTAACTGTTGGTTTTCTTTTGCTCTAGCATTTCAGTGGTTTCTTGCTGTGGCGTCCTCACCGTTGTCTCACCTCTGTGGTTCTTTGATTTTTGTGTTCACGGAGATGTTGCACTGATGAGATAGGAGGCCTTCATGCGGACTGAACAGATTATTTGTCTAAATCGCGACGGAAGTAAGGGCGAGGATTGTGGCCATGTAAAATCGATTTAAGCCCCCCCCCCCCCCCCCAGTGGAAATCTTCCACTGACCGTTCCAAGGCGGCTCTTCTGTGGCGATTTATTTATGTTGTTGTTTGTTACTTACTGTGTGTATCACTTGTGTCTTTCAATTTTGGATGGCCATATGGCCATTTTGTGGGAAAGTAACTGTCCTTATGGCCTTCCTTTGTTTAGGTTTCCATTATGGTCTGGTCGCTTATTGTTTGTATTTCTTTCCCTTTGGTGTCTTTTTTGGGTGGAGTAAGTTAATTGTATCAATTCCTGATCTTTGTTTTACTTCTACTTTTCAAGGGGGTCAAAGTTATATAGGCATATCTTCGTGATGTTTTCCCTTTTCTTGAGATGTTGGCAAACAGTGTAGACCCCGATCAGACGGGTCTGATCTGGTTTCTACACAGTTTGCTCAAAGAGCATACATTTTTGTACACCTTACATTAAACAAGCAAACCTGACACCCCTATAATTGACAATGGAACCGTCCCAAACTTATAAGGTGAGAGATTCTATTGACGTTTGCTTGATTTTGTTTGATTTGAGGTTAACGTCTCCGCCAATACTGTACAGGTCATTTGGAGACGTTCCTTCCAATTTTGTTGGACTTTTATCCGGCATTCAGATGTAATGACATCTCAAGCACAATGAAACCAATAGGGTTTACAAGTAAAAAATTGCTCCATTCTGGAGCAAAGGAGGAAGCGCTGCGGAAAACAACTTTTGTTTCCTATAATTTCATTAAATGATTTCATAATTTTTGCATGTCTTTAAAGGGTTTAATCACGTGAACAAGTCCGTGAAATGAAGACCCCCTATACCCCACTTTATACAGAGAAAACTTGGGTTAAGGGGGTAAACATTATTTTCCTTATTTCTGCTCCAAGACATATGTTGTGGGTACTCGTTAGAACCGCCTCAATGCTGAACAGGATAGACTACAAAGCTACCATCATAGAAGCATCGAACCTTCCATAAATGTTTCCCATGGCGAGAGGATGAACCCTGTTGATTTTTAAGGTGAAGGGTCAAACGTCAAGATCACAATGGACTTGACATTTAAAACCCCGTGAACAGGATAGTAGACACAGCTATCATCATAGAAGCATCAAACCTTCCAAAAATGTTTCCCATGGACAGAGGATTAACCCTATTGATTTTCAAGGTCAATGATCGAATGCCAAGGCCACAATGGACTTGACATTAAAAATCTTGTGAACAGGATAGAAGACAAAGCTATCATCATAGAAGCATCAAACCTTCCACAAGTGTTCCCATGGAGAGAGGATGAACTCTGTTGATTTTCACGGTCAAGGGTCAAATGTCAAGGTCATAATGGATTTGACATTAAAAACGTTGTGAACAGGATAGAAGACAAAACTATTTGTCACATTCTTTGTAAATGTCAGTTCTTGAATGCCAATTAATGGTGATTTCTACAGCGCCTATAGCTGGGGGAACAAGGTCATATGTTCAAGTGCTGGTTGGACCCTTTAGACCTTTGTGTAATAATATGAGCCTACTGTCTCTTCTCGTATTCTTGAGAGATTCCCATCATAGTTCTCCTAGTATTCCAGTCATACTCCCAGGTTCAAAGCTGTAATTGCTTGTTACAAATGTAGCAGCTCTATTCTGAACCCTATTTTCAATTTCTTCATCGAGGATAACTCCGTTGCGGTCCCGGATACAACTACCTTATTCCAAGACTGGGCGAACTAGCCCCCTTGACATCCTGAGGACACTGGTGAAGATTTCGCCTCACAGGGAACCAAGCGTTTTATTTGCCTTAGTATACATATCGCTAATGTGTGTATTCCATCTCTAAACGTATGTGATTGTCACACCAACGTATTTATTGGAATCCACATTCTCGAGGACAGTTCCCTCTTAGGTGTAAGGCGCCACAATTTTATTGGCTCTCCTCCTAGCTATTCGCATACAAATGCATCAACGGGCTAAAATCGCATGCGCCATTTTCGTGCCGAACATCCACAACTCTATATTTATTCTTTTGAAGTTTCAATGAGTCATCTGTATCTCTAATTTCCCGGTAGCAAACACAGTCGTCGGTGAACAGTAATATTTCTGAGTTAGTGTCTATGGAAATATCATTAATAGATAGGGAAACTTAACGGTGGACCAAGAACAGTCCCTTGTAGGACCCTAGACAAAACTGGAGCCCACTCCCAAGATTCAACCGTTAACAACAACTCGCTATTTACTGTAGCAAAGAAAGGAATCTATCCATTTGAGACTCTTCCCCACAATACGGTAATCAGATAATTTGAATTTCATGAGGGTACATGTATGTGTCAAAAGCCTTCTCGAAGTCCAGAATTAATGTGTCAACCTGTCCCCCTTTGTCCAAGATTTTTACCCAGTCATTAATAACCGTGCTCAACTGAGTTTTACAACTATACCTTTTTAGCTCACCTGTCACGTAGTGACAAGGTGAGCTTTTGTGATCACTTTTCGTCCGTCATCCGTCCGTCCGTGCGTCCATAAACAATTCTTCAAACGACATCTCCTCCTAAACCACTGATCGGATTTTGACCAAACTTCACAGGAATGATCCTTAGTGGGACCCCTTTCAAAGTTGTTCAAATGGTTCCGGTCCGTTGCACATCTATATCACAGGAGCCAAAAATAGATTTTTCTCACTGAAAACTTGAAAAATCTTCTTCTCTGAAACCACAAGGCCCAGACCTTTGATATTTGGTATGAAGCTTCATCTAGTGGACCTCTACCAAGATTATTCAAATTATAGCCCTGGGGCCAAAACTGCCCCCACACCGGGGCCCACCAGTTTTACATTGACTTAAATAGGGAAAACCTTTAAAAAGCTTCTTCTCTCAAACCAGAAGGCCCAAGGGCTTGATATTTGGTGTGAAGCTTCATCTAGTGGACCTCTATAAAGATTGTTCAAATTAGATCCCTGGGGCCAAAAATGCCCCCGCTCCGGAGCCCTCTGGTTTTACATGGGCTTATCATAGGGAAAAGCTCTTCTTCTCCGAAACCGCAAGGCCCAGGTCTTTGATATTTAGAATGAAGCTTCATCTAGTGGACCTCTACCAAGTTTGTTCCAATTATAGCATGAGGTCAAAAATTCCCCCGCCCCAGGGCCCTTTGGTTTTACATAGGCTTATATAGGGAAAATTTTGAAAAATCTTCTTCTCTGAAACCGCAAGGCCAAGGTCTTTGATATTTGGTATGAAGCTTCATCTAGTGGACCTCTACCAGGATTGTTCAAATTATAGCCTAAGGGCCAAAAATGCCCCCGCCCCGGGGCCCTTTGGTTTTACATAGACTTATATGGCGAAAATCTTTAAAAATCTTCTTCTCTGAAACCGCAAGGTCCAGGTCTTTGATATTTGGTTTGAAGCTTCATCTAGATGTCCTCTTCCAAGATTGTTCAAATTATAGCCCTGGGGCCAAAAATGCCCCCGCCTCGGGGCCCTTTGGTTTTACCTAAGCTTATATAGGGAAAATCTTTAAAAATCTATTTCTCTGAAACCGCAAGGCCCAGGTCTTCGGTATTTGGTATGAAGCTTCATCTAGTGGACCTCTACCAAGATTGTTCAAATTATAGCCCTGGGGCCAAAAATGCCGCCGCGCTGGGACCACCAGTTTTACATAGACTTATAGAGAGAAAACCTTTAAAAATCTTCTTGTCTGAAACCACAAGGCCCAGGTGTTTGATAATTGGTGTGAAGCTTCATCTAGTGGACCTCTACCAAGATTGTTCAAATTATAGCCCTGGGGCCAAAAATGCCGCCGCGCTGGGACCACCAGTTTTACATAGACTTATAGACAGAAAACCTTTAAAAATCTTCTTGTCTGAAACCACAAGGCCCAGGTGTTTGATAATTGGTGTGAAGCTTCATCTAGTGGACCTCTACCAAGATTAATCAAATTATATCCCTGGGGCCAAAAGTGCCCCCGCCCAGGGGCCCTTTTGTTTTACATAGACTTATATAGGGAAAATCTTTAAAAATCTTCTTCTCTGAAACCGCACAGACTTTCGGATGAGTCTTTAAACCGAGGTCCCGTCTCCGTATGACCTTAGCTGTTGGTGGGACGTAAAACTCAAACACTCACTCTGAAACCGCAAGGTCCAGGTCTTTGATATTTGGTATGAAGCTTCATCTAGTTGACCTCTACCAAGATTGTTCAAATTATAGCCCTGGGGCCAAAAATGCCCCCGCCCGGGGGCCCTTTGGTTTTACCTAGGCTTATATAGGGAAATCTTTAAAAATCTTCTACTCTGAAACTGCAAGGCCCAGGTCTTTGAAATTTGGTATGAAGCTTCATCTAGTGGACCTCTAACAAGATTGTTCAAATTATAGCCCTGGAACAAAAATTTGCCCCCGCCCCGGGGCCCTTTGGTTTTACATAGACATATATAGGGAATACCTTTAAAAATCTTCTTGTCGGAATCCAGACGGCTCAGGCCTTTGATATTTGGTGTGAAGTTTTGTCTAGTAGACCTCTACCAAGAATGTTCCAATTATAGCCCTGAGCCAAAAAAAGGGCCCACCCCGGTGCCCACTGGCTTTACACAGACTTGTGTTGGGAAAACCTTTGAAAGTCCTCCTCTGAAACCCGAAGGCCAAGGTCTTTGATATTTGGTATAAAGTTTCATGTACTGGACCTCTACCAAAGCTGTTCAAATTAAAGCCCCTGGGGCAAACACCGGGCCCATCCCCGAGCCAACTTGTTTTACATAGACTTATATTAGGAAAACCTATGAAAATCTTCTTGTCTGAAAACATAAAGCTGTCATAGGGTGTAATAACGGGTTGTTTCATTTTATATGTCTCAGTCTTATTTATTCCTTCCAACAAGTTCTATATTTTCCTTGTCCTTTACCTGACACAGGTTCCCATCATGGTTGTTGTATCTCTTGTAGCCGGACACGTAGTGGGTACCCTATTGTAGTTGGATAGGTAGTGTGCTATATCCAGTGCTACGCACA
Source organism: Lucinisca nassula (assembly GCA_963580285.1). Taxonomy (NCBI): domain Eukaryota; kingdom Metazoa; phylum Mollusca; class Bivalvia; order Lucinida; family Lucinidae; genus Lucinisca; species Lucinisca nassula. The sequence continues at coordinate 94,557,221 of OY757020.1, read as the reverse complement.
GTGTAGTGTGTCATTACGTATTTATCTATTGTAAACACTATACGCATCGTTTTATCAAGTCATCGTATGCTCATTAAATACAATTATTCATTGTTTTTACAGGTTAGTCATGTTAACTTTTATCTTAATATTTGTAACAGAACCTGCTTATGTCCAATTACGCTAGGAATACCTCATTCCAGGGGTTTTATTCTGTTCATTGTTTACCTCTTAAAAGTATAGGCGGCAAGGCAAGTAACTCTTGTATGTTATTGTCTATTTGTATTGTTTTTATCTGTAGTGTGTCATTACGTATTTATCTATTGTAAACACTATACGCATCGTTTTATCAAGTCATCGTATGCTTAAATAAATTATTCATTGTATTTACAGGCTTGTCCTTAATTTCGAACCCTGTAACGCATCCCATATTGTTCAGCACTAGAACAATGGTGGCCAGTCATCGTGAAGCTACAAGCATCTGAAGCTACGTATAACGTTGACGTTCCGTACGATGGGTGTCGAGATCTACTACTGTTGCAGTGAGTGATCAACACTAGTGTCATCTGTGATCTATGGTGTCTCCTGATTTTCCTTACTTCTAGAAGTGATCAGTGATATAATTTGTGCACATACAGCACAGATGTCACTCCACGCGAAATCACTAGTCATTCGCCAGCGTTGATTGTGGATAAATGTTAGTATCCCGGGCCCAAAGATGAATCGCGATTGACACTGAGCTGTATGTGCACAAATTATATGTCCTGCCGACAACGTGCCGACAACGCCACTGTATGAAGGTCTTTGATATTTGGTATGAAGTTTTTTCTTGTGGATTTCTATTAAGATTGTTCAAATTATAGGCCAGGGGCTAAAAATGGCCGCGCCCAGGGCACCGCAGGTTTTACATATACTTATTTTAGGAGGAAAACCTTATCTTCTTGTCTGAAAAAAGAAGGCCCCGTTCTTTGATATTTGGTACCTTTCAGACCACTACCAAGATTATGCAATTTATTGCCATGGGGTCAATAATGGCCCTCCCCGGTGCCCACTTGCTATCCTATGGATCAGGTGAGCGACCCAGGGCCATCATGGCCCCCTTGTTTCTAAATGCATGTTATCTATCTGATAAAAGTTCATGTACATCCGTGTAGGTCATGCCATGATGAGAAGACTATATATTCAAGCGATTTACATGGAACACGTCGGGGACACAAGGCGATAACCTCGATAGGCTCAAAAATGACCTAAAATAGTGTTGTTTTGTTTTGTTTGTATTGGAGTTTAACGGCCCAGTCAACACTATTTAAGGTCTTTTTTGAGCCGTCAGTTTTCCAATCCATACTTTTCTTGGGCAGGCGTATACGTAAGCGGTTAACCAGTACAGTGCACATTCGTCAGAAACTGACAACAGACCTTCTTGAATCAGTGGAAGGGAGAAAATGTCCGTAGAAAAGATTTCATGTTCACTCTCCACGAAAGAATGTTGCCAACCCGGCAGGAATCGAACCCGCGTCCTCCTGATCACCAGTCAGAGGCCGGCCAAAAATAGTGTTGACTGGTCCGTTAAACTCCAATACAAATAAACAAATCAGAAATAATATGATCCACCGTTAACCCCAGTTTTACCATATAAAAGTGGGGTTTAAGGGGGTCGAAATTATAGTGTTTTAGGAAACGGTCTTTGACGATAAAGGGGTGGGGGCGTTATTTGTATCGCTGTGAGTTCAGAGTATTGCGTTCATGTTAGAGAGTTATCTGTAGAATCTGGACTGGAATCATGTATTTGGTTTTGCAAACAGTGTAGACTCATATCAGAACGAGGTGTCTGATCAAGGTCTACACAATTTGCTTAGGGTATAATTATTTAAAGGTTAAACTAAACAGTTCAAATTCCCCTTCAGGGCCATTTTTCCAAGCTACCCTCTGAGAGATACATGTACTCGACCTATCAGTGCTGCCAGTAGAATTTATTTATCCTTAAACCCTTTCATCCCTGAGTTTCCGGAGTGCACTCTACCACCACTGTCGTTTGGCACGCCCATTCTACTAAATATAGTATCTAGATTAAAAGCGTCATCATGATGGCGAGTAATATATCCTGATAAGGTGACTTATTATAAGCCATCTCATCAGGATCTACATTGTTTGCACAAGTATCTGTGTCGGATTTCAGGGTTGAAAGGGTTAACCATTGCTGTAGCAGCAGGCTCAATGATTACGCAGAAGACGATCATTGGAATCGAAAGGGATAATTTTAAACCTTAGATCATGTAGATTGTACCATTCTGTGTAGGAACACTGTCATCAATTGCAAACACATATAGACATACCTACATCTATTTAAAACTCTGAATTTTAATTTTGGTACAATTCAACAATGGAATATCAGGAGTATATTCAGGACTGTACTGATTGAAAATAAAACAATAATCAAAACCGAATACACTTTCGACGATTAAAGCGAAAAACATAGTCCGTAATTAAAAATCCAGAATGTATACAAAATAGAATGCGCATGGCAAAATTCAGATTACAATTGTTTAATTGAATGCAGTCGCACATTATAATTGTTAAAAAGGTGTTTTAATTGTATCTATAACGCGAACTTCAGTTACTGACAATTCGCTGACATCAATGAAAATTCAAGTTTCATGACTACATAGTCCGTGTCCCAACCCATCACTAATGGCGCTGCGTTGGTACGCAGCGCAATAAGCATAGACGGCCTGGCTCACACTGCTTTTCCTGTGCAGGCTTGTGTGGGAATGTGTGGCGGCGGTAAAACGTCTCCCTGCCCTACATCATAGTGTAGATTATATTTTCTTGTACTTTGGGATCAGTGATTCCATTGTGGAATTTTATAAATATCTGAGTGTCACTCATGAGGCCTAAATGGCCGAAACTAGCTAGTCTGGACAAGAAAACATGTACACTCCATATTTTTCACTTCTGTAGCGTATTCCTTGCTTCCAAAGGATAACCCTTTATAGAACATATTTAACTTCACTACATCTGGTGTTTGGGAATGTGTGGCGGCGGTAAAACGTCTCCCTGCCCTACAGCATAGTGTAGATTATATTTTCTTGTCCTTTGGGATCATTGATTCCATTGTGGAATTTTGAAAATATCTGAGGGTCACTGATTAGGCCTAATTGGCCGAAACTAGCTAGTCTGGCCCAGAAAACATGTACACTCCATATTTTTCACTTCTGTAGTGTATTCCTTGATTCCAAAGGACAACCCTTTATATAGAACATATTTAGATCCTCTAAGTGGTTTACCAGTACTCGTGTGCGGCCGGTTTCAGCTCTGCGTGGAAGCATCATGCAGCCCATATATTTCTTCAAGCGCCGATGGGCGGGGCCGTCCTATTGACGTACATATAAATATGTTAATGGAGAATAAAATATAATTTATCCCACAATGCCTCTCACTACGAGTCTGTTCTTTGTCTTTATTTGTCGGCCTCTTTTAGATCTTGGCATACCTCCATATAAGGGGCTTTTATCATCCGAAGAGTAGATACTTATTTCTGGATGAAAACATACGTTGTGGGTATTCATTAGAAGCGTCTCGCGAGGCGCTTCTACAACGCATGTTTTCGTGCAGTAATAATAAAAATAATATGTGGATAACCCTTCCAATCTGGGGTTATGTCTTGAGAAGTTAACATAAGTAACCACGGCCGCCGCCCGTTGGGGCTAGAAGAAATAAATGGGCTGCATGATGCTTCCACGCAGAGCTGAAACCGACCGCACACGACTACTGGTAAACCGCTTAGAGGATCTAAGCCTGCCCAGGTGAAGCGGTGCAAGTCGGGCCGTCCATGCTTATAAACCCTATTGGTCTCATTGGGCGACAGGGCTTGAGAAGTCATTTCATCTCAATGTCGGGTAAAAATTGGAAGCGACGTCTCCAAAATGACCTATACAGTGTTGACGGGGACGTTAAACCACAAATCAAACAAAACAAAACAAACATACATAAGTAACCAACATATTTAACTTTTAAATTTACTTTTATTTCTGGTGCTTGTTTTCATCATATATGACAATTGAGCCCCGCCAAGCGAATTCGTGTCATCGAGCATTCCGTCATGACAAATTTTAACTGCGCATGCCCAGCCATTCAGAGGGGCCAGGGATATGGCTTTCTGTCTGAAGGTTCCTCTTGATTCACTGCTCGTATGAGCGAGCAGCGAAGGTTCTGGCGAGACTGCGCGGATGCGCAGGCTCGCCTGAACCTTCGCTGCTCGCATAGGCGATAAGTACCAAAATCGCTTGACGGGGCCCATATGACAATTATAAGGTCCATTTTGCTGGCGTCTAATGTTTTTTTTTCTGTTTTATTTTGTAATTTCTATAAAATAGTGTAGACACTGATCAGACGCCGCCTTTTGTGGCGCCTGATCTGGGGGTACACTGTCGCCAATGTATGGTTTTTACATATAAATGCAGTAGGCTACACGTAACTTATCATGCTTGTTAACATATAAACTACGGCCCCCGCCCATCGGGGCTTGAAAAAATATATGGGCTGCACGATGCTTCCACGCCGAGCTGAATCCGACCCACGCACGACTACTGGTAAACCACTTAGAGGATCTAAGCCTGCCCAGGCAAAGCGGTGAGATTTATGCCGTCCATGCTTATAAACCCTAATGGTTTCATTGGGCGACAGGGCTTGATCTCAATGTCGACAGGGCTTTCATCTCAATGTCGGGTAAAAGTACCACAAAATTGGAAGCAACGTCTCCAAAATGACCTTTCCAGTGTTGACGGGGACGTTAAACCTCAAATTAAACAAACAAATATATATATAAACTATTCATTTTTTGAGTGTTAGTATTTTTCTTATTTATCTGTGACTCGCAAGAATATGTCTTTGCAAATCGCAATGTCCCATTTGGCACACCAGTTATCATTGTCTGTCTCTCACATTGTTCAACACACGTTCCTTCTGCATATCCTGCCCAGCCTCTCTCCTGGAACGTAGAAAGTCTGGGGGCAATCCATCAATACGCCTCCCTCTTCCTTCGCCCGCATCGTTGCCCTGGCCATACGCTGCATGAAATAAACATTTGAAAAATACATATGAGCCCTGCCAAGCGAATTTGTGTCTTCGAGCATTCCGTCATGACAAATTTTAACTGCGCATGCCCAGCCATTCAGAGGGGCCAGGGATATGGCTTTCGTCTGAAGGTTCCTCTTGATACACTGCTTGTATGAGCGAGCAGCGAAGGTTCTGACGAGACTGCGCGGATGCGCAGGCTCGCCTGAACCTTCGCTGCTCGCATAGGCGATAAGTACCAAAATCGCTTGGCGGGGCCCATATATACTGAGAGGCAAAAGTAAGTATACAGGTTACTGAATGCCGATTTGCGTACCAATGTCTCCCTTTCCACATACATATGAGGCGCCATAAATTAAGAACAACCAATTCCGCCTAATTTGCAACATTTTTCGTTAAAATTGATTAAAGGATAATGAAAATGCATCGCTTGAAGTGGACAGGGGGTCTGATTCAATATTTTGTCTTGAGTAGCTTCCCTTTAAACATGTGTTTCGAATAAGTGTTATTCAAAAACGATTTTTCATGAAACAAATTCAAAGAAGGGCAACTGATTGGCCAGAATATGACGCATATTGAAATTAAACATAAGGTAAAGTGCTGCATTTTTTTTGTCCACGAAAATGGCAGTTTCGCCTTTTACGTTCTTCCTTTGATTAGATGCATTATGTTTCTATGGGATTTGTATTGGGGATTAACTTTTCATTGAGCAATTTTAGAGGGTCCACTATGGAGTAAGCATTAAGATACCGAGCAAAACAATGATTATGCGAAAGTTTCGAATGAAAATCTCTTACACGATTTGAGAAAAAGACTCATTTAATTCACTATCATTTTAATTGAAAGGCAGATAATCCGGAACAGGCAGAATTTCCAATTGAATTTGAAGCTGTTTTGGGGATTAAATGGCAAAGTAATGATGTGGTCTTATCGATGAATAGTCGTACATGACTTTTGCGATGTGCATGGAGTTAAATGTCATGTACAACACGAGATTTTATTGGAAATATTGATTTTCAATTAAGGGCAACGACTCCATCATGAATGACTGTAACAGGAAAAGAATTGGAGTTTTACAAACTTAGACGTTTGGGAAAAACGGACATAGGCGAATTTTATTACAAACGGCAATACAAGATCCGGTATTCCAAATCAAACACTGTATACTTTTTATTGCCTCTGAGTATAGAAATACAGTGAAATGCCGCTATTAACACCACCTAAAATTAAGTCTAATTCTGCCTATAAAAGCTTATTTATAGTATGTTCCCAGCCAGCAAAGAATGTCGGGCCATCGTCGTGCCGACAGCTCGTATCGCTATCGGCCCGACGTTGGCCCTCTTTATGTGCTGTCAGGGTTGCAGTTATCCTTTTTTGTGTATTCTGCATACAGTGTCCTCCGGTCAGAGACCACTTTTGGGACGGTTCAAAAGTGGTCTAAAAGACCACTTTTGAACAGTCGCAAAGGTGGTCTTATAGACCACTTTTGAACAGTCCCAAAGGTGGTCTTACTATATGAAATTTACTGTAGATGTCCAGGAAAAGGCACAGTCAAAGATTATACCCTACCAATGGCACCAAGAGGATGATTAACTACATGTAAAATAGGCCCCGCCCAAAGGGGCTTGGAGAAATATATGGGCTGCATGATGCTTTCACGCAGAACTGAATCCGGCCCGCACACTAGTACTGGTAAACCGCTTAGAGGATCTAACCCTGTCCAGGAACCGCGGTGTGAGGCGGACCGCCCATGCTAATTGGTTTCATTGGGTGACAGGGCTTGAGATGTCATTTCATCTCAATGTCGGGTAAAAGTCCCACATAATTTGAAGCAACGTCTCCAAAATGACCTTTAAAGTGTTGACGGGGACGTTAAACCTCAAATCAAACAAAACTGCATGTAAAAATGAGGAAAGGAAAAAAAAAAGGAATCACGCAAGAAGCCCCCTCTTCCCCACAAGAGGTATAGTAGTCGCAGATAAGATTGACTAGGCGGAGCTACCGTTTGTACATGTATAGTAGTCGCAGATAAGATTGACTAGGCGGAGCTACCGTTTGTACATGTATAGTAGTCGCAGATAAGGTTGACTAGGCGGAGCTATTCAGGTGTTGTCAATATATGTCAAATTCGCTGAGTCCACCAGAAGATTCGGTAGAGTGCCTTTCGCACGCTTTCTACAAGCGGGTGAAATATTCATGTACGCCACAGCTATGCTACAGATGAATTCACACAATCGGGTGACTTGGTTTACCTTTTTGTTTATGGAATATTCCCAAGGCAGGTACAAACGATAGCTCCGCCTAGTCAATCTTATCTGCGACTACTATACCTGCCTTTGGGAAGTTCTAGTAATAAAAAGGTAAGCCACGTCATCCGATTGTGTGAAAATTCTGGTGTAACACAAACAAACCAGTGGTGTTTATATGGTCATGTGGCCCGCTTGCAGAAAGAATGGGAAAGGCACTCTTCCGAATCTTCTGGTGGACTCAGCGAATTTGACATTACCTGAATAGCTCCGCCTTGTCAATCTTATCTGCGACTACTATAATCAAGGTGCAACATGAAAATCATCACGAAAACACGCCTATATAATTTTGACCCCCTTGAACCCCACTTTTATATAGTAAAACTGGGGTTTCCGGGGGTATACCTTATTTTTCTTATTTCTGCTCTAAAATATTGATTTTGGGTACTCGTTACAACCGCCTCGATGAGGCGGTTCTAACGAGTGCCCACAATATATATTTTGAGCAGAAATAAGAAAAATATCAAGTTTTCATAATAAAATTGTCATTTTTACGGCGATAAAGGTGGCAATGTATTTGAATAGGCGTGTTTGCGTAATGTGAATAAATAATAATACACAACCATAAGCACATACAATATGAAAAGTCTCGTCGGAAAATCCGACAAAGCTACATTTAACCCTTTTTGTACCAAATGGAATCTTCCTTTTTATATATAGCAGAAGTTCATTTCAAAATTTAGGGGTGTCAGGTTGTGTTTTCATCAAAATTTATTTCGAAAATGACTGAGCTTTTAGCAAACAGTGGCGGCCCTGATCAGACTGATCTGGGCCTGTACGGTTTGCCATGGTACCCGTTTTTGGGTTTCTGGTACTAAATGGGTTAAAATAAACAACAGGACGGTCAATAGCGAGAAACACTGGGGTGTTTAAATCGATTCTATCTCTGGGTTCTTCGGCCCCCGCCCATAGGGGCTTGAAGAAATATATGGGCTGCATGATGCTTCCACGCAGAGCTGAATCCGGCCCGCACACTAGTACTGGTAAACCGCTTAGAGGATGTAAGCCTGTCCAGGCAAAGCGGTGCGAGGCGGACCGTCCATGCTAATAAACTCTAATGGTTTCATTGGGTGACAGGGCTTGAGATGTCATTTCATCTCAATGTCGGGTAAAAGTCCAAAAAAATTGGAAGCAACGTGTCCAAAATGACCTTTACAGTGTTGAGGGGGACGTTTAACCTAAAATCAAACAAACAAACAAATCTCTCGGGGTTCTTACATTATTTACAAGACACAAAAGTATTGGTCCACCTGACACTAACTAATTCATCAACAGACCGTCACAGAATACGACATAAAATTAGAGCAAACTGAACGACAAATCAAACTGAATATAGTAGTCGCAGATAAGATTTGTACCTGCTTTAGGAATATTCCATTATCAAAAAGGTTAACCAAGTCACCAGATTGTGTGAATTCAACTGTAACACAAGCATAGCATGGCTGTGGCGTATATGCCATTCCGTCCGCTTGCAGAAAGCATGCGAAAGGCACCCTACCGAATCTTCTGGTGGACTCAGTGAATTTGACATATATTGAAAACACCTGAATAGCTCCGCCTAGTCAATCTTATCTGCGACAACTATAACTGTGATGAATTAAAAATGAGGACTCGTAGCTTGTTCCACACGCTGTAAACCGGAGCAGGCAGACCACGAAGAGTCAATTTGAAACCAAAGATAAATCATCAGGCACCATCCACTAATAAAATACATTTTTTTTAGTTTTAAGTATGGACCGTTTTCAAGTCAGGGACATGACCCTCGACGCGCAAGAGGGAAGAATAGTCATCAACTATGGCTGCGTAAGAAACTAGGCATCATGCTGTCTGTCGCATAACACGCATATTGTTCGCAATCTTTTTTGGCGTTTAATTATCTTTATGAATTGACCACCAAAACCAGATTTATTCATAATTTTTCGAAATTTATTAACCAAATTTCCATAAAACCCTGGTTCTGGTTTGGCCTTCCATCCCTTAATTTCTGATGTGGAATCCCCCATTGTTTCATTCACCCATTGACATATTTGCAAACAGGGGGTTTGGTAAGAATCATTTACATGGTGGCAAACACAGTTTATCTTGATCAGAAAGCTCATTATGAGATATTTATCACGTTAGCATGGCCGTATTTTATCATATGACATCGCGTCTGAGAATGTAATGACGTCGTGTAATAAATTCTGCAATCCACTAGTGGATTAAATATGCAAAATAGTTAGATACGCATCGTAACGTTACATGTGCGTCTTCCTTAACGACGTCGCGCTTACTTATGGCGAGTATTGACATTTTTGTAAAATAAACGTGAATAAAATGCATTATAAATGCCATATGATAAATAGAATCTTGCACTCGTGCTCATGTATTATTGAATTTGTTAAACGAGTTGAGGAAAAGGCATAAAATGCTCGTTATAGCCTCGCATCTTATCCTTTTTCCACAACCCGTTTAATAAATTCAATAATACATGAACACTCATGTAAGATCCTCTAAATACGACTGGTAAACAAAATTCGACAGTGTTCTTTATCACAATGTATAACATTAACCCTTTCTGCACCAGAAACACCAAAGCGTGTGATTGGCAAACAGTGCAGGACCAGATCAGACGCCGCAGAACGCGGCGTCTGATCAGGGCCTACCCTCTTTGCAAACGTTAAGCCATTTTCCAAACAACTTTTGAAGAAATTACGACCAGACACCCTACATTTTGAAATAGACTCCTGCTGTATATGAGTTGGTACAAAAAGGATTGAAGTGACGTAATCTCATTAGCGCCATCAAAACAAGACTGAAAGGTCGAAGTTTTCTGCCCGTAAGAAAGCAACAGAATGAGCAATTAGAATGCAGTTTTTGGCATCCGGGGTGGGCAAATGGATGTATGTTATCTATTAGATTCTCATCACCGCTGACAGTGGTACGTGTATCCTGATGAGATGATTTTAATGAGATCCCCCAGCATGCATCAGTTTATAGAAAATAGAAGTGGCGGCAATGACCAGGAAACGATAAATCAACCCACAGCTCCCATCAGAGACACCAAATTGAAAGAAACACAAACATGAAACAACAGACCTTATGGAAACATCAATAGCGGAAAGTCAAAAGGACAGTCACATCCCACAAAATGGCCAATAGGCTATCCAAATAAAATAATATAAGCGACACAAACACCCAAAGACAAACCATAACAAAAATAAACCGCGAAAAAAGAACCGCCTTGGAACGGTCAGCGGAAACGAATTCCACTGGGGGGCTTAAATCGATTTTACGTGGCCACAATTCTCGCCCTTACTTCCGTCGCGATTTAGACAAATAATTTGTTCAGTCCGCATGAAAGACCGAAGACATATCTTCAAATAAATTCTCATTTGTCTCCTGACCTTTCTCCATTATGAAAACACGCCCATACAAATACATTGTTGATTTTACCGCCGAAAAGAACAACGGTTTTAAGACAAAAAATTGTGATATTTGTCTTATATGTAGTGCTGTCCAAAGTATAGATTGTTTGTATTCGTTAGAACCGCCTCATCGACCCAGTTCTCACGGGTACCTACAATCTATAGTTTGAAGTAGAAATAATGAAACATCATGAAAACACGCCTATATAATTTTGACCCCCCCCCCCCCCCCCCCCGAACCCCACTTTTATATAGTAAACCTTAGGTTTGCAGGGGTAAACCTTATTTTTCTTATTTCTGCTCTAAAATATAGATTGTGGGTACTCGTTATAACCGCCTCGATGAGGCGGTTCTAACGAGAACCCACAATCTATGTTTTGAGCAGAAATAAGAAAAATAACAAAATTTTTACCGGAAAATCTTCATTTTTAGGCGGTGAAATTAACAATATAGTATAGACGTGTTTTCATAATGAATAAGGTTTACCCTTGTAAAACCCAGTTTAACTATACAGAAGTTGGGTTAAAGGGTGTCAGCATTATATAGGCGTATTTTCGTGATGTTTGGCTCATACTAGCCCAATCTCAATCAAACTGCCATAGTCCGAAATGTGTTTGAGTTATTAAAGTTCGGTCGCAATATGCTCACAAGTCTTTGAAATGGACACCCCGTAAATCCCACTTTATATAGAGAAAACTGGGATTTATAATGATGTACATTATTTTTCTTTATTTCTGTTCCTATACATATACATGCACATATGTTTTGGGTATTCGTTAAAATCGTCATTGAAGCAGTTCTAATGAGCACACATAACCTCTGTTTGAAGTAAACACATCACTTATTTTCATTATTTAGAGTTATGAAAAATTTATTATGTCACACAGTCGTGTAAGCATTATGATAACACATCCGTGACAGGCCCCCGCTCATCGGGGCTTGGGCTGCATTTTGCTTCCACGCAGAGCTGAAACCGACCCCACACGGGTAGTGGTACATGTATCTAAGCCTGCCCAGGCAAAGCGGTGCATGTCGGACCGTCCATGCTTATAAACCCTATTGGTTTCATTGGGCGACCGGGCTTGAGTTGTCATTTCATCTCAGTTTTGGGTAAAAGTCCCACAAAATTGGAAGCAACGTCTCTAAAATGACCTACACAGTGTTGACGGGGACGTTAAACTTCAAATCGAACAAACAAACACACAAATCCGTGGGGCATGATGCGTTTTTCCTATCTCATAAACGGACATTTTTTTCTGATAGTTTTCTTATTTTTACTCCAAACATAGTTTGAGGGTGCTCGTTAGTTCCGCCACATTGAGACGGTTCTTACGAGTACCCACAGCCTATATTTTAGAGCAGAAATAAAGATGATAATGTATGCCCCATGAACCCCACTTTTCTCTATATAAAGTGGGGTTACGAGGGGTATTAATTACACGGACTTGTTAACATGATGTTTTACCAGTACAGTAAAATTCCTATATTAAGACCACCGTTTGGGACTGTTCAAAAGTGTTCTTTAAGACCACTCTTGAACAGTCCCAAGCATAGAATCTTATTAGGATATACCGGGTGTAGCAAACACAAAGACAGAATAGCTAAAACCATCTCAATAAGCTTTTAAAAGTAGATTTAGTCTTAATTTTAGGGGATTTTAATAGCGAAATGTTACTGTATATTGAATGTTATGTACGCTCGTACCTGAAACAATTGTCAGAGCCACAATCGCCAAGAGCAATAACGCTTTTCCGTTCATATTAGTTTTTGTTTTCCTTTCTTTCTTCAGCTATTCCCAAGTTTGCGATATATTGTGCTTATCCGAAAGCCCGGCCAAGGGTTTAAATACAACATAGGTCGCGCTCAGTCGATAGCGCAAATGACGTTACAACCTAGCAGATCTCCGATGTCATTTTTAGCTGACATTTCAAGATAAATTGCTGACTATTTGATATATTTCAAGTACGTGTGTACCCTGAAATTTAAGAAAAAAAGTAGTTAAATAGTCTTATTAACTCGTTTTCTTGTCGGAACAGACCCGGCTTCGTTTTCCCATCTACGTGCCAAAATAGGCATGAGCCGGAGTATGACAGAACCAAATAGAAGACATTGTGTGATCGAGAAAAAAAAATAGATCATTCCGCCACGTGCATCAATCCAGTCTGACCAGATCTGCCATTAGCCCAGATCCTAGTGAAGGCTCACGCGAACAGCGAGGCCTCTGATCATACTGCGTAAAAAGCGCATATTAATTTGAATCTTTGCAGGTTGAACAGGGCCAAAGGTTACACAACTTTTCATGCTCAGCCCATTTGAGTATGAAGTTGTCCTCCTCTTAAAGTTTAAAATGCCAACTTAAACTATATGAGCAGGAACAATAACAAAAGAAGGCATTTTAAACTTTATGAGCAGGAACAATAACAAAAGTAGGCATTTTAAACTTTATGAGCATGTCAAACAATAGTTGGCATTTTAAACTTTATGAGCAAGACGATAGCAATAGTCTAAAACATAGATTATGGATACACTTTAGAACCGCCTCGGCGAGGCGGTTTTAACGAGTAACCACAATCTATATTTTGAGCAGAAATAAGAAAAATATCACGAGAAAGGTCACTGTGTATTTGTATAGGCGTGTTTTCGTAATGCTTTTTCATGCTCAACCCCCTTGAGCATGAAATATGTCCTGCCCATTTAGTGTAAAATGTTGGCATTTTTAAATTAATGAGCAGGACAAACAGAAATATCTGCTGATCTGAGCAAAAAATTTGCGTCCATTGATTGTTTTTTTTTTCAATATTTACATGCATGAGTATTATATATTTCATGCTCGACGATTTGAGCAAAAAAAAGTTTATAACCGCGGCCCCTGATCTTCTTGTAGGTTATATCATGCGCTGATTCGAATGTTGTTTAACTCTTATCATGCTGTTTACGACAACCAATATCTTTGCAAACAGTGTAGGTCCAGATTAGATGGCTTTGGCATTCCGTTTATGAATTTGTAGCAATAAATTACATCAAGTAATGTCATTGGTTGATAGACAGAAATGGGTGTGGCTTAAAACGTATTTCACATGTCATGCCATAAACAACCTACGTCAGAGCAGTGACGTCATAACCATTCGTAGGTTTGCCGGCGTTTACTACAGAAAAGGCATTTGTCACAACAAGAAGGCGCAGTCTGTGCATTAGGTCATAAAAGAATCAGACAAACTGAAATCTGTCTCAGAAGTGTGGCCCTTTCTTTAAATAATTCGACACAAGCTGATTTGGACTTGATGTCGGAACTACCATTGTTTACAGCGCCGAATCAAATCTTGTGGCGAAGCTATCGAAGCCTTTCCAATGTTTGTAGGTAGAATAAGCTCACTGATAGGTTACCAGCTGAAGTATGTTTTCTGAAGACGCATAATGTACGTATCGAGTTTGAAGCATTTTATTTACCCTATTTACACCAATATGGCCGCTTCTGACATGGATCTCTGCTATGCCGTAGGTTGTCACCCTTGTTGAACTACAAAATATTGTATGTCCCATTTTTCCGATAAAAGCGAGACCGCCTTACCAATTAAAACATCGTATGTCATGCTATTTAAAATTAGAGGATAGGAAAATACTTTAAAATGGGTATCGTCATGGCAGTATAAAATGTAATAGATGCCAGGGGCCGCATGTAGGTCATCGTGATTCTGCTTCTTTTTTATTGGCATATACTTGAATTTGAACCAAAAAAAGCATCACGTGAACAAGTCCATGAAACGAAGACCCCCCCCACCCCCTCATAAACCACATTATATAGAGAAAACTGGGGTTTACGGGGGTATACATTATTTTTGTCTTATTTTTGCTCCGAAACATACGTTGTGGGTACTCGTTAGAACCGCCTCGATGAGGCGGTTCTAACGAGCACCCATAACCTATATTTGCAGTATTTATAAGGAAAATATCACGGATTTTTATCAGAAAAGTAGCCATTTTGGATATGTGAAAAATTGCACTATGTCGCACGGGTGTGTTTTCGTTATGAAAAAAAAAAAAAAAAAAAAAAAACGCTATGAATTTGCCTTTTTTTTTTTTTTTTTAGAATCATCCGTGGTACTATTTGGCGCCGTTTTACTATTAATTCCGTGTTTATAGACATCCATAATTATTTATGATTATCTATAAATTGAATTGGTTACATCCATAATTCTAATTATGGACATCCATAAATCGAGTCATTTAAATCTATAAAATATTGATTAAATAGTAAAACGACACCTCGTGTGGTACCAAGGAAAGAGAATAAAACTCACAGAGACAACAAGCGCTTAACAAGAGGAGCAGTCAGTCCACTCTTTCTCAACATCATGAAAACAAGTCCGTGAAATATATACCTCTCTTAGCCCCAATTTATAGAGAGCAAACTAGGACTTCGGCCCCCGCCCGTAGTGGATTGAAGAAATAGACAAGCTGCATGATGCTTCCACGCAGAGCTAAAACCGACCGCACACGAGTACTGGTAAACCACTTAGAGGATCTAAGCCTACCCAGGCAAAGCGATGCGCGTCGGACCGTCCATGCTTATAAACCCTATTGGTTTCATTGGGAGACAGATGTTGAGTAGAAGTCCCACAGAATTGGAAGCAACGTCTCCAAAATTACCTATACAGTATTGACGGGGACGTTAAACCTCAAATCAAACAAACAAACAAACTGGGGTTTACAAGGGTAGACATACATGTAGTTTTTTTTACTTATTTCTGCTCCGAGACATAGGCTGTGAGTGCTTGTTAGTTCTCACTAAGACCCACAACCTATGTTTGCAGTGTAAATAAGAAAAGTGTCACGGATGTTCATCAGAAAAGTAGCCATTTTGGAGATGTGAAAAAATGCACTAGGTCGCACGGCTGTGTTTATAGGAATGAATAATATTTTCGTGGATTTTTATCGATATATAAACTCCGGCAAATCACTCACAGATTGCATAAAGCCCGATCTAAGTATGTGAGTGATTCGCTGGAATTTACACATCGATAGAAACTACAAAAATGATATTTCAGTCCTTATAATAATTGTAAATTTGTCATCGAAATGTTTCAAATGCCATACAAAAAAGGGTACATACGAACGCGATGAAAAAAAAAAAAAAAAACAACAAAAAACAGCCTAACTTATTTCTGGGTGAGATCGATCTCTTCTTTTTCGATGTAATTGTCCTCTAAAATGATACACTTGGACCAACGCTGTTCCAGTGCCATGAGCCCAGAACTGACTCCTCATTTGCCGCCACGACTTCTTCGTAGGACCGGCAATGACGTCCAGGGATATCCTTGGGAATAGGAAATAGTCACTAGGAGAATAGGCGAGGTTGCGGTATTAGCTCGTACCCTTTCCGCTTAACAGTATCCATTGCAATTTTGCGAGTGTGGACTATTACATTGTCCTGTTGAAGCAGAATCCCTTTGGAGAGTTTACCTCGTCGTTTTTCACAGATCGCAGTTCCCAGTTAGTCCTTCTTAATAACGCCTTGTGCGTTCCAAAATACAGTCACCAGACGTGAAAGAAAATCATCTTCCTTTGACCTAAACCGTTTCAACTGCGCTGCATACTGATGCCCTGGTTGCCATTTTCTGGTCGCTTAGGGAGTTTGGGATCCAACAGGTTGTTATATTATGTAGCTTGCGCATACCCAAGCTGTCATGTAAAATTGTTGAAACGCTAACATGTGAAATGTGTAATGCATTCGCTATTTCTTCCACCTTAATTCGCCTATCAGGGTATCAGAGTATACAAGATTTGAGTTTGAATCCCCAACCCAGAATTTAACTTATGCATACGATGTTGGAGAAGACCCATAAACATTGGTCAACTGACACCTGTTTTCCCTTTCAAATACAAGTAACGAATTATAGCACGGTACTCAACCTTTGACGAAAACCTTGCTAGCCATGAAGGACGTTCAATATCTTATGAGTGAATGACAAGATAATGGTAAATTTTGCCCGCATGCCTAAAACATGTATTGAAACAGGGCATGATAATCTTGGTTGTCTTGGTCGGTTGGAATTGGGGTAGGCTGGTTGCTCGTATAAGTGATTCTTTCGAAAGCCTAAGAATGAAGTTACCAACGGCCACGGCGGATTGATTATTCAATTAGAAGCTGCCATCTTTGAACGAAACCCAGGCGAAAAAAAGTCCTTAAATTCAGTTTATTTTTCTTCTTTTTCAAAAGTTTGCCATCCTTTAATCCAACGCTGTTGACATCATTTCACAATCAATGACTCTAAACGTGCCCTTTGACGTCACGATGTATTACTGTGTGAGACAGATCTGAGATTTTTGCTCATTGAATTTATCGAAGTATAAAACTTAACAGAATTTTCACCAATCAAATTGCTCGAAATGCACATACTGATGGAGAAATGGAATTATATCGCAATGAAAGCACTAAACAACAAATGCGTAATCAAAAAGGAAACATGTTTGTTTGTCTGATTTGGGGTTTAACGTCCCCGTCAACACTGTAAAGGTCATTTTGGAGACGTTGCTTCCAATTTTGTGGGACTTTTACCCGACATTGAGATGAAATGACATCTCAAGCCCTGTCGCCCAATGAAAACAATAGGGTCTATTAGTATGGACGGTCCGCCTCGCACCGCAGTTCCTTGAAATGCTTAGATCCTCTAAGCGGTTTACCAGTACTAGTGTGCGGGCCGGATTCAGCTCTGCGTGGAAGCATCATGCAGCCCATATATTTCTTCAAGCCCCTATGGGCGGGTGCCTAAAATAAAAGAAAACATGCCTATACGAATACAGTATAAACTTTACCGCCGAAAAAAACCCGAAAATTTTAAGATGCAAAATTGTAATATTTTTCTTATTTCTGCTCTGAAATATAGATTGTGAATACTCGTTAGAACCGCCTCGATATTTTTCTTATTTCTGCTCTAAAATAGAGATTGTGGGTATTCGTTAGAACCGCCTCATGATGATGAGTTCGTCTTTGACGACGCCTCAACCCTCTTTGTGGGTCATATTACGATAGCACATCCGCGCGACATAGTGCATTTTTTCACATCTCCAAAACGGTTATTTTTCTGATGAAAATCCGTGATACTTATCTTATTGGTACTGCAAACATTGATGGTGGGTGCTCGTTAGAACCGCCTCATTGAGGCGGTTCTAACGAGTACCCACAACCTATGTCTTGGAGCAGAAATAAGAAAAAATAATGAATACCCCCGCAAACCCCAGATTTCCCTACATAAAGTGGGGTTTAGGGGGTCTTCATTTCACGGACTTGTTCACGTGATGATAAGCGTCAAGCGGTTAACGATCAAAAGGTAAGTAGAATTATGAGGATATTTAAAGTACATAAGTTAGAATGAAAATGTATAAAAATGTGAAAAAAAAAATCTTATGAAAAAGTCCAATTTCTTTTAAGAAAAAGAAAATATTATCAACAGGTACATCTTGAAACAATTGCCGCAAAATGTCAGCTTTGAAGTATAAGTTACGGGATGGTGAAAAATCAACATAGTCAACTGAGATGTGTTGAACAGTGAAAGCCTGATCACAGCCTACACAAGAAGGCTGATCATCACCATTTAAAATATAAGAATGAGTAACTCTAGTCTGGCCAATGCGCAATCGTGTTAATACTATCCTCTTTCCTGAAAAACTGTGAAAAAGAGCATTTTGTTCCAACGACATGTTTAATGGCATGGAGTTTGTTATTTTTTGCAAAGTCCCTTCGCCTTGCCATTCCGACAAGATGTATCTGTTGATAAATGGTTTGAAATTATTAAAAGGTATCTTAAAAACAGACGGATCAGGAGTGAGTGATTTCTTTGCTTTCTCGTCAGCATGCTCATTCCCGAAAATGCCAATATGGCTAGAAAGCCAACAAAACAAGATTCGGTGCGTTTTAGAAATTTCGTGGTGTTTTCCGATCAATTTTTGAATTTGAGGATTACTTAATGACGAATGGTTCAAAGCCTTGAGTACAGAAAATGAATCAGAAAGTATTATCACTTTTTGAATTGTTGAAATTTAAAGATAGGCCTATTGCTTTGGCTTCAGCTGTAAAAATAGATTAACATCTGGAAGGCGAAAGGTTTTGTGCGTATCTTTACAAACATACGCACAACCAACTTTTCTCCTTCTTTGAACCATCAGTAAAAACTTGCTGGTAATCATTGTAACGTAACTACAGTACCTGAACGTTTTGTTTGAGTAATATTGGATTTGATTCGGATTTTTTTGTCATCATGTAAGTCAAACAGAATAGAAGGTTTTTAAATACACCAAGATGGAACTTTGCCGGTTTCATGTTTTTTTTTAATATTTTTAAGGTCGATACCTGAATTTTCTAGCAGTGGTAATAAACGTAATCCAAAAAGTTTGATTGCTGTGGGTTTAATATGACGAATGGAGATAAACTCGACACAGTACGTGTATCTTCAAGTGATGTCATTACTAAGAAGCACGAAAAAATGTATATCTTTAATTTAAACTTTATTTTATTTGTATAATTAATACATATAAACTCAACACATAAAAGCTATGAAATTACAATGTTACACAAATGGGATTCAGGAGAAAGTCGTTCGACTTTTGAAAAGTCTGTATCCCACCTTGCTTAAAGTGAAGACAAAAGTTATACGTGATTTAGCTTGAAAACAAGACCCTAAGTACTTTGTTTCATGGATTTGTGTGTCAACATTCCTTTGAAACCAATCTGCTGCAGGCTCCACTGGGAGTGGATAAGTTCTTATTCCAACACTATGTTTTACCAACTCACGACCTTGCACATGCAAGCGAAGACAAAACGTGCTTTGTCAGATTTAAGCCTCTAGAACAATTGCAATGTAGCATTAGTATCTATCAAAAACGTTAGATAAGTGTGAAACACGAGCAGAGCAGAACAAGAGATCCATCTTATGTACTTTCCTAATGGGATGTATTGTACTACAATTGAAGTAGGGTTTAAACTAAATTCGTCAGTTTATTTGAAACGTTTTGTCTTTAGTAGAAATTCCTGCACAGCAAGGAAGACCTGTTTATTCCGGTGTAAAGAAAGCTCTGAACTGCCAAAGAGCAGCAGCTTAAGAGTGGGGCGACAAATCTCCGATACTGTATCGAGTAGATCTTGTCTTTGGTTGGTGTAACGATTACAATTTAACATAAAGTGGTCTGTATCTTCTATTGAGCCACAAGCACACAGAGGGTTATCAATAATATTTTTAGAGAAGAGATGCTGGTTTAACGAGCTACATTTTGTCCTAAGTCTTGCATGATAAATTTGTCCAAGTCTTTTTCCACAAAGGTAATATTTAGGAGGAATTTCTAGGTTTGTATTTAGCTTTCGTTTGAAGGAATCGCTAGAAGGAGAATCACTTACTTCGCTTGGGAGGTCGTTCCAGTCTCTGATAACAGATGGTAGAAAAGAATTATAATATTGTTGTGAGTTGGCGTGTATAGTACTAATGTTTGATGCATTACGCAGTTGATATGCTGAGGTATTACCAACTGAAGGCGGTACCAAAGAGGAAAGGTACTCAGGAACTAGGCCATTTTTCATTTTAAAAAACATCTGAAGTTTATGCTTTTTCCTTCTCGACGATTGTGATTCCCACCAAGTTTCAGTGTGTAGAGCATCGATAGAGACAAGTTTAGTTGCTCCGGTGAAAATCCGTACAGCTTCGTTTTGGATTTTTTCAAGCTCGTTAACTTCATAATGGGTGCAATTGTCCCAGACTACGTCTGCATATTCCAAAAGAGGTCTTATAAAGGAGATATAGATAGTCTGTAGCGATTTCCTATCAAGGGTAAACTTGTGTTTTCGCATTACATTAATACGAATCCACGCCTTTGACTTGATATATTCCAAGTGCTCGTGCCATGTACAATCGTTTGTAAAGATTAACCCAAGATGTTTGTGTGAACTTACTTCGTTAATTTGTGTTTTATTCATTAGAACTGGGGGATGATAAGGTTTATGGCGCTTTCGTGAAAAAGTAATGGACTCTGACTTTGCTGGGTTAAATGTGACTAACCATTTTGTTGCCCATTGGTGTACTTTGAGAAGGTCGGAATTCAGCTGATGAGCAGTTTGGTCTGGCTTTTCTACTATTACGTAAAGACTAGTATCATCTGCAAAGAGTCTAGTAGATGAATTTATATCCTCAACGATATCATTAATGTATAAAAGAAAAAGAAGAGGACCAAGGATAGAGCCTTGAGGAACACCGGCTTTAATAGATGCCCATTCAGAACTGGCACCCGGCAAAACAACTCTCTGCTTTCTGTTATCTAGGTAGTTTTTGAACCACTGTAAGAGAGATCCAGTAATACCAGCCCTTTCAAGTTTAAAAAGCAAACCTTTATGCCATACCCTGTCAAAAGCTTTGCTTATATCACAGAATATGGCTCGGACTTCTTTTCCTTCATCGAGTGCTTTACAAAAAGTATTATAAATAACTATTAATTGATTCACTGTTGAATCGCCTGGAATAAAACCCGATTGCATTGCTGTAATAATATGATGATCGCGAAAGAAATTGAAGACATGTTTGTGTATGATTTTTTCCAAAACTTTTCCGATTGTGCTCAAGAGAGAAATAGGCCTGTAGGTAGTTACGTCCGAAGGGTCATTTTTCTTATAGATAGGCGTCACATTGGCTTGTTTCCGTATGTCTGGAATCCGGCCCATAGAAATAGAAAAATTAAATAAATCGGACAAGGGAGATGAAAGTGGCTGTGCAAGTTCCTTGAGAAGTTTATTGTTAATAGAATCTGGTCCTGCTGCTTTGCCAGTTTGAAGGGCACGGAGAATGGACGAAACTTCTTCAGGTGTTGAAACTATTGATTCAAGTATATTAGTGGGTACGTTTGCTGTATGAGGCAGGAATGCATTACTTTCATCTAGCTCAGTTTGTTGTGCAAAATATTGATTTAGAGCTTCGGCTTTTTCACATTCAGAAGAGTATATTGTACTTCCTCTTTTGAGTGGGGGGATTGTGGATGTCTATTCAGGCTTTATAATTTGTTTTAACGTTTTCCACCAATCTTTAGGGCCTAAGTTTGTATTCTCTAATTTATTGGCTAGTTTCCTAATGTCATCATTTTTTGATTTCCTTATTTCGTTGGTTAATTTGTTTCTAATATGTTTGTAATTTTCGAAGTCGTGTTCATTGTTTGTTCTCTTATATTTGTCATACAAGCGTTTCTTTTTCCGTATTAATCGTTTTATATCGTTTGAAAGCCAAGAGGGATCTGACTGTCTTATTTTTATAATTTTATTAGGTATATGCTTGTTGGCCAACAGACAAATTTTATCTGTAATATTTCCTGCATAGGTATCGATATCATCATTTTCGAATGATTTCCAGTCAGTTACCTCCAGGTCATTTGAAAATGCTTCATAGTTACCTCGGTTGTATAAAAAAAATTTCCGGGTATAAACTGGGGTAGTGGCTTTTTTGAAGGTCAGTACACAATATATAGGACAATGATATCTTATGTCCTGACCAAGGAATGGTTCACCGACACCACATAATAATATATTATTTTTATTTCCAGTTAAAAAAAGATCTATTATAGAGGAGGAGGATTCTGTGTAATGCGTTGGTTCCTTAATTAGCTGGTGAAGGCTAAATTGTTGACAAATATCTTTTACTTTTTTGTTGGCAGATTGTTTTAATATGTCGAAGTTGAAATCTCCAGTTACTAGAATATTTCGTACATTTGTTTCAAATGCCTGGCCAATAGAATCTTCAATCGACGACCATATGCCATTCGTTGAATTAGGCGGACGATAAAACGTACCGATTAGTTGTTTCTTACTATTTACCATGACTTCTATCCAAATACACTCTATGTTTGGCAATTCAAGATCGTTTCGTCTGCAGGAGTAGGTATTGTTTTTAACATATACGCAGATTCCGCCATACTTTTCTCCAAGTCTGTCACGCCTAAATAATTTGTAGCCTTTAAGATTTAAAACGTCATCCGAAGTTCTTTGATCCAGCAAAGTTTCAGTAATACATATAACATCAAAGTTTTGAAGTTCAGCCTCAAGTAGATCTAATTTATTCACGATGCTTTGAACATTATAATGGACAACTGAAAACTTGTCTTTAATTATTTGGTCTTCTACGCTTGTAAAAGAGCTTTCAGAAGAGGAGGAAGGAGTCGATGATGGACCAGGATTCCGTTCTATTCCTGATATAAAAAGCAGTGACATGATTATCAAGATATCAAAATAGTTAAGAGGCTCAATACATTTGGTCTTTGCTTGACGACTATAGTGCAACCCTATCCGCATTCTATAAATAGCAAGTGGTATCATGTTATACAATCTGTTAAATGACGAAAAAGTTTTGAAGATGCGGAAGGGTGACTTCTAGTGTGAAGCTCTGTACGACAGATGGCAAGGTGTAAGCAGTTTTCCCCGTGGTGCAGCAGCAGTAAATTCAAAGGAACAATTACACATAACAGACACACAAATATATACATACACTTGATAGTTACATAAATGGGAAACGGAATAGATATATTTGCATAGATTAAATACTATAATCGTATGCATGTAAGTGTTCATATTAAAACAATTTATATTTTGTTGTTGATGTAATCAAAAATTGTCCTGACCGCTGCTAGTGGAAGAAGGCAAATTACGTCGGTTGCTTAATTATGGAATGTAACTACATACGGGGAACACGGCGCCCCAGAAACATTCCACCAACTCCCAAACTGTGTCACGACGCATGAGCAACATTGCATCAGCGCCGATGCAACGTTCTTACACCGCATCGACGCCGAAACGACGTCACCGGAACACCGTATTCCCGACTAGTATAAAGATAATTTCATATTCTGACTTACCAAAAGTATATTCCAAAAGGCTGTTCATTACGATTATATATGGCTGTAATCATCACGAAAAAACGCCATTATAATTTTGACCCCCAACCCCACCTTTACATAGTAAGGTCGGGGTCCACAGGGGCAAACCCTATTCTTGATATTTCCGCTCAAAAGAGAAAATAATCAGATTCTTTTTCCTTTTGTTCTTCATTTTTTGGTTGCTTTTCAATATATTTTAATAGGCATGTTTTCGTTATGGTGACAAACCGGGATATACAGATACCATTTACAACGAAGATCCATGGTGTTGGTTTAAGCGTTTATTTTTTTGTATAACATAATATGGTACAATACAAATGAAGATGAATCATTAAGTACAATTATACAATGGGATTCAGAAGAAAGTCTACTGACTTATGAAGATCTGTCTCCCATTTTTGCAACAGATAATAGTACTATATTGATATGTGACTGTTAATGAAGCAAGTGATAGATTATGACTATTGTATGTTCTTGGCTGTTTGCCTAATTCATGTTGATATGTTCTATCATAAGATAGATAGTGGCTCCACGGGGGACGTAGAAATACCAGGTGCAAGAAAATTCACTATAAGTAATATAAGGATTCTTTACATCATTTTTTTGAAATCGCGTCAGGCTAAGATTGGCAGTAGCTCGATTCTTGACAATAACAAGATAACTTTGTTCTGTCATATAAATTTAAGAAGAAATATCGAAAATTGCACATGTTATCTAACTTTGACATTTCATACCATCACATATTATATTAAAAATACAAGTCTTGTTGCCTACTTAGATGATTGTGGTTTATCTGACCTCAAAACGTTTGGTTTTGATCAAGAAGTCTTGAACAGCTAAGAATATTTGCATGTTAGCAGAGTCTGGTAGCTCACGGTCGCCGTTTAAAAGAACATTCAGGGATGGCTGACATAAAGGTATTGTCTTATTTAGAAGTTCTTGTCGTAAGTTGACATATCGTGTACAAAAAATAAGAAGTGCTGTGTATCTTCTATAGCCCCACATACACATAGCGGGTTGTCAACAATATTTTTTGAGAAAAGATGTTGGTTGAGTGAACTACATTTCGTACGTAGACGGGCATGGTATATTTGTCCAGGCCTATTTCAATCGCCAAAATATTTCGGTGGTGCAAAAAGATTTGCGTTGAGATGTCGTTTGAAGGAGGAGAGAGAAGGTGAGTTTCTTATCTCATCTGATAGACTGTACCAGTCACGGGTAACAGATGGTAGGAAAGATTTATAGTAGAGCTGCGAATTCGCGTGTATAGTATTTAAGTTTTGTGAATTACGTACTAGGTTGTATGCAGTGTTGTTTCCAACTGTGTCCGATACTAAAGACGAAAGGTAATCAGGGGTTAGGCTGTTTTGCATTTTATAAAAGAGTTGTAACTTGTGTTTTTTCCTACGAGATGCAAGTAATTCCCATCCAGTTTCATGATTAAGACAATCAATCGATACTAATTTTGTCGCTCCAGTTACAATACGGGCAGCTTCATTTTGAATTTTTTCCAACTCATTTACTTCATATAAAGTACAATTATCCCAGACGACATCGGAATATTCGAGAAGTGGTCTAATAGAGGAAAAATAGATTGTCTGAAGAGAGTGTCTGTCAAGTTTAAATTTGAGCTTTCTCATAATATTTATACGATTCCATGCTTTAGTTTTTATATAATCAAGGTGCTCGTGCCAAGTACAGTCATTTGAAAAAATAAGGCCAAGATGTTTGTGAGATATAACTTCCTGTATTTGAGTTTGGTTCATAAAGACTGGAGGATGGTATGGTTTGTTCCTTTTTCGTGTAAAGATCATTGATTCGGACTTTGCTGGGTTGAATTCAACAAGCCATTGTTTCGCCCATTCGTGAATTTTCAGAAGATCGTTATTCAACTGATAAGCTGCTTCAATTGGGTCGTCCACAATAATGTAAAGACTTGTGTCGTCCGCAAAAAGCCTAATAGAAGAGTGAATGTTTTCAACAATATCGTTAATGTATACAAGAAATAAAAGTGGACCAAGAATAGAGCCTTGTGGAACACCTGCTTTTATTTCAGTCCAGTCGGAAGCTGATCCAGGTAAAACAACCCTTTGTTTTCTGTTTTTAAGATAGTCTGTGAACCATTGGAGAAGTGGTCCAGATATACCATTAGAAGAGAGTTTGTAGAGAAGACCCATATGCCATACTCTATCAAACGCTTTGCTAATATCGCAGAATATAGCTCTTACCACCTTCCCTTTGTCAAGAGCGTGACAGAAGATATTATAGAGATCCCTTAGCTGGTTGACTGGTTGACTGGTTGACTGTAGAGTCGCCAGGCACAAAACCCGATTGGAGTGTTGTTATGGTATGATTTGCTTGAAAGAAGTTGAAGACATGTTTGTGGACAATTTTTCCAAGAACTTTACCTACTGTACTTAAGAGAGATATAGATCGGTAATTTGATATTTCAGATGGATCGTCTTTTTTAAAGATTGGCGTTACATTTGCCTGCTTCCATAAAGTTGGGACCTTTCCCTTTTCTAAAGAGAAGTTAAAGAGATCTGTGATGGAGTAGACAGCGGCTGAGCTAGATCTTTGAGAATTCTATTGCTAATTAAGTCAGGTCCTGCTGCTTTACCTGTAGGTAAGGAGAGAAGTATAGATTTAACGTCCTCCGCTGTAGTCCTTATTAGATTAAGTTTATTGGGTGGATTATTGAATGTTTGTGGAAGTTGAGCATTATGTTCATTCAAATAAGTTTGCTGTGTAAAGAAATCATTCAATTTATCAGCTTTGTCTTTTTCATCGCATATGACAGTGTCGTTGCATTTTAGTGGAGGTATAGAAGATGTTTGGTCGGGCTTAATAAATGTTTTAAGAGTTTTCCACCAATCCCTTTGGCCAATGTTTGGGTCTTTAAGTTTATCTTTTAGGTTGTCAATTTGTTTAGCTTTTCGAATGAGCGAGGTTACATGATTTCGTATGAGTTTATAGTTGTTGAAGTCGGATTGGTTTTTAGTTCGTTTGTATTTGTCATAATATCGTTTTCTTTTTCTCATAAGACGTTTAATATTTGTGGTTAGCCAAGATTTGTCAGACTTACGAACATGAACAGTTTTATTAGGTATATGCTTGTTTACAAGATGCGTAATTCTATCAGTTATATTTTGAGCGTAAGCGTGTACATCGTCGTCTTTTAATGAATTCCAATCAGTGTCGTTCAGGTCTGTAGAAAGTGTTTGATAATCACCTTGATGGTATAGGTAGATTTGTCTTTTGAAAGATGGAGAAATAATTTTATCAAAATTATAAATACAGTATATTGGACAATGGTATCTAATATTTTGATTGAGAAACGGCTCGCCAACGCCACTCAAACCACCCTATTCTTCTTTGATACTAGAAATAAGTCAATAATAGATTCAGAATTCTCTGTATGATGGGTAGGATCAGTTATAAGCTGTTGTAAGTTAAACTGCTGACACAATTCATTAATTTTCCTGTGTGAAGCCTGTTTGGATACATCAAAATTAAAGTCACCTGTGATAGTTATATTAGGTATATTAGTGTCAAACGCAAGGCCGACTGAATCTTCAATACTGGAATAAATTATGTTGTTCGAATTTGGAGGACTATAAAAGGTAGCTAAAAGCTCCTTTCTATTATGCATTGATATTTCAATCCAAATACATTCAATTTGTGGAAGTTCAAGATCAAGTCTTCGACAGGATAAAATAGACTGACTAACATAAACACAAACGCCTCCGTGATTGTCGCCCATTCTATCACGACGGTATAAATTGAAGCCGTTCATTTTTAGTGTTTCGTCGGGTATACGCTGATCCAACCATGTTTCAGTAAGGCAAATGACATCAAAATCACTTAGTTCCGACTCTATTATGTCTAGTATATTAGAGAGACTCTGAATATTCTAGTGGACAATTGAGAATTTGTTTCTGCTACCAGTACTTTCTAAAGTAGGCCCAGATGACAAGATCCATGGTGTTGTATGATGAGAAAGACCTGCCTTCAAGTACCGTTGACTCGCTCATAATATATTTAAAACTCAAAAGATAATTTCATTAATACTGTTATTCAGAGCCCGTGCCACATATTAACCTACCACGGGTATGAGATTACTAGGCAGTACTAATACTGATAAGGCTGCAGTACATACCCATTAACCCCTCCTGCACCAAATGGAATCTTCCACCCAACATACAGCAAGAGTCCACCCCAAAACCCAGGGGCGCCAGGCTGCGTTCTCTTCAAAAGCTGTGTGGAAATTGGCTTACAATTTTGCAAACAGTGCAGACCCTGACCAGACGCCGCATTCTTCGGCGTCTGAACTTGGCCTGCACTATTTGCCAACTACCCGTATTGTGGTTTCCGGCACCAAATGGATTTAAAAAACAAGGTCAAAAGTTTCCTTCATTCTTATATTCACGTGCATCGCATGACCAATACGTTTGTAGGGTGTACGCTGAACGTGATCGTATCTATTTATTTATACTACTTGGTTGACAAGTATTGTGGTTGGATTATGTTGACCATTCAAATCTTTTGTCAATGGACTCAATTGCATAAATCACAGGTAAGTATTATATAATTACGAATTTTACGTCCTAGCCAGCACTATCTCTGTTACTATAGTGAAACTGCGAATACTCACAACCGGATTGCTCATGCACCACGACCAACACAAGCTTCCTCAGAAAAATATTCCCTTAGCCTTAAATACCGTTGTCGAGAGATAAGTCGACAGTGACGTAAAGGACTGAACCACTACAGGTAGGTTTGACAGGTTGTACCGTTGTCAATATCGTACCCGCCATTGGTTGACAAGACAGATTGTACCATTATAATTATCATTACCGAATCGTCATTACCTTTTGACAACAGTAGACAATGCTTAATAACAAAAACATTCGCTGACGTCACTTTCAACTCATCCTCCGACAACAATATAACTGCATTTGTATTTGCTATGGCATGTTTATTATTATCAATTTGAGAAGGCACTTTGTGTGTATCCATCAGAATCGACTCACTGAGGCGATTCTAATGAATACACATAAAATACCTATTTTGTTTGCTAAGAAGTCGATTTTTTTTGTGGTATTTCTACCACGTCCGAAGACCTGTCAGTATGAGTTTCCCTCACTAGTTAGAACTTTCTACCTTAAATACCAAAGGTATTAGAGCAGTGAAGCTTAATTGTACAATATGCGTACTCTCTTGTAAGAAACATGTATACCAGTGAAAGATTCATCTTTTTAAAGTGGTCCTGCACGGATGCACATAGTAAAAATAATGTTTTTGGTAATTCCACAATTTGTGTCCACTACTCATGCCGCCGCTCCCATCCCTCTCCCGTCGAAATGAAATACAGGAGGGGAAGTGGAGAGGGACACGAGCTGTAGCACATTATTCGTTTTATTCCCACCATTCCATTATCACCACCCTTACCGAAAACGAAACGCAAGAGTGGGGAAAGGAAGGTGAGAAGTATATAGCCGTTAGGTTCACATGCGATTCATGTAGTTATGTGTACGTGTGCACCTTGCGCACGTGTATGCACTCTTTACACCCCCAACAAATCGATGATGTCTCAAAACCGATGCAACATCGATTTTCTAAGTTTTTATCTACCCAGCACCAAGATGAACCATGCTTGGGTCAAATTTCCACATTCAGACAGTGAACCTGGACATTTGGCACAATGATTCTCAAATATAATTTCGCAACGTTGCAGCAAAGTCGCAGCAACGTCAACACGACGTGACAATAACCTCCTTTATCATATGACGTCGCGTCTGACAGTGAAATAACGCCATGTAATATTTTCGATAATCCACTGGTGGATTAAATATACAAATTAGCTACATACGTCCCGCAACGTTACTTTACGTCGTCCTTAATGACGTCGCGTTTGCTAACGGTGGAATATTGACATTTTTGTAAACAAAATGTCATATGAAAAATAGAATATTGCGTTTGTGCTCATGCATCATTTAATTCACCAAACTCGTTGAGGAAGAGGGACAAAATTCTCGGCGTAGCCTAGCATTTTATCCCTTTTCCTCAACTCGTCTAGTAAATTCAACAACACATGGACACTCATGCAAAATCCTCTATATCGGCGGCGAGGCAATGCTTTAAAGCCGTCCCGACAGCGATACGACGTTTGTTTGATTTGGGGTTTAATGTCCCCGTCAACACTGTAAAGGTCGTTTTGGAGACGTTGCTGCCAATTTTGTTGGACTTTTACCCGACATTGAGATGGAGTAACATCTCAAGCCATACAGGGAGATTCAGCTATCAAAACCACTTAAAATTGGGACTAATTCTGCTATTGAAAGCTTATTTTGAAATGAACACTGTTTTTCTTTGTATTTTCTGCCTTCAATGTCCTCTGGTCAGGGGCCACCTTTTGGACCGTTCAAAAGTGGCCTTTTAGACCAATTTTGAACAGTCCCAAAAGTGGTCTTAATATAGGAATTTCACTGTTTGTTTTTGTGCCCACCGGTTGTACTATCAATCTGATAATAGCGAGAAGATTGCTGCTCATATTTAAACACCTTCAAGTGCCTCTAAGATGCAAATCACATCAACCATCGCCTGCCCTGCCCTCCGCTCGCTACTCCAGAAGCATCTTAGTAAACCGTGCGGACCCGGGCCAGACTGTATCTAGAGGCGCAGTCTGACCAGGATCCACGCTGTTTACCTGCATGTCAGAAAATGTTGAAAACATCAGACTATTTTAACAGTGAACTCTTTCTGTTCAACTTGTATTGGTATTTAACGGCTCAATTCGTCACTTGTAGTTCATTCTTGAGCCGGTCAGCCCACCAACCAACACTTTTTCTGGGCAGGCTTGTACGTGAGCGGTTAGCTAGAACAGTGCACATTCTATCGCCAGAAACTGACAGTTCAAATGTTGTGATAAGTATACATTTACATTTAAGTGTAAAGAAAGTAACATTTTGTCATACATGTTTTATACACCATTTCAGCAACGCAACACATTTTGGTAAGTTGCATATCATCACGAGAACACGCCTATACAAATACATTGTAGACTTAACCACCAAGAGAAAGAAAAAAATTAAATCAGAAATTGTGGGGCATCCCCGCCCAAAAAAAAAAAAAAAAAAAAACAGACTGAGGGCACTCGTTAGGACCGCTTCATCGAGGCGATTCCAACGAGTACCCACAGTCTACACCTGAGAGCAGAAATAAGAAAAACAAGGCATGCCCCTGTAAACCCCAGTTCCACCATATAAAGTGGGGCTCAGTGGGTCACTATACAGGCGTGTTCTCGTGATGAGATGCGACGCCGTAACCCCTCACCTTTGTCGCATCGACCTCGACGCAACGTCACGAAATCATGGCAACGTCTTAACAACGTTGATACAACGACTCGACGCCGCACCGACGCCGATACGACGTGTCACAGGGTATAGGTATATAGCACACTTGTACTGCCTTGCGGTACAAGCCGGCTTTTATAGCGACGCGGTAGAGTGTTTGCCTGTCAATCCGGCGACCCGGGTTCGATCCCCAGCCGGGCCAAAGGTGTGTAGCATTTTTTCACCTGTTACATTTGGCGCCCACCGTAAATAACCCACATATGTGCATTAAAACTCCTTGAGTATCATTTCACGTGATTCTCGGACTCCCAGAAATTCGAGGACGAATTTCAATGTGGAGGGGGAGAATGTCACAGGGTATAGGTATATAGCACACTTGTACTGCCTTGCGGTACAAGCCGGCTTTTATAGCGACGCGGTAGAGTGTTGGCCTGTCACTCCGGCGGCCCGGGTTCGATCCCCAGCCGGGCCAAAGGTGTGTAGCATTTTTTCACCTGTTACATTTGACGCAGGGGTCAAAAATACAAAACTCTGGTTATATTTGATGAGTTTATGTAGTGGTTCGATGATAACAATTATGATGATAATAGAGGGTGCCTGCAACATACAAAAGACAACAATGTGACACCCATCACACAAACAATACAGATAACAGACACATTAGCAGACGGACGGACGAACGAACAATACAGACAGATCCTTCTACAAGGGAAATGCAGAAATATAACACATCTGTTATACCGGGATGCATAGGTGATAAATATCAACTATGGGTAAAACCACGAAAATACATGACAATAGCAATAACCTGTTAAATATTAAATTCCACATAGTATGAGGGACAGTAACGAAGCAGCTGCACATTTATCGGGCCTTCGCTGTTACGTTCTGGTATATATCTACATATAAATATGTTACTGGGCTGTAGACAAAGGGCACAGAAGACGATCATACTGGCAACACTTCTTGTTGTTTGACATCGGTTTTGTTGAGAACTGGCATCGCCAGTTTCCAATAAAACCGACGTAATCAAGGTGACACAAATAACAAGGACATACCTGGCTATATATAAAAATAAGCAGTGATTATAAAAACCACTGGTAAAGATGAAAAGACGACATTTTCAGTGTGAAGCTGATGGTGTCTTTCTTGTTCTTTCTCGTGTCGAACCGCGGAAAAGTGCAAAACAGGTGAAAGGTTAAGCTATTGGAAAACCAATCATTCGTCCTCTTACATACAGAATTTTAAAACAACCGTACCGATTGGTTGAAGGGTAATTATGGGTATTTTCCAATGCCAGTACGAAATACCGAAATACCGTAACTACAAACAAGCACCGGAAAACCAACCTCTGTGACATTCTCCCCTGCTTTGAAAAAAATTGCTCCTGACATTTTGAAACATTAAAGTATAACATAGAATAATGATAGCTGAGTTATAGCTGAGTCTCCAACAAACAAAGTCAGAATTATATTCTATCACAGACATGCTTATGCATCAATGGCATCCGGAATACTGGATTGCTGATATTGGAAATCTATCCAAATCAGATACAGCATTATATGCAAACACTGAAACTAATTTCATTACTGACAGTAAATTAGTACTGACAATTATATCTATATAGATAAACATATGCAAGTGAGACAATTAACTTGTATCACAACATTATATGAAACTCAGCAAAACAAAATGTACATATATTTGAAACTCAGCATTTAAAATTTGGTCAGGATTTAAATAATCAAAGCAAGGAGACAAAAACAGAGGAAACTTACTATATGACATTCTCCCCTGTACTGAAAATTAAAAGACATATGACTTGATAAAAACACAGTGTCAGTATAAGAAAATTAAACAAACCATTCCTGGACCGATTGCTGGTTCATTAGCCAGTCGCCGTATCTATTTGGTGGCTGGCGTGTTCCACCTGATCTACGGGGTCCTACATTTTGCTCTACCTGCTCTGTACCTACAACTTGCTGTTCAGTCTGATCCAAAGTTCTACCTAGAGGAGAATGATGGCCACCACTAACTAATGGATCAGACTCCTGACTAATCGCTGTCTAACTGACTTCTACCTATGGCTGCTGATGGTCTAACGACTGAACTACCAAATGAATCTTGGAAAGAAGAATCATTGATTGTGATAGACCTTTCAGCACTTTCACGAGATGAAACACCAATAGGTATAGAAGTTTTTCCTTTCCTCCTATGTGGAGGAATGTATCTCAGGACATAGTCAGATTGATCTGAATCTGAATCAGGATCAGAGTCAGAAATAGGTACAGCTTTTTGTTTCCTGGTTATTTTATTAGTTTTAGGACTTACATTTTGATCTGGCTCTATATTTGTCTCTGATATACCCGGTATTACTGAAAATGGTAACAGCATGTTCCTGTGTAAAGTTTTAACTGTTGAATCACCTGATTCTCTCTGAACAGTATACACAGGCACATTTCTATCGGGTATACCAGTAACAACATACGGGTGTTTATCCCACTTGTCTGCCAATTTGTGCTTGCCCCGCAAACCAACATTTCTGATTAAAACATGGTCCCCTACATCTAGAGTTGCTTCTCTTACTTTAAGATCATAATTGGTCTTACTACGATTGGCACTCTTTTCAGCTTCCCTTGCAGCGACCTTATAAGCAAAGTTCAGCCGCTTCTTCAATTTGGAGACATAGTGCTCCCTTGAAGAATCTGGCTCAACTGGGCTTTGTAGGCCTAAATATGCATCCACTGCAAGACGGGGGTGTCTACCAAACATTAAAAAGAATGGGGAGTATCCAGTGGAATCATGTTTGGTAGCATTATAAGAATGGAGGGGTCGTGAGTTCGATCCTCACTGGGGGCTCCATTGACGCAGGGGTCAAAAATACAAAACTCTGGTTATATTTGATGAGTTTATGTAGTGGTTCGATGATAACAATTATGATGATAATAGAGGGTGCCTGCAACATACAAAAGACAACAATGTGACACCCATCACACAAACAATACAGATAACATACACATTAGCAGACGGACGGACGAACGAACAATACAGACAGATCCTTCTACAAGGGAAATGCAGAAATATAACACATCTGTTATACCGGGATGCATAGGTGATAAATATCAACTATGGGTAAAACCACGAAAATACATGACAATAGCAATAACCTGTTAAATATTAAATTCCACATAGTATGAGGGACAGTAACGAAGCGGCTGCACATTTTTCGGGCCTTCGCTGTTACGTTCTGGTATATATCTACATATAAATATGTTACTGGGCTGTAGACAAAGGGCACAGAAGACGATCATACTGGCAACACTTCTTGTTGTTTGACATCGGTTTTGTTGAGAACTGGCATCGCCAGTTTCCAATAAAACCGACGTAATCAAGGTGACACAAATAACAAGGACATACCTGGCTATATATAAAAATAAGCAGTGATTATAAAAACCACTGGTAAAGATGAAAAGACGACATTTTCAGTGTGAAGCTGATGGTGTCTTTCTTGTTCTTTCTCGTGTCGAACCGCGGAAAAGTGCAAAACAGGTGAAAGGTTAAGCTATTGGAAAACCAATCATTCGTCCTCTTACATACAGAATTTTAAAACAACCGTACCGATTGGTTGAAGGGTAATTATGGGTATTTTCCAATGCCAGTACGAAATACCGAAATACCGTAACTACAAACAAGCACCGGAAAACCAACCTCTGTGACATATACGTCGCCTGTAATCTCGTGGTATCTTTTCAATTTGCTTGAAAGCGAGATATTCACGATTAGCTACATTTCAGCACAGCCATATCACATTTTCAGCTTCAAATAATCACTACAAGATATTTAGTGGTAAGACGGGGTAGCATACAACATATATCTGAGGGCAAAACAAAGGTGATCAAATCGCGCATAAGCACAACGCAACAGTCGCACTCGCAGTCGATTACAAGTACATAACTGTAAACGACGCTGTAAACCTTCAAAAATATTATCAGTTTTACTGGTATGTGTTTGTGTTTAGGTTTTACGTCCCCGTCAACAGTATCTAAGTCAGTCTACAGACATAGGATCCCATTAAGCGGGACCCATACCCGAGACTGAGTTAAGCCTTATCGCCAGAAGAAGCATTAATAGCAGCAGAATATTACTTAATATATACTTAAGTAATTATAATATAATGTTATTAATCAAGCAATTTCGCATTGGCCCAGGTACAGGTCCGAAGTCTGCTGCATTGGCCCGAGGCCGAGGGCCGAGGACTAATGTAGCTGACCGAGAACCTGCAACTGGGTCAATGCGAAATTACTTGATTTATGACAATTTTATTAATTGACACAGTTAAAAAAAAAACAAAAAAAAAAAAAAAAAAAAACATGATTATTGATTTTTTGACCTCACTTTTTGACCTCAGTTAATATTGGTTGACCTTGGGTTAATACGAATGACCTCCGATCAATACGGGATAGTCAATTAATAAAGAATCTTATTTTCATCTTACAATAAACAGTTTGTTTGTACTAACCAGATATATGGTCATGTGAAACACTTTTTTATATACATATAAAAAGGATAATATCCAAACCAGACCTCGCATATGCGCAGTCTGCCAGGTTCTCTTTCGAGATTAAACAAGGGTAGTATGTAGCTTGAATCAGTCCTAGATCCTATGCCACGCCTCTCGTTTACAAAGACACACTCATACAAAGACAAAGTCCGGGTAGCAATTATACCTGAAAAAGGTTGATTGAATCTCCAGACACGCACATTTGAAGCATCGTACTAAGTATTCAAGGCACAGTAAAGGCAACATTGTTTCAAAAGGATTCTGGATACCACCGCAGACCCACAAAGTGGATTATTTATCTATTTGTTTGATTTAGGATAAGACTGTATCGACGTCGATTCGGCGTCATTGCGTCGAATCAACCCCGATACGATGAGACTAATTCACATTGTGGGTATGCTGGTAGAAATATTCATGATTCCGGCACTATCTGTTTGTGTCGACTGGCCCACACCGTCAGTTTTGAATGGAATAATATCTTCCATACACGTAATACGCACTTTGTTGTCAAACTTGTCTTGTAAGAAAACGTTTCCGTTGTAGACCCAGGTTTTCGTTACTGTTGAATTTCTGTCTTTCTGTAGCTTCCGGCATTCGAAAGCCAAACTTTTACGTGTTTTTGTAAGGTCTTCATTAATAAAGATGTTTGCCTTTTGTTCGCGAAGTATGCCTCTACCCTTTAACATCTGTAGGCGAGCGTTATAGTTGCTCAATTTAATAATGATTTCACGCGATCTACCCGATGAACGCGACTGATCACTTATTTCATCACGTTGATAATAAGTCGGTCTTCCCACCCGATGTGATCTGTCGAAATCCTGCGGAATTATATTGGCACCAACACGTCTGGCCAAGTCAAGAATAATTTTTGTTGTGTCTTCATTTTCTACCTCATCTATGCCAGATATCCGCAGACAAGACCGTCTTGAGTACTGCTCTAACTCATCATTTTGTAACTTTAGTACTTTTATATCATTACGAAGTTCTTTAACTTCTTGCCTGAGAGGTGCCACCTTTTGTTCCACAAGTTCCTCAATTTCAGATTTAAGCACCGTCTTCAGTTTCATCGCAATTCTCAGTACCTCATCATCTGACATGCGGAGGCCTTGGGGGACGAATTGTTGCATCTGCGGTTGATTTGGCATTGTTTGTGCGAGATTAAACAACTGTTGAGCAGGAAAGTTCATAGATGGGTGCGATGGCGGGGGCATCATGATACCCTGACCTGCTTCAAGAAATGGTTGGGCGCCATATTGTCCCTGAGATAATATTTGAGAAGAGTCAACATTACCTCCTGCAACCTGGGACTGATCTAGTCCGTGATCAGTCTCTGATGGGTTCTGCAAAACAGCATTCGACTGCATGTCTGTAGCTGTAGATGTGTTTGTTATTGACTCCGCTTCAGAATCAGTTTCAGGGCGTACTAGAGAGTCTAAATCAGAGTCGTCACATGTAACCTCCTTTATTTGTTCCGAGCCTATTTTTGTCGCACGATATTTCTTCGGTGAGGAGTCCACTTGAGGAGATGATTTGTTTCGATGCCTTTTTTTTATATCGGCGGTGATATGGCATCACTTGTATCTGACTCTATATCTGACTATTTAACTAGTCTATATATGAATAGTTTTATAATGTTTACAGCTTCTTTGTGCAGGTCTCCCGCTCGTTTATAACTTTTTAGTGATCAATATCTCTTTGGAGCTGCAGACTGCTGACTGGGTTCATCGGATTGAGATAAGTCTTTGTCTTTTTTACGTTTGGTTGTGTTGCGGTTAGTAGAATTATGCCTCCCCATGAAGAAAGCTTGAAGGTTCGTCTCGCGTGCTCTCCGCCCTCCTTGGAGCCCTACACGGGAACACCATAATGGAGTGGCTATCCGACTCGCATGCGTTAGAGATACACGTAAGATATACTCGCATAAACGAAATGCTTACACGATTGGTCGGTTTGGCGACCGCCTTCTACAGATAAAAGACAGAAAAGGATAAGGTAAATGGGCATATGGATAGTATCAGGAGAGATACAAAAAGAATAAAAAAGAAAGTAAAGCTTAGCGCGACCAGCCGATTGACCGTGCCGGACCACACGGCCACCCGTCTACACCGAAAAGCCAGGCAAAAGAAGCGTGTTGGGTACCTGAAGCACCGCAACCACAGGTACCCTCAACCTCCAGGATCTCTCCATCCGGCTTACAGGATGCCACCCACGACAAACGGGTCGTACTTCTTAGGGCACAAAAACCAGAGCAACAATGCGCCTAGTGGGAATTGAGCCCCCAGGGCCACGGCAAGGCAGGAAGTCTAATACCTGGGGCCCAGAGAGTGTTAGAGGGTGAAAGAATAAATTTGAAACCTTTTCATAAAGGCCTTGATATTCACGAATTTCTCACAGAATCTGTCATTTCAGTGCCTTTTGACGCTTTGATTAAGAGAAGGAATAAGAGTACTAATTTATACCCCACAAATCTGCAAGCCAACTGGCAATAGCGATTTTAACGTAAAACCACTATTGACAATTGACTGGCAATGTCTATTTTAACGTAAATTCGCTATTGCCTGTTAACTGACAATAGACCTTTCCCAAAACTTTACAGGTGTAGCGCTGTGATGTCCGAAATAATTTTGTTGTTGTTGTTGTTGGTCAGTTAATAAATTGCAAGGCATGGATCTTTACGGAAATAAGAATGAAAAAAAGGAAAGTCAATGTAAAACTTCAAGATGAAATCAAGTTTGAAATGGTATAGGCGTGTTTTCGTAATGCCTCGACTTTTATCGACTACATGTACTTTGTCTTGGGGGTTGTTACATGTTCTATGAAAGGGTTATACTCTGGAAGCAAGAAATACACAGCGGAACTGACAAGTATTCAAGTTTTTCTGGGCCAGACTTTCTTTGCCGGATCGTTACAGGGTCACTGATGAGGCTTTATTAGCCGAAACTACGTAGTATGACCCATCTTCTTTCTTATGAATGTTTTCATTGCTCTTAAAGGAACTCATTTTTGATTTTTATTTGCCTTCACTGCAGCTGGTGTTGTGCCGTGTGGCGGCCGTAAAACGTCCCCGTACATGAACCATAGTGCAGTTTATATTTCACTTTTGGTCCTTTGAGATCAGCGTGAATATTCTGAAAAATCAGAAATGGGTTGTTGGTTTAGACTCATATTCTAGACGGGTTTTTAATTATTTGGACCCCATTTTGATTTGTATCAGTCTTTGAATCGACTGCCTATTCGAAATTCGTAAAATTGAAGTGTGCTTCCTCTGGCTTTCTTTGCCGGATCGTTACAGGGTCACTGATGAGGCTTTATTAGCCGAAACTACGTAGTATGACCCATCTTCTTTCTTATGAATTTTTTCATTGCTCTTAAAGGAACTCATTTTTGATTTTTATTATAGTTTCGACCAATAAGGCCCCGTCAGTTACCCTCAAATATTTTTTTTTAAGTTCCACAATGGAATCAATGATTCCAAAGGACAATAAAATGTAATCTACACTATTATGAAGGACAGGGAGACTTTTTACGGTCGCCACACATTCAGTTAAATATGTGCTATGAAAGGGTTACATCCCTTTGACTAATGTGGACTATTCCTTCCTTCAACCGGCTAGTGTTGCGACAAGGCATGTTCTAGTGCCGACAGCGGGAATCGAAATAATGCGAGGGTCGTTCAATATTTAACTGACCTAACGCAGTGCAGGCTTTTGTTTGTTACTTACTGTGTGTATCACTTGTGTCTTTTTATTTTGGATGGCCTTTTGGCCATTTTGTGGGAAAGTAACTGTCCTTATGGCCTTGCTTTGTTTAGGTTTCCATTATGGTCTGGTCGCTGCATGTTTGTGTTTCTTTCCCTTTGGTGTCTTTGATGGGTGGAGTAAGTTAATTGTATCGATTCCTGATCTTTGTTTTACTTCTACTTTTCACATATTATAGTTGTTGGGTGAAAAAAACAAGAACGAATCCAAGTATATCGATGTCGTGGGGTGATATCTAAAAAGCTGTTGGTGTATACTTTTGTACACGTTTGTGAAAGGATTAGAATGAATGAATGAATGAATGAATGAATGAATGAAAGAATAAATATGATGCTCCTCCCGGGCTTCTCCAGACTTTCGGATGAGTCTTTAAACCGAGGTCCCATCTCCGTATGACCTTAGCTGTTGGTGGGACGTAAAACTCAAACACTCACTCACATATTATACATCAGTGCTTTAAACATGGTTACACAACATTTTATCGGTCAGTCTAATATTTGTAGCCCTTGCGAGTTAATAACATGGCAGCGGTCAGTGTTGCCGAATTTTCTTCACAAATGGAGAACAGAGCAGTGATTAGATACCTGATTTCGAAAAAGAAAACGAAAATTTTACGATAAGACTGCTCCTTCATATTAAACTGTTAAAATTGGGTGGCTGGTTTTAAATGTGGTTTGGTAACGTTTGAAGATGAGACCCGCGAACGATACTGATGACGTCACTAGTGAAAATTTATTGAATGAATGAATGAATATGATGTTCCTCTTGTGACGCTTCAGAATATTGGTGCGGAATTTGTTTTCATAAGGCTGCGTCGTGGGGTGAAAAAAAATGAATCCAAGTATATCGATATCGTGGGGTGATGTCTAAAAGCTGTTGGTGTATACTTATCATAAGGCTGCGTTGTGGGGTAAAAAAAAAAAAAGAAGGAATCCAAGTATATCGATGTCGTGGGGTGATATCTAAAAAGCTGTTGGTGTATACTTTTGTACACGTTTGTGAAATGATTAGAATGAATGAATGAATATGATGCTCCTCCTGGGATGCTTCAGATTATTGGTGCGGAATTGGTTTTCATAAGGCTGCATCGTGGGGTGATTATACCAAGAATCCAGGTATATCGATGACGTGGGGTGATGTCTAAAAAGCTGTTGGCGTATACATTTGTACACGTTTGTAAAAGGGTTAGAATGAATGAATGAATCGATGTCGTGGGGTCATACGGGAAAAGTTCGGCCATATGAAATCAAGGTAAATCAAGGGAACAGACCTGT
This sequence comes from Lucinisca nassula, assembly GCA_963580285.1. Taxonomy (NCBI): domain Eukaryota; kingdom Metazoa; phylum Mollusca; class Bivalvia; order Lucinida; family Lucinidae; genus Lucinisca; species Lucinisca nassula. The sequence continues at coordinate 94,516,617 of OY757020.1, read as the reverse complement.
ACTGGCAGTTTTTCCCGGTAGCCGTCGGAATTACGCTTCTAAACACCTGTTTTAAAGCAATTCGGCTATTGTCGGCAGTTTTCGGTGACTATCGGTTGTGACCGTTAATCCTTGTCTCAGACAATTGCTTAAGGGTATTACAGTGGCATATTTGTTTTAACTAAATATGATGATTTATTGGTCCATATATAACACGGATTAACTTGCTTTTCAAATATTATAGTATTTTAAGGGAAAGTGTTCGTTTTATGCCGCATTTATAAAATAACCTAACACCACTTTTATTTATTTATCTATTTATTTATTTCTTATTTATTTATAGCAAAGTCGTTAGTTAACGAGTCGTTAAAATTTTGATCATTCTGTACAGAAAAAAAATGCGAATAGGGTTTGCATCAATTTTGAAAAAGCTCCTCACATTTTCCAGCAGAAATACAGGAGTATTAGGTACCTATTGAATAGTTAACGTTTTGACCAGTAGCGAGTTCATTAACCCATTCAGTATACCAGAAACCCTAAAGGGGTACCTTGGCTAACAGTGCAGGCCCAGATCAGATGCCACAGAACGCGTCGTCTGATCAGGGCCTGCACTGTTTGCTTAAAGTTCAGTCATTTTCCAAATAGATTTTGATGGAAACACAACCTGACACCCCTAAATTTTGAAATTGAGTCCTGCTGTATACAAGGTGGAAGATTCCATTTGGTACAAAAAGGGTTTACTGCTTTGAACAACTTGGCCTTGATGCTCAATGTGTGTTAAGTAGAACGCAGTGGACTCAATGTTAAAGTTTTGATAGTTTTGAGACGGATTGACAAACGCTACTAAGTATATAGCTTTGCACTGCTGATTTCCACGTGCCTGTCACTGGTTTGTTTGAAACCCACCGTTGAGACTGCTCTAACGAGTACCCACAATCTATGTATTGGACCAGAAAGAGCAAAATAATGTATGCCCCTGTTAATACAGAACGTGTTTTAGAGGGGTTCTTCAAGGACTTGCTTTACGTGATGGGAAAGCACTGTACTGGTTAACCGCTTACGTATAAGCATGTCCAGGAAAAGAGTGGATAGGTAAACAGACCGGCTCAAAAATGACCTAAAATAGTTTTGACTGGGCCGCTAAATTCCAATACAAACAAAAGCTCTGTAAAGTAAGCTTTCCGGAAAAAGAGAAAATGGCAAATAGAATGGACCGAACTAGGCATCTGATCGGAGCATTCACTGTTTGCATAAAACATAGGACCAAACTTTTTCTCCGTTCAGGACCTTTTCCCCAGTTTAGAGACAATCGAGCCACTATTAAGTTTTCAAGTTTCAGTATTTGCCTCATCACGTTAACAAGTCCGTGAAATGAATATCCCTGTAAACCCCTCTTTATATAGAGAAAACTAGATTTACGGGGGTACATATTATGACATAGGTTGTGGGTATGTGTTAGAACTGCCTCAGTGAGGCAGTTCTAACGAGCACCCAAACCCTATGTTTGGTGTAATATGACAACTTTCATCAGAAAATAACCGTTTAAGAGATATGAAAAATATTCAATATGTCACACGGTGTCGTAATGTCATGGACCTGTTGGTCTTGTTAAGCAATAAAGGGGAAAACATTTAGCAAACTGTTTCATTTTGTATCATTTTATTTGGCAACTAATCGGTTTTTAATCCGTTGAACCCATACTGGCCTAACATCACTTAACCCTTTTTGTACCAAGTGGAATCTTCCTCCTTATATATAACAGGAGTCCATTTCAAAATTGAGGGTTGGCAGGTTGTGTTTTCTTCAAAACCTATTTGGAAAATTGTTGATTTTTTTTTTAAACAGTGTAGGCCCAGATCAGTCTGACGCCTGTATAATGTTGACCCCCTAAACCCCACATTTATATAGTTTGTTTGTTTGTTTGATTTGAGTTTTAACGTCCCCGTCAACAATGTAAAGGTCATTTTAGAGATGTTGCTTCCAATTTTATGGGACTTTTACCCGACATTGGGATGAAATGAAATCTCCAAGTCATGTCGCCAAATGAACCCAATAGAGTTTATAAACATGGGCGGTCCGACTCGCGCACCGCTTTGCCTGGGCAAGCTTGGATCCTACAAGCGGTTTACCAGTACTTGTGTGCGGGTCGGTATCAGCTCTGCATGGAAGCATCATGCAGCCGTTATATTTCTTCAAGCCTCGTTGGGCGGGGGCGGTCATTTATATAGTAAAACTTGGATTTAGAAGGGTAAAGTATCATGACATTATATGGGCCGCGTCAAGCGATTTTGGTACTTATCGCCTATGCGAGCAGTGAAGGTTCAGGCGAGCCTGCGCATCCGCGCAGTCTCGCCAGAACCTTCGCTGCTCGCTCATACAAGCAGTGAATCAAGAGGAACCTTCAGACAGAAAGCCATATCCCTGGCCCCTCTGAATGGCTGGGCATGCGCAGTTGAAATTTGTCATGACGGAATGCTCGAAGACCCAAATTCGCTTGGCGGGGCTCATATATTATTTCTTCTTATTTCTGTTTAAAACCGAGGCGGTTCTAACTATATGTAGTACCCACATTCTGTTTAAAGCAGAAATATGAAAATTTTCGCGCATGTGCATTACGATAACAGACACGTGCGACATTGTGCATTTTTCACATCTCCAAAATGACAAGTTTTCTAATGAAAATCCGTGAAATCTTCCTTATTTATACTGCAAACATAGGTTGTCGGTGCTCGTTAGAACCACCTCATTGAGGCGGTTCTAATGAGTACCTGCAACCTATGCCTTGAAGCAGTAATAAGAAAAATAATGTATACCCCAGTATACATCAGTTTTCTCTACATAATACAGTGAGGTTTATGAGGGTGTTAATTTCACGGACTAGTTCACGTGATTGAGACGCAAATGGTATGCAACGGAAAGTCAGGTGGTTTTTATCCGGGTACTCCGGTTTTCGCCCACCTCTGATTATCTATCGGCCCGATATGAGTACAAAAACTTTGAAAGGGCCGTAAAGCCAAAACCAAAAAAAGAAAATAAAATCTAACGGCGCGGTTCACTAAAACCGTTTATTCTTGCATAAAATCCTATGGACATAGCTGTTTGAAACTCATCACGCAAACACGCCTATATAATTTTGACCCCGTTGAACCCCACTTATATATATTAAAACTGGGGTTTCCGGGGGTATACCTTATTTTTCTTATTTCTGCTCTAAAATATAGATTGTGGGTACTCGTTAGAGTGCCCAAAATCTATATTTGGAGCAGAAATAAGAAAAATATCACAATTTTTCATCATAAAATTTTCATTTTTTCGGCGATAAAGGTGGCAATGTATTTGTATAGGCATGTTTGCGTAATGTAGTCTTGAATCGGCCAGAAGCCGTATTCAAACAACAAAACCAATGTTGTTTCCGGATTCTCTTATTATACTCAGTGCATTTTGTTTACCAACTTAATGAGAAAAAGGGAAGTTTCTAGATTATGAGTCACAGATTAGTTTGTTGTTTATTAGGAAAGTGATATAACATTCCAGATCTCATAACTTTTTGCATATGACCAAATTTTATCCATAGGGGTCTGGAATGTTTCATGATTTGAATATAAATACATAACACCAAAGGAAAACCCCACTTTTTGCTTTTCCTGAATCCTTTATGTCTTGGGAGGTTCGTGATCTAGTGGGTCGGAGCGCTGGTTCGATCACCGCTGCGGTTCGAGCATAGCTCGGATCACATGTGAGGCACCACGTTAAGTCAGCGGATCTATTTTTGTATTGTTGTTTTTTTCTCCGGGTACTAATGTTTTCGCCCACCTCTAATTAACGATCAGCTCGAAATAATCTGGAAAAAGCCGTAAAACCAAAACCCCAAAAATTCACAGATGTCACACACACGATTTATTTTCATTTCCGGTACTTATTTTCATCCGTAAATCGCAGTTAGAATCATCCACCGAATACTTCTGGGCGGGTCCATTTCAAGTTTTGCTGGCGTCTGTTTTTGTGTTTATTGTTATTGTTGTTATTATTAGTAGTAGTCGTAGTAGTAAAAGAGTTATTAATATTTGATTGTGCGTTTTACACAAATTTCTTTGTTGCTAGCAAGAAGTATAGACGTTGATAAGACCCTGCCTTCTGTGGTGATGATCCGGAGGCACACTGCTCGTCAATGTCCCTCTTATGGCATTGCGAAAACACGCCCATACAAATACATTTTAAACATTTATTACGAAAACACGCCTATACAAATACATTGTGACCTTTATCACCGAAAAAATGAAATTTTTAATATGTAAAATTGTGATAGATTTCTTATTTCTGCTCAAAATATTGACTGTAGGTACTCGTTAGAACCGCCACATCGAGGCGGTTCTAATGAGTACCCACTATCTATAATTTAGAGCAGAAATAAGAAAAATAAGGTTTACCCTTGTAAACCCCAGTTTTACTATATAACTGTGGGGTTCAAGAGGGTCAAAATTAAATAGGCGCGTTTTGATGATGTTACAGCCGAAAAAAAAAAAAAAAAAAAAAAACGAAAATTTTAAGAAGAAAAATTGTGAGATTTTTCTTATTTCTGCTCAAAATATCGAGTGTAGGTACTACAATCTATAAATAAGGAAAATAACGTATACACCTGTACACCCCAGTTTTACTATATACAGGTGGGGCTCAAGGGGGTCAAAATTATATAGGCGTGTTTTCGTGATGGTATGTATGTTTTTATTTTATCCTTCATTACGCAAAAACGCCTATACAAATACATTGATATTTTTCTTATTTCTGCTCCAAATATAGATTGTGGGCACTCTTTAGAACCGCCTCATCGAGGCGGTTCTAACGAGTACCCACAATCTATATTTTAGAGCAGAAACAAGAAAAATAAGTTATACCCCCAGAAACCCCAGTTTTAGTATATAAAAGTGGGGTTCAAGGAGGTCAAGGTTATATAGGCATGTTTTCGTGATGTGAATGTGTCTCATACATGTACGAAACTATACTTTTTCTTTTAAGTAACGATCTTTGTATCTTTAACTCGCAAGAATACGTCTTAGCTAATCGCAGTTTCCTATAGGGCACATCAGTGATCTTTTCTTTCTCATATTGTCCAGTAATCGTTCCATCTTCAAGCCCTGCTCAGCGTCTCTCCTGGAACGTAGTAAATCTTTCTGCCACCATCGTCCGGGAGTCTTTCTAGACCCCTGACCGGACACTGCAACAACAAAACAACAACCAAAAAAACAGATTTTAAACGCTTACACCCCTAAGTGTCTGATATGGAATCTCTTATCGATTCATTCGATCATGTCCATTCTTGCGACAAAAGGGGATGGTGGTCAATATCATTACGTCATGGTAAAAAAGGTAGAGCCTGATGCTGCAATTAAGTAGATCATGATGCGGCGTCAGAGTTAACTGGTAGAAAACAGTAGTATTTTTGGTTCGAATGTTAATCAATCGACCTAAATTTACTAACTACAGGCTATTGTCCGAGGCACTGTCGCTGACCGTGTACATCACGAAAACACGCCTATATAATTTGACCCCCTTGAACCCAACTTTTGAAGAAATAGATGGGCTGCATGATGCTTCCACGCAGAGCTGAAACCGACCCGCACATGAGTACTGGTAAACCGCTTATATGATCTAGCCTGTCCAGGCAATGCGGTGCGAGTCGGACCATCCATGCTTATCAACACAATTGGTTTCATTTGGGGGGGGGGGGGGGGGGCAGGGCTTGAGATGTCATTTAATCTCAGTGTCGGGTTAAAGTCCCACAAAATTGGAAGCAACGTTTGCAAATGACCTTTACTGTGTTGACGGGGACGTTAAGCCTAAAATCAAACAAAAGACAAACAAGCAAAACCCCATTTTGACATAGTAAAACTGGGGTTTACAGTGGGATACCTTATTTTTCTTATTTCTGCTCTATATTATAAATTGTGGGTACTCGTAAGAACCGCCTCGGTTAGGCGGTTCTAATGAGTACAAACACTCTATATTTTGAGCAGAAATAAGAAAAATATCACAATTTTTCATCTTCATCTTAAAATTTTCGTTTTTTTTCGGCGATAAAGTTTACAATGTTTTTGTAGAGGTGAATTTTCGTAATGGTAGGGCGTCTTTTTCATTGGAGTGGAGTGAATTCCACGAATTGGTAAAGGAGCATACGATGACAATTCGAATGAAATTGTTTTGAAATCGTACAACCGGCCAGAAAGGAGAATGTTGTTTTAAAATAGAAGTAAAACAAAGATCAGGAATCGATACAATTAACTTACTCCACCCATCAAAGACACCAAAGGGAAAGAAACACAAACATGAAGCGACCAGACCATAATGGAAACATTAACAAAGGAAGGCCATAAGGAAAGTGTCTTTCCCACAAAATGGCCAAACGGCCATCCAAAATAAAAAGACACAAGTGATACACACAGTAAGTAACAAACAACAGCATAAATAAACAGCCACAGAAGAACCGCCTTGGAACGGTCAGTGGAAATAATTCCACTGGGGGGGCTTTAATCAATTTTTCCTGGCATTTATCCTCGCCCTTACCTCTGTCGCGGTATACACTAATTTTGTTTAGTCCGCATGAAGGCGAAAAGCATGAAAAGTTGTTTTTTTCGCTCTTTTTTATTTTAAGCAGAGGCAGCCATTTTTCAGCGTATTTCAGATGTTTTCGTAAAGGATCATATGAGGAACATTTCTATGGAATTACATGTATTGTAAAATTGAGCAACTGGGCAAGTCATTTTTTTTTAATTCAGCTGAGTGGATCCATTTTAGCAGTTTTGGGGAAGGCTCATACGCCAATGATTTCTTTGAGATTATTTTGAAATTGGGTTACTGGCCTACGAGATGTCTATTACAATTTGTTGTTTTTTGTTGTTTTCTATTACTGTGTTCCAGGGCAACAATTTTAGAAATTTGGTAAAAGGACTTGAGGAACATTTCTATTAAACTGTCGGGCCTTTGGCCTTAGAGATGTCGGTTAAAGATTGTTCTATTTTTAGGTAGTCGTTTTGTTCAGCCCAGCAAAACCATTTTAGCAGTCGAGCGACTGGCCAAGGAGGAGGTGGCCTTTAAAAATCTACTTTTTAGTACAGGGGGCGGGGATGCATACTGTTCAGCAGCACAGAACCCATTTAGCAATTAAATATGCATAAGAGGAATATTTCTGTTAAACCATTTTGGTAATGAGTTATTCGACTAGGAGGAGATGTCGTTTAAATTTTTTCCTATTTTTAGATCTGGTGACCATATTATTCAGCCGTGCAGAACCAGTTTTGCCATTTTGGAGCGAAATTATTTTTAAATCAAGACATGCAGTTTAGTATTTGTATTTTTATGCACCCCCCCCCCCCATCCGAGAATCTTTGATTCGGGGGTGGGGGGCATATAGTATTTGCCCTGTCTGTCTGTCTGTCTGTCTGTCTGTCTGTCTGTCTGTCCGTCACAAAAACTTCAACCTTGATCATAACTTCAAAAGTATTTGACCTAGCCGCATGAAACTTCACACACTTATTCACCTTCACAAGGGCTACATTCTGACCGAGGGCCATAACTCTGTTGTCATTTTTGGCTGAATTATCTTCCCTTGAAATTTTGCCTCTCTGTCTGTTTGTTTGTCCGAGTGTCCGTCACAAAAACTTTAACCTTGATCATAACTTCAAAAGTATATGACCTAGCCTCATGAAACTTCACACACTTATTCACCATCACAAGGGCTACATTATGACCAAGGGCTATAACTGTTTTCATTTATGGCTGAATTTTCACCCCTTGAAATTTTGCAAAAAACTCAGAAATTGGCTCCCACGGGGGCATTGGTCATCTAGTGACAGCTCTTGTTTTAAAGAATAGTCGTTCGATCTCTTGAATCATTTCTTTCGTAACTGCTATGTTTTGAAGAAAGTAGTTGCATTTTGTAAAGTAATTTTTACTATAAATGTTAACTTGCGTCTTTTCCATGAACCTTGATTAATTTGTTTCGATTAAGTTGTAAGCTTTTTTGTTTATGCTAAAACAGTTTCCATGTGACTTTATTGCAGTCAGTAAAAAGTCAAATCCCTGAATAGGGCGCCATATTTTCAGCACCGGTTGCCATTTTGTTCAGCCGATTTTGCAAATTTGGTTAAGAGTGATAAGAGAGTCATGTTTGTAAAATTATTTTGCATTACGAAAACACGAATATATACTTTTCACCCCTTGAATAATAGAAGTTGAGACAATGATCAGGAATCGATACAATCAACCCACAGCTCCCATCAGAGACAGCAAAGGGAAAGAAACACAAACATGAAACAACATACCTTATGGAAACATCAATAGTGGAAAGTCAAAAGGAAAGTCACTTTGCCACAAAATGGCCAATAGGCAATCCAAAATTAAATAATTAAAGCGACACAAACACCTAAAGACAAACCATAACAAAAATAAACCGGGAAAGAAGAACCGCCTTGGAACGGTCAGCGGAAACGAATTCCATTGTTCTAAAAATAGGAACAATTTTAATCGATATCTCCTCCTAGGCGAATAACCCATTACCAAAATGGTTTAACACAAATATTCCTCTTATGCATATTTAATTGCTAAAAACCCAATTTTTATATATATAGTAAAATCTGAGTTTACAGTTTATTTTTCTTATTTCTGCTCCAAAATATAGATTGTGGGTACTCATTAGAACCACCTCGATGAGGCGGTTCTAAAGAGTACCCACAATCTTTATTTTGAGGAGAAAAAAATAAAAAAATCACAATTTTTACATCTTAAAATTTTCGTGTTGTTTTTTAGGGGGGTGGGGACAGTACAGTTTACTTTGCATTTTCGTAATGATGATTTGGTAATATGAAGACTATGAATAGACAGCTGGAATATGCAAACTGATAACACTGGCGCTAAATGTTCTTGCTATTTTACATTTCCTCAGAAATTTTATTTTTTATTTAGGCAAATTTATTCGAAACAAAAAAAAAAAATGCAGTAAATGGCTTGCAGTTGTGAACTTTGCATTGTTATACGGCAAATAAATAAATAAAGAAATAAATAAAGAAATGTAAATATATAAATGAATACTTCATCATGTTTTTACAACAAAGACTGAAGATTTTTATATTTTAACCGACATGCTGTAGAAGATTAAGGACTATTATCAATGAAGACGTTTGTTTGGTATCAAATGACGTTGCCGGTCAACGCACGTAAAATTTGGTGGCGACGTTATTTACGTATCCTTGACCTTAAAAATGGCAATGTGTTTTTTATCATCGGAAATGAAATGAGCCGCGGGTCAAAAGACAGCATATTGCAAAGTATTTCTTGCACACCAGATAAGGAATTCCATAGTTTAAGCTTGGGATAGAAATTCTATTCTAACCCTGCTGTTCTTTCCCAGGGACAGGGTAAAAATCGAATATTCTCTCGTGTTTCATAAATGTACTGGTTGAATACGACCTCATATGCACCGTTGTTAGAGTTGACGTCACAGCAGTTACATGACGTCACTAAACATCACTGTAGCGTCATCACATTATGGTGGACGTCGGCAACCGAAGTGACTGCAATATTAAAAACCCATGCTCAGAAATGGAAGGTATGCATGAAAAAGAATCCTACGCTGGTGCGAGGGGTGGATAGAAAACTCCGTCCCGAGGGATTACTGTCCGGCCTCTCTCGGCAAGCCTCGTGATGCCGGACAGTGAACATCGGCACGGATTTTTCCATCCACGCCTCACACCTATGTAAGATTCTTATGGTCTGTAATTCCCATTATGTCTCCTGTTCTGGTGCTATGTTTAACCTGCAGTGGCTCGAACTACCCCCTATGTCGAACATATTTTCATGTTCGAGCCATTGAAGCCAGTGCTACGTACCTGAGAAAATAGAAAGAGCCACACTTGCCAAAAGTAATAACGCCTTTCCGTTCATATTTAGTTTCTGATTTTTCACGGCTATTCCTTCTGGAAGTTTCTGCAATATATCTTTATCCTAAACCAGATCTAGGCCTTAAATGAACTGCAGTATGCACAAAGTGAAAAGCACAAGTGACGTGAAACAATAATCAACAGCATATCCGTAGATGAAATTTTAGCTCATCTGAAGGTCGTATTAAACCCTGAATTTCAAACAAATATTTTAATAGCCTTTTCAACTTGTGTTCTCATCGAAACAGACCCGGATTCGATTCACATCTTATGCCTCGGTCACAAATCACTATTCGAGCCCCGCCGGCTACTTGGCGACTGATTTGGGGGTAAAATCGGGCTGGAGTTCGGCCAGCGTCCCGCAGGATGTTGGTGCGTCGGTGGTGGTCGGGAAGGGCCCGGTGATATTTTAACTCGCACTTACAATTCTCAACGACTTCTAGGTCGGTGGCACATCGAATAAATGTCGAGCACAGCTCGTACCGACGCCATAGACCCGATCGGGAACTGGGCGCACATCTGCGGAACATCGGTCGATACTCGGCCGGCTAGTAACAGTCGCCAGGCATACGGCCGACGTACGGCCGGTAACCTGCAGTGCACCCGCCGATTTCCGGCCGGCGTACACGTCGATGCCCCTTCTCGACTTGGACAGCTCGGCCGTCTAGTATAGCTCGGCCGGGGTACGCCGAGTTTGTGACCGAGGCATAATAGTGATACTAGCGGTAGGAGGCAAAAGATGACAAAACCAAGAAGAGATATGCGACCGAGATGTGAATCAAGCCAGCCTGATCCGAGTAGGCCTGAGCTTCCGTTTTGCTCTTACCTTAGCCCAGATCCGAATGAAGGCTCATGTGAACAGCGAAGTCTCTGATCAGATTGCGTAGACGTACAGGCTGATCTGAGTCTTCGCTAGTCGGACTTGTAGTCTTATAGGTTTTGTCGTGCGCTAATAATCATGCTGTTTAAAACAGATGTGCGTCCTCGCAACACACTATTTCATGCTCCAATGGGTAATGAAATATTCCATAGGGATTAGGGGATAACTGTATTCAAAATTGTCATTTTCGGAGGTAAATCGGCGGTTTTACGGTCGGAAATTTCGTTTTACGGCGACGCGTCAGCGGAGCCGTAAAACGGAATTTGCGGAGGTAAAACCGACGATTTACCTTACCAAATGACAATTTTCTAATACAGGTATCCCCATTCTAATGCACTTAATCTGTTGTTTTGTTAAAATTGTACTAATTTGCTCTAAGCGGCATGCAGGGTGAGCTGCGTAAAACCAAATGCCAGCCAATGAGAAGCGACGTTACATGACGGCGTCGGGTTTTCCGACAGTATATCGCAAAATTTACTTCGCAAATTGTTGACGTTATCCAATCAAACGTGGTGTTACATACAAAAGTGCATTAGAATTATAACTACATGTAGTCACCATGATTATGAATTAATTTTCGTCATATTAACAGGAAACCTTTTCTGTTTGTTTTGAAATTAACGGCCCGGTCAACACTCTATTAAGGTTTATCAGATCGAGCCGTTTAGTTAACCCAGGTACACTTATCACAGACGGCGTTAACCGGAACAGCGCGCATTCTCTCGCTAGAAAATAACAACTGCCCTTAGCTTCTTGAATCAGCGGAAGAAAGGTTTCATGATCAATCTCCACGAAAGAATTTTGACCGTCAGACACACATCAGACTGGGCTACAAAACATAGCTCGTGTGGTGGCTCTAATGAGCACCTACAATCTGTGTTTGTAGCAGACCAAAGCAAAACATTGCAAAATGTAAAGTTCGATGTGGGTAAAGATGGGAAGGAGAAATAAAAAGGTCTATCATTTTATGATCCAAGTCCGTGTATCTTCTTATTCGTAACGGCTGTTAAATACCTCTGTAACTCTCACTTTCAAAAAAAGTGAGTGTGTGTGTGTGTATGTCTGGGGGAGTGTGTGTGTGTGTGTGTGGGGGGGGGGTGGAAACGTATACATTTTATTTGATAATTGATTGCTCAAATACCGGCTCAAAAATGACCTAAATAGTGTTGACTGGGCCGTTAAACTCCAATACAAACAATTGCTCAAACACACATATTGTTGGTACTCGTCAAAACATCCTCGGTGGAGCGGTTCTAATTAGTACGCTATGTTAATTGCACATCACGAAAACACGCCTGTATAATTTTGACCCCCTTGAACCCCACTTTTATATAGGAAAACTGGGGTTAACTGGGGTAAACCTAGTTTTTCTTATTTCTGCTCCACAATATACATGTAGATTGTGGGTACTCGTTAGAACTGCCTCGATAATATGACATAGTCCTAAAAGTACTCAACACTGGGTATTGCAAAATAATGAAAATTAAATAAGTAATAAAAATGATTCATAGCCATAAGCACATACAACACGAATAGCCACAACGGAAAATACGACACAGCTACATTTAAAATAAACAACATCAGAACCACCGCTTTAGGCCGGTCCGTAGCGAGAACCACTGGGGTGTTTAAATTAGGGGATAACTGTATTCAAAATTGTGATTTGGGGAGGTAAATCGTCGGTTTTACGGTCGGAAATTTCGTTTTATGGCGACGCGGCAGCGGAGCCGTAAAACGTAATTTGCGACCGTAAAACCGACGATTTACCTTCCAAAATCACAATTTTGCAATACAGTTATCCCCATTCTAATGCACGAATACGGTTGTTTTGTTAAAAACTGTATTATTTTTCACAAAACGGCTAGGGCTGTGAGCTGCGTAAAACCATATACCAGCCAATGGAAAGCGACGTTACATAATGACGTCGGGTTTCCGACGGTATATCGCAGAATATACTATCGCAAATTTTTGACGTTATCCAATCAGACGTCGCGTTACATACGCAAGTGCATTAGAATCGATTCTATGGACCCAACCTTCACTCCAGGTTCTAATATTATTTACAATACACAAAATAGTTTGTCCACCTGAAGGAAAATTTCAATTAATAGAGTCCATCACAGAATAACATACAAATTAGGACAAACTCAAGTGAAAATCAAGCCCCCGCCCATAGGGGCTTGAAGAAATATATGGGCTGCACGATGCTTCCACGCAGAGCTGAATCTGGCCCGCACACTAGTACTGGATAACCGCTAAGAGGATCTAAGCCTGTCCAGGAACCGCGGTGCGAGGCGGACCGTCCATGCTAATAAACCCTATAGGTTTCATTGGGCGACAGGTCTTGAGATGTCATTTCATCTTAATGTCGGGTAAAAGTCCCACAAAATTGGAAGCAACGTCTCCAAAATGACCTTTACAGTGTTGAAGGGGACGTTAAACCTCAAATCAAACAAACAAACAAACTGAATAACAATGATGAAATACAGATGAGGGCTCGTAGCTTGGCCCACACACTGTAAGCTGGAGCTAAAAAAAACTACCGGGTTGAGACCAAGTGTCAAGCCGAAAACACAACACTAATTTAATATAAAAAAAAAATAAAAAAATAAAGTTTTAAGGTTGGGACATCATCGAATAGAGACATGAGCACCCCCACCCCCGGGCGTGCAATCATCACGAAAACACGCCTATACAATTTTGACCTCTTCGAACCTCACTTTTATACAGTAAAACTGGGGTTTATAGGGGTAAACCTTATTTTTCTTATTTCTGCTCTAAGATATAGATTGTGGGTACTCGTTAGAACCGCCTCATCGAGGCGGTTCCAACGTGTACCCACAATCTATATTTTGAGCAGAAATAAGAAAAAATATCACAATTTTTCATCTTAAAATTTTCATTTTTGCGGCGACAAAGGTTACAATGTATTCGTATAGGCGTGTTTTCGTAATGGAAAGAGGGAAGCTTAGTCATCAACCAATACTGGGATGCTGTTTGTCGCACAACACTTATATTGTAACCCATTCTTTTGTGGCGTTTAATGTTCTTTGAATTGATTCTGAAAATTAGATTTCTTCATGATTTTTAGAAATTTATAAGCCTAATCTCCATAAAACTCTGGTTAGCTCACCTGGAGCAAAGCTCCAGGGGCCAGTTTCATCAAAGCATTTGCGACGTATTTTCGTCTTAGAAAGATCGTACGAAGTTCTAACGACAAAAATCTTGTTTCATCAAATGCTCGAGATCTGGGGCCAGTTTCATCAATAAACATCGTACGATTAATCTTAAATTGCTCGTACGCACTTTTTAAAGAACTGCGTACGTCAGTTTCATCAAAACATCGCAAAGTGTTCGCACGAGCTAAATTTGCGTTTCACTAAAATAAGTCGTAATTTTGAATATGCGCTTAAACAGGGCCACTAATTGTCACATGCGTGATCACGTGCCGTCTTGAAATAGCCGTGTAAGGTAGATTACACGCTTTAAAATTATTGTTCCTGTGTACCTAGATTTGTTTGATTTGAGGTTTAACGTCCCCGTCAACACTGTAAAGGTCATTTTGGAGACATTGCTTCCAATTTTGTGGGAACTTTTACCCGACATTGAGATGAAATGACATCTCAAGCCCTGTCGCCTTATGAAATCAATAGGGTTTATTAGCATTGACGGTCCGCCTTGTACCGCGGTTCCTGGACAGGCTTAGATCCTCTAAACGGTTTACCAATACTAGTGTGCGGGCCAGAATCAGCTCTGGGTAGAAGCATCATGCAACCCATATATTTCTTCAAGCCCCTATGGGCGGGGGCTTCTGTGGACCTAGATGAATATTCAGTACAAACAAAGTTGAATCAACGTTAATTCTATGTTGCTTCAAACTTGGGTTGCCATTTCATTGTCGTAAGATACAGATGTTAATTGCCTTGACCCCTTCCTCTTTACCACTGGCGAGTTGGGCTGTTTGAGGACGTTGTGATGTCAGATAAGCGTTGATTTAACGTTGTAATGAACCTTTCACCAGCAAGTTTGTCATTTAATGCGTGAGTGCACGTATATCGTTGAGTTTATAATATTAGTTGAGGAAAAGGAATGACATCACTGTGAGACCTCGCTGAGCATTTTATTACCTTAATAAATCCAGTAATGCAAGGCCATGAATACAAAATTCAATTTATCTTATGAACTTAAAACACAGTTTACGCATGATTTTAACACTAAAAGGTCAATGCATGACGTTGTTTAACAAAGACGCCGCGTATAACGGAACGTGAAATACATGGGCTGCATGATGCTTCCACGCAGAGCTGAAACCGACCCGCACACGAGTACTGGTAAACCGCTTCGAGGATCTAATATGTTCTATAAAGGGGTTATCCTTTGGAAGCAAGGAATACACCACATAACTAAAAAATATGGAGTGTCCATGTTTTCTGCGCCAGACTTGCTAGTTTCGGACAATTAAGCCTCATCAGTGACGCTCAAAATATTTTCAAAATTCAGCAATGGACTCAATGATCCAAAAGGACAAGAAAATATAAACTACACTATGATGTTGGGCAGGGCGACTTTTTACAGCCGCCACACATTCCCACACATCAGCTGTAGTGACGTCAAATATGTTCTATGGAAGGATTATCCTTTGGAAGCAATGAATACACCAAAAAACTAGAAAATATGGAGTGGTCATGTTTTGTGGGCCAGACTAGCTAGTTTCGGCCAATCAGGCAACTAAGCCTGCCCAAGCAATGCGGTGCGAGTCGGCCCTTCCATGTTTATAAACCTATTGGTTTCATTGGGACAGAGCTTGAGATGTCATTTCATCTCAATATCGGGTAATAGTCCCACAAAATTGGAAACAACGTCTCCAAAATGAACATTACAGTGTTGACGGGGACATTAAATCTCAAATCAAACAAACAAATCAAAAGCCTCTGAAAGTTTTCGTGTATAACGTATGTCAGTTTTCAGCTCCGGTTTATTGTTGGCAATGGTCTTAGCAAATATTATTCATTGATTGCCGTCTGTCAGGCCGGCCAGGGTATTTTGCTTTCAATGAAAAATAAATTCATTTCATTTGCAACATAGATTCTACAACATAACTGATTTTAAATTACAAAGAACCTGACTTGAAACGAAGTTCTATAGCTACATATATGTATACACAATTATACAATCGCCTGCAAAATGAATACGAAATGAGAGTACGCAAGACTATGACCCCCGACCCCACACGTGCCATCTGCATGATGCCGTGAAGCTTTTCGTACATACGAGTGTACACACATGTACGTACGTCCTTCCGTATGGGGTGTATGTACGTGATCCTTTAACCTCAGCCTTGACATTTTACCAGGAAGAACCTAAACTTTTATGGGCTCATATTTTCCAGACCATATGATGGAAATGTGATGATAGGTATAGGCCAATAGGTTTATTCAGCAATACGTACACTTGCCCTTAAATATAATCTCTAGGTCAAGGCATCTTAGAAAACTTTAAATGTAGAAATTACTTAAGAGCTCATATTTTTAAAACCATATAAAGGATTTGGTTCATATTTAGTACGATGATCGATACTCATTAAAAGTTTTATTCAGCATACCCGCGCCCATGCCCATGACCTCAAGGTCAAGGTCGCGGACTCAGAATATTTTAATGTCAACGTTTAAATAGGAGCTCACATTTCCCTATCCATATCATGGATTTAATTCGTATTTGGTATGATGAAAGATACAGGTCGTTTCTCCGGCTACTCCGTTTAGTTTTCGCCCACATCTGATTAATGATCGGCTCGAAATAAAAGAGGCCTTAAAACCAAAACTCAAGGACAATGTCACAGATTTAGTAATTTATTTTTTTATGGATTTGGTTAAAATTTGGTATGATGATACACACATTTTCCAAGATTCAAACGACATTACCCCCACCTACGCCGATATCCTCAGGGACAGTTTTCCAAGCTAGAAATGCTGTCTTTATTTTATTTATGTATTTATTATTATTATTATTATTATTATTATTATTATTATTTATTTATTTATTTATTTATTTCCTTCTCGAGGATGGTCCCCGAGCGGAGGCATCTGTGTCGTATTGACAATTCTAGTTCGATGTGTCGATTTTAGGTACACTGAGTCTTCGTTTTAATCACAAGTCTAATCGCAGATTGTGGGTCGTCGCGTCGGTTATTTTGCTGTTAAGCCCCCGTCAACTGTTGGTACATGTATATAGGTCATTTTGGAGACGCTACTTCTGATTTTGTGGGGCTTTTACCCGACCTTGAGATGGCATCTTAAGCCCCATCGACCAAAGAAACCGCTAGGGTTTAAGGAGCGGTCCCACTCGCACCACTTTTCTTGGCTAGGTTGTTACATTCTAAACGGCAAACCAGTGATCAAATCATCAGGAAATCACGCCTGTATAATTTCAAACCCCATTGAACCCCACTTTAATATAGTAAAACTAGGGTTTACAGGGGTAAGCTTTATTTTTCTTATTTCTGCTCTTAAGTATAGGTCGTGGGTACTCGTTATCACGTCTCGATTGAGCAGAAATAAGAAAAAATATCACAATTTTAATCTGAAAATTTTCTCTTTTTTTCGGCGATAGAGGTTACAATGTATTTGTATAGGCATGTTTTCGTAATGTTGGTCAGTTTCAGCTCTGCGCGGAAGCACTATGCAGGCCAAACCCGATGGGCGAAAGCGAACGTCAGTTCTAGGTTACACCATGAAATATAGATTGTGGGTACTCGTAAGCACAACCACAACGATGCGCTTCTAACGAGTACCCTAAATCTCAATTTTTCAAAGAAAAAAAAAACACTAAGAAACCCCCGACCAAAACCTAAAGATTATAACAAGGGGTGGGGGGGGGTGGAGTTTCGAGGGATCTTTATTGCGTGGGGTGGCGTTATCTGCGAAGGTATAAACAAAATGAAATGTTGCTTACCATCCTTTTTAACATTTTAACCTATGCCACGCATCATCTTCTTCAGTATGGTTGTGATAAGACGAAAATTTCAATGTGCGACGTCTAAATATTCATCTCAGAAATACGACAAAATGTGCGAACATCGCAGATTGTGAGCATTTGATGAAACAGGATTTTTGTCGTAAGAACTTCGTACGATCTTTTTAAGACGAAAATACGTCGTAAATGCTTTGATGAAACTGGCCCCTGCGATGTTCGCACATTTTGTCGTATTTCTGAGATGAATATTTAGACATCGCACATTGAAATTTTCGTCTTAACAGCCATAGCTGAAGAAGATAACGCAGGGCACTGGTTAAAGAAACCTAGCCCACATGTATCTCTGTAAGTATGGTACATATCATGCCATTTCGCTTACCTTCGCAGATTACGCCCATTACTTATACAACCCAATGCACTGAAGACCCCTCGAAACTGACCCCTTTGCTATAATCTTTAGTTTGGGTTGGGGTGGGAGTTTCCTTTTTAAAATAGAGATTGTGGGTACTCGTTAGAAGCGTTGTGGTTGTGCTTACGAGTACCCACAATCTATATTTCATGGTGTAACCTAGAACCGACGTTCGCTTTCGCCCATTGGGGCCTGGAGAAATACTTTGGCCTGCATGGTACTTCCGCGCAGAGCTAAAACCGACCAAACTTGATTACTAGTTAACCACTTAGAATGTTAAAGCCTGCCCGAGTGGACCGCTCTTTAAACCCTAGTGCTTTCTTTTTGGTCGGTAGTGTTTAAGATGTCATTTCCTCTCAACGTCGGGTAAAAGCCCCACAAAATCGGAAGCAGCGTCTCCAAAATGACCTAAATACATGTACCAACGGTTATTGGGGACTTAAAACATCAATACAAACAAGCAAAAGAACCGACGCGTTCAGGTAGTTCTAACGATTACCCGCGATCTGCAATTAAACTTTTGATTGAGATGAAGGCTCATAGTACCTCAAATCGACACATAAAACTAGAATTGTCAACACGTCAGAGATGCCCCAGCCCAAGGACCATCATCACTAAGAAAAAATAACATGTTCCAAAATCTTTTAAAAATTGAGCTCTTATTAAAAACGTTGACATTAAAAATTCTGAGTCCGTGTCCTTGCCCTTGTGGTTATGGGCATGGGCGCGGGTATGCTGAATAAAATTTAGACGTGTTTATATCATCGTACCAAATATGAGCTCTTAAATAATTTCAACATTTAAAGTTTTCAAAGTCCATGACTTGACTTAGAGGTCATATGTAAGGGCCAGTGCATTGCTGAATAAACCTATTGACCCTTACCTCCATACCTATCATCACAATTCCATCATATGGTCTGGAAAATATGAGCTCGTTCTTTATGGTACAATGACTGAACCCGAGGTTACAAAATCACGTACGTACATCCCATACTGAAGGACGTACGTACATGTGCGTACGCTCGTATGTACGAAAACCCCGATGGCTGGGGGCTCATAGTCTTGTGAACTGTCGTTTCGTATACATGTATGTAATTGTATAATTTTGCAGGCGATTGTACAATTGTGTATACAAGTTTGTAGCTACAGAACATTGTTTCAAGTCAGGTTTTTTATTTTAAAATCAGTCTATAGGATCTATGTTTCAAATGAACTGAATTAATTTCTCACTGAAAGCAAAATCCACTGGACGGTCTGACAGACGGACAATCAATAAATAAATATTTGCTACAGAACAAAACCGGAGTTGAAAACTGACATACGTTACATGTAAATACGAACGCTTACAAAGGCTACATCACATAACGTTATATGCGGCATCCTTATTAAACAACGTCATGTATTGACGTTTTGTGTTAACATCGTGCATAAACTGTGTTTTAAGTTCAAACGATAAATTCAATCTCGTATTCATGCTCCTGTATTACTGAATTAATTAAACTAAGCAAGAAAAGGTTAGGAAATGCTAATCGAAATCTTACAGGTTATCCATTTTCCTAAAAAAATATTATAAACACGACAATACACGTGCACTCATGGAAGAGCAACCCCGTCCCCGCCCCATTAACTGACAAACGTGCTGTGTTTGATTTGAGGATCAACGTCCCCGTCAACACTATATAGGCCATTTTGAAGGCGTTGTTTCCCATTTTGTGGGACTTGTACCCGGCATTGAGATGAAAGGACATCTCAAGCCCTGTCGCCCACTGAAACCAATAGGTTTTATAAGCATGGACGGTCCGTCTCGCACCGCTTAGCCTGGGCAGACTTAGATCCTCTAAGCGATTTACCAGTACTCGTGTGCGACCGATTTCAGCTCTGCATGGAAGCATCATGCAGCCCATCTATTTCTTCAAGCCCTAAAAGGTTAATATCAACGCTTTACTGACGTCACGACGTCCATAAAACAGACCAAGTGGGAAGTGGGTCCAGATAATTAATATCTGTATCTTACGATAATGAAATGGAAACACAAGTTTTAAACAACGTAAAATCAACGTTGATTCAACCTTGTTCGTACTAAATATACAGCTAGGTCCACTGGAACAATAATTTTAAAACGTGTTATCTACTTTACACGGCTATTTCAAGACGGCACGTGATCACGCATGTGAAAATTAGTGGCCCTGTTTAAGCGCATATTCAGAATTGCGACTTATTTTAGTGAAACGCAAATTTAGCTCGTACGAATACTTTTCGATGTTTTGACGAAACTGGTGCACGCAGTTCTTTAAAAAGTGCGTACGAACAATTTAAGATTAATCGTACGATTCTTATTGATGAAATTGGCCCCTGGTCAGCTTATGCCGTGGCCTTTTTGTCCGTCGTCTGCCGTTAGCTGTTCACTTTTTCGACATCTTCTCCCGAACCGGAACTCAGATTAAGCTGATACCTAGTGGGAAGCATCCTGGTGACACGGAGATTCAGATTTGCTAAAATGGTTCCGTTCTGTTTTCAAAAATGGCCGCCATGGCTGTCAACTTGAAATTCTTCAAAACAACATCTCCCAAACCAAAGGTGGAATTGAGCTGAAACTGTATTTGAGACATCGGGGTGACATGGAGATTCATATTTGCTAAAATCGTTCCGTTCGGATATCCAAGATGGCCGCCATGGTAGCCATCTTGAAATTCTACAAACGGCATATTCTCCCAAACCAAAGTTCGAATTGAGCTGAAACTTCATGGGAGACATCAAGGTGACATGCAGATTCAGATTTGTTAAAATCGTTCCATTCGGATAACCAAGATGGCCGCCATCTTGAAATTTTTCAAACGACATTTCCTTGCAAACTAAAGGTCGAATTGAGGTGAAACTTGATGGAAGGCATCGGGATGACTTGGATATTCAGATTTGCTAAAAAATGTTCCATTCCGATATCCAAGATGGCCGCCATGGCGTCATGGCGGCGATCTTGAAATTCTTCAAACGACGTATCCTCCCGAACCAAAAGTCGAATTGAGCTGAAACTTGATGGGAGGCATCAGGATGACATGGAGATTCAGATTTACTAAAATCGCTCCATTCTGATATCTTAAATGGCCGCCATGGCGGCCATCTTGAAATTCTTCAAACGCCATCTCCGTCCGAACCAAAGGTTGTATTGAGCTGAAAATTGATGGGCGGCATCAGGATTCCATTCCAATTTCCAAGATGGCCGGCATGACTGCCATTTTTAAATTCTTCAAACCAAAGGTCAAATTGATCTGTAACTTGATCGGAGGCATTGGGGTGACATGGATATTCAGATTTGCTAAAATCGTTCCGTTCTGGTATCCAAGATGGCCGCCATGGCAGCCATCTTGAACTTCTTCGACGTCATCGATCGTCGCAAAACGTCATAAATCGGCGGCTCTTCGCGTCACGCTTTTTCGCCTAGTGATTTGTCACTTAGTATATCACCGGATTTAGCCAATGGCTATATGCATGTAGTCAACCAGTGTTAAAATTGAATATAGTCGCTGTTATAGTGGATAACATAATGGTATTAAGATTATACGATCACACGTTTTACTGGTGCGTATTGGCATGGTTGACATGACGTATTTGGTGGCAACCTTGTTTGTAAATTCTTGGGCATTGAAGTCCAATTTAAAGCCATTGTATGATAAACAAAATCTTACAGTCATGGTCATTTCATATAAAACTTATGAAACGAGACGCATTTCAATCGTTTCTTGCTGTCGAGTCCTCACCGTTGTTTCATCTCTGTGTTTTTTTTTTATTTTTGTGTTCACGGTGATGTTGCACTGGTGAGTTCGGGCTGAACAAATTATTTGTTTAAATCTCGACGGATGTAAGAGCGAGGATTGTGGGCACGTAAAATCGATTTGAGCCCCCCAGTGGAATTCGTTTTACTAACCGTTCCAAGGCAGTTCTTCTGAAGTGGTTTATTTTTGTTATGGTTTGTGTTTGAGTGTTTGCCTCGCTTATATTGTTTTGTTTTGGATAGCCATTTTGTTTTACTTTATAAGGTATGTGTATAGGCGTGTTTTTTTATGCGGGGCTGCTTAACAGTTCTTACTTATACTGCAAACATAAGTTGGGCCCCGTCAAGCGATTTTGGTACTATCGCCAATGCGAGCAGCGAAGGTTCAGGCGAGCCTGCGCATCCGCGCAGTCTCGCCAGACCCTTCGCTGCTCGCTCATACAAGCAGCGAATCAAGAGGAACCTTCAGACAGAAAGCCGTACCCCTGGCCCCTCTGAATGGCTGGGCATGCGCAGTTAAAATTTGTCATGACGGAATGCTCGAAGACACAAATTCGCTTGGCGGGGCTCAGTTGTGTGTGCTCGTTAGAAACACCAACCGAGTACCCACAACCTACGGCTTGGAGCAAATAATAAAAATGATAATGTACACCCCACTAAATCCCAGTTTTCACCATATAAAGAAGTGTTTAAAGGCCTTTACAAATACATTGCCACCTTTATCGCCGAAAAAAATGAAAATTTTATGATGAAAAATTGTGATATTTTTCTTATTTCTGCTCAAAATATAGATTGTGGGCACTCGTTAGAACCGCCTCATCGGTCTAACGAGTACCCACAATCTATATTTTAGAGCAGAAATAAGAAAGATAAGGTTTACCCCTGTAAACCCCAGTTTTACTATAAAAAAGTGGGGTTCTAGGTGGTTAATATTATATGGGCGTGTTTTCGTGATGTAGTGTTTGCCCGATATTATGTCTGGGTCATAAATCCAATTTATGGCGTGTCACCAGTATTTTAAAACTACACATGTAGGCCGAGTTGGGCATCATGTCCCTGAAATGTAATGCCACTCAAAACTGTGAGTCCTTTGGCGGATTGGATTTTTTTTCAACATGTTCCGCTGTTTGTCCACGTCTGATTAACGAGTGCACATAATGAAGTGTATTATCCGTGAAAATGTTATAATCAATCAACAAACTATATTCATTACGATAACATATCCGTGTGATATAGTGCATTTTTCAAACCTAAAAAAAAAGTATTTTTTTTCTGATTAAAACTTGCGATATTTTTATTATTTTTTACTCCAAATATAGGTTTTTGGTACTGGTTAGAACCGCCTCATTGAGGCGGTTTTACCGAGTACCCACAACCTATGTCTTGAGGCACATATGAAAAATAATTTATACCCCCGTAAACCCCAGTTTTCTCTATATAAAATGGGGTATAGGGGGTCTTCACTTCACGGACTTTTTCACGTAATGTTAACGAATGCACATAATGAAGTGTATTATTCGTGAAAATGTTATAATCAGTCAACAAACTATATTAGTAAATCATGAAAACACACCTATATAATTTTGACCCCCTCGAACCCCACTTTTATATAGTAAAACTGGGGTTTGCATGGGTAAACCTTATTTGTCTTATTTCTGCTCTAAAATATAGATTGTGGGTACTCGTTAGAACCGCCTCATGGGTACTCGTTAGAACCACCTCGATGAGGCGGTTCTATCGAGTGCCTACAATCTATATTTTGAGCAGAAATAAGAAAAATATCATATTTTTCATCCTAAAACTTTCAATTTTTCAGCGAAAAAGTTTACAATGTATTTGTATAGGCGTGTTTTCGTAATGATCAATCATCAAACTATATTAATTTATTGTTGCCACTTAACAAATTATGTTTCAGATGACTAGGCTACGCATCTCCTTAAGCATTACATTTTTATTTAATTATTTGCATTAAGGCCCGTTCAAGATTATTTCAGTCACTTACTTCGAACTGTTCGTTAAGCAGAGGTGGGCGAAAGGCGTTGTTCTAGGAGAAAACTACAGAACAAAATGACATTCGCGTCTCACGGGTGACTTGACCGAGGCTGGAACCCATGTCGGTTAGAGACCTAATGATTAAGAGACTGCACATTTATCCAATAAGCCCTGAGGCCCGCTCTCCCTATTTGGGGGTACAGGCAAAAACGAATACTCAGATCATACACCGCAGAACGCGGCGTCTGATAAGAGTCTATACTCTATGCTAAGTGACTAGGCATTTTTTGTAAAACTTACCATAAACAAAACAAACCTCACATCCCAATAATGAAACCAAGCTACAGTAAAATTCCTGTATTAAGACCACCTTTCTATGAAAAAAAAAATCATTCCGACAAGTCAGTGGAAATGTACTGTATAAGGTGAAACATATACGCTAAGGGAAAATGGATAAACTTCCAGGGGAGGTTCATGCACCTGTTTCATATTTTCAGTTGATTACCTATCAATGCTATTATTATTGTTCTGAATTACATTGCTGTTGTCCACGTGACTGATAAAGTTAAACGGCGCAAATTGCATTTAATTGGAATCCAGGGAACGATTTTTGGGTCGATTGTTTTTCAATCGATTGTTATTCAATCGACCCAAAGTAGTCCGATCTGTGTCTACACTGCCAAACCAGGCACATGGTTTCAGTTCAAATTTTAAAGATAACTCTCTTACGCGTGTGCATGTACTCATCACCAACATACTTCGTGTTTCAATGAGGCGGTTCTAAGGGGTGCCATGTTTCAATAAAGCGGTTTTAAAGAGTACCCGCATTTAGAAATTAGAAAAAATCTGACCTCAGTGTAAAACAAATGGACACGGCTATTTTTGGTCGATTGACAGTGTCGATTGTCAAGCGACCCAAAGGTCGATTGCTAATCGACCCAAAGTTACTCAGCAAAAACGCTCTTCAGTGTGTAACTCCACGTGACTAACACTGACTTAAGTCGGGGATTTGAAATTCGTAGCACCCGTATTTAAGGAGTTTAATTCACCTTACATTCTCACACTTAACTATGATATGAATTTATTTAGAGGTCTCTCAGCATCTTTAAAATGGACTTAGAAAATCAAAAATGTGGGGCAAAAGGCATAAAAAGGGGAGATAAATGTTCCTACCCTTTTTTCTCATTTAAGCATCCAAACAATTCTAAACGACATCTCCTCTGAAACTGCAAGGCCAATTGGAACCAAATTATATGTGAAGCTGCCATGGGGTGGAAGAACAAACATATATTCTGAATGTCTGGGTCACACGACCAAAATGTCCACCATGCCCATATATGGTAAAAACCTTTGAAAATCGCCTTCTCAGGAACCAATTGACCGATGACCTTGAAACTTGGTATACATTATTGGGAACCTGGGCCCTATCAAATTTGTTCAAATGATGACATTTCATTGACCTTGACTTTTCTTACGTAAAGGTCACATTCGGTCAATTAGGTTTGTGTTTGGAAAAAACAGGATTTTCATGACATCATGGTTGATATTTGCAATCAGCTTAATGATCATGGGGCCAAAAGATTAAATATTTTATTTAATTCTTCTAAAATTACTGGGCTAACTGATACCAAATTACATATACTGCATCAGTGTGGTGGAAAAATCAAAGTTTGTTAGAGGGATCTGTGTGATTGTCACATCAATATATGGCCAGAAGTGATTTTAAATTCTGCATCTCAAGAAATACAAGACCTTGGAATGCAGCATTTTGGACTCTAGCCCTGTTAAAATTGTTCAAAGCTGACAATAATGTATGCGACGGCCACAAAAAATGGTTGATTTTTTCAACATAATTTGACAGCAATGGTCCTGGGATTCGCCTCCACTAAACCATGATGGTCTGTTAAAATAAATGGCCACCAGAAGGGTGGTGGTGGCGATTTATGCCCACTTGAGCTCTGCTGAGCGTAGTTTCCCGTGGGCCACTTAATTGTTTATAATTTTGTGTTCAGGGCATTTATTGAAAGCCGCTTAAGCTTAATGGCAAGCGAAAACCATATTTAATTGGCATTGTCATGATACAGCAGCTACAATTTTCTGCTTTACTGATTGCGCTTGTTTGGTTATCTTTTGTTGCTTAGCTGCATTTTCCAGCCTTCATAAACAGTTAATTGATGGCCATTGGTAGTTTGGTATGAAGTTATCATGACAGCAATACCTCTGAAAGACGACAATGTTCAGTGAAGATAACAGCGCGGCCCTATTTCAGTCTTTTTTCAAAGGGTTGGCAGATTTTGTCCAGTACTCATAATTGAAGGAAAGACGTATTTTAATAAGTTTACGCCTCTGAAAAATCCAGCCTCCTTTAGACTGAAGGTCTGCAAAATTTCACTGCAAACAAAAAAGAAACATTATAGTATTTGGTGAAACGACTTTACTTAAGTGTTGTAGAGGTTTGTTGTTTTGGTTTTTTACCATTAATTTGCTGCAGAAAAAGATACTCCATTTAAATATCAGCATCTAATTCTCCGGCTGCATATTTTATATACTCCACCTGATTTGCTGGTTTTTGTTGATCTTTTGGCAAACATGCGCAAATTGAGGTCACCAAGCTACATGAAGATGCAGAAGAGGTCAGTCGAGTCTGTGTTGAACCCGATGTTCCCACCCTTCTTGACTAAGGTATAGGGAAGAACCTTGATTTACTTAGGAATCGTAACATTTATTATGCAAAACATCGTCCCTGTTCACTGTTCAATATCTCTGACATATTAGGTTTCAACCTCAAGTAAATTAACCCGCCCGCCTAGTTACTTTCGTGTGTAGGAACGCATTTCCGCCAGAACGACTGAAGGAAGGTGTCTGAAGCTCTGTCTCTGGCAGGGTTAACCGGAGCCTAACTGCTTGGTTTAAGCGTTTATTTCTTTGTATAACATAATATGGTACAATACAAATGAAGATGAATCATTAAGTACAATTATACAATGGGATTCAGAAGAAAGTCTACTGACTTATGAAGATCTGTCTCCCATTTTTGCAACAAATAATAGTACTATATTGATATGTGACTGTTAATGAAGCAAGTGATAGATTATGACTATTGTATGTTCTTGTCTGTTTGCCTAATTCGTGTTGATATGTTCTATCTTAAGATAGATGGCGGCTCCACGGGGGACGTAGAAATACCAGGTGCAAGAAAATTCACTATAAGTAATATAAGGATTCTTTACATCATTTTTTTGAAATCGCGTCAGGCTAAGATTGGCAGTAGCTCGATTCTTGACACCAACAAGATAACATTGTTCTGTCATATAAATTTAAGAAGAAATATCGAAAATTGCACATGTTATCTAACTTTGACATGTCATACCATCACATATTATATTAAAAATACAAGTCTTGTTGCCTACTTAGATGATTGCGGTTTAGCTGACCTCAAAGCGTTTGGTTTTGATCAAGAGGTCTTGAACAGCTAAGAATATTTGCTTGTTAGCAGAGTCTGGTAGCTCACGGTCGCCGTTTAAAAGAACATTCAGGGATGGCTGACATAAAGGTATTGTCTTATTTAGAAGTTCTTGTCGTAAGTTGACATATCGTGTACAAAAAAATAAGAAGTGCTGTGTATCTTCTATAGCCCCACATACACATAGCGGGCTGTCAACAATATTTTTTGAGAAAAGATGTTGGTTGAGTGAACTACATTTCGTTCGTAGACGGGCATGGTATATTTGTCCAGGCCTATTTCCATCGCAAAAATATTTCGGTGGTACAAAAAGATTTGCGTTGAGATGTCGTTTGAAGGAGGAGAGAGAAGGTGAGTTTCTTATCTCATCTGATAGACTGTTCCAATCACGGGTAACAGATGGTAGGAAAGATTTATAGTAGAGCTGCGAATTCGCGTGTATAGTATTTAAGTTTTGTGAATTACGTAGGTTGTATGCAGTGTTGTTTCCAACTGTGTCCGATACTAAAGACGAAAGGTAATCAGGGGTTAGGCTGTTTTGCATTTTATAAAAGAGTTGTAACTTTTTTTCCTACGAGATGCAAGTAATTCCCATCCAGTTTCATGATTAAGACAATCAATCGATACTAATTTTGTCGCTCCAGTTACAATACGGGCAGCTTCATTTTGATTTTTTTCCAACTCATTTACTTCATATAAAGTACAATTATCCCAGACGACATCGGAATATTCGAGAAGTGGTCTAATAAAGGAAAAATAGATTGTCTGAAGAGAGTGTCTGTCAAGTTTAAATTTGAGCTTTCTCATAATATTTATACGATGCCATGCTTTAGTTTTTATATAATCAAGGTGCTCGTGCCAAGTAAATAAGGCCAAGATGTTTGTGAGATATAACTTCCTGTATTTGAGTTTGGTTCATAAAGACTGGAGGATGGTATGGTTTGTTCCTTTTTCGTGTAAAGATCATTGATTCGGACTTTGCTGGGTTGACTTCAACAAGCCATTGTTTCGCCCATTCGTGAATTTTCAGAAGATCGTTATTCAACTGATAAGCTGCTTCAATTGGGTCGTCCACAATAATGTAAAGACTTGTGTCGTCCGCAAAAAGCCTAATAGAAGAGTGAATGTTTTCAACAATATCGTTAATGTATACAAGAAATAAAAGTGGACCAAGAATAGAGCCTTGTGGAACACCTGCTTTTATTTCAGTCCAGTCGGAAGCTGATCCAGGTAAAACAACCCTTTGTTTTCTGTTTTTAAGATAGTCTGTGAACCATTGGAGAAGTGGTCCAGATATACCATTAGAAGAGAGTTTGTAGAGAAGACCCATATGCCATACTCTATCAAACGCTTTGCTAATATCGCAGAATATAGCTCTTACCTCCTTCCCTTCGTCAAGAGCGTGACAGAAGGTATTATAGAGATCCGTTAGCTGGTTGACTGTAGAGTCGCCAGGCACAAAACCCGATTGGAGTGTTGTTATGGTATGATTTGCTTGAAAGAAGTTGAAGACATGTTTGTGGACAAGTTTTTCAAGAACTTTACCTACTGTACTCAAGAGAGATATAGGTCGGTAATTTGATATTTCAGATGGATCGTCTTTTTTAAAGATTGGCGTTACATTTGCCTGCTTCCATAAAGTTGGGACCTTTCCCTTTTCTAAAGAGAAGTTAAAGAGATCTGTGAGTGGAGTAGACAGCGGCTGAGCTAGATCTTTGGGAATTCTATTGCTAATTAAGTCAGGTCCTGCTGCTTTACCTGTAGGTAAGGAGAGAAGTATAGATTTAACGTCCTCCGCTGTAGTCCTTATTAGGTTAAGTTTATTGGGTGGATTATTGACTGTTTGTGGAAGTTGAGCATTATGTTCATTCAAATAAGTTTGCTGTGTAAAGAAATCATTCAATTTATCAGCTTTGTCTTTTTCATCGCATATGACAGTGTCGTTGCATTTTAGTGGAGGTATAGAAGATGTTTGGTCGGGCTTAATAAATGTTTTAAGAGTTTTCCACCAATCCCTTTGGCCAATGTTTGGGTCTTTGAGTTTATCTTTTAGGTTGTCAATTTCTTGTTGTTTAGCTTTTCGAATGAGCGAGGTTACATGATTTCGTATGAGTTTATAGTTGTTGAAGTCGGATTGATTTTTAGTTCGTTTGTATTTGTCATAATATCGTTTTCTTTTTCTCATAAGACGTTTAATATTTGTGGTTAGCCAAGATTTGTCAGACTTACGAACATGAACAGTTTTATTAGGTATATGCTTGTTTACAAGATGCGTAATTCTATCAGTTATATTTTGAGCGTAAGCGTGTACATCGTCGTCTTTTAATGAATTCCAATCAGTGTCGTTCAGGTCTGTAGAAAGTGTTTGATAATCACCTTGATGGTATAGGTAGATTTGTCTTATGAAAGATGGAGAAATAATTTTATCAAAATTATAAATACAGTATATTGGACAATGGTATCTATTATTTTGATTGAGAAACGGCTCGCCAACGTCACTCAAAACCACCCTATTCTTATTTGATACTAGAAATAAGTCAATAATAGATTCAGAATTCTCTGTATGATGGGTAGGATCAGTTATAAGCTGTTGTAAGTTAAACTGCTGACACAATTCATTAATTTTCCTGTGTGAAGCCTGTTTGGATACATCAAAATTAAAGTCACCTGTGATAGTTATATTAGGTATATTAGTGTCAAACGCAAGGCCGACTGAATCTTCAATACTGGAATAAATTATGTTGTTCGAATTTGGAGGTCTATAAAAGGTAGCTAAAAGCTCCTTTCTATTATGCATTGATATTTCAATCCAAATACATTCAATTTGTGGAAGTTCAAGATCAAGTCTTCGACAGGATAAAATAGACTGACTAACATAAAAACAAATGCCTCCGTGATTGTCGCCCATTCTATCACGACGGTATAAATTGAAGCCGTTCATTTTTAGTGTTTCGTCGGGTATACGCTGATCCAACCATGTTTCAGTAAGGCAAATGACATCAAAATCACTTAGTTCCGACTCTATTATGTCTAGTTTATTAGAGAGACTCTGAATATTATAGTGGACAATTGAGAATTTGTTTCTACTACCAGTACTTTCTAAAGTAGGTCCAGATGACAACGAGTTAATAGAGACATCGGAAAGCGGTCCAGGATTCTGTTCTATTCCCCCTATTAGTAGCAAAGACATTATGACAAGAAGATCAAAATAGTTAAGGTAATCCAAGCCTTTAACCTTAGCTTGACGACTGTAGTGTAGTCCTATCCGTGCCCTATAAATCTGGATTTCAATCATGTTATACAATCAATAAGGCACCGAAATAAGCTAGAAGACACGGACAGGTAAACTTGGGTGTTATCCAATCTCTTGCTACTTTGGATGTAAAAGTCTGATCCCCCGTGGAGCCTAGAAATGAGATTAACTGGAGTACATATCGAGCAAACATTCAAGAACATAGACAAAAACATAAACATTATAATACATGTACAAAGGAGGAAAAGGAATAAGTGTGTACAATTTGAGTCCTACGACATAATGTATGCATGTAAGTGACACGATCCATAGATAAATTAAGTTACCGACACTAGTACTGTAAACAAATCTTTGGAATACCTGTTATAATCATTGCTTGTACCGGCTTTCATATGGCAGGCATAAGGCAGAAATTGATATTACTCTCATGGAATTATTGCCAGAAAGGCTTCCTTAAATAATGCATATTGCTTTAATATGGTGAAAGGATGAATGACCATTTGTTAGCTTGTCAATGACAAAAAGCTGACATAGGTTAATATGACAGACAGAAAGATAACATTATTTTATGTCTGAGAACTATCTGACATTGTTTAATTTAACTGACAAAAAACTAACATTGTTTTTATGCCCGAGAAGTAGTTAACATTGTTTAATTTGACTGACAAGGAGCTAACATTGCTTTTATGACTGACAACTGAGATTGTTTTACATGACTGAAAAATAGCTGACATTGTATGACAGACAAATAGCTAACACTGTTTTATATGACTGACAAAAACTAACATTGTTTTATATGACTGACAAATAGCTGACATTGTTTTATATGACTGACAAAGACTACTGACAAATAGCTGACAATATTTCAAATGGCTGACAAAAGCTAATATTGTTTATAATGACTGACAGAAGCTAGTACTGTTCTCATGACTGACAAATAGCTAAGATCGTTTTATATAGCTGACAAAAGCTACAATTGTTTTCATGACTGGCAAATAACTAACATTATTTTATATGACTGAGAAAGAAGAAAAAAAAACTAAAGTGGTTTTCATGACTGACAAATAGCTGACATTGTTTTATATGACTGACAAAAGCTAACATTGTTTTCATGTCTGAGAAATAGCTGACATTGTTTTATATGACTGAGTAAAAAATCTAAAATTGTTTTCATGACAGGCAAATATCTGGCATTGTTTTATATGACTGACAAAAGCTAACATTGCTTTCATGACTGACAGATAGCTGACATTGTTTTATGTGACTGACAAAAGCTGACATTGTTTTCATGACTGATAAATAGCTGACATTGTTTTGTTTGACTGACAAAGGATCGCATTGACTGACAAAAGATAACATTGATTTCATGACTGACAAAAAGCTGACATTGTTTTATATGACTGACAAAAGCTAACATTGTTTTCATGACTGTCAAATAGCTGACATTGTTTTATACGACTGACAAAAGCTGACATTGTTTTATATGACTGACAAATAGCTGACATTGTTATATATGACTGACAAAATATAACATTATTTTTCATGACTGACAAATAACTGACATAGTTTTATATGACTCATAAAAGCTAAAATGTTTTGTATGACTGACAAATAGCTGACAATGTTGTATATGACGGACAAGAGCTAACATTGTAATCATGACTGACAAATAGCTGACATTGTTTTGTATGACTGACAATTGCTGACATTGTTTTATATGACTGACAAATAGCTGACATTGTTTTATATGACTGAAAAAGCTAACGTTGTTTTCATGTCTGACAAATAGCTGACATTGTTTTATATGACTGACCAAAGCTAACATTGTTTTCATGTCTGACAAAAAGCTTACATTGTTTTATATGACTGACAAAAGCTAATATTGTTTTCATGACTGATAAATAGCTGACATGTTTACATGACTGACAAAAGATGACATTGACTGACAAAATATAACATTGATTTCATGACTGACAAATAGCTGACATTGTTTTATATGACTGACAAATAGCTGACATTGTTTTATATGACTGACAAAAGCTGACATTGTTTTATATGACTGACAAAAAGCTGACATTGTTTTCATGACTGACAAATAGCTTACATTTTTTATACGACTGACAAAAGCTGACATTGTTTTATATGACTGACAAATAGCTGACATTGTTTTATATGACTGACAAAAGCTAACATTGTTATCTTGACTGTCAAATAGCTGACATTGTTTTATATGACTCACAAAAACTAACATTTTTTCATGACTGACAAATAGCTGACATTGTTGCATATAACGGACAAAAGCTATCATTGTTTTCATGACCGACAAATAGCAGACATTGTTTTATATGACTGACAAAAGCTGACATTGTTTTATATGACTGACAAATACCTGACATTGTTTTATATAACCGACGAAAGCTAACATTGTTTTCATGACTGGCGGATAGCTTACATTGTTTTATATGACTAACAAAAGCTAACATTGTTTTCATACTGACAAATAGCTGACATTGTTTTATATGAATGGCAAAAGATGGCATTGTTTTCATGACTGATAAATAGCTGACATTGTAGCATATGACTGACAAAAGCTGACATTGTTTTCATGACTGATAAATAGCTGACATTGTTTAAGATGACTGACAAAAGCTTACTTTGTTTTATATGATTGGCCTTTATTAATGTGCTTATTACGCGACTGAACGGCTGGAGGTCCCACTAGTGATGCAACACAATCTAATAACAATTTAGGTTTAAGTTATATGAATATGAAAAGTTCTCTAACTAATAAACTTTTTGAAAGGACTATGTAGAGAATCTTGCACTAGTGATCCAGGCGGATTTTGTAGCACGCCTTCATCCAACTATATGTCGCATAAAATGAGAGCTTTGCCTGCTCCCCATTCGAATGTCTCTTACATTTAGTAAGAGACATTCTAAGGGACAGACTGACGGATCGGACGTTGCTTGTCCGGTCTAGGATGCTGACCCCCTGTTTTCCTCTTGGTCGAAATCAAAACACCAAGATGAGTACGGGGGTGCATCCGAGAACTGGTTCCTAGGCAGTGTTGCAGACCCATTCGTGCGACCTTGTACCGTTCTTTTCAGCTGTAAAAAGGAATGTTCTGCTAATTCACATCGCATATGGGCCTGCTCACGTAACAAGTTTATCAAAAAAAAAATAAATAAAAAATAAAAATAAATAAATAAATAAATAATTGGTCTATCGCGAACCATTGGATCCCAATACTACATGCCTCTGCAAATGCAATCGGCCGATGCTCGAGCGCGACTGCACATCCACACGGTCCCGTCCGAGCCTCGGCTAACCATGCACACACAGCAGGTGAAGGTTGTGGCCAGAATAAGACCACAATCCATCACTGTAAATTTCATACGGTCACAAAAGGCAAAAGTTTCTTATGTCACGACTCATATTCACGGTCAAGCTGGGACCGGTATTGATCTAATGTCATTATTATCAGTAGTTCGTAAAGCTGGTAACCATTCCTAAGGTTTTTCCAAGTCCGGCATGTGAAACTTTCTCTTCAGACAAGCGAGACTGGATAAAGCTCGATGAGCCATTTTGTACAGTAGCAAGGTTCCGGCAATCAACATATACCTTGATACAGGTTGAGGTGCAGACTGGTCTGTGTCTCCGTTATTCGCACGCCAGATAACAAAAATGTTTTGAAACGTGTGTAACAGAATGTTTTAAAGTAGTATTAGAATGGTTTAAAGTACATCACTTTAATGTCCGCTTGACTATTTGTATATGAATAACGCTGAAAGTGTAGACCCGGATGAGACACCAACTTGTATGGCGTCTCATCCGGGTGTGCACTGCTTGCAACTTTCTTATTTGCGTGGTATAGAAACGGCTGATTGCGTATTAATGTAGCCTATAGCCCCGGCCCATAGGGGCCCGATAAAATAGATGGGCCGCATGATGCTTACACGAGGAGCCGAAGCCTAACTGCTTGGTTTCCTTTGGTGCAGCATTCTAGCTGTTTCATGTTGTCGAGTCCTCATCGTTGTTTCGTCTCTTTATTCCTTTGATTTCTGTTATCGGAGATATTGCACTGATGAGCTAGAACTCCATCATGCAGAATGAACAACATCGGTTTTAACCAATATAATCAAGGGCGAGTATTGTGGCCACCTAAAATCAATTAAAGTGGCCACCCCACCCCCATAAAACTTCTTACTGATCCCGTTCTAAGGCGGTTCTTTTAGTGGTCTATTATTTTCATAGTTAGTCCTTAAGATGTATATATTGCTAATACCGTTTTTATTTTGGATAGTCGTTTGGCCATGTGGGGAGATAACTGTCCATCTGGCTTTCCATTCGTGACGTTTTCATTTTGGTGTTTTGAATGGGAGATGCGAGATATTTTGTATAGATTTCTGATCATTGCGTACACTCTTTTTTCAAATCGTGATAACTCCTGATGGCTTGTCATAGAAGGCCTTTTTGGCCAATCTGTATGGACAATTGGGGTGGTTTGGCGAGGCAAAGGTGACGTGTACCTGGCGTCAATGGGGCGTCCAATTGATATTGGCTTACAGCAGGACAAGGCCTGCTGTTCTTGCAGTAGGTAAGGGTAGAGGGGGAATACTGTTATTTCTTCTGTTTCTGCTTTTCCATTTTTTCTGCTTTCTCCTTTGTCCCTCACTTTCATCTGCTCAACTATCTCTATCGCTTTTCTCCCTTTCTCTGGGGAGCGGACATAAATTGACCAACAAGGGTTGACGTGCCTTTAATCCCAAAACAATCAATATATGGGACAAATATCAGTAAAAGGAAGTAGTAAAAAAAGGAGATGCAGACCAGATTAATCGGTGTATGACAAGAGACACAGAATAATTAAGAGCTAATGGTGAACAGAGGGACAAGGCTATCGAAGGCAGGTTGCCCAACGAAATGATAGAAAGTAAGTGCAGGTGACATCTTAAGATGCACGCTTACAGGTTATACCACAACTCTGGGAAAAAGGAAGATAGAAGAATGTTTCAGGGGTTACATTAAAACTCGGGTACTATTTATTTTTAGTCGTGCGACTTAACAGAGACCTTTTATAGGCCAGTAACATTTACGTGTTTAGAATATAATAATGTCGATATTACTTGAGAAGCCTTCAGCACAAATCGGAAACTTTGGATAATGATTCTTGAAATATACAATGTATTCATTAAATGTTGCTTGATTCAAGCCACCAGTTTAGAGAATCACTTGATAGTTCACCCGCTGACAAATGTTGCTTGATGTACATGTATATTCCGCTCACTAAATATAAACTGGAAGGGAATGGCCATCAGTAATTTTTCAAAAATATATCTATTGGTCCCTGTTATGATACATCTATGACCAGCCAGTAAAATAATTTATTTTTTGTTTGTTTTAATATGGATTTTTATTAAGATCTGTGACACAACAGGAAAAAGCGGTAAAAGGGTCCATAGGTATTGGAGACCTTGTTCATGCCCAGATTGAAACAGAGAGACCAAGTTTCACATGCACGTGCAAAAGTAACCGTCCTGCATACTGACGAAAAAGAAATTGTTTCAAAAAGTACTAAAAATCATTCAGCGCGAAAATAGTGGAAAAATTACCGAATTTGTGGGGGCAAGTTTCAATGGTCAAAATTTATGGTAACACAGGATGTGGTTACGTTATATCATGAATTTTGGAATTGACAAATATTTTGAATGATGCAATAAATCAACATTCATTTGTAAGCGCAAGCTACACATAACTTAACTTAATCCAACTATACCATCCGCATGGGGGTGGGTGTAAACTAAGAGAATTTTCAACCCCTTTTCCTCACCAGATTTGCTAGATAATCACATGCCATATAGGTTAGGCTTCTATCTCAATGAAACGGCACAAATAAAGCGTGAGAATTTTGGGTGCATTAAATTGTTCGAAATCTGGTCTCAAATCCCGGACTTCTTGTAGGAATCATTTTTTTATAGAAAAAAAGCTGCATTAAGGTCAGAGTGTTGCATAAAATGGTTATCTTGGAATCATAAGTTGGGCATGTCAAACAGTATAGACACAGACAAGACACCACAGAATGCGACGTCTGATCAAGACCAACTATATTTGCTTAAAAACATAATTCTAGGTTACAATAAAACAGTAGGATTATTTATTTGACCTACACTCAGAGACGATCTCAGTGCTTTGATTATTAAAAGTAGAAGTAAAACAAAGATCAGGAATCGATACAATTAACTTACTCCACCCATCAAAGACACCAAAGGGAAAGAAACACAAACATGAAGCGACTAGACCATAATGGAAACCTAAACAAAGGAAGGCCATAAGGACAGTTACTTTCCCACAAAATGTCCATATGGCCATCCAAAATAAATAACGTAAGTGATACACACACTAAGTAACAAACAACAACATAAATAAACCGCCACAGAAGAACCGCCTTGGAACGGTCAGTGGAAAGATTTCCACTGGGGGGCTTAAATCGATTTTACGTGGCCACAATCCTCGCCCCTTACCTCCTTATCTTGCTATTCACGACAACCCCTATCATTGCAAACAGTGTTCTGAAGAAGCCATTTGATCAGGATCTACACTGTTTGGCATTCAGTTTATGAATTTGTAGCAATAAATTAACTCAAGTATTTTGATTGGTTGATAGACAGAAATGGGTGTGGCTTAAATGAATATTCAGCAAGATAAGGGTTAAGCATCTATTGTTTTACTTTCACTACTGTGGGAA
Source organism: Lucinisca nassula (assembly GCA_963580285.1). NCBI lineage: Eukaryota > Metazoa > Mollusca > Bivalvia > Lucinida > Lucinidae > Lucinisca > Lucinisca nassula. The sequence continues at coordinate 94,479,225 of OY757020.1, read as the reverse complement.
CATTATAATTTGGCATTACGAAAACACGCCTATACTAACACAGCGTAATTTTTTCGCCGACAAATCTAAAATTTTGGGATGAAAAAAAAATTGTGATATGTTCCTTATTTCTGCTCAAAATATAGATTGCGGACACTCGTTAGAACCGCCTTGTCGATGCGATTCTAACGAGTACCAACAATCTATATTTCAGAGCAGAAATAAGAAAAAATAAGATTTACCCCTGCAAACCCCAATTTTACTATATAAACCTGGGGTTCAAGGGGATCAAAACTATATAGGCGTGTTTTGGTGATGGGTATCAAAAAGTTCCTATACTCGATACAAGGAACAAGAAGTCTTTTGACATCTCTTGTTTTGTTTTGTTTTTTCGCATATTTTGCCCTCTTTTCTAATCTATTCATTTCATTTCACTTCATTTCAAAGCCTTCTACTGGCCGAGATAACTCACAAGTATAATCTTTCACAAGTAATGTCTACGTTCTATCTGATAGTATAGTGGATTAATATATATTTTATTATTATTATTATTATTTTTCATTTTATTTTTTTTTTTGTTCCTTCCCTCTTCCACCCAACATGATGAATATCAGGCATAAATATCAATCAACAGGGTTTAAGATATAGATAAGTTCATTAACCATGCACTCTATATACATTATTTATTGTGCCTAAATTGTACATTACTCCATCCTACAAAGAGATATTTTTATGCTCCCCGAAGCATTTCGGGGGAGCATATAGTCGCCGCTTCGTCCGTGCGTTTGTGTGTCCGTGCGTCCGTCCCGCTCTTGTCCACGCGAATTCTGAGAAACTACTGGTCGGATTTCAATGAAACTTCATGGGAATATTAAGTATCGAAGGTGGAAGCGCATTTTACCTGCGTGTTTTGGTTCGACGATTTTTTCAACAGTTATGGCCCTTTGATGAATTCTGCAATATATGGGGTACTGTTCGTGTCCACGCGAATTCTCAGCAACTACTTGCAGAAATTCAACGAAACTTCAACGCAATCTTAAGCAGCAATAGGGGATGCGCATATTATCCGGAGTTTCTAGTTCGATGATTTGTCACAGAGGTATGGTACTTTGTTTAAAGCTGCAGTGTAAGGTCACTGTGGCTATTTTTAGAAAAACTTTGTCATCATTCTGGTGCCTACATTTATTGATGGATTTTAATATAACTTCACACAAATGTTGGGTATGATACTATCTTGAGCATGTTTGACTTTCAGGGTTCTAGGCTCAAGGTCAAGGCCACTTTGGCTATTTTTATAAAAACTTTGTTTTCGCTCTAGTGCCCACATTTATTGATGGATTTTAATATAATTTCACACAAATGTTGAGTATGATAATATCTCGAGCAGTTTTAACTTTCAGGGTTATGGGCTCAAGGTCAAGGTCACTGTGGCTATTTTAGAAAAAACTTTGTCATCGCTCTTCGCTCATTTGCTGATGGATTTTAAAATAACTTCACATAAATGTTAGGTATAATAATATCTCGAGCAAGTTCAACTTTCAGGATCCTGGGGTTAAGGTCAAGGTCACTGTGGTTATTTTTAGAAAAAAACTACGTCATTGCTCTAGTGCCTACATTTATTATATTAAAATATATAATTCCACACAAATGTTGGGTATGATAAGATCTCGAGCAAATTTGACTTTCAGGGTCCTTGGCTCAAGGTCAAGGTCACTGCGGCTTTTTTTTTAAAAAAAAAATTGTTATTGCTCTAGCGTCGTCATTTGGTGATGGATTTTAATATAACTTCACACCAATGTTGGGTATAATAATACCTCGAGCAAGTTTGGCTTTCAAGATCCTGGGCTCAAGGTAAAGGTCACTGGCTATTTTTAGAAAAACCTTTGTCATCGCTCTAGGGCCTACATTTATTGATGGATTTTAATATAATTTCACACAATTGTTTGGTATGATAATATTTTGAGCATGTTCGACTTTCAGGATCCTTGGCTCAAGGTCAAGGTCACCGTGGCTATTTTTAGAAAAACTTTGTTTTCGCTCTAGTGCCTACATTTATTGGTGGATTTTGATGTAATTTCACACAAATGTTAAGTATGATAATATCTCGAGCAAGTTCAACTTTCATCCTGGGCTTAAGGCCAAGGTCACTACTTTTAGAAATAAACTTTGCCATCGCTCTAGCGTCGTCATTTGCTGACGGATTTTAATATAACTTCGCACACATGTTGGGTATAATAATATCTCGAGCAAGTTCAACTTTCAGGATCCTGGGGTCCAGGTCAAGGTCACTGTGGTTATTTTTAGAAATAAACTTTGTCATCGCTCTAGTGTCTACATTTATTGGTGGATTTTAATATAATTTAACACAAATGTTGGGTATGATAATATCTCGAGCAAGTTTGACTTTCAGGGTCCTGGGCTCAAGTTTAAGGTCACTGCGGTTATTTTTAGAAAAACTTGCTGGAGACATAAATCTTTCCAACTGTAAATGGAGTTCCATTGCACACAGCCTTTCATTATCAACCTCTCATCATTCTGATATGACTGAAATACTGCTAAAAGGGATGTAAAATCGCAAGTCATCCATCTACATTAGAGTTGCAGATAAATTGGATCAAATTGAAAGAAGCTAGTCTTGGCAGATGGTCAAAATGACCTTTTTTTGACAGTCAAGGGGATAGGATCAGATCCATTTTCAAACCCGTCTGATATTTTATATGCATGTAAAGGCACCCAATACGGAACCACATCTGGAGACAGTCCTACGAGGATTGCCTCTGTGTACGAGAGTAAGTTTTCAATAATTTGTATTAAACAGTTTTACCCAATTAATATAGTTAAACTACCACCCAGGATCTTGGGGTTTGGTATCGTACCTGAAGACACTTCCTTTCATTTATTCCGACTTTTGTGTTGCTAATGTTTGTATGACAGTGTCATCAGGCAAGCTAGTCTGTCCACCGACAGGTTTTGTTATACTCCATTTTGAAGTACAGTGTGTATACACAGTATACTGCTCTTTGTCTAGGATAATGTTTCCTGTTCCGACTATTGCACTTTCGGGGAGCATCCATCGGTTTCACCGATATTCTTGTTTATACCAGGCACCACTGCAATCTGCAAAAAAGAAATTGTGAAGAAAAACCCAGTCGAGTGCCCCGACCGGGGACTGAGCCAACGAACCTGGGGTTAAAAAGCGAGTGACTCAAACACCAGGCTAAAATGTCCGGTCCATCCAGACCGGTCAGTTATGCACTCTAAATAGGGCCATTTATTATGGCGTGCTACTTCATTTCTCCATCCTACAAAGAAACCATTGTTTAAAATTTTAGGAGATACTCATGTAAAAATATCATTTTTCCAGCTTGTTTGACTCCGCTGAATCCGCCCAACATTGATCATCCTGGCACCAGGCACCACCGTAGCAGGTGGATATATATCATGGAAGTCATTTATTTTAATTATTACCGACCGGTTTCAAAATCTTCAGGGTAACAATTTATATGGCGTTAAAATCTGTATATAAATATGAAGAAAAATCCAGTCGAGTGCCTCGACCGATGATTAAAGGAGCGTGATAACTCAGTGGTTAGTCCACTTGCCCCCGACACCAGAGGCTCCGGGCTTGATTCCCGGCAGCGGCGGCAAAAAGCCGGCGCCCAAACACGCCCCACCGGCACCAACCGCAGGGATGAATCACATTTCCAGCTTCTTTTGACTCCTCTGCATCTGCCCCGCTCCGCCCCCGGGATTGATGGGTAATCATCCCAGCACCAGGCACCACTGCAATCTGGGGAGAACAATCTGTAACGAAAAAATGCAATCGTGTGCCCCGAAAATAAATAATGATTACAATAGATCAAAGAATATGTAGTAAGTATATGTCAACCACACTCAGTCCCATAATGTATGATGAATATATGTATATCTTCAGGCCAGGTACGAGGGTTGTTCAAATATGAATACAACTAAGCACATAAAAATGATTCCGTGATAGATTTCGATGAAAAATTTATTTTGTCCCCTCAAAGTATTCCCCTTTAACAGATATACAAACTATCAGTCTTCTGATCCAATCATTGAATGCATTTTGGTAGTTTTTTCGAGGTATACTATGAAGGCACTGGAATATCGCAGAACCGAGGTGTTTGCGCTATACAAATTTTCGACCAGAAAGGTATTTTTTTTCAGCCGCGAGAACAAAACAAGTCACATGGGGCAAGGTCAAGGGAATACAGGGGGTGAGGGAGTTCAACAACCTTTTCCTGCTTCAGATAGTCTTGCACAACGAACACCTTGTGCGATGACGCATTGTCATGTAGCAATCTGACATTGGCCAAACCAGTTGCGGGTCTTCGTTCTTTGAAATATTTCTTCAATTTTCGAAGAACTTTATTCTTGTAAAACTTCGCATTTACAGATTTGCCTTTATGCACAGCAACCTGAATAGCAGGGCCCTGATTTGAAAAGAATATGGCATACATTACCTTCTTGACGCTTATGGTCCGCTTTGCAATGCATGTTTTTTTTTGCAATACTTCGTTGCCCATATTTTGTTCTGAATTTTTCGTTTTGGTTCACAAAAGTGAACCCATGTCTCGTCACCTGTGACGACATTAGCGAAAGACCGTGCATTGTAATTTGGAAACTTTTTAAGCAACTCTTGGCGCACTGAACGCGTGTCTTTTTCTGCTCATCTGTCAACAGATGGGGAATCCATCTAGCACATATTTTTCACATTTTCAAATCCCGTTTCAGATTTGTATGAGCTGCTCCTAATGAGATGCCAACCATACTAGCTATTTGCCTAGTGGTGTATCGTGCATCGGTCGCAACTATTTCTTTCACTCTAGCAACCATCTTGGCAGATGTTGCTCTTTTCAGCCGACGATCATGTGGTGCATCTTCTGTTGAGCCTAGCCCACAGCTGAATTTCTTACACCAACGAAAAACTGTCAGAAAAGACATTTCATTATGCCCATAAACTGAACATATTTCATCGAAAATATCTTTGCACCGTATACCAAGAACACAACGATTCTTAATATAGGACCGTATTTCAACTGCGTACTCTGACCTTCTTCCAACCATGTTTTGTATTAGTATAAAAGAGTAGACAGTGTTTATCGAACGATATACATGGCTAAAGTGGACGGATTTTAACAGGTTTGGTATCAATGTATAGGTAAAATGTTTTTCTACGCTGTGATATTTATTTCCAGGTGATTTTCACATTAGTGCATGAGAAAACGTTCTACTTGCATCCATATTTAAACAGTCCTCGTACAGCCGTGTTGGCCACTTCCTGCCCTTCAGATATAACCATGAAAACAAATAATGATTACAACATATCAAAGAACATGTAGTAATTAAATGTCAACCACACTCAGTCCCATTATGTATGATGCATTTATGTATATCGTCAGGCCAGGTACAGCCGTATCGGCCACTTCCTGCCCTTCAGATGTAACCATGAAAATAAATAATGATTGCACCACTCTTACGCGTAAACTTCCATCCAGATTTTAAAAACATGTATGACAGATTGGACTGAAATTTTCTTAATTAATAATACATATGCCCCCATCCCCACCCAAAATAAATAAATAAAATAAAACAAAACTTCCCAAACAACCGCATTACCTTGAAATGCCCTACCCCTGTCTGTAGTTAAATTTAAAATCTGTTTGTTGATGAAATAAAGACATCAAATTGATGGTCGATGTCTTCACGATAAATTTTTGGTTCTTCATCATCTTTGTTTTGATTTTCGTCAAAGAAAGTTTTCAAGTTTAGGACACTTATACCCAAGTTTAATAAACGCTCCTGCCTCATAATTTCTCTCTGAGCATCATAGACTTCACAATCAAGGAGAAAATGCTCTACTGTTTCTCTCTCACCACAAGCACAAGAGGGATCATCAACCACACCAACAGTGTGGAGGTAGTCTTTGAGTCTGCAGTAACCACTTTGCAATTGCAATATCACCCTCTGATTTCTTGCGCCCTTGAAGCTAATTGTTTTTTTTTTCAGTTTGACCGCTTGATGGTATTGATGCAAGTTTCTGCCTTTTTCCGATATTTCCCATCTTCGTTACCATTTCCCCTTGACTGCTTCTCTTGCTGCATGCTTTAATTATGCCTGTGATACATCTTCTGTATCGTCTGGCATTTCATCTGCTTCTTTTGCAGCCTCCTTGGCAAGCCTATCCGCTATCTCGTTCCCTCTTATATTTGCATGCCCTGGACTCCACTGAATCTTTACTTCTGTCCCATTCTTCTGTAAATCTGACATAACTTGGATGATGTCGGAGCTTGTTTTCTTGTACGTTTTATCATCCAAGCCTAACTGTAGAATACCAACTGCACACTGACTGTCACTTAAAATCAAAACTTTATCAATCTTTCTTTACATCTTTTCTTGTAAGATAAAATCTAGCGTCATCTTGACAGCGGCTAGTTCACCAAGGAGAATGGTAGCCAGCTTAGGCACAGGTTGTTTGAGCTCTATCTTTTCATCATTTGGTAGAAATATGCAAGAGCCAGCACCACAGGGACCAGGATTTCCTCTGCAAGAGCCATCAGTGAAAGCAACTACTGTATCTACCCCTATGCCCGCCAGTAGTCTCTCATAGATCACTCTTGACTCTATCCCATGTGCGGCAGTTCTTGTTTTTGAGGATCCAAGATTACTCCAGTAGTCAGGTTTCCTTTTTGTTGGTGCCATGTACTCCAAATATGTTGCTTCTGGCTCAACAGCATTGGGACTAAGGTCAGTTAACGATTTCATATCACCAACTTGCCGTATCATCAATCCAAGTGGAGTTGTTACTTTCTCCCTCGGATTAGACTCCAGTGTTGACTGACATTTAGCGAGAGTTTGCCTTATTTTCTCATCAGCTGACTAAGCCATGAGTTTTGTACATTCCCTAACTGAAAGTTCTTCTCTGTCAAGGTAAAGAGGTAAAACACTTGCTTGTACCTCTAATGCTTCCAAACTCGCTGCGAGAGGACATCCTAAACACAGTGCTAGACCTTTGCGTTGGATTTTTCAAGCTGACTGCAATTTGCAAACTTCCATACTGGAGTTGCATACTCCATTTGTGGGACAACAATACTCTTGTATGACTTAACAATATAATGAGTACTTATTTGTTCTGTTTTGCCAACAATCATCAGAGAACCCAGCGCTTTTGCTGCTTTTTTTCAACCTTATCCAAATGATCGTGAAATGTTAACTTCTTATCCAGTATGACACCAAGGACCTTAACATTATCCGTGTTTTAAGCAGTTTTCCTTTCATTTTAACTTCTGGGACAGAATGACTGGCATCCCTAGTGAACAGATAATACTCTGTTGCTTTTTTTTCAGCACTAAGTTTCATTCTCCACTTATAGGTCCAGTCGGAGATATTGCTAAGATCCTGATTCATTGCTTTTGCTAATTCATTTGGGTTATTTTCTGAATTCCAAATAGTGCCCTCATCAGCGAATTTAATCCTTTCACTAGGTACACAGCCATGAATGTCACACAGAATGAGACTGAATAAAAGTGGGGATAATACATTCGCGAAAAAGAGCCTTTGTTCAGCAGTATCACAAGTCTTTTTCTGAATTCAGCCATAAATACTAATACCCTCACATATATCAAAAGTGGGGCCGGGGTGTCTATGGGGCCGAGATGTCTAGGGACCGTGCTGACAGTGGGGCCGAGTTGACAGTGTGGCCGAGGTGACAGTGGGGCCGAAGTGTCTAGGGCCGAAAGGTTTAGGGCCGACCTGTTTAGGCAGACCTGTCGAGGGGCCGAGGTGTTAGTGGGGCCGAACTCATTTAGTACTGGTTCAGCGATAGTCACGTGGACTAAAGAAGTCGGGAATCTTCTGTAGTTTGTAACTTTGGGTCGACGGATAAACCGTCACTCTAAATAGGACATTTATTTTTGTTTGTTTGATTTAAGGTTTAACTTCCCCGTCAACACTGTAAAGTTCATTTTGGAGACGTTCCTTCCAATTTTGTGGGACTTTTACCCTAAATTGAGATGAAATGACATCTCAAGCCCTGCCGCCCAGTGAAACCAGTAGGGTTTATAAGCATGCCTGGGCAGGCTTAGATCCTCTAAGCCGTTTACCAGTACGTGTGTGAGGGTCGGTTTCAGCTCTGCGTGGAAGCCTCATGCAGCCCGTTTATTTCTTCAAGCCCCGATGGGCGGGGCGATAAATAGGACATTTATCATCACGGAAACACACCTATATAATTTTGAACCCCTTGAACCCCGTTCTTATATAGTAAAAACTGGAGTTTACATTTGTCTTATTTCTGCTGCTCTTAAATATAGTTTGTTGGTACTCGTTAGAATCGCCTCGATGAAGCGGTTCTAACGAGTACCCGCAATCTATATTTTGAGTAGAAATAAGAAATATATCACAATTTTTCATCTTAATGTTCGTTTTTTTTTTCGGCGGTAAAGTTTACAATTTATTTGTATAGGCGCGTTTTCGTAATGAGAGTGTCCTCATCGGAGGTATATCAATGTTACACAGAGAATACCGGATTTGTGTCGTTTGATATCAAGTTCATCATGCTTGCCGAGCGACTCTACAAGTGTTCTCGATGCCGAGCCAGATAAATTTGATACATGTAATCTGGTCTTCTTTGTATCAGTTTATCCTCTTGAACACTCTTAAATGCAATTTACTATCAGCAGTGCGTCCCAACATACCGGTGCGCAAAAATTGGTCCGATATATTTAGTATTTCTTGTCGGTCAGTTGTAAGTAGACAAATCACGCGCGCTACGCGCTCGTGATTTGATCTACTTTACAACTGATCTGCAAACTGTGATTTATTACTCAACAAATCACAATTAGAGCTGGTCTATTTCTTAATTGAAAATCAGCTGTCATGACCGTTATTTGTCGAAAGTTTACGACGACGGTGCCTCATTACGAAAACATATTCAAATATATTGTAAAAATTTTACCACCACAAACAAAACATTTTCCGATAAAAATCCTGATATTTTTCATATCTCTGGTCAAAACATAGATTGTGGGTAATGGTTAGAACCGCCTCGGCGTACCCAGAATCTATGATTTTGAGCAGAAAAAAAGAAAAATAGTGTATACCCCTTTAAACCCCAGTTAACTTTATAAAGGTAGGGTAAAAAGGGGTCAGAATTATACAAGAGTGTTTGCGTGATGTAAATATTCATCTCAGAAATACGACAGAAAGTACGAACATTGCACATCTCTGAACAGTGTTTTTGTCGTAAGAACTTCGTACGAAAATATGTCGCAAAGGCTTTGATGAAACTGGCCCCAGGTTGATAGAGAAATGCCTTCTATGGATCAAGAATATCAGTAGATAGTTTCTGGCGAAACTACGTAAGCCTACCAAGGCAAAGGGAGATTTGGTAAACCGACCTACTTGAATTACCTTAATAATGTAGACGGGTCCGTGTAACTCCAACCCAAATCATCGCCCCGCCGATCGTGGGGGAGGGGGTGGGGGGGGGGGTACGGCTCTTTCAAGATCATTTCACTATTATCGGGCCGATCGTTAATCAGAGGTGGGCGAATACCGGAGTACCCGGACAAAAACCATCTGACCCTCCCCGCCCACCGGGGCTTGAAAACATAGATTAGGCTGCATGATGCTTCGACGCAGAGCTGAAGCCGGCCGAACATGAGTACTGGTAAACCGCTTAGCGTTCTAGGCCAGCCTAGGCAAAGTAGTGCGAGTCGGATCGTCGACTTCCCTACATATTAACTTTTTTCTGGTTTGTTTGAACGGTAGAGACTGAAATCTATTTTATCTCAATGCCGGATAAAAGTCCCACAAAATTGGAAGCAACGTCCCCAAAATGACCAAAATAGTGTTGATGTAGACGTAAAACCTGAATACAAACAGAAACAAAACCAACCTAAACCAAAACACACAATACATGTACAGTTTTTATTTTGTAGTTCGAACAAATATCTCGACAGATCAGCTTGTGTGCCCGTGCGGTCGCTGGAGTTTAACGGCCCAGTCGACACTATTTAGGTCATTTTTGAACCAGTCAGTTTGCCTATCCACACGTTTCCTCGGCAGGCTTATACGTAAGCGGTTATTCAGAACAGTGCACATTCTTTCGCAAAAAAAAATAATTGATAACTGCCCTTTTTGAATCGGCGGAAGAGAGAGAATGACCGTAGAAAAGATTTCATGATCAATCTCCACGAAAGAATGTTGCCGACCCCGGCAGGTATCGAACCCGCGTCCTCCTGATCACCAGTCAGACGCGCATCCGACTGAGCTACCGAAGCCGGCCCGTGTGGTCGTATCATGCACGGTCCTGCTTAAATGCCCCGGACTGTCAACATTACCAATTCTAAGTTTCTAGCCAAACTGCACTCATCACGAAAACACGCCTATATAATTTTTCCCCCCTTGAACCCCACTTTTATATTGTAAAACTGGGGTTTCCGGGGGTATACCTTATTTTTCTTATTTCTGCTCTAAAATATAGGTTGTGGGTACTCGTTAGAACCGCCTCGATGAGGCGGTTCTAACGAGTGCCCACAATCTATATTTTGAGCAGAAATAAGAAAAATATCACAATTTTCATGATAAAATTTTCTTTTTTTCGGCGGTAAAGGTGGCAATGTATTTGTATAGGCGTGTTTGTGTAATGTGTACTTGTTAACTGATCAGGTATGTTTCCCAAGGAATAGTACTGTTATGTAAGTTATCCAGTTTTATACGACCTTAATAGTGGTGACGGGACCGTTTTACTCCAAAGCAGTCCAAAAGAATAGTCGTTACAATCAGCAACCATCATGGTCTGACAGTGTGCATAACTACATATAAGAGAAGAAACCAGGATAAAAAAAGATAGATCACAGTTTGGAGGTCTTTTTTTCATATCACGATCGCATGGTTTGTCTGCTTTCATCTGACCGACAAACTGTGATTTTGTAGTATTTAGGAAACGGGTGTCTGTCCTGAGGGCTGGCGTCTGGCTGCAGTCGTACCAGTTCCAGAACCAGGGAAGGATCATTCAGGACCTTCTGTTACGGGATGGAATAGGAAACCTTTCTGGCGCTTATGCACATCTAAATTATTTTAGTAGGTATATGGCAAGGCAGTGCGAGTGAAACAATTTAGGTGAAATATGGTAGGCAAAATACGCCGCTCCACGCACAAATCATGCACATATCATACACTGTATGCATGAGTGGTTTGTTGAGAAATTATTTACCATACAGTTGGCAGCTGTAAGGCTGATTTCTATAAAGTTTGCCTAAAAAGTCGCCAACCGCCAAATGGTGCCATATATATTTTTCATGCCAGTCACAATGTCGTGGGTGTTCGTACTGACGGGAGTTATACCATTGACCTGTAGGGAAGTTTCATCATTTTTCCCTAAGGGAAATACATTTCTAACGTAAATAAATGATCTGCTGAAATTTGCTATATGGCTATGATTGTGGATGGTATCTTTACTTGTCACGGTCTTAGCGAGCTAGCACGGGTATGCATGAATTTCCGGTAGTATTCATAGATATAAATACTCTGAAAAATGAACATTATACCAGCAGCAGGTGAATTGTGAACAATTACCCACAACATCGTGACGAGCTACTGAAAGAATCTTGAACGACACAGTGATGTTTGGTGACCTGCTGCTCCCTGCCTAATAAGAACTGTTACTGGTACGACGCAACGGTTCCGTTGCCCAGCATAGGCGGGCAAAACCAGTTAAACAGACCGTCGAAGCCATAACGACAGGTTGATAGAAACCAAATTGTCGGTGAAGTCTATTGAAAATGAAGTAAAACTTACCGTGAAGTCAATTGTCAGTGAAGCCAATTGACAGTGTTGTGAAGTCAATTGTCAGTGAAGCCAGTTGACAGTGATGTGAAGTCAATTGACAGTGAAGCCAACTGACAGTGATGTGAAGTCAATAGACATTAAAGTCAACTGACATTGTAGTCGACAGTTATAATCGACAGCGTCGACGCAAGGTTCACCCTAAGTGGACTTATATCTGGCCAGTCGCGTTTTTTTATTATTATTATTTTTTTGTTGTTGTTCGTTTATCTTATTATTTGCTTCTGTAGACATTCATGTCATCCCGGCCCGAACACAGAACATAGTTTTGCCTTCGGGGCGGACGTCGTGAATGGATTATTGAAGCAAATAAATGCACTGTTTAGTGTTGGTATTGTTGTATATAGATACTGTTAATAATTTATGTCTTGTATATAACTTCTTTCTTGTGCCTTACCCCACAGCTGCCCGTTCAACTGACAGAGATCGCCCTCCGTCGTCTTGTCAGCATGGGGGTTTGCGGGACGCCGTAAACCCACATGTAACACCTACGAATTATCGACCGATGGCTTTGACAGGTTGTTTATGTAAAATAATGGAGAGAATGATAAACAAGACATTTGTTTGGTACTTGGATATCAGAATATCGGACAGGTTTTTGTTCGGAGCGTAGTACCAGCGACAATTTAATAAGACTAGAATTATTATACATAACTTTTTTTATTAATGAATAAAACGTAGCAGCTATCTTTTTCGACTTGGAGAAGGCACATGACGTAATGGAATTTTGAAGATCTCCATATCATCGGCTCGAAAGGAAGATTACCAAACGTTATTCAAATTTTGAGGGGAGCGCATGATGCAGGTGCGAGTTGGATCTACCCTGTCAGTTCTTTAAGATCAAGAGCAGGGTGTCCCACAGGGTAATATTCTTTCAACTATGTTATTCAACGTCAAAGTAAATGATACTGTACAATGTTTGGACGTCAAAACAGATTGCTCATTGTATGTTAATGAGTTTTGTTTATGTTATCATTCCAAAAATATGAAAACAATTGAAGGAAAGTTACAAGAAAATTTAAACAGAATTGAAGACTGGGCAAACAAAAATTGCATCATGTTCTCCAAATTGAAAACGCAGTGTGTTCATATCTGTAAGCTACGGAAGAAACATGAACAATCTTCCATTTATTTGTACGGATCACAAATTTGTTGAAGAAAACAAATTTCTTGGGGTCATATTCGATCAAATTTATCCTTTATTCCTATGATTAAATATCTTAAATATCTTAATGCTTAAAAGCTTTAAATCTTTTAAAGGTATTGACTCATACAGGTTTGGGAGCAGATGGGTAAACGTAATTGCATCTTTACCGGTCTTTAATAAGAAATAAATTAGATTATTGGTTTATTGATTATGGTTCTGCCAGAATGTCCTATTTAAAATCTCTGGATACTATCCATCATCAAGTATTGTGTCTGGCTTTAGGAGCCTTTCATACCTATCCCGTACTAAGCCTTTATGTGGACGCAGGTGAACCATCTTTAACTTCGCGCAGAAAAAAAACTTTCTTTTCAGTATGCTATCAGACTTGTTGCTAATCCATCTAACCCGGCTCTATAAATTTCATTTCCACCTGAATTTGTAGATAAGTATGTTATTAAACCCACAGCAATCAAATCTTTTGGATTACATATATACTACTGCTAGTAGATTCAGGTATCGACCTTAAAAATATTCTTAAACATGAAACCGCCGCCGTTCCATCTTGGTGTATGAAAAAAAAAAACTACTATTCTGTTCGACTTACATGATGGCAAGAAATCCGAATCAAATCCAATGCTATCAAACAAAACTTTCAGGTATTGCACTCACGTTACAATGATTACCAGGCAGTCTATACTGATGGTTCCAAGTTGGTTGTGCATATGTTTATAAAGATAGGCACCAAACCGTGCGCCTTCCAGGTGGTTAATCTGTTTTTACAGGGGAAGCCAGAACAATAGACAAAGCTTTAGATTTTGTCAGTTATTCAACAATTAAAAAATTATAGTTTTGATTCACTTTCTGTGCTTAAGGCTTTAGAGCATTCATCACACAAAAGTCTTCGAATTGAAAAATTGATCGAAAAACATTACGAACTTTTTAAAACACACCGAATCTTGTTTTGTTGGCTTTCGAGCCATATTGGCATTGTTGGCAATGAGTATGCTGACGAGAATGCTAAGGAATCGCTCAATCTTGATCCGTCTGTTTTTTAAGATCACTTTTAATAATTCTAAACCGTTTATCAACAGAAATATCTTGTCTGAATGGCTAGGTGAATGGGACTGCGCAATAGCAAACAAACTCCGGGCCATTAAACCTGACGTCGGAACAAAATTCTCCCCTCCACAATCTTCCAGGAAAGAAGATGTAGTAGTATTAATTCGACTGCGCATTGGTCATACTAGAATTACTCATTCTTACCTTTGAAGGCTGTGATGAGCCTTTCACTGTTCAATATATCTTAATTGACTGTGTGGACTTTTCACGATCCCGTAACTTATACTTTAAAGCAGACACATTGCAACAATTGCTTCAAGATGTACCTGTTGAAAATATTATCTTATTCTTAAAAGAAATTGGGCTTTTCATAAGATTTAATTTTTCAGATTTTTATACATAATCATTCTAATATTTTACTTTGAACATCCTGATAATACTAAATGCATGTACCTTTTGATCATAAACCGTTTGACGCGTCGTTAAACACGTAATCAGCATCATCATCAAATTATAGTTCCTTTCCATTGCCTACATGTATATAGGCGCACTGTGTTAGAAGTTTTGTTGGAAACTAATGTAGAGGGTTCTTCTGAGAACCGCCTCGTCAGAGCGACTCCAACAAAATCCTAATACCGCATGAACCGCGTCGTGAGAAAAACCTGTTTTATGGCATGTGCGAACAACAAAGGTACAAATCAGACTGCGCAGATGCGCAGTCTGATCTGTACTTTTGGGTTCGTTTCGTGAATAGTCTTATTCCTCCAGTGTCTATGTCCAAAAGTACAATGGTCTTTAAAGTATGCGTAGCTGAGTACGGCGGTTTGTGTCAGACAAGATCGCTTACTCCAAAGACAGGTTTTCCCTAGACGTAGCTCAGTACTGCGGGTGACAACATCCGTCCGAAATAGTACATTCTGTTAATTAAGAAATCACGCCTATATAAGTTTGATCCCCTTAAACCTCAATTTCATATAGTAAAACTGGCGTTTACAGGTGTGTAATTTTTTCCTATTTCTGCTTAAAACATAGATTGTGGGGGTTAATTAGAACCGCCTCAACAAATACACATAATCTGTGTTTTGAGGAGAAAAATATCAGAAGTTTTTATCTGATATTTTTTAGTTTTTGATGGTTAAATTTTCAATGTATTTGAACAGGCGTGTTTTGTAATGGTACGAGGGGAGTTCAATACATATGAAACCGATCCGCACACGAGTACTGGTAAACCGCTTAGAGGATCTAAGCCTGCCCAGGCAAAGCGTTGCGAGAGTTGGACCGTCCATGTTGGTTTCATTGTGCGGCTGGGCTTAAGATGTCATTATATCTCAACGTCGGGTAAAAGTCCCACATCGTTTGTCTAGGAGCAGAAATCATGATGTACTGATCGCCCCCACCCCCACCACCACCACCCCCTGAGCCCTGAGTATTATTTGGACCTTTTGTTCTCATCTAGGTGAGTTACAATGAACTTTGATACTAATAAATAGGTCTAATTTAAACTTGGGTCATTATAATGTATAAAATACCGTAGTACCCAGTAAGGCTGACACGATTAATCGTATAATCGATTAATCCATCGATAAATTCCACAAAAATGATTATCATTTCTGATTTGCTTTTAATCGATTACATGATAGGTACAATTTACTACCCAAAGTTATGCCTAAAATAGCTGAATGAGTGGCAAACAGTGCAGGCCCTGATGAGACGCCGCATTATGCGGCGTCTCATCAGGGTCTACACTGTTTGCTCAGGCCTATCTGTTCAAATATACATATGGTAAAGTGAAACATATGGTAAGAGTCATGCTCAGACGGAAAGCCAGACAGGTAAAATAATGACAAAAACCTTAGTGATTACTAATCGATTAACGATCGCAATGACATGAATGATAATCGATTATCTTTTTAGCTCCGATTAGCCAGCCCTTGTACCCAGTCACCTGAAGCTGCATTAAGAAGTTTCAAGAAATCCATTCAGCGGATAGGGAGAAGAAGATTGTTTAAGTTTTTATTCTAAGCCCCCCGCCAAACGGGGCTTGAAGAAATAGATGGGCTGCATGATGCTTCCACGCAGAGCTGAAATCGACACGCACACGAGTAGTGGTAAACCACTTAGAGGATCTAAGACTGCCCAGGCAAAGCGGTGCGAGTCGGCCCGGCCATGCTTATAAACACTATTGGTTTCATTGGACGGCAAATCTTGAGATGTCATTTCATCTCAATGTCGGGAAAAAGTCCCACAAAATCGGAAGCAGCGTTGTTACATGTGGGTTTACGGCGTCCCGCAAACCCCCATGCTGACAAGACAACCGAGCGTGATCTCTGACAGGTGTGCGGGCAGCTGTGGGGTAAGGCACAAGAAAGATATTAGATGAATGACATGAATTATTTACAGTATCTATATACAACACTTACTAACACAAAACATCACAATTTGTTGCTTCTGTAGCCAACTCACGACGTCCGCCCCGAAGGCAAAACAATGTTCTGTGCTCGGAACGGGTGACGTGAATACCTACAGAAGCAATCAACAAAAACAACAACAAAATAAAAAGAAACAACACAAGACGCGACTGGCCAGTTTATAACTTAGGGTGAATCCCCCTCTCGCGTGAATCTACCTCTCGCGAACTAGTGTAAACTAGTTTGTCGACATTGTTGCCGACCACAGGTTGATATGTACTATTAAGCAATCGTGCACTAGCTTGATTCGCCTGAATCGCCTGCAGGTTATTTATTGGACCTCTTCCATTTGAATGGTCTCACATTCGTTCACATTGGTATGAGCTGTTTATGGTGGTTCGTCCGCCCTTGCTGGACCCTAACCCCCAGCGTCGTACCAGTACCTGCTGCTATATGGCAGGGAGCAGCAGGTCACCACACATTGTTGTGCCTGCAAATTACGATAATTGGACTAAGATACAGTTCACAAAACATACATGCTATATCATGATCCACCTCCCGGAGAAGTAAGAATATGTTCATGCATATACCGTCATAGCGCATGCGCCTACCAGACACACAGGCTGACTAGTGCATGTGACAAATAACCGTACAGCAGAACTCAGCTTGACAGTGCATCAAATTATTAGCACCCAGCGCTTGACACAATAATACTCAAAGTTCATGTTTCCCTACTGAGCACTACAGAAATCAATTAATGCTCACTACTACTGAGCATAATACTCATCAAATTTGTGCTCACTACATTATCACAAGTAAGAGGCAATTGAACAGACCACGCCTTTGCGCTACCTGATCAGCCGCCAATTACAGGAAACATAACAAACTCTATTTCATATCCTTCTCCGCGACACGGCTCACAAATATAGCTATTCACAAATTCATTACATTAACAACAGATAGAAACTACAAACAGAAAGATTTTCATCTATAATCCACAACATCTGTTAGTGTCTCATAAGGGCCAACACTGTTTGCCGTAAATTCTCTCTGTATTTGGTAGGCACCCCGTCATAACCGTCCTCGCGACGCCGATGACGCAGCTGACGTCATCCCCGCCGCTCAGGCCGTTATGACGTGTGGCGACCAAATACTCCCACTTATCATCATCACGTTCTTTATATGTACATACATGCACAAATTGAGTTATCAGACAAAAACGGCATCATTACAAAATGAACTTATAATTCTTCTTGAACAAAATTATTTCTACTCAACATGAACACGCTTGTAAAATAAAATTCATCACGGTTCATCATCACGGATAACCCGACAGGCTCTTGTAAGAGTTTGCCCTGATGATGTGTGTGTGTGTGAATTCGGGTTTAACGTCGCTTTCAACAATTTTTCAGTCATATCACGACGGTGTCTGGTTGCGACAGGGAGCTCAATGCTCACTTTTATAGTGCTGCCTCACTGAAGTATCATGTCCCAGACACATTACATGATACCACACCCAGTCACATTATCCTGACACTGGATCGACCAGTCCTAGCTTTACCCCGTAAATCTGAGTGCCATGCGAGGAGCAGCTAGTACCATTTTTAACGACTTTGGTATGTCGCGGCCCGGGATCGAACCCGTGACCTCCCGTTCCCCGGAGCGGACACTCTACCAACTGAGCTATCGGGGCCGGTTTGCCCTGATGATGAAGATATGGTTAAACCCGTCTTAAGGTTACGTCCCCTCTACACCTAATATCATATAGAGACGGGACCACGGTTTTCTAACCACAGCTAGTCAAAAGTCATGGATCAAACAAGTGACCCGGCGTTTATTAATTACATTCTACAAAAGGGGTCTAAAAGCCTAAATGAATCTAGAATGAGCAGGTGTCCAAACTTTACGTCTCACCAACATCTAGGGTCAGAATGAGACAGGACCTCACTTAGAAAGACTCATTCTACTTCTGGAGAAGCCTGGGATCGATCCTGTGACCTCTAGTTGGCAAAGCTAGTAGCCTAATCACTACAGGCTTCAACAGTGAATTCAGAATAGGCTTCAGAAAGTTGGGGTATACTAGAAGTAAACCCCTCCAAAACCTACAAGCATGTTCATACAAAAATAATACTAAACATAGATTTAACATACCTTTCAATATACTTTCACTTTCCCGTCTCAATGTTGTGGATATTCGTTACAACTTGACCTGCTGCTAAAGTGTTCGTTTTTCTCAGGGTTTTTATATCTATGAATACTACCGGAAAATCATGCATACTCATATTAGCTTGCTAAAATCGTGGCGAGGTGGAGATACCGTCCACAATTGAAGCTAGATAGCAAAAATCGAGTAGATAATTGATTTGCGTTCAAATAGTATATTTCCCATAGGAAAAAATGATGAAACGACCCTATAAATCAATGCCATGACTCCTGTCAAAACGAAACCCCACACAACACGTGACGGGAATGAAAATCATATATGGCACAATTTGGCGGTTGGCGATTTTTAGGCAAATTTTATAGAACTCAGCCTTATAGCGGCCCCCTGTATTGTAAAAACAGATCTCCACAAACCACTCACGCATACATCGTATGATATGTGCATGACTTGTGCATGGAGCAGCACATTTTGCCTACCATATTTCACCTAAAATATTTCACTCGCACCGACCTACCATATATCTACTGAAATAATTTAGATGTGCATAAGCACCAGAGAGGTTTCCTATTCCATCTCGTAACAAGCGTCTCCAGAATGAGCTTTACAGTGTTGACGGGGACGTTTAACCTCAAATCAAACACAACAAACAAATACGTTTTCATTCTATATGGCCATGGCAGCCATTTTGGTCATGTGACCTGGACCATTTGAACAAACTTTCATCCTAAAGCAAGGCAGCTGTATATAAAATTCAAGTTGAAAGGTTGATGGACACATGAGGCCCATGTCGCTGAATGACCTTGGCATACAATATAATAACATTCATACAATACCTACTCTTACTTTAACCCCATTCAAATGCCGGGGGTGATGTGGGGGGGGGGGGCAAATTTGACCTTGTCCACAGACGGGTCAAGGTCAACCTATAGTCGTCAATGGCCTCGGCCACCTAACGCTACATACTAAGTTTCAAGGCAATTGCCCAAGAAATTCCGGAGACGATTTTTAGGGGTTCTGCCACATTTTGGCATGACGACCATCTTTGTCATCTTTGCCATAACCATTCAAATAAATTTCCATTCTGACATTGCCAGGAAGCTGCATATATAACTGAATTCGGCCCTCTACTGTTTTAGAGAAAATGTCATTTGAAATGTCAATGTACCTGCAATCCAAGTGACCTGAGGCAAAGGCCATCAAATGACCTTGACATTTGACATACATACAAATTCATATTGCACCTACATAGTTCAAATTATCCCATTGAAACGCCTAAGGGACCAAATCTGACTTTGCTGTAAAATTGGTCAAGGTCAACTAGTGCCATTATTTCATCAAATCTGGTAATACCCAGTCATCTAATAATACATAAAAGTTTCGGGAAATTAGGTCTAGCACCTTCGGAGAAGTGGATCTTTTACAGGTTTTCATCATATTTGGGCATGGGGCCATCTTGGTCATGAGACCTGGACCATTTAAACAACTCCTTGCACCCCCGCCCTACTGTAAAAATGGCTGCGTATAAAATATAAATGAAATTGGCCCAGAGATTCCAGAGAAATGTATTCTGAAATTTCAATGGACCTGCAAACCAAGAGATCTTCGGCCAAGGTCGCCAAATGACATTGACCTTTAGCATAAATAGACATTCCTTTTGTGCCCATTCTCAGGTCATAGACCACAATACTTTTCGATAAATGCCCCGCCCATAGGGGATTGAAGAAATATATGGGCTGCATGATGCTTCCAAGTAGAGCTGAATCCGGCCCACACACTAGTACTGGTAAACTGCTTAGAGGATCTAAGCCTGTCCAGGAACCGCGGTGCGAGGCGGACCGTCCATGCTAATAAACCCTATTGGTTTTCATTGGGCGACAGGGCTTGAGATGTCATTTCATCTCAATGTCGGGTAAAAGTCCCACAAAATTGAAAGCAACGTCTCCAAAATGATCTTTACAGTGTTGACGGGGACCTTAAACCTCAAATCTAACAAAAATACCTTTTCCCCATTGAAAAGCCTAAGGAACCAAAATTGACCGTGGCGTAAAGTAGGCCAAGGTCATCCTAGGGTCATCATTTTTAAAACTTGTTAATACTCAGTCACGCGATTTAACATACCTTATTTCATGAAAATCGGCCAAGTGGTTCTGGAGAAGATGATTTTAAGGTTTTTACCTTATTTGGGCATGGCGGCTATCTTGATCACATAATCTGGATAATTTGAACAAATTTTGTTCCCTTACAGTCAGAAGGCTACGTATAAAATTTAAATGAACTTGGTCAAGTGGTTTCAGAGTAAATGTATTTCGAAATGCCGATGGACCTGCAACCCAAGCGACATTGGATGCCAAGGTCACCAAATGACCTTGACCGTTAGCCTTCATAGACATTCATTTTGTACCTAGACTGAAGTCAAGGACCACAATATTTTTTGAAAAAAAAAAAATAATGCTGTTTTACACTTTTCCCATTGAAAAGCCTAGAGAACCGAATTCTTTGCGTGGAATAGGTTAAGGTCAAGGTTAAGGTCAACCTAGAATCATCATCTTTGCAATCTTGGTAGTACTAAGAGACCCAATGCCTCACACCAAGCTTCAAGACAATCGCCATTTGTTTCTGGAGAAGAATATTGTTTAAGGTTTTTACCATATTTGATCATGGCAGCTATCTTGACCATGTGACCTGGACCATTGGGACAAACTTTCGTTCCACCACTGTCAGAACTTGAACGAAATTGGTCCAGTAGGTTCAGGGAAAATGTATTTCGAAATGTCAACGGCCCTTCAATCCCAGCGACCTTGGGCCAATGTCACCGAATGGTCATGCCCTTTAGCATTCATAGACATTCATTTTGAAACTATTCGCATGTCATAGACTAATATCTTTCGGAAAATGCATTGCTTTACCTTTTACAAATTAAAAGGCCTAGGGAATCAAAATGATATTGGCGTAAAGTAAGGCAAGGTCAACCAAGGGTCATCAGTTTTGCAAACTTGGTAGCTCTCAGTCACCCAATAGTACATACCAAGTTTTATGACAAGCAGCCCAGTGGTTCTGAAGTGGACGATTTTAAATGTTTTCACCATATTTGGGCATGGCGGCCATCTTGGTCATGTGATTTCATGCAATCTTCTTTTCCTTATTGTCAGGAGGCAGCATATGAAATTAAAATGAAATTGGCCAAGTGGTTTCGGAGAAAATGTATTCTGACACTTCAATGGATTTGCAAGTCAAGTGAACTTGGGCCAATGTCACCAAATGACCTGGACCTTAATTAATCCCAGACACTCATTTGTACCTTTATTCATGCCATAGACCAAATTTTTTTTTCGAAAAATGCGTTTCTTTTTCTCATTGAAAAGTTTTAGGAACCAAATGTGACCTTGAGGTAAAATAGGTCAACGTCAATCTAGGACCATCGTGTTTGCAAACATGTAGTACTCAGTCACCAAATGCTACATGCCTAGATTCAAGACAATTGGCTCGGTGGTTCTCGAAAAGAAGACTTCGTAAGGTTTTTTTCATATTTGGGCATGACGGCCATCTTGATCAAGAGACCTGGACCATCCATGCATACCTTCTTTCTCCCATTGTCAGGTGGCCGCATATGAAATTAATATGAAATTGACCCAATGCTGTCAGAGGAGAAGAGGATGGGCGGACAACGGAGGCCTGCCCTTCGATAAGCTCTCCCGGAGCCTTTTGTTCAGGGGAGCTAAAATATTGTGCATCCCCATAAACCCCAGTTTTCTCTATATTTAGCCATGTTTAAGGGGGTATTCATTTTATGGACTTGTCAACGTGTTTTTTCAAACGTTTTTTAGTTCTTCTCTTCAGGGGAATGTCATCCTCGATAGCGCAGTGGTTAACGCGTTCGACTCATGATCGAAAGGTTGTGCGTTTGAATCCGCCACCCGTTATCGATTTTTATCCCCCGACCGAATAGGTTCGGGGGATATAGCGATCAGCCTGGCGTCCGTCCGTCCGTCCGTCCGTCCGTCCGTAGACGCAACCTTGTGATGGCCATAACTCCTATACCCTTTGAGATTCATTGATGGTTCTTGGCACAATTGTTCACAAGGCCGAAACGGCGTGTCATGCGCAAGAACCAGAACTCTGGATGCCATACTTTTTTAGTTATCTCCCCTTTTAATAAAATAGAGTGACTACTTTGTGATGACCATAACTCCAATACCCTTTGAGATATATTGATGGTACCTGGCACAGTTGTTCACAAGGCTGAGACGGTGTGTCATGCACAAGAACCACAACTCTGGTTGCCATGTTTTTGGAGTTATCTCCCCTTCCAATAAAATAGGGTGACAACCTTGTGATGGCCATAACTCTTATACCCTTTGAGTTTCATTGATGGTTCTTGGCACAATTGTTCACAAGGCTGAGACGGCGTGTCATGCGCAAGAACCAGAACTCTGGATGCAATACTTTTTTAGTTATCTCCCCTTTTAATAAAATAGAATGACTTCTTTGTGATGGCCATAACTCCAATACCCTTTGAGATATATTGATGGTACCTGGCACAGTTGTTCACAAGGCTGAGACGGAGTGTCATGCACAAGAACCACAACTCTGGTTGCCATGGTTTTGAAGTTATCTCCCCTTCCAATAAAATAGAGTGACAACCTTGTGATGGCCATAATTCTAATACCCTTTAAGATATATTGATTATACCTGACACAGTTGTTCACAAGGCCGAGACGGTGTGTCATGCACAAGAACCACAACTCTGGGTGCCATGGTTTTTTAGTTATATCCCCTTCCAATTATATAGAATCACTACCGTGTGATGGCCACATCTCCAACACTCTTTGAGATATATTGATGATACTTGGTACAGTTGTACATGAGGTTAAGCAGGTGTGTCACGTGCAAGAACCACAACTCTGGGTGCCCTGTTTTTTTAATTATCTCCCCTGACAATATAACCTTGTGATGGCCATAACTCAAATACCCTTTGAGATATATTGCTGGTACTTGGCACAATTGTATACAACATTGAGATGGTGCTTCATCCTAAGAACCACAACTCTGGGTGCTGTGATATTTGAGTTATCTCCCCTTCCAATATAACAGTATGACAACCTTGTGATCATCGTACCTCCAATACCCTTTGAGACATATTTGTGGTACTTGATGCAGATGTACATGAGGTTAAGCATGTGTGTCATGCTCAAGAATTACAACTCTGGGTGCTCTGGTTTTTTAGTTATCTCCCCTTGCAATATAACCTTGTGATGGCCATAACTCCAACACCCTTTGAGATATATTGAAGGAACTTGGCACAATTGTATACAAGGTACAGAAGGGATGTCATGTGCAAGAACCATAACTGTTGGTGCTGTGGTATTTGAGTTATCTACCCTTTCAATATAACAGTATGACCTGCTTGTGATCACCATATCTCCAATACCCTTTGAGACATATTGATGGTACTTTATACAGAAATACACAAGCTTAAGCAGGCATGTCATGCGCAAGAACGACATTTCTGAGTGCCATGGTTTTTTAGTTATCTCCCCTAACAGTAAAATCTTGTGATGGCCATAACTGCAATACTTTTGTGATATATTGCTGGTTTAATTCTGTTGCACTTTCTATTGGTGAACAATCTTCTGAAGGCCATATTGGCTTTTGGTCGGGGGATTTGCCATCTCTTCCGATGGATATTTTTTTTGTTTATTTGAGATTTAACGTCCCCGTTAACACTGTAAAGGTCATTTTGGGGACGTTGCGTCAAATTTTTTGTGACTTTTACCCGACATTGAGATGAAATGACATCTCAAGCCCTGCCGCCCAATGAAACCAAAAGGGTTTATAAGCATGGCTGGACGGACTCGCACCGCATTGCCTGGACAGGCTTAGATCCTCTAATCGGTTTACCAGTACTCGTGTGCGGGTTGGTTTCAGCTCTGCGTGGAAGCATCATGCAGCCCATCTATTTCTTCAAGCTCCGATGGGCGGGGTCTAATCCCGGTATCGAGGTGTTTCCTTGGGCAAGACGCGTACAGATAAGCTTGAGAAGACCTTTACAGCGCACACGCATTTGTTTCGCATTTGTAACGCGTGAGATTGGCACTCGTGATTCACGCGTTTCACATGCGAATGACATTTTAGCCAATCAATTGCTTTTATGAAAAACGCGATATTGCGTGTAAATCGCGATTGTTGACCAGCCAATCAAACATGAGTGTCGAAAACGCAGATAGTGAACATTCACAGACTGCTTCGCGTTTCAAAAGAAACCAATCAGTACTGCGTAAATATTTCACACTTATCCTTCTTTTTGTTTCTTTTTTCTTCAAATTTTCCTTATTCCAGATTTTTTTTTTTTCAGTTTGAACATAACAAATCTGGCGGACTTGTCAATTATCCATTTACAGTTGCCTGGGGGTTAAGGGTAAAATACAGGTACTGAGTCGTGATTGAACTTGACTGTCAAAATGCAGGATGTTTATTGACCAAAAGGTTTATGACACCCAGGTGCAACTGGGGGGCTATATAGATAGCTGTTTAAAACAACATCTCATTATCGTCATTTATTCTAGATGTCCGAAATAATCTATGTTCTTTCACTCACAGAAGGGGCCCAATTTTTAAATAATTATTTTTGTAATTTTCATTTATTTCGTTTAATTAACTCGGAGAATCAAGTTCCGTTTTCTTCGATATTTATTTGGAAATGCCTCAACCCTTTGCATAAAATATAGGCCCTGATCAGAGGCCTGCGTCTGCTGCGTCTGATCTGGGTCTGCATGTTTTTTGCCATTTGGCAACAAATGGAATTTTCCACCTTGTTAATAGAGCAAGTTCAGTTCAAAATTGAAGCGTATGAAGTTTTGTTTTCTTCAATTTGTTTATTATGGCAAACCGAGTAGGTCCTGATCAGACGCCTACTTCTGCTAGGTCTGATCTAGATCTGCACTGTATTTTGCCATTTGGCGTCAACTGGGATCTTTCACCTTGTAAAAACCACAAGATCGTTTCAAAATTTAAGAGTGTGAGGGTGTGTTTTCTTCAAAATTTATTTTGAAGATACATTAAAATTCCGCTATTAAGACCACCTAAAATTAAGACTAAATCTGCTTTTAAAAGGATATTGAGACGGTTTCGGCTATTCTTTCTTTGTTTTTTCTACACCCAGTGTATCCTAATGAGAGACCACCTTTGGAACTGTTCAAAAGTGGTCTTTAGAGGTCAAAGGTGGTCTTAATATAGGAATTTCACTGTATCTGAAGGTTTTTGAAAAACAATGTAGGCCTCGACCAAGATCATTCTGTTGCGTATGATCTTGGTCTGCACATTTTGCTAATTGGCGCCAAATGGCATCTTACACTTTGTAAATAGCACAAGACCATTTCGAAAAATAAGAGTGTGAGGTTGTCTTTTCTTCAAAATAATCGACGTTCCGTCACTCACAGAAGCAGCTCATTCATTTAATTATTAATTGCTGTAATTTTCATTTATTTTGTTTTCATAAACACATTTGTTTTAACAAATGGAATTGTCCACCTAACATACATAACATTAGTCCATTTCAAAATGTAGGAGAATCTGATTTTTTTTTTTGTTTTTTTTTTTTTCGAAATTTATTTGGGAAATAACAACATTTTTTAATCTTTTATAATCTAGACCCTGATCTGACGCCTACTTCTGCTGCGCCTGACCTGGGTCATTTTTACCATTACCATTATTTCCCATTTTCTTCAAAATGTATATTTTTAAAAAAAAAATGCCTGAATTTTTTGCAAACAGTGTAGGTCCTGATCAGACGCCTAATTCTGTTGCGTTTGATCTGGCTTTGCACTTTTTGTCCATCGGCGTCAAATGGAATCTTCCACCTTGTAAATAGCACAAGACAATTAAAAAATTTAAGAGTGTGAGGTTGTGTTGTCTTCAAAAATATTATGAAAATGTCTGAAGCTTTGGAAGCAATGTAAACCCCGGTCAGACGCCTAGTCTTTTGCGTCTGAACTGGGCTTGCACTGTTTGCATTTTTGGCGCTAACCTTTATGAACTTAAGAAATGTGCGTATTTCAGCCTTTACTTTTTCCTTATTTTTATTTATGTACTTGTATATTCATTTATTTGTATTTGATCCAAACAGACATTGTTGGTACTTCATTGCGAAACTACGCCTATACAAAACTATTGATTTTTTACCACCAAAACAGAACATTTGCCGTTATTTTAAATATTTCTGCACAAGACATAGGTTGTTGTACTCGTTAGAACCGACTCGGCGGGGCGGTTCTGACGAGTACCCACAATCTATATTTTGTGCAGAAATAAGAAGAAGAATATATACCCCCTTAAATTCCAATTTTATTATTTAAAAGTGGGGATTTTGGGTCAAATATATATTTGTTTGTTTGATTTGAGGTTTAACGTCCCCGTCAACACTGTAAAGGTCATTTTGGACACGCTGCTTCCAATTTTGTGGGACTTTTTCCCGACATTGAGATGAAATGACATCTCAAGATTTGCCGTCCAATGAAACCAATAGTATTTAAAAGCATGACCGGGCCGACTCGCACCGCTTTGCCTGGGCAGGCTTAGATCCTCTAAGCGGTTTACCAGTACTCGTGTGCGGGTCGGTTTCAGCTCTACGTGGAAGCATCATGCAGCACGTTTATTTCTTCAAGCCCCGATGGGCGGGGGCTAATCGAATATGTATTGGTATGTTTCAAGATGTGTTAGAAACACCATAAACACCCATTTAATGGCGGTTCTGATGAGCGCCCACAAACAAGTAAATACACGTGACTTGTCAAACAAATATCCCAGGTTAAACGATTACTCTCTGGGTCCCCTACACCATATGCCTCAGAATACACCGAGTGTTTATTGTCTCTAAACTGCCAGACATTAGGGTGTTATGCAATCCAAAATATGTCTTTAGATGTAAATATTATTGTGTGTGTTTATCCGAAGAAATCACTACTGATAAGAGGCCAATTACGCCATTAATTTATGAATGAATGAAAAAAAAAAAAAAATAAAAAAAGATAAAGAATATTGGTCAAACATACTAGTTAAGAGGATTTTGATTGGTCCGTGCTCTTTCGCATTCATGCGGTTTATCTTCACTTACCTGTTTTATTCTTATTGGTTAGAATTCTCTCGAAAAGAAACGCGTATTGAGTTTACCAAACGCGCCACGAATAATCACTTTCATTGGCTGATATTAAACGCGTTGCAATCGCGTGTGAACGCGAAGAACCGCGTATTGAAACCCGAACATTTTACACGCACGAAATGCGCGTGTGTTACCGCGGACAAAACGCGAAAATGGTTAAGTTCTTCTCGAGCTTATCTGTAATGACACTGCCTCACTCCACCCAGGTATAAATAGGTAGCAGTGGTGTAATAGTCACTGCCGCTCTCTCGCGCGCAATGAGTGTTCAAGAACGATTAAATAATCTTGAAGCTTCCATCGCAATCGAACCAAAACGAATTAGTATAAACTAAGGGGAATGGGAAAACCTTCAGGGGAGGCAACTCCTGCAAATGTATTTTTGTCTCCCATGTAATTAGGGTCAACTCTTAAAGAAAAGAATTTGCTCCCGGGGAGCAAATTCTTTCCGTTAAGAGTAGACCCCCTTTTCCTTGGGAACGAGTTTATAGAAAAGCGAACAGGAAGTCCCGGAAGTTGTCTTCCTTTGAACAATGGCGGAACATCTGCCAGGTTTTCCCATTCCTCTAACCTCTAGTTTTAAGGTGGATGCAGAGTCTTTTTTTAGTATTTGTCAGTCGTAGCTTGCCTCTTATATATTTTGCTTCACCTTGACACTTTCATGTCTTGGAGTTTGTTTGTTCTGGAGTTTAACGGACCAGTCAACGCTATTTTAGGTCATTTTGGAGCCGGACAGTTTACTTATCAACACTTTTTCTGGGCAGGCGGTTGACCAGTTAGTGCACATTCTTTCGCCAGAAACTGAATCAGCGGATTGGAGAGAATGACCGTAGAAAAGATTTCATGATCAATCTCCACGAAAGAATGTTGCCGACCCCGGCAGGTATCGAACCTGTGTCCTACTGATCACCAGTCCGGTCACTACTGAGCTAACGAGGCCGACATTTTGGGTAAGAGTGCCGGCTCTTAATCATTAGGAGGCTCACTGATGTTGTTCGAGCCTGGCTCGGGTCACATGTGAGACGCCATGTTCTGCAACGGAAAATTAGCCTGTGTGAATTATTCGTCTCCTGGCACTCCAGTTTTCACTAACCTCGCATCGGTTCAAAATATGTGAAATAATCTTGAAAGGGCCGTAAAACAAAAACCCAAAATGTGTCTTGGAAGGCTCGCAGATGAAAGACATTTTTAACTATATGCATTTAGTTTATTTTATTTCCTGTGCTTGCTTTCACAATAAATAACCATAAGAATCCTTAATTGAAGAGCTGAGATCAGGTCAATCTCAAGATTTCCTGGCGTTTATTTATTTTTAATTGAACGTTTCATATAAATTTCTCGATCCTAGCAAACAGTGTAGAGCCTGATCACCTTCGGATAAACTGTCATTTTCCCTCTAAACGGATGTATTGATTTTACGATTTTACCCATACATCACGTGAACAAGTCCGTAAAAAGAAGACCCCCTCAACCCCACTTTAGATAGAGAAAACTGGGGTTTACGGGGGTATACAATATTTTTCTTATTTTTGCTCCGAGACATAGATTGTGGGTACTCGTTAGAACCCCCTCACTAAGGCGGTTCTAACGAGCACCCTCAACCTATGTTTTGAAGATATGTTACAAACTACCAAGGATTTTCATCAGAAAAGTAGCAATTTTTGAGATGTGAAGAATGCACTTTGTCGCATGGATGTGTTATCGCAATCTTTGTTTAAAGATATATTAAAATGTCTACTTTATCATACTTTCTATGAGACGAATCTTTTTCTAATTGTCTATATTTAACTCGAAAGAATTCGTCTTAGCAGTTTCCCATTAGGCACATCAGCGACTTTTTGTTTCTCACATTGTTCAGCACTCGTTCTTTCTTCATGCCCAGCTCAGCGTCTCTCCTGGAACGATGAAAATCTTTGGCGACGCAATCAATACGCCCACCACAGCCGTAAGTATCACCCTGGCCATACACTGCAAAAAATAACAAACATTTTACCACTTTCAGTCCTAAGTTAATGATGTGGATGCAAAACAGAGGTTTTGCAGAAATCATTATCATGATGGTCAAAATGAAAACACGCGTACACAAATGCATTTGTAAATTGAAAAAAAACTTATGTTGTAACATGAAACATTTCGACATTTTTCTTATTTCTAATCAAAAATATTTTAAAGCAGGAGTAAGAAAAACAAGAAAAGATATGACACAAAGTACCATATCAAGTAACTAGATTGTAATTGCATTGATCCATTTTGGAAAGAAAAAGGTAATGATATCTCATTAAAGCCATTTAGCTATATATTTATAACTAGAATTACATGATCACTGAATTCGCAGTATCAAATGCGGGTTGTACATTTTTTTTGTTCTTTTTTTTTTAATTCCATAAATGACGTATAAACCGGTGTTGAATTTAAAATGTATATTTCACAGAGTTGAATTCGACAATGATTGATCAGCGTACACAGCCTGGTAGTCGTACAGTACTAGCAGTAGCCGGCCCCCGCCCATCGGGGCTTGAAGAAATAGATGTGCTGCATGATGCTTCCACGCAGAGCTGAAACCGACCCGCACACGATTACTGGTAAACCGCTTGGAGGATCTAAGTCTGCCCAGGCAAAGCGGTGCGTGTCGGTTCGTCCATGCCTATGAACCCTACTGGTGCCATTGGGCGACAGGGCTTCAGATGTCATTTCATCTCAGTGACGGATAAAAGTCCCACAAAATTGGAAAATGACCTTTACAGTGTTGACGGGGACGTTAAACCGTTAACAAACAAACAAACAAACTAGCAGTATTCGTAGCATTGTTGTAGTACTCGTAGCAAGATATAGATATTATTACCATCGTTTTTGATTATTTTTATTATTATTGTAGTACTGAGCTGTAGTAGTGGGAGTAGTAGTAAGAGTATAATTATTATTGTCATCGTTTTTTATTTTTAAGATTATTTTTTTCGTTATTATAAGTAGTATCATTATTAGTAGTGGTTTGTTTGTTTGTTTGTATTAATATTTTATGTTCCCGGCAACATTATTAAGGTCATTTTGGAGGCGTTGCTTCCAATTTGTGAGACTTCAACCCGACATTGATATGAAATGTTATCTCAAGCCCTGCCACCAAACAAACCAAAAGGGTTTATATATAGAGATGGTCCGACTCAGATCTCTTTGCTTGGGCAAGCTAAGACCTCCAAAGCAGTTTACCTGTACTCATGTGCTGTCAGTTTCAACTCTGCCTGGAAGCATCTTGCAGCCCAATTTATTTCTTCAAGCCCCTATCGGCAGGGGCCCTGTAGTTGAAAAAGTAGTAACAGTATAATATTTATTATCGTTTTATTATTAATATTATTATCAAAAGTAGAAGTATTAGTAATATTATTATTATCATTTATATTCAAACACCATATTGGCTAGTTTTATCCAATTTTATTTTCATCACTTTAACATCAGGCCACGTATACTGACCATACTTGTCCATGCATGACAGGCCCGATTTTGAAGCTTCAAGTATTTCCGTTGACTTATAGTCAGTCAGTCAGTCAGTGCAAATGCCTGAAAAATATGAGGCCTGTAACATGCTCATGTAATACCCTTATGTCAAGAAAAATAAGGTTTATATTTCAACCTGCAATTTCGTTAGAGAAATGCCATTTACAGAGCATAATTATTGGTGAATGGCAATTTGTTTTCAGTCCCTTTTAATTAACTGTTATAAACTTCATTTAGTCACAGTAAGGTTTACCCCTGTACACCGCAGCTCTACTTTATAAAAGTTGATTTCTTAACGAAAACACGCCTATAAAATTTTGACCTCCTTGAACCCCACTTTTACGTAGTAAAACTGGAGTTTACAGGGTTAAACCTTATTTTTCTTATTTCTGGTCTAAGAGCAGAAATAAGAAAAAAATCACACTTTTTCATCTTAACATTTTCATTTTTTCGGCGGTTAAGTTTACAATGTATTTGTATAGGCATGTTTTTGTGAAGTAAAAAGTATTGATCATAATGAGACGACTCGGTTCACTGAAGTAGGCAGCAGTAGGTTTGTTTATCGAGAAAAAAAAATCCCGCCTGTTATTGTCCACGTGACTATCCGGCTGCCCGTGTATGAAATGCAAAAACAGGTAACGGTTATATATGTTCTGCGCAAAGAAGGAATCGTCTCAATTCCGGAATTGTCCTGCGCAAAGTAGGAATTCTCACTTTGTTGCGCCCTGTAGCGCTCACCTGTGTACCAGAAAATCATTAGTGATGTTTAGAATGCCTATCGGAGCTTGAAGAAATAGATAGTGCTTCCACACAGAGCTTGAAGCAAACGCACATGAGTTCTGGTAAACAGCTTAGAGGTTCTAAGCCTGCCCAGGAAAAGTGGTGCCAGTTAAACCGTCTGTGCATTTAACCCTGTTGGTTTCAATGAGCGGCAGAGCTTAAGATGTCATTTCATCTCAATGTAGGGTAAAAGTCCCACAAATCTGGAAGCAATGTCTCCAAAATGACCTACACAGTGTTGACGGGGATGTTAAGCAGAAGTGGAGGCAATGGTCAGGAATCGATACAATTAACCCGCAGCTCCCATCGGAGACACCAAAGGGAAAGAAACACAAACACGAAACAACAGACCGTAATGGAAACATCAACAGTGGAAAGCCAAAAGGACAGTTACTTTCCCACAAAATGGCCAATAGGCTATCCAAAATAAAATAATTTAAGCAACACAAACACCCAAAAACAAACCATAACAAAAATAAACCGCGACAGAAGAACCGCCTTGGAACGGTCAGCGGAAACGAATCCCACTGGGGGGTGGGGGGGGGGGGGGCTTAAATCTATTTTACGTGGCCTCAAATCAATCAAAAATCGGGACCCAGTAGTTTCAGAGGAGAAGATTTTGAAGTTAATCCATTATAAGTCTACTGGAGTTAGGAGCCCTGGGGCATGGTCAATTCGGACTCCAGGGGCATGGTTGGCAGGATTTATGTGGGAGACCACTTGACATTGCTACATACTAAATATCTAAGCTCTGGGTCTCATGGTTTGGGAGAAGAAGATTTTTTCCAGTATATGTCTACAGGAGCTAATGAGCTCTGGGGCATGGCAAATTTCGACCCAAAGGGCGTGGTTGGCATGATTTATGTAGATGACCATTTTATGTTGCCATATACTAAATATATACGGTCTGTACTTCATGGTTTCAGAAAAGAAGATTTTCGAAGCTTATTTTCCATTATTCCATTATAAGTTTATTGGAGTTAAGGGGCCGCAGGATTTTGCCAATTTAAGCCCCGGTCCCACAGACCTTGCGACTGCGATGCGATCTCTCTGCAACTGATTTCGTTGCAACTGGCCCGCGACCTTTGCAACTGATGCAACTAAATTTGCTCCGTAAATGTGATTGCCGACCCCCGTCGCCGACTAGTCGGCGACCGGTCGCCGAACAATCGGCGATTAATGTTGCTCAAAGTCGGCGATTGATCAGCGACTTGTCGCCGAAGAATCGCCGTGTGATCGGCGACTGACTTGCAACAAGTGAAACATGATCGGGGCTAGTCGGCGATCAATCGGCGACTCTTCGGAGACTGGATAAAACCGATCGGCGACTTGTCGGAGACTGTTTTGCGTTTTTTTGACACAGACAAAAATAAACTAAATTTTCGACTGCTGAGAGTCTTCTCTGGGCTGCTGCAAGTCCTCGTCATACGAAATTGGTGTCCGAGCCTTGTTTCCCGTTTTTTCGGCTGCGCCGCCGTTTTCTTTTGCTCGCCTCTCCGAACCATGTTGCCTCTTTGAAAGCTGTCGTGGAAATGATGCTAGGATGTTAACAGTTTTTTTTATTGTAGTTGGTGCTATAATCGTTCAGTGGTTTTAACACCTTTGTACAGCTTGTCGGCGACCAGTTGCAGATCGATCGCCGACTTATCAGTGATCAATCTCCGATCGATAGTCAACCTATCGCCGAACAGTTGCCGACCGATGGCCGATAGGTTGTGGATCAATCGCGGATCAGTCGGCGATTAGTCGGCGATCGGTGTGCGACCAGTCTCCGATAAGTTGCAATAAGGTTGCTAGAATTTACAGCCAAATTTGCATAAATTCGGTCGGGGATCGATCGGTGACTGTTCGGCGATCGATCGGAGATTGGTCTGCGACGTCTAGAAAACCATTGCAACTAGTCTGCGATCAAAATCAGTCGCAGCCAGTCTTTTGTGCATGCACAAAAGACGATCGGCGACTAAATTTGATCGGCGACCTACCCGCGACCTTGCTGCAACCTTTATATAATCTCTCTGCGACTTCTGCAACCACTCCGCGATTGCAATTTTTTTAGTCGCGGAGAGGTCGCATCGCGGTCGCAAGCTCTGTGGGACCGGGGCTTTAGATCCTAGGGGCATGATTGGCTGGATTCATGCAGGCGACCACTCGACGTTGCTACATGCTATATACCTAAGCTCTGGGCCTTATGGTTTCAGAGAAGAAGATTTTTGAAGTTTGTTTTTCATTTTAAGTTGTACATTTCAAGTCTATCGTAGGTAATGGGCCCATAGGTGTGGCCAATTTTGACCCAAGGAGCATGGTTGGCAGGATTTATTTAAGTGACCATTTCATGTCGCTACATACTAAATATCTAAGCTCTGGGACTTATGGTTTCAGAGGAGAAGCGTTTTAAGTTGTTTTTTATTTTCATTATGGGGGCTAATTGGCCAATGGGCGGGGCCAATTTTGACCCCAGGAGCATGGTTGGCAGAATTTATGTAGGTGACAACTTGACGTTGCTAGATGCTATATATTTAAGCTCTGTGCCCTGTGGTTTCAGAGAAGAAGATTGTTTAAGTTTTTCCAATTGCAAGTCTATGGGAGCTGAAGAGCCCTGAGGTGTGGCCAATTTGGATTCCAGGGGCAAAATTAACAGGATTTATGTCGGTGACCATCCTGACGTTGCTACATACTAAATATCTAAGCTCTGGACCTTATGGTTTCAGAGAAAAAGATTTTTTGAAGTTTTTTTTTCCATTATAAGTCTATAGGAGCTGATGAGCTCGGGTGAGGCCGATTTTGACCCAAGGGACAGGGTTAGCAAGATTTATGTAGGTAACTTTGTGATGCTTCTAGATACTAAATATCTAAGCTCTGTGCTTCAAAGTTTCAGAGAAGAAGATTTTTGAAGCTTTTTTCCATTATGCGTCTATGGGAGATAAGGGCCCCCGGGGCGTGACCTATTTGGCCCCGAGGGGGGCATGATTGGGATGATTTATGTAGGTGACCACTTGCCGTTGCCACATGCTAAATATCTAAGCTCTGGACCCTGTGGTTTCAGAGAAGAATATTTTTGAAGCTTTTTTCCATTATGAATCTTTGGGAGCTAAGGGGCCCCGAGGCGTGGCCCATGTGGACACCAGGGGCACGGTTGGCAGGATTTATGAAGGTGACCACTTGCCGTTGCTATATGCTAAATATCTAAGATCTGGGCCTCGTGGTTTCAGAGAAGATTTTTGAAGCGTTTTTACATTATGAATCTATGGGAGCTAAGGGGCCCCGGGGTGTGGGTCATTTGGACCCCTCTCATAATTGGCAGGATTTGTGTAGGTGACCCCTTGCCGTTGAACACCGGTGAGAGACCTAATGGTTATAGGCCAGAGCTCTTATCCACTGGGCCACGGAGGCCCGTTCTAGGAGTGAATTTATCAGACTCTTTAGTCCCATATAGAGAATCATTTACATGTAACTACACGTGCGGACAGACGGTCGGATTTAGTCTTTGTTTGTTTGATGTGAGGTTTAACGTCCTGGTCATATCCGGTATAGGTCATTTTTGAGACGTTGCTTCCAATTTTATGGGACTTTTACCCGACATTGAGATGAAATGACATCTCAAACCAATGGGGTTATATGCTTGGACTCACACCACTTTTTCTGGGCAGGCATTGAACCTCCTAGCGGTTTACCAGTACATTATTGCTCGGTTTCAGCTATGCTTGGAAGCATCATGCAGCCCAATCTATTTCTTCAAGCCCCGATGGGCGGGGGCCGTCGGATTTAGTCACTTATTCTTTCGTTCGTTTGTTTGTTTGAATTAAGGTTTGATGACATTATGTCCCCGTCAACACTATTTAGAGACGTTGCTTCCAATTTTGTTGGACTTTTACCCGACAAGGAGATGAAGACATCCCAAGCCCTGCCGCCCAATGAAACCAATTGGAGGGTCTGACTCACACCACTTTGCCTGGGCACATTTAGTCCTGTACTCACGTGTGGTCAGTTTCCGCTGTGGAAGTACCATGCAGCCCAATTTACTCCTCCGAGCCCCGATGGGCGGGGGCTATTTAACGGCCTCCCCGATCATCAACTTAGCGCATATTTAACATTTTTTTGTATCCTTTGAAAGCTTTGTGCATATTTTGAGAACTCATAAATTTACTACTGGTTTAGACTCAAGTAATTTAACCACTGTTTATTTTGGACGTATTTTGATAGAATGTGTGCGTTGATTTGACCTTGCCCTATCGACGTGTGTCTGCGGGGATCATTCTTGAGGAATAGCATGATTTTGTTTTGTTATATCACTTTGCTAAACGTTTTACTGGTTAAGGACGATAAGCTTTTGGCGTCTCCGTCTATCCGTCCGCACATACGTCCGTCCGTCCATCCATCCATCATCCAGACATCCATCCAATTAGTAAGGACAATTAATGTTCTTATTGAAATTAATTTGAAAGTATTTTAGAGGTTTGAAAGTATTTTGGATGATAAAAGAATCCGACAGATGATCAAAAGAGCAGAAAATAAAAAGAAAAGCACATGCCGCAACGCAATTAAAATTATACATTGAAGTAAAAAAATATTATATGTTATAATATTTGTGGTTGCCTATCAAAATAATCAAATGAGGCAAATAAAAATTAAAAAAAAAAAAAAAAAAACCTCATCGGGCATCCAACCCGATCTCCTATTTAGGTGGGAGCCCAGTGAGAAGCAAAATGGGGCAGAAGTGTCTAAGTATAGGGGCCGAGGTGTCCAGGGGCCGACCCGTCTAGGGTTTCAGTTTTATGTAGGGCCGAGGTGGTTTTGGGGCCGAGGTGTCTAGGGGCCGAAGTGTCTAGGGGCCGAGGTGTCTAGGCGTCGAAGTGTCCTGTTACCTTAGAAAATAGGCATGCCCTCTGGCGCATAACACCCATATTGTTCGCATTCTTTTTTGGCGTTTAATTATCTTTTTGAATTGATTCCAGCAATCAGATTTATTCATAATTTTTCGAAATTTATAAACCAAATCTCCATAAAACCCTGGTTCTGATATGCCCTTCCATCCCTTAATTTCTGATGTGGAATCCTCCATATTTGCAAACAGGGGGTTTGGTAAGAATCATTAACAGGATGGTAATTACAGTTTCTCTTGATCAGAAAGCTCATTATGAGATATTTATCATGTTAGCATGTCCGTATTTTATCATATGACGTCGCGTCTGAGAATGTAATAACGCCGTATAATAAATTCTGCAATCCACTAGTTGATTAAATATGCAAACAAGTTACATAGTTGTAGATACGACTCGTAACGTTACATGTGCGTCGTCCTTAACGACGTCGCGCTTACTAATGGCGATTATTGACATTTTTGTAAAATATTCGTGAATAAAATGCATTTCAAAATGTCATATGATAAATAGAATCTTGCACTTGGCTCATGTATTATTGAATTTGTTAAACGAGTTAAGGAAAAGGCATACAATGCTCGGCAAAGCCCCGCATCCTATCCTTTTTCCACAATTCGTTTAATATATTCAATAATATATGAACACTCATGTAAGATCCTCTAAATACGACTCGTAAACAAAATTCGACAGTGTTCTTTGTCTCATTGTATTATATAATGAATCCAGAAGGCCCAGGTCTTTGATATTTTGTATGAAGCTTCTTCTAGTGGACCTCTACCAAGATTGTTCAAATTATAGCCCTGGGGCCAAAAACGCCGCTGCGCCGGGGCCCACTGGTTTCACATAGGCTTATACAGGGAAAATCTTTTAAACTCTTCTTCTCTGAAACCGCAAGGCCCAGGTCTTTGATATTTGGTATGAAGCTTCATCTAGTGGACGTCTACCAAGATTGTTCAAATTATAGCCCTGGGGTCAAAAATGCCCCCGCACCGGGGCCCACTGGTTTTACATAGTCTTATATAGGAAAAACCTTTAAAAATCTTCTTATCTGAAACCAGAAGCCCAGGTCTTTGATATTTGGTATGAAGCTTCATCTAGTGGACGTCTACCAAGATTGTTCAAATTATAGCCCTGGGGCCAAAAATGCCGCTGCGCCGGGGCCCACTGGTTTTACATTGGCTTACATAGGGAAAACCTTTAAAAATATTCTTATCTGAAACCAGAAGGCCCAGGTCTTTGATGTTTGGTATGAAGGACCCTGGGGCCAAAAATGCCTCGCGCCGGTGCGCACTGGTTTTATGCAGGCTTATGATAGGGAAAACCTTTAAAAAATCTTCTTTTATGAAACCAGAAGGCCCAGGTCTTTGATATTTAGTATGAAGCTTCATCTAGTTGATCTCTACCAAGATTGTTCAAATTATAGCCCTGGGGCCAAAAATGCCCCCGCGCCGGGGCCCACTTGTTTTACATAGGCTTATATAGAGAAATCCTTTGAAAATCTTGTCTGAAACCAGAAGGCCCAGGTCTTTGATATTTGTTATGAAGCTTCATCTAGTGGACCGCTATGAAGATTGTTCAAATTATAGCCGTGGGGCCGAAAATGGCCTCACACGGGGGCCCACTGGGTTTACATAGGCTTATATAGGGATCAAAAATCTTTAAAAATCCTCATGTCTGAAACCAGAAGGCCCAGGTTTTTGATATTTGATATGAAGCTTCATCTAGTAGACCTCTACAAAGATTGTTCAAATTATAGCCCTGGGGCCAAAAATGCCCCCGTGCCGGGGCCCACTGATTTTATGCAGGCTTATGATAAGTAAATCTTTAAAAATCTCCTTGTCTGAAACCAGAAGGCACAGGTCTTTGATATTCAGTATGAAGCTTCATCTAGTTGACGTCTACCAAGATTGTCCAAATTATAGCCCTTGGGTCAAAAATGGCCCCGCTCCGGGGCCCACTCGCTTTACATATACATATTAGGGAAAAACCTTTAAAGTCTTGTCTCAAACAGGACACTGGGGCACGTGCAAAACTCTTAGCTCAGGTGAGCGATATAGGACCATTATGGTCCTCTTGTTGTCATTTCTAAGTAGTCCGGTTCATTCGTAAAAGTGCAATGTCACGTTGACGTGATAAAGCTCTCTTGTCCTGAGATAGCATATCTTTATCAGGTCATTGCGTTACAATGCAATATATATTGGGGGTAACTGATAAGCTAAATTTTGGGACAAAAATTGGTGATATTGGATGTACAGCGCCAGCATGCGCTGATGACATAGCCGTAGTCAGCTCTAACCCTGACTCACTACAGCCCATAACGCAAACACGCCTATACAAATACATTGCCACCTTTATCGCCGAAAAATTGAAAATTTTATGATGAACAAATATGATTTTTTTTTCACAATCTATATTTTAGAGCAGAAATAAGAAAAATAAGGTATACCCCCGGAAACCCCAGTTTTACTATATAAAAGTGGGGTTCGAGGGGGTCAAAATTATATAGGCGTGTTTTCGTGATGCACTTATCAACACATCGGCCGATTATGGATCCATGGAAAGGTATGAGTTCCAGCTAGCAAAGAGTGTTATCATGAAGTATGACCCAGCGGAAGAAGACGAGGGCTATATTTGGATGCTGAACGGGGAGCTGATGCCAGTGATGACAGAGAGCATGCACGCGGGTGTACTGCGTTCGGCGTCTACCCAGTGAACAGCCATAGGCGAAAATGTCAAGAAGGCGAGAACTTAATATAGTTTGATGCCCTCGGGCTGTCATGGGCTCAATGGACTAGATCCAGGGACTAAAATACATTTACTCCAGACGTTTTTATTCCCATTCTTATCTTTGGTATGGAAGTGATCCTCCCAAATGGAAAACATCTTGATATTCTTGAGAAGTTTTATTTAAAAAAGTACTCCAAAATACACAAAAGAGCTCTGACATTGTTTGGAAATAGATGTCGATTACCAGTTATATCAATTGAGTAGCAGATTACAAATAGACAGTTGAGCGCCAAGGGTATTTGGTGGCAATTAAACAACTGTGTCTCAAGTATGAACTTTCTGATCCGCTTCATTTATTGA
Organism: Lucinisca nassula; assembly: GCA_963580285.1. Taxonomy (NCBI): domain Eukaryota; kingdom Metazoa; phylum Mollusca; class Bivalvia; order Lucinida; family Lucinidae; genus Lucinisca; species Lucinisca nassula. Next base: position 94,439,213 of record OY757020.1, on the reverse strand, counting down.
ATGATCCGCCAGCCAAGGATGCATGGAAACGAATAGTCAATCGGTATGGCATGGAAACGAATAGTCAATCGGCATGGCATGGAAACGAATAGTAAATCGGCATGGCATGCCGATTGACTATTCGTTTCCATGCATCCTTGGGTAAGCCATTACGGAAACGCGCCTATACAAGTACAATGTAATTTTTACCGTTAAAAAAAATAAGAAAAAGAGTGATATTTTTCTAAGTTTTGCTCTAAAATTAAGATTGTGTGTACTCTTTAGAACCGGCTCATTGTGATATTTGTGTTATTTCTGCTCTAAAATATAGATTGTGGGTACTCGTGAGATCCGCCTCAATGAGGCCGTTCTAACGAGTACCCACAATCTATATTTTGGAGCAGAAATAAGAAAAATAATCTTCACCCCAGTAAATCCAATTTTTCCTATATAAAAGTGGGGTTCAATGGGGTCAAAATCATATAGGCGTGGTTTCGTGATGCAGAATACGTTACAATGCGACACTTTACTCGAGTTTATAATACCTATGTGTGGAAGACTACCGTCATAGACGACGACATCCTGTGAACTTTGTTTGTTTGATCTGAGGTTTAACATCCCCGTCACACTGTATAGGTCATTTTGGAGACGTTGCGTCCAATTTTGTGGGACTTTTACCCGACATTGAGATGAAATGACATCTCGAGCCCTGTCGCCCAACCAAACCGATAGGGTTTATAAGCATGGAGGGGCGACTCGCACCGCTTTGCCTGATCAGGCTTAGATCCTCTAAGCGGTTTGCCAGTATGCCTGTGCGGTCGGTTTCGGCTCTGCGTGGGAGTATCATGCAGCCCATCTACTTCTTCAAGCCCAGATGGGCGGGGGCCGAACATCCTGTGATCTGCATAAATGGTAACTCCAGAGAGATTCCACGTATCAACACATAGCTGAAGCTACTAACAGGAACGTACAGTCAACCCTCTTTATACCGACATTCATTATAATGACAAAACTCGTTATAACGACAATTTCAATGGAATTTATTCTTAGCTCCAGGCTTAGCCTCGATTCCGAGCTACGTGGGCTTCCCTCGGGTTGGTTATGCCCGAATCGAATCCATAGTCATGAAAGATTCTGGAATTTAATACTCCAAGAAACAAATGTTATAGATATTTGTTAGAATCGCCACACCGAGGCGGTTCTAGCAAATGTTTATAACATTTGTTTCATGGAGTTCTGATGTCCCTAACTGGGATTCTTTATAATGGCAAATTCATTATAACGGCACAATAATAGGGAACACATACTGTCATTATAACGCGGGTCCTCTGTATATACTTCAATGTATTCGGGCTACACTCAACCCAAAAATTGTCTCCTGTGTGGCGATGGCAATGAGACACCCTAACATTTCCTATTGAACTGAGAGAGTTTGAGCAGTGCATAGACATTATTACTAACAGCTGTGGAAGATATAAAAGACTGGTACTCATCCCACAGAGAATATGAAAGAGAAAAACAAAAAACGCTAAAGTGTCCACGTAAAAGGTTCTCCTAGCCACAACATAGCGGGTACCTAGAGTTTTTACCCAGGGCTTAGAAAGTGACTTTTAGAACTGTTTAAATTTACGACTCTTATCGGGTTTCTTACGTGAGCTTTTACTTAATGCTTTTAAACTGTAAATAGAGACAGTCATACCTTGTAATTAGGGTGGTGGACTATTGTATAAACCATCATAACTATGTGACAACGGTACTCCAGCGACCTGGAGGTGTGTCAGGTTTGGAAGAACTTCAACAACAACAACAACAACAATGTCGTCCAACATGGTGTAAGAAATGACAGATATTATTTAAAAATGATAACAGCTTTCTCATTTCTGCTTTCCACAAAAATTGTAGTGCTCGTTAGAACCGTCTCAATAAGGCGGTTCTAACGAATACCCACAATCTATGTTTTTGAGAAAAATGAGGCAGATAATGTATCCCCCCCCACACACACACTCTTTTCTCTATATATAATGGGGTTTAGGGGTGTCTTCATTTCCCGGGCGGTTATCATGATGAAAATATGGCAGACGTCAAAAATCGAAGAGACTGCATCTTATATTCTATTTTTATTATATTCTGTTACTATAGATATCAAAATACAAAAAATAAGGACAGTTAAGGCAGAGATTTGCTTTTTATTTCAAATGTATGTTGTGCATTTTAAGTCGCCTCGATATGGATATTTTAAAGAGCAATTATAAAGAAATATGAAATATTCTTAGTATTAAACAGGATGAAAGCAGACACAAAGAGGGTCATTTTATTGAAAACAGCATTAACTCACCTTGAATTTCTTTTGATTTAGGCCCACAATGCAATATTCCGTGATGTCATAGTGGTTTTAAACTTTTTTTTTAAATAATTTCTAAATACCATTTTTCTATTTTGCAGTTGCCCAATACATTTTTCAAATGCCCTTTGATTACGTTGTATGTTTTTCATAGTTCAGACAGAGAATAGAACTGAGAAATTTGATTTTGAAAATTTATCTTAAATTTTAATATAAAGTATGTTTTACAAAACTGTTTGAAACTGCCACTCATTTCAAAATTTCATTTAGACTACTTGAGGCAAGTGTTTTACATGCCTTTTAAAGTTCAGCAAGGTGTGTATGTTATTTCAGGCACTTACAAATACAGAAACTGTAATTCAACTAATTTTAAGTTTAAGGTTGAAGAAAACTGGTTAAGCATATCATTTGAGAACGGTTCCAGAAATTCGAATAGGTACTTATAAAGATCCTGAGGACTACAAAACACAAAATATTTCATATTTAAAAAAGTTAAAAATTTAAATGTGCATCTATGACATCTCATTATACCCAATGAATATTAATGGGGAAGTTTGAAGTTGCTCTGTTTCCATGAGATATTTCACACTTCAAATTCTAATGTTTCCGAGACTGATAAAAAGAATTTGAATTAGTCTTCGCCATTCGATTCCTTGAATCATTCAAATTTAATGAATTTCTATACCTTTGTTTATGGTCTTTAATGATTACATCACATACATAGAGGATCTTACATGAGTGCTCATGTATTATTGAATTTATTAAACGAGTTGATGAAAAGGGATAAAATGCGAGGTTTTGCCGAGCATATTCTCGCATTTTATCCCTTTTCCTCAACGAGTTTAATAAATTCAATAATACATGAGCACGAATGCAAGATTCTATTTATCATATGACATTTATAACACATTTTATTCACGTTTGTGTACAAAAATGTCAGTATTCCGCCATCAGTAAACACGACGTCGTTAAGGACGTCGTACATGAAACGTTACGGGACGTATCTACTAATTTGCATATTGAATCCACTAGTGGGTTATCGAAAATATTACATGGCGTATTACACTCTCAGACGCGACGTCAAATGCTACATTTAGTTTAAAAAAGAACGCATATATATCTCTATATATCATAATGGACACTGTTATGGCGTTATGTATACTATCAGTGGTTCGAAGCACTCCTATCTCAAACAAAATTTCATGGGAAGAAAGGTGCTTGAGCCATTGAATATTGTTTGTATATTGTATGTAATTACGCTCGTACGTACCTGAGAAAATACTAAGAGCCACAATCGCCACAAGTAATAACGCTTTTCCGTTCATATTTAGTTTCTGATTTTTGTCAACCTATTCCCACTGCAAGTTTCTGCAAAATGAGTTCATGCTAATTATGTGCAAAGTCGATATTTTTAAAAGCAAGTGGCGTGATACAATAATCAGCTGCATATCCTATTCGTATTATAAACTGAAATTTATCCCATATATGACAATGGAATATTCCACCTTAAACGTTTAGGTGGTCCATTTTCAATTATAGGGTTGTCAGGTGCATTTTTGTTTGTAGCAAACTTTACAAAAATGAATGCTTTTTGTGCCGCCTTCTGCGGCGTCTGATCTGGATCTGCACTGTTTGCCAACATCCAGGAAAAGGGCCGCCAGGCATATATGGGTTAACAGGATATCTCAAGTTTGTAATCTGAAATTTCAAAAGAATTTTAATACTCTTTTCAACTTGTTTGCTTTTTGTGTGTCGAAGGAGACCCATTAAAGTGACAATTTAGGCACGATCCAGAACCTAGCAAAACCAAGAAGACATTGTGCAACCCGAAAAGAATCAGATCATCAAGCTAATCTATCAAGTCTGACAATGACTATGCTTGTTCTCGTTCGTTAGTCCAGACCCCATCGGAAGCTCATGCGAACAGCGATGAAAGGATTAACTGAAAGGAAGCGCTGGCTGATATGAGTCTTCGCTGATCGAAATAAATCTTCATATGGGTTTAGCCGTCGCGGATTAGCATGCTGTTAAATGATGGTGAAATGTTTTGCATCACTGCACCAAAATATTACAAACCAGTTGCCATAAAAGCGATGTTGAACTACAGAGAGATGTGTGTCATATTTTTAATTTAATCCAACGAGTACATGTCAGATTGCATGAAATCCATCGCGAAAATACGCCTATACAATTCTGACACCCTTGAACCCCAATTTTATACAATTACCTGGGTTTACAGGGGTAAACATTATTTTTCTTATTTCTGTTCTAAAATATAGATTGTGGGTACTCATTAGAGTTAGTTTTGCTAGGCTGTGGATCATGCCTTAATTGTCACGTCGGCCCACAATCTATATTTTGAGCAGAAATAAGAAAACAACCACATTTTACATCTTATTTTCATTTATTTCGGTGGCAAAATTTACAATGTATTTGTGTCATAGATCGAAGTTTGATAGGTTAATAAAGTTGCGAAGTGTTTAAGCGTTTGTTTCTATTCCACCCCAATATACTTCGCTGCTTAAGTGTCCATCTCTTATATAAATAGTCCTACATACTAACAATGCATGTACCGTTAAAGGCACTTACACATCTAATTTGCATGCTTGAACTCTTTGCTTCAATGCATTCGCCATTTTGGTCTTATCGTGAAACGTTGTATACGTTTTACATTCTAAGCATGCCTGGTGGGGCGCTTTGGTGCAGTGGTAGCGTATCGGATTTCTAATCACGAGGTTGCGGGTTCGAGCCTCACGCTGGCCAAAGTGTATTGCCCTTGAGCAAGGCATTTCATCCACATTGCTTGAAATAGTACTGGTTACCACCCAGGAAATCCTGCTCGTAATGCTCAGATGTGAGCGAGTAGCAGTAATAGGAGAAAAAAATAAAAAATAAGTACATGATTGTTATTATATGAAAATATTGATATATTTTCAGGTATGTCATTTACATTGTCTTTACTTTATTTTGTATCATCATTTCATACAATATATGTATTAGGAAAGCTCATTTGTACATGAATATATCGTGACACTGCAAGACAAAGCAACGTTGATGTATTGCCTATGTTGGGATTCATATTCACAACAATCTGATATTTTGTATGTCATTTTGCCATCTATGCTTCAAGGCATTCGCCATTTTGGTCTTATCGTGAAACGTTGTATACGTTTCACATTCTAAGTACATGATTGTTATTATATGAAAATATTGATATATTTTCAGATGCACCATGTATCCATAGCTTTCCTGATGAATCGTTGTTACGTCATTAAACATACAGATTTCGTCTCATCCTGTGTATTCTTGTGTACTCCTGTCTGATCCAATGATGAACCGATGATCGGTGACAAATTTTGGTGGCCAGTGTGACATTGGATGAATGGACATATCTCATTTCAACGACAGAAGAATATTCTATCAATACACAGGATTATTTGTTTATCAGGATGTCAACGTAGTCTATTAATAACGTGATACCATGAAGATAAACATATCATGTGCTCTTAGCTCATTAATATTCATTACAAGGCGTGCGCGCTCCAATGAAATGTCGACACTTTGAATGACGTCAACCCGGGTATGAATATTGTAAACAAGCTTGTGTTTAGGAACACGTGTTTTGAAGGACCCATTTACGTCTGTCGTGTGTTCGCGTGTATAGGAATTAATCTTCGCTTTCCATCGATGCAGACAGAAGACATGATTCCTGACAACAGCTTGAGGATATGAACATTTACTATGAACACATTTAGTCATTTTATATATCTGACTATTTTATGGTAGTGTTTTCTGTTGTGTTATTATGGATATCATAGGGAATTTAGTATGAATAGGTAAGAATTTCATTATTCTTGCAGTGTTAGTATCATCTTTTTATGACTTTTGTATCATTTACAAGCAAACATTATCATCTGTCATCTTTTTCCATCGAGTACCCACAACATGTTCAAATGCCTCATGTGTCAATTTGTTACACACGATTGTTGACAGTTCATTTCAAAGGGGAAAATGTTATGGGCAAAAGATCTGTCATCGATCGAGTGTAATAATGTGCATTTAGTTCGACATAGATGTACGACGGACATATGTTTGTGTAGAAGTGCTAAGGAATACTTCGATTGTACCTGTTTTCACTCATTATGTATTATAGGCACTTGAACTAATCGTAATGCGCCTCACAAATATCTCTATACTAACAATCCTGCTTAAATTAGTTCCAGCCCCCGCCTCACAAATCTTCTTCCTGGTGAAGTGCAGGGCCCCTCTGGAGCATCGACGCACTTGGTGACTATTTACAAAGTAACTGTGAGGCGCAAATGATGTGCAGATTAAAAGCTGGTAAAAACATGGTGTGCGTCTAATGCTGTGAGCCCAGTCCCGCCTTGAAGCTGTCCAAGGTCTGGGAGGTGGCAATGGGTTCCGGCAACTGGTTCCACAGTCGAATTCCAGAAGGGAAGAAGGAGTGTCTGTGAGCATCTGTGCGACTGAAGGGCACTAGGTAACGTAGAAAGTGACACCTTGTCGACAGTCCTGTGGGGTGTAGGTACTCTGCAGCAGGAATGTCGATCAGTGCATGTGTAATCCTGTACACTAAAACCAGCTTGGCATCGCTTCTACGCTGCTGTAGTGTAGGCCATCCTAGAGTGGCTAACATCTGGCTGGTGCTACTGGTTCGCCTGTAGCCCCTGTTACAAAACGTGCTGCTCGCCTCTGGACCGCTTCCAACCGGTTGATGTTCGTAGTGGTATATGATATAAATATCTTTATACTAACAGTCCTGCTTAAATTAGTTCCAGCCCCCATATTATGAAGTATCAAACAAAGTATTGTAAATTTCGAAAAATAATCTGCCGTAGCTGAATATGCGTCCGGTCAAACAATAGGCAAGGTTAAATACTAGATATAATATAAACATAGCAAAGTCCGCCGTGGTGCAGTGGATAAAGCGATAGCCAGAGATCGGTAACTGTCTTGAGCACGGGTTCGAATCACAGTCAGGACATTTTTTTTTTTAGTTTTTATTTCATTTTATATTTTTTTTCTCTTTTCTCTCAATTTCCACTTTTGCTAAAATAGATTTTAGTCACAAATTGTTGGAAAATTATAGTTTAAAAAAAAGAAGAGTTATCATCAGACCAACTATAGAATTGTCCCATCTGAAGATGTTTGTGCGTCTTATAAAAATTGATCAGGTGTGCGTCCACGTGTGAATAAATTTTCGTCAGAAATCGTTAATTACCGTAAACTGACGGACAAATTAACACGGTGCTTCACCGCACGACTCTTCAATCCGGACATTGTGATCTTCGTTCCGCATACTTAAGTTTCGATGACAATCGTTAAGTGTCGGACAGTTACGGAAATTTTGACACGGTGTTCAACCGCACAACTGTACAAACCGGAAATTTTGTCTTTCGTTCTGCATATATGCTGTCGATAAAGAACGTTAATTTTCGGCCATTTATAGTGTTCAACCATTGTTGCAGGTATTTTGACTTTGTTGTAACATTCTTTTTATAGACACTGCTTGTTCATTGTCTTTCAGTTTCAGAAATTTCTCACTGTGTCCAACCGTATAGTATGAATATTTTGACTGTTGTTGCATATATGTACATACGTATATGAAAACGGTTAATTTTCTTTCAGATTCCGAAAATTCACAAAGTGTTCAACCGTAGCTTTCGGATGATTTGACTTTGGTGTAAGATTCTATTTATAGACAACACTTGTTCATTTTCTTCAGTTTCAGAAATTTCACACAGTGTTCAACCGTTCCTTTCGGATAAGTTGACTTTGGTGTTGTATATGTGACCAATGACGACAACTGAGATTTTTCTATTTCTTGCAGGATAGTAAACCTTGTAAGAAGTCCTGTTGTGAATGATACGAGATTCTGAGAATGCTAGTAGACGCATTCTAGTCTTATCTTCTATTCAGACTTAGTCTGTATATTTACGATGTTTAACAGCTTTGTATAGTTTGTCGTTTATGTTCCAGGTACAAGCTTCATTAATACAGGTTTTTGTTACAGGGGCCCCAAACTCCTGCTACGAGGGGCATTAAAAAGTAGTGAATGAAATAGTTGAATACAGACAAAAATGTTTCTGTATACACCAGCTTTAAAGCTTGTATTAAAGGATGCCATTGTGTCATAAGTTATTGCAATTAGGATAAGTAAAATCTGAACCGGAGGCGTGTCTTCTTGAAGGATACTTTGTTTAATTACAATATTTGTTGGAAGCTTTATTCAGTGCTGTGTACCACCATCAAACAAGTCTTATTTGTTGAAACGTGATAAAGAAAGAAATTAAAGCGGCAATCACGGAGGCTTTTTTACATGAACGGATGGTGATATAGTGAAGCAGAAAGTGTAGAAAAAGTTTCATAAAATTGAGTTTATAATAAGCTCGTTGTGTAGACACGAAATATGGATAGAAATCTGCGAGATTATGATCGAGAGGAAAGAAGATTAAGGCGAACCAGAATAAGGGATGAAGAGGAAAGACGATTGTTATTAGAACAAGACTTAGCTCAGTTGAGATTGCAAAGGGATGCCTATGTAATGGACACTCAAAGGAGAAGGGCAGAACGTGAGAATGTCGCATATGAGCCTCGGGTACCTCCAGCACAGATAATTAGGAACAGATTAGAAATACCAAAACAATTGGAAGAGCAGCAGTTACGAAATCCAGGTGTTCAATCTGTTTCTGCTCGCTCAGTCGAACAGCCAGAACAAGGACATGTCTACGGGCATGGGTTTGATTATGAAAGACGTTTGGATGATGAAGATTTAGCACCGAGAATTGTTAGAGAAACGTTGGAATTAGGTTCAAGCTTGGAAGAGGATAGTGTTTTTGAGAGGCAAGATATGGCTCAGAGTATGGGATCAGTAGCAAAAGTTGTTACGGATCATCGAAAGACAGATCAATTGAGAACAGTTAGTGATGGACAGGTCCAAATAATTGCAGAAGAAAGGCTAAGATTGCAAAGAGAGTTGGATAGGCACGATATCCCTTACAGAACAGAAAGTGATAGGAGAGAATATGTAGGTCGACAAAGTGAATCGGTGGGTGATAAAGGACCTAGAAGAAAAACCGATCCAAGGAAAGTAGATTATGAGGGAGAGAAGAATCTCAAGACCAAACAGAAACAAGCCATGTTTCGAATGGAACCTGTTAAAGAGCCAATAGTAATTAACAGGGGAGTTACTCGTGATGTAGAAGAAAAGTGTATTGACAAAGAGAGACATTCAGAGACCTCCCGTATAAGAAGAACAGGAAGTGAAAACCAGGATATGCTTGAGCTAGTTGACAACGAAATAAAGTATCTTGATGAAAGATTAAGTCAACTAAGGAGAACTAGTCTTAAGATTAGACAGGAACATGATGCTACAGAGATAGCTGCGAATAATTATGTACCACAAGGGGATACGAACTCGGACTATTTAAGCAGAGATAGAACGGATACCCGAACTGATACAGATTATAAAGTAACAGGAGAAACAGATAATGTACCTCAAAAGATATAATGCAGTGAGGGAAATGTCACATGGACAGAAATATGAAAGAGATATTTTGAAAGGTACAGGAACACATACAAACGAAGCTGAGTATAATAGTGATCCTAGATCAAAGGTAGAAAAGTCAGCAAATCTAACATTTATTAAAGACAAGAGGGCCATGATGGCCCTGGATCGCTCACCTGATCCATAGAGTAACAAGTGGGACCCGGGGAGGGCCATTATTAACCCCAGGGCTATAATGTGCATAATGTTCAGAGACGTCTAAAAAGGTGAAGCTTCATACCAAATATCAACAAAGGCTATAATTTGAACAATCTTGGCAAAGGTCCACTAGATATGCTACATACCAAATATCGAAGACCTGGGCCTTGCGGTTTCAGAGAAGAAGATTTTTATTAAAGATATTCCCTACATAAGCCTACATAAAACCAAATGGCTCCAGGGCGGGGGCATTTTTGGCCTCATGGCTATAATTTAAACTATCTTGATAGAGGTCCACTAGAGGAAGCTTCACACCAAATATCAATGACCATGGCCTTGCTGTTTCAGAAGAAGATTTTTAAGGAATATCTCTATATAAGTCTATGTAAAACCAAAGGGCCCCAGGTCGGGGGCAGTTTTGGCCCTAGCACTTTAATTTGAACAATCTTGGTAGGGGTCCACTAGATGAAGCTTCATACCAAATAGCAAAGATCTGGCCCTGGGGGTTTCCGAGAAGAAGATTTTTAAAGATTTTCCCCATATAAGCCCATGTAAAATCATAGGGCCTCGGGGCGGTGGCATTTTTAGCCCAAGCACTATAATTTGAACAATCTTGGAAGGAGTCCACTAGATGAAGCTTCATACCAAATAGCAAAGACCTGGGCCTTGCTGTTTCAGAGAAGAAGATTTTTAAAGATTTTCCCTATATAAGCCCATTTAAAACCAAAGGGCCCCGGAGTGGGGGGGGGGGGGGAAGAAGGACCATGGCCGTGTGGGATGAAGCTTCATACAAATATCAAAGACATGGGCCTTACGGTTTCAGAGAAGAAAATTTTTAAAGATTTTCCCTATATAAGCCCATGTAAAACCAAAGGGCCCTGGAGCGGGGGCATATTTGACCCTAGCACTATAATTTGAACAATCTTGGTAGGGGTCCCCTAGATGAAGCTTCATACCAAATATCAAAGACCTGGGCCTTACGGTTTCAGAGAAGAAGATTTTTAAAGCTCTTCCCTATATAAGCTCATGTAAAACCAAAGGGCCCTGGAGAGGGGGCATTTTTGGCCCCAGCACTATAATTTGAACAATCTTGGTAGGGGTCCACTAGATGAAGCTTCATACCAAATATCAAAGACCTGGGCCTTGCGGTTTCAGAGAAGAAGATTTTTAAAGATTTTCCCTATATAAGCCCATGTAAAACCAAAGGGCCCCGGAGCGGGGGCATTTTTGCTCTAGCACTATAATTTGAACAATCTTGGTAGAGGTCCACTAGATGAAGCTTCATACCAAATATCAAAGACCTGGGCCTTACGGTTTCAGAGAAGAAGATTTTTAAAGATTTTCCCTACATAAGCCCATGTAAAACCAAAGGGCCCCGGAGCGGGGGCATATTTGACCCCAGCACTATAATTTGAAAATCTTGGTAGGGGTCCCCTAGATGAAGCTTCATACCAAATATCAAAGACCTGGGCCTTGCGGTTTCAGAGAAGAAGATTTTTAAAGCTCTTCCCTATATAAGCCCATGTAAAACTAAAGGGCCCTGGAGCGGAGGCATTTTTGGCCCCAGCACTATAATTTGAACAATCTTGGTAGGGGTCCACTAGATGAAGCTTCATACCAAATATCAAAGACCTGGGCCTTGCGGTTTCAGAGAAGAAGATTTTTAAAGATTTTCCCTATATAAGCCCATGTAAAACCAAAGGGCCCCGGAGTGGGGGCATTTTTGGCTCGAGCACTATAATTTGAACAATCTTGGTAGGGGTCCACTAGATGAAGCTTCATACCAAATATCAAAGACCTGGGCCTTACGGTTTCAGAGAAGAAGATTTTCCCTATATAAGCCCATGTAAAACCAAAGGGCCACAGAGCGGGGGCATTTTTGGCCCCAGCACTATAATTTGAACAATCTTGGTAGGGGTCCACCAGATGAAGCTTCATACCAAATATCAAAGACCTGGGCCTTGTGGTTTCAGAGAAGAAGATTTTTTAAGTTTTTGGTGAAAAAAATCTGTTTTTGGCTCCTTTGACCTAGATGTGCAACGGACCGGAACCATTTGAACAACTTTGAAAGGGGACCACCTAAGGATCATTCCTGTGAAGTTTGGTCAAAATCCGATCAGTGGTTTAGGAGGAGATGTCGTTTAAAGAATTGTTTACGGACGGACGGACGCACGGACGGACGCACGACGGACGAAAAGTGATCCCAAAAGCTCACCTCGTTACTACGTGACGGTGACCTAACAAAGCAGACAGAACCTATTCACCATTGGAATATCATGGATATGGTGCAAGTAGTGCAAGTGTATATCGCAATCCTAATATAGGGTATCGGAAAGATGACACAGGTGATAGAGAAATGGGATACGATCAGCAATTTTTGTCTGGCATAAAGCCAGGAATAAGGCTTTCAGATGACAGGCAGTTACCGCTACGTACAAGAGAGAGAGAAAGACAGGAACGACATGAGAATGAACATCATATATCCGACCAGAAATTTGTTCAGGAGGCGTCAGACACGGAGGTGGAAATTGATGACTGGATCATGCCCGATCAGTTGGATAGATTAAGGAGACAGAAGAATCGACTTTCTGCTATGAAAGCTAAAGAGGAGGAACTAAGACTTAAGGAGATAGAGCTTGATAAAAGAGAACAGAAGTTGAAATATCAAACAGCTCTGCAAAGCAGATTCATGAATATGGATCATTATGAAGAAGAAATGGTTTTAAGGGAGAAAGAGTTAGAAGAAAAGAGAAAGAAACTTAGAAGACGAGAAGAGGAGATAGAAAAAGCTGAATAAGTAAATAGAAGTATTGACTTCAAAGGAGAGCAAAGACAAATACCTGAACAGGAAGAAATTGAAAGGTCTGAGGATAATTGTGCAGATAAGAATACACAAATATTATCCGAAGGTCAGGATTCCTTTAAACCTAGGACTTTAGACAAAGAAGTTTTGTTGACATCAATCCTTAAAACTGATAGTCAAGGAGATAGTAATATGATAGACAGGGGAACGGACGCATTCCCACAGGATAAAGCCACATTTTATCCAAAATTTTCAACTTTCTCTGGTGATGAGCCAACGCAAAGAAAGGAGAGTAGTTTTGAAGAATTGAGATATGAAGTGCAGTCTACTTTGAAGGAGGGTGTATATTCTAATCAAGCTATTGCTCAGGCTATACGCAAGTCCTTAATAGGCCTAGCAAAGCAAGTTCTAATATCCTCTGGTACCACTGCAAATATAAATGAAATAATGCAGAGGTTGGAGAGAGTGTTTGGAAATGCGGCAAGCGGTGAAAGCATGATGCAGGAATTTTATACAGCAACTCAAAAACAAAGTGAAAATGTTGTTGCATGGGGATTAAGACTTGAAGAGATCATTAAAAATGCTGTTGACAAAGGTTACATAAGGCAGTGAATAAGATGTTAAAAAATAGATTTTGGAAAGGATTGAGAAGTGAAAGACTAAAAATGCGACAAGAATACACTTCTATAACACAGACGATTATCAAGAACTCTTGAGAAGTGTAAGAGAGGAGGAAAATGAAATGAAATTTAACGCGAGTGTTCAACATCAGCCTGTTAACACAGATAGAAATATCTCGAAAGTGAAAGAAAACTCTGAAACATCCAAACTTGATCTGCTATATGACAAGTTCAACGCTATGGAGCTGGAAATAAAGGAATTGAACAAAAAGTGTCAGAGGCAACAAAGACCATTTTGTAGACATTACAGAAATGGAAACCAAGATACAAAAGAACCAGGGGCAAAATGTCAAGACGAAACAAAGCCCAAAGATTTAAACTGGTAGGCGTCTCCGTCGAGGGGCAGACTGAGGACAGGCGCCAACAAAGCTCCAAGAAAATCAATTGGTTTGAAAAAGTTGTTGGAAGGAGCAACCAACGAATCAACTATAGAGTTGAATGGAATTGAGACAAAGGCATTGGTTGACAGCGGCTCCCAAATAACAACGATCTCTGAAGAGTTTTACAAAGTTATGAATCCAAAGCCAGAGCTTTTCTCTATAGAGGAGTTAAATCTAAAAGTACAAGGAGCCGGAGGACATACGATTCCGTACATAGGCTTTATTCTGTGTGAAATACGAGCGCCATTCTTAGGAGAGGATGTTGTTGAAAAGGGTGCTCTGATAGTACCGTCAACCGAATATAACATAGAAGTACCTGTTATTGTCGGCACTAATGTTATTGACGGGTTTAGAAACCTTTGTCAACAAAGAGATGAAACGCAAGTACCAGAAGTGTGGAATAATGCCTTTGTATCCTTGCAACGCAGTAATGTTGGAATCGTAAAGTCAACAAGCAAGACCGAGGTTAAAATACAACCAATGCAAACTATCACATTACCTGGATTAGTTAGAAAGAAAGGCAGTGTCGAGGCAGTTGTTACGGAGCAAACACAGGGTGCATCAAGCAGAGTTGGCGTTTGTCCCCGTGTTCTTTCGTTGGATAAGAAAGGAAATTATCAAAGAGTTCAAGTTAGACTTTTCAACATGTCTGCTAAAGTAGTCAATATCAGACCAAAATCAGATCTATGTGAATTACATGAGGTCAAAGTGTTAAGAAGCATCGACCCAGCATCACGAGGAAACGAGACTGTTAATATAAAACAACAGCATGTTAAAAAGACAGAAGAGGTTCAGGATGACAAAGAATTCTGAAGAAGCTTGATTTTGAAGGCACCAACTTAACACCAGATCAAAAGGAAAGGGTTGCAGAATTCTTATTGAAGTGGCGGAGTATTTTCTCCAAATGAATAACAGATCTCGGAAATTGCAATATAGTTAAGCATGGAATCAAGTTGAGTGATGAGGTGCCATTTAAAGAGCCACACCGCAGAATTCCACCAGCAATATTTCATGAAGTCCGTGAACACTTGAAAGAGATGATAGAAACAGGCGCGATAAGACCTAGTACCAGTCCATACTCTTCCAATGTGGTAATAGTTAGAAAAAAGGACGGAACAATAAGATTCTGTGTGGACTTTAGGAAATTAAACAACAAAACCATCAAAGATGCCTATGCAATCCCAAGAGTCGATGACACGCTTCATTTGCTAGCTGGTGCAAAGTATTTCACCAAATTGGACTTGAGAAGCGGCTACTGGCAAGTGGAGATCAAGGAGGAGGATAAACAGAAAACAGCGTGACAACATTTATCATTAGGGTAATATTTCCAGAATGCCGGACTTTGATATTTTCTCACTCCTGGAATGTCGAAAACGAAGAACTAGATCTCACGGCACCAGGAAAAATGGTAACTTTAAACGTAAATCACGTGCGTTTAAACGAAACAATACTAGACTGAAGTGATTGTCAATTATATTATTAAATCATGGACGCCACTCTATGCTTTCATTTTTACGTTCATTACCCTTTTCTGTTTTACGTCTTCTGGACACCGAGGCGAATAAATTCTACGATAGTTCTCATCAGATATATGATGCGGCTCTCTTAACTAGAGGCTGTACTCAGCATACTCTCCGTCCTTACATTGATTCTGAAATTAATCATAAACGCCATTCCCTCAAAATATCATCCAATAATAAGGGTATGGATTTTATAGATTTGCCCAGTATCTTCCGTGAGAGATCGGTCCTTTCTTCCATTCCTGCTTATTTTCAAAATACTGAAACACCTATAATTTGCTATATATATAACAAACCTGGCTGTGACTTTATCGACGTACCAAGTCGAAGTCAGATCGGCAGTTTAGCCGAGTAGAAAAAATTCAATTTTTAGAATTTCATGGTGATTTAAAATATGGAGTAGCTCTTGGACTAAATCATAAGAGGTTTGCTAGCTTATTGAGTCGACATTTCTACCGAGTGGAAGATGTATTCGTGTTGATATGTTTGGTGTCTTAGTGCATTCACCAAGACTGATCAAGATCTGTGTCTTGTTTGACTTCTGTTTCTGATATGCATTTTTCGATACATCGATAAATCTGTGCTAATCACGCTTTCTCATAGTTACTTTATTGGTGAATAACATTTCACTTGAGTGATTTACTGGGACAGTGTTTCACAATGCCGAATGATAGTGTCTCGGAAAAAGGTGATAAAGGGACCGGAAAAGGCGAGGATAAAGGTACAAAAGACAAAGCCCCAGAAAAAATGTCGAAAGACTATTCCTTGCCTAAGCCACCAGTTGATACCCGATACACACCCCGGGCCCACTCAACTAGTACCCCAAAGGGGGGTGCAGCTAAAGTTCCTGCGGATACAGAGGCAGCCCTTGACAAGGAGATCGATGAGTTGGAGAAATCGATTCGAGACTCTGAAGATCATCTTCTGGAGATTGGGCAGAAGAAACGTTTACAGGAGAAACAAGACAAAGTCAGCAAATTGAAGAAACAACTACAGAAAAAAGAAAAACAGTTGAAAAGGAGCATGGAAGAAGGTGAGAACGTTATAGATGATTCAGCTAAAAAGCTGGACACCGTTACAATTTATAAATTAAGCAATAAACATAAAGATAAAACACATGAAACAACAGATAAAAAAGACTCCAAACATAAAGTAAAAAAACACGATTTCGATGTTAAAGAACTCAGAAAAGATTCTAAACTCAAAAAGCATGCGCAGAAAAAGCTGGTAAACCTGGGCCTTTTTTCTGAGTCGGAGCTTGATTTTTCAGATTCTAGTACTTGTTCTTCGGAATCTTCTAGAACTTCTGATGTTAGTTCTTTTGAGAAAGACAAACCCATTAAAAAATCAAGTGGTAAATTCGAATTTTCCGATTCCGACAGCAGTGATTCAGAAAATGTCAAAACATCAAAATCTAGAAAGAAAAAACACAAAAACAAGTCAGGCATGACCAAAAAAGCTTCCGACAAAGTTAAACGTCCGCAGGTTTGGCCTCATACGGTTTTGCAGTACGAATTCGTTTCTGATAATGTTTCATTTACCAGTCTTACATTCCGGACTTATGTAGCAGGTGAGATTGAAATCTTGACCTCCAGAATTTCTAAAATTGAATATATGGGTCGAATGCGTTTGCTTAAGAAAATGGTGTATTATTCTAGTATATATGACTGGAAATACTTGCTTAAATTTTATGCGGCGTGGTTAAGGCGAATTGAAATGGGCATGAATTCCTGGGAAGATGATCCTGCTCAAATTGAGACTGCAATGCTTTCAGGTCATACACAGAAACGAAAGGAAGATAAGGGTTACATGTCAAAATCAGAGCAAGTTTGGTGGTGTCCAAATTATAATCAAGACAAATGTTCTTATAGCACGTCGCATCAAAAAACCATTTTAGGCCACCCTAGACTCGCAAAGCACATTTGTGCTACTTGTTGGCGTTCCGACAAAAAGCAACTTGGACATCCCGAGTCATCCTCGGCTTGTCCTCATAAGTTGTGACAGATTTCAAAAGTTATAGCCCCCGTCTCTTTTACAGAAGAAGCTCTTTCTTTATCTCTTAATTCTACAGAGTCAAAGCAGTTAAGTTCACATTCCACTGACGCTTTCAACGAAAGTCAATGCTGCTACAGTGCCTTTGTAGTCGAAGCCAATTCTGTGTCACTATATCCGTCTTGTTACAAAGACGATCAGACGGATATATATATCAAACCTCAATCATTTATCCATTTGCCCACGCAGTCTTGTTTACTGTCATTTTATGATGAAAAAGACTATATTTACATGCATGACGAAATTGTTAAGTCAGGCAAATATAATTTTGAGGGGTGTAGGTTTCCGCTGCAAACGCATCTTAATATTGATTATTTTCGTTTTATGCTGTCAGATTATCATGACAAACAATTATGTGAGCTACTTCAATTTGATTTTCCCATTGGGTATTTTGGCAAGGCCAAAAAGACAGCACGGTCTCTCCTCTAGTTGCAAATCACAAAGGTGCTAAAGATTTCCCTCTACAAATGGAAAATTATCTGAAAAAAGAGAAATCTCATGGAGCTATTTTGGGGCCATATAAGAAAAATCCATTTTATTGTAATATGGTTTTGTCTCCATTAAATTCGGTTCCCAAAAAAGAAACGGATGAGCGCCGTATTATACTTGACCTCAGTTTTCCAAAGGGGTCCTCCATTAACGATAATGTGTCAAAAGATTTTTATCTCGGAGAACAAATTAACTTGACTTATCCTGGGGTTGATGATTTGGTACGTATCATTAAACAGAAGGGACCAGGGTGTTTACTTTTTAAACGTGACTTGGCCAGAGCATACAGGTTAATAGTTTTAGACCCTGGAGATGTTTCCTTAGTCGGTTTTAGTTTTAATGGAGAATTATACTTTGACAAGGTTCTCAGTATGGGGCTAAGGTCGGCGGCTTATGTAGCACAACGCTGTACGAACAGCATAAGTTACATATGTGGTCTTCTGAACATTTTAGTTATCAACTATCTAGATGATTTTGCTGGTGCCGATTCTGCAGAAACGGCTTGGAAATCTTTCATTGAGTTAGGCAGTGTCTTGCGTTACTGTGGATTAGAAGAGTCCTTGCACAATGCATGTAGTCCTTCAGTTGAAATGTGTTTCGTGGGTATTCTTTTTAACACTGTAACCATGACTTTGAAAGTTACGCCTGAAAGATTGAAAGAAATTAAAATACTTGTTCAGGCTTGGTTATCGAAGGAACAAGCTACGTTAAGGGAATTGCAATCACTTTTAGGGAAGTTGAATTTTGTTGCACACTGCGTGAAACCAGCACGAATTTTCATTAGTAGATTGCTAAATTGGCTGAGGGAAATCCAAAACACTGAGGGCCCGCAATTAATTCCATGTGAGACAAAATTGGATTTACGTTGGTGGAAATACTTTCATCGTGTTTTTCCGGATTTTATTTTGAAACAAAATCTTCATATCAATGCACTAGAACTACTTACGATTGTTGTAGCATTGAAATTATGGGGTAAATTTCTTTCTGGCAGGAAAATCGTCATAAATTGTGACAACTCCGCTTCATGCACCGTGCTGAATAAGGGACGTACTCGTGACACTTTTCAGCAATCTTGTTTAAGGGAGATATGCTTTTATGCAGCCATACATGAATTTCAAGTACGATCTGTTAGGATAAAAAGCACAGAAAATAGGATACCTGATTTATTGTCCCGTTGGGATTTAGACCCCGTTTACTCAGAACAGTTTTTCAATTTAATAGGGAATCAATACATTCAGGAATACAGCGTAGATGATTCAGTCTTTGCGTTTTCTCATGACTGGTGAAAACTGATGTAGGGGAAAGAATGAGCCACAATCCAATTCTATATGTGTGTGAAAGTTGTCTCCCTTATTACCTTTGTACTCGTACAACCGACAGTACGAGTGTTTTATTGATTTTTTAGTCTATGATATGCTTCATTCTTTTTTATTTTTTCCCCCATTTTTATGTTTCAGAAAGTGGTTATCAGGCTTTACGTGTGGAGATGAGGCAGACAATGAAATCTGCTTTTGCTGAAAGTACTTTTAAAAATTTACGCACGCAGTGGGAAACTTTCCTTATGTTTTGTGAATATTTTAAATTAAATGCATTGCCTGCTACGTCTGAAACCATATGTTTATATGCTCAATTCTTGAACAGGTCTTTTCAATCGGTTCAATCAATCAAGAATTATGTGTCGGCTGTCAAAACATTGCACAAAATTTTAGAACTTGAATTCCCTAAAAGTGACACAGTTCAATTAAATTTATTGTTAAGAGGTATGTCACGTATTAAACAGCACATAGTTAAGCAAGCTTTTCATATAACTCCTGAAATTTTATGCGAAATTTACCAGTTTCTCAATTTCCGAGACAGTTTCGAGGTTGCATTTTGGAGCTTAATTTTGACCATGTTCTTTTCCATGTCAAGAAAATCGAACATGGTTCCGGTGTCAGCCAAAAATTTGATAGTGACAAGCAGTTGACTAGGGGTGATATTTCAATTAATGATGCTTTTTTACTTGTACATTTTAAATGGTCTAAAACACGTCAGTTTGGACATTCTAGGAAACTGCCACTCGCGGCCATCTCGGGCTCATGTTTATGTCCGGTCGCAGCTTACAAAAAATTGCTTCAAACAGTTAAAGCTACAATTGCTGATCCTGCGTTTTGTTATTACAGTAAAGGATCGAAATTAGTGTCAATAAGTTATGCTCAATTACAAAATAAATTGCGCGAGTTAATCGAATTAACTGGTAGAGATGGTTCGCTGTATTCGTCACATTCCCTGCGCAGAGGATCGTGTACACTAGCTTTCAAATCCTTAATTGAAAGGGAGTTAATTCAGTTTCACGGGGACTGGCTGTCAAATTGTTATTTGTCTTACTTGACATACGACTTTGAGCAAAAATTGTCTGTTTCTCAAAGAATGGCTGATGGAATTTTAAATACATGTATGTAATCTTATTTTAGCTCGAAATCCTCTGACAGTGACGATATTGTCTGATAGTATTCCAAAGCATGTAACTGGTTTACACCATACAACTATGCAGGTGTTTCCTGGGGCTTCAATAACAAGACTTCAGCACAAAATACAAACTAACAGGGCAAGTTTGCATTTCAAATATACAATTCTTTTCGTTGGAACCAACGATTTAGGGTCTTCTTTAGAAACAGAAGAAATTGCCAGCTTATATAATAATCTGATAACATATATTCAGTCAAAATCTAATACCAAAATTATAGTATCCGGTATTTTACCTAGACCGTGTGATTTGCCTACTGACCCAAATGAAAAGAAAGTTAAAGATATGAACAAAGAATTAATACAGATATGCGAAAAGAGAAATTTACAGTTCTTGCATACATATCGCCCTTTTCTGTCCAATAACAAGCCCATTCGATCATATTTTGCAGTTAAAGATGGAGGTTTGCTTTTAAATTTTGAAGGGTCTAGACGGTTAAAACTATTTTTAATCAATGCCATAAATCATTTAAAATAAGCAGTTGTTTATGCCTTCCGTTTCTGTTGTTTTTCTTTCTTTCTGTTTCAGGCTGATTGTGTCGCACGGATGCTAATGACAATCTGTGGCCACCGTACTCCTCGCCAGTTTCACTACGCGTTAAACTGGGTGGTGGGTTTGTCGTGGAGAAGCGAAATACGTTATTCTCCGGTCATTCCCCTTTTTGCCTGATTCAGAGAGAAAGAGGAACAACTCGCGATTCAACAGCTATTTTTGAGTGTGTACCTAAGCATTATGTGCTACCGTATTTTTTATCATATTTTGTGAGTTGTGATTAAAATTAATATAAGGTTTGAGCAATCTTAAGAGTGAGTACAGAGCTTTTTAAGTGATATAAAAAGGATTTGCTTTATGGCGTTCTACTGAGCTAAGCAAATATTTGTGTTTGTTCTCACATACTGTGACAATTCAAAAATCGGTGTCATTCGATACGTGATGTACTATTATCGGATTTCCTACAATTGGTGAAATGCAGAAAACTGGTCTATGAACTAAATAAATACAGTGAATTCCTATATTAAGACCACCTTTGGGACTGTTCAATGGTGGTCTTAAAGACCACTTTTGGTCAGTCACAAACGTGGCCCCTGACCAGAGGATATTGGTCGCTTTAGAGGGCACAAAGAAAAATGCAGTGTACCTTTCAAAATGGGCTTTTTATATCAAAATGCTAATTTTAGGTGGTCTTAATGGCTGAATTTTGCTGTATACTAGTCATAATGTTGTTCCAGGCTTGCTACACTTCTTATGACTTGGATCTTATATATTGTTGTAGCTGAATGCTTCTGCATTCTGAGATCTATAGTTTCAACAGAAGACATTTTACAATTGTACGCACATGTATAGAGAGGTAAAATTTGTCAGATGAAAAATGTCGCTATTTTTTTTTATTTCTGCTAAAACGCCTCGGCGAGGCGGTTCTAACGAGTACCCGCAATCTGTACTTTTTGGCGGAAATAAGATAGAATAATATATACTCCAGAGGTAAAATTTATCAGATGAAAAATGTCGCTATTTTTCTTATTTCTGCTCAAACGCCTCGACGAGGCGGTTCTAACGAGTACCCGCAATCTGTACTTTTTGGCGGAAATAAGAGAGATAATGTATACTCCAGCAAACCCCAGTTTTACTTTATAAATGTGGGGTTTCATAGACGTCATTTTATTTTTAGTCAGCTTGGCTTGGCGGTACCTTCGGTTTGGCGGCCAATTATTTGGCTTCCAACATTTATAGAATTTGGATATTGATATGTTTTGCTTATTATTATTATGAAAGTTATTTAATTTCTGCCAAATTATATAACTTGAAATTTTAACGTTTGTAATTTCTCTTTAATATTCCCGATTCGATGTTGATCGGGACATTACCGCCAGGTCAAATCTCTTTTTCATCTGCCTCACGTATTACATGAGAGAAGGACGCCATGAATAATTTAGATGTTATGAACTTTCATAACACTTAATTATAACACGGCTATGAAACGAAATTCCCTTGTTTTCTAAATTGGCATATATCTATATCTATATATTAAGCGCTCTGTCTTATAGGCATTTATTTTTGTGTAAATGTATTACAAGTTCTAGTCATTGGTCAGATTCGGTCATGTGATATGGTCAGTTATTGGTCAGTTAAGTCATCTGATCTACCTCAAATTATTTGCATATGCGCGGCGGGAAATTCACCGCTCGCTTTGTCACTTTATCGACGTACCAAGTCGAAGTCAGATCGGCAGTTTAGCAGAGTAGAAAAAATTCACCCACCCTTACCCTCCCGTTTTACACTTTTTTTGATGTTAAAATCAACATCAAGGATTTGACATTGGCAGATCTTGTAATTTTCTGCATGGCGGCCAATTATTTGGCTTCCAACATTTATAGAATTTGGATATTGATATGTTTTGCTTATTATTATTATGAAAGTTATTTAATTTCTGCCAAATTATATAACTTGAAATTTTAACGTTTGTAATTTCTCTTTAATATTCCCGATTCGATTTTGATCGGGACATTACCGCCAGGTCAAATCTCTTTTTCATCTGCCTCACGTATTACATGAGAGAAGGACGCCATGAATAATTATTTTTAATTTCAATAAACTTGTTTCAGATCTTGATATTGATACTTATACTCCTGATTCATGTGATTGTAAAAACTCAAAGTATTGCTATCCTGCTGTTGGTCATGTAATTACTGGCAATTTGAAAATTATTCCTGATTCTAGGATAAGGAATAT
Source organism: Lucinisca nassula (assembly GCA_963580285.1). Taxonomy (NCBI): domain Eukaryota; kingdom Metazoa; phylum Mollusca; class Bivalvia; order Lucinida; family Lucinidae; genus Lucinisca; species Lucinisca nassula. Next base: position 94,416,007 of record OY757020.1, on the reverse strand, counting down.
AATTTCTAAAGGACCGAAATATCGGTTTCCTTCTAAAATTGATTTCAGTAAATGTAGAGATGAAATCGCTGCTTCCTTGAATGAATTCGGTAATCGATGGTGTAAGCGAGAGTATGTTGAGCATAAAGCCCTTAAGGACTGGAAACTTAGCATTTTAAAACTAGTGAATAAACGCATTTCTTTCTATTCTCAAAATATTAACTTATTACCTCCTAAGCCCAAGACGTCTTTACGCCATCTTAAACTAGGTATTCAAGAATTTCATAAGAAGTTTGTTTTGACCCCTGTAGACAAGGCCGTTAACAACGTCGTCGTTGTGTGACGGCTCCACTATGTTGACACGCTTAAGCAGGGGCTTGGTGGTACTAAGGCCTATGAACTTCAGCCTTTAGCTGAAGAGAGAGCTATAATAGATAAACATGTTTGTCTTTCAGCCACCAAGTTTGCTGTGTGTGTTAACGAAGGCCAAGACAAGCTTCCTACGCTATACTGGTTACCAAAACTTCATAAAAAACCTTACAAAGCACGGTTTATTGCAAATTCTAGCTCTTGGACTACCACTGAACTTTCTTAAATTATTAACTTCCTGTCTTACTGCTATTAAAACGCATGTAATTAAATATTGTGATAAAGTCTTTGAAAGATCAGGAAGAAATCTATTTTGGTCTATAAAAATTCGAATGAGGTTTTAAATAAATTGAAATCTAGACATTTTCGTGCTTCTAGTCTACCTACGATTTTTCCACTCTTTACACTACACTTCCTCATAATCTTATAAAAGAAAAGCTTAATGATTTAATTGAATGGGCTTTTCACAGAGAAGATTCTCTCTATCTTGCATGTAATGTCAGAAATGCATTTCTCACTTCTAAAGAGCATAAGAATTATACACTTTGGTCATGTCAGAATGTGTGTGATGCCCTCACCTTTCTACTTGACAATTTTTATATTAGATTCGGTACTAAGTTATTTAGACAAATTGTGGGTATTCCGATGGGTACTAATTGCGCACCTCTTGTGGCTGATCTGTTCTTGTATTGTTATGAAAGAGACTTCATTTTGTCGCTTTCCATTGATAACCAATCTGAAATTATTGAAGCTTTTAGCTCTACTTCTAGATATTTAGATGATTTATTAAATATTGATAATACCTATTTTGATGGTTTGATCAGTCAGATTTACCCCCTAGAACTTCAGTTAAATAAAGCAAATTCTTCTGATACCGAGGCCCCGTTTTTGGATTTACATCTATCGTTGATGGATTTGTTTCGTGCAAAATTTATGATAAACGCGATGACTTTGATTTTGAGATTGTAAATTTTCCTTTTTTGGATGGTGATGTTCCTCGTGCGCCATCCTATGGCGTTTATATTTCGCAATTAATTCGATTTGCTAGAGTGTGTAGTCATGTAACTGACTTCAACACTCGTAATAAATTATTAACGGCTAAACTTCTTAATCAGGGTTATCGGTACCATAAGCTACGCAAAGCCTTTTCAAAATTTTATAGACGCCATTCTGATTTAATTTCAAAATTCAATATTGGACTTAAATCTCTTCTGCAACAAGGTCAATCGGAACCCGAATTTTATGGTGACTTAGTATATAAATTCAGAAAAATATACAACCGCAATGACTTCAGCACCCAATTTCGTAAAATCATTCTTCGATATAAAAAGATTGGGTACAACATGGATATTATACGACAGACTGCATGCATGGTAGTTAACCCAATCACGGTTGGCAACTTTGCTTCCCTCTTTAATTGCACGCCGGTGGGTCAGGCCTCAGATTCTATGACGGCTCCAACGTAAAGGCTTATTGAAAATTAAAGAGATAATGTTGGTTGGTGCCTGATGCTCTGTCTCTGGTCGGGCTCATCGGAGTCTAACTGTTGGTTTTCTTTTGCTCCAGCATTTCAGTGGTTTCTTGCTGTCGAGTCTTCACCGTTGTCTCACCTCTGTGGTTCTTTGATGTCTGTGTTCACGGAGATGTTGCACTGATGAGTTAGGAGGCCTTCATGCGGACTGAACAAATTATTTGTCTAAATCGCGACGGAAGTAAGGGCGAAGATTGTGACCACGTAAAATCGATTTAAGCCCCCCAGTGGAAATCTTCCACTGACCGTTCCAAGGCGGCTCTTCTGTAGCGATTTATTTATGTTGTTGTTTGTTACTTACTGTGTGTATCACTTATGTCTTTTAATTTTGGATGGCCATATGTCCATTTTGTGGGAAAGTAACTGTCCATATGGCCTTCCTTTGTTTAGGTTTCCATTATGGTCTGGTCGCTTAATGTTTGTATTTCTTTCCGTTTGGTGTCTTTTATGGATGGAGTAAGTTAATTGTATCAATTCCTGATCTTTGTTTTACTTCTACTTTCTATCTATCTGATGTAGATGGATTTGTTTCGTGCAAAATTTATGATAAACGCGATGACTTTGATTTAGAGATTGTAAATTTTCCTTGTTTGGATGGTGATGTTCCTCGTGCGCCATCCTATGGCGTTTATATTTCGCAAATAATTCGATTTGCTAGAGTGTGTAGTCATGTAACTGACTTCAACACTCGTAATAAATTATTAACGGCTAAACTCCTTAATCAGGGTTATCGGTACCATAAACTACGCAAAGCCTTTTCAAAATTTTATAGACGCCATTCTGATTTAATTTCAAAATTCAATATTGGACTTAAATCTCTTCTGCAACAAGGTCTATCGGAACCCGAATTTTATGGTGACTTAGTATATAAATTCAGAAAAATATATAACCGCAATGACTTCAGCACCCAACTTCGTAAAATCATTCTTCGATATAAAAAAAAATTGGGTACAACATGGATATTATACGACAGACTGCATGCATGGTAGTTAACCCAATCACGGTTGGCAGCTTTGCTTCCCTCTTTAATTGCACGCCGCTGGGTCAGGCCTCAAATTCTATGACGGCTCCAACGTAAAGGCTTATTGAGAATTAGAGAGATAATGTTGGTTGGTGCCTGATGCTCTGTCTCTGGTCGGGCTCATCGGAGTCTAACTGTTGGTTTTCTTTTGCTCAAGCATTTCAGTGGTTTCTTGCTGTCGAGTCCTCACCGTTGTCTCACCTCTGTGGTTCTTTGATTTTTGTGTTCACGGAGATGTTGCACTGATGAGTTAGGAGGCCTTCATGCGGACTGAACAAATTATTTGTCTAAATCGCGACGGAAGTAAGGGCGAGGATTGTGGCCACGTAAAATCGATTTAAGCCCCCCCAGTGGAAATCTTCCACTGAACGTTCCAAGGCAGTTCTTCTGTGGCGATTTATTTATGTTGTTGTTTGTTACTTACTGTGTGTATCACTTGTGTCTTTTAATTTTGGATGGCCATATGGCAATTTTGTGGGAAAGTAACTGTCCTTATGGCCTTCCTTTGTTTAGGTTTCCATTATGGTCTGGTCGCTTAATGTTTGTATTTCTTTCCCTTCGGTGTCTTTTATGGGTGGAGTAAGTTAATTGTATCAATTCCTGATCTTTGTTTTACTTCTACTTTTCAAGTAGGAACCATGGGCTTTTATGAGTTCAACCGCATGTCCTTTGGCCTTTGTAATGCTCCAGCAACGTTCCAGAGGTTGATGGAGCATTGCATGGGCAAGGTGAACTTAAGGGACTGTCTCATCTACCTTGACGATATAATTATTTTCTCGTCAACGGTTGATGAACATCTTGAGCGGTTGGAAGCCGTTTTTTCCCGCTTAGCCCAACATAACTTGAAACTTAAAGCATCAAAATATGAGTTTCTAAGATCAAAAATGACCTACTTAGGACATGTAGTATCCGAGGATGGAATTGAAACAGATCCCGAGAAAACAGAAGCCATAAAGACATGGGCAGTTCCAAAATCAGTGAAAGACGTTCGTGCTTTTCTTGGTTTCACCGGATACTATAGAAAGTTCATTAAGAACTACGCAAAGATTGCAAGACCCCTCACTGATCTTCTGATTGGCCACTGGACAAGCGGAAATGGAAAAAAGACAACGTCCAAGTTGAAGAAGTCCCCATTCATTTGGGAAGAAAAAACAGCAGGAAGCGTTTGAAATTTTAAAGGAAAAGCTCACTAGTCCACCAGTCCTCGCTTACGCCGATTATACCTTGCCGTTTAAGCTGCACACGGATGCATCTACTACAGGGCTTGGTGCTGTTCTGTACCAAAATCAGAACGGAAAGGAAAGAGTGGTCGCTTACGCCAGTAGGAGCTTTAAGGTGTCAGAGAAGAATTATCCGGCACATAAGCTTGAATTCCTTGCTCTCAAATGGGCCATAACAGAAAAGTTTCACGACTATCTGTACGGTACCGAATATGAAGGTGTGACGGATAATAATCCTCTGATAATGTGTTTACGACCGCCAAATTGGACGCTACTGGTCAGCGATGGTTAGCTGAACTGTCTAACTATAACTGCTCAATCAGTTATCGCAGTGGAAAGCAAAATTTGGACGCCGATGGATTGTCGAGGAAGCCAGAACGAGAGAACAGAATGCCTTTCCCAGAGGTCCTTAAGGCTATCAATAGTTCAATGTTAGCAGAATCAGCACCTTTGATCGAAACAGTTATGAATCCCGAGGAAGGAATTGAAGACATACCTACAGATACATTGAAAGCAACGGCATTATCAAAACAGGACTGGTTAAAAGCACAAACAGGAGACACTAACATCAAGTTCATCATGGACCACATAATCTTAGACAGAAAACCAACACCCTTGCAAGCTGAGAAGTTTGGAATCGACCGGAGGTATTTGCTCAGCTGGGATGACCTTAAACTGAAAGAAGGCGTACTCTACCGCACGATCAAGATCAATGAGGAAACAGTGGATCAATTAGTGCTTCCACCACCACTGAGAAACATAATCTTCCAGGCATACCATGATGACCATCAAGGTCGCGATAGAACGATATCGCTGATTCGGCAACGATTCTTTTGGCCTGGAATGAACCGTTATATCAAGGAGAACGTTCAAACTTGTGGCAGATGTATTAGAAGGAAGGCCGCACCAGTGAAAGCTACCGAACTAGTTAACATAACATCTACATTCCCAATGGAACTAGTCTGTATCGATTATCTTACCCTCGAAAGATCTAAGGGAGGATATGAAAACATACTTGTGATAACAGATCATTTTAGCCGCTACGCGCAAGCAATACCAACTCGAAATCAAACAGCTCATGCAACAGCAAAAGCCCTTTTTGAGAAATATTTCATCCATTACGGATTTCCATCAAAGCTTCACAGTGATAAAGGTGCTAACTTCGAGTCCAAGACAATCAAGAATCTTTGCAGCCTAGCAGGCATCACCAAGACCAGGACAACGCCCTACCATCCCATTGGGAATGGGATGGTAGAAAGATTCAACAAGACGTTGCTTAATATGTTAGGAACATTACCTGAGGATAAGAAAGGAGACTGGGCCGCGAATGTGTCCACATTGACACATGCCTATAATACAGCTGTCCATGAATACACAGGTTTTTCCCCGTACTTCTTAATGTTCGGGCGCCACCCACGTCTTGCTATCGACGCTTCCCTGGGATTAGGGCAAGAAGATTAGAAAAGCCAGAAAGATTATACCGATAAACTAAAAGACAGACTCAAGTTTGCATATAAAAAGGCAACAGAAGAAGCTGAGAAGAAAGAAGCAAAATATAAAATAAAAATCAAAATTGAGTTCCTTTAAGAGCAATGAAAACATTCATAAGAAAAAAGATTGGTCATACTACGTAGTTTCGGCTAATAAAGCCTCATCAGTGACCCTGTAATGATCCAACAACGAAAGCCAGAGGAAACATACTGCAATTTTGCGAATTTCGAATAGGCAGTCGATTCAAAGACTGATATAAATCAAAATGGGGTCCAAATAATTAAAAACCTGTCTAGAATATGAGTCTAAACCAATAATCTGTTTCTGATTTCTCAGAATATACACGCTGATCTCAAAGGACCAAAAGTAAAATATAAACTGCACTATGGTTGATGTACGGGGAGACGTTTTACGGCCGCCACACGGCACAACACCAGCTGCAGTGAAGGCAAATAAAAATCAAAATTGAGTTCCTTTAAGAGCAATGAAAACATTCATAAGAAAGAAGATGGGTCATACTACGTAGTTTCGGCTAATAAAGCCTCATCAGTGACCCTGTAATGATCCAACAACGAAAGCCAGAGGAAACATACTGCAATTTTGCGAATTTCGAATAGGCAGTCGATTCAAAGACTGATATAAATCAAAATGGGGTCCAAATAATTAAAAACCTGTCTAGAATATGAGTCTAAACCAATAATCTATTTCTGATTTCTCAGAATATACACGCTGATCTCAAAGGACCAAAAGTAAAATATAAACTGCACTATGGTTGATGTACGGGGAGACGTTTTACGGCCGCCACACGGCACAACACCAGCTACAGTGAAGGCAAATAAAAATCAAAATTGAGTTCCTTTAAGAGCAATGAAAACATTCATAAGAAAGAAGATGGGTCATACTACGTAGTTTCGGCTAATAAAGCCTCATCAGTGACCCTGTAATGATCCAACAACGAAAGCCAGAGGAAACATACTGCAATTTTGCGAATTTCGAATAGGCAGTCGATTCAAAGACTGATATAAATCAAAATGGGGTCCAAATAATTAAAAACCTGTCTAGAATATGAGTCTAAACCAATAATCTATTTCTGATTTCTCAGAATATACACGCTGATCTCAAAGGACCAAAAGTAAAATATAAACTGCACTATGGTTGATGTACGGGGAGACGTGAAAATTATGAAATTATGAAATTATTATGATCAGAAAGTTAGAAATGTCACAATCGAAGCTGGAGATCGCGTCCTGGTAAGGAATGTAGGGATAAGAGGGAAGCACAAACTGGCTGACATATGGGAACCATGTACATATATAGTGCTTAGTCAACCTATGCCAGATATACCAGTTTACTCTGTTCAGAAAGAGGGCAGCAATTCGAAGCCAAAGATGCTTCATAGAAATATGTTATTGCCCTTTCAAGATATACCTTTTCCAGAGGAAACCCTAACGGAAGCTGGATCAGGTAAGCAACCTGAAGTGGTACAGGAAGAAACAGAGTCAGAGACTGAACCAGAATCTACTTCAGATGACCAAGAAGATAATAAACGGACCCCAGCTCCAAGATACGTTATACCAGCTCGCAGGCGGCAGCAAAACAGAAGACATGTCCCAGATGAACATCATAATCAAGGAGAAAGGAGGTGTCCGCTTGTGAGAAGATCACAACGGGGAAGAAGAAAACCAGACAGGTTGCAGGTGAGTCATAGACCATTTACATTTACAGTGAGGCCAGAAGATGTTGCAAACCTGTAAGAGTAGTTGAAATGAGTTTCTTGACACATAGCCAGGTCATAGAGAATGGTAAGGAAATTTTGTGTTGTTAAAAGGTACCATTTTAAAATCCACATCATCATCATCACCAACATCATTATCATCATCATCAACATCATTATCATCATCATCATTATCAGTATCATCATCATCATCATCATCAGCAAAGCTTCAGCTGATCACATTGGTTTATCACCATATCCACTTTTAATGATGAACTGCTTTTATGGATTCAGCTGCTGTTGAGATCGGTTTTGTGTTTTGCCTGAAGAGGGCAAGCATTGGTCCGTAGATATTGCACAGTGAAGTTATCGTTTCAAGCATTTGATTGCATCTCGGTTAAATGATTCAATCAATTTTGTAAATGTCGGGACGACATTTTCTGAAAGTAGGTGTGTGTGTCATAGATCGAAGTTTGATAGGTTAATAAAGTTGTGAAGTGTTTAAGCGTTTGTTTCTATTCCACCCCAATATACTTCGCTGCTTAAGTGTCCATCTCTTATATAAATAGTCCTACATACTTACAATGCATGTACCGTTAAAGGCACTTACACATCTAATTTGCATGCTTGAACTCTATGCTTCAATGCATTCGCCATTTTGGTCTTATCGTGAAACGTTCTATACGTTTTACATTTTAAGTACATGATTGTTATTATATGAAAATATTGATATATTTTCATGTATGTCATTTACATTGTCTTTACTTTATTTTGTATCATCATTTCATACAATATATGTATTAGGAAAGCTCATTTGTACATGAATATATCGTGACACTGCAAGACAAAGCAACGTTGATGTATTGCCTATGTTGGGATTCATATTCACAACAATCTGATATTTTGTATGTCATTTTGCCATCTATGCTTCAAGGCATTCGCCATTTTGGTCTTATCGTGAAACGTTGTATACGTTTTACATTCTAAGTACATAATTGTTATTATATGAAAATATTGATATATTTTCAGATGCACCATGTATCCATAGCTTTCCTGATGAATCGTTGTTACGTCATTAAACATACAGATTTCGTCTCATCTTGTGTATTCTTGTGTACTCCTGTCTGATCCAATGATGAACCGATGATCGGTGACATTTGTATAGGTGTTTTTCGCAATGAAAGGGTGGGGAAATGCTTTCATTTGGATAACACATCCGCGCGACATAGTAAACCCTTTCAGTAACCATTTCGGTTAATTTCCCGATGCATATGTGTGATATCTTATTTATACTCAAAACATAGGTTGCAGGTGCTCGTTAGAACCGTCTTCTTTAGGCGGTTCTAACGGGTACCCATAACCTATGTCTTGGAGCATACATAAGTAAAATAATTTATTCCCCCGTTAAATCCCAGTTCCTATATATAAAGTGGGTTTAACGTTGTTCCCATTTCACTGACTTGTTCACGTGACGTTGAAATGAGTATTGTCACGCCAGTAGAAAATGTTATATTTGGAGAAGTTGAAAATTACCTTGGCTGCATGTAGGTCACCGTAGTTATGCATGTATTTATTGACATATACTTGAATTAAAAAAATCAGGAAGGGCCGTTCTTGCACACCAGATAAGGAAATCCATAGTTTTAGCTTGGGATAGAAATTCTGTTCTAGCCCTGGTGTTCTTACCCAGAATCGAATATTCACGCGTGTTTGATAAATGTACTGGTTGAATACGCCTCCTATGTGCCGACATTAAGTTTAACGTCACAGGACTTTACGTGACGCCACTAAACATTTCTGTAAGTGTCATCACAATATGGCGGACGTCGGTAATCCAACTGACTGCAGCATTAAAAATCCGCGCTAAGAAATGGAAGGTGTGCAAGAAAAAGGATTCTATATGGTTATGAGGGTTCAATACAAAAATCCGCACCTCGGAATCACTGTCCGGCATCACTCGGCAAGACTCGTGATGCCGGACAGTGACCCTCGGGACGGATTTTTCAATCCACCCCTCACACCCATATAGGATTCTTTTTCTTGCATACCTGTGAGGGGTGGATAGGCATCACTCGGCAAACCTTGAGATGTCAGACAGTGATCCTCGGGACGGATTTTCCTCACACGGAGTGGATAGACTGCTAGAATCTCATATGAACAAGAAGCGCTTAACAAGCGAAAGCGTCAGCTCTATTTTCCTCAAACTGAGTGCATAGTCTGCTAGAATCTCACATGAACGAGAATCGCTTAACAAGTGGAACAAACAGCTATCTTTTCTTCAAACGGAGGGAAGAGACTGCTAGAATGCCACAGGAACAAGGAGCGATACCTAGTGGATCTTTTCCCAGGCGGAGTGAATAGACTGCTAGGATCTCACAGGAAAAAAATACGATAACCAAGTGGACCTCTCCTAAAACGGCGTGAATAGACTGCTAGAATCTCACAGGAACAAGAGCGCTAAACAAGTTGACCTTTCCTCAGACGGAGTGAATAGACTGCTAGAATCTCACAGGTACAAGAGAGCTAACCAATTGGACCTGTCCTCAGACGGAGTGAATAGACTGCTACAATCTCAAAGGAACAAGAGCGCTAACCAAGTTGACCTTTCCTCAGACGGAGTGAATAGACTGCTAGAATCTCAAAGGAACTAGAGTGCTAACCAAATGGACCTTTCCTCAGACGGAGTGAATAGACTGCTAGAATCTCCGAGGAACAAGAGTGCTAACCAAGTGAACCTTTAATCAGACGGAGTGAATAGACTGCTAGGATCGCACACGAACTAGAAACGATAACCGAGTGGACCTCTTTTCAAACTAAGTGAATAGACTGCTAGAATTTCGCTAGATGTATGCATGTAGTTGAAGACTTTAAGTTGCTACATACTAAATATCTAAGCTCTTGGCCTTATGGTTTCAGAGAAGAATTTTTTCAAGTTTCTTTTTTCCATTTTTAGTCTATGGGAGCTTATAAGACCCGGGGCGTTGCCAGTTTGGGCCCCAAAGACATAGTTTGCATCATTTATGTAGGTGACCACATAACTTTGCTACATACTAAATATCTTAGCTTTACAGTTTATGGTTTCAGAGAAGAAGATTTTTAAAGTTTTTCCCTTTATACGTCTATGGAATCTAAGGGGCGTGGCCAATGCGGCCATATTTTTTGCCTGATCAAAATTTCTTGAAAGCATCTGACAGAAGTCCATCCAAGGAAATTGATGCAAAATAGGCATGGAATCCATTGAGAGGTTTTGGAGGAGAAGATTTTTAATTTTTTCCCTTTATAAGTCTACGGAAGCTAAAGAGCATGGCCATGGCGGCCATATTTTTTGCCTGATCAAACTTTCTTCAAGGAATCTGACAGAGGTCCGCCCAAGAGACATTTGTCAGACTAGTAAGTTATATCGATCTCTGATCATTGCCTTCACTTCTATTTTTAAAAGAAATGTTCCTTAAACAATGTTCAAACTACTATATAATTTCAGATATATTGGTTGCCACCAATTGGCAGTTGCCAATTGTCGTTCATTGTCTTGAAACAACACATTCAAGCGAAAGCAGACCTCTGAAGCCACTAAGCTGATTGGGGACAAATTTTAACTGAAGTGTCCTTGGGCGCAGGGCTTCCAAGCCTGCCAAGGTTTATTGAAATACATGGCTGCCAGTGGGCCCGCTGAGCTCTGTTGAGCTCTTCTTATTGTTATTCACTGAGGACTCTAAATCAGTAACCTTAATCAGTAACGCATTATATTACACACGATGGGTGATTTGTCATAGCCACTCATGTGTTGGACTTCAAACTTCAGTCATGAACATAATTATGTCAATTTTAAGAAATTCTTCACGTGCACTGCAGCCATGTAGACCTTATAGGATGGGTGGGTGTATCTCAGAAACCATATGAAATATCAGATAGGGATTTCGCATGAATAGCCTTAATATTAGACAGCCTCGAGCCACTGCAGGTATTCTGAAAAAATCTTGCGGGGTTTGAATGTTTTTCACAAGTTATAGTTCAGAGGCCCGTGGTGTTTCACTCACGTTAAATAATAATATTAATATAACGCATTATATTACACACGATGGGTGATTTGTCATAGCCACTCATGTGTTGGACTTCAAACTTCAGTCATGAACATAATTATGTCAATTTTAAGAAATTATTTACGTGCACCGCAGCCATGTAGACCTTAAAGGACTTGTGGGTGTATCTCAGAAACCATATGAAATATCAGTCAGGAATTTCGCATGAATAGTCTTTATATTAGCCAGCCTCGAGCCACTGCAGGTATTCTGACAAAATCTTGAGTGGTTTGAATGTTTTTTCACAAGTTATAGTTGGACATATGGAAACAAGCCAATGTGACGCCTATCTATAAGAAAAATGACCCTTCGGACGCAACTAACTACAGGCCTGTTTCTCTCTTGAGCACAATCGGAAAAGTTTTGGAAAAAATCATACACAAACATGTCTTCAATTTCTTTCGCGATCATCATATTATTACAGCAATGCAATCGGGTTTTATTCCAGGCGATTCAACAGTGAATCAATTAATAGTTATTTATAATACTTTTTGTAAAGCACTCGATGAAGGAAAAGAAGTCCGAGCTCTATTCTGTGATATAAGCAAAGCCTTTGACAGGGTATGGCATAAAGGTTTGCTTTTTAAACTTGAAAGGGCTGGTATTACTGGATCTCTCTTACAGTGGTTCGAAAACTACCTAGATAACAGAAAGCAGTGAGTTGTTTTGCCGGGAGTCAGTTCTGAATGGGCATCTATTAAAGCCGGTGATCCTCAAGGCTCTATTCTTGGTCCTCTTCTTTTTCTTTTATACATTAATGATATCGTTGAGGATATAAATTCATCTATTAGACTCTTTGCAGAAGATACTAGTCTTTATGTAATAGTAGAAAAGCCAGACCAAGCTGCTCATCAGCTGAATTCCGACCTTCTCAAAGTACACCAATGGGCAACAAAATGGTTAGTCACATTTCACCCAGCAAAGTCAGAGTCCATAACTTTTTCACGAAAGCGCCATAAACCTTATCATCCCCCAGTTCTAATGAATAAAACACAAATTAACGAAGTAAGTTCACACAAACATCTTGGGTTAATCCTTACAAACGATTGTACATGGCACGAGCACTTGGAATATATCAAGTCAAAGGCGTGGATTCGTATTAATGTAATGCTAAAACACAAGTTTACCCTTGAGAGGAAATCGCTACAGACTATCTATATCTCCTTTATAAGACCTCTTTTGGAATATGCAGACGTAGTCTGGGACAATTGCATCCATTATGAAGTTAACGAGCTTGAAAAAATCCAAAACGAAGCTGCACGGATTGTCACAGGAGCAACTAAACTTGTCTCTATCGATGCTCTACACACTGAAACTGGGTGGGAATCACTATCGTCCAGAAGGAAAAAGCATAAACTTCAGATGTTTTTCAAAATGAAAAATGGCCTAGTTCCTGAGTACCTTTCCTCTTTGGTACCGCCTTCAGTTGGTAATACCTCAGCATATCAACTGCGTAATGCATCAAACATTAATACTATACACGCCAACTCACAACAATATTATAATTCTTTTCTACCATCTGTTATCAGAGACTGGAACGACCTCCCAAGCGAAGTAAGTGATTCTAGTTCTAGCGATTCCTTCAAACGAAAGCTAAATACAAACCTAGAAATTCCTCCAAAATATTATCTTTGTGGAAAAAGACTTGGACAAATTTATCATGCAAGACTGTGTGTATCACTTGTGTCTTTTGGTCTTGGATGGCCATATGGCCATTTTGTGGGAAAGTAACTGTCCTTATGGCCTTCCTTTGTTTAGGTTTCCATTATGGTCTGGTCGCTTAATGTTTGTATTTCTTTCCCTTTGGTGTCTTTTATGGGTGGAGTAAGTTAATTGTATCAATTCCTGATCTTTGTTTTACTTCTACTTAGGACAAAATGTAGCTCGTTAAACCAGCATCTCCTCTCTTAAAATATTATTGATAACTCTCTGTGTGTGGCTCAATAGAAGATACAGACCACTTTATGTTAAATTGCAATCGTTACACCAACCAAAGACAAGATCTACTCGATACAGTATCGGAGATTTGTCGCCCCACTCTTAAGCTGCTGCTCTTTGGCAGTTCAGAGCTTTCTTTACACCATAATAAACAGGTCTTCCTTGCTGTGCAGGAATTTTTACTAAAGACAAAACGTTTCAAATAAACTGATGAATTTAGTTTAAACCCTACTTCAATTGTAGTATAATACATCCCATTAGGAAAGTACATAAGATGGATCTCTTGTTCTGCTCTGCTCGTGTTTCACATTTATCTAACGTTTTTGATAGATACTAATGCTACATTGCAAATGTTCTAGAGGCTTAAATCTGACAAAGTACGTTTTGTCTTTGCTTGCAAGTGCAAGGTCGTGAGTTGGTAAAACATAGTGTTGGAATAAGAACTTATCCACTCCCCGTTGAGCCTGCAGCAGATTATGTGGTTTCAAAGGAATGTTGACACACAAATCCATGAAACAAAGTACTTAGGGTCTTGTTTTCAAGCTAAATCACGTATAACTTTTGTCTTCACTCTAAGCAAGGTGGGATACAGACTTTTCAAACGTCGAACGACTTTCTCCTGAATCCCATTTGTGTAACATTGTAATTTTAAAGCTTTTATGTGTTGAGTTTATATGTATTAGTTATACAAATAAAATAAAGTTTAAACTAAGTTATAGTTCAGAGGCCCGTGGTGTTTTAATCACGTTAAGTAATAATATTAATATAACGCAGTATATTACACACGATGAGTGATTTGTCATAGCCACTCATGTGTTGGACTTTAAACTTCAGTCATGAACGTAATTATGTCAATTTTAAGAAATTCTTCATCTGCACTCCAGCCATTTAGACCTTCTAGAAGGTGTGGACGTATCTCAGAAACCATATGAAATATCAGACAGGGATTTCGCATGAATAGTTTTTATATTGGCTAGCCTCCAGCCTCTGCAGGTATACTGACAAAAACTTGTGGGAGTTTGTCACAAGTCCGTGTTGTTTCAATCACGTTAAATAATAATATTGGATATACATTACATGCACTGGAGACAGATTCAATGGGGCAACAAATTTTTATTAGATATTTCAGTAAATGGTAAGCGAATGACCTGATACTTAGGTATGGTTCGCATCGAGATAATTTATTATCAAAAATAAAACAGGATATTGAAAGATATGAGTCCAAATTTCTTACCAAAAATAAAACAGGATATTGAAAGATTTGGAAAGAAAGTAATCTTAGCAGGAGATTTTAATCTTGTTTTAGATCAAAATGTGGATTCACAAAATTATAGAAACACAAACAATCCTCGTGCTAGAGATAAATTTGTTGAAATTATTCAGATTATGGATGGTTGGAGGGAATTGATATTTAATTCAGCATATAGGTCATCAACTTGGACACGTCTAAATACTATTAAAAGTGCCAGATCATATTATTTTCTTATATCTGAAGAATATTTTCCTGATGTAGATTAAGTATCTATTTACCAGATTTTCGAACCGATCATTCTATTAAGTTTAATAAATTAGGTAGTGGCCTGGTAATTCAATAATTCATTAGTAAGAGATAGAACTTATGTTTCAGAAATTACAAAAAAACAACAACACACAGTGAGATGATAGAACAACAATATACATCCACAACACATGTTAATAATATTCCTGTTTAAGACATTCCGAATACAGATTTAAATGCAAATGGAAATAAGGTGTGGGAACTATTTCTTATGAATCGTATCTTAAAAAAGTCCCATAAAAATAAGGAAGAAAAGTAATTACGTAAGGATATCAGAAGCCACACTTGACCATGATATATTAAACAAGAGCACCGCATGCGGGTGACAACGCTCGGCTGCAGCCCCTTTTCATGAAGAACAACCAGTCAGAGTTTCAAGTAAATATGTTCAGTAATTACAGAGATATTACAAAATGTCCAAAATTTTGCACGACGACGACACAGACGAAAATGTCCAAGTTTTTGCACCACGACGACGCCAGAGCTATGACAATACCTCGTCATTTTCTTCGAAAACAGCCGAGCCAAAAATGAAAATGTTATGTTAAGATCTTAAACAAAATGTACTTTACGGTATCTTAAATATGTTTATCATATGAATGAGGTACTGTTACCCAGAAAGAAGGAACCATTACAGTATTCCAAAGCAAAATAAAGAGAGACAATACTTAATAAAATGGAGACCTATTTCACTTTTAAACTGTTCGTATAAATTGGCTTCTACTTGTTTAACAAATGGAATAATTAAAATCCTACCAGTATTAATGAATAACGACCAAACGGGCTTCATGTTTCCGTTGGGGTCTGTTGTTTCATATTTGTGTTTCGTTCCCTTTGGTGTCTCTGATGGGAGCTGTGGTTTAATTGTATCGATTCCTGATAATTGCCTGCACTTCTTTTTTTCATGGCAGGAAGATATATTGAGGAAATAAACGTATTATTTATGATTTGTTTCATTATACAGAAAGAGAAAATATTCCTGGTTTTTAATTGTTTGAGTTGCGGTTGAATGTCCCCGTCAACACAATTTAGATCATTTTGGAGACGTTGCTTCCAATTTTGTGGGACTTTTACCCTACATTGTGATGAAATGACATCTCACCAAATGCAACAAAAGGCTTATATGCACCGTACGTTCTGACTGACACCACTTTGCCTGGGATGGCTAGATGTTGGTCTTCTTTTGCTCCAGCATTTCAGTGGTTTCTTGCTGTCGAGTCTTTACCGTTGTTTCATCTCTGTGGTTGTTTGATTTTTGTGTTCAGGGAGATGTTGCACTGATGAGTTAGGCGGCCTTCGTGCAAAATGAACAAATTATTTGTTCAAATCGCAACGGAAATAAGGGCGAGGATTGTGGCCACGTTAAATCGATTTAAGACCCCCCCCCCCCCACACACACACACACCAACAGTGGAATTCGTTTTACAAATCGTTCCAAAGCCTTTCTTCTGTCGCGGTTTATTTTTGTTATGGTTTGTTTTTAAGTGTGTGTATCGCTTATTTTAGTTTGTTTTGGATAGCCAATTGGCCATTTTGTGGGAAAGTAACCGACCTTTTGACTTTCCGCTACTGATGCTTCAGTTAGGGTCTTGTTGTTTCATGTTTGTGCTTCTTTTCCTTTGGTGTCTCTGATGGGAGCTGTGAGTTGATTGTATCGATTCCTGATCATTGCCTTCAGTTGTCAGTTTCAACTCTGCGCGGAAGCAACATGCAGCCCAATCTTTTTCTCCAAGCCCCGATGGGTGGGGCAAAAATATTCCTGGACTTTTACTATTGATTGACTTTGAAAAAACATTTGATTCCGTTTCATGGCCTTTTATAAATAAAGTTTTGGATTACTTTTATTTTGGAACAACGTATAAGAAGTGGATTAATATTTTGTACAAAAATATAAACTTGTGCGTGCATCCTGAATGTTTTTTTCTTGCAACGGGGCTGCCGCCAGGATGACCCAATTTCACCGTATATATTTTTACTTGCATTGATGAGTTAGGAGGACTTCATGCGGACTGAACAATCTTTTTCGTCTAAATCGCGACGGAAGGGCGAGGATTGTGGCCATGTAAAATCGATTTAAGCCCCCCCCCACCCCCCCGCCCAAAGTGGAATTCGATTCCGCTGCCGTACCAAGGCGGTTCTTCTGTTGCGGTTTATTTTTGTTATGGTTTGTCTTTGGGTGTTTGTGCCGCCTACATTATTTTATTTTGGATAGCGTATTGGCCATTTTGTGGGATAGTGGCTGTCCGTTTGGCTTTTCGCTATTACTGTTTCCATTAGGGTCAGTTGTAACATGTTTGTGTTTCTATACCTTTGTTGTCTCTGATGGGAGCTGTGGGTTAATTGTATCGATTCCTGGTCATTGCCGCCACTTCTATTTTTTATACGAAAGCGGTTAAGTAGTACAGTGCACATTCTTTAGACAGAAACTGACAACTGCCCTTCTTGAATCGGCGGAAGGGAATGAAGGACTGCAGAAAAGATTCCATGATCAATCTCCACAAAAGACTGTTGCCGGCCCCGGCAGGTTTCGAACCCAGGTCCTCCTGATCACCAATCAGACTTGAATCCGGTTAAGCTACCGAGATAGAAGTGAAGGCAATGATCAGGAATCGATACAATTAACCAACAGCTCCCATCAGAGAAACCAAAGGGAAAGAAACACAAACATGAAACAAGAGACCGTAATGGCAACATCAATAGCGGAAAGCCAAATGGACAGTTAATTCACACAAAATGGCCGATTGGCTATCTAAAACAAAATAACACAAGCGACACAAACACTCAAAGACAAACCATAACAAAAATAAACCGAGCAACAGGGAGGGTAAATGGACTTTTTGTTTCAGCCATGAAAGCCCCATTCAACCAGTTAAGCTTCCCACCTCATTTTTAGGAGAGCGCATTTTTCCCCCCGTCCACCAGGATTTTGTGCTACTTTTCGGGAAGCCCAATTTTTGGAGCGTAGTTTTGGATTTGAGGGTTTTCGGCTACTTTTTCGGATTGGTAGCGTATTTGTTTTTGATTTGTGGCTTTCGGCGGCAGATCGTAGCACTCGAGCGTGCAACCGGTATATACAATTGCAACCAGCATAGACAAATGGAACCACAGCCTGGCAGCAGCAGCACCCACAGCCGTACACACAGCTCGCAGGTGCTGCAGGGAAGGGATACCCAGCCATGCACACACAGATATGGACAGGGTAGGGACACCCCGAATTCACACACAGGTAGGACACCCAACATGCACGCAGGGACACCCAGCATGCACACACAGGTAGGGACGCCTAGCACGAACGCACAGATAGGGACAGGGTAGGGAAACCAGCTGTACACACACAGTTAGGGACAGGGTAGGGACACCCAGCATGCACACACAGGTAGGGACAGGGTAGGGACACCTACTAGAGAAGTGGGGACGCAAAGCATTAAAACGTCTGGGAAAACACAACTGTCTGCGGAAGCTTTTCGGCACATCGCTTAGGGCGAGATTGGTATATGGGCAGCGAAGTCGAGATATGGGATAGGAGAACGACGGGTTCTCCGTATTCGGCAAGGCTTGGAGAACGAGGAGGCCAAGGACCACGCAGAGCAAGCGCGAGCCAAAGCCAAGGACGACGCAGAGCAAGCAAAAGCCGAAGAAAGAGGGAGGCGGGAGGAGGATTTGGAGGTCGAGAATGCAAAACTGCGTGAAGACCTTGCGCGCGCGGACCTCCTGCGGGGAAGGACAAAGCACCGGAAGAAGGGAAAGAGGACATAGTGCTGGAAAAGTCACAGCAGGGGCACCTCGAGGTCGAGGAAGGAGAGCGTATTTTTCCCCGCAGCGGTTGTCTATCGGACAGATCGGTAGTGTAGACAAGAACACACTACCCAGTTAGATCGAAATTTGGAATTAGTCAATTGGTAGTGTAAAACATCGAGAACACCGTCGATAGTGTAGACATATCGCATACTACCATAGAAAAAATGGAAGTTGTAGAACGAACCTTTCGAGAGATGGGGCTCTTTTCCTAGAAATCTGTGGCAACCCATCTTCTCCTGGAAAACGCATTCGAGAGCAACCTTGTTCCCGACATCTCGGAGGTGGACTACTTGGAGGGGCTCTCGGCGCGGACGCGGCTGCGCCCCCTCGAAGGCCTCCCAACCTTCGTGGACGATGTGTACGTGTACGGATACCTACGTAGAGAGGATTGCGTGTCCAGGGCCGACAGAGCCTCGTGCACGACCGGGGAAGGTTGGTCTACCCAGGTGGTCGTGGCCTCTATTTCTTGGAGCATTCGGGAGGCTTTGGATGGCGAGAAGCACATGCAGACGAATATTGTGCACACGTTCGCAACCGACAGGCTCGTGGAGAAAAAGTGGAAGGAGCTGCACGGGGAGGACCCATTCGCGATCTTCGTGGCGAAGGTGGATGTTTCCAAGGTGGATATAGACAGCCTACAGGCAATGCTTCCAAAGCTCCAGAAACTGCTTCTGGGGAAAGGCTACGGCCTCTATTCGATCGACTACACCCAGGATTTCCCCGGGACGTTGGACCGGCAAGCTCTCGTGGCCCACCCGGAAAAGCTCGGGTACAGGATACAAGAAGATCCCAATGGCGCGCTCGCGAATAGGGATGCCCCGACGGTCCTGGACAACACCAAGTGCGTGGGGAACCATGTCTGCACCTGGATAGGAACGGGCGCGAGCGGGTACACGGTTCGAACCAAGCTCTTCAACAAGGCCGTCACCAACTTCGAGGCCGGGGGGGGGGGGGCGGGGGGGTTCGTGAGCACATGGGGGCCATCTCGCCGATTATGTGGGCTGTCCGAACCAGCACCTGCGGAGGACTTTCTCGCACGCGGATGTGCAAGAAAGAGGATGAACAAGGATCGAGGTATCCCTCTATGCGTGCAAGGGCAGGGATCTTTTCACGGACACGGCAAAAGAGGTGATCGAGGAGGCGCTTGGCGTCGTGTCTCCGGAGGGAGAAGACCTGTTTGTCTTACAGGCGCCTTCTAGGTTGTGCAGTAACCTGGCCGGCAGCCTAGGTGCCTTGTCCTAGCCGACAGACCCCAAGGGACAATCTTCGTGGCCTGGTATGCGCACACCGGGACTGGTATGGTGGCCGGCATGCGGATACGCCCCATGCCACAAACCGTGCTCAACGATGGCAGCTTGGAGAAGGCTGAGGAATGGGCCGCGGCAGACTTTGGATTCCGGGATTGCCCGATATTTCGGGCGGATATACTGGAAACGAGGCAAGGTGCGCGGGAGGACGGCGAGGATTCTATCCTCTTCTCTCCGCTTCGCTGCTACACCAAAGACGCTGGCTCCGCGACGATCCTGGCCGGATCCATCCACCCTTCTTCCACCGACCGACAAGGTGTTCTGGATGTGGAGGGAAAAGAAGACCCATCGAATCGGTGTTGAGACCTCGCAGTTCCTGATCGTGGAAATGCCGGAGATAGCCAATGGTTGCCGACTCTCCACGCTCTCTACGCGAGACAGAGAGAAGAGGCTTTGGGATCTGTTCCAAGCCGCCGACATAGAGAAATGGAGGAGGGAGACCCAAAAAACGACTGGAAGAAGAAAAGGAAAGAAACAGGCGGTACAGGCGAGAGGAGCTAGAACAGATATCCAAGCTTGCCACCGAACATAGGGAGTACATGGCTGCTTCGAGGAAAACCGAGGAGGAGGTGGGGATCCTATCTTCCATAAGACCAGCAAGATCTCTAGCCTCCAACCGGATAGGTGGATCGTGCTAGGTTTCGGGAGCAGCACCAGGATACACGAAAGTCTAGGAACGTGCTGTCGAACGATTCGACTCCTAGGATAGCGGTGTGGGCAACAGAGGGCCTGGCTAGAATCCTATCCAACTGCAAAGAATTATTCGAGAAACGGGTGGACGACGGCCGCTACAAACCACATACTCTGTTTGCGGGCAGGCATGGAGCTCGTGCAGAAAAGAGGATGTTGTCCTAGGTTCCAGGGGTTTGGAAAACACAAGGAAAACTACATGGAAAGGGGGCAGATCGAGTGGGGAGATCTAGAAGAGATCCGGGAGGCTACCCGCGAATGGGCGTTGGAACTGGGTTGTGGTCCCGAACGATTCGACTCCTAATCGGTATATTAAAATCGTATGTTAAAATATATTGCTGCCAGTGGACAGTTCCCACATAAGATCTGGTGAGCAAAGTGGCCTGCGGACCTTTCGTATTTAATGACAGATTCAAGCTGTCATTTCTAGCTATCCTGCGTGTTTTAAAGTAGTACCGGCTTTCTTTCCGCTTTCTTCGGCTTTGACCGCCATAGAAATATGAGTCCGCACAAAATGTAGCCCGTTTGGCGCAGTAATCAAAATTGTACAAGCGTATTAGTTATCCTATAATGCAATACAAACTTTTGAAGCAGACGACTTGACGATTTTATCTTACATTCAGCATTCCTTATGAATCAGCTGCATCATGCGCGACTCTATACCCAGATCAATGCGGCGTCTGCTCAACCGCCGGCTCAGGTTTCACACTATTTTCTAACAGTGCTGTCAATATTTTATCTTTAAAGACCAGCCTGCTGTAGGACCAGGTCAGCTGCAGACAAGAATATTAATAGGTTTTCTGACTTTCGAGGTCAAGTCTAGGTCAGTTACAACTAAGGTGTATAATAGACTTTGCAACGAGAAATTGGAAAGAAAGGCTATCCCTTTCAACCCTGGAATATGGTACAGATACCAATGCAAACAGTGTAGGTCCTGTGATTTAATTCTAGGTGCCATATTAAGCAGAATGGAAGAGCCCAACTTCAGTGATGGAAGAGTACACTCCAGAAACTCAAGGCAGTGAATAAATCAGAGCACTGGCAACACTCATGCCGATTGTCTCTAAATGCAGGCTGGTCATGAACGGTGACTTGGACTCGTTTGAACTTTTGATGTTAATAACTGATGCAAAAAAGCGTAGAACAAGATCAGCACCGTGTTCTGCGGCGTTTGACCTGAGTATACATTGTTTGCCAGATCCAACATTTGATTCAAGTGCAGATTTTTCAGATAACACTTACATGTACCCAATACTGACAAACGACGCTGCTATGTTTGGGTTGACTGTTTGGCATTCGACCCAAAGTTACTAATAAGAAAAGCGTCGTCTACGTGACTGTCACTGACTTCTCAGAATAACCTTTTTCTTGCAGAACTAGCCACAGTTAGACTAGGGTATTCCATAAGACTGAAGAGGGTTATCCTGGAATCACTTGGCAAACAGTGTAAACCAAGATCGGGAGCTGCAGAACGCGCTTCTTATCAAAATCTTCACTATTTGTTTTGAATTTCAGAGTTAAATTAAACAGTTTAAATCTCAGCCTAGGACTGTTGCCTCGACCTTGACCCCATCAACACTTTCAGTGCTTTGATTCTGAAACCAAAACGATTGCATGATTACAACACGCTTAGGTATCATGCCCTTAAGCTAAAGAAAGGTTAAATCAACCGTGACGTATGGTTACCAGTCCGGCCACGATCCTGTGTACCCCCTTCACAACAGTACTGATATAAATCACATGTTCAGGATCAGAATTTTGATGTGTGATGTAAGGTCGTGCCTAGAAAAGAAGAAACTGGATTTTGTTATCAAGAATGTATTGTGACATTTTTCATTAAAGGATCGTAAGCGTGCCCCTGGACAGTTAGAGTGAGTGAGTGAGTGTTAGAGTGTTACGTCTCACCAACCGCAAATGCCATTTTGAGACGATACCTCGGTTTAAAGAATCATCCGAAAGTCTGGAGAAGCCCGAGATCGAGGCTTCTAATGGACAGTTAGAAGCTGGTCGGAAAGCGGATGACGTTTACTTTGATTTTGGGTGCCACATGTGTGTGGTCTATCGTCTATTGGAGCGACATCTTACTATAAACAGAAGACGCTAGTGGACGTCGACGTAGCGGAAGACCGACGTCAGTACGTCAAGATCGATTCATCCGACAGACGCATATGCGAAACAGATTTCCGTTGGCAGCTGCTACACTGCACCTGTAGATAATCAATGGGTCTCAACTACCGTCTAATAAGCACTGATACTGCTCGTCGCCCTTATGCGGGCTAGACGTCTCTGTCGTGACCCAAGTGAACCGTCGACACAGTACGGAACACTTACGCTGGTGCATGAAATATACTCAGTCAAAAAAGTTCCTTTACATTAAATTGCTTCTATTACCATAGTTACTACAAAAAAAAAATATACAAAATTTGTTTAGTTTTGGTTAGAGGACGCATTTTTCCACGCAAAAGCCCAAACTGTTTTTGTTTTTGTAAACTCGCCAGCCTGAGCTATTGTTTTAAACACCCAAGGGGTCAATGTGACAATTTCGCAGAATAAATCATTACAAATATGATCTATAAAAGGGTTATCCTTTGGAAGCAACGAATACACCACAGAACTGAGAAATATGGAGTGTACATGTTTTCTGGGCCAGACTAGCTAGTTTCGGCCAATTAGGCCTCATCAGTGACCCTCAGCTATTTTCAAAATTCCACAATGGAATCAATGATCCCAAAGGACAAGAAAATATAATCTACACTATGATGTAGGGCAGGGAGACGTTTTACCGCCGCCACACATTCCCACACACCAGCTGTAGTGAAGTTAAATATGATCTATAAAAGAGTTAAGCCGAAATTTAATACCATAAAAATTACACTTAGCACAAGAATTCTAAAATTTGATACGTGTAGCCTTTTATTAGATACCCTGTGTGTCTATTCGCAAAAGATTTGGAACTTCAGTCCCATTTGCCAAGAGAAACATACGATCACGTATAGGCCTCCGATTCTTTGAAGGTCTGTGCAAAATGCTGCTTTCAAGTGAAAATCCATAGGAAATTGCAGTTGGTAGTGCTACATACTACATGAATTTTCAGCATTATTTTTCATCATGGTTTACAGCAATTGTGGCAACAATGCGCTTTTTAAAGAAATACCAAAAATTGAAAGACAGGAATAGAAATAACAACAGTTTGAAAATTGCTATATCTTTAACTGAAAGGGAGATAATCTGAGAATTTCACAAATTAAAGCCTTGATAGTAGTGGAAGATCATAAGATATTGTAATGGTTAAGTGAGTTACGATGTTAAATGCACATGATATGTCATCTCAGATGCAAATGATCATCATGCTTCTAGCTTAACCTTTCTATGCACATATTGCAAGACAACTCTTGAGCAGAAGAGCATGAGCAAATGCAAATTTATGCATTTTGTAGCTAAGCGTCCGACTCGCATGTTTACAGCCATCTTTTGCTGAATGGCTTCCGGATAGCTACTGGAATTTACCCGGAAATTGGTATAGTTACTTGTTTGACTGAGTATACGTAAATTGGCGTCTACGCGACTGACGTGATATACGTTTTAGTGACAAATCGCACTTCAGCGTTAATCACGCCGATTGTCGTTTCGGGGTGTTTCGACGTGTAGGTGTAAGGTATGCCGAGGCGACATGTGTGTAATAGAGCATGACATATCGGGTGGAATAAGCGTTATTGTGTGGCGAGCTATTGCATGTAGTTAGCGTACGCAGCTTAGCGTCATTAAGGACATTCAAGATCATGGCTGAGACGTGAACTAAACAGCGAAACGTTACATCAATCAAGTGCGTCGGCTTCACGTGGTTCCATTTATTTGTTTACGCTCAGAATCCGGGAAATCTTATCCAGCAGGATTACGCAGGGGTTCATAGGGCAAACTTCTTTCTCAATAAATGTCTTCAAGCCAATGGAATTCATATACTCGACTAGCCAGCCTTTCTCCTCCGATCTCTTTCCCATAGAGTATCTTTTGGGAGAGGTATCCACAAACGAGCAGACAAAAACTGTTACTTATGGACAGTTGCATTGTTAAAATTTGAATTGTAATGTTTGTTTTTGAAAACGTTAATAGTTTCTTTAAAAAATTTGAAACATCGAATGGCATTTCATAATACCGCCGGTGTATAGGCATCTGCAAACATATCATATAATGGAACTTGCAGAAATACTTTTCTAAATTTTAAGATCTTTTTAGAAAGGTTTCTGCAAGTTTTTCACAGTGATATGATTTTCTCATAGAATCTGTCATTTCCGTGCCTTTGGCGCTATGATTGTTTTGGTTTTACGCCCCTTTCAAGATTTTCATTTATTTCGAGCTGGTTGTAAATCAGAGGTGGGCCCGGATAAAAAACACATGACCATCCCTTGCAGAACCTCCTAATGATTAACAGTCAGTGCTTTTACCCATAAGGCCATGAAGTCTATTAGTTGGGGGACATAATTCTGGTCATACTTGCTACAGTTTATCATGACAACATAACAAAGCTTTGATTCTACTTACACAAGCCAAATGGTTCTGGGATTTTATTTAAAGTAGGGGTATAGTTTTCTTATTAAAAGATGTCTTAGAAGCTAGACTAATTATACCCCGGCATATGAAGTATGCTATGGGGGTATATAGTTTTAGCCTGCCATTCATCTGTTCGTCTGTACATCCGTCCCATGTGTCAGTCTGTCAATCCGTCCGGTAACATTTTCGTTGAAGTTTTTTTTTTTAGTTGAGGTTTTACATCCCCATCAACACTATTAAGGCCATTTTGGATACGTTGCTTTCGATTTTGTGGGACTTTTACCCAACATTGAAATGAAGTGACATCTCAAGCCCTAGCCTAGCCACTAGGCGTTAAAATGAATAATATGGAACAATAATCATCTTTTGCATTAAAATGAACAGTGTATAAAAGTTTGGCTAGTCTAGTCTCTCTGGCTCAATTTAAACTAATTCTAAGCTTGGAGACTTGCCATTACTAACAAGGTGAAAATTTTTTTATATAATAAAAATACCAAAAATGATCAGACTTTTATTATCAGACTAGTAGCTAGTCTATCTCAAGCCCTACCGCCCATAGAAACCGTTAGGGTTTAAGGAGCGGTCCGAATCGCATCACTATTCCTGGGCAGACTTAGACCTAAGCTGTTTACCAGTATTCAAGTTCGTTCGGTTTCAGCTCTGCGCAGAAGCACCATGCAGCCCAGTCTATATCTCCAGGCCCCGATGGGCATGGGCGCTTGGTTAAAGATTTGCGTAAAAGTTTCTAAGAGATTTTATTTTCTAAACCCTTTGATAGATTTAGTTGATCTTATACTGAAGTTATATACTGCTCTCTACATTTCATTGATGCATGTCCCATTCCCCACAGTGACCTTGAGGTCAAGATCACAGACTTAGAAATTTTACATTTGGTTAAAGTTTTATGACAAAGTTTATAGATGTGTGTATGCTCTTAACTCTAAGACAAACTCAGTTAATACTTGTATCAATGTTGCATACCAGTTCAAAGATTTTGTGATGTTTGTCCCTTCCCCCACCCATGGTGACCTTGGCCTCAAGGTCACAGATTTAGAAATTTTACATTTGCTTAAAGTTTTATGGCAAAGTTTATTGATGCCTGTATTTTCTAAACTCTAAGACAAATTCAATTGATACTTGCACCGATGTTGCATACCAGTCCAAAGATTTTATTGATGCATACCCCACCCTGCTGCTTCAGTAACATTGATGTCCCCACCCCTTCAGTAACTTTGATGCCCTCACTCCCTTGGCCCATTAAGAAATTTTATGTTTGGTGTAGCTTTTACAAGCAAATTTACAGATTCTAATAGCTTCTTGACTTCTTCATTCATATTACATACAAGATCGAAAGATATATCAGAGGGTGGCACTCGCCCGGGGTATATGTGACCCACTGGTCGCTTTCTCTAGTTTTTAAACACTCATTTTCCAAACCTCGATGAGGCGGTTCTAACGAGTGCCCACAATCTATATTTTGAACAGAAATAAGAAAAATATAACAATTTTTTTATCTTAAAATTTTCATTTTTTCGGCCATAAAGGTGGCAATGTAATTGTATAGGCGTGGTTGCGTAATGTAGCTGCATGTAAAAGTTATTTGAGTGCAATAACTTTTCAATATTGACCTGTTAAAGGGCAACAACCAATATATTCAGCACTGATTTACATTATTATGAAGAGTATAAAAGGTTCTAGGAACATATATGATGGTTTAAGTGAACAAAACTTACTTCCAGCGTCAGCTTGGAAATGGGAAAGAAATAGAGAACCAGACTGGAAAAGATATTTCAAATTACCATTCAACCTTACAAAAGATTCAAGTGTGCTATGGTTCCAGCCTGGAGTGTTACAAATGAATATTAAAGAAAATGATAACTGTACAGTCTCTCATTACGAAAACATGCCTATACAAATACATTGTAAACTTTATCGCCGAAAAAGTGACAATTTTAGGATGAAAAATTGTGATATTTTTCTTATTTCTACTCAAAATATAGATTGTGGTACTCGTTAGAACCGCCTCATCGAGGCGGTTCTAATGAGTACCCACAATCTATATTTTAAGAGAAGAAATAAGACAAATAAGGTTTACCCCTGCAAACCCCAGTTTTTCTATATAAAAGTGGGGTTCAAGGGGGTCAAAATTATATAGGCGTGTTTTCATGATGTGTAAATGAAAGTAAACATGTTCTATAAAAGGGTTACTCTTTGGAAGCAAGGAATACACCACAGAACCGGAAAGTATGAAATGTACATGTTTTTCTGGGCCAGGCTAGCTAGTTTCGGCCAGTTAGGCCTCATCAGTTACCGTCAAATATTTTCAAAATTCCACAATGGAATCAATGGACCCAAAGGACAAGAAAATATAAACTGCACTATGATGTAGGGCATCTTTGATCCATCTTTTGCGGGGTTGTAGATATGTACAAACGTTTTACATAAATTTTAAAGACTTTCTCACATCCAAAGGTACTGTATTGCCATACAAATGGAATGAAAAGTATATTTTGTTTGGTTTGCTAGACTATATAACAGTGATAAACCAGTTGCTTCTCAAAGCCAAACAATTTATTTATGCTAGGAAACTCGATGAATCTGTAACTCTGTTTGGTATTTTTAAAGTATATATTACTAGAAAAAGTGTCCATAGGACACCGATGCCCCCGCCAAATGCCATTCATAAAATATATTACAAATGTACTTCAAATCAATCATACAATATATGCATCAAGGGCAGATAATCCGAAAACCAAAAATGCAAGATTTGTCTTCCTTGTTCATGACACATCGTCTCAGTGTGATGAATGCACCTGTGAAGTTTCATGAATATATTTCATACGGTTTAGGAGTTATGGCCCGGACACGGTTTACTATATGGTACTTAGTCAAGGGCAGATAATCCAAAACCAAAAATGCAAGAGTTGTCTTCCTTGTTCATGACACATCGTCTCAGTATGATGAATGCACTTGTAAAGTTTTATGAATATATTCCATACGGTCTAGGAGTTATTGCCCGGACACGGTTTACTATATGGTACTATGTCAAGGGCAGATAATCTAAAAAACAAAATGCAAGAGTTGTCCTTCTTGTTCATGACACATCGTCTCAGTGTGATGAATGCACCTGTGAAGTTTCATGAATATATTCCATACGGTGTAGGAGTTATGGCCCGGTCACGGTTTACTATATGGTACTAAGTCAAGGGCAGATAATCCAAAAACCAAAAATGCAAGAGTTGTCTTCCTTGTTCATGACACATCGTCTCTGTGTGATGAATGCACCTGTGAAGTTTCATGAATATATTCCATACGGTTTAGGAGTTATGGCCCGGACACGGTTTACTATATGGTACTAAGTCAAGGGCAGATAATCCAAAAACCAAAATTGCAAGAGTTGTCTTCCTTGTTCATGACACATCGTCCCTGTGTGATGAATGCATCTGTGACGTTTCATGAATATATTCCGTACGGTTTAGGAGTTATGGCCCGGACACGGTTTACTATATGGTACTAAGTCAAGGGCAGATAATGCAAAAACAAAAAAACGCAAGAGTTGTCTTCCTTGTTCCTGACACATCGTTTTAGTGTGATGAATGCTTCTGTGAAGTTTCATGAATATATTCCATACGGTTTAGGAGTTATGGCCCGGACACGGTTTCCTATATGGTACTAAGTCAAGGGCAGATAATCCAAAAACCAAAAATGCAAGAGTTGTCTTCCTTGTTCATGACACATCGTCTCAGTGTGATGAATGCACCTGTGAAGTTTCATGAATATATTCCATACGGTTTAGGGGTTATGGCCGGGCAGAGGAATTGGTTGGTCAATTCAATGATGCATTAATAAAACTGAGTTCAACGAGGTTCCATTGACCGGAAGATCGGCCCCTTTCATGGAAAATATTGTTGTATCCTCGGCGGTAGTGATCAAGTTACTTAAAGGCTTGAACCCTTCTAAAGCTTTAGGGCCTGGTGAGCTTCATCCTAGAGTCCTGAAGGAACTAGCAAACGAGTTTAGGTCCAGTTTTTGCTCACCTTTCCAACAATCTCTCGATACGGGTGAAATTCCCAAAGAATGGCTCCCAGCGAACATCTGTCCACTTTTCAAGAAAGGGTACAGGGCTCTTGCTCGTAATTATCGCCCGGTGTCACTGACCTGTGTTCTATGTAAATTGCTTGAACACATAGTTTGCTCAAACATCATGGCCCACTTGGATGAACATAAACTTTTGTCAGACAAATTATTTGGTAATGGAATTGGAGGAAATACTCTTAAATGGATAGATTCCTTCCTTTGCTACAGAAAACAGCGTGTTGTTAATGGTGAATCTTCAGTATGGGCGCCAGTTTTGTCTGGAGTCCCACAAGGGACTGTTCTTGGTCCTCTATTGTTCTCCCTGTACATCAATGATATTTCCACTGACATTGACTCAGAAATAAGACTTTTCGCAGGTGACTATGTTTGCTACCGGGAAATTAGAGGTACAGATGACTCTCTGAAACTTCAGGCTGACATAGATAGATTAGGATGTTCGGCCCGAAAATGGGGCATGAGATTTCAGCCAGTTAAATGCAATATTATGCAGATAACAAGGAAGAGATCTAATAAAGTTGAGGCTTCTTACACTTTAGGGGGAACGGTCCTCGAAAATGTGTATTCCATTAAATACCTTGGTGTGAAAATCACTCACGATTTGAGATGGAGTACACACATTAGCAATATGTGTACAAAGGCGAATAGAACACTTGGATTCCTGAGGCGAAATCTTCATCAGTGTCCTCAGGTTGTGAAAGAGACAGCATACAGGGGG
Organism: Lucinisca nassula; assembly: GCA_963580285.1. Taxonomy (NCBI): domain Eukaryota; kingdom Metazoa; phylum Mollusca; class Bivalvia; order Lucinida; family Lucinidae; genus Lucinisca; species Lucinisca nassula. The sequence goes on along the minus strand of OY757020.1, from coordinate 94,385,951 downwards.
ATTTGTTCGCCCAATCTTGGAATATGGTAGTTGCATCTGGGACCCAAGCGGAGTGGTCCTTAATGAAGATATTGAAAAAGTTCAGAATAGAGCTGCTATATTTGTAACTGGAAATTACTGCTTTGAAACTGGGAGCATGACTGGAATTCTAGGAAAATTAAGATGGGAGTCTCTCAAGAAAAGGAGAAGAGACAGTAGGCTCATACTCTTATGCAAAGGTCTAAAGGGTGCTGCCAGCATTCCAACAGATGACCTTGTTCCCCCGGCTAGGCACTGTAGAAAGCACCATTCAATGACGTTTCAGACCCTTACTGCAAGAACGGATATTTATAAAGAATCGTTCTTCCCCCGAACCATTAGAGATTGGAATGCCCTTCCCGATTCTATTATTTCGACGGCTGAAGGTGTTGAGGATTGTGTAGCTAAGTTTACATCTTTGGTTAGAGCTAGGGACTAACTCCCATATCACAGGTCCTGGTGTATGAATGTCATTTGACGTGTCACCAGTAACAATTCTGATTCTGATGTCGGGACGGACGGACGAACGAACGGACGGACAGGCGTAAAACTTAATGCCCTTCCGCTATTCTCCGAATAGGCGGGGGCATAAAAGCCCATTACCAGCTAGTAAATATATAATGTAGTTAAAATGGAAGACTGGAAAATAAAAAGAACACAAAAAAAAAAAAAAAAAAAAAAAAAACACGGGAACTCTTATAAAAAATGTTATATAGTGATGGCAAAAATAAATGCTGAAATCGGGAGTTCTTGAGCAGGTGTTGTAATTGTCCAAAAATTTTGGACGATTTTTGTTTTCAAAAAAACGTGTCCGAAATTCCCAGATGGACTTGGCAGATTTGTTTTTTTTTTATTTGAGGTGCAACGTCCCCGTCAACACTGTAAAGGTCATTTTGGAGACGTTGCTTCCAATTTTATGGGACTTTTACCCGACATTGAGATGAAATGACATCTCAAGCCCTGCCGCCCAATGAAACCAATATGGTTTATAAGCATGGACGGGCCGACTTGCAGTAAAACCGATCCCGAACCGACTACTGACGTGGGGATATGCTATTTGCTGTGCTCTTTTTATCCCATTTTTATGATGTGATTGGAGATTTTGTGAACTGTACTATGTATAGAGTTGTTTATGTTAAATTTCTTTGTTCCCTTCTAATTGGGCCTGGTTTTATGATATACATGTGTAGGCCGATGGTTTAAGGGACCTTAGAACAAAATCTTATTTTACTTAATATAATTATAGTTGAAAATGTCTCTCTCCGGTGGTGTCTGTGTGTAAAATGAAGAATGTTCCATAAGTGAACAGGTCCGTGGAATGAACAGCCCCCTAAACCCATCTTTATATAGAAACAACTGGGGTTTAAGGGGGTAAACTTTATTTTTCTTATTGTTACTCCAAGACATAGGTTGTGGGTACTCGTTAGAACCGCCTCTGAGGCGATTCTAACGAGCACCTACAACCTATATTTGCAGTATTTATAAGAAAAATATCACAGATTTTCATCAGAAAAGTAGCCATTTTGGAGATATGAAAAACAAATGCACTATGCCATACGGGTGTGTTATCGTGATGCGAAATACGTTTCCGTGATGTGAATTCTGGCCTCTCTTGTTTTCACTTTTTTAGCGTGCTTTATTTCCTTCCTTTTGTACAACTGTTTGTTTGCAAAGGGAGATAAATAGATGGAAAATATCCACTCCCGTACATTTACATCCACGTTTACATGTGAAACGCAAAGTTCTGCAACGGAAAGTCAGGTGGTTTTTCTCTGGGTACTTCGGTTTTCGCCCACCTCTGATTAACGATCGGCTCGATATGAGTGAAATAATCTTGAAAGGGCCGTAAAACCAAAAAAAAAAAAAAAAAACAATCCATGTTTACATTGCTCACGTTGTTACATGGTATTACGCAAACACGCCTATACAATACTTTGTAAACTTTACCGCCGAAAAGAAAAGAAGAACATTAAAGGCTGAAAATTGAGATATATTTCTGCTCAAAATATAGATTGTTGGTACTCGTTAGGACCGCCTCGATGAGGCGGTTCTAACGAGTACCCACAATCTATATTTTAGAGCAAGAATAAGAAATATAAGATTTACCCCTGGAAACCCCAGTTTTATAATATAAAAATGGGGTTCAGGGTGGGTCAAAATAATATAGGAGTGTTTTCGTGATGGTAAAACTTCATGGCAACGCGACGTCACTTGATATAAAGTGCGGTGAGATTGAACCATGGTTCCCCGCAGTATGACTGTACACTGGCGACATTAACGTGATCTCGCTGTTTGCAACATACGTTTTTTCTAGCAAATAACATGGACTATATATGACGTTTCATCACGAAAACACGCCTATACAAATACATTGTAACCCTTATCGCCATAAAAATGAAATTCTTAACAGAAAAAATTGTGATATTTTTCTTATTTCTGCCCAAAATATAGATTGTGGGCACACGTTCTAACGAGTACCCACAATCTATATTTTAGAGCCGAAATTAGAAAAATAAGGTATACCCCTGTTTTGCTATATAAAAGTGCCTTTGAGTGACTGGTGTAATAATTTTTTATAAGAGTTCCAGCGTTTTTTTTTTCAAAATGTTTGCAGTCTTCCTGTATTTTTCTAGTTGTTTATGAGCTTTAATAGATATTTTTGAAATACCAAACAAAGGTGTGAATTCGTCGAGGTTACTAGCATAGATAAATTGTTTTGCTTTGAGAGGCAACTTGTTTATCACTGAATGTGATCATTGCCTTCATTTCTATTTTTAAGGGTGGGGGGGGGGGGGGGGGTCAAAATTTTATTGACGCGTTTTCGTGATGGAAGAAAATCAGCGTGTATTTTTTCCTCAGCTACTTATGGAGCGTATAAAGCATCACGCCAGTTTGTCAGATTGACAATGTAAACATGAGAATTGAACTTAACTTGTCTGATGTCCAAGCGGGTATCAGTGACTTTAGGTCGCTAGCAATGAAATATGGGCCGGGCACAGCATATCCTACAATTTACATGTGCGTCCAGCGATGAATCAGATCAGCCTGCGCATCCATACAGTCTTACCAGAGACTTCTCTTGCTGCATAAAGGAGCATTGGGCCCTTAGTTATCCTTAGATCGCTCAACGAAGACTCTGATCAGGCTGTGCGGATGCGCAGGCTCATCTGAGTCTTCGTTGGGCGCACATGTCTTATTGTAGGTTATGTCGTGCGCTGGCTCATATGTGAACCCCTTTGGTGATCATAAACCTTGCATGGGACCCGGTGAGGTTTTCATGCTTACATCAGCATCGGCGTTGTGAACTTTATTATTGAGTGAGTGTGAGTGTGTTTCAGTTTTACGTCCCACCAACAGCTAAAGTCACATTGAGGCGGGACCTCGGTTTAAAGACCCATCCGAAAGTCTGGAGAAGCCCGGGATCGATCCTGCAATGCCTGGCTGATCAGGCGAGTAGCATAACCACTACTCCACAGAGGCTTCTTAACTTTATTATTCAAATGTTTACCAGGGGAAGTGCGGCGAGTTGGACCGTCCATGCAAATAAACCCTATTGGTTTTATTGGGTGGCAGGGCTTGAGATGTCATTTCATCTCAGTGTCGGGTAACAGTCCCACAAAATTGGAAGCGCGGCGTCTGATCTCGGCCTGCACTGTTGCCAAGGCATCCCTTTCGGGGTTCGCACATGCAAAGGGTTAAATTTCAGGATTTAAAGGAATAAATGAATGGTCTAAATCACCGATCATGATCATTTCTAGAGTCAATGCTTAGAGACAATCGACCAAAAAGCGCTGTTAGTGTTTTGACTAAGCCCGTGCTTATTAGTAGTATACGCGTCACTTGGACGTCAATGACGGCACAAAATCGTCGACAAGATGGCCGCCATTTTGATCTTGGCTGACCCTCGATGACCTTTGTGGAGGATGACGCATTTAGCGGAAATGAAGGTAGCCTTATGTACTAGGACAAGGTCTCGTGCTTAAGCATCACGCAGCCCGATCTATTTCTCCATCCCCCGGCACGTTTTATACTCTAACAAAATTTAATTTCTCATATTGATCACATTTAACCCGCATATGCTTAGCGTCCCCTCTCTTGAAAGCATTGGCAAATAGTGCAAGCCCTGATCAGACACCGCTGCTTCCGATCTAGGTATAAACTGCGCGCATTTTGCATGTTTACTGCCAATATTCCCTGTCAAAGACACTTCTCTACTGAGATATTTGAACCCTTTGACCCGTTTTATACTCTGACAAAATTTAATTTCTCCAATGATCACGATTAACCAACATATGCCTAGCGACTCCTCTTTTTGTGGGGGGCATTGACATAAGTGTAGGCCCTGATTAAACGCCGCTGTTCCCGATCTAGGTCGGAGTAGGAGGAGGAGGAAGGATGAGCTTGGCCTAGGAGGAGAAGGAATGAGCTTGGAGGGGGAGGAGGAGGAGGGAGAATGGGCTTGAATGAGGAGGTTACGTCCTTAGTTTGGGAGCATTCAATAAACCTACAGTCAGATATGATACAGCCAGTATATTAGCGGGTTACAGCCAGGATACAACAGGGATACAGTGAGGATTGGCGTGTCGTTAAACCACAAAAACTCAATCAATCAATCTGACCTATCTATAGATTAAGATTTAAGGTACAGTTAGTAATTTGATTTTTCATAAGACCATATGTGATTTACGATACGGTTAGTACATTGTTTTTTTTAAACTTGATACTTGTAGGTTTAGCTCGATCACACGGGGCGTTATATCGTCGGTAGTGGCAATAGAGACGGTAAACTCTGAACAGGACTGTTCCAGCTTTTAGCTCACTGACATGATGGCAAGCAGTGTGCATTACATATATTGTTAGACATTGGCGATGTATATAAAATATACAGTAAGGATACAGTTGGGATACATTAAGGATACAGTGGGAATACCGTCAAGATACACCCAGGATTCAGTTAGGATTCCTAAGCTTCACAAGAATCCGTACAAGCAGAGATATATCGCGGGTTCAGCTAAGTGCTCAACCAAGCCTCTTTCACAGATCCTAACACGAATCCTTACTGCAGTTAAAGATTGCCTTCAGAAATATTGTGACACTGCATATGCCAGGAGTGGTGTGAATCAGATGTGGATCTTGAAAAACTCCGAAGAGCTTCTAGAAAATCTTCAGTCTTTTCTCTCAGTAAACAGCATAAAATCTTTCGATTTCCCAACACTCTACACAACTATTCATCATGATAAATTGAAATCTAAACTCAAGGAAATTATAAATCAATGTTTTTTTTTCCACAAGAATGGTAACCGTCGCTACCAGTATGTTGTCCTTGGCTACAAAGACACATACTTCGTTCGAGGTCACTCTGATGCACCACAAAAGTACACTGATGCAGATGTCATAAAGATGCTGGAATATCTAATTGATAATATTCTCGTGGAGTTCAGTGGCCTAATATTTCAGCAAACAATTGGCATACCAATGGGTACTAATTGTGCACCGATGCTTGCCGACTTGTTCTTGTACTCGTATGAGGCGGAGTTTGTACATGGCCTCCTCAAAGCAGGCAAGAAACGCATTGCACAGTAATTCAATTTCACCTACTGATATATGGATGATTTATTGTCTCTAAAAATGCTAAATTCGTAGAGTACTTGGAATTCATCTATCAACGTGGACTTGAAATTAAGGAAACAACAGAGACTGCAACCTCCTCCTAATACTTGGATTGTTATCTCTATATTGACAACGAGAAGCGTACTACTAGGCTTACGATAAACGAGATGACTTCAATTTTCCCATTGTTAACTTTCCCTTCCTGAGCAGTTATATCCCGTCTGTACCAGCATATGGAGTTTACGCTTCACAGTTAATCCGTTATGCTAGAGCCTGTTCCAAGAATCAGGACTTTATGGAACTTGGGAAGGTGCTCACTACCAGGTTGTTATGCCAGGGATATCAAAAAAAAAAAAAAAAAAAAAACTGGTATCAACACTAAAGAGGTTTTATGGGAGGCACCATGATCTTGTTGATCCGTACAATGTGGCCATTTCCAGAATTATTTATGATGTGTTTGCCACTGGAAAGCCATAGGGAGACTTTCAAAATCTCGGACATACTCCTTTTCTTCATTCAGGTCGATAGGCATGGTGGGCGAAGCTTGCTTACCAAGTAATGCTTACTATCCGCGGACTCCTGATTACACTCTTATGGTGTCCATGTCTGTTGATCTGAACATTGATATTTGCCATTTGTCTATGGATTAATGATTTTGGATTAACTGTATGGTACTACGACCTAAACTACTTAGTATACAGTGGGAAAACTGTAAGGATACAGTAAGGATACACTCCCTTTCTCTGGGTGACGACACAAAATGACTCACAAGGGTTGTCCTGTCGCTAAACCCCATACAATCAATCATTTAATCTGATCTCCCTATAAATTGGGATTAAAGGTATGGATAGTACTTTGATTTTTCTTCTTTCGTAGCATAAGACCATTTATGATACTGTTAGGACCTTGTTTTTTTTTCTTTCCTATCACAACGTAAAACAATTTAAGCCGAATGATTTATCGGACTGATTTCGCATTTGCCTAACCCCACATTTCCTTCCTTTGAAGTTTGATATTCGTGTGATTGCCTACGTTCCCATATAATGAGAAGTCTCATCAGGATCTACACCGTCCCATTTGACTTGAAATGGCGGAAAATTTAATTACTTTTTTTTTCAAATTTCTGTCCGCTGTAACACAAAAACGATTTAAAATTGTTAATACTTTTCCCCCATTCCATTGGTCTGACCCATCTATGACAGAGAATTTAATTACTTTATTTTTCAAATTTCTGTCCGCTGTAACATAAAAACGATTTAAAATGTCTAATCAATTGGTCTGACCCATCTATGACAAAGGGAATATTCCGGCGTGGAATGTTTCATAACCTATTGAAGCGGTATTAGGTTTAACAGTAAATTATGCAAAATTCGCGCAGAGAAGAGTGTATAAAACGGGTCCAACGGTTTGACTCTCAGACGAAAAGTGTCTTTGACAGGGAAACTGGCGAATAAACTTTCCTAAGGATACCCGGAAAGAATGTCCGAGACCCTATGCCTTAGGATGTAACGCTAACTTTCCGTGTTCTAGGGGCTACACTGTTTGCCAATGTCACAAACAAAAGTCACTAAACATATGCGGGTTAAACGATTTCAACATGAATAAATATTTTATAATACACAAAGATCACATTGGGTCACCCGACATATATGTATTAAACAAAAGGATTTAGCCCTTTAGATTTATTGTGGGACAGTGAAGCGAAGAGGGAAGACGAATGTTTTCATAGAAAGTCTCGCACCCTCGCCCATCGGGGGTTGGAGAAAAAGATCGGGCTGCACGATGCTTAAGCACGAGACCATGCCCTAGGACGTGAGGCTACCTTGCCGTGGTCTATGTTGTTTCTAATAAACGTCTAACCCTCACAAAGGTCATTGGGGTCAGCCAAAGTAAAAATGGCGGCCATCATGTCAACCATCTTGTGTCGTCATTGACGTTAAAGTGGCCCGTATACTACAATTGCCTATCCGTTTCCAAAGGCTCTCGCGCTGTACTCGGCTTTATTAAAAGAAGCAAATTTAGGTGCACCCAAACAGTGTTTTCGACCATTGACAACCTTGCTACGAACTATCTAGCTTGTTTCATCTCTGTGGTTGTTTGATTTTTGTGTTCACGAAGATGCTGCACTGATGACATAGGAGGCCTTCATGCAGACTGAACAAACTATTTGTCTAAATCGCGACGGAAGTAAAGGCGAGGATTGTGACCACGTAAAATCGGTTTACCCCCCCCCCCCCCCCCAGTGGAATTCGTTTCGCTGGCCGTTCCAAGGCGGTTCTTCTGTCGGGGTTTATTATTTTTGTTATGGCTTGTCTTTGTGTGTGTGCATCGTTTATATTATTTTGATTTAGAGAGCCAATTGGCCATTTTGTGGGAAAGTAACTGTCTTTTGGCTTACCACTATTGATGATTCCATTGGGGTCTAGTTGTTTCATATTTGCGTTTCTTTCCCTTTGGTGTCTCTGATGGGAGCTGTGGGTTAATTGTATCGATTCCTGATCGTTGCCTTCACTTCTATTTTTAGTCATCCTACGTTTGATGAACCACATTGTTCAAAATTTTCCATGAAAAAGAAAAGTAATTATATTCGTTTAGAGCTATTTCGTTTCAGCTACTAGTAAGAAAATGTCACTCAGAAAAGGCCACAATCCAAGAACGCAGCCGTCTCAAGTCACCTATACACAGTGACACGGAGGCACAAACAAAAACAAACATGAACCAACGGCACAATAAGATACTGTAAAAGAACGGCCGCCTTTGGACCTGCAACCTTGTACATATACGAAAGGCGGCACACAGCTAATTTTGAATGGCTTTAACTCCAATTATTTGTGTATTTTGTAAATACGCGGTACGCAGCTTATTAGCCTATTGAGCGTTCAACCCTGTAAAACGGGGAGGATTACCAAATCAAGATTAGACGGCACGTGACGAGCACTCTCATCATGATCTACACAGTTTGCCAGCTGGCAACACCTTTCTTTGAGAATTAATACACCGAAAATCAATTTTGTCAAAAACTGAGGGTAAAAAAAAAAACAATTTCAAGGAAACGGCGTAGGAAAATCATTAAAACGATTTCAAGGAAACGGCTTAGGAAAATAGTGCCGGATTGTTTTTTTTTTTTCTACAGAACTCCGCCTTCAGAGCAAATTCATAAAATTTTGTAAACATTAATTAACTATTTTACAAACTTTTGTCATTTTTTTAAAATGTCCGACCGAACTTGATTAAATTATTCATTTTTAAGATATGTATTTTTGTTTAGGAATGTATAAAGCGGTGCACAAAAATTCTGATGTATCCATGGACGGGCTAAACATCCACGCTCAGAAATAAAACGTAAGCAAGAAAAAAGAATCTAACATGGGTATGTGGGGAGGATAGACAATCCGTCCCCGGGGTCACTCAGCAAGCCTTGTGATGCCGGACTGTGAACCTCTGCACGGAGTTTTCTATACGATTCTTATAATCTTTAGCTGAAAAATGGATGCAGAGTCGTTTCTTGTCTTTTTAAGTCATACCTTGCTACTTGTATATTTTGATTTACCCTTTTGGGAGGCTCGTGGCCTTGTGGGTAAAATGCTGCATCTTAATCATTAGGTCGATCAGTGCAGTGGTTTGAGCCTGGCTCGCTTGGATCATACGTGAGGCGCCAAGTTCTGCAACGGAAAGTCAGTCTAAATGCTTTTTCTCTCGGCACTCCGATTTTCACCCACCTCCGTTAACGATGGACTCAAAAATAAGTGAAACAATGTTTAAATGGCCGTAAAACCAAAACACAAAAGTGTCTAAGAAGTCTCACAGATGTAACAAACACATTTTATCTTAAAATTTATTTTTATTTCTGGTGCTTGTTTTCACACATGCATGACAATAAGAATTCTTAAATGAAGAGCTCCGATCGCGTCCACTTCAATATTTTAATTGAACGTTTTACATAAATTCCTTTGTTCCTAGCAAACAGTGTAAAGCCTGATTAGACACCGCGTTCTGTGGCGTCTGACCTGGAGATACACTGTCAATGTTCTCTAATGGGATATGTGGCCATACTTTTATCCATATATGCACAAAAATCGACTTGAATGTCTACTTTGTCATACAATATATATAGAGGATATTTACTTTTTTGAGATGAATACCAAAACTATTTCACCGAGTGTGTTGAAAATATTAGAATTATCTCTAGTGCTTCGCACTCGTGAAAATTCTGATATTTTCAACACACGAGATGGAATATTTTTGATATTTATCGAAAAAAAAATGTTCTTTGTATTTTATAATATTTTAGGAAACTTACTGTAATTGAACAATCGGATCTTTCGTCACAATTTTGACTTGGCTATGACGTCACAACTGTCAGTTGCAAATTATAAACAGATCGTCATTTTGAATACAGCAATTTTACAGTTGCTTTTGCCATATTTTACATATAACATGAATTTTTGGCGAGAAAAGTAGTCCGGGATGCTATTGTGAAATAACACGGTCATGTTATATTTCACACTGTGAAAATATCATATATATTTTCACAGTGTGAAAATATCACTTTTATTTGTTTCAGATATGCATTGATTTCTCTGCTATGTATAAAATAATAATAATAATAATAATTTTTTTCTTAATTCTTCGCATTCTTTCTTATTGCTCTGTGTGTCATGGACTCGCTAGAACAAGTCTAAGCTAACAGCCAATCCCAGCTTTGCACATCCTCGACCTTTTGGATCTTGGCTGAAGCCGCGTCGTCAGTAAGCGTTTCTTTGCAGCTTCTCTCCTGTGACGTTGAAAGTCTTGGGTGTCGTCAGCAAAATGCTCATCCGTCAGATGCTTCTCGCCATACACTGCAAGATATAACAAACATTTTAACCCTTTCAATTTTAAGTTTCTGACACCATAAAACACGCCTATGTAATTCTTATCTCCTTGAACCCCACTTTTATATAGAAAAACTGGGGTTTACAGGGATAAACCTTATTTTTTCTTATTTCTGCTCTAAAATATAGATTGTGGGTACTCGAGTACAAACAATCTATATTTTGAGCAGAAATAAGAAAAATACCACAATTTTATGTTCAAGGTAGCGATAGCGGGGACGTATTGTTTTTGCCCTGTCTGTTTGTTTGTTGGTTTGTTTGTTTGTTTACACCTGGACAACTTTAACGTTGGTCATAACTTTTGAGCCGTTTGAGATATAGCATTCATATTTGGCATGTAGGTTCCTTGTGACAAGTCCTTCACATTAATGCGAAACATTTTGACCGGTGACCTTGTTATGTGATCAACTTTGAATAAAAAGGCCTTGCCCGGGGAAATGTTCGTGTTCCACAAACACATCTTGCTTGTTCGTCTTTTTTTTCGGCGATAAAGTTTGCAATGTATTTGTATAGGCGTGTTTTCCCTATCCATGTGGAATCTCTCACCGTCTCATTTTACCATAGACATCCTTACAAAAAGGTGTTTGGTAAAATCGTTAATATGACGGCTGACACTTTCATTAAGACAAATAAAAATCAAAAATGAGTTCCTTTAAGAGCAATGAAAATATTCATAAGAAAAGAAGATGGGTCATACTACGTAGTTTCAGCTAATAAAGCCTCATCAGTGACCCTGTAATGATCCGGCAAAGAAAACCAGAGGAAACATACTGCAATTTTGCGAATTTCGAATAGGCAGTCGATTCAAAGACTGATATAAATCAAAACGGGGTCTAAATAATTAAAAACCTGTCTAGAATATGAATCTAAACCAATAATTTATTTCTGATTTCTCATAATATTAACGCTGATCTCAAAGGAACAAAAGTAAAATATAAACTGCACTATGGTTGATGTACGGGGAGAAAACCCGCCTATGCAAATACATTAAAACTTTACCGCCGAAAAAACCAAGATTTTAGATAACAAATTATGACATTTTTCTTATTTCTGCTAAAAATATAGATTGCGGGTATTCGTTAGAACCGCCTCATTGAGGCGGTTCTAACGATTACCCCCAATCTATATTTTCACCCACAATCTATATTCTCTCCCTCAACCTACGTTTGGAGTGAAAATAAGAAATACATGTGTATCTGAAATTTTCATCAGAAAAATGTCCGTTTTTGAGACAGGAAAAAATACACTATGCCTCATAGAAGCCTCCGTGGTGTAGTAGTCACGCTACTCGCCTTGTAAACCAGGGGTCGTAAGATCGATCCCGGGCTTCTCCAGACTTTCGGGTGAGTCTTTAAACCGAGGTACCGTCTCCGTATGACCTTAGCTGTTGGTTGGACGTAAAACTCAATCACTCACTCGCTCACACTATGCCTAATTGATATGTTATTGTAAATAAAGTGACATATTATCATATGAAAAATCGCAATGTCCAGGACCGTGAATGAAAGATACGTTCTCTAAGGGCGTGTCACCCTAATGCACCCGGTCATCTGGTCGGCCCTGCCTTATTTGTGGAGGTTGATGATGAAAGCATGGACGGTACAGACGACAGAATGTGAATTCTTTTGTTTATCCGCCAAGATATACTATGCAAGAGCCCAAGACATATGAAACTTTTCCCCAACAGAAAACATCACGAAAACACGCCTATAAAATTTTGACCCCCTTGAACCCCACTCTTATACAGTAAAACTGGGGTTTGCAGGGGTAAACTTTATTTTTCTTATTTCTGCTCTAAAATATAGATTGTGGGTACTTGTTAGAACCGCCTCGATGAGGCGGTTCTAACGAGTAACCACAATCTATATTCTGAGTAGAAATAAGAAAAATATCACATTTTTTCATCTGAAAACTTTCGTTTTTTTCGATGAATAAATTTACAATGTATTAGTATAGGCATTTTTTCGTAATGGTCTTGCTTATTTAAAGGCGAATCGATAGACCATCAGGGGAGGCAACACTTCCAAAAGTATGTTTGTCAGTTGTCACTCATGTCACATTACGATAACACATCCGTGTGATATAGTGCATTTTTCAAACCTCTAAAAAGGTATTTTTTCTGATGAAAATTTGTGATATTTTCCTTATTTCTGCTCCAAACATAGGTTTTGGGTGCTCGTTAGAACCGCTCATTGAGGCGGTTCTAACAAGTACCCACAACCTATGTCTTGGAGCAGAAATAAGGAAAACAATGTTTACCCCCGTAAACCCCAGTTTTCTCTATATAAACTGGGGTTTAGGGGGTCTTTATTTTGAATAGGGGTGAACTCTTAAAAGAAAGAATTTGCTCCTTAGAAAAGCGAACAGGAAGTCCCGAAGGTGTCTCCCTTTAAAAAATTGCGGAAAAATCTGCCCGGTGTTCCCGCTTATTGTTTCACTTAATATCGTATATTATGAAAACTTAAAACGTTGTGAATCATTGATTACATTTTAGACCGCACGTTTACGATTGATCTGTTGATATCAATTTTGATGCCAGCTTTGTAGACATGCATAACGTCTAAAATTTGGGACATTAACAGTCAGTGAAGATCCAGGTTTTGCATTGCTCAAAGTCAGAGCTTTTTCTTTAAACTTACGATAAATAAAACAATCCTTACATCCGTTTAATCGATAATGGATCTGGCAAAAACTCATTATGTTAACAAGCATTACGAAAATACGCCTATGCAAATACATTGTGAACTTTAACTCCCCCCCCCCCGCAAGAAAACGAACATTTTATAATAAAAACCTTGTGATAATTTCCTTATTTCTGCTCAAAATATAGATTGTGGGTACACGTTAGAACCGATTAGGCGGTTCTAACGAGAACACACAATCTATATTATTTTGAGCAGAAATAAGAAAAAAGCTTTACCCCTGTAAACCCCCGTTTTACTACATAAAAGTGGGGTTCAAAATTATATAGGCCTGTTTTCGTGATGTAAATTCGGGTTAGAAGACTCGATTAACTGGTAGAAGAGAACAGTTTTTGTTGTTGGTGGTGTTGTTGTTGTTTTGTCGATTGTTTATGTATCGACCTAAAGTCAATTACAACCGAAGCTTTCCGCCTGCTTTTGTCCAATGACTATCGCTGACCGGGTACAAAAACCAGTGACATCAGACTGCTGTGCGATCCTAAAAACCTTGACCAGACTTGGGTTCTGGGAAATTGACAAACTCTGTAGACCCAGATCAGACTCCGCAATAATATACAATTCCGTAAACACTCGACAGGTACCGGTGCGTCTCATTACCGTCACACTAACGATCTGGTACACTAACGATATGGTGCACTGACGTTGATACGACGATGTCTATACTTTCTGTTTATACTTAGAGAGTAAACCAAAAATGGAAGAGAACGAGGATGGCACAGGATCTCTCGCAATGGGTAAAAATATTTGATAACCTGTTACATGTATTTTGAAGGAGGAACTGGTTTTAAAGTGTTATTTTAGCTCACCAGAGTCGAAGGCTCCTGGAGGGCTTATAGGTGGTCGACTGCGTCGTCAACAATTTCAAGCGACAATTCAGAAACTGCAAGTCCAATTGAAACCAAATTAAACGCGGAGCCTTCATGGGTTGGAGAAAAATAGAGGTGAAGGCCATGATCAGGAATCGATACAATTAACCCACAGTTCCCATCAGAGACACGAAAGGGAAAGAAACAGCAGACCCCATCGGAAACAACCAAACAGCGGAAAGCCAAAAGGACCGTTACTTTCCCACAAAATGGCCAATTGGCTATCCAAACAAAACAACACAAGCGACAAAAACACCCTAAGACAAACCACAACAAAAACAAACCGCGACAGAAGAACCGCCTTGGAACGGTCAGTGAAACGAATACCACTGGGAGTCTTAAATCGATTTTACGTGGACACAATCCTCGCCCTTACTTCCGTGGCGATTTCGACACATTGTTTGTTCACTCCGCATGAAGGACTCCTAACTCATCAGTGCAACATCTCCGTGAACACACACACAAAAAAAAAAAAAAAAAAAAAAAAAAATCAAACAACCACAGAGATGAAACAACGGTGAGGACTCGACAGCATTGAAACAATGAAATGCTGGAGCAAAAGAAAACCAACAATTAGACTCCGACGGGCCCGACCAGAGGCAGAGCATCTGGCACCAACTTAATTACATTTAAATAGATCTCTGTAATTCTCAGTAAGCCTTTACGCTGGAACCGTCATAGAATCTGAGGCCTGACCCACCGGCGTGCAATTAAAGAGGGGAGCAAAGATGTCAACCGTGATTGGGTTACCTATCATGCATGCAGTCTGTCGTATAAAATTTATGTTGTACCAAATCTTATTATATCAAAGAATGAAGCTGGAGTCATTGCGGCTATATATTTTTCTGAATTTATATACTAAGTCAACATAAAATTCGGGTTCCGCTAGACCTTGTTGCAGAAGAAATTTAAGTGCAATATTGAATTTTGAAATTAAATCAGAATGACGTCTATAAAATTTTGCAAAGGCTTTGCGTAGTTTATGGTACCGATAACCCTGATTAAGAAGTTTAGGAGTTAACAATTTATTACGAGTGTTGAAGTCAGATACATGACTACACACTCTGACAAATAGAATTAATTGGGAAATATAAACGCCATAGGATGGCGTACGAGGAACATCACTAGCCTAAAAAAGGATAATTTACAATCTCAAAATCAAAAGCATCGCGTTTATCATAAATTATGCAAGAAACAAACCCATCTACAATAGATAGATGTAAATCCAAGAACGGAGCCTTTATATCAGAAGAATTTGCTTTATTAAACTGAGGTTCGGGGGGGGGGGGGGTTGACTGATCAAACCATCGAAACAGGCATTGTCAATATTTAATAAATCATCCATATATCTAGAAGCTTCAATGATTTCAGACTGGTTTTCAGCAGAAAGGGACAGTATGAAGTCTCTCTCATAACAAAACAAAAACAGATCAGCCACAAGGGGTGCGCAATTAGTACCCATCGGAATACCCACAACTTGTCTAAATACGAGGATTGTTCAAATTTGAATGCAACTAAATTTTATTTTCGTCCCCTTGAAGTATTCCCCTTTATCAGATATACAAACTTTCAGTCTTCTGATCCAATCATTGAATGCATTTTGGCAGTCTTTTCGAGGTATACTATGACGGCACTGGAATATTGCAGAACCGAGGTGTTTGCGCTGTACAAATTTTCGACCAGAAAGGTATTTTTTCAGCCCCGGGAACAAAAAACAAGCCGCTCGGGGCAAGGTCAGGGGAATACGGGGGGGGGGGGGGGGTGAGAGAGTTCAACAACCTTTTCCTGCTTCAGATAGTCTTGCACAATGAACGCCTTGTGCGATGACGCATTGTCATGTAGCAATCTGACATGCACCAAACCAGTTGCGGGTCTTCGGTCTTTGAAATATTTCTTCAATTTTCGAAGAACTTTATTCTTGTAAAATTTCGCATTTACAGATTTGCCTTTAGGCACAGCAACCTGAATAGCAGGGCCCTGATTTGAAAAAAATATGGCATACATTACCTTCTTGACGCTCATGGTCCGCTTTGCATAGCATGGTCTTTTGCAATACTTTTGCTCATATTTTGTTCTGAATCTTTCGTTTTGGGCCAAAAAAGTGAACCCATGTCTCGTCACCTGTGTCGACATTAGCGAAAGACCGTGCATTTGGAAACTTTTTAAGCAACTTCTTGGCGCACTGAACGCGCGTCTTTTTCTGCTCATCAGTCAACAGATGGGGAATCCATCTAGCACAGATCTTTCTCATTTTCAGAATTGTATGAGCTGCTCCTAATGAGATCACAACCATACTAGCTATTTGCCTAGGTGTATCGTGCATCGGTAGCAACTATTTCTTTCACTCTAGCAACCATCTTGGCAGATGTTGCTCTTTTCGGCTGACGATCATGTGGTGCATCTTCTGTTGAGTCTAGCCCACAGCTGAATTTCTTACACCAACGAAAAACTGTCGGAAAAGAAATTTCATTATGCCCATAAACCGAACATATTTCATCAAAAATGTCTTTGCACCGTATACCAAGAATACAACGATTCTTAATATAGGACCGTATTTCAACGGCGTACTCTGACCTTCTTCCAACCATGTTTTGTATTAGTATACAAGGGTAGACATGGTTTATCGAACGATATACATGGCTAAAGTGGACGGATTTTAACAGGTTTGGTATCAATGTATAGGTAAAATGTTTTTCGACGCTGTGATGGGCCCCCGCCCATAGGGGCTTGATGAAATATATGGGCTGCATGATGCTCCCACGCAGAGCTGAATCCGGTCCGCACACTAGTACTGGTAAACCGCTAAGAGGATCTAAGCCTGTCCAGGAACTGCGGTGCGAGGCGGACCGTCCATGCTAATAAACCCTATTGGTTTCATTGGTTGACAGGGTTTGAGATGTCATTTCATCTCAATGTCGGGTAAAAGTCCCACAACATTGGAAGCAACGTCTCCAAAATGACCTTTACAGTGTTGACGGGGACGTTAAACCACAAATCAAACAAACAAACACATCTACGCTGTGATATTTATTTCCAGGTGATTTTCGCATTAGTGCATGAGAAAACGTTCTACTTGCATTCATATTTGAACAGTCCTCGTAACTTAGTAACTTAATATTATGTAAATATTGTCATGTAGAAAGGTGAGAGCTTCACACACTTTCTGACATGACCATAAAGAATATTTTTTATGCTCTTCAGAAGTAAAAAAACAAACATTTCTTACATTACATGCAAGATAGAGGGAGTCTTCCCTATGAAATGTCCTTTCAATTAAATCATTAAGGCTATCTTTTATAAGATTTTGAGGAAGTGTAGTGTAAAGGGTGGAAAAAACATAAGAAGACAGACTTGAAGCACGGAAACGTCTGAATTTTAATTTAACTAAAACTTCATTAGAATTTTTTAGACCAAAAAAGATTTCTACCTGATCTTTCGAAGACTTTGTTTCAATATTTTATCACATGTTTTCTGATGGCAGTAAAACATGAAGTTAATAATTTAGAGAGTTCAGTGGTGGTACAAGAGCTTGAATTTGCAAGAAAACGAGCTTGGTATGGTCATTTATGAAGTTTAGGTACTAACCAATATAACGTAGGAAGCTTGTTTTGCTCAAAGTTTGCTCACAGGATCTTGGTCACATGACCAAGGGTGCCTCTACTCCCATATATGGCTTAAACCTTTCACAATCTTCTTATCAGGAATCGAATTGCCGTTGGCTTTGAAACTTGCAAAACGAAAACATGCCTATATAATTTTGACCCCTTTGAACCCTACTTTTATATAGTAAAACTGGGGTTTACAGGGGTAAACCTAATTGTTCTTATTTCTGCTCTAAAATATATATTGTGGCTGCCCGTTGCAACCTAGAACCGCGGTTATTACGAGTACGCACAAAAAATCTATGATTTGAGCAGAAAAAAGAAAAATTTCACATCTTAAAATTTTCGATTTTTCGGTGGTAAAAATACAATGTATTTGTATAGGTGTGTTTTTGTAATGGTATGCAGTACAACATTGGAGACTCGGGCACTACCATATTTGTTCAAATGGTGACCTTTAGTTGACTTTGACCTATTTTACGTCAAGGTCAAATTTGGTGACTTAGATACTTGAATGGATAAAAGATAAAACGTTGGATTTTTGTGGCAGCAGAATTGATATTTACTATCAGATGAATTTAATATCAGATAAAAACACGCCTATTCAAATATATTGAAAATTTTACAACCAAAAATTAAAAAAAAAAAAAGTAAATTAAGATAAGAAATTCTTATTTTTTTGTATTTCTGCTCAAAACATAGTTCGTGGGAACTCGTTAGAACCGCCGCGGCGAGGCGGTTCTACAGAATACCCACAAACAATGGGTATTTTTTTGGGGGGGGGGGGGGGGGGGTGCAGGAATAAGACAATAATGTATACCCCTGTAAACCCCAGTTTTACTGCATAAATGTGGGGTTTGAGGGGGTCTAAATTGTATAGGCTTGTTTTCGTGATGGGAAGTGTATCAATTCCAAAGGTCAAGGTCTTTTGCTCACGTTTGTCCTGGATTGCTCAGAATCGGTATTTTTATCTTCCGCTCCACTAAAAGTGCTGGGCTGATGGAAACCAAATTATTGCTGGGTCTCTAAGGGATGACGTATTGAAAATTTTTCGGGGGACTGGAACCACTTTACCAAGATGGCCGCCATGTCCATATATGGTAAAAACTCTTTTAAAAACTTCTTCTCAGTGACCAAATGGACAATGTCCTTGAAACTCGGTATGCAGCATTGTGGACTGACGCCCTATAAATTGTGTTCAAGTTACCTTGATTTAGTTTTCATCAAGGTCAACTTTGGTCAGTTAGACCTTTGTATGGGAAAAAGGCAAAACAGTGGATTATTTCTGATTCCTTTTGTAGCCTGTGGCATCAGAACTGATCAATGGAAGTTCCAGATTATTAACTTACTGTCTTACTACTATGAAAAACCATAATACGAAAAGGCCTAATTCTTTTGAGACGACAGCACCCTTTTTAGATTTGATTCTGAATCTGTCGGTCTCTAATAGTATAATCTCATCTAATCCCATCTAAGATATGCAACAAAGGTTATGATTTTGACTTTTATATTGTGAATTCCCCGGTCTTAGAGGGCGATGTTCCCCGTTCTCATCACGAAAACAAGTCTATATAGGTTTGACCCCATTGAACCCCACTTTTATATTGTAAAACTGGGGTTTACAGGGGTGAAGCTTAGTTTTCTTATTTCTGCTCTAAAATATAGATTGTCGGTACACGTTAAAACCGCCTCAATGAGGCGGTTCTAACGAGTACCCACAATCTACATTTTGAGAAGAAATAAGAAAATTATCACAATTTTTCATCTGAAATTTTGTTTTTTTCCCAGTAAAATTTACAATGTATTAGTATAGGCGTATTTTCATATTGTCCTTCATATGGAGTATGTATATTTCTCAAACTTACTCGTTTCGCTAGAGATTTATCTCTTGTTGATGATTTTAGTAATCGGAATACATTTCTTACTGCTACGTTTCTTAAACAGGGCTATCGGTATCATACACTTGAGAGCATTTTCTAAATCTTATCAACGGCACTCTGAACTTCTGTGGGAGTTGTGGTTTAATTGCGTCGATTCCTGATCATTGCCTACACTTCTTTTTTGTCTAACAAATACCCAACTCAACTCAACTCAACATAATTTTATTTTCATTCAGGCCACACATGATGGACACATGAGACATGTAACAAACATTTTCAAACATGTATTAATAATAATAATAATAATATAAATAATAACAATTGTATGATTTACTGTGTTTTAATATTGTTTCTTGTTTTATAATTTAAAATCACTCAATTTATACCAAATTACTAGTGAGTTATCTTTTTGGTGCTATCACAGCCCTAGCGATAAACCGCAACACGAATACACCCCTATATAATTTTGACCCCCTCGTACCCCACTTTTAAATAGAAAAACTGGGGTTTACAGGGTAAACATTAGTTTTCTTATTTTTGTTCTAAAATATAGCTTCTGGATTCTCGTTAGAACCGCCTCGGTGAGGCGGGTGTAACGAGTGCCCACAATCTGTATTTTGAGCAGATATTAGAAAACTGTCATAATTTTTCATCTAAACATTTAGTTTATTTACGGCGGTAAAATTTACAATGTATTTGTATAGACATGTTTCAGTAATGAGATTCCGTTTTAATCCTTTAGTCGTTAGTCATGAAACAAATTGTTGCATATATGCTGTCCTACGTGGGTGGCTCTTAAAATAGCGATCAAGTTTTGTTTAAATCTATAAAAATTCAAGCCCAGATTTTTATGTTCTTTAGAACCACCTCTTTGGAACGGTTCTAACGGCCACCAAAATTTAGGGTTTGGGGTGTATGCCCCTATTTTTCTCTGTGTTAAGTGGAATTTACCCGCTCATTCACGTGTAATCGTGATGCGCTTGGATTCCTTAATATTGAGATTATGGGAAAAACAGTTAAATGCTAATGGCTCGAACATCGTTTGCCACCGATGTTGCGACAACCTTCTCCAGTATCAAGGATACGTTAGAAAGAGTATAAGAATCTTATATGGGTGTGAGGGGTGGATGGAAAAATCCGTCCCGAGGGTCACTGTCCGGCATCACGAGGCTTTGCCGAGTGATGCCGGACAGTGATCCCGAGGGACGGATTTTTCCATCCACCCCTCACACCCATATTGGATTCTTTTTCTTGCATACCTTCCATTTCTTAACTTCGGTTACCATCGTCCGCCATATTGTGTTGACACTGCAGGAATGTTTAGTGACGTTGCTGTGACGTCAATCTTAACGACGGCGCATACGAGGTCCTAATCAACCAGTGCATTTATCAAACACGCGATTGTATTCTATTTTGGGTCGGAACACCAGGGTCAGAACATAAATTTCTATCCCAGGGTAAAATCACGGATTTCCTTGTCTGGTGTGCAAGAATATGTTTTTCATACATTTACTTGAAATATTTGTTTGTCCTGGATGTAGAGATTTTAATGGGTACACGATATACCTTGTGTTAATAGAAATCGAAAATATATCTCAAAATTCCCATTATGTCTCCTCTTGTGTCGTTATACGAGTATTTAACCTTCAATGGTTCGAACTACCACTATCTTGAACCGAAAGGCATCTCGAAAATACGCCGATATACTTTTGACCCCATTGAACCCCACTTTTATATAGTAAAACTGGGGTTCGCAGGGGTATGCATTATTTTTCTTATTTCTGCTCAAAAACATACATTGTGGGTACTCGTTAGAACCGCCTCGTCGAGGCGGTTCTAACGAGTGCCCACAATCTATGTTTTGAGCAGAAATAAGAAAAAGAAAATAATCGAAATTTTTCATCCGAAAATTTTCAATTTTCGATGGTAAAATTTACATTATATTTGTATAGGTGTGTTTTCGTAATGGACCCGAAAAGTGTTCTCGCCATTGAAGCTTGTCAGAAGTTTGAGTGTAACGTACCTGAGAAAACAGTAAGAGCCACAATTGCCACAAGTAACAACGCTTTTCCGTTCATACTTAGTTTCTGAAGTTTGTTCAGCTATTTCCACTGCAAGTTTCTGCAATATGTGTTCATCCTAAATCTGCTCTAGGCTTTAAATACTCTGCAGAATACGCAAAGTCGGTAGCGCAAGGGACGTGACACAATCAGCATATCAAAACAATTTGCTTCATCAGCATATCAGAAGTTTTATTTTTAACAATAAAAGTTAATGTATGGCCCCGCCCATCGGAGCTTGAAGGAATAGATTGGGCTGCATGATGCTTCCATGCAGAGCTGAAACCGACCGCACATGTGTATTGGTAAACTGCTGGGAGGTTCTAAGCCTGCCCTGGAAAAAGCGGTGCGAGTCGACCCGTCCATGCATATAATCCCTTTTGGTTTCATTGGTCGGCAGGATTCGAGCTGTCATTTCATCTAAATGTCGGATAAAAGTCCTACACAATTGGAAGCAATGTCTCCGAAATGACGCTACATTGTTGATGTGCACGTGAAATCGCAAATCAAACACAACAAAAAAGGTAATGCAATGATCAGGAATCGATACAATTCCATCACATCTCCCATCCTAGACTTCAAACGGAAAGAAATGGCTGTCCAAAATAATAAAAGACGATATACAACAATAATTAACCACAGGAGAACCGCATTGGAACGGTCAGTAAAACGTATTTTACTAGGAAGCTTAACCCTTGACCTGCTGAATATTTATATATGCCACACCAACTACTGATTACCAACCAATCAGATTACTTGATGCAAATTATTACCACAAATTCATGAGCTGAATGACAATGAAGATTCTGATCGGATGCCATCTGATCTGGATGTGCACTGTTTGGAAGATCAAACATATCCGGGCTCAGCAGGACAAGGGTTACATCGATTTTGCGTGGCAACACTACTGAGTCCACAAAAACAACAGCAATATTTAGACAGTCTTTTCAATTTTTCTTGTCAAAACAGACCCCAACCTCTGTGACTAGTAAGGCATAGGCCAGAGTAGGACAAAACCGGGAAGAAGACATTGTGCGATCCAAGAGGAATTTAATCAGTCGTTGCATGAAACCAGCCCGACCCAAGTCTTCGCTTTTGCTTCATTACGTAAACACGCCTATACCAATACATTGTAACCTTTATCGCCGAATAAATGAAAATCTTAAGATGAAAAAATGTGATATTTTTCTTATTTCTGCTCAAAAAATAGATTGTGGGTACTCGTTAGAACCGCCTCATCGAGGCGGTTCTAACGAGTACCAACAATCTATATTTTAGAGTAGAAATGAGAAAAAATAAGGTTTACCCCTGTAAACCCCAGTTTCACTATATAAAAGTGGGGTTCGAGGGGGTCAAAATTATAAAGGCGTGTTTTCGTGATGTTTCGTTAGCGCAGATCCTAATGAAGGCTCATGAGAACAGCGCAGACTCTGAACCAGCTGCGGGAAAGCACATGCTGAGTCATCGCTGGTCGAACTGATTTTCTTGTGGCGTTTGTCATGCGCCGACTCGCATGCGTCATCTTTGATACCGTTTGCCATAGAGGCGATGTTAAACTACAAACAAAGGTATGCATCACAAAAACACGCCTATATAATTTTGACACCCTTGAACCCCACTTTTATATAGTGAAACCGGGGTTTACAGGGGAAAACCTTTTTTTCTTATTTCTGCTCTAAAATATAAATTGTGTGTACTCTTTAGAACCGCCTCGATGATGCGGTTCTAACGAGTGCCCACAATCTATATTTCGAGCAGAAATAAGAAAAACATCACAATTTTTCATCATAAAATGTTCATTTTTTTTCGGCGATAAAGGTGGCAATGAATTTGTATAGGCGTGTTTGCGTAATGATTAAAGCTACGTTTGCATGTTTGGAATCAGGGATAGGAAGATGCACTGGAATGAGTGTCAGCATGACATATGAATATCCCATAGGGAGAACTGGAAATTTTAGTTAATACACGTTGGTCACCACGATTCTGCATAAAATTATCGTGATAAACGACGGTTCTTTTTTGTTTGCTTTTAGTTTAACGGTCCGGTCAACACTACATGTATTTAGGTCATATCAAGCCGGTCAGCTAACCCTCAGGTATCGAACCCCATGACCACATCACAACAAGCCAAACGCGCGTCCGACTGAGCTACAAAACATAGCTCACCAGTTTTCGAACTCATCCGAAAAGTCTTCCAAACTTAAAAATGGATCTTGCATTTCAAATCACCTTTTTGAGATATATAAATATATATTTTTTTGAGATATATGACATTGTCATATTTCAATTTTTGTACTGTTTTTGGGCTGCAAGCTGGAATTGAACAGAGGATTTTTTTCTCTTTCGAGGGCCATTTTTACGATTTTGTCCCGTTTCGATGTCATGCGTTTAAGGGACATTCTAATGCACTTTCATATGTAACGCAACGTCTGATTGGATAACGTCAAAAATTTGCGACAGTATATCCTGCGATAAACTGTTGGAAACCCGACGTCATCACGTAACGACGATTTCCATTGGCTGGCATTTGGTTTTACGCAGCTCGCCGCGCTTGCTACCTCGTGGAAAATAGTACAATTTTAAACTTAACAGCCGATTAAGTGCATAAGAATGGGGATAACTGTATTGCAAAATTGTGATTTGGGGAGGTAAATCGTCGGTTTTACGATCGCAAATTATGTTTTACGGCTCCGCTGACGCGTCGCCGTAAAACGATATTTCCGACCGTAAAACCTCCGATTTACCTCCCCAAATCACAATTTTGAATACAGTTATCCCCTAATTTTCTCTAACTCCAATTGTACATTCTACCAATATAAAACAGAGGATGTTAACTCCGTTAAGGCCATGGACTCTGTTTAGGACCACTTCTCAGAAACTATTCGATACGTCTCAAACCATGATGTCTTCTTTTGTGAAGAGTATTATCCTCTGTTAGGAATTGCTATTTTTGTTTAATGTGAAGATGTCAGCCGAACGCAGGAATAAGTAAGGAGTGAGACAGGATTTTTCCGATTATTGCACAAAATAGTCATTTTTGATCTTTGCGAGGAGCGAGAAAAGAGGAATTATTCTCCGCTTGGCTGGACCTACATCGACGACGGTTTCAGCCATACAGAATATTTACCTTGTTCAGTGTGTTATTTAACAGGTACACATGACATGATTCTCTTAGGTCTTTTTTTCTTTTTCAAATTTTCTCTCCCCGTGTGGAATTAAATCATCTCTAATGTAAAAATCCTCTGTTCTTATGCTGAACGCCAAAGACGTCAGTACTTGGTCAAAAGGGAAATCCTCTGTAAGGTTAAGATAGAAGTGAAGGCAGTGCTCAGGAATCGATACAATTTACCCACAACCGGTACATGAAATAAAATATGAGCCAGTGCACGATAAAACCTACATTCTAATGCACTTGCGTATGTAACGCGACGTCTGATTGGATAACGTCAAAAATTTGCGACAGTATATTCTGCGACATACTGTCGGAAATCCGACGTCATCATGTAACGTCGCTTTCCATTGGTTGTCATTTGGTTTTACGCAGCTCACCGCGCTTGCCGCCTTGTGCAAAACAGTACAGTTTTTATCTTAACAACTGAATAAGTGCATTACAATGGGGATAACTGTATTGAAAATTGTCATTTGGGGAGGTAAATCGTCGGTTTTACGGTCGCAAATTACGTTTTACGGCTCCGCTAACGCGTCGCCGTAAAACGAAATTTCCGAGCGTAAAACCTCCGATTTACCTCCCCAAATGACAATTTTCAGTACAGTTATCCCCTAAATAAGACGTGTGTGCCCAACGACGTCTTCGTTGTGCACCCTGAGGATAGCTAAAGACCCAATGCTTCTTCATACAGCAACAGAAGTCTCTGGTCAGACTTTATGGATGTGCAAGCTGACCTGATTCTTCGCTGGGCGCACATGTAAATTATAGGAAATGTTGTGCCTCGGCTCATATGCCACGATTTTCAAATTGACAGACTCAACATGTCATGTATATAGGAAACCCCTGTATTCAGAAGCCATAGAGCTTTACCAATTGGCCGTGCCAAACGAAAACGTGACAGAGGACGCATCACGTGAACACGTCCGTGAGATGAACACCCCCTAACCCCACTTTATGTAGAGAAAACTCGGGTGTACAGGGGTATACATTATTGTGCTTATTTCGGCTCCAAACATAGATTGTGTGTACTGGTTAGAACCGCCTCAATATAGCGGCTCTTACCCACATTCACAGCCCATGTTTGCAGTATAAATAGGAAAATATCAATGATTATCATCAGAAAAGTAGCCCTTTTGAAGATGTGAAAACATGCTCTATCTCGCACGGGTGTGTTTGCACATTGACCATGTCTTCGCCGTCCATTACATGGATGTTCCGTGATCCACAACGTAGTCATTTCGCAGTAGGATTGCAGGCTGACATGAGATATCACATGGCGCCTATCTAAATTACTTTTAGACAGCTGAGGCGACAGTTTCAGACAAATGAATCAAGCATTGTCATACACCCAAGGGTGAGAAAACATCAATTATCATAAGCTAGTCAAAGCGCCAAAGGTACTGGAATGACAGATTCAATGAGAAATTAATTGAAAATCACAGCTTGTACTTTGAAGTGCCATTAAATGTTCCGACCATTTCATTAGGCTAACAAGTCTGTGACATAACACCACTTGAAAACAACCTTTTAGAGCCATGTGGAAAACATGTTGAAAATTTTACCACCAAAAAATGAAACTTTTCAGATGAAAAAAGTCTGATATTTTTTGAATTTCTGCTCGAACCATAGATTGTGGGAACTCGTTAGAACCGTCTCGGTGAAGCGATTCTAATTACCTAGAATCTATGTTTTGAGCAGAAATTCTAACGAGTACCAACAATCTATGTTTTTGTGGCAGAAATATAGAAGTGGGGTTTAAGAGGGTCACAATGATAAACTATTAGGCGTGTTTTCTTGATGAAAATTGAGGTTTACAGGGGCATATTTTATTTTCCGTAATCTGGCTCGTTATCATAGATTATAAGAATCTTAAGCCTTGTACACATGGACCGATTTGCTGACGTGAGTATTCATTTGCATATACGCAAATTTGCTTACGTATGCAAATAAGCGCATGTGTACGCTTTTACTCACGTGAGTAAAGTTTACTCTATAAGCAAAAAAAAAAAAAAAAAAAATACTTTTGCACTTGGTGGAGACCAAGTGCAAATCTCTGTTTGCATATGTGCAAAATTTGCACATGAGTAATTTTGACAATGTATACGCTCAGTAAAATTTGCTTACCGGAGTATTTCAATCAACAATAAATCAAACATTGCATCAGCTCCATTTTCAGACATTTTGTGACCCATAAACTGATAATCAACACATCTGATCACTTGTGGTCAGTTACTTCGTTCAGTTTGTTTGAAGATCATGGCTGCGAGAAAATGGAAAAATTCTTGGACGGACGATGAAACTAGGGCGTTGCTTAGCATATGGGCAGAGAGATGTATTGAAGAACAATTGGACAGCCCACAAATGAACAATGCGTGTATCTACAAATCAATATCATTGGCGATGTCCGAGAAGGGGTTTGAGAAAACAACAGACCAGTGCAAAACAAGAGGCCCATGGGCCACTATGCTCACCAGAGCTCAGGTGGGCACTGCCAAATTGCAGCCATGTATTTTAACATGGTATCATTTTAATCTGCCAAATGAACCCCCATATCCAAATGAGCATCAATGTGGACTCAGTATATGAAACATTAGGCCTTTTATGAAGTAGAGGGGGTGGGGCACGGACCCAATGGAGCCCTGGTTGGTATCACTAAATGTGTCTTATCACAAAGAACAAGAATATATATGGTTTAGCAGTGGGGATCTGCATGGCTGGAGATAAAAGTAGAGGGGTTGGAGCATGCCCTGTCGTTCCCAGGAAAGCCCAAGATTGTTGTCCCTAAATGTGTCTCATCATAAGGACCAAGTATATATATGGTTTAGGGGTGGGAATCTGAACGGTTTCCAAGATATCCTTTCATGAAGTGATAAAGGAGAGGAATGGCCCCTGCGGACACCCCTACAGTAGGTGTGCTAATAATAAGGAACAAGAACATATATGAATATGGGGTGGGGATTTGAATGGTTTCTGAAATATATGGCCTTTTATGAAATGGAAGGGCGGGGCACATTGCCTCAGCACAAAGAGACCCCCAAGTTGGTGTGACTGAATGAGTTATCATATGGAACAAGAATATATATGGTTTAGGGGTGGGGATCTGAACTATTTCTGAGATATGTGGCTTTTTATGAAGTCAAGCGGTGGAGCAAGGCCCGGGCATGCCCCGGGGACTCACAAGCTGGTGTCAATGAATGTGCCTTATCATAAGGAAGATCAATATATATGGTTTAGGGGTGGGGCTCTGAACAGTTTCTGAGATATAAGGCCTTTTGTGAAGTGCAGGGGTGGGGCAAGGCCCAGGGAGACCCCCAGGTTGGTATCAATGAAAGTGTCTTATCATAAGGAACAAGAATATATATGGTTTAGGGGTGGGGATCTGTAAGGTTTCCGAGATATTGTGATATTATGAAATGGAGGGGGTGGGGCATGGCCCCAGCACATCCCTGGGGACCCCTAGGTTGGTGTCACTGAATTTGTCTCATCATAATGAACAAGAACATATATGGTTTAGGGGTGGGGATCTGAACAGTTTCTGAGATATATGGCCTTTTGTGAAGTGAAGGGGTGGGGCATGGCTCCGGCGCACCCCGGAAGACCCGCAATTTGGGGTCAATGAATGCGTCTTATCATAAGGAGCAAGAATATATATGGTTTAGGGGTGCGGATCTGTAAGGTTTCCGAGATATTGGGCCTGGAGGGGCGGGACATGGCCCCGGCGCATCCCGGGGGACCCCCAGTTTGATGTCACTGAATGCGTCTTATCATAAGGAACAAGATTATATAGGGTTCAGGGGTGGGGATCTGAATGGTTTCCGAGATATTGGGCCTTTTATGAAGTGGAGGGGGTGGGGCATGGCCTCGGCACATCCCGGAGGACCTCCAGGTTGGTGTCACTGAATGCGTCTTATCAATAGGAACAAGAATATATATGGTTTAGGGGTGGGGATCTGTAAGGTTTCTGAGATATAGGTCATTTTATGAAGTACTGGGGGCGGGGCATGGCCCCGGCACAACCTACTGGACCCCCAGGTTGACATAAAAGCATATGGCTGAGAGAAGTTTACTAAAGGAACATTTCTATGAAAGTTTTGTCAAAATATCTGCAAAGGCTTTGTAGTTAATGCCATTTTTCAATTTTCCCCATTATAAGTCTATGGAAAATCTAAGTTGCCATAGCAACCAAACTAAAGAGCCGAATTTCATAAAAAACACAAAACCTGTAAAGGCAAATATGGTGAATATTTCCATAAACTTTCAGCCTCATAGAGCATACGGTTTCTGAGGAGATGATTTTTTAAGTATTTTTTTTTCTATTTTTTCATTTTGGTTTCCATGGCAACCAATACAAATGAGCAGTAGGCCTAAAATCATATGGCAGATAGTAGATTGCCTAAGGAATATTTCTATGAAAGTTTTGTCAAAATATCTGCAGTGGCTTGGCAGTAAATGCCATTTTTCAATTTTCCCCATTATAAGTCTATGGAAACTCTAAGTTGCCATAGCAACCAAACCAATGAGCCGAATTTCATAAAAAACACAAACTTTCAATCCCCCAACCCAAGGATGCTACAGATGAAATTTGGACTCAATCGGCCCAGTGGTTTCAGAGCAGATGTCGTTTGAAAGTGTTGACGACGCAGACGCAGACGACGACGACGGACAACTGCCTATCCTAAAAGCTCCCCCGGAGCCTTCGGCTCTGGTGAGCTAAAAAGGATCCATACATTGAAACGGGCCTATAGGGATTGCAAAGGAAATCTTAAGAAAAGTGGCAAAGGGAGAAAAACCTGCAAATTCTTTCAAGAATTAGATGAGATATTGGGATCTGGGCCAGCTTCTTCTCCATTGAAACTTATTGAATCATGTAAACGGCATCTAGTTACACAGGACAGTGATGATGAGGAATCGGATGCAAGTGTAGGTGATGATACTGGTGAGCAGGTCAGAGAAAGTGATATTGCTGATGCTTCAGCAAATGAACAGGCTGTTGGTGAAAAACAACAAGTCGAAACACAGGCGTTGAATGAAAAGCAAAAGGATAATCATGGTAAGGAACGAGCTGAAGAAATCACCCAAGATAGGAATGAAGCTGAGAAAAAGAAAGAGGGGAATGTTGCTGAGAAGTCAAGTGGGAAAGCAAAAAAAAAAAACTAAGAAGGGCAAGCTGGAACTTGCCATTGGATCCATCATGGAGGGGTTCAACAGTTCAAATGTGAAAGCCGAAGATAAGTTCATAGATCTAGAGCATCAGAAACTGGATGTAGAAAGAAAGAAAATAGAGCTTGAAAAGGCAAAGCTGGACTCTAACGAACGCCAAAAGCGCTAGCAACGTCAACATCAGTTTAATATGATGAAAATGATCATGGGTGCTATTGCCGGGCCACGTCCTGCTGCTCCTCCACATCATCAGTCAGCTCCGGGATCATCGTATCACAATTCTGTACCATTCTCTCCGCCAGCTCCACAAAGTAGCTCAAGTGATGACTCGAGTTTCAACATATCAGGCGAATATACATACTTCAATCTTTAAGAAATGAGAACAGGCCCCGAGGTTATAAAAACTTTTTTCATGCTCAACTCAGCTGAGCATGAAATTTGGTATGCTCATAATTATTAAAATACAAACGAAAGGAGCAATTTGACTACTCAGAGCAGCAAGTGAGTTGGGCATGAAAGAAGTTTTATAACCTTGGACCCAGGTTGCCAAATGTACATGTGTGAAATGTTCAGGGGTTGACTTTTTCAAGACTATATTTACATGTGTTCGAAATGTTCAGAAGACGTTCTTTCAATAAAGGATCTTGAAAGTTGAAAGTTAGATCAGTGTTAAGTTCTTGTCATTTATCAAGGAACTCGTGTTATTATTTTTCAAATTTAAACTCTTAAATCTGAAAAAAAAAATCGTAAGTGATTTAACTTTTCTGGTTTTCTGGTTAAAGTATTATGATCAGCCTACATTTAAATAGTTGTAGTGTACGGGCTTACATAAATTGAGCTGAAGAGATATTTTGTTGTTTAAGTTATACTTCAAACAACCGTAAAACTCCTATAAATTTGGACACCTTGAGGACTTTTAATTCGCCTAAGACTTTAACAACTTTGTTTTACGATCCAGCATCGAGTCCAAAATGTGCAGATGGAATTGCAAACAGTGTAGATCTCTAAGGAGCAGTCTGATCTCGGTCTGCACTGTTTGCTAAGCCTGTGTCCCAATACTTAGGATCATTACGGTATTTTTTTTTTTTTCATTTTTAGAATGATCAAAAACAGTATCTGTACTTATATTGCAGTACTTTATGTGAGTGCAACAAATTGTGGACAGTGCAGTTTACTGAAAGTCTTCACTGTTTGCATTAAAATGGAAAAGAAACAGAAGCTGTAGCAAAAAAGTTTGAAATTAAGCTCCATTTAAAAAGTGATATTATGTTTAAATTCTGAAAGATCAAGGCCTTGCAGTTTTATTTTTTTTTTTCGGTTCTACGGCCCTGTCAAGATTATTTCACTTATATCGTGCCGATCGTTAATCAGAGGTGGCCGAAAACCGGACTACCCGGCGAAAAATACACATGGCTTTCCGTTGCAGAATTTGGCGTCTCACATGTTATCCATATATAGTCTTCCAGTCAGTTATAACTACTGTTAACCTATTAATTCTCCAACTGTTTGTTTTCCTGACTTTTTGAAAATTAGTATAGCGGCAAAAATAATAGTATTCAGTATAAACAGATAGAACAGGATAAATTCGTAGATTGAAAGCTATAAAAGGCCCACACTTGGTTTATGTAAAGACACGAATGTTCACAAAAATGAATAGGTTTACACGAATCCAACACTCGCTCTTTCTGACATATCAATTATGTTTTTATCATGCATTAACATTTGCAGGGTTCTTTGAACATGAGGCCGCCAGGCCGACTGTTCAAATAACTTCCGCTGGAACCGGCAAATGTAAATGCAATGAAATAACCATGGGTGGTTGTTGTTCTTGCATAGTTTACGATTCCAATGCCAAATGGTGACGAAAACGCCCCAGAACTCCATATAAATTCTATATAAAGTATTCAAATGCAACCGGCAAACCAACATGGCCCTAGTTCAGATGACATTGTTACGCAATAACCCGCTGACGTCATCATAGAACTCTAAAACGCTACGTTCAAGGGGATAACGTCACGTCGCTCAGAGTTACCTAAACAAAGCAAGACCCGTCTCATATCAAAAGCTTAAAATGTATGTTCATTTCATGATTTGAACATGGTTTTTGTAAAGGACGGCTTTCGGCCCATTCGACAATGGCTTCAAACAGCCATGCGCATAGTTAATTTTTTTTTGGTTTTGGGTTTTACGGCCCTTTCAAGATTATTTCACTCATATCGAGCCGATCGTTAATCAGAGGTGGGCGAAAACCGGAGTACCCGGAGAAAAACCACCTGACCTTCCGTTGCAGAACTTGGCGTCTCACATGTGACCCGAGCGAGGCTCGAACCACAGCGGTGAGAGACCTAATGATCAAGAGTCAGCGCTCTTAACCACTAGGCCACGGAGGCCCGTGCGCATAGTTATTTATGCACGACTATTTAATTCAGCAATGTCTTGCGAAAAGCTGCTAGATATGGCATATGTGACCAACAAAGGCCGGATCAGACTGCGCAGCTGCGCAGTCTGATCTACACCTTTGTCATCCGCTGGTTGGATTGTGTAATACCCATACTTTAAATAGCCAAAGTTTCAACACTAAAACTTTATAATATAGTTTGGCAGGCTTGTTTGAATCTTGCCAGGTCGCATATCTAGAAGACAGATTCTCTCATGGCGTGTCTCTGAGGTCTCCTCTGGTAGAAAATGATATCTGAGACAGTCGTGATTGGCAGTTAGGCGGTTTTAACGAATACCCATAACCTAGGTGTTTGAACAGAAATTAGAAACCTAATGGTTCCCCCTGTTTACCCCAGTTTTCTTTATAAAACGTGGGGTTAAATGGGGTGTTCATTTCACGGACTTGTTAACGTGGTGCAATGAAAAAACTGTCAAGATTTTCTCTGATTTTTATTCATTTGTAAAGACCTTTGTTTATGCGTTGAGATTTAAACACCAGCTTCATCCTCAAACAAAACTTCAAAAGATTTCAAAGAGATTATCCAATCTCTGAAGTCTAAGGAAACAAAAATGTGTATTATCTAGTTACTTTGGGGACCGGGATTTCAGATGTTCCCAATAGAAAGAGCAGAGGTCAGATCATCGCGTATTGACTTTGGACACAAAAGCTCATTTACATTCAATTCATCCAGCTCCCAGCTCAGTGTCTTCGATTTGATCTTCATCATCAGCTTCATCTAGCCAGGCATCATTGTATTGCTCATGGTTCAGTTCGCATATGTTGTGAAGAATTACACATGCCGCTATCACGGTACAAGCGAATTCAACGTCCACATCCAGACGTTTTAGTAAGCATCTCCATCTGCCTTTCAGCCGACCAAATGAATTTTCGATGGTCATCCGAGCTCTGCTGAGCCTATAGTTGAATGTTTGCTGCTGATTTGTCAAGTTTGCTCTGTCTGAATAAGGCTTCATTAGCCAAGGTTTTAATGGATAAGCATACTGACTCTGACTGGAAGACTAATTGTCTGCATCCAATTGGGGAAGAGGTCAGAATTTTCTCCTCTGTGAAAAACTTCTGAATTTGCAAACACGCGAGCGTCATGAACACGTCCTGGCCATCCAATATTTATGTCACGAAATATATAATTACTGTCACACACCGCCTGCATGATGAGAGAATAGAACCCTTTTCGGTTCAGATAGTCACCGTGAGACTCCACCGGCTTGACAATTGGTATATGAGTGCCATCAATGACCCCGCCACAGTCTGGAAAGTCAAATGATTCTTGATATCCTTTGATTTCACTCTTTAACCCATCGTCGGTAGGAACTGCTACATATTGTTCCAGGTGGTTTTCAGCTAGTGCTTCGCAGATCCTGTGAACGCATTTTCCAGCAGTAGACTTTCCAACATCGAATAGGTTTCCAACAGTTCTGTACTCACATGAGCTAGCCAGCCAGTATAGAGTAATAGCAACTTGTTTTGGCATATCGATTGCTTCTCGTACAAGTTTATCAGCAGAAAGATCTGGCTCCAGACAATCCTGCACAAATCATCAAACCTCTGCCGCCTCATTCTGAAGTTTTCTAACCATTGTTCATCATCAAACGTTCCAATTACAACCCGATCATACCAGTCTGAAGATATGTCTCTGCTCCATATTTCCCTATTTTCCTAAATCCAAGGGCAAATAAAAATCTAAAATGATATCCTTTAAGAGCAATGAAAACATTCATAAGAAAGAAGATGGGTCATACTACGTAGTTTCGGCTAATAAAGCCTCATCAGTGACCCTGTAATGATCCGGCAAAGAAAGCCAGAGGAAACATACTGCAATTTTGCGAATTTCGAATAGGCGGTCGATTCAAAGACCGATATAAATCAAAAGTGGGTCCAAATAATTAAAAACCTGTCTAGAATATGAGTCTAAACCAATAATTTATTTCTGATTTCTCAGAATATTCACGCTGATCTCAAAGGACCAAAAGTAAAATATAAACTGCACTATGGTTGATGTACGGGGAGACGTTGTACGGCCGCCACACGGCACAACAAAGCCCAATCCCAAACAATATGGCAGCATTCTGCGTCTCCTAAATCTTAAGCGTCCATTCATTTTCATTGACATAACCAAAATGATCAGATATAAAACTATTTGTAAATAAATACTTACACATGCAAATGAATGCATGTGAACATGGTGATTAGACTCTTAAAGCCCATGTGAACGCTAAGCAAAAATACTTTTGCTTACATGTACAAAATTTGCATATGTGCAAGTTTACTTATGCATGCAAATCGATACATGTGTACAAGGCTTTATATGGGTGTGAGGGGTGGATGGAAAAATCCGTCCCGAGGGACACTGTCCGGCATCACGAGGCTTGCCGAGTGATGCCGGATAGTGATCCCGAGGGAAGGATTTTCCTATCCACCCCTCACACCCATATTGGATTCTTTTTCTTGCATACCTTCCATTTCTTAGCGCGCATTTTTAATGCTGCAGTCACTTCGGTTACCAACGTCCGCCATATTGAGTCGACACTGCAGGAATGTTTAGTGACGTCACGTAACGTGCTGTGACGTAAACCTTAACGACGGCGCATACGAGGTCGTATTCAATCAGTGCATTTATCAAACACAAGATTATATTCGACATAAATTTCTATCCCAGGGTAAAATCCTTGTCTGGTGTGCAAGAATCATTGTTCTCAATCAGACGGCTCCAACGAACACCCATAATCTATGTTTGATGCAGAAATACGGACAATTTGAAATTGTTTAAAGAAAATGTTTGCATTGAAGTTATGATTGAACACACTAGTTCAAGTACGTGTGTTATAAACATTACATTATGATAAAACAACCGTACGACCTAGTACATTATCTCACATCTCCAAAATGGCTACTTTTCTGATGAAAATCCATTATACTTTTCTTATTAATACTGCAATCATAGGCTGTCGGTGCTCGTTAAAACCGCCTCATTGGGGCGGTTCTAACGAATACCTACAACCTATGCCTTGGGCAGAAATAAGAACAAGATGGCCATGATGGCCCTGGATCGCTCACCTGATCTGTAGTGTAACAAGTGGGCCCTGGAGAGGGCCATATATGGCCCCAGGGCTTTAATTTGCATAATATTGAGGGGTGTATAAAAGGAGAAGATTCATACCAAATATCAAAGACCGGGCCTTCTGGATTCAAACATGAAGATTTTTAAAGCTTTTCCTTATATATAAGTCTATAGAAAAAACCTGTGGGCCCCGGGGCGGGACCATTGTTTGTCCCCAGGGCTATAATTTGAACAATCTTGGTAGAAAATCCACAAGACAAAGCTTCATGCCAAATATCTAAGACCTTGGCCTTCTGGTTTCAGACAAGAAGATTTTCAAAGGTTTTCCCAATATAAGTCTATGTAAAACAAGTGGGTCCCAGGGCTATAATTTGAACAATTTTGGTAGCGGTCCACTAGTTGAAGCTTCATACAAAATGTCAAAGGCCTTGGCCTTCTGGTTTCAGACAAGAACATTTTCAAAGGTTTTCCCTATATAAGTCTATGTAAAACCAGATGACACCGGGGTGGGCCAATTTTACCCCAGGGCTATAATTTGAATACTCTTGGTAGAGGTCTACTAAAGAAAGCTTCATACCAAATATCAACGACAAGTGTTTTAAATGTTTTTCCTATATAAATCCATGTAAAACCAGTAGGCTTCGGGGTGGAGCCATTTTATAATTTAAAAAATCTTGGTCGAGGTCCACTAGACAAAGCTTCATATCAAGGAACTGAAGCTATTGGTTTCAGACAAGAAGATTTTAAAGGTTTTCCATTAGCTATATAAGTCAATATAAAACCGAAGAGCCCCGGAGCGGGGGCTTTTTGGCCCTAGGGCTATGATTTGAACAATCTTGATAGAGGTCCACAAGACGAAGCTTCATACCAAATATCAAACACCTGAACCTTCTGGTCTCGGGCGAGAAGATATTTAAAGGTTTTCGCTATGTAAGTCTATGTAAAACCAAAGGGCCCCGGGACGGGGTGGGGGGCATTTTTGGCCCAATGGCTATAATTTGAACAATCTTAATAATCCTCATAATTTCAAAACTGTTATAGCTATTTCAATGAAACTTACTGTACTTATTGACAGTGAGAATACAGAATTGTGAAGCTATGGGCGTCAACTCTAGCTTGTGCCCGTTCATCGACTCTTACATTGAGCATGGTTATAAATGCAGGTAGTCATTGTTTAAAATAATAAGCAAGAAACAGTCCGAATCATATACACTAGACTAACCTGTCCCCCCACTCCAACCACAAAAAACTCCCCCACCCCACCCACCCCCACCAAAATCAATAAATAAAATAAATGCTCTAGCGGAGCCCTGATCACGACTTTAATGGTTCGAGTTTCCTTAGGTACTGAAGAATCTCTCGGGATTTATAATCTCACTATGTACCGTGACATATTTAAACCCATGAGAAACCTAATAGTAATAATTAATTATAACTGTATTTATTATAATGATATTTATAACAAATTATCAGATGATTGGGTTTAAACTAATAAACTTACGCTGTGCCGAAAATTCTTTAATCTTGAGAGAAAGCAAAAGTAATAATAGTAAAATTACTACTAATAATGGGCTTGAAGAAATATATGGGCTGCATGATGCTTCCACGCAGAGCTGAATCCGGCCTGCACACTAGTACTGGTAAACCGCTTAGAGGATGATGATGATGATTTCGTGTTTAACGACGCGTCAACCCTCTTGGTGGGTCATAAGCGTCAGTCGGTTAATGGTTAAACGGCATGAATAATTATGATGATATTAAAAGTAACAAGTCAGAATGATAATGTATAATAATCTGAAACAGTTAAATCTTATGAAAAAGACCAATTTCTTTTAAGAATAAAATAATGTTATCAACAGGTACATCTCGAAACAGTTGTTGCAAAGTGTCAGCTTTGAAATATAAAATACGTGAGGGTGAAAAGTCAACACAGTCAATTAAGATATGTTTCCCAGTGAATGGCTGATCACAACCTACACAAGAAGGCTGTTCATCAACATTAAAAATATAAGAATGAGTAACTCTAGTATGGCCGATGCGCAGTCGTGTTAATTTGTTTGTTTGATTTGAGGTTTAACGTCCCCGTCAACACTGTAAAGGTCATTTTGGAGACGTTGCTTCCAATTTTGTGGGACTTTTACCCGACATTCAGATGAAATGACATCTCAAGCCCTGTCGCCCAATGAAACCAATAGGGTTTATTAGCATGGACGGTCCACCTCGCACCGCGGTTCCTGGACAGGCTTAGATCCCCTAAGCTGTTAACCAGTACTAGTGTGCGGGCCGGATTCAGCTCTGCGTGGAAGCATCATGCAGCCCATATATTTCTTCAAGCCCCTATGGGCGGGGGCGAACAGTCGTGTTAATACTACGTCCTCTTTTCTGGAAAACTGTGGAGGAGAGCATTTTGTACTAACGACAGGTTTAATGGCATAGAGTTTGTTATTTATTGCACGGTCCCATTCGCCTTGCCATTCCGACAAGATGTATCTATTGATAAATGGTTTAAAATTATTAAAGGGAATTTTAAAAACAGATGGATCAAGATTGAGCGATTCCTTTGCTTTCTTGTCAGCATATTCATTGCCGACAATGCCAATATGGCTCGGAAGCCAACAAAACAAGATTTGGTATGTTTTAGAAATTTCATGATGTTTTCGATCAATTTTTGAATTTGAGGATTTTTAGATGATGAATGGTCTAAAGCCTTAAGCACAGAAAGTGAATCAGAAAATATAATTGCTTTTTGAATTGTTGAAGAACTGATAAAATCTAAAGCTAGGTCTATTGCTTTGGCTTCAGCTGTAAAAATAGATGAACCATCTGGAAGGCGCGTGGTTTTGTGCGTATCTTTAGAAACATACGCACAACCAACTTTATCTCCTTCTTTGGAACCATCAGTAAAGACTTGCTGGTAATCATCGTAACGTGATTGCAGTACCTGAAAGTTTTGTTTGAGAAGTATCGGATTTGATTCGGATTTTTTGCCATCATGTAAGTCGAACAGAATAGAAGGTTGTTTAATACACCAAGATGGAACTTCGGCGGTTTCATGTTTTTGAATATTTTTAAGGTCGATACCTGAATTTTCCAGCAGTGGTAAAATACGTAATCCAAAAGGTTTAATTGCTGTGGGTTTAGTTTCATACCTATCTACAAATTGAGGTGGAAATGAAATTTTGGATGCCGGGTTAGATGGATTTGCAGCAAGTCTAATAGCATACTGAAGAGAAAGTTTCTCTCTGCGCGAGGTTAAAGATGGTTCACCTGCTTCTACATAATGGCTTAATACGGGAGAAGTACGGAAGGCTCCCATGGCCAGACGAAGGCCTTGGTGATGGATAGTATCCAAGGATTTTAAATAGGACTTTCTGGCAGAACCATAAACAACAGACCCATAATCTAATTTAGATCTTATTAAAGACCGGTAAAGATGTAATAAAGTATACCGATCTGCTCCCCAACTTGTATGAGCTAAAACTTTCAAAAGATTCAAAGCTTTTAAGCATTTCGCTTTAAGATATTTAATATGGGGAATAAAAGATAACTTTTTATCAAATATGACCCCAAGAAATTTGGCTTCTTCAACAACAGGAATTTGTGATCCGTATAAAAACAGGGAAGGATGTTCGTGTTTCTTCCGTAGTTTACAAAAATGAACACACTGCGTTTTCGACTTGGAGAACTTGAAACCATTTTTATCAGTCCATTCTTCTATTCTTTTTAAATTTTGTTGTAACTTTCGTTCAATTGTTTTCATATTTTTTAAACGGAAACATATACAAAAATCATCAACATACAATGAACAATCAGTTTTGTCGTCCAAACATTGTACAATATTGTTTATTTTGATGTTAAATAGCGTAGTTGAAAGAATACTACCCTGTGGGACACCCTGTTCTTGATCATAGAAATCTGACACGGTAGACCCCACACGCACCTGAAACATGCGCTCCCCTAAAAAGCTTTCAATAAAACTGGGAAGTTTTCCTCTTAAGCCAATGTTATGTAGATCTTTCAATATTCCATAACGCCATGTTGTATCATATGCTTTCTCCAAGTCGAAAAAGACAGCTACTACGTGTTCTTTGTTAATAAAAGCATCTCGTATAAATGTTTCTAGTCTTATTAAATTGTCATTGGTACTACGTTCCGAACGAAAGCCCGATTGATATTCTGAAATGAGGTTGTTGGACTCTAAGTACCAGACTAATCTCTTGTTTATCATTCTCTCCAATGTTTTACACAAACAACTTGTCAAAGCTATCGGACGATAATTTGTAGGTTCTGCATGATCTTTCCCTGGTTTCGGAATTGGTACAACTGTAGCTACACGCCAGCTCTCAGGACAGACCACCGTTTCCCAAATATTATTAAAGATATCTAAAAGTGTTGTAAGAAAACTTTTTGGCAGATGCTTAAGCATCAGATAATGAATTTCATCGGGGCCGGTTGCCGTATCATGTGATTTTTCAATGGCTTCAACGAGTTCGGATAAGTTAAAAGGTTTGTTGTATTCTTCGTGATTAAGTGATTTAAAGTTTAGATTTCTTTTCTCTTGGTCCTTTTTGAAATTTCTAAAAGTGTCAGAATAATTACGCGATGATGAATTTCTCAAGAATGTGTGCCCAAGAGTATCTGAAATATCTTTTTTTGTTGAAGCTATTGTGTCAAATTCAGTATTTAAATGTGTAAAACTAGAAGACTTTGTTTTTCCTGAATTTTTTCGTACCATATCCCAAACCTTTTTAATGGGGGTTTTATAGTTCAATTTGGAGACATATTCTCTCCATGACTTTCGTTTGGAAGCTCGGATTGTTCGCCGAGCTTTAGCTCTAAAAACTTTTACGTCGTTGAGCTTTTCTGAAGTGGGATTGTTGCAGAACTTATTTAGAGCCTGTTTACGCTTTTTAATAGCTTCTTTACAGTCATTATTAAACCAAGGCTTGCTTTTCTTAGTATTTGTGGAGGTCTTTGGAATGCATTGTTCTGATATGTTAATAAGTGTATCTGTGAAATCAGAAACAATGTCGGATGATTCATTAAAATGATCAATTGATAACTCTTCTTCACATAAATTATGGAATAATTCCCAGTCGGCTTTATTCATTTTCCATTTCTGGTTACAGTCCTCATCTGGTTCGTTTACACTCTCAATTATA
This sequence comes from Lucinisca nassula, assembly GCA_963580285.1. NCBI lineage: Eukaryota > Metazoa > Mollusca > Bivalvia > Lucinida > Lucinidae > Lucinisca > Lucinisca nassula. The sequence goes on along the minus strand of OY757020.1, from coordinate 94,345,329 downwards.
ACAGGGAAGTGATCACTTCCGCACTGATCATCATGAACAGACCAGTCATAGTCCAAGAAGAGAGATGGGTGACACAAAGAGAGATCTAAAGAAGACAAATGACCTGTCGCTGGGTGAAGGTAAGTGTAAGATTTATCATTCATCAAGCAAAGATCGCTCTTTGCAATAAAATCTTCAACAAGTGCTCCTCTGTTATTGACATCTTTACAGCCCCATAGAATATTGTGACCATTGAAGTCGCCAACTAAAAGATATGGGGATGGAAGCTGACTCAGCAATGAGTCAAGATGTTCGGACTTTAAAGAAAATGAGGGTGGAATATATAAAGAGCATATTGTAGTTTCTTTATCCAGAGAAACCGATACTGCTACAGCTTGTAGGTCTGTTTTTAATTTGATCTCTCTTTGTGGTAAACATGATTTAACAAGAATTGAACTGCCACCACATGGTTTGTTACCGTCAGAATAGATATAGTTGTATGTATTGAAACCCCTGACATCAATGTTGTCATCAGTTTTTAAAAAAGTTTCTTGCAAACAATAAACCGATGGGTTTAATAACGAAATAAGTAATAAGAGTTCATTATCATTTGATTTAAGACCTCGACAATTCCATTGTATTATTTTGTGTTTTAAATCCATTTTATGAAGAGATTAAGACTAGAAACTATATTGGAGCTGCAATTGGTGATATAGATCTGCTACCACCAGCTCGTGGTGTTGCTGACCTCGATCTGTTATTGCCATTTGGTGATGATGGAATTTCAAACTCCATATCACTGTCACTCAAAGATCCGAATCTGTTCTGGAATTTTATATTGTCTCTTTCCATTTTACGTTGTCTGTTTGTTTTAGAGACAATTGATGTTTTTTGATCGGATCTTCCGATCCCTTATTAGTTCGACCTGAGTCGAGTTTCTCTTTTACATGCGGCGCTGGCTTCGGTACGGTCGCTGTCGACCGATCCGAAGCAACCTGGATTGCGCCTTTTGATAAATTGGTTGAACTTTGTGGTGCTGGAGTGGATTTGCTCCATGCACCAGATTTCTTTAGTTCAGCTATGCATGATTCAACAGTCTGCGTTGCGGAGCTGGAAACTTGTACACCAGCACCCTTTGTGATGCTGGCGTAACTGGTGGTTGGTGTTGTGTATCGCTCGTCAACAATTTTCCGCGCTTCTGGGAATGTCATCCCCCTTTGGTATTTGACAGTAAGTATTTCTTTTTCTTTTTTCCATGCCGGACAATCTGGAGAGAAAACAGCATGCTTGCCACCACAATTTACACATTGGGCCTCATTTTTACAGTTTTGGTGGTTATCGACATGTTTTTCTTCACCACAATTTGGACAGAGTTTTTTCTTCTGACATCTGCTTTCGTGGTGGCCAAAAACCTGACACGAGTAACATCTGAGAGGGTCTGGTATATAAACATCCACGTTAACTGAAAGATATGCTACTTTGATTTTCTTGGGTAGAACTGGTGTATTAAAAGTCAACACGTAAGTACCCGTTGGCTTCAATACACCACCTCTACGAACTTGGATGTTACGTACACCAATGACGCCTTCCGATCTCAAGTTCTCAACTATCTCTGCATCGCTGCAAGGACGGAGCTCTGGGCTGCGGATAACACCTTTGCATGAGTTAAGTGTATTATGCAGAGATACTTTGACCTTGAGATCGAAGAGCTTTGTGGTACCAAGCAGGCTTTTCACTTGCTGTTCTCTCTCGACTTCTAATAAAAGGTCACCTGACTCAAGCGTTTTAATGCTTTTGGGATGTCCGGCAATGGACATGATGCTCTTTTCTATCACGAATGGGGATAGACTTGACACAGTGCGTGTATCTTCACATGATGACATTACTAAGAAGCGTGGAAAATTTAGTTGCTTTGGTGCTGCAGACTGCTGGCTAGACTGTTGACTAGACTGCTGACTGGGTTCATCCGTTCCGGATGAATCCTCGTCTTTTTTACGTTTGGATGCGTTGCGGTTATGTTTTTTTCCATTAGGCATAAGGAAAAAATTATAGTTTCGCCCCAAGTGCTCTCCGCCCTCCGTGGAGCCCTACAAGGGAACACCATAATGGAGTGGTTATCCAACTCGCAGGTGTTAGAGATACACGTGAGATATAGTCGTATAAACAGAATGCCTACACGATTGGTCCGTTTAGCCACCGCCTTCTAGAGATAAAAGACAGAAAAGGGTAAGGTAAATGGGCATATGGTTGGTATCAGGAAAGATACAAAAAAGAGTTGAAGAGAAAGCAAAGCGGTATCTCTAGGGCTCGGCGTGACCAGCCGATTGACCGTGCCGGACCGCACGGCCATCCGTCTATAAGGAAAAGCCAGGCCAAAGAGGCGTGTTGGGTACCTGAAGCACCGCCACCTCAGGCAACCCTCAACCTCCAGGATCCTTTCTTCCGGCTTACAGGACGCCACCCACGGCAAACGGGTGGTACTTCCTTTAGCTCTTCCCAGTGGGCACAGAGACCACAGCGGCAATGTGCCCAGTGGGAATTGAGCCCCCAGGGCCACGGCAAGGCAGGAAGTCTAATACCTGGGGGACCGCTTAGAGGATCTAAGCCTGTCCAGGAACCGCGGTGCGAGGCGGACCGTTCATGCTAATAAACCCTATTGGTTTCATTGGGTGAGGGGGCTTGAGATGTCATTGCATCACAGTGTCGGGTAAAAGTCCCACAAAATTGGAAGCAACGTCTCCAAAATGACCTTTACAGTGTTGACGGGGACGTTAAACCTCAAATCAAACAAACAAACAAACTACTACTAATAATTATTATAAATTATCATATGATAAAACCACTGGATTTAGACAAAAATAATATTCATTTATTACCGTTTGATACAATCATTAAACCAAATCACATATCCTATTTAATAAAGGAGAAAGAGCCCCAAAACCATTTAATGGGAAATGTTAACGCACATAAATCTGTCAAATGTTAACGAATTTTGCCGATTAACAATCCCAAATAAGCTTTCTTAGGTAGAGTAGTCTAAATATCTGTGGAGTTTGACTCATATATGGCATAAAGTATAGGAATGAGAGTCCAAAAACGTTTTCATGGAAAATGTTAAAGACCACAAGGGCTGAAGGCTCCAGGGTTATCTTATTAGATGAACTGTCGTCGGTGAGATCGATGTAGTCAATGTTTTGAACATCATCTTCTGTGAAGCCCAAGAGTCAATTCTTTATATATCTGTGAACTTTTATCCTTTTATACCTTTTAGAAAAGGAAAAAGAGACCAAAATCAACTTATTGAGAATTGTTAACGGACATGACTGTGTCAAATGTTAACGCATTTTGCCGAGTAACAATCCCAAACATGCTTTCTATAGTACAGTAGTCTATATATCAGTGTAGTTCGATTCATAAATTGCATTAAGTATAGGAATGAGCGTCCGAAACAAATTTCATGGGAAAAGTTAACGACCATAACTCTGCAAAAATGTTAACAAATTTTGCCCACTAACGAGCCCAAACACGTTTCCATTTCTGGTCTATATATCTGTGAAGATTTATCCATATATACCATTTAGTAAAGGAAACAGAGCCCACAAAACATTTATTGGGAATTGTTAACAGACATGACTTTGTCAAATGTTAACTCATTTTGCCGATTAACAATCCCAAACATGCTTTCTATAGTACAGCAGTCTATATATCTGTGGAGTTTGAGTCATATTCATACACTGCATTAAGTATAGGAATGAGAGTCCAAAACAAATTTCATGGGAAGTGTTAACGACCATAACTCTGTAAAATGTTAAAGAATTTGGCCCACTTACAAGCCCAAACATGTTTCCTTTTCTGGTCTATATATCTGTGAAGTTTTATCCATATATACCATTTAATAAAGGAAAAAGAGCCCAAAAACCATTTATTAGGAATTGTTTACGGACATGACTCTGTCAAAAGTTAACGCATTTTGTCAATTAACAATCCAAAACATGCTTTCTATGGAACAGCAGTCTATATATCTGTAGTGTTTGATTCATATTCATACATTACATTAAGTATAGGAATGGGAGTCCAAAAACGATTTAATTGGAAATGTTAACGACCATAACTCTGTTAAATGTTAACGCATTTGGCCCACCAACAATTCCAAAAATGTTTTCTTTACTTGTCTGCATATCTAAGAAGTTTAATCCATGTTTCCCATTTAGTACAGGAAAAACAGCCCAAAAACCATTTAATGAGAATTGTTAACTGTCTCTACTTTGTCAAATGTTGAAGCATTTTGCCCAGCTTCTCCAGTAGAAAATTCAAGTTCAATACAGCGGAATAATTCAGCATTTACTCCGAGAGCTTCGAGGCCGCGAGTCTTTAATAGAACTATGGTATTAAAATTCTTACGGCTGAATTCCCACACATGCCTCCGTGAGGAATTTCAGCAACTTCCCGTGCGACTGAATAACGGGTTAAAAGATCTCACGCTACACAGGCCCTTACCAGACGCAGAAGGCTGGGCCTGCACTGTTTGCCAAGGTACACCTTTAAGGGCTTCATGCATGCAATGAGTTAAACAATACGCTAATTTGGACATTACATGTAGCTGTAATCAATATACTGAAGACAGGAGATATGACATCATTCTGTTTTACAGCTAAAGGTGTACAACTCTTCACTCTATTAGAAAAAGTCAGGGAGGAGCAGAGACATCATACCTCCATTTTGTCAGCTTTACTGACAAAACTTGGGGATGTAGGTTGTTGATGATGAAATACCAGATGACATCAGCTTCCTCATTAGGACAAAGAAGAGCTTAAAATCTTCGAAGAAAAGCTAAAAGAAAAAAATCTGGAGAAGCTAATAGTAAGTGATATTAATTCTGAATACTTTTAAATTCAAGTTCAGCTGTTTTTTTTTTCTTTTTTTTTTTTTTTTTTTTGACAGATTATCGTTATCATGAAGTAGCTAAATTTCTCGGCGCCTTTCGATAGTGAATCACAAAATCCAAATCAAATTATCATTTATCAGTCGGATAGGAGCAGAACTCAACAATTTAAAATAAATTTGCAGTCGAAGGCACGCCATCGCAAATCCCCACACTTTCCCCACAGGGGCTATTATAAGTACCAAAACATAAACAACAAATATTTGTTATTGGGTTTTATTGGCATTTGACCCCTTCCTCAGCCCCAATCTGACCCTACCGTCACAATTGTACCTGTATTTTATTCTACTTATCATGCTCTCCTTCAATTTGATATGCCACCTATGTTCCAAGAAACTTAAATTTTGACCTTTTGACCCTTCCTCCAGTTTCCACAATCTGACCCCAGGGTAAAAATTTAACTTGAGTTATATTTCACTGATCATAAAAAAAACAACTCAAATAATGGGATAACTGTAAATTGCTTCATAAAACATGACAAAGGAGGCCCGCAAAGGAGATATGGAGATCCTAAAACAGGTGAATAACATTGATGTGGCCACATGACTATGTTGCTAAAAACTGAAATTTAACCCAACCCAGTCCGAGCCCTGGGACATTACATGACCCAGGGGTTGCAGCCACAGTTCTGTTCAGTTTTTTTACATATTCCATTATTTATTACTTCTGTAAACTTTAGTATCAAAATCTACAAAATTGACTTATGATGATGATGATGATTTCGTGTTTACCGACGCGTCATCCCTCTTTGTGGGTCATAAGCGTCAAGCGGTTAATGGTTAAATGGCACGAAGAATTACGAGGATACTAAAAGTAAAAAAGTAAGTATGATATGTATGAAAATCTGAAACAGTTAAATCTTATGGAAAAGTCCAATATCTTTTAAAAATAAAATAATATTATCAACAGGTACATCTTGAAACACTTGTTGCAAAGTGTCAGCTTTGAAGTATAAGTCACGGGACTGTGAAAAGTCTACACATTCAATTAAGATATGTTTAACAGTGAATGGTTGATCACATCCTACACAAGAAGGCTGATCATCACCATTCAAAATATAAGAATGAGTAACTCTAGTATGGCCAATGCGCAGTCGCGTTAATACTACATCCTCTTTCCTGGAAAATTGTGGAGGAGAGCATTTTGTTCCAACGACAGGTCTAATGGCATGGAGTTTGTTATTTATTTCATGGTCCCATGCATCTTGCCATTCCGACAAGATGTATCTGTTGATAAATGGTTTAAAATTATTACAAGGAATTTTAAAAACAGATGGATCAAGATTGAGCGATTCCTTTGCTTTCTTGTCAGCATATTCATTGCCGACAATGCCAATATGGCTCGGAAGCCAACAAAACAAGATTTGGTGCGTTTTAGAAATTTCATGATGTTTTTCGATCAATTTTTGTATTTGAGAATTTTTAGATGATGAATGGTCTAAAGCCTTAAGCACAGAAAGTGAATCAGAAAATATAATTGCTTTTTGAATTGTTGAGGAACTGACAAAATCTAAAGCAAGGTCTATTGCCGTGGCTTCAGCTGTAAAAATAGATGAACCATCTGGAAGGCGCATGGTTTTGTGCATATCTTTAGAAACATACGCACAACCAACTGTATCTCCTTCTTTGGAACCATCAGTATAGACTTGCTGGTAATCATCGTAACGTGACTGCAGTACCTGAAAGTTTTGTTTGAGAAGTATCGGATTTGATTCGGATTTTTTGCCATCATGTAAGTCGAACAGAATAGAAGGTTGTTTAATACACCAAGATGGAACTTCGGCGGTTTCATGTTTTTGAATATTTTCAAGGTCGATACCTGAATTTTTCAGCAGTGGTAAAATACGTAATCCAAAAGGTTTGATTGCTGTGGGTTTAGTTTCATACTTATCTACAAATTCAGGTGGAAATGAAATTTGGAATGCCGGGTTAGATGGCTTAGCAGCAAGTCTGATAGCATACTGAAGAGAAAGGTTCTCTCTGCGCAAAGTTGAAGATTGGTTCACCTGCTTCTACATAAAGGCTTAATACGGGAGAAGTACGGAAGGCTCCCATAGCCAAACGAAGGCCTTGATGATGAATAGTATCCAAAGATTTTAAATAAGACTTTCTGGCAGAACCATAAACAACAGACCCATAATCTAATTTAGATCTTATCAGAGATCGGTAAAGATGTAATAAAGTATACCGATCTGCTCCCCAACTTGTATGAGCTAAAACTTTCAAAAGATTCAAAGCTTTTAAGCATTTCGCTTGGAGATATTTAATATGGGGAATAAAAGATAACTTTTGATCAAATATGACCCCAAGAAATTTGGCTTCTTCAACGACAGGAATTTGTGATCCGTATAAAAACAGGGAAGGATGGTCGTGTTTCTTCCGTAGCTTACAAAAATGAACACACTGTGTTTTCGACTTGGAGAACTTGAAACCATTTTTATCAGTCCATTCTTCTATTCGTTTTAAATTTTGTTGTAATTTTCGTTCAATTGTTTTCATGTTTTTTGAACGGTAACATATACAAAAATCATCAACATACAATGAACAGTCTGTTTTATCGTCCAAACATTGTACAATATTATTTATTTTGATGTTAAATAGCGTAGTTGAAAGAATACTACCTTGTGGGACACCCTGCTCTTATGCATAGAGATCTGACAGGGTAGATCCCACGCGGACTTGAAATACACGCTCGCCTAAAAAACTTTGAATAAAATTGGGAAGTTTTCCCCTTAAGCCGAGGTTATGGAGATCTCTCAATATTCCATAACGCCATGTGGTATCATATGCTTTCTCCAAGTCGAAAAAGACAGCTACTACGTGTTCTTTGTTAATAAAAGCATTCCGTATAAATGTTTCTAGTCTTATTAAATTGTCGTTGGTACTACGTTCCGAACGAAAACCTGACTGATATTCTGAAATGAGGTTGTTGGACTCTAAGTACCAGACTAATCTCTTGTTTATAATTCTCTCCAATGTTTTACACAAACAGCTTGTCAAAGCTATCGGTCGGTACTTCGTAGGTTCTGCATGATCTTTCCCTGGTTTTGGAATTGGTACAACAGTAGCAAAACGCCAGCTCTCAGGACAGACCCCCGTTTCCCAAATATTATTAAAGATATCTAAAAGTGTTGAAAGAGAACTTTTTGGCAGATGCTTAAGCATCTGATAATGAATTTCATCTGGGCCGGTTGCCGTATCATGTGATTTGCCAATGGCTTCAACTAGTTCGGATAAGTTAAAAGGTTTGTTGTATTCTTCATGATTGAGTGATTTGAAGTTTAGATTTTTTTTCTCTTTGTCCTTTTGGAAATTTCTAAAAGTGTCAGAATAATTTCGCGGTGATGAATTACTCAAGAATGTGCTACCAAGAGTATCTGAAATATCTTTTTTGGATGAAGCTTCTGTGTCGAAACCAGTATTTAAATGTGTAAAACTAGGGGACTTTGTTTTTCCTGAAATTTTTCGTACCATATCCCAAACCTTTTTAATGGGAGTTTTATAGTTCAATTTTGAAACATATTCCCTCCATGACTTTCGTTTTGAAGCTCGGATAGTTCGTCGAGCTTTAGCTCTAAAAACTTTTACGTCGTTTAGTTTTTCTGATGTTGGACTTTTGCAGAACTTATTTAAAGCCTGTTTGCGTTTTTTGATAGCTTCTTTACAGTCATTATTAAACCAAGGCTTGCCTTTCTTAGGATTAGTCGAGGTCTTTGGGGTGCATTGTTCTGAGATTTTAATGAGCGAATCTGTGAAATCAGAAACAATGTCAGATGATTCATTTAAGTGATCAACTGATAACTCTTCTTCACATAAATTATGGAATAATTCTCAGTCGGCTTTATTCATTTTCCATTTCTGGTCACAGTCCTCATCTGGTTCGTTTACACTCTCAATTATAACAGGGAAGTGATCACTTCCGCACTGATCATCATGCACAGACCAGTCATAGTCCAAGAAGAGAGATGGGTGACACAAAGAGAGATCTAAGGAAGAAAAATGACCTGTTGCAGGGTGAAGGTAAGTACAAGATTTATCATTCATCAGGCAAAGATCATTCTTTGCAATAAAATCTTCAATAAGAGATCCTCTGTTGTTGTTATCTTTACAACCCCATAGAATGTTGTGACCATTGAAGTCACCAACTAACAGATATGGTGATGGAAGCTGTCCCAGTAATGATTCAAGTTCTTCAGGTTCTAATGAAAATGAAGGAGGTATATATACAGAGCAAATTGTAGTTTCTTTATCTAAAGAAACCGATACTGCCACAGCTTGCAGTTGTGTTTTTAATTTGATCTCTCTTTGTGGTAAACAATATTAAACAAAAATTGAACTGCCACCAGATGGTCTGTTACCATCAGAATAGATATAGTTATATACATTAAAGCCTCTGATATCGATTGTGTCATCATTCTTAAGAAATGTTTCTTGCAAACACAAAACGGATGGGTTTAATAGGTAAAGAAGTAATAAGAGCTCATTATAGTTTGACTTAAGACCTCGACAATTCCATTGTAATACTTTGTGTTTTGGATCCATTTTATGGAGAGAAATTTAAATGACTAGAAACTAATGCGTCGTTTTTGACGAATAATGATGATGATGATTTCGTGTTTAACGACGCGTCAACCCTCTTGGTGGGTCATAAGCGTCAGTCGGTTAATGGTTAAACGGCATGAATAATTATGACGATATTAAAAGTAACAAGTCAGAATGATAATGTATAAAAATCTGAAACAGTTAAATCTTATGAAAAAGAACAATTTCTTTTAAGAATAAAATAATGTTGTCAACAGGTACATCTCGAAACAGTTTTTGCAAAGTGTCAGCTTTGAAATATAAAATACGTGAGGGTGAAAAGTCAACACAGTCGATTAAGATATGTTTCACAGTGAATGGCTGATCACAACCTACACAAGAAGGCTGATCATCACCATTAAAAATATAAGAATGAGTAACTCTAGTATGGCCGATGCGCAGTCGTGTTAATACTACGTCCTCTTTTCTGGAAAACTGTGGAGGAGAGCATTTTGTACTAACGACAGGTTTAATGGCATGGAGTTTGTTATTTATTGCACGGTCCCATTCGCCTTGCCATTCGGACAAGATGTATCTGTTGATAAATGGTTTAAAATTATTAAAAGGAATTTTAAAAACAGATGGATCAAGATTGAGCGATTCCTTTGCTTTCTTGTCAGCATATTCATTGCCGACAATGCCAATATGGCTCGGAAGCCAACAAAACAAGATTTGGTGTGTTTTAGAAATTTCATTATGTTTTTCGATCAATTTTTGAATTTGAGGATTTTTAGATGATGAATGGTCTAAAGCCTTAAGCACAGAATGTGAATCAGAAAATATAATTGCTTTTTGAATTGCTGAAGAACTGATAAAATCTAAAGCTAGGTCTATTGCTTTGGCTTCAGCTGTAAAAATAGATGAACCATCTGGAAGGCGCATGGTTTTGTGCGTATCTTTAGAAACATACGCACAACCAACTTTATCTCCTTCTTTGGAACCATCAGTATAGACTTGCTGGTAATCATCGTAACGTGATTGCAGTACCTGAAAGTTTTGTTTGAGAAGTATCGGATTTGATTCGGATTTTTTGCCATCATGTAAGTCGAACAGAATAGAAGGTTGTTTAATACACCAAGATGGAACTTCGGCGGTTTCATGTTTTTGAATATTTTTAAGGTCGATACCTGAATTTTCCAGCAGTGGTAAAATACGTAATCCAAAAGGTTTAATTGCTGTGGGTTTAGTTTCATACCTATCTACAAATTGAGGTGGAAATGAAATTTTGGATGCCGGGTTAGATGGATTTGCAGCAAGTCTAATAGCATACTGAAGAGAAAGTTTCTCTCTGCGCGAGGTTAAAGATGGTTCACCTGCTTCTACATAAAGGCTTAATACGGGAGAAGTACGGAAGGCTCCCATGGCCAAACGAAGGCCTTGGTGATGGATAGTATCCAAGGATTTTAAATAGGACTTTCTGGCAGAACCATAAACAACAGACCCATAATCTAATTTAGATCTTATTAAAGACCGGTAAAGATGTAATAAAGTATACCGATCTGCTCCCCAACTTGTATGAGCTAAAACTTTCAAAAGATTCAAAGCTTTTAAGCATTTCGCTTTAAGATATTTAATATGGGGAATAAAAGATAACTTTTGATCAAATATGACCCCAAGAAATTTGGCTTCTTCAACAACAGGAATTTGTGATCCGTATAAAAACAGGGAAGGATGTTCGTGTTTCTTCCGTAGTTTACAAAAATGAACACACTGCGTTTTCGACTTGGAGAACTTGAAACCATTTTTATCAGTCCATTCTTCTATTCTTTTTAAATTTTGTTGTAACTTTCGTTCAATTGTTTTCATATTTTTTGAACGGTAACATATACAAAAATCATCAACATACAATGAACAATCAGTTTTGTCGTCCAAACATTGTACAATATTGTTTATTTTGATGTTAAATAGCGTAGTTGAAAGAATACTACCCTGTGGGACACCCTGTTCTTGATCATAGAAATCTGACACGGTAGACCCCACACGCACCTGAAACATGCGCTCCCCTAAAAAGCTTTCAATAAAACTGGGAAGTTTTCCTCTTAAGCCAATGTTATGTAGATCTTTCAATATTCCATATCGCCATGTTGTATCATATGCTTTCTCCAAGTCGAAAAAGACAGCTACTACGTGTTCTTTGTTAATAAAAGCATCTCGTATAAATGTTTCTAGTCTTATTAAATTGTCATTGGTACTACGTTCCGAACGAAAGCCCGATTGATATTCTGAAATGAGGTTGTTGGACTCTAAGTACCAGACTAATCTCTTGTTTATCATTCTCTCCAATGTTTTACATAAACAACTTGTCAAAGCTATCGGACGATAATTTGTAGGTTCTGCATGATCTTTCCCTGGTTTCGGAATTGGTACAACTGTAGCTACACGCCAGCTCTCAGGACAGACCCCCGTTTCCCAAATATTATTAAAGATATCTAAAAGTGTTGTAAGAGAACTTTTTGGCAGATGCTTAAGCATCTGATAATGAATTTCATCGGGGCCGGTTGCCGTATCATGTGATTTTTCAATGGCTTCAACGAGTTCGGATAAGTTAAAAGGTTTGTTGTATTCTTCGTGATTAAGTGATTTAAAGTTTAGATTTCTTTTCTCTTGGTTCTTTTTGAAATTTCTAAAAGTGTCAGAATAATTACGCGATGATGAATTTCTCAAGAATGTGTGCCCAAGAGTATCTGAAATATCTTTTTTTGTTGAAGCTATTGTGTCAAATTCAGTATTTAAATGTGTAAAACTAGAAGACTTTGTTTTTCCTTAAATTTTTCGTACCATATTCCAAACCTTTTTAATGGGGGTTTTATAGTTCAATTTGGAGACATATTCTCTCCATGACTTTCGTTTGGAAGCTCGGATTGTTCGCCGAGCTTTAGCTCTAAAAACTTTTACGTCGTTGAGCTTTTCTGAAGTGGGATTTTTGCAGAACTTATTTAAAGCCTGTTTACGCTTTTTAATAGCTTCTTTACAGTCATTATTAAACCAAGGCTTGCTTTTCTTAGTATTTGTGGAGGTCTTTGGAATGCATTGTTCTGATATGTTAATAAGTGTATCTGTGAAATCAGAAACAATGTCGGATGATTCATTAAAATGATCAATTGATAACTCTTCTTCACATAAATTATGGAATAATTCCCAGTCGGCTTTATTCATTTTCCATTTCTGGTTACAGTCCTCATCTGGTTCGTTTACACTCTCAATTATAACAGGGAAGTGATCACTTCCGCACTGATCATCATGAACAGACCAGTCATAGTCCAAGAAGAGAGATGGGTGACACAAAGAGAGATCCAAAGAAGACAAATGACCTGTCGCTGGGTGAAGGTAAGTATAAGATTTATCATTCATCAAGCAAAGATCGCTCTTTGCAATAAAATCTTCAACAAGTGCTCCTCTGTTATTGATATCTTTACAGCCCCATAGAATATTGTGACCATTGAAGTCGCCAACTAAAAGATATGGCGATGGAAGTTGACTCAGCAATGAGTCAAGATGTTCGGGCTTTAACAAAAATGAGGGTGGAATATATAAAGAGCAAATTGTAGTTTCTTTATCCAGAGAAACCGATACTGCTACAGCTTGTAGGTCTGTTTTTAATTTGATCTCTCTTTGTGGTAAACATGATTTAACAAGAATTGAACTGCCACCAGATGGTTTGCTACCATCAGAATAGATATAGTTGTATGTATTGAAACCCCTGACATCAATGTTGTCATCAGTTTTTAAAAAAGTTTCTTGTAAACAAAAAACCGATGGGTTTAATAACGAAATAAGTAATAAGAGTTCATTATAATTTGGTTTAAGACCTCGACAATTCCATTGTATTATTTTGTGTTTTAAATCCATTTTATGAAGAGATTAAGACTAGAAACTATATTGGAGCTGCAATTGGTGATATAGATCTGCTACCACCAGCTCGTGGTGTTGCTGACCTCGATCTGTTATTGCCATTTGGTGATGATGGAGTTTCAGCGAACTCCATATCACTGTCACTCAAAGATCCGAATCTGTTCTGAAATCTAATATTGTCTCTTTCCATTTTACGTTGTCTGTCTGTCTGTTTTTGAGACAATTGATGTTTTTTGATCGGATCTTCCGATCCCTTATTTGTTCGACCTGAGTCGAGTTTCTCTTTTACGTGCGGCGCTGGCTTCGGTACGGTCGCTGTCGACCGATCCGAAGCAACCTGGATTGCGCCATTTGATAAATTGGTTGAACTTTGCGGTGCTGGAGTGGGTTTACTCCATGCACCAGATTTTTTCAGTTCAGCTATGTATGATTCAGCAGTCTGTGTCGCGGAGCTGGTACATTTTACACCAGTACCCTTTGTGATGCTGGCGAAACTGGTGGTTGGTGTTATATATCGCTCATCGACAATTTTTCGCGCTTCTGGGAATGTTATCCCCCTTTGGTATTTGGCGGTTAGTATTTCTTTTTCTTTTTTCCATGCCGGACAGTCTCGAGAGAAAACAGCATGTTTGCCATCACAATTTACGCATTTGGGTTCATTTTTGCAGTTGAGGTGATTATCAACATGCTTTTCTTCACCACAATTAGGACAGAGTTTTTTTCTCTGACATCTGCTTTCATGATGGCCAAAAGCCTGACAAGAGTAACATCTAAGAGGGTTTGGGATGTATACCTCTACGTTAATGGAAAGATATGCTACTTTGATTTTCTTGGGTAGAACTGGTGTATTAAAAGTCAACACATAAGTTGCTGTTGGTTTTAGTACACCATTTCTACGGACTTTGATGTTACGAACACCAACAACTCCCTGATCTTTCAAGTTATCGACGATCTCTTCATCTGTACAAGGGCGCAGTTCTGGACTGCGAATCACTCCTTTAGACGAATTTAACGTGTTGTGGAGAGAGACTTTAACCTGAAGATCAAAGAGTTTATTGGTGCTTAGCAGGCTTACAACTTGCTGTTTTTTCTCGACTTCCAAGAGAAGGTCACCTGATTTGAGCTTTTTGATACTCTTAGGGTGTCCGGCTATGGAGTTAATACATTTCTCAATTACGAAAGGAGAAAGGCTGGATACACTTCGTGTATCGTCAAGCGACGAGACAACCAAGAAACGCGGAACATTGTCGAAATTTGGTTCAGCGGACTGCTGACTGGTTTGTTGACTTGACTGCTGACTGGCTTGTTGACTGTGTTCATCCGATTCGGATGAATCGTCTTGTTTTTTACGTTTAGGTGCGTTGTGTTTAGATGCGTTGCGGTTATTTTTTTTTCCATGAGGCATAAGGAAAAAATTCTAGTTTCGTCCCAAGTGCTCTCCGCCCTCCGTGGAGCCCTACAAGGGAACACCATAATGGAGTGGTTATCCAACTCGCAGGTGTTAGAGATACACGTGAGATATACTCGCATAAACAAAATGCCTACACGATTGATCCGTTTTGCCACCGCCTTCTAGAGATAAAAAGACAGAAAAGGGTAAGGTAAATGGGCATATGGTTGGTATCAGGAAAGATACAAAAAGAGTTGAAGAGAAAGCAAAGTGGTATCTCTAGGGCTCGGCGTGACCAGCCGATTGACCGTGCCGGACCGCACGGCCACCCGTCTACACCGAAAAGCCAGGCCAAAGAGGCGTGTTGGGAACCTGAAGCACCGCCACCTCAGGTAACCCTCAACCTCCAGGATCCCTTCTTCCGGCTTACAGGACGCCACCCACGGCAAACGGGTGGTACTTCCTTTAGCTCTTCCCAGTGGGCACATTGACCACAGCAGCAACGTGCCCAGTGGGAATTGAGCCCCCAGGGCCACGGCAAGGCAGGAAGTCTAATACCTGGGGGTTTTGACGAATAACCTACTTTTTAGTAGGTACCCTATTAAGTTTGAGACCCTGGCGAGGATTGGTTTGAATATCTTCCGCATCCATATAGACTTCCTCGTCAAGAGGACCGAACGAATTGTGTGTTTTGATCGGATCTTCCGATCCTTTTTTTTTCGATCCGTGTCGGGTTTCTCTTTTACACGCGGTGCCGGCCTCGGCACGGTCGGTGTCGAACGATCCGAAGCAACTTTGGTTGCGCCATTTGACGATGATGATGATGAACTTGTTGCAGTTGGTGGTGCTGGAGTAGATGTACTCCATGCACCGGATTTTTTCAGTTCTGCAATGTACGAATCAACAGTCTGCGTAGCAGTGTTGGTTAGCTTTACACCAGCACCTTTAGTGATGCTGGCATAACTGACGGCTGATGCTGGGTTACGCTCTTCTACAATCTTTCTCGCTTCTGGGAAGGTAACTGACATTTGACTGTGAGTATCTCCTTTTCTTTTTTCCATGCTGGACATTCTCGAGAGAAAACAACATGTTTGCCACCGCAATTGACCTCATTCTGACAAGTCTGGTGCAAAAGGACATGTTTTTCTTCACCACAGTTGGCACAAAGAGGTTTTTTCTGACATTTACTTTCATGGTGGCCAAAAGCCTGACACGAGTAACACCTGAGCGGGTTTGGTATGTATACATCCACATTCACTGAAAGATAAGCTTCTTTGATTTTCTTGGGTAGAACTGGTGTATTAAACGTAAGCACATAAGTGGCTGTCGGTTTAAGTACACCATCTCTACGAACGGAGATGTTACGAATACCAATTACGCCTTGATCTTTGAGGTTGTCAAGTATCTCTTCATCAGTGCATGGACGAAGTTCCGGGCTACGAATAACACCCTTACATGAATTGAGTGTGTTGTGAAGAGACACTTTGACATTTAAACCAAATAATCGTTTTGTACTGAGCAGGCTTTTAACTTGTTGCTCTCTCTCGACTTCCAAGAGAAGATCACCGGATTTAAGCTTCTTAATGCTTTTCGGATGTCCAGCTATGGAAACGATACTTTTTTCGATCACGAAAGGAGACAAACTCGAAACAGTTCGTGTGTCTTCGAGTGATGTAACTACCAAGAAGCGAGAAAATTTGTATGTCTTTGGTGCTGATGCTGCAGACTGCTGACTAGGTTCATCGGATTCTGACGATTCCTCGTCCTTTTTACGTTTGGTTGTGCTGCGGTTATTATTTTTTCCATTCGGCATGAGGAAAAAAATCACTGTTTCGTCCCAAGTGCCCTCCGCCCGCCTTGGAGCCCTACAAGGTAACATCATAATGGAGTGGTTATCCGACTCGCAGGTGTTAGAGATACACGTGAGATATACTCGCATAAACAAAATGCCTACACGATTGGTCCGTTTGGCCACCGCCTTCTAGAGATAAAAAGACAGAAAAGGGTAAGGTAATGGGCATATGGTTGGCATCAGGAAAGATACAAAAGAATGGAAGAGAAAGCAAAGAGGTATCTCTAGGGCTTGGCGCGACCAGCCGATTGACCGTGCCGGACCGCACGGCCACCCGTCTACACCGAAAAGCCAGGCCAAAGAGGCGTGTTGGGTACCCGAAGCACCGCAACCTCAGGCAACCCTCAACCTCCAGGATCCCTTCTTCCGGCTTACAGGACGCCACCCACGGCAAACGGGTGGTACTTCCTTTAGTTCTTCCCAGTGGGCACAAAGACCACAGCGGCAATGTGCCCAGTGGGAATTGAGCCCCCAGGGCCACGGCAAGGCAGGAAGTCTAATACCTGGGGGTATAAAATTGACTTAAAATTGTAATTGAACTTCATTGATATTTGACCTTTTGTCCCCTCCCTAGGCCAAAAGTAAACGTACTTTTGCCCCCACCACTCATATAAGCAACCGACATACTTAATTATGTTGGTTTCCGATTAATAGTTTAAGCTGCGGCTGCCCAATGAAACCAATAGGGTAAATATGCATGGCGGGTCTGCAGGGCTCCAGTTAATAGCCGTACAATCGTAAATAACAGGTATGTTTTTCCTAAACAAAAAACACATACCAAATGCGGACATACTGTTACCGGCAACCCCTAAGACTGCAAAGTAGTTAGCTGCTTTTAGGTTGCCTGGGCAGGCATAGCCCGAAGCGTTTTGCACGTACTCGTGTGGTCAGTTTCAGCTATGCGTGGTAGCACCATGCAGCCCAATCTATTTTTCCAAGCCCCGATAGGCAGGGCCCTGAATATTGACATGCCACAACTTGTTTGTTTTCTCATAGATTCCATTAGAGTTCTAAACATATTTGAGGGTCACTGATGAGGCCTTATTAGCCGAAACTACCTGGTCTGGCCCAGAAAAATTTGCACTACATATATTCCGGTTCTTCAGTGTGCATATTCCTTGCTCTTTTACAGAAAATATTTCCCCTTTTGTTTATTTTAATGAGAATTTATAAGAGACCAGATATTGAGAGACCTTTCAACATGTCCTAAAAGCAAACAGTGTAGACCCTGAATATACACTGCATCATGCGGCAGCTGGCATTGATCGTTACCAATTTAGTACCAGAAATCCCAAAACGGGTACCCTGGCAAACAGTGCAGGCCCAGAACAGACGCCGCAGAACGCGGCATCTGATCAGAGCCTACACTGTTTGCAAAAGGTTCAGGCATTTTCCGAACAAATTTTGAAGAAACCACAACCCATCAACCCTACATTCTGAAATGAACTCTTTCTGTATATGAAGAAGATTCCATTTGATACAAAAAGGGTTAAATTGTCGCTGTTTTGCACACTTGGCACAAACGGTTTAAAATCGCCTCTGTCGGCGGTTCATCAGTCGAGAATATGGGTGAGAGGATTCTGAAATACATGGTTGCGAATCCATTGGCGAAACAGTTTAATTGGACTGGCTCAAAAAGTAAAGATGCATTCAGTATTCTGAAAATTGCGTCACTATTGAAAAGTAAGTTAATGTAGAGAGAAAATGTTTGGCACACAAGGGCTGAAGGCTCCAGGGTTATCTTATTAGATGAACTGTCGTCGGTGAGATCGATGTAGTCAATGTTTTTAACATCATCTTCTGTGAAGCCCAAGAGTCAATTCTTTATAATGAAATATAACCAGATTAGGTTGCAGTGATAGGTTTATTAGCATGGACGGTCCGACTAACACCACGTTGACTGGGCAGGCTTAGATCTAAGCGGTTAACCAGTACTCGTGCTCCGTCAGTTTCAGCTCTGCATGGGTGCATCATGCAGCCCATCTATTTATTTTTAAGCCCCGATGGGCGGGGGCCGAGACATTACATGGAGACAATTATAAGCCTTTCTTTTGAGTGATCCTTTATACTTCATTTTCACAGAATGTTTAATTATGCCCCGACAACAAGTGGCGGGGTCCTCGTACCAAGTGTTATATACAGTAGAACTCCGATGGCTCGAACACCGATGACTCGTTTACCATGGATGAGTCGAACCCGTTCTTGAGTCCCTAGGGAAATCCTCTACATAAGAAATAGTGGGGATGAATAGGGAGATTTTAGTCGTTTATCTTGCAAATGTATGCTGTGTGTACTCATTAGAATCGCCTCGATGAGGCGATTCTAATGAGTACACACAGCATACATATTCATTATGGAACATCGAAAAGATGTCTAAAAGTATCTCATGCCACCTGACAGTAACCTCAGTGGCTCGAACTACCCCTGTCTCGAACAGATTTTCGAGGTCCCAAAGGTGTTCGAGCCATTGAAGTTCGACTGTATATCTTAAAATCCTAAAAACCTTGACAGCTTAAGGACTTGCTATAATTCTCCTAAAACATTTACCAAATTTGTTTCACAATCAAGCAAGAGTTCAAAAAAGTGCAGACGGAATGGCAAAGAGTGGAGACCCAGATCAGACTGCTCTTTCTGTTAGCTTTGGCCTGTCTGTCCCAATATTTGGGATCATATTGCGGTACTCTCTGG
Organism: Lucinisca nassula; assembly: GCA_963580285.1. Lineage (NCBI taxonomy): Eukaryota > Metazoa > Mollusca > Bivalvia > Lucinida > Lucinidae > Lucinisca > Lucinisca nassula. Next base: position 94,326,046 of record OY757020.1, on the reverse strand, counting down.
AAAGTTAAGGGGTGAAATAACATCGAAAAGAGGCAATATTGTGCGCGTGCTGCTAACGGGAAAGATGAAGATGCTGGATTTCCTTGTAACAACGGGAGATGGAGTTTATCCTCCGGGTAATACGTATTTGTTCCCTCGAATCTACTATGGATCACTTGGTCATCTAAGTGGCTGTGAAGTTATTCGCGATTTCGCATCAAACTGCGATGCAACTGAACCTGATAGATTAAGGGGAATGGGAACACCTGGCAGATTTTTCCGCCATTTTTCTAAGGGAGATAACTTTCGGGACTTCCTGTACGCTTTTCTATAAGTTCTGTCCCACGGAAAAAGGGGTCAACTCTTAAAGGAAAGAATTTGCTCCTTAGGAGCAAATTCTTTCCTTTAAGAGTTGACCCCTATTGACATGGGAGACGAAAATACTTTTGCATGAGTTACCTCCCCTGACGGTGTTCCCATTCCCCTTAAGATCCGGCCGACTGCGAAATCACATCGCAACCATTTCCCAGATTTGAAACTTGAAAAACAACGAACTGGATTTTTTAGCTAAATTCGTGGGTCACGATATCCGTGTGCACCGTGAATATTACCGCCTACCTGAGGAAACGATGCAGATGGCTAAGGTGTCTAAGATACTCATCCAAATGGAGAACGGTGGAAAAGGCCTCAGTGCGGAGCAGTCACTGGAATTTAAGTCTGTAGGAGATGGTGATGAACTGGAAGGTATGTGCTAAGACAAATATATACATCCGCCCAAGGGTCAACGGTACCTAGTAACTGTATTTGACGGGTTGTGCAGAAAAAATGAGCTAAACACTGTGCGATGATACTCCTGGTTCCCTTGGCCTTTCTTTTAAAGTTTTGCCCAGTGATACCTGACAGTTATCCCGAGGGACGGGGTTTCTCTATCAACCCCTTACACCCATGTAGGATTCTTTTTCTTATTTACCTTCCATTTTTGAGCGCGTATTTTAATAATGCAGTCCCTTCAATTGCCGTCGTCCGCCTTATCATGATAACAATGTTTAGGGATGTCACGCTACATGTTTTGACGTCAACCTTAACGACGGCGCATATAAAGTCGTATTACAACCAGTGCATATCATACACGTGAGAAAATTCGATTTTTCCCTGTCCCTTGGAAAGAACACTAAGGTTACACCAGAATTTCTATCACAGGCTAAAACAACGAATTTCCTTATCTCGCGCGCAAGACAAACATTCTCTAAACATACATACTCAAATCAGAGTAAGAATACAAGACCATATTTCAGCGACACTTATCTTTTAAAATATTCATTTATTTTAACATATTTATTTGCAGGAGGTGAGAAAGAAGAAAATGATTCAGAGTCAGAAATTGAAGCAAGCTTGGAACTGAATGATCCTGAGGAGAATGAGGTTTATCAGGTCAGAAATTCAACCATTTGAACCAATGAAGTCTTTGTGAGTAAGGTCGATAAGTTTACAAAATAGAGAGGAATCCATTAAATGTACATCCGGGTACTGAATGTCTGCCTGTCAATTTTTTTATCAAATGATGACCATAAACCGGATATATTTTTCTCAGTACAAGATAGAAGTGACGGCAATGATCAGGAATCGATACAATTAACCCACAGCTCCCATCAGAGACACCAAAGGGAAAGTTTGTTTGTTTGATTTGAGGTAAACCGTCCCCGTCAACACTGTATAGGTCATTTGGAGACGTTGGGTCCAATTTTGTGGGATTTTTACCCGACATTGAGATGAAATGACATCACAATCCATGTCGCCCTATGAAAACACCAAAAGGAAAGAAACACAAACATGAAGCAACGGACCCTTATGGAGACATCAACGGCGGAAAGCCAAAGGGACAGCTACTTTCCCACAGAATGGCAAACTGGCTATCCAAACAAAATAAGATAAGCGATACAAACATCCAAAGACAAACAATAACAAAATAAACAGCGACATCGTTGAAACGAATTCCACAGGTGGGGGGGGGGGGTATTTGGGGGTAGGGGGGGGGGGGCTGAACACAAAAAATCAAACAACCACAGAGATGAAACAATTGTGAGGACTCGACAGCAATAAACCACTGAAATGCTTGAGCAAAGGAAAACAAACAGTTAGACTCTGATTAGCCCGAACAGAGACAGACACCAAGTACAGTATACTCTCAACCAATATAGGTAAAACAATAACCAGGAACCGATCCTATTACATCACTCTTCCGATCAAAGACACCAAGGGAAAGAAACTCGAACACAAACTAACATCACTTAAATGAAAACATCACATGCGGAAAGCCAAAAGGGCAGTTACTTTCTCCACTGAATGGCCATACGCTATCCAAAAATAATACAAACATGGAAAGACTGATAAATCATGACTGAAACCCGCTTTAGAAAGAAGAGTGGGGCTTAAGTCGGTTTAACGTGGTGATAACTCCCGCCCTTTGTTCGTAGTCATTATAAATAATATGAAACTTCCTTCCTTTGAAAAGTAGTGGTGCAATCGGTTAAACCGTTGTTTCTGCATGAGTTCGGAAATTGAAAAGAGAAACGATCAGGAACTTTAGGTCATACTTTATAAAAGTTTCATCTGAAAATTGCAATGAGAATGCTAAATGAAACTAATACTGGCAAACATTTATTCTTAATATAATATTTAAAAAGTAGTATCGGTAGAAAGTAGTAACTGGAAGAACAGAAGCAGCTAAAAATGAACAACTAAACGGAGGAAGATCAGAGTCCCCAACGAAACAGCATACATGATTAGGGAAAGAATCGGAACCACCAGTATAAAACAGGAAGGAACCACAGCAAAATCACCAACTTGGAAGGGTCACCAAAATTACTAGGGCGCTTAATGAAAGTGGAGGCAATGATCAGGAATCGATACAATTAACCAACAGCTCCATCAGAGACACCAAAGGGAAAGAAACACAAACATGAAACAACAGACCCTATTGGAAACACCAACAGCGGAAAGCCAAAAGGACAGTTACTTTCCACAAAATGGCCCATACGCTATCCAAAATAAAACAACACGAGCGACATAAACGCCCGAAGACTAAACATAACAAAAATAAACCGCGACAGAAGAACCACCTTGGAACGGTCAGCGGACAAAAATTCCATTGGGGTGGGAGGTGGGGGCTTAAATCGATTTAACGTGGCCACAATCCTCACCCTTACTTCCCTGGCGATTAAGAGATTAAGACATATAATTTTTCAGTCCGCATGAAGGCCTCCTAACTCATCAGTGCAACATCTCCGTGAACACAAAAATCAAACAACCACAGAGATGAAACAACGTTAAGGACTCGACAGCAAGAAACCACTGAAATGCTGGAGCAAAAGAAACGAATAATTAGACTCAACAAGTATACTTAAGTAAACTTTACCGATCACAGTGATTACGCTACTCGCCTCAGAAAGGGGTCGTCAGATCGATACCGGGCTTCTCTAGACTTTCCGCCAAGTCTTTAAACCAAGGTCCCGTCTCCGTATGATCTTTGTTGTTGGCGGGAGGTAAACCTCTAGCGCGCGCACACACACAATATTTCACTGTGGTTCAAACATGTATTTGTACGGTCCTCGTGAAGATTTTCTAACTCAACAGTGATTGAACTCAGCATGTATTTGTACGGTCCTCGTGAAGATTTTCTAACTCAACAGTAAACGGGCCTCCGTGGGCTAGTGGTTAAGAGCGCTGACTCTTGATCATTAGGTCTCTCACCGCTGTGGTTCGAGCCTCGCTCGGGTCATATGTGAGACGCCAAGTTCTGCAACGGAAGGTCAGGTGGTTTTTCTCCGGGTACTCCGGTTTTTACCCACCTCTGATTAACGATCGGCTCGATATGAGTGAAATAATCTTGAAAGGGCCGTAAAACCAAAAAAAAAAAAAAAAAAAAAAAACTCAACAGTGATTGAACTCAGTAACTAAAGAAATCAAAATTTAAGTCAAGTTGAATAGAGGAACGTCCAGGGACTGATACAATCAGATCCCAAATTCATCCTACAATATCACTAGGGAAAGACGTCGAAACATGGAGTGACTACGGTAGACAAAACAGACTGACCAAAGGTAATCAGTTAGCAGAAGTATTTGGACGGTCCGTGTGAAGATTACTGTGTCTCTGATGGATTGTGTGAGTTAATTGTATCGATTCCTGATCATTGCCTTCACTTCTACTTCCAAACTCATCTGTAAACCGACTCGGCAAAAAGGGATGAGTTCTCAACTGTAAAATATATTGAGACATCTGATGAAGTACACAACGCCCCAGGAACACTTGAGCAAACGTTAACCAACTATTGAACCGCGTTAGACCACGAAACAGTTGGCACGTTGTTACTTCTTAACTACATAGGCGACATTAATTGAAATTCTAATATTTAATGACTACAGCGATGATTCTTGTTGTCTAATAATCTTTTAGTTTGCTTTGTTTTGGTATTAGGAGGAGCAGATGACAAGAACGATTCTGATCTGGAATACCAATCAAATATGAAGCAGAATAAACGGCTTAATCATTGAAATTATTAAGTTTGACAGAGAAAATTAAAAAAAAACAAACGAAGTCACCATTTTACATCACAGATATATTTCTGATATTTTGCGAAATTTCAGTCTAAGCACTAAACTGAATTCATTTGGAACGAATTCTCAAAAACAGTGCATATACCCAGATAAATGTGGTCCGTGTGTCAACTGTTTTTAATAGATACCACTGTTATACTGCAAATGTGTCCTGAGTGATCTTTTCTTACTAGTGATTGGGTAAATAAACAGTTGTCATGAAAACAAATTACGTCTGTATATCTCTTAAAATACATATTTTAAAGGCATTTATTCTTGTATCAGTAGGACACACCGTGTGTTCATAATTGTTTTATTGCCCCTTGTGATAAACTTCCTATAGCAGATCAAAGGCAGCCCTTAATAGCTCTAATTGAATCCCTTGACTGGGGCACTTAAGGGAAAAATCAATAATGTACCCTCTAGTCAACAGTTAGTAATCTATTGATTTTCCCCAAGCAGGTCACTTACCTGTTGAACACAGAGGACTTCGGACTACATAATATTATGTAATGAAACGATAATTTAATCATAATATTTTGAAACAAATATTCTTTTCTTTCTTTCTTTCTACTGATACTGCGATAAACGTAGTCCCGCAAACATTGAACAGACAAGTCCCCAAGTAGTGATTGAAGACCCTCGGAGGTTGGTAAGTACAGGCATTGATACAGTAGAGACGAAGAGGGATATGCCGAGGAGGAGTAGCACTATGGAAAAAAGGTGTATCTCACAGAATGGTAAGCAATCAAAGGAAAACCTAAGGGCTGTAGATACAAGGTCAAAGAATCAGCTTGGTGTAGGTCAGACTGGAAAAGCTGAAGGGGGAAGAAATAGGGAGCAATGCTGAAACCCAATCTATCTCAAGTGAGTCTCGCGTGATGTGACGTTATTTAATCATTCGAATCGCAACCACCAGACTGAACGGACGTGTTTTTTCGAAGTCTAACATTCGTGGAGCACGTGGTCGAGATGTAGATTTGGATTTTGAAATTGTAGGCAAGTTTTCTTAGGCTGTTTATTTATGCAGTCAGTTGATACGGTTGAAGACTGCCACGTTTTTTTTTGCAAAATTTCAGGCGAAAATTTGTTCGATAGGTCGAGCAAAACTTTACGGTGTAACAGTATGTTCAGTAGGAACTGAGCAGCTGTTTTAAATTGTAGAGTTATGGAGCCGCTTGAAGTTATATGTATTTTTGACGGAATATTTAATTGTGCAATCAATAGATACGGTCGAAGATTGCAAAATTTCAGGCGGAAATTTGTTCGATAGGTCGAGCAAAACTTTTTCGGTGTACAGTATGTTCAGAAAGAATTGTGCAGCTGTTTTGAATTGTAGTTATGGAACCGCTTGAAGTTACATGTATTTTTGCCGGAATGATTAACTGTGCAGTCAGTAGATACGGTCGAAGGTTGCAAATGTTTAGGCGGAAAGTTTGTTAGATAGCTGGCAGGCTGGAGTAATGTTCATGTTTGAGAGAACATTTTAAAGAGCTGTTTGTTTTGTTCCTATGTGAAACACAGGGTATAGAACGGCTGGTTCGACTTATTGAGTGTTGAACCCGCTTGAAGTTACATGTATTTGTGGTGGATAGTTTTATTGTGCAGATTGCCACGGTTTGTTGGCGGAAAGTTTGTTTGATAGCTGGAGCAAAATGTTTCGGTGTAATGTTCATTTGTGAAATTGTGAGAGAACATTTTAGGGAGCTGTTTGTTTTGTTTCTATTTGAAACACAAGGGATTGAACAGCGGAGTTGACTTTCAGCTTGATGTTACATATATTTTGGCTGGTATGTGTGTATTGGTTTTACACGGGTAGCTTTAGAAACACGTGGCGAGATTTTTGATGCTCAACCAGTGTTCATGCAGTTAACAGGTGTTTACAAGTGACTGCTGCGGAGTATTTTCGCTTTATTGGGACGTTTTAGGTGCTAGGTTTGTGTTGTGGTTCAGCTGTTATTTTGGCTTTTTTTTGGCCTGCTTCGGGCCGGTAAATACGATAAAACATCTTGTGTTTGTCTTGCTAGGTGTTTTAGGGCAAGTAATTTCCACTGTTTAACCTTTACACCCTCCCGTGAACATGAACACTGGTCCATGGGTGTCTACTGGCAACTTTGGACCAAAGATGCCTATTAGAGGGAGTGATAGGTGGGCAAAAGTCTAATTTTTGTCATGTTTTTAATTGTGGTGGTTTTTCACAGGGACGACCCTTGTCCTTACCCAGGAGTACTAATCTCCAAGTGAAATTATTCACGCGGGTTGGGGGCTGGGTGTTTCTCTGATTTGTTTTGGTCATCTTCAGGTTCCTGGAAATAAGGTTTTTTTTCTAGTAATTCCTTATTTTTGACCCAAGTTCTGTGTGAAGTAGTCAAGCGGAACATTGGGTTAATTTTTCGCGGAGAGACGATCTAGCCTTCAACTCGCATGCCTCCAGCAGAGGATGTTTGGTCTCCGTTTTCCTAAACCGGCTATAAACATTTGAGTCGGTATTTAGGACGCCTGTTTTGAGTAATTACTTGTCTGGAAGCGCGCATAATTTGGATCCCAGTAAATGTAATGTAGTGAGAATCTACCTGTATTAAGCAAGCACCTGTCTTTTACAAGTACTTTTGGCTATTTCATGGGTGTTTGCTTGAAATAGTTTGGACTGGAAGTTTGCTAATTACAGGTCTACTTTAATATTTCAAATTTGTAATCAAGGTAGTACAGCGTATATGCTTTATCGGAGCAGGTTCATATACACACAGATCTTTTATGGTATGCTATCCATGGCTAAAAAAGGAGTGTTTGGAGTGTTGGGTGTTTTGTAGGGGTCTTCGTGGGGAGATGAGTGTTTTGCAGCTGAGAGGAAGTTGTTCATTCTCTATTCCCCAGTACTTATACATAAACTTGAGTCACATTGAGCGCAGGGTCACTTGGGATAATATTATATCTCAAGTGAGTCTCGCGTGGTGTGACGTTAATCATTCGAGTCGCATCCACCTAGTACAGGTTAGGAGGTGTTTAAGAGCACGTCATCGTTATTTGTTGTCTGGTACCCTTATCGGGCGTTTCAGACCCCGTAGTAAGGACTGAAATTGGCGGGTGTCCTTTGTTCCCGTAGGCCATTGGCGGTTGGAGTGCCCTTCCCTGTTTGATCGTTTCCGCGGCTTTGGGTGCTGAGGAGTGTGTGGCTTGGTTTCCCTTTTTGGCGGGTGTTTGGGGCTGGCTTCCCTTGTCGCGGATCCTGGTGTGTCGCCGTTGACAGTTCAGATTATGAATTGGCATTTACAAAGAAATAAATAAAAGTAGCACATAAAATATGCATGTTTGATCTTGCATTCTGTGATTCAAGTTTTCACTCTCTATTCCCCACTACTTATACATAAACTTGAGTCACGTTGAGCGCAGGGTCACTTGGGATAATCTCATATTCCACCATACAAGGTAATCTAAAGTAATTATACAGCCGAAGACTTGGGATCAAGGCAGAAAGAAGATCCTGATGTTTCACTTGTGTATAATCACATGCTGAAGGGCCATAAAAGAATAAGCAATTCAGAATCAGTTAATAAGAGCCCGGCAGCGCGCCATTATTGGGTAATATAGGATTCTCTCAGTATGCGCCATGGTTTGGTTTACAAAGAATGTTTACAGAACAAGAGGCCCATGGGCCACTATGCTCACCAGAGCTCAGGTGGGCACTGCCCAATGGCAGCCATGTATTTTAACATGATATCATTTTAATCAACCAAATGAACCACGATGTCCAAATGAGCACCTACGTGGACTCGGTATCTGAAAGATTAAGCCTTTTATGAAGTAGAGGAGGTGGGGCATGGACCCAGTGGAGCCCTGGTTGTTATCACTAAATGTGTCTTATCATAAGGAACAAGAATATATAGGGTTTAGCAGTGGGATCAGTAAGGCCTCTTAAGTGGTGGGGAGGTTGGGGAATGTTCTGTTGATCCCATGAAAGCCCAACATCGTTGTCCCTAAATGTGTCTTATCATAAGGACCAAGTATATATATGGTTTAGGGGTGGGAATCTGAACGGTTTCTGAGATTTGAGGCCCTTTTATGAAGTGGAAAGGATAGGAATGCGGACCCCCCCCCCCCCCCCCTACAGTAGGTGTGCTAATAATCAGGAACAAGAACATATATGATTATGGGGTGGGATTTTGAATGGTTTCTGAAATATTAAGCCTTTTATGAAGTGGAATGGCGGAGCACATTGCCTCAGCACAAAGAGACCCCCATGTTGGTGTGATTGAACGAGTCTTATCATAAGGAACACGTATATGGTTTAGGGTGGGGATCTGAACTATTTCTGAGATATATTGCTTTTGGTGAAGTAAAGTGATGGGGCATGGCCTGGGCATGCCCCGGGACCCCAAAGCTGATGTCACTGAATGCGTCTTATCATAAGGAAGATGAATATATAGGGTTTAGGGTGAGGTTAAGAACAGTTTCTGAGATATAAGGCCTTTTGTGAAGTTGAGGGGTGGGGCAAGGCCCCGGGAGACTCCCAGGTTGGTGTCAATGAATGTGTCTTATCATAAGGAACAATTATATGGTTTAGGGGTAGCTATCTGTAGGGTTTCCGATATATTGTGAAACTATGAAATGGTGGGGGGGGGGCATGGCCCCAGCACATCCTTTGGGACCCCCAGGTTGGTGTCACTGAATGAGTCTTATAATAATAAACAAGAATTTATATGGTTTAGGGGTGAGGATCTGAACAGTTTCTCAGATATATGGCCTTTTGTGAAGTGAAGGGATGGGACAAGGCCCCGGCGCATCCCTGAGGACCCCCAGGTTGGTGTCAATGAATGTGTCTTATCATAAGGATCAAGGATATATATATATGGTTTAGGGGCGGGGACACTCAGGTTGGCATAAAATCATATGGCTGAGAGAAGTTTGCTCAAGAAACATTTCTATAAAAGTTTTGTCAAAATAACTGAAATGACTGGGCAGTATATGCCATTTTTCAATTTACCCCATTATACGTCTATGGGAACTCTAAGTTGCCATAGCAACCAAACTAATGAGCCGATTTTCATAAAAACACAAACTTTCAATCTCCCAGCCCAAGGATGCTACAGATAAAATTTGGAGTGGCTTCAGAGGAGAAGATGTTTAAAAGTGTTGACGTCACACGACGACGCAGACGACGACGGACAACTGCCTATCCTATAAGCTCACCCGGAGCCTTCGGCACTGGTGAGCTAAAAACGGGTTGGGAAAGTATTATCAACTGCTAGTTCCCAGGTCCTTAAAAAAGGGATGATGATGATGATTTCGTGTTTAACAACGCGTCAACCCTCTTGGTGGGTCATAAGCGTCAGTCGGTTAATGGTTAAACGGCATGAATAATTATGACGATATTAAAAGTAACAAGTCAGAATGATAATGTATAAAAATCTGAAACAGTTAAATCTTATGAAAAAGACCAATTTCTTTTAAGAATAAAATAATGTTGTCAACAGGTACATCTCGAAACAGTTTTTGCAAAGTGTCAGCTTTGAAATATAAAATACGTGAGGGTGAAAAGTCAACACAGTCGATTAAGATATGTTTCACAGTGAATGGCTGATCACAACCTACACAAGAAGGCTGATCATCACCATTAAAAATATAAGAATGAGTAACTCTAGTATGGCCGATGCGCAGTCGTGTTAATACTACGTCCTCTTTTCTGGAAAACTGTGGAGGAGAGCATTTTGTATTAACGACAGGTTTAATGGCATGGAGTTTGTTATTTATTGCACGGTCCCATTCGCCTTGCCATTCCGACAAGATGTATCTGTTGATAAATGGTTTAAAATTATTAAAAGGAATTTTAAAAACAGATGGATCAAGATTGAGCGATTCCTTTGCTTTCTTGTCAGCATATTCATTGCCGACAATGCCAATATGGCTCGGAAGCCAACAAAACAAGATTTGGTGTGTTTTAGAAATTTCATGATGTTTTTCGATCAATTTTTGAATTTGAGGATTTTTAGATGATGAATGATCTAAAGCCTTAAGCACAGAAAGTGAATCAGAAAATATAATTGCTTTTTGAATTGTTGAAGAACTGATAAAATCAAAAGCTAGGTCTATTGCTTTGGCTTCAGCTGTAAAAATAGATGAACCATCTGGAAGGCGCATCGTTTTGTGCGTATCTTTAGAAACATACGCACAACCAACTTTATCTCCTTCTTTGGAACCATCAGTATAGACTTGCTGGTAATCATTGTAACGTGACTGCAGTACCTGAAAGTTTTGTTTGAGAAGTATTGGATTTGATTCTGATTTTTTGCCATCATGTAAGTCGAACAGAATAGAAGGTTTTTTAATACACCAAGATGGAACTTCGGCCGTTTCATGTTTTTGAATATTTTTAAGGTCGATACCTGAATTTTCCAGTAGTGGTAAAATACGTAATCCAAAAGGTTTGATTGCTGTGGGTTTTGTTTCATACTTATCTACAAATTGAGGTGGAAATGAAATTTTGAATGCCGGGTTAGATGGATTTGCAGCAAGTCTGATAGCATACTGAAGAGAAAGTTTCTCTCTGCGCGAGGTTAAAGATGGTTCACCTGCTTCTACATAAAGGCTTAATATGGGAGAAGTACGGAAGGCTCCCATGGCCAGACGAAGGCCTTGGTGATGGATAGTATCCAAGGATTTTAAATAGGACTTTCTGGCAGAACCATAAACAACAGACCCATAATCTAATTTAGATCTTATTAAAGACCGGTAAAGATGTAATAAAGTATACCGATCTGCTCCCCAACTTGTATGAGCTAAAACTTTCAAAAGATTCAAAGCTTTTAAGCATTTCGATTTAAGATATTTAATATGTGGAATAAAAGATAACTTTTGATCAAATATGACCCCAAGAAATTTGGCTTCTTCAACAACAGGAATTTGTGATCCGTATAAAAACAGGGAAGGATGTTCGTGTTTCTTCCGTAGTTTACAAAAATGAACACACTGCGTTTTCGACTTGGAGAACTTGAAACCATTTTTATCAGTCCATTCTTCTATTCGTTTTAAATTTTGTTGTAACTTTCGTTCAATTGTTTTCCTATTTTTTGAACGGTAACATATACAAAAATCATCAACATACAATGAACAATCAGTTTTGTCGTCCAAACATTGTACAATATTGTTTATTTTGATGTTAAATAGCGTAGTTGAAAGAATACTACCCTGTGGGACACCCTGTTCTTGATCATAGAAATCTGACAGGTTAGACCCCACACGGACCTTAAACATGCGCTCCCCTAAAAAGCTTTCAATAAAACTGGGAAGTTTTCCTCTTAAGCCAATGTTATGTAGATCTTTCAATATTCCATAACGCCATGTTGTATCATATGCTTTCTCCAAGTCGAAAAAGACAGCCACTACGTGTTCTTTGTTAATAAAAGCATCTCGTATAAATGTTTCTAGTCTTATTAAATTGTCATTGGTACTACGTTCCGAACGAAAACCCGATTGACATTCTGAAATGAGGTTGTTGGACTCTAAGTACCAGACTAATCTCTTGTTTATCATTCTCTCCAATGTTTTACACAAACAACTTGTCAAAGCTATCGGACGATAATTTGTAGGTTCTGCATGATCTTTCCCTGGTTTCGGAATTGGTACAACTGTAGCTACACGCCAACTCTCAGGACAGACCCCCGTTTCCCAAATATTATTAAAGATATCTAAAAGTGTTGTAAAAGAACTTTTTGGCAGATGCTTAAGCATCTGATAATGAATTTCATCGGGGCCGGTTGCCGTATCATGTGATTTTTCAATGGCTTCAACGAGTTCGGATAAGTTAAAAGGTGTGTTGTATTCTTCGGGATTAAGGGATTTGAAGTTAAGATTTCTTTTCTCTTGGTCCTTTTTGAAATTTCTAAAAGTGTCAGAATAATTACGCGATGATGAATTTCTCAAGAATGTGTGACCAAGAGTATCTGAAATATCTTTTTTTGTTGACGCTATTGTGTCAAATTCAGTATTTAAATGTGTAAAACTAGAAGACTTTGTTTTTCCTGAAATTTTTCGTACCATATCCCAAACCTTTTTAATGGGGGTTTTGTAGTTCAATTTGGAGACATATTCTCTCCATGACTTTCGTTTGGAAGCTCGGATTGTTCGCCGAGCTTTAGCTCTAAAAACTTTTACGTCTTTTAACTTTTCTGAAGTGGGATTTTTGCAGAACTTATTTAGAGCCTGTTTACGCTTTTTAATAGCTTCTTTACAATCATTATTAAACCAAGGCTTGCTTTTCTTAGTATTTGTTGAGGTCTTTGGAATGCATTGTTCTGATATATTAATAAGTGTATCTGTGAAATCAGAAACAATGTCGGATGATTCATTAAATTGATCAAATGATAACTCTTCTTCACATAAATTATGGAATAATTCCCAGTCGGCTTTATTCATTTTCCATTTCTGATTACAGTCCTCATCTGGTTCGTTTACGCTCTCAATTATAACAGGGAAGTGATCACTTCCGCACTGATCATCGTGGACAGACCAGTCATAATCTAAGAAGAGAGATGGGTGACACAAAGAGAGATCTAAAGAAGACAAATGACCTGTCGCAGGGTGAAGGTAAGTATAAGATTTATCATTCATCAAACAGAGATCGTTCTGTGCAATAAAATCCTCAATAAGTGCTCCTCTGTTGTTGTTATCTTTACAACCCCACAGATTGTTGTGACCATTGAAGTCACCAACTAAAAGATACGGCGATGGAAGCTGACCCAGCAACGACTCCAGATGTTCGGGCATTAAAGTAAATGAGGGTGGAATATATAGAGAGCAAATTGTAGTTTCTTTATCCAGAGAAACCGACACTGCCACGGCCTGTAGTTCTGTTTTTAATTTGATCTCTCTTTGTGGTAAACAAGATTTAACAATAATTGAACTAACACCAGATGGTCTGTTACCATCAGAGTAGATATAGTTGTATGAATTGAAACCCCTAATATCGATGTTGTCATCAGTTTTCAAAAAAGTTTCCTGCAAACAAAAAACCGATGGGTTTAATAAAGTAAGAAGCAATAAGAGTTCGTTATAATTTGACTTAAGACCTCGACAATTCCATTGTATTATTTTGTGTTTTAGATATATTTTATGGAGAGATATTTATACAACTAGTAACTAATGCGTCGTTATCGACGAAATTAACCTACCTTATATAAGGTATCCTTGTAATTTTGCTAACCTTGCGAGGATTGGTTGGAGAGTCATCATCATCCATTAGTTCATCATCGTCCTCGTCAGAGGGTAGCCCTATCTTTGTGTAATCTTTTTGGATCGGTTCTTCCGATCCCTTATTGGTCCGAGCGGAGTCGGATTTCTCTTTTACATGCGGCGCTGGCTTTGGTTCGGTCGCTGTCGACCGATCCGAAGCAACCTGGATTGCGCCATTTGACAAATTGGTTGAACTTTGTGGTGCTGGAGTAGTACTCCATGCACCAGATTTTTTCAGTTCAGCAATGCAAGATTCAACAGTCTGCGTTCCACTATTTGCGACTTTAACACCAGCACCCTTTGTTATGCTGGCGTAACTGGTGCTTGGTGTTTTGTAACGTTCTTCAACAATCTTCCTCGCTTCTGGAAATGTTATCGACCTTTGGTATTTGACGGTAAGTATTTCTTTTTCTTTTTTCCATGCCGGACAATCTCGAGAGAAAACATCATGTTTACCTCCACAATTTACGCAGTTGGCTTCATTCTTGCAGTTTTGATGATTATCAACATGTTTTTCTTCACCACAGTTTGGACAGAGTTTTTTCTTCTCACATCTGCTTTCGTGGTGACCGAAAACCTGACACGAGTAACATCTGAGAGGGTTTGGTATATATACCTCTACATTTACGGAAAGATATGCTACTTTGATTTTCTTGGGCAGAACTGGTGTATTAAAAGTCAACACGTAAGTACTGGTGGGTTTTAATACACCATTTCTACGAACTTGTATGTTACGTACACCAATGACGCCTTGGTCTCGGAGGTTTTCGATGATTTCTTCATCACTGCAAGGACGTAATTCAGGGCTGCGTATGACACCTTTACTGGAATTCAGTGTATTGTGGAGGGAAACTTTTACTTTCAGGTCAAATATTTTTTTCGTTTAAAGCAAAGCTTCTACATGCGGTTTTCTTTCGACTTCGATAAGTAGATCACCTGACCTAAGCTTCTTAATGCTTTTTGGTTGTCCGGCCATGGACACTATACTTTTTTCGATGACGAAAGGCGATAAACTTGACACCGTACGTGTATCATCAAGTGATGTCATGACCAAGAAGCGAGGAACATTTGGTGGTACAGACTGCTGACTGGGTTCATCGGAGTCAGACTCCGATGACTCATCTTTTTTACGTTTGGTTTTGTTGCGGTTACTAGAAAGAGGGGGACCCATGAAGAAGGTTTTTAAGATTCATCTCAAATGCTCTCCGCCCTCCGCGGAGCCCTACAAGGGAACACCATAATGGAGTGGCTATCCGACTCGCAGGTGTTAGAGATACACGTGAGATATACTCGCATAAACAAAATGCTTACACGATTGGTCTGTTGCGCCACCGCCTTCTAGAGATAAAAAGACAGAAAAGGGTAAGGTAAATGGGCACATGGTTGGTATCAGGAAAGATACAAAAAGAATGGAAGAGAAACTTAAGCGGTATCTCTAGGGCAAGGCGTGACCAGCCGATTGACTGTGCCGGACCGCACAGCCTCCCGTCTACACCGAAAAGCCAGGCCAAAGAGGCGTGTTGGGAATCTGAAGCACCGCAACCTCAGGTATCCCTCAACCTCCAGGATCCCTTCTTCCTGCTTACAGGACGCCACCCACGGCAAACGGGTGGTACTTCCTTTAGCTCTTCCCAGTGGGCACATTGACCACAGCAGCAACGTGCCCAGTGGGAATTGAGCCCCCAGGGCCACGGCAAGGCAGGAAGTCTAATACCTGGGGGCCTTAAAAAAGGGAAGTGTTTCAAGAAGTAAATAGTGGAAAAGTGGGTGGGCACTTTGGGTGAAGGAAAACATATGGGAAGGTCAAGATGAAATATTACTGGTATGAGATGAAAGATGATGCTACCAACTGGGTATTGGCTTGTGATATTTTTGCCGCTGACAAGACACCTTTTAAGAAGCCCAATGCACCCATGTGGAGCCTTAGGGTAGGCGCAACACTTGCTACCCTATCGACAGATATGATTGGTCCATTTCCTGTCACTCCCAGAAATAACAGTTATGTGTTAATTGTAAAAGATAGCTTCACAAAATGGGTAGAAATTTTTTTGCAGTCCCAGATTCTACGGCTGTCACAACAGCCAATGTCATCTTAAATGAGGTTATCCCTAGATATTGCGCTCCATTGTCTATACATAGTGATCTTCGAAGCACTTATGAAAGCCAGATTTTTCAAGAGCTATGCAAGTTAATGGAGGCGAGAAAGACTCGAACTTCCGTTAGGAACCCCAAAGGGAAAGGTCAAGCAGAAAAAATTAACAAGACTTTAATACGCAAGATTTAGGCATACCAAAAGGGGAACAAGAGCTGGGACTTAAATCTTGGTTGTTTGGCCGCAGCATTTCGAAGTACACCTAGTGCATCAACTAAGTTTACTCCGAACATGCTTATGTTAAGCAGGGAGGAACGTATTCCAGCAGAACACCCATCACATAACTTCGTATGCTGAGTATGTCAGCTAGTTACGGAAACCTATGGAGGCAACTCACGACATAGCACGCAAACACCTTGAGAAGGCGTCGAGGCGACACAAATATGCATATTACACTAGGATTGAACATCTGCGTTATGAACAAGGGGAATGTGTATGGTATCTGAATGAGAGACGATGACCCGGGGATAGTCCTAAGCTTAAGTCCATTTATGTTCTATGCGTGGTGTTAAAAAGCTCGATGATGTGAACTATTTGATAAAACTTGAAGAGGGCGGTAGTCGTGTGGTACACCATGATAAGTTAAAGAAGTATGAGGGGAAGAATAGACAAAAATGGGTAGATAGAGCAATCCGTAGTTACAAACGAAGTAATTAGGTCAGAAGGTCAAAGGTCAAAACTATCTAGACACAGATACTTAGGGTATGTTACAATTGTCTTTCTGTCACCAAGATGCTGGAAATTGCTAACAATAATGGCAGAGCCTACAGGTAGGTGTGCGCCTTGTGGCTATGTGGGGAGGAAAAACAGGGTCGAGGACCATTTCTATAAAAAGGAGTACGAGGTGCCATTTTTGTGTATTGGGTGCGATTTCAGGACAAGGGACAATAGCAAGTTCGAGAAACATCAGGAGACGCAAGGACATAGATTGAAGGGTGATAGCGTGCAGGACATTGTGGCTCTTCAAGTGTCCGCCACTCGAAGGGTTATAGTATTGGGACAGGATGTGATGAAACTAAGTAGTGGGGACAGCAACCGGCATTGGCTTAACTTTGGAGTAGAGCCCAAAGGAGCAGAGACTACCCGAAGTGTGATTGAGGATATCCGGCCTCAGCTTCTGGAGCAGGTGCACATGGAGCTGACGCCCCCAAGAGCAGGCGCCAAGAATGTAGTGACGGCAGACAAGTGTTGTCAAACAGACTTAGAGATGGACTTCATCTGTAGAATCGAGGCCAACATAACTCAAATGTACAGTAACACTTGTGAATCCCTCACCAGTTCCTATAATTATATTGAGTGTCAAAGAAAGATCACTGAGAGGCAGGAAAAGCTACTGGAACGCATGGAGAAAAGACTCAACTATTATGAGGAAAAGGAGAAAAGAGAGGAGAGAGATAGACCATAACGGAAGAGGAGAGAAGACCGTGAGAAGACAGTAGGAGGAGGGTCAGAAGTAGAGAAAGAAAATAAAATAACATCCAGTGAAAAGTGTTGTGCACTTTGGCCTGTGTTTCAGCAATGGTTAAGTCCATTCTATAAGCAGCACAAAAGAGTAGTGGTTAAGCATTTGAATCATGATCTGGTTACGGGTTCCAGACTCGTGCCCTGTATCATATGCTTTGCCTATGCACGAGACACCATCCATATTTCAAAGTACTGGTTTCTATCCAGGAAATGAAGTATACAGAATAAGAATGTTGCTGGTGATACTTCATATGACATTCATTCACTAGGAAGATTAATTCATCTGTCATGGTACATTGTCCCCTTCTATAGGTCAATAGAATTGTGGGTATTGAAGATCTTAAATGTTTGTGAGGGACCATCAAACTTTTTAAAAGGGGGTAGTTGTAGGGGTCAGTCTGTGACTCCTTATAAGCCACAGACTGACACATATAGTCTGAGGGGGTGGGGTTGGAGGGGGTAAATGTACCCAGGCGGTGAGGGTCCCGGTGAGGGTTCAGGTGAGCGATTCAGGACCAATGGTCCTCAGGTATTTAATAAAAATGGGAAGTGGGAAGTTATTGACATACAAATTCTAATTTAATGAGTTGTTTTTTTTTTCAGGAGTTATGCCTAGGAAGAATTGTAAACCCGTCCGTGTGACAGATTCGGAGATAATAACATTGTGCCAGCCGAATTTGTATTTGGGTAAATGGAGAACTAAGCTTATTAATAAAGTAGTACGGGCTGACAACGTGGATGGATATCAAGTCACTACAACCAGATCGTTTAAATGCTGGAATGTCTAGACATTCCAGATGTGTTCTTTCTAATGGTTTTAACGAAGGGTAAAAATAGCCATCAGAAAGAGATGGCAATTCCCCCGACCAAAAGCCAATATGGCCTTCGGAAGATTGTTCACAAATACTTATAAAGTGCACCAGAATTAATTGAGACTATTTTCACCTAATGATACTAAGGATAGCTTCTCAACGTGATGGAAATCCAAGATGTCCGAAGCACAAAGTAGTGGTATACTTTGTTGTGATTCTTGTACATGAAATGTCTTTTCAACCTTGTATACAATTGTGGCAGGTAGCAGCAATATATCTCAAAGGGTAATGGAGTTACGATCATCACTAGATAACAATTATATTGTCAGGGGAGATAACTCAAAACCAGGGCACTCAGAATTTGGTTCTTGAGCATGACACGCCTGCTTAACTTTATGTGCATCTGTACCAAATACCGTCAATATGTCCCATAGGGTATTGGTGATCACAAGCTGGTCACACTGTTATATTGATAACTCAGAAACCACAGCACCAAGAGTTGTGATTTTTGAGCATGACGTGCCTTCTATACCTTGTATACAATTGTGCCAAGTTCCATCAATATATCTCAAAGGGTAGTGAAATTATGGCAATCACAAGTTGATATTGTCAGGGGAGACAACTAAAAAAACCCGGGCAGCCAGAGTCGTGGTACTTGCACATGACACACATTCTTAACCTCATGTACAACTGTACCAAGTACAAATGTACCATCAACATATCTCAAGGGTATTGGAGATATGGCCAACACAAGGTAGTGATTCCATTTTATTGAAGGGGAGATAGGTTGAAGCCCCCGCTCCACCCCACTCCATCCGCACACCGCCTCATGATGTATGAAATGATGCCCGTCGCGGTCCCCTTTCTTGAAAAAGGCAAGATATACTCAGGATTCAATGAAAAGGTATCACTTTTAGCATTTTGATTTCTTTTGCTTAAGGTAAAAATGACTGACTTTTTCAATTGATAAATACGGTATTGTAAAGTCCAACTGTTGGTTTTCTTTTGCTCCAGCTTTTTGTTGTATGCTGTCGAGTCCTCAACCTTGTTTCATCTCTCTAGTTTTTTTATTTGTATGTTCTCGGAGACGTTACACTGATGAGTTAGGAAGCCTTCATGCGGACAAAACAAAATTAGTGTATACCGCGACAGAGGTAAGAGCGAGGATTATGGCAATGTAAAATCGATTAAAGCCCCCCAGTGAAATTCTTTCCACTGACCGTTCCAAGGCGGTTCTTTTGTGGCGGTTTATTTATATTGTTGTTTGTTACTTACTGTGTGTATCACTTGTGTCTTTTTATTTTGGATGGCCATTTGGCCATTTTGTGGGAAAGTAACTGTCTTTATGGCCTTCCTTTGTTTAGGTTTCCATTATGGTCTGGTCGCTTCATGTTTGTGTTTCTTTCCCTTTGGTGTCTTTGATGGATGGAGTAAGTTAATTGAATCGATTCCTGAATTTTTTTTTACTTCTACTTGTCACCGAAGCATGTGTGTGTTTAACACGAATACTACGTGATATTCATGATGTGCATTTGCACAATTTTCGTAATCCCGATATTTTGGCACTTTCTTTACTGGGTTGTTTACGTTAAAAGCCAGCAAAACATTTCATAAGAACAAGCAATTCGTATCCGTCGATCGTATTCGTGCCCTCGGTATGGTTGAAGGTGGGCTTTCATACCGCCAAGTTGCAGGGCGTATGGGTTGTTCGCACACTATGGTTGCTCGATTGGTTGAAAGGCAAAACGCTACGGGGTCTCTGGACGATAGACAACGCCCTGGAGGTGAATGTGTTACTACATTGAACTGGCATTTACACTGTGTCAGCAGCCCCGATACATTGTTATGCTCCCGAAGAAGAATTTCGGGGGAGCATTTAGTCGCCGCTTCGTCCGTGTGTCCGTCCTGCTCTTGTCTACGCGAATTCTCAGAAACTACTGGTCGGATTTCAATGAAACGTCATAGGAATATTAAGTATCAAAGGTGGATGCGCATATCACCTGCGTGTTTTGGTTTGATGATTTTTCCAAGAGTTATGGCCCTTTGATGAATTCTGCATGAATATATAGGGTACTGTTCGTGTCCACGCGAATTCTCAGCAACTACTTGAAGAAATTCAACGAAACGTCAATGGAATCTTAAGCAGCAATAGAGGATGCGCATATTATCCGTGCTATCTGATGATGATGATTTCGTGTTTAACGACGCGTCAACCCTCTTTGTGGGTCATAAGCGTCAAACGGTTAATGGTTAAACGTCATGAATAATTATGATGATATTAAAAGTAAAAAGTCAAAATGATAATGTATAAAAATCTGAAACAGTTAAATCTTATGAAAAAGTCCAATTTCTTTTAAGAATAAAATAATATTATCAACAGGTACATCTTGAAACAGTTGTTGCAAAGTGTCAGCTTTGAAATATAAAATACGTGAGGGTGAAAAGTCAACACAGTCAATTAAGATATGTTTCACAGTGAATGGCTGATCACAACCTACACAAGAAGGCTGATCATCACCATTAAAAATATAAGAATGAGTAACTCTAGTATGGCCGATGCGCAGTCGTGTTAATACTACGTCCTCTTTTCTTGAAAACTGTGGAGGAGAGCATTTTGTACTAACGACAGGTTTAATGGCATGAAGTTTGTTATTTATTGCACGGTCCCATTCGCCTTGCCATTCCGACAAGATGTATCTGTTGATACAGGGTTTAAAATTATTAAAAGGAATTTTAAAAATAGATGGATCAAGATTGAGCGATTCCTTTGCTTTCTTGTCAGCATATTCATTTCCGACAATGCCAATATGGCTCGGAAGCCAACAAAATAAGATTTGGTGTGTTTTAGAAATTTCATGATGTTTTTCGATCAATTTTTGAATTTGAGGATTTTTAGATGATGAATGGTCTAAAGCCTTAAGCACAGAAAGTGAATCAGAAAATAGAATTGCTTTTTGAATTGTTGAAGAACTGATAAAATCTAAAGCTAAGTCTATTGCTTTGGCTTCAGCTGTAAAAATAGATGAACCATCTGGAAGGCGCATGGTTTTGTGCGTATCTTTAGAAACATACGCACAACCAACTTTATCTCCTTCTTTGGAACCATCAGTATAGACTTGCTGGTAATCATTGTAACGTGACTGCAGTACCTGAAAGTTTTGTTTGAGAAGTATTGGATTTGATTCGGATTTTTTGCCATCATGTAAGTCGAACAGAATAGAAGGTTTTTTAATACACCAAGATGGAACTTCGGCCGTTTCATGTTTTTGAATATTTTTAAGGTCGATACCTGAATTTTCTAGCAGTGGTAAAATTCGTAATCCAAAAGGTTTGATTGCTGTGGGTTTAGTTTCATACTTATCTTCAAATTCAGGTGGAAATGAAATTTGGAATGCCGGGTTAGATGGATTAGCAGCAAGTCTGATAGCATACTGAAGAGAAAGTTTCTCTCTGCGCGAGGTTAAAGATGGTTCACCTGCTTCTACATAAAGGCTTAATACGGGAGAAGTACGGAAGGCTCCCATAGCCAAACGAAGGCCTTGATGATGAATAGTATCCAAAGATTTTAAATAAGACTTTCTGGCAGAACCATAAACAACAGACCCATAATCTAATTTAGATCTTATCAGAGACCGGTAAAGATGTAATAAAGTGTACCGATCTGCTCCCCAACTTGTATGGGCTAAAACTTTCAAAAGATTCAAAGCTTTTAAGCATTTCGCTTTAAGATATTTAATATGGGGAATAAAAGATAACTTTTGATCAAATATGACCCCAAGAAATTTGGCTTCTTCAACAACAGGAATTTGTGATCCGTATAAAAACAATGAAGGATGTTCATGTTTCTTCCGTAGCTTACAAAAATGAACACACTGCGTTTTCGACTTGGAGAACTTGAAACCATTTTTATCAGTCCATTCTTCTATTCTTTTTAAATTTTGTTGTAACTTTCGTTCAATTGTTTTCATGTTTTTTGAACGGTAACATATACAAAAATCGTCAACATACAAGGAACAATCAGTTTTGTCGTCTAAACATTGTACAATATTGTTTATTTTGATGTTAAATAGCGTAGTTGAAAGAATACTACCCTGTGGGACACCCTGTTCTTGATCGTAGAAATCTGACAGAGTAGACCCCACACGCACTTGAAACATACGCTCCCCTAAAAAGCTTTCAATAAAATTGGGAAGTTTTCCTCTTAAGCCAATGTCATGGAGATCTTTTAATATTCCATATCGCCATGTTGTATCATATGCTTTCTCCAAGTCGAAAAAGACAGCTACTACGTGTTCTTTGTTAATAAAAGCATTTCGTATAAATGTTTCTAGTCTTATTAAATTGTCGTTGGTACTACGTTCCGAACGAAAACCCGATTGATATTCTGAAATGAGGTTGTTGGATTCTAAGTACCAGACTAATCTCTTGTTTATCATTCTCTCCAATGTTTTACACAAACAACTTGTCAAAGCTATCGGACGATAATTTGTAGGTTCTGCATGATCTTTCCCTGGTTTCGGAATTGGTACAACTGTAGCTACACGCCAGCTCTCAGGACAGACCCCAGTTTCCCAAATATTATTAAAGATATCTAAAAGTGTTGAAAGAGAACTTTTTGGCAGATGCTTAAGCATCTGGTAATGAATTTCATCGGGGCCGGTTGCCGTATCATGTGATTTTTCAATGGCTTCAACGAGTTCGGATAAGTTAAAAGGTTTGTTGTATTCTTCGTGATTAAGGGATTTAAAGTTTAGCTTTCTTTTCTCTTGGTCCTTTTTGAAATTTCTAAAAGTATCAGAATAATTACGCGATGATGAATTTCTCAAGAATGTGTGCCCAAGAGTATCTGAAATATCTTTTTTTGTTGAAGCTATTGTGTCAAATTCAGTATTTAAATGTGTAAAACTAGGGGACTTTGTTTTTCCTGAAATTTTTCGTACCATATCCCAAACCTTTTTAATGGGGGTTTTGTAGTTCAATCTGGAGACATATTCTCTCCATGACTTTCGTTTGGAAGCTCGGATTGTTCGCCGAGCTTTAGCTCTAAAAACTTTTACGTCGTTGAGCTTTTCTGAAGTGGGATTTTTGCAGAACTTATTTAGAGCCTGTTTACGTTTTTTAATAGCTTCTTTACAGTCATTATTAAACCAAGGCTTGCTTTTCTTAGTATTTGTGGAGGTCTTTGGAATGCATTGTTCTGATATATTAATTAGTGTATCTGTGAAATCAGAAACAATGTCGGATGATTCATTTAAGTAATCAACTGTTAACTCTTCTTCACATAAATTATGGAATAATTCCCAGTCGGCTTTATTCATTTTCCATTTCTGGTTACAGTCCTCATCTGGTTCGTTTACGCTCTCAATTATAACAGGGAAGTGATCACTTCCGCACTGATCATCATGAACAGACCAGTCATAGTCCAACAGGAGAGATGGATGACACAAAGAGAGATCCAAGGAAGAAAAATGACCTGTTGCAGGGTGAAGGTAAGTATAAGATTTGTCATTCATCAGGCAAAGATCGTTGTTTGCTATAAAATCTTCAATAAGAGCTCCTCTATTGTTGTTATCTTTACAACCCCATAGAATGTTGTGACCATTGAAGTCACCTACTAAAATATACGGCGACGGAAGCTGATCAAGCAATGTTTCAAGATGTTCGGGCTTTAAAGAAAATGAAGGTGGTATATATAAAGAACAAATTGTAGTTTCTTTATCTAGAGAAACCGACACTGCTACAGCTTGTAGGTCTGTTTTTAATTTGATCTCTCTTTGTGGTAAACATGATTTAACAAAAATTGAACTGCCACCAGATGGTTTGTTACCATCAGAATAGATATAGTTATATGTATTGAAACCCCTGACATCAATCTTGTCGTCAGTTTTCAAAAAAGTTTCCTGCAAACAAAAAACCGATGGGTTTAATAAAGTAAGAAGCAATAAGAGTTCGTTGTAATTTGACTTTAGACCTCGACAATTCCATTGTATTATTTTGTGTTTTAGATCCATTTTATGGAGAGATATTTAGATGACTAGAAACTAATGCGTCGTTATTGACAAAATAACCTACCTTATATAAGGTATCCTTGTAATCTTGCTACCCTTGCGAGGATTGGTTGGAGAGTCATCATCATCCATTAATTCTTCATCGTCCTCGTCAGACGGTAGCCCTATCTGTGTGTAATGTTTTTGGATCGGTTCTCCCGATCCCTTATTGGTCCGACCGGAGTCGGATTTCTCTTTTACATGTGGCGCTGGCTTTGGTTCGGTCGCTGTCGACCGATCCGAAGCAACCTGGATTGCGCCATTTGACATATTGGTTGAACTTTGTGGTGCTGGAGTAGTACTCCATGCACCAGATTTTTTCAGTTCAGCAATGCAAGATTCAACAGTCTGCGTGCCGCTGTTCGTGACTGTAACACCAGCACCCTTTGTGATGCTGGCGTAACTGGTGCTTGGTGTTTTGTAACGTTCTTCAACAATCTTCCTCGCTTCCGGAAATGTTATCGACCTTTTGTACTTGACAGTGAGTATTTCTTTTTCTTTTTTCCATGCCGGACAATCTCGAGAGAAAACAGCATGTTTACCTCCACAATTTACGCAGTTGGCTTCATTCTTGCAGTTTTGATGATTATCAACATGTTTTTCTTCACCACAGTTTGGACAGAGTTTTTTCTTCTCACATCTGCTTTCGTGGTGACCGAAAACCTGACACGAGTAACATCTGAGAGGGTTCGGTATATATACCTCTACATTTACGGAAAGATATGCGACTTTGATTTTGTTGGGCAGAATTGGTGTATTAAAAGTCAACACGTAGGTACTAGTTGGTTTTAATACACCATTTCTACGAACTTGGATGTTACGTACACCAATGACGCCTTGGTCTCGGAGGTTTTCGATGATCTCATCATCACTGCAAGGACGTAATTCAGGGCTGCGTATGACACCTTTACTGGAATTGAGGGTCTTGTGCAACGAGACTTTCACTTTTAAATCGAATATTTGGTTCGTTTTAAGTAGAGATTCAACGTGCTGTTTTTTCTCGACTTCAATTAGAAGGTCACCTGATTTAAGCTTTTTAATGCTTTTTGGGTGTCCGGCTATGGACACTATACTTTTTTCAATGACAAAAGGTGATAGACTAGATACTGTACGTTTATCATCAAGTGATGTAATTACCAAGAAGCGAGGAACATTGTTGTTCGTTGGTGCTGCAGACTGCTGACTGGGTTCATCGGAGTCAGATGATGACTCGTCTTTTTTACGTTTGGTTAATTTGCGGTTACTAGAAGAAGGGGGACCCATGAAGAAGGTTTGAAGATTCGTCTCAAGTGCTCTCCGCCCTCCGCGGAGCCCTACAAGGGAACACCATAATGGAGTGGCTATCCGACTCGCAGGTGTTAGAGATACACGTGAGATATACTCGCATAAACAAAATGCTTACACGATTGGTCCGTTGCGCCACCGCCTTCTAGAGATAAAAAGACAGAAAAGGGTAAGGTAAATGGGCACATGGTTGGTATCAGGAAAGATACAAAAAGAATGGAAGAGAAAGTTAAGCGGTATCTCTAGGGCAAGGCGTGACCAGCCGATTGACTGTGCCGGACCGCACAGCCTCCCGTCTACACCGAAAAGCCAGGCCAAAGAGGCGTGTTGGGAATCCGAAGCACCGCAACCTCAGGTATCCCTCAACCTCCAGGATCCCTTCTTCCGGCTTACAGGACGCCACCCACGGCAAACGGGTGGTACTTCCTTTAGCTCTTCCCAGTGGGCACATTGACCACAGCAGCAACGTGCCCAGTGGGAATTGAGCCCCCAGGGCCACGGCAAGGCAGGAAGTCTAATACCTGGGGGATCCGTGCTATCTGGTTAGATGATTTGTCACAGAGATATGGTACTTTGTTTAAAGCTGCAGAGTAAGGTCACTGTGGCTATTTTTAGAAAAACTTTGTTTTCGCTCTAGTGCCTACATTTATTGATGGATTTTAATGTAATTTCACACAAATGTTGCGTATGATATCTCGGCCAAGTTCAACTTTCAGGGCCCTGGGCTCAAGGTTACTGCTGCTATTTTAAGAAAACGAAAAACTTTGTCATCGCTCTAGCGTTGTCATTTGCTGGTGGATTTTAATATAATTTCACACAAATGTTGGGTGTAATAATATCTCGACAATTTCAACTTTCAGGATCCTGGGGTCAAGGTCAAGGTAACTGTGGTTATTTTTAGAAAAAAAACTTTGTCAATGCTCTAGTGCCTACATTTATTGATGGATTTTAATATAATTTCACACAAATGTTAGGTATGATATCTCGAGCAAGTTCAAGGTAAAGGTCACTGCAGCTATTTTTTAGAAAAACACTGTCATCGCTCTAGCATCGTCATTTGCTGATGGATTTTGATATCACTTCCCAGAAATGTTGGGAATATCAATATCGCGAGCAAGTTCGACTTTCAGGATCCTGGGCTCAAGGTAAAGGTCACTGTGGCTATTTTTAGAATAAAAGGGCCATCAGGGCCCTCGTTCGCTCACCTGTGTCACTGTCTCGAGTAGATTCTATTTTTAGCTACGGTGGCCATCTTGCTCATCAGCAGAGTGATTTTAGCTTATTTGGTAGGGAGTAACCTAGCCAAACATTCCAGTGAAGTTTGAATCAAATTGGCCTTAGGGTTTATGAGGGGTTCACGTTTGAATCAGATTTACAATAGTTTTATCTTTTTAGCTCCGGTGGCCATTTTGTTCATCAGAGCGGGATTCTTTTAGCCTTTTTGGTAGAGGGTCATCTTAGCAACATTACTTCAAAGTTTGAATGAAATTGGCACAAGCGTACAGAAGGAATTGTCGTTTGAAGATTTTATTTTATTTTCAGCTCTGGCAGCCAACTTGTTCATTGGAGTGGAATGAGTTTTAACTATTTTGGTAGGGAGTCACCTAGGCAACATTCCTGTGAAGTTTTAAATCCAATTGGCCCAATGGTTCAGAAGGAGTACGCATTTGAAGCAAATTTACAATGTTTTTTTTTTCTATTTTTAGCTCTTGTGACCATTTGTTAATCGTTATGCTATTTTCGTAGAGGGTCATCTACACAACATTCCAATGAAGTTTAGAATCCTTTATGGTGAAGTGGTCATGCTACATGCCTTGTAAACCAGGGGTAGCAGGATCGATCCCAGGCTTCTCCAGAATTTCAGATTGGTCTTTAAACAGAGGTCTCATCACTGTATAACCTTAGCTGTTGGTGAGACTTCAACTCAAACACTCACTCCTATGAAGGAACCTATATGCCAAATGCTCCAAAAATTATGGCAAAGTAAGTCAAAGGTCAAGGTCATGGCTCAAAAGTTTTGAATGGTTGTGAAAACTTTGTCACAAGGAACATACATGCCTAATATGAAGGCTCTATCTCATATGGTTCAAAAGTTAAAGTAGGTCTCTAGTGTGTCCACAAGGTTATTCAACAATCTGACCTACTGACCTACTTACTGGCCAGATATAACCCATATTCGTAATTAACTGAGATATTGTCTAATGATCATTTTTAGAAAGTGTGATGATGATCAGACCAAAAATGTGGCCTCAAGTGTGTTCAGAGGGTTTTTTCTATGATTTTATCTACTGACCTACTTTTTGGACCAGCATGACACATATTCAGCTTGACTCAGATATTGTCAAGATTATCATTCTGGGCATGTGTGATGATGATTGGACCTAATATGTGGCCTCTAGTGTGTTCACAAGGTTTTTCACTGATTTGACGTACTCGCCTACTTTTTGAACTGAAATGACCCGTATTCGAACTTGACCGAGAGATTGTCAAGACTATCATTCCGAGCAAGTTTGATGATGATTGGACCAAAAATGTGGCCTCTAGTGTGTTCACAAGGTTTTTATCTGATTTGACCTACTGACCTACTTTTTGACCTGCCATGACCCATATTCGAACGTGGCCAAGATATTATCAAGATGATCAGTCTGAGCAAGTTTGAAGATGATCGAACCAGAACTGTGGCCTCTATTGTGTTCACAAAGTTTTTCTATGATTTGCCCTACTGACCTACTTTTTGAACCGACATGACCCATATTCTATAGTGGCCAAGATATTATCAAGATGATAATTCAGAGCAAGTTTGATGATGATTGGACATAATTTGTGGCCTCTAGTGTGTTCAGAAGGTTTTCTATGATTTGACCTACTGACCTACTTTTTGACCCGACAACACCCATATTCGAACTTGACTGAGATATTGTCAAAATGATCATTCTAGGCTAGTTTGATGATGGTCGGACCAAAACTGTGGCCTCTAATGTCTTCACAAGGTGTTTTTCTGATTTGACCTACTGACCTTCTTTTTGACCCAACATGACCCATATTCGAACTTGACCGAGATATTTTGTGGTGGTACAAAATGTGTGCAAGTTTAGTTAAAAAAAAATCAAATCATAAATGAAACGGTTATCATGCAGACAAGATCAAATTTTTGCCATTTCAGGGGCCGTAACTCCGTAACACATGATGCGATATGGCTGGTTCAAGAAAGGAACCCAGATCTTATGGTGGTACAAGTTGTGTGCAAGTCTGGTTAAAATCAAATCATAAATGAAGATGCTATCGCGCGGACAAGAAATTGTTTACGCACGGACGCACGACAGACAAAATGTGATCACAAAAGCTCACCTTGTCACTACGTGACAGGTGAGCTAAAAAAAAAAAAACTGTTATCGCTCTAGTGCCTACATGTATGAATGGATTTGAATATAATTTCACACAAATGTTGGGTATGATAATATTTCGAGCAAGTTCGACTTTCAGGATCCTGGGCTCAAGGTAAAGGTCACTATGGCTTTGTTTAGAAAAAAAATTGTCATCGCTCTAGCGTCGTCATTTGCTGATGGATTTTAATATAACTTCACACAAATGTTGGGTATGATAATATCTCGAGCAAGTTTGACTTTCAGGGTCCTGGGCTCAAGGTCAAGGCGGCTATTTTGAGAAAAAACTTGCTGGAGGCAGAAATCTTTCTTACTGTAGCGGAGTTCCATTGCACACAGCCTTTCATTATCAACGTGTCATCATTCTAATATGACTAAAATACTGCTAAAAAGGATGTAAAATCGCAAGTCATCCATCTAAATTAGAGTTGCAGATAAACTGGATCGAAGTGAAAGAAGCTAGTCTTGGCAGATGGTCAAAATGACCTTTTTTGACAGTCAAGGCGATAGGATCAGATCCATTTTCGAATCCGTCTGATATTTTATGAGGATTGCCTCTGTGTACGAGAGTAAGTTTTCAATAATTTGTATTAAACACTTTTACCCAATTAATATAGCTAAACTACCACCCAGGATCTTGGGGTATGGTATCGCTTCCTTTCATTTATTCCGACTTTTGTGTTGCTGAAGTTTGTATGACAGTGCCATCAGGCAAGCTTATCTGTCCACCGTCAGGCTTTTTTATACTCTATTTTGAAGTACAGTGAGAGATACACAGTATAGCGCTCTTTAACTGGGATAATGTTTCCTGTTCCGACTATTGCACATTCGGGGAGCATCCATCGGTTTCACCGATATTCTTGTTTTGAGTTATTTACGCGACCTATTCAGGGCGTCTGTGGAAACTGCCCAGGAGACAGTGGGAACCCATAACCAACGCTCAAATGCCTTAACTGTACGCGTCACCATGAACGCGGTAATTCTAGCCATAAGACGTATAGCGGGAACGTTTTGACGACGGAACGTCGAATAAGTCGCCTTGACACCACCGTATCCGGTGGACACAACGCTGGCACAATGCACTGTTCACGGACGAGTCCCGTTTTTGTGTTGAAATGTTTGATACGCGGCGTTAAATATGGCGTCGACTATACTACTAGTACAAGCCGGCCTGTTAAACAAGTTCGTCTACTTTATACGATGTTTAACGACCCGATCAACACTGTATAGGTCATTTTGGAGACGGTGCTTCCAAATTCTTGGCACTTTTACCTTACATTGAAATGAAATGACATCTTAATCCCTGCCGCCCAAAGAAACCAACATGTGTGTATGGATGGTCCGACTCGCACCACGTTTCCTGGGCAGGTTGGGAACCTTAAGCGATTTACCAGCTCATGTGTGGTCGGTTTCAGCTCGGCGGGGAACAACATGGCAGTCCTATTGCTTTAAGCCCGATGGGTATATTGAAAATTTTCCCACCAAAAATTAAAATTTGAAGCCTTAGATAAAAACATCTTGTATTTTTCACATCCCTAATCAACACATAGATCGTGGGAGCTCGTTAGAACCGCCTCGGCAAGGTGGTCCTAACAAGCACCCACAATATATGGTTTAAGCAGAAATACGAAAAAATAATGTAAATCCCAATTTTACTGTACAAAAATGGGGTTTGAGGAGGTACAAATATCTTGGCCTGTTTTTGTGGTGAGTACTTGTCAATGAAATATATTTTGGCCCTAATTAAGAGTGAAAGTTTTGAAGTGTGTTGAAGTATACATATTATTTACGTTTTCGCGATAAATGGAGCCCATGAAAAGTGTTCTCAAACATGATGTGGCTACCTCAGAAATCCAGACTCTTATAAACATAGCAGTCTTCTATATGGAAAAGACCTAAGTGGAAAAATATTTCAACATGATCTTGATGCTGTGTTCAGTGTTTTTTGCACCGCCCCCGCCCATAGGGGCTTGAAGAAATATATGGGCTGCACGATGCTTCCACGCAGAGCTGAATCCGGCCCGCACACTAGTACTGGTAAACCGCTTAGAGGATCTAAGCCTGTCCAGGAAACGGGGTGCGAGGCGGACTGTCCATGCTAATAAACCCTATTGGTTTCAATCGGCGACAGGGCTTGAGATGTGATTTCATCTCAATGTCCCACAAAATTTGAAGCAACGTCTCCAAAATGACCTTTACAGTGTTGATGGGAACGTTAAACCTCAAATCAAACAAAATCAGTGTTTTCGAAAATAATGCAGAAAAAATTGCACCAGGTGGCTCCACAAAAGATGTGGAATCCTTTAATAATATGATTGCCTCGAAAGCCCCCAAAACGATTTGTTTGATTTGATGTTTAATGTCCCCGTCAACACTGTTAATGTCATTTTGGAGACGTTGCTTCCAATTTTGTTTTGTTTGTTTGATTTGAGGTTTAACGTCCCCGTCAACACTGTAAAGGTCATTTGGGAGACGTTGATTCCAATTTTGTGGGGCTTTTACCCGACATTGAGATGAAATAACATCTCAAGCCCTGTCGCCCAATGAAACCAATAGGGTTTATTAGCATGGACGGTCCGCCTCGCACCACGGTTCCTGTACAGGCTTAGATCCTCTAAGCTGTTTACCAGTACTAGTGTGCGGGCCGGATTCAGCTCTGCGTGGAAGCATCATCCAGCCCATATATTTTCAAGCCCCTATGGGCGGGGGCTTTTCCAATTTTGTGGGACTTTTACCCGACATTGAGATGAAATGACATCTCAAGCCCTGTCGCCCAATGAAACCAATAGGGTTTATTTGCATGGACGGTCCGCCTCGCACCGCGGTTCCTGGACAGGCTTAGACCCTCCAAGCGGTTTACCAGTACTAGTACCCCTGTCTCGAACAGATTTTCGAGGTCCCAAAGGTGTTCGAGCCATTGATGTTCGACTGTACTTATCAGTCAGCTGCTGCAACACATTATCATGCTGATATTATAGAAATCTCTCAAGTCCAAGTCTGTCCGTCACCTAGAGCCATTACTGATAATGATAGCTGCTCCAAAGTTTACTGTAACATATAGCATGGACGGTCCGCCTCGCACCGCGGTTCCTGGACAGGCTTAGACCCTCCAAGCGGTTTACCAGTACTAGTGTGCGGGCCGGATTCAGCTCTTCGTGGAAGCATCATGCAGCCCATATATTTCTTCAAGTCCCTATGGGCGGGGGCTACCGCCCAAACGATGTCATTATTCTGCTTCAGGTAGTCTGAAAGCTCGAGTAGACTGTGTTGTAGCACAGAAGAACATTGGCAGTGGATTTGTAAAGAGAGTGAATACTTCACTAGGAATATCACCTGGAAGAGTGTATGAGAAATATGCAAAGCTAAAAGAAGCTCAAAGAAAACTACAAAGGGAATATGAGGGTTCATTGACAGTAAAGCGCCGTGAACTAGAACTGAAGTTTAGTAGGAAAAAGTTAAATCAAGCTAGGGAAGTAAGAGAAGGAATTACACTAGAACTTCAATGGCTCGAACACTGATGGCTCGTTAACCATGGATGTGTCGAACCCGTTCTTGAGCCCCTAGCGAAATCCTCTACATAAGAAATAGTGGAGGATAATTAAGGAGATTATCGTCTTTTATCCTGCAAATGTATGCTGTGTGTACTCATTAGAAGCACCTCAATGAGGCGATTCTAATGAGTACACACAGCATACATTTTTATTATAGAATACCGAAAGGATGTTTAAGAGTATCACGTTATGCGTCCTGGTAGTAATCCTCAGTGGCTCGAACTACCCCTGTCTCGAACAGATTTTCGAGGTCCCAAAGGTGTTCGAGCCATTGAAGTTCGACTGTACTTATCAGTCAGCTGCTGCAACACATTATCATGCTGATATTATAGAAATCTTTCCAGTCCAAGTCTGTCCGTCACCTCAAGCCATCACTGATAATGATAGCTGCTCCAAAGTTTACTGTAACATATAGACTGATTCTCGTCACAAAGATGCAGATATTTTGCAAATATCTGCTGTTTTTGAAGACAAGACGTACAACCAGTACATCGACCAACACGTTCGATATCTCCAGCGGCATCATCAGTTAAGGTCTTACAGCCAAATGTGGTGTTCTATTTCATAATGGAACACCTGTAACTTCTTTACCACTACACCAATGCCTCCCAAGAATTTCTGTCCTGGCTCAGTGACATTAGTAATGTTCTTCTGGTAGGTCATGACTTCAAAATTTTGATTTTACGAGATTGCTTCATGCTTATAGAAGGTGAAATTTACTCGAGGCTTTCAAGGAGTGTATAACTGAAATCTCGGATATCCTTCGTATTTTCAGAGATTTATTTCCTGATTTAGACAACCATAAGCAGGAGTATTTGGTTTCCAAATTTTTGAACACAAGTTCCAAAGCCCACAATTCATTGGCAGATGTACAGGGTCTACAAAAGGTTATGTCAAACAAAACTTGAAGATGACTCCATATATTACAGACACAGGGCAATAACCTCCTCAGAGCTGTCTAAGATAGAATTTGAAAGTTTTGTTTTTTGTTTGATTTGAGGTTTAACGTCCCCGTCAACACTGTAAAGGTCATTTTGGAGACGTTGCTTCCAATTTTGTGGGACTTTTACCCGACATTGAGATGAAATGACATCTCAAGCCCTGTTGCCCAATGAAACCAATAGGGTTTATTAGCATGGACGGTCCGCCTCGCACCGCGGTTCCTGAACAGGCTTAGATCCTCTAAGCGGTTTACCAGTACTAGTGTGCGGGCTGGATTCAGCTCTGCGTGGAAGCATCATGCAGCCCATAGATTTCTTCAAGCCCCTATGGGCGGGGGCTTAGAATTTGAAAGTAAAAGTGCTATCAATGTTGAAAGTTTCCAGTTTCTTGTCAGCCAGAAAGTCATTTCTAAACAAATGAGCCAAAACCTGGGAAAATCAGGCCTATGCCTAAAACAAATTGAAGTGGCATTTACACGGGGAGGGCCTGATGGTGTATCCCATTTGTTATCCGAAAAGGTGGACGGAAAAGTCAGCGTTACACCAAATAAAAGAATCATTGCTAACTTGATTTGTTTGGTTTGTTTGATTTGATATTTAACGTCCCCGTCAACACTGTAAATGTCATTTTGGAGACGTTGCTTCCAATTTTGTGGGACTTTTACCCGACATTAAGATGAAATTACATCTCAAGCCCTGCCGCCCAATGAAACCAATAGGGTTATTAGCATGGATGGGCCGACTCGCACCGCTATGCTTAGGCAGGCTTAGATCCTCTAAGCATTTTACCAGTACTCGGGTGCGGGTCGGTTTCAGCTCTGCGTGGAAGCATCATGCAGCCCATATATTGCTAACTTGACAAAATACATTGAAAATTCAGCTAAATATATGAGTCATCTCGTGACAACCCCATCAAAGTGGCATTCTCAAAACAGTCTACACAGCATCCCTGTGAGCATAGAGACACCGTTTTTTGTTATATAGATTAGATATGCTAATATTCATAGAAGCTCCATGTGCCCAATAAAGGCTCTGATCAGATGGTGCGTATGCTGATCCGAGTCTTTGGTGGTCACACGTGTATGCGACTTTGTTTGAATTCTCGTGAGATAGCTCAACTGTCATCTCAAACAAAATAGTACTTTTGAAGTGCCTAATTGGCCCTTTAAGGGTCAGTCATGAGGAAAAATGGCCCAAGGCTGTGCTAAACAAAAGCAGGCAAAACAGTTTTTTCTGACAGTAATTATATATTCATCATGCTAACAAGTCCGTGAAATGAATAACCCTGTAAACACCACTTTATATAGAGAAAGCTGGGCTTTGGTCGGACCCCACGGAGTCTGTTTGTTTTCTTTTGCTCCAGCAATTCTGTTGTTGTATGCTGTGGAGTCCTCAACCGTGTTTCATATATGTAGATTTTTTTATTTGTATGTTCTCGGAGATGTCACACTGATGAGTTAGGAAGCCTTCATGCGGACTAAACAAAATTAGTGTATAACGCGACAGAGGTAAGGGCGAGTATTGTGGCCATATAAAATTGATTTAAGCCCCCCCCCCCCACCCCCCAGCGGAATTCTTTCCACTGACCGTTCCAATGCGGTTCTTCTGTGGCGGTTTATTTATGTTGTTGTTTGTTACATACTGTGTGTATCACTTGTGTCTTTTTGTTTTGGATGGCCATTTGTGTGGGAAAGTAACTCTCCTTATGGCATTCCTTTGTTTAGGTTTCCATTATGGTCTGGTCGCTTCATTTTTGTGTTCCTTTCCCTTCGGTGTCTTTGATGGGTGGAGTACGTTAATTGAATCGATTCCTGATCTTTGTTTTACTTCTACTTTTATAGGGGTATACAGTATTTTGCGTATTTCTGCTCCAAGACATAGGTTGTGGGTACTCATTAGAACCCCCTCAATAAGGCGGTTCTAACGAGCACCCATGACTTATGTTCGGAGTATAAATAAGAAAAATATAATAAATTTTCATCTGACAAGTAGCCATTTCGGAGACATGAAAGAATGCACTACGTCACACGGGTGTGTTATCTTAAGGTGAGCCACCTCATGAGATTTTCCAACAATGTAACATTCTAACCGGTGTAGAATAGAAGTGGAGATAGTGATCAGGAATCGATACAATTAACACACAGCTCCCATCGGAGACATCAAAGAGAAAGAAACACAAACCCTAATGGAAACATCAATAGCGGAAAGCCAAAAGGACAGCTACTTCCACAAAAATAGACTTAGATCAGCCGTTGAATCCTCCCTTTGAGGTTAGAAATATTTTCCTTGTTTTGTTGGTAGAATGATCATGCAAACAGTGAAGGTGCTGATCAGTGTGTATGCCCAGATTGGTATGAGCCTTCACTGGTTGTACATAACCACTTCATTGGAATTCTTACGAAGCGGCTATTTTTTTAGCAGGATGGAAAAAGTTTCATAACCTCGACATCTCAGATTTGTTACTGAAACCGGCCTGTTTACTCTCTCAAGTTTCGTAGATCATGCACCGTCTTCTGTAACTTGCCAGTCCAAACTACAGGCTTAACTGCACCTCTGTCACTTCATGGTACATGAAGTTCCAAAATGTCATCAAGGCTTTCCCATATGATCATTATATGCACATCACATTCTAATATAAGCCTATCAGCTAGCCATTTCTTCACTTGTTCAATGACTAAAGCTGTTCCATACTTGCAAAGTCAGTGATTACTGGTATTTTTTTTCACATTTCTGCTCAAAATATAGATTGTGGGTTCAGTACTAGTTAGAATGCTATGACCGCCTCGACGAGGGAGTTCTAACGAGTACCCACAATCTATGTTTTGAGCAGAAATAAGAATAATAATGTATACCCCTATAAACCCCAGTTTAACTACATAATAGTGGGGTTCAACAAATACAAACAGCAATAATTGTTACATTATTGTAGTTTATACATTTACATCAACCCAAAGCTTAGGTTATTTAAGGTGAAATGAAAATGGGGGTAGGGTTGATTTTTGTCATCTTGAAGAGTCATTTGCATTATGACCTATACTTTTTATGGCTTATTTTTATAATAAAAAATCAATGTTAAATATCAAATAGGTTTTCGGTCGGGCCCCTCCGAGTCTAACTGTTGGTTTCCTTTTGCTCCAGCAATTCTGTTGTTGTATGCTGTCGAGTCCTCAACATTGTTTTGATTTGTATGTTCTCGGAGATGTTACACTGATTAGTTAGGAAGCCTTCAAGCGGACTAAACAAAATTAGTGTATACCGCGACAGGGATAAGTGCGAGGATTATGGCTATGTAAAATCGATTTAAGCCCCCATTGGAATTATTTCCACTGATCGTTCCAAGGCGGTTCTTCTGTGACGGTTTATTGATGTTGTTTGTTACTTACTATATGTACCATTTTTGATGGCCATTTGGCCATTTTGTGGAAAAGTTACTGTCCTTATAGCCTTCCTTTGTTTAGGTTTCCATTATGGTCTGGTCGCTTCGTGTTTGTGTTTCTTTTCCTTTGGTGTCTTTGATGGGTGGAGTAAGTTAATTGTATCGATTCCTGACCTTTGTTTTACTTCTACTTCATAAGATGATGATGATGATGATTTCGTGTTTAACGACGCGTCAACCCTCTCTACTTCATAAGAATTTCAGTGTCAGAATTTAATAAGATGACTGTTTTCCAAGAAATATGGGTCATAAATATGGTCAGTTTAAGATAATAACTCAACTAGTTTAAAGAAATGCGAAAAAATTGTTACTTAATCAGGGTTATCGGTACCATAAACTACGCAAAGCCTTTTCAAAATTTTATAGACGCCATTCTGATTTAATTTCAAAATTCAATATTGGACTTAAATCTCTTCTGCAAAAAGGTCTATCGGAACCCGAATTTTATGGTGACTTAGTATATAAATTCAGAAAATATATAACCGCAATGACTTCAGCACCCAATTTCGTAAAATCATTCTTCGATATAAAAAGATTGGGTACAACATGGATATTATACGACAGACTGCATGCATGGTAGTTAACCCAATCACGGTTGGCAACTTTGCTTCCCTCTTTAATTGCACGCCGGTGGGTCAGGCCTCAGATTCTATGACGGCTCCAACGTAAAGGCATTGATAATTAGAGAGATAATGTTGGTTGGTGCCTGATGCTCTGTCTCTGGTCGGGCTCATCGGAGTCTAACTGTTGGTTTTCTTTTGCTCCAGCATTTCAGTGGTTTCTTGCTGTCGAGTCCTCACCGTTGTCTCACCTCTGTGGTTCTTTGATTTTTGTGTTCACGGAGATGTTGCACTGATGAGTTAGGAGGCCTTCATGCAGACTGAACAAATTATTTGTCTAAATCGCGACGGAAGTAAGGGCGAGGATTGTGGCCACGTAAAATCGATTTAAGCCCCCCAGTGGAAATCTTCCACTGACCGTTCCAAGGCGGCTCTTCTGTGGCGATTCATTTATGTTGTTGTTTGTTACTTACTGTGTGTATCACTTGTGTGTTTTAATTTTGGATGGCCATATGGCCATTTGTGGGAAAGTAACTGTCCTTATGGCCTTCCTTTGTTTAGGTTTCCATTATGGTCTGGTGGCTTAATGTTTGTATTTCTTTCCCTTTGGTGTCTTTTATGGGTGGAGTAAGTTAATTGTATCCATTCCTGATCTTTGTTTTACTTCTACTTTAAACAGAACTAATTTTTCAATTCTTAAATTCTCTGGAATGTGTTAAAATTATTCAATTATCTTAAGAACCCATAATAGGGCTTATCCGGTTGTGCTTCTAGCAGATTACAAAATCACCTGAGTTCGGTACAATATTCAGTCTGCTAGGTAAACATGGTATATTTCTATGGACTAATGAGCTTAATTAATAGTTAATTTTAAAGTCAATTAGATTGTGTAAATTTCAAAAGCAAGTCTGTCTTTTAGATATTGCTGTATATCTTTTACAGAGCTGTAATATTTGGTGATCAAAAGAATGTATATTTAGTACAATTGTATGAGAACTGTTTGGAACTGAACATAGTAGACACTGATGGCTTGTTTGAAGAACGGGCTGAAATTTTGAACTATAATTTATCACAAGGCAAACATTGCTCCTGTTGAGGTAACATCCTCTTCAAAATGTGCTTCTGAAAAGATAAAAAGTCTCTAATGTCAGGTTATTTTATCTTGGCAACAGATGAAATTCTGTGAACATATCTTAGTCAATTGGAAGACATTTTACCATCATTAAGAACGAAAAAAATATCAAAACAAGTCTATCCCTTGCCACAACAACAATAAATACAGAGAGAAAATCTCATGATGATGATTTCGTGTCAACCCTTTTTGTGGGTCATAAGCGTTAAGCGGTTAATGGTTAAATGGCATGTAGAATTACGAGGATACTAAAAGTAAAAAAGTAAGTATGATATGTATAAAAAATCTGAAACAGTTATGATGATGATGATGATTTCGTGTTTAACGACGCGTCAACCCTCTTTGTGGGTCATAAGCGTCAAACGGTTAATGGTTAAACGGCAAGAATAATTATGATGATATTAAAAGTAAAAAGTCAGAATGATAATATATAAAAATCTGAAACAGTTAAATCTTATGAAAAAGTCCAATTTCTTTTAAGAATAAAATAATATTATCAACAGGTACATCTCGAAACAGTTGTTGCAAAGTGTCAGCTTTGAAATATAAAATACGTGAGGGTGAAAAGTCAACACAGTCAATTAAGATATGTTTCACAGTGAATGGCTGATCACAACCTACACAAGAAGGCTGATCATCACCATTAAAAATATAAGAATGAGTAGCTCTAGTATGGCCGATGCGCAGTCGTGTTAATACTACGTCCTCTTTTCTGGAAAACTGTGGAGGAGAGCATTTTGTACTAACGACAGGTTTAATGGCCTGGAGTTTGTTATTTATTGCACGGTCCCATTCGCCTTGCCATTCCGACAAGATGTATCTGTTGATAAATGGTTTAAAATTATTAAAAGGAATTTTAAAAACAGATGGATCAAGATTGAGCGATTCCTTTGCTTTCTTGTCAGCACATTCATTGCCGACAATGCCAATATGGCTCGGAAGCCAACAAAACAAGATTTGGTGTGTTTTAGAAATTTCATGATGCCTTTCGATCAATTTATGAATTTGAGGATTTTTAGATGACGAATGGTCTAAAGCCTTAAGCACAGAAAGTGAATCAGAAAATATAATTGCTTTTTGAATTCTTGAAGAACTGATAAAATCTAAAGCTAGGTCTATTGCTTTGGCTTCAGCTGTAAAAATAGATGAACCATCTGGAAGGCGCATGGTTTTGTGCGTATCTTTAGAAACATACGCACAACCAACTTTATCTCCTTCTTTGGAACCATCAGTATAGACTTGCTGGTAATCATTGTAACGTGATTGCAGTACCTGAAAGTTTTGTTTGAGAAGTATTGGATTTGATTCGGATTTTTTTCCATCATGTAAGTCGAACAGAATAGAAGGTTTTTTAATACACCAAGATGGAACTTCGGCCGTTTCATGTTTTTGAATATTTTTAAGGTCGATACCTGAATTTTCTAGCAGTGGTAAAATACGTAATCCAAAAGGTTTGATTGCTGTGGGTTTTGTTTCATACTTATCTACAAATTGAGGTGGAAATGAAATTTTGGATGCCGGGTTAGATGGATTTGCAGCAAGTCTAATAGCATACTGAAGAGAAAGTTTCTCTCTGCGCGAGGTTAAAGATGGTTCACCTGCTTCTACATAAAGGCTTAATACGGGAGAAGTACGGAAGGCTCCCATGGCCAGACGAAGGCCTTGGTGATGGATAGTATCCAAGGATTTTAAATAGGACTTTCTGGCAGAACCATAAACAACAGACCCATAATCCAATTTAGATCTTATTAAAGACCGGTAAAGATGTAATAAAGTATACCGATCTGCTCCCCAACTTGTATGAGCTAAAACTTTCAAAAGATTCAAAGCTTTTAAGCATTTCGCTTTAAGATATTTAATATGGGGAATAAAAGATAACTTTTGATCAAATATGACCCCAAGAAATTTGGCTTCTTCAACAACAGGAATTTGTGATCCGTATAAAAACAGGGAAGGATGTTCGTGTTTCTTCCGTAGTTTACAAAAATGAACACACTGCGTTTTCGACTTGGAGAACTTGAAACCATTTTTATCAGTCCATTCTTCTATTCTTTTTAAATTTTGTTGTAACTTTCGTTCAATTGTTTTCATATTTTTTGAACGGTAACATATACAAAAATCATCAACATACAATGAACAATCAGTTTTGTCGTCCAAACATTGTACAATATTGTTTATTTTGATGTTAAATAGCGTAGTTGAAAGAATACTACCCTGTGGGACACCCTGTTCTTGATCATAAAAATCTGACACGGTAGACCCCACACGCACCTGAAACATGCGCTCCCCTAAAAAGCTTTCAATGAAACTGGGAAGGTTTCCTCTTAAGCCAATGTTATGTAGATCTTTCAATATTCCATAACGCCATGTTGTATCATATGCTTTCTCCAAGTCGAAAAAGACAGCTACTACGTGTTCTTTGTTAATAAAAGCATCTCGTATAAATGTTTCTAGTCTTATTAAATTGTCATTGGTACTACGTTCCGAACGAAAGCCCGATTGATATTCTGAAATGAGGTTGTTGGACTCTAAGTACCAGACTAATCTCTTGTTTATCATTCTCTCCAATGTTT
Organism: Lucinisca nassula; assembly: GCA_963580285.1. Classification (NCBI taxonomy): domain Eukaryota; kingdom Metazoa; phylum Mollusca; class Bivalvia; order Lucinida; family Lucinidae; genus Lucinisca; species Lucinisca nassula. The sequence goes on along the minus strand of OY757020.1, from coordinate 94,284,914 downwards.
TACACAAACAACTTGTCAAAGCTATCGGACGATAATTTGTAGGTTCTGCATGATCTTTCCCTGGTTTCGGAATTGGTACAACTGTAGCTACACGCCAGCTCTCAGGACAGACCCCCGTTTCCCAAATATTATTAAAGATATCTAAAAGTGTTGTAAGAGAACTTTTTGGCAGATGCTTAAGCATCTGATAATGAATTTCATCGGGGCCGGTTGCCGTATCATGTGATTTTTCAATGGCTTCAACGAGTTCGGATAAGTTAAAAGGTTTGTTGTATTCTTCGTGATTAAGGGATTTAAAGTTTAGATTTCTTTTCTCTTGGTCCTTTTTGAAATTTCTAAAAGTGTCAGAATAATTACGTGATGATGAATTTCTCAAGAATGTGTGCCCAAGAGTATCTGAAATATCTTTTTTTGTTGAAGCTATTGTGTCAAATTCAGTATTTAAATGTGTAAAACTAGAAGACTTTGTTTTTCCTGAAATTTTTCGTACCATATCCCAAACCTTTTTAATGGGGGTTTTATAGTTCAATTTGGAGACATATTCTCTCCATGACTTTCGTTTGGAAGCTCGGATTGTTCGCCGAGCTTTAGCTCTAAAAACTTTTACGTCGTTGAGCTTTTCTGAAGTGGGATTTTTGCAGAACTTATTTAGAGCCTGTTTACGCTTTTTAATAGCTTCTTTACAGTCATTATTAAACCAAGGCTTGCTTTTCTTAGTATTTGTGGAGGTCTTTGGAATGCATTGTTCTGATATGTTAATAAGTGTATCTGTGAAATCAGAAACAATGTCGGATGATTCATTAAAATGATCAATTGATAACTCTTCTTCACATAAATTATGGAATAATTCCCAGTCGGCTTTATTCATTTTCCATTTCTGGTTACAGTCCTCATCTGGTTCGTTTACACTCTCAATTATAACAGGGAAGTGATCACTTCCGCACTGATCATCATGAACAGACCAGTCATAGTCCAAGAAGAGAGATGGGTGGCACAAAGAGAGATCTAAAGAAGACAAATGACCTGTCGCAGGGTGAAGGTAAGTATAAGATTTATCATTCATCAGGCAAAGATCGCTCTTTGCAATAAAATCTTCGACAAGTGCTCCTCTGTTATTGATATCTTTACAGCCCCATAGAATATTGTGACCATTGAAGTCGCCAACTAAAAGATATGGCGATGGAAGTTGACTCAGCAATGTGTCAAGCTGTTCGGGCTTTAAAGAAAATGAGGAAGGGATATATAGAGAGCAAATTGTAGTTTCTTTATCCAGAGAAACTGACACTGCCACAGCTTGTAGGTCTGTTTTTAATTTGATCTCTCTTTGTGGTAAACATGATTTAACAAAAATTGAACTGCCACCAGATGGTTTGTTACCATCAGAATAGATATAGTTGTATGTATTGAAACCCCTGACATCAATGTTGTCATCAGTTTTTAAAAAAGTTTCTTGCAAACAAAAAACCGATGGGTTTAATAACGAAATAAGTAATAACAGTTCGTTATAATTTGATTTAAGACCTCGACAATTCCATTGTATTATTTTGTGTTTTAAATCCATTTTATGAAGAGATTAAGACTAGAAACTATATTGGAGCTGCAATTGGTGATATAGATCTGCTACCACCAGCTCGTGGTGTTGCAGACCTCGATCTGTTATTGCTACTTGGTGATGATGGAGCTTCAAACTCCATATCACTGTCACTCAGAGATCCGAATCTGTTCTGAAATTTTATATTGTCTCTTTCCATTTTACGTTGTCTGTCTGTTAGTTTTAGAGACAATTGCTTTTTCGGATCTTCCGATCCCTTATTAGTTCGACCTGGGTCGAGTTTCTCTTTTACATGCGGCGCTGGCTTCGGTACGGTCGCTGTCGACCGATCCGCAGCAACCTGGATTGCGCCATTTGATAAATTGGTTGAACTTTGTGGTGCTGGAGTGGATTTGCTCCATGCACCGGATTTCTTTAATTCAGCTATGCATGATTCAACAGTCTGTGTTGCGGAGCTTGAAACTTGTTTACCAGCACCCTTTGTGATGCTGGCGTAACTGGTGGTTGGTGTTGTGTATCGCTCGTCAATAATTTTCCGCGCTTCTGGGAATGTTATCCCCCTTTGGTATTTGACAGTAAGTATTTCTTTTTCTTTTTTCCATGCCGGACAATCTCGAGAGAAAACAGCATGCTTGCCACCACAATTTACACATTTGGCCTCATTCTTACAGTTTTGATGGTTATCGACATGTTTTTCTTCACCACAATTTGGACAGAGTTTTTTCTTCTGACATCTGCTTTCGTGGTGGCCAAAAACCTGACACGAGTAACATCTGAGAGGGTTTGGTATATATACATCCACGTTAACTGAAAGATATGCTACTTTTATTTTCTTGGGCAGAACTGGTGTATTAAAAGTCAACACGTAGGTACCCGTTGGCTTCAATACACCACCTCTACGAACTTGGATGTTACGTACACCAATGACGCCTTCCGATCTCAAGTTCTCAACTATCTCTGCATCACTGCAAGGACGGAGCTCTGGGCTGCGGATAACACCTTTACACGAATTAAGTGTATTATGCAGAGATACTTTGACCTTGAGATCGAAGAGCTTTGTGGTACCAAGCAGGCTTTTCACCTGCTGCTCTCTCTCGACTTCTAATAAAAGGTCACCTGACTTAAGCGTTTTTATGCTTTTGGGATGTCCGGCAATGGACATGATGCTCTTTTCTATCACGAATGGGGATAGACTTGAAACAGTGCGTGTATCTTCACATGAAGACATTACCAAGAAGCGTGGAAAATTAAGTTGCTTTGGTGCTGCAGACTGCTGGCTTGACTGTTGACTAGACTTCTGACTGGGTTCATCCGTTTCGGATGATTCCTCATCTTTTTTACGTTTGGATGCGTTGCGGTTATGTTTTTTTCCATTAGGCATAAGGAAAAAATTATAGTTTCGTCCCAAGTGCTCTCCGCCCTCCGTGGAGCCCTACAAGGGAACACCATAATGGAGTGGTTATCCAACTCGCAGGTGTTAGAGATACACGTGAGATATACTCGCATAAACAAAATGCCTACACGATTGATCCGTTTAGCCACCGCCTTCTAGAGATAAAAAAAGACAGAAAAGGGTAAGGTAAATGGGCATATGGTTGGTATCAGGAAAGATACAAAAAGAGTTGAAGAGAAAGCAAAGCGGTATCTCTAGGGCTCGGCGTGACCAGCCGATTGACCGTGCCGGACCGCACGGCCACCCGTCTACACCGAAAAACCAGGCCAAAGAGGCGTGTTGGGTACCTGAAGCACCGCCACCTCAGGTAACCCTCAACCTCCAGGATCCCTTCTTCCGGCTTACAGGACGCCACCCACGGCAAACGGGTGGTACTTCCTTTAGCTCTTCCCAGTGGGCACAGAGACCACAGCGGCAATGTGCCCAGTGGGAATTGAGCCCCCAGGGCCACGGCAAGGCAGGAAGTCTAATACCTGGGGGCAAAGTCACGGGACTGTGAAAAGTCTACACATTCAATTAAGATATGATTAACAGTGAATGGCTGATCACATCTTACACAAGAAGGCTGATCATCACCATTCAAAATATAAGAATGAGTAACTCTAGTATGGCAAATGCGCAGTCGCATTAATACTACATCCTCTTTCCTGGAAAATTGTGGAGGAGATGATGATTTCGTGTTTAACGACGCGTCAACCCTCTTTGTGGGTCATAAGCGTCAAACGGTTAGTGGTTAAACGGCATGAACAATTATGATGATATTAAAAGTAAGAAGTCAGAATGACGATGTATAAAAATCTGAAACAGTTAAATCTTATGAAAAAGTCCAACTTCTTTTAAGAATAAAATAATATTATCAACAGGTACATCTCGAAACAGTTGTTGCAAAGTGTCAGCTTTGAAACATAAAATACGTGAGGGTGAAAAGTCAACACAGTCAATTAAGATATGTTTCACAGTGAATGGCTGATCACAACCTACACAAGAAGGCTGATCATCACCATTAAAAATATAAGAATGAGTAACTCTAGTATGGCCGATGCGCAGTCGTGTTAATACTACGTCCTCTTTTCTGGAAAACTGTGGAGGAGAGCATTTTGTACTAACGACAGGTTTAATGGCATGGAGTTTGTTATTTATTGCACGGTCCCATTCGCCTTGCCATTCCGACAAGATGTATCTGTTGATAAGTGAGTGAGTTTTAGTTTTACGTCCCACCAACAGCTAAGGTCATACGGAGACGGGATATCTGTTGATAAATGGTTTAAAATTATTAAAGGGAATTTTAAAAACAGATGGATCAAGATTGAGCGATTCCTTTGCTTTCTTGTCAGCATATTCATTGCCGACAATGCCAATATGGCTCGGAAGCCAACAAAACAAGATTTGGTGTGTTTTAGAAATTTCATGATGTTTTTCGATCAATTTTTTAATTTGAGGATTTTTAGATGATGAATGGTCTAAAGCCTTAAGCACAGAAAGTGAATCAGAAAATATAATTGCTTTTTGAATTATTGAAGAACTGATGAAATCTAAAGCTAGGTCTATTGCTTTGGCTTCAGCTGTAAAAATAGATGAACCATCTGGAAGGCGCATGGTTTTGTGCGTATCTTTAGAAACAAACGCACAACCAACTTTATCTCCTTCTTTGGAACCATCAGTATAGACTTGCTGGTATTCATTGTAACGTGACTGCAGTACCTGGAAGTTTTGTTTGAGAAGTATCGGATTTGATTCGGATTTTGTGCCATCATGCAAGTCGAACAGAATAGAAGGTTGTTTAATACACCAAGATGGAACTTCGGCGGTTTCATGTTTTTGAATATTTTTAAGGTCGATGCCTGAATTTTCTAGCAGTGGTAAAATTCGTAATCCAAAAGGTTTGATTGCTGTGGGTTTAGTTTCATACTTATCTATAAATTGAGGTGGAAATGAAATTTTGGATGCCGGGTTAGATGGATTAGCAGCAATTCTAATAGCATACTGAAGAGAAAGTTTCTCTCTGCGCGAAGTTAAAGATGGTTCACCTGCTTCTACATAAAGGCTTAATATGGGAGAAGTACGAAAGGCTCCCATAGCCAGACGGAGGCCTTGGTGATGGATAGTATCCAATGATTTTAAATAGGACTTTCTGGCAGAACCATTAACAACAGACCCATAATCTAATTTAGATCTTATTAAAGACCGGTAAAGATGTAATAAAGTATACCGATCTGCTCCCCAACTTGTATGGGCTAAAACGTTCAAAAGATCCAAAGCTTTTAAGCATTTCGCTTTAAGATATTTAACATGGGGAATAAAAGATAACTTTTGATCAAATATGACCCCAAGAAATTTGGCTTCTTCAACAACAGGAATTTGTGATCCGTATAAAAACAAGGAAGGATGTTCGTGTTTCTTCCGTAGTTTACAAAAATGAACACACTGCGTTTTCGACTTTGAGAACTTGAAACCATTTTTATCAGTCCATTCTTCTATTCGTTTTAAATTTTGTTGCAACTTTCGTTCAATTGTTTTCATATTTTTTGAACGGTAACATATACAGAAATCGTCAACATACAAGGAACAATCAGTTTTGTCGTCCAAACATTGTACAATATTGTTTATTTTGATGTTAAATAGCGTAGTTGAAAGAATACTACCCTGTGGGACACCCTGTTCTTGATCATAGAAATCTGACAGGGTAGACCCCACACGCACCTGAAACATGCGCTCCCCTAAAAAGCTTTCAATAAAACTGGGAAGTTTTCCTCTTAAGCCAATGTTATGGAGATCTCTCAATATACCATAACGCCATGTTGTATCATATGCTTTCTCCAAGTCGAAAAAGACAGCTACTACGTGTTCTTTGTTAATAAAAGCATCTCGTATAAATGTTTCTAGTCTTATTAAATTGTCATTGGTACTGCGTTCCGAACGAAAACCCGATTGATATTCTGAAATGAGGTTGTTGGACTCTAAGTACCAGACTAATCTCTTGTTTATCATTCTCTCCAATGTTTTACACAAACAACTTGTCAAAGCTATCGGACGATAATTTGTAGGTTCTGCATGATCTTTCCCTGGTTTCGGAATTGGTACAACTGTAGCTACACGCCAGCTCTCAGGACAGACCCCCGTTTCCCAAATATTATTAAAGATATCTAAAAGTGTTGTAAGAGAACTTTTTGGCAGATGCTTAAGCATCTGATAATGAATTTCATCGGGGCCGGTTGCCGTATCATGTGATTTTTCAATGGCTTCAACTAGTTCGGATAAGTTAAAAGGTGTGTTGTATTCTTCAAGATTAAGGGATTTGAAGTTAAGTTTTCTTTTCTCCTGGTCCTTTTTGAAATTTCTAAAAGTGTCAGAATAATTACGCGATGATGAATTATTCAAGAATGTGCTCCCAAGAGTATCTGAAATATCTTTTTTTGTTGAAGCTATTGTGACAAATTCAGTATTTAAATGTGTAAAACTAGAGGACTTTGTTTTTCCTGAAATTTTTCGTACCATATCCCAAACCTTTTTAATGGGGGTTTTGTAGTTCAATTTGGAGACATATTCTCTCCATGACTTTCGTTTGGAAGCTCGGATTGTTCGCCGAGCTTTAGCTCTAAAAACTTTTACGTCGTTTAGCTTTTCTGAAGTGGGATTTTTGCAGAACTTATTTAGAGCCTGTTTACGCTTTTTAATAGCTTCTTTACAGTCATTATTAAACCAAGGCTTGCTTTTCTTAGTATTTGTTGAGGTCTTTGGAATGCATTGTTCTGATATATTAATAAGTGTGTCTGTGAAATCAGAAACAATGTCGGATGATTCATTTAAGTGATCAACTGTTAACTCTTCTTCACATAAATTATGGAATAATTCCCAGTCGGCTTTATTCATTTTCCACTTCTGGTTACAGTCTTCATCTGGTTCGTTTACGCTCTCAATTATAACAGGGAAGTGATCACTTCCGCACTGATCATCATGAACAGACCAGTCATAGTCCAAGAAGAGAGATGGGTGACACAAAGAGAGATCTAAAGAAGACAAATGACCTGTCGCAGGGTGAAGGTAAGTATAAGATTTATCATTAATCAAGCAAAGATCGCTCTTTGCAATAAAATCTTCGACAAGTGCTCCTCTGTTATTGATATCTTTACAGCCCCATAGAATATTGTGACCATTGAAGTCGCCAACTAAAAGATATGGCGATGGAAGTTGACTCAGCAATGAGTCAAGATGTTCGGGCTTTAAAGAAAATGAGGGTGGGATATATAGAGAGCAAATTGTAGTTTCTTTATCCAGAGAAACCGATACTGCTACAGCTTGTAGGTCTGTTTTTTATTTGATCTCTCTTTGTGGTAAACATGATTTAACAAAAATTGAGCTGCCACCAGATGGTTTGTTACCATCAGAATAGATATAGTTGTATGTATTGAAACCCCTGACATCTATGTTGTCATCAGTTTTTACAAAAGTTTCTTGCAAACAAAACACCGATGGGGTTAGTAGCGAAATAAGTAATAAGAGTTCATAATAATTCGATTTAAGACCTCGACAATTCCATTGTATTATTTTGTGTTTTAAATCCATTTTATGGAGAGATATTCAAAAGACTAGAAACTATTATGGAGGTTCAATTGGTGATATAGATCTGCTACCACCAGCTCGTGGTGTGGCTGACCTCGATCTGTTATTGCCACTTGGTGATGGAGTTTCAGCGAACTCCATATCACTGTCACTCAAAGATCCGAATCTGTTCTGAAATTTTATATTGTCTCTTTCCATTTTCCGTTGTCTGTCTGTTTGTCTTTGAGACAAGTGATGTTTTTTGATCGGATCTTCCGATCCCTTATTAGTTCGACCTGAGTCGGATTTCTCTTTTACATTCGGCGCTGGCTTCGGTACGGTCGCTGTCGACCGATCCGAAGCAACCTGGATTGCGCCATTTGATAAAGTGATTGAACTTTGTGGTGCTGGAGTGGGTTTACTCCATGCACCAGATTTTTTCAGTTCAGCTATGTATGATTCAGCAGTCTGTGTTGCGGAGCTGGTACATTTTACACCAGCACCCTTTGTGATGCTGGCGAAACTGGTGGTTGGTGTTATGTATCGCTCTTCGACAATTTTCCGCGCTTCTGGGAATGTTATCCCCCTTTGGTATTTGACGGTGAGTATTTCTTTTTCTTTTTTCCACGCCGGACAGTCTCGGGAGAAAACAGCATGTTTGCCATCACAATTTACGCATTTGGGTTCATTTTTGCAGTTGAGATGATTATCAACATGCTTTTCTTCACCACAATTAGGACAGAGTTTTTTTCTCTGACATCTGCTTTCGTGATGGCCAAAAGCCTGACAAGAGTAACATCTAAGAGGGTTTGGGATGTATACCTCTACATTAATGGAAAGATGTGCTACTTTGATTTTCTTGGGTAGAATTGGTGTATTAAAAGTCAACACATAAGTTGCTGTTGGTTTTAGTACACCATTTCTACGGACTTTGATGTTACGAACACCAATTACTCCTTGATCCTTCAGGTTATCAATGATCTCTTCGTCTGAACAAGGACGCAGTTCTGGACTGCGAATCACTCCTTTAGATGAGTTAAGTGTATTGTGAAGAGATATTTTTACTGAAAGATCAAAGAGCTTTTTGGTGGCGAGCAGACTTACAACTTGCTGTTTTCTCTCGAGTTCCAAGAGAAGGTCACCTGATTTGAGTGATTTAATACTCTTTGGGTGTCCGGCTATGCCGACAATACTTTTCTCGATAACAAAGGGAGAAAGGCTTGACACAGTTCGTGTATCGTCAAGCGACGTGACGACCAAGAAACGCGGAACATTGTCAAAGTTTGGTTCAGCAGACTGCTGACTCGATTGTTGACTTGACTGCTGACTGGATTTTTGACTGCGTTCATCCGATTCGGATGAATCCTCGTCTTTTTTACGTTTAGGTGCGTTGCGGTTAGGTGCGTGGTTGCGGTTATGTTTGTTTTTAGGAGCCATAAGAAAAAAATCCTAGTTTCGTCCCAAGTGCTCTCCGCCCTCCACTGACCCTTCAAGGGAACACCATAATGGAGTGGTTATCCAACTCGCAGGTGTTAGATATACTCGTATAAACAAAATGCCTACACGATTGATCCGTTAAGCCACCGCCTTCTAGAGATAAAAAGACAGAAAAGGATAAGGTAAATGGGCATACGGTTGGTATCAGGAAAGATACAAAAAGAGTTGAAGAGAAAGCAAAGCGGTATCTCTAGCGCTCGGCGTGACCAGCCGATTGACCGTGCCGGACCGCACGGCCACCCGTCTACGCCGAAAAGCCAGGCCAAAGAGGCGTGTTGGGTACCTGAAGCACCGCCACCTCAGGTAACCCTCAACCTCCAGGATCCCTTCTTCCGGCTTACAGGACGCCACCCACGGCAAACGGGTGGTACTTCCTTTAGCTCTTCCCAGTGGGCACAAAGACCACAGCGGCAATGTGCCCAGTGGGAATTGAGCCCCCAGGGCCACGGCAAGGCAGGAAGTCTAATACCTGGGGGATTGTGGAGGAGAGCATTTTGTTCCAACGACAGGTTTAATGGCATGGAGTTTGTTATTAATTTCATGGCCCCATGCATCTTGCCATTCCGACAAGATGTGTCTGTTGATAAATGGTTTAAAAGTATTAAAAGGAATTTTAAAAACAGACGGATCAAGATTGAGCGATTCCTTTGCTTTCTTGTCAGCATATTCATTGCCCATAATGCCAATATGGCTCGGAAGCCAACAAAACAAGATTTGGTGCGTTTTAGAAATTTCATGATGTTTTTCGATCAATTTTTTTATGATGAATGGTCTAAAGTCTTAAGCACAGAAAGTGAATCAGAAAATATAATTGCTTTTTGGATTGTTGAGGATGATGATGATGATTTCGTGTTTAACGACGCGTCAACCCTCTTGGTGGGTCATAAGCGTCAGTCGGTTAATGGTTAAACGGCATGAATAATTATGACGATATTAAAAGTAAGAAGTCAGAATGATAATATATAAAAATCTGAAACAGTTAAATCTTATGAAAAAGACCAATTTCTTTTAAGAATAAAATAATGTTATCAACAGGTACATCTCGAAACAGTTGTTGCAAAGTGTCAGCTTTGAAATATAAAATACGTGAGGGTGAAAAGTCAACACAGTCAATTAAGATATGTTTCACAGTGAATGGCTGATCACAACCTACACAAGAAGGTTGATCATCACCATTAAAAATATAAGAATGAGTAACTCTAGTATGGCCGATGCGCAGTCGTGTTAATACTACGTCCTCTTTTCTGGAAAACTGTGGAGGAGAGCATTTTGTACTAACGACAGGTTTAATGGCATGGAGTTTGTTATTTATTGCACGGTCCCATTCGCCTTGCCATTCCGACAAGATGTATCGGTTGATAAATGGTTTAAAATTATTAAAAGGAATTTTAAAAACAGATGGATCAAGATTGAGCGATTCCTTTGCTTTCTTGTCAGCATATTCATTGCCGACAATGCCAATATGGCTCGGAAGCCAACAAAACAAGATTTGGTGTGTTTTAGAAATTTCATGATGTTTTTCGATCAATTTTTGAATTTGAGGATTTTTAGATGATGAATTGTCTAAAGCCTTAAGCACAGAAAGTGAATCAGAAAATATAATTGCTTTTTGAATTGTTGAAGAACTGATAAAATCTAAAGCTAGGTCTATTGCTTTGGCTTCAGCTGTAAAAATAGATGAACCATCTGGAAGGCGCATGGTTTTGTGCGTATCTTTAGAAACATACGCACAACCAACTTTATCTCCTTCTTTAGAACCATCAGTATAGACTTGCTGGTAATCATTGTAACGTGACTGCAGTACCTGAAAGTTTTGTTTGAGAAGCACTGGATTTGATTCGGATTTTTTTCCATCATGTAAGTCGAACAGAACAGAAGGTTGTTTAATACACCAAGATGGAACTTCGGCGGTTTCATGTTTTTGAATATTTTTAAGGTCGATACCTGAATTTTCCAGCAGTGGTAAAATACGTAATCCAAAAGGTTTGATTGCTGTGGGTTTTGTTTCATACTTATCTACAAATTGAGGTGGAAATGAAATTTTGGATGCCGGGTTAGATGGATTTGCAGCAAGTCTGATAGCATACTGAAGAGAAAGTTTCTCTCTGCGCGAGGTTAAAGATGGTTCACCTGCTTCTACATAAAGGCTTAATACGGGAGAAGTACGGAAGGCTCCCATGGCCAGACGAAGGCCTTGGTGATGGATAGTATCCAAGGATTTTAAATAGGACTTTCTGGCAGAACCATAAACAACAGACCCATAATCTAATTTAGATCTTATTAAAGACCGGTAAAGATGTAATAAAGTATACCGATCTGCTCCCCAACTTGTATGAGCTAAAACTTTCAAAAGATTCAAAGCTTTTAAGCATTTCGCTTTAAGATATTTAATATGTGGAATAAAAGATAACTTTTGATCAAATATGACCCCAAGAAATTTGGCTTCTTCAACAACAGGAATTTGTGATCCGTATAAAAACAGGGAAGGATGTTCGTGTTTCTTCCGTAGTTTACAAAAATGAACACACTGCGTTTTCGACTTGGAGAACTTGAAACCATTTTTATCAGTCCATTCTTCTATTCTTTTTAAATTTTGTTGTAACTTTCGTTCAATTGTTTTCATATTTTTTGAACGGTAACATATACAAAAATCATCAACATACAATGAACAATCAGTTTTGTCGTCCAAACATTGTACAATATTGTTTATTTTGATGTTAAATAGCGTAGTTGAAAGAATACTACCCTGTGGGACACCCTGTTCTTGATCATAGAAATCTGACAGGGTAGACCCCACACGCACCTGAAACATGCGCTCCCCTAAAAAGCTTTCAATAAAACTGGGAAGTTTTCCTCTTAAGCCAATGTTATGTAGATCTTTCAATATTCCATAACGCCATGTTGTATCATATGCTTTCTCCAAGTCGAAAAAGACAGCCACTACGTGTTCTTTGTTAATAAAAGCATCTCGTATAAATGTTTCTAGTCTTATTAAATTGTCATTGGTACTACGTTCCGAACGAAAACCTGATTGATATTCTGAAATGAGGTTGTTGGACTCTAAGTACCAGACTAATCTCTTGTTTATCATTCTCTCCAATGTTTTACACAAACAACTTGTCAAAGCTATCGGACGATAATTTGTAGGTTCTGCATGATCTTTCCCTGGTTTTGGAATTGGTACAACTGTAGCTACACGCCAGCTCTCAGGACAGACCCCCGTTTCCCAAATATTATTAAAGATATCTAAAAGTGTTGTAAGAGAACTTTTTGGCAGATGCTTAAGCATCTGATAATGAATTTCATCGGGGCCGGTTGCCGTATCATGTGATTTTTCAATGGCTTCAACGAGTTCGGATAAGTTAAAAGGTGTGTTGTATTCTTCGTGGTTAAGGGATTTGAAGTTAAGATTTCTTTTCTCTTGGTCCTTTTTGAAATTTCTAAAAGTGTCAGAATAATTACGCGATGATGAATTTCTCAAGAATGTGTGACCAAGAGTATCTGAAATATCTTTTTTAGTTGAAGCTTTTGTGTCAAAACCAGTATTTAAATGTGTAAAACTAGAGGACTTTGTTTTTCCTGAAATTTTTCGTACCATATCCCAAACCTTTTTAATGGGGGTTTTGTAGTTCAATTTGGAGACATATTCTCTCCATGACTTTCGTTTTGAAGCTCGGATTGTTCGCCGAGCTTTAGCTCTAAAAACTTTTACGTCGTTTAGCTTTTCTGAAGTGGGACTTTTGCAGAACTTATTTAGAGCCTGTTTACGCTTTTTAATAGCTTCTTTACAGTCATTATTATACCAAGGCTTGCTTCTCTTAGTATTTGTGGAGGTCTTTGGAATGCATTGCTCTGATATATTAATAAGTGTATCTGTGAAATCAGAAACAATGTCAGATGATTCATTTAAGTGATCAACTGATAACTCTTCTTCACATAAATTATGGAATAATTCCCAGTCGGCTTTATTCATTTTCCATTTCTGGTTACAGTCTTCATCTGGTTCGTTTACGCTCTCTATTATAACAGGAAAGTGATCACTTCCGCACTGATCATCATGAACAGACCAGTCATAGTCCAAGAAGAGAGATGGGTGACACAAAGAGAGATCTAAAGAAGACAAATGACCTGTCGCAGGGTGAAGGTATGGATTGTTGAGGAACTGACAAAATCTAAAGCAAGGTCTATTGCCTTGGCTTCAGCTTTAAAAATAGATGAACCATCTGGAAGGCGCATGGTTGTGTGCGTATCTTTAGAAACATACGCACAACCAACTTTATCTCCTTCTTTGGCACCATCAGTATAGACCTGCTGGTAATCATCGTAACGTGACTGCAGTACCTGAAAGTTTTGTTTGAGAAGTATCGGATTTGATTCGGATTTTTTGTCATCATGTAAGTCTAACAAAATAGAAGGTTGTTTAATACACCAAGATGGAACTTCGGCGGTTTCATGTTTTTAAATATTTTTAAGGTCGATACCTGAATTTTCCAGCAGTGGTAAAATACGTAATCCAAAAGGTTTGATTGCTGTGGGTTTAGTTTCATACTTATCTACAAATTGAGGTGGAAATGAAATTTTGGATGCCGGGTTAGATGGATTTGCAGCAAGTCTAATAATATACTGAAGAGAAAGTTTCTCTCTGCGCGAGGTTAAAGATGGTTCACCTGCTTCTACATAAGGGCTTAATACGGGAGAAGTACGGAAGGCTCCCATGGCCAGACGAAGGCCTTGGTGATGGATAGTATCCAAGGATTTTAAGTAGGATTTTCTGGCAGAACCATAATCTAATTTAGATCTTATTAAAGACCGGTAAAGATGTAATAAAGTATACCGATCTGCTCCCCAACTTCTATGAGCTAAAACTTTCAAAAGATTCAAAGCTTTTAAACATTTCGCTTTAAGATATTTAATATGGGGAATAAAAGATAACTTTTGATCAAATATGACCCCAAGAAATTTGGCTTCTTCAACAACAGGAATTTGTGATCCGTATAAAAACAGGGAAGGATGTTCGTGTTTCTTCCGTAGTTTACAAAAATGAACACACTGCGTTTTCGACTTTGGGAACTTGAAACCATTTTTATCAGTCCATTCTTCTATTCTTTTTAAATTTTGTTGTAACTTTCGTTCAATTGTTTTCATATTTTTTGAACGGTAACATATACAAAAATCATCAACATACAATGAACATTCAGTTTTGTCCTCCAAACATTGTACAATATTGTTCATTTTGATGTTAAATAGCGTAGTTGAAAGAATACTACCCTGTGGGACACCCTGTTCTTGATCATAGAAATCTGACACGGTAGACCCCACACACACCTGAAACATGCGCTCCCCTCAAAAGCTTTCAATAAAACTGGGAAGTTTTCCTCTTAAGCCAATGTTATGTAGATCTTTCAATATTCCATAACGCCATGTTGTATCATATGCTTTCTCCAAGTCGAAAAAGACAGCTACTACGTGTTCTTTGTTAATAAAAGCATCTCGTATAAATGTTTCTAGTCTTATTAAATTGTCATTGGTACTACGTTCCGAACGAAAACCCGATTGATATTCTGAAATGAGGTTGTTGGACTCTAAGTACCAGACTAATCTCTTGTTTATCATTCTCTCCAATGTTTTACACAAACAACTTGTCAAAGCTATCGGACGATAATTTGTAGGTTCTGCATGATCTTTCCCTGGTTTCGGAATTGGTACAACTGTAGCTACACGCCAGCTCTCAGGACAGACCCCCGTTTCCCAAATGTTATTAAAGATATCTAAAAGTGTTGAAAGAGAACTTTTTGGCAGATGCTTAAGCATCTGATAATGAATTTCATCGGGGCCGGTTGCCGTATCGTGTGATTTTTTAATGGCTTCAACGAGTTCGGATAAGTTAAAATGTTGGTTGTATTCTTCGTGATTAAGGGATTTAAAGTTCAGATTTCTTTTCTCTTGGTCCTTTTTAAATTTCTAAAAGTGTCAGAATAATTACGCGATGATGAATTTCTCAAGAATGTGCTCCCAAGAGTATCTGAAATATCTTTTTTTGTTGAAGCTATTGTGTCAAATTCAGTATTTAAATGTGTAAAACTAGAAGACTTTGTTTTTCCTGAAATCTTTCGTACCATATCCCAAACCTTTTTAATGGGGGTTTTATAGTTCAATTTGGAGACATATTTTCTCCATGACTTTTGTTTGGAAGCTCGGATTGTTCGCCGAGCTTTAGCTCTGAAAACTTTTACGTCGTTTAGCTTTTCTGAAGTGGGATTTTTGCAGAACTTATTTAGAGCCTGTTTACGCTTTTTAATAGCTTCTTTACAGTCATTATTAAACCAAGGCTTGCTTTTCTTAGTATTTGTTGAGGTCTTTGGAATGCATTGTTCTGATATATTAATAAGAAGTGTTTCTGTGAAATCAGAAACAATGTCGGATGATTCATTAAAATGATCAACAGATAATTCTTCTTCACATAAATTATGGAATAATTCCCAGTCGGCTTTATTCATTTTCCATTTCTGGTTACAGTCCTCATCTGGTTCTTTTACGCTCTCAATTATAACAGGGAAGTGATCGCTTCCGCACTGATCATCATGAACAGACCAGTCATAGTCCAAGAAGAGAGATGGGTGACACAAAGAGAGATCTAAAGAAGACAAATGACCTGTCGCAGGGTGAAGGTAAGTATAAGATTTATCATTCATCAAGCAAAGATCGCTCTTTGCAATAAAAGCTTCGACAAGTGTTCCTCTATTATTGATATCTTTACAGCCCCAAAGAATATTGTGACCATTGAAGTCGCCAACTAAAAGATATGGCGATGGAAGTTGACTCAGCAATGAGTCAAGATGTTCGGGCTTTAAAGAAAATGAGGGTGGGATATATAGAGAGCAAATTGTAGTTTCTTTATCCAGAGAACCCGATACTGCTACAGCTTGTAGGTCTGTTTGATTTCTCTTTGTGGTAAACATGATTTAACGAAAATTGAACTGCCACCAGATGGTTTGTTGCAATCAGAATAGATACAGTTATATGTATTGAAACCCCTGACATCTATGTTGTCATCAGTTTTTAAAAAAGTTTCTTGCAAACAAAAAACCGATGGGTTTAATAACGAAATCAGTAATAAGAGTTCGTTATAATTTGATTTAAGACCTCGACGTTTCCATTGTATTATTTTGTGTTTAAAATCCATTTTATGAAGAGACTAAGACTAGAAACTATTTTGGAGCTGCAATTTGTGATATAGATCTGCTACCACCACCTCGTGGTGTTGCTGACCTCGATCTGTTATTGCCACTTGGTGATGATGGAGTTTCAGCGAACTCCATATCACTATCACTCAAAGATCCGAATCTGTTCTGAAATTTAATATTGTCTCTTTCCATTTTACGTTGTCTGTTTTTGAGACAATTAATGTTTTTTGATCGGATTTTCTGATCCCTTATTAGTTCGACCTGAGTCGAGTTTCTCTTTTACGTGCAGCGCTGGCTTCGGTACGGTCGCTGTCGACCGATCCGAAGCAACCTGGATTGCGCCATTTGATAAATTGGTTGAACTTTGTGGTGCTGGAGTGTGTTTACTCCATGCACTAGATTTTTTCAGTTCAGCTATGTTTGATTCAGGAGTCTGTGTTGCGGAGCTGGTACATTTTAAACTAGCACCCTTTGTGATGCTGGCGAAACTGGTGGATGGTGTTATGTATCGCTCGATAATTTTCCGCGCTTCTGGGAATGTTATCCCCCTTTGGTATTTGACGGTGAGTATTTCTCTTTTTCTTTTTTCCATGCCGGACAGTCTCGGGAGAAAACAGCATGTTTGCCATCACAATTTACGCATTTGGGTTCATTTTTGCAGTTGAGTTGATTATCAACATGGTTTTCTTCACCACAATTAGGACATAGTTTTTTTCTCTGACATCTGCTTTCATGATGGCCAAAAGCCTGACAAGAGTAACATCTAAGAGGGTTTGGGATGTATACCTTTAAGTTTATGGAAAGATGTGCTACTTTGATTTTCTTGGGTAGAATTGGTGTATTAAAAGTCAACACATAAGTTCCTGTTGGTTTCAATACACCAATTCTACGGACTAACTAGTCTGGCCCAGAAAACATGTACACTCCATATTTTTCACTTCTGTGGTGTATTCCTTGCTTCCAAAGGATAACCCTTTTATAGAACATATTTAACTTCACTACAGCTGGTGTGTGGGAATGTGTGGCGGCGGTAAAGCGTCTCCCTGCCCTACATCATAGTGTAGATTATATTTTCTTGTCCTTTGGGATCATTGATTCCATTGTGCAATTTTGAAAATATCTGAGGGTCACTGATGAGGCCTAATTGGCCGAAACTAGCTAGTCTGGCCCAGAAAACATGTACACTCCATATTTTTCACTTCTGTGGTGTATTCCTTGCTTCCAAAGGATAATCCTTTTATAGAACATATTTAATGTTACGAACACCAACAATTCCCTGATCTTTCAAGTTATCGACGATCTCTTCATCTGTACAAGGGCGCAGTTCTGGACTGCGAATCACTCCCTTAGACGAATTTAACGTGTTGTGGAGAGAGACTTTGACCTGAAGATCAAAGAGTTTATTGGTGCTTAGCAGGCTTACAACTTGTTGTTTTCTCACGACTTCCAAGAGAAGGTCACCTGATTTGAGCTTTTTGATACTCTTAGGGTGTCCGGCTATGGAGTTAATACATTTCTCAATTACGAAGGGAGAAAGGCTGGATACACTTCTTGTATCGTCAAGCGACGAGACAACCAAGAAACGCGGAACATTGTCGAAATTTGGTTCAGCAGACTGCTGACTGGATTGTTGACTTGACTGGATTGTTGACGGAGTTCATCCGATTCGGATGATGATGATGATGATGATGATTTCGTGTTTAACGACGCGTCAACCCTCCTGGTGGGTCATAAGCGTCAGTCGGTTAACGGTTGAACGGCATGAATAATTATGATGATATTAAAAGTAACAAGTCAGAATGATAATGTATAAAAATCTGAAACAGTTAAATCTTATGAAAAAGTCCAATTTCTTTTAAGAATAAAATAATATTATCAACAGGTACATCTCGAAACAGTTGTTGCAAAGTGTCAGCTTTGAAATATAAAATACGTGAGGGTGAAAAGTCAACACAGTCAATTAAGATATGTTTCACAGTGAATGGCTGATCACAACCTACACAAGAAGGCTGATCATCACCATTAAAAATATAAGAATGAGTAACTCTAGTATGGCCGATGCGCAGTCGTGTTAATACTACGTCCTCTTTTCTGGAAAACTGTGGAGGAGAGCATTTTGTACTAACGGCAGGTTTAATGGCACGGAGTTTGTTATTTATTGCATGGTCCCATTCGCCTTGCCATTCCGACAAGATGTATCTGTTGATAAATGGTTTAAAATTATTAAAAGGAATTTTAAAAACAGATGGATCAAGATTGAGCGATTCCTTTGCTTTCTTGTCAGCATATTCATTTCCGACAATGCCAATATGGCTCGGAAGCCAACAAAACAAGATTTGGTGTGTTTTAGAAATTTCATGATGCCTCCCGATCAATCCCCGAATTTGAGGATTTTTAGATGATGAACGGCCTAAAGCCTTAAGCACAGAAAGTGAATCAGAAAATATAATTGCTTTTTGAATTGTTGAAGAACCGACAAAACCCAAAGCCAGGTCCACCGCCCCGGCCCCAGCTGCAAAAACAGATGAACCATCTGGAAGGCGCACGGCCCCGTGCGCATCCTCAGAAACACACGCACAACCAACCTTATCTCCTTCTTTGGAACCATCAGTACAGACCCGCCGGCAACCACCGCAACGCGACCGCAGCACCCGAAAGCCCTGCCCGAGAAGCATCGGACCCGACTCGGATTCTTTGCCATCATGCAAGCCGAACAGAACAGAAGGTTGTCCAACACACCAAGACGGAACCCCGGCGGCCTCACGTCCTCGAACACTTTTAAGGTCGATACCTGAATTTTCCAGCAGTGGTAAAATACGCAATCCAAAAGGCTCAATCGCCGCGGGCCTAGTTTCATACCTATCCACAAATTGAGGTGGAAATGAAATTTTGGATGCCGGGTTAGATGGATTTGCAGCAAGTCTAATAGCATACTGAAGAGAAAGTTTCTCTCCGCGCGAGGCCAAAGACGGCCCACCTGCTTCTACATAAAGGCCCAACACGGGAGAAGTACGGAAAGCTCCCACGGCCAGACGAAGGCCCTGGCGACGGACAGCATCCAAGGACCCCAAACAGGACCCTCCGGCAGAACCACAAACAACAGACCCATAATCTAATTTAGATCTTATTAAAGACCGGTAAAGATGTAATAAAGTATACCGATCTGCTCCCCAACCCGTATGAGCTAAAACTTTCAAAAGATTCAAAGCTTTTAAGCATTTCGCTTTAAGATATTTAATATGTGGAATGAAAGATAACTTTTGATCAAATATGACCCCAAGAAATTTGGCTTCTTCAACAACAGGAATTTGTGATCCGTATAAAAACAGGGAAGGATGTTCGTGTTTCTTCCGTAGTTTACAAAAATGAACACACTGCGTTTTCGACTTGGAGAACTTGAAACCATTTTTATCAGTCCATTCTTCTATTCTTTTTAAATTTTGTTGTAACTTTCGTTCAATTGTTTTCATATTTTTTGAACGGTAACATATACAAAAATCATCAACATACAATGAACAATCAGTTTTGTCGTCCAAACATTGTACAATATTGTTTATTTTGATGTTAAATAGCGTAGTTGAAAGAATACTACCCTGTGGGACACCCTGTTCTTGATCATAGAAATCTGACAGGGTAGACCCCACACGCACCTGAAACATGCGCTCCCCTAAAAAGCTTTCAATAAAACTGGGAAGTTTTCCTCTTAAGCCAATGTTATGTAGATCTTTCAATATTCCATAACGCCATGTTGTATCATATGCTTTCTCCAAGTCGAAAAAGACAGCCACTACGTGTTCTTTGTTAATAAAAGCATCTCGTATAAATGTTTCTAGTCTTATTAAATTGTCATTGGTACTACGTTCTGAACGAAAACCCGATTGATCCGATTCGGATGAATCGTCTTGTTTTTACGTTTAGGTGCGTTGTGGTTAGATGCTTTGCGGTTATTTTTTTCCATTAGGCATAAGAAAAAAATTCTAGTTTCGTCCCAAGTGCTCTCCGCCCTCCGTGGAGCCCTACAAGGGAACACCATAATGGAGTGGTTATCCAACTCGCAGGTGTTAGAGATACACGTGAGATATACTCGTATAAACAAAATGCCTGCACGATTGATCCGTTTAGCCACCGCCTTCTAGAGATAAAAAGACAGAAAAGGGCAAGGTAGGTATCGGGAAAGATACCAAAAGAGTTGAAGATAAAGCAAAGCGGTATCTCTAGGGCTCGGCGTGACCAGCCGATTGACCGTACCGGACCGCACGGCCACCCGTCTACACCGAAAAGCCAGGCCAAAGAGGCATGTTGGGTACCTGAAGCACCGCCACCTCAGGTAACCCTCAACCTCCAAGATCCTTTCTTCCGGCTTACAGGACGCCACCCACGGCAAAGGCGTGGTACTTCCATTAGCTCTTCCCAGTGGGCACAAAGACTACAGCGGCAATGTGCCCTGTGGGAAATGAGCCCCCAGGGCCACGGCAAGGCAGGAAGTCTTATACATGGGGGCAATCTTGATCCGTCTATTTTTAAAATTCCTTTTAATAATTTTAAACCATTTATCAACAGATACATCTTGTCGGAATGGCAAGACGAATCGGATCGTGAAATTGATAACAATCTTCATGCTATTAAACCTGGCGTCGGAACAAAATGCTCTCCTCCACAGTTTTCCAGGAAAGAGGGTGTAGTATTGCGCATTGGCCATACTAGAATTACTCATTCTTATATTTTAAATGGTGATGAACAGCCTTTCACTGTGAAACATATCTTAATTGACTGTGTTGACTTTTCACCCTCACGTAACTTATATTGCGAAGCTGACACTTTGCAACAACTGTTTCAAGATGTACCTGTTGATAATATTATTTTATTCTTAAAAGAAATTGGACTTTTTCATAAGATTTAACTGTTTCAGATGTTTATACATAATCATTATGACCTTTTACTCTTATTATCCTCATAATTCTGCATGTCGTTTAACCATTAACTGTTTGACGCTTATGACCTACAGAGAGGGTTGACGCGTCATCATCATCATCATCTCTTGGGGCCGCCCTCGGCCCTGACCTACTTACGGTAGTGTATATTAAGGTTTTTGATGTCTGCTTGGTTTTTGGTTTTGTCATTATGGCTCCGAAGAGAATTGCGGTATTTGGTGATAGTTATGTTAGACGACAGGGGCGGTTTGGTTGACTTGTTCCATTTCCTGATCAGGTTCACTTTATTGGCAAGTGGGGTTTGAGAGTTGCTGATGTTCCGGAAGAGTTGTGGTCTGAATTTGTTAGATATCGGCCTCAGGTGATACTGATGCATCCTGGTGGAAATGACATTAGGGAAGACGCAGATATCAATGTTCTGCTTGACAAGATACTGGGGTGCGTAGAGCAGCTTCAACGTTTGGGGTGCGCGTATGGTTTGGATAAATTTTACCCCGCGCTGAATATGGTCTTCGGGCAGTGACCTTACGGACCTTTGAGAAGGTTCGTAAGGCTATTAACTAGAGACTGAGGAGGATGTTTCGTGATAGATTTATATTTTATCGCGTGTGCCTGCATTACAGTGGTGGTGGGATTCATTTCCATTATGATAATACAGATGGGGTGCACTTGTCAGTGTCGGGAATGTGGCGTTACCATAGAACGCTGAATGATGTATTTACTAAGTATTTTTAGGAGCTAAGTTGGAGAGTTCATAACCAACGGCCCTTATTAGGCCCACCACATTTTACGATAGAGGCCTTTGTCAATGTGCCAAAGCTATGTTTTAATTTATTGTTTTAATGTTTTGTGTTATTTTTTGTGACACAAGTTAGTAGTTACTAGTTATTAGGGTGTAATGAGGGTGACTTCTATCGCGGAGGATGCGGTAAGTAGGTCAATCCTCATTTCCGCGTTTGTTGTCCTGTTTTCTTGATTACCATAGTAGGTCAGTTTGGGTCGCCATGTTTGCAGGTCATTATCACATCCTTCGTGAACGAAGCCATCGGAAGGAAAATTGGGCTGTGATGCAGAAAAACGCGTTTTTTTTTTGTTTGTTTTTTTTGTGTGTGCGTGCGTGTGTGTGCTGGCACTGTCTGTACTCTGGACTAGTGGCCACCATACGTACAGTCTACAAGGAGCAGGTCGAGGAAGAGTGGGATAGGCAGTAGGGTTATAGGTGGCCTATTTTATTGTATCTCTTCTTCTTCTTCCTACACCTTCAGGTAGACGTGTGTTTTGATATATATGTATACATAATCATATATATAATATATCATCTGCTTTAACGGGACCATATATATTTATTTTTATGTATTAGGGGGACCGCTGGATTAAGTGGACATTTTTGGTCCCCCTTATAATTTAGCTTACCCCCCATATGTAGGCAAGTGGATTCCAACAAATAATTTCGAGATAGTGGCTTCAAATAAAAGTCAGTTTATCATTCTTTTACTATTTGTTGACATTGCACTAACCAGTAAGGAAAAAAGATTATTAATTAAGATGTGGCTCTATATTTCTTTGGTCACAAAAATGTGTTTTAAGGGGACCACACAAAATACGAATAAATTCGTGATATTGGCTATATATCAAAAGGAATAAATGGGTTTTATTTAATTTAACATATTTTCAACACGAGTGAAAAACAAAAAAGTCTTAATTCCCTAAAATGAAAAAATCGATAATTTGTACCCTAATTTCTAATTTCAAATTTTTGCAAGTGAAATATACTGGCGGGTATAAAAGCCGGGCATAAAAGCCGGGAGTAACGGTCGTGATTCAAAGTCGGGAGTAAAATTTGACAATCGAATATAAAGGTATAAAAGTAAAATAATAATAATAAAAACAAAAAACCTATCTCGATGAAACTTGGAACTTAAGTAGAATATAGACTCTTTATGATGCATGGAAGATTTAATGCAACACCATGAGGCGATGTGTCGGGTGCATGACCCAGGTCAGTACCTCAAAGGTCAAGGTCATACTTACAGGTCAAAGGTCATACTTACAGGTCAAAGGTCAATAACCTCATTTTAGATGGATTTTGAAATTACTTGGCAGACATGTTAACCACCATGAGACGATGTGTTGCGTGCATGACCACTGTTGGTACCTCAAAGGTCAAGGTCATACTTAGAGGTCAAAGGTAAAAAAGGGGCCTTTTTGGTGGTTGGTCAATAACTTTTTTCATTTTTAGATAGAATGTGAACTTACTTGGCAGAAATGTTAACCACCATGAGACGATGTGTCGTGCGCATGATTCAGTTTGGGTATCTCAAAGGCCAATGTCATACATAGAGGTCAAAGGTAAAAAAGGGAACATTTTTGTGTTTGGTCAGTAGCTTTCTTATTTTTAGATGGATTTTGAAATCTTCGATATCAGTCGCCTCGCCAATACCGCAAAAGTTATTCCCGATCCTAAAATATGCGGCATGGTCGTATATTTCAGATTAAATCGTGAAAAATTATTTGTAATATGAAAACTTCTTTGCATGTTGAAGGGAGTCTGCTTTTGTTCCGCCCAGTTACTATCAACAGGATACAGTCAACAGTCAAAATTGACTTCAGATGTGCGACCGTTGGTCCTGGCTGTTATACTCCACCATTTTATCCCGAACTTTCTTGCGTGATCCCAATCAGATGTCAGACATAAACGGCGGCCATTTTAAAAACAGATGAACTTGTTGACAATAGAACAGAAAAGAGAGTTCTGCATTCAAGATGTTCATATTCACATTAATATTCTGGTATTTATGTTATTCTTCGGAATGCACAACTTTCAAAGACAAATCCGATAAATGAGTGCATAAAGGGGAGCGTAATAGCTCAGTGGTTAGCTGGTATTTTAAAGTGCACTTGCGTCTGATGCTTCGGATCGGGACGTTAACTGGAGGCCCCCTGTGCAGAGAGAGCCATCCCCTGTGCAATTTAACCCTTTTGGCACCAAATGGTATCTTCCTCCTTGTAAATAGCAGGAGTCCATTTCCAAAATTAAGGGGTGTCAGGTTGTGTTTTGATCATAGTTCATTTGGAAAATGACTGAACTTTTTGCAAACAGTGTAGGCCCTGATCAGACGCTGTGTTCTGCAGCGTCTCATCTGGGTCTGCACTGTTTGCCAAGGTACCCCTTTTGGGGTTACCGATACTAAATGGGTTAAAGACCCCTACCATAATTATGCACCAGTCATTTGTAACCCCTGCCCCCCCCCCCAACCTACGGGGATAGCGGGGCTAATGTGCTGGGTACGCCGGGTTAATGCGGGGGTTTTGGTATTATGCAAATATACCCCCAGTGGAATGAACTATTGTAAACAGCGGGGCTGTGACCTTCTGGAGGTCCCCCACAAGGCAAGTCTACTAGCAGGGCTGTGAAAAGTCATTGTCCCCGCTATCCCCGTAGGTGGGGGGGGGGGGGGGGGCAGTGGTTACAAATGACTGGTGCATTACCATCCAGTCCGGTAACATTGCGCACATAAGGTTTTGATACCTTTGTGTGACTTTGTTAAAGTCACCTTTCAAACAATCACAATCAGAACGATTGCAACACCACCTTATTTACTTGCTGCAATAGAAATTGGCCTCTGAATTTTTAACTGGCGGGAGATATAATTCTACGAAATTGGATACCCTTGAAATTTTTTACCAATTTTGTCGCCCAACATTGCGCATAATAAGTGCGGTTACCCTAAAGTGCGAGGACTCCTTTTCGCGAAAAGGACTTACCCTAATATGCGAAAAAGGACCTTTTTAAAAAGGACGATTACTGTTAGCGAAAAGGACTGCTCTGTATCTAATGATACTCCGTCGGTCACATTTGACAATTACCGCAGGTGTATGTTACATACACTCCAGGTTTTGCAGGTTGAAAGCCTACACAGTAATCATGTAATTACGGTTGGGATCTTTAACATGCACAGGGGATGATTTCAAGTTGCACAATTTAAGAATTGGCAAGAGTGTGAAAAGCCTGTTGGCTTATAACTATGCATTGCTTGGAAAGAACAGTGCTGTCATGTATATATGGGGAGACAACTCCTTTTTATGTAAGGTACAAACAGGCAGCATGACATAAATAAAAAAAAAAGGTTCAGCCCTAAAAGGGACGGCTATAAAGCATTATGTATGAAAGAACCTTTAATAATAAAAATAATAATAATGAAATCTTCAAGCAAATGCATTCATATTCAAATATTGAAATGTTTCATCATTTGAGACACAACCAAATGAACGATTGCCAATTTCTGAGCGCACATAGAAAAAAAATCGAAGTCCATATTGGCTTTCAAGACTGATCAATCAACTGAAATAGAATGAAAAAAAAAATATTTGTATATTTAGATACATTTGATTGCATGGAGTATTCACGTTTCTATCATAGTATTGACATGTATTTAAAATTTGACTGCAGATAATTTTAAAAAATAGCAGGGCAGGAGTGTGATAGAAACGGGTATTGTATTAAGAAAGCTTTAACTTGTAAATTACTGGTATGTAAGCGTTATTTCCCTTAAAGGAGTAATATGCAAAAGTAGTCAAAACGACTCGCATAAAATGGTTTCATGTGTCAAACTTTGTTAATTGTACATTTCTAATCTATGAAAACAAAGTTGATTGATAAATTAATTGATGATGATGATGATGATGATGATGATTTCGTGTTTAACGACGCGTCAACCCTCTTTGTGGGTCATAAGCGTCAAACGGTTAATGGTTAAACGGCATGAAAATTATGATGATATTAAAAGTAAAAAGTCAGAATGATGATGTATAAAAATCTGAAACAGTTAAATCTTATGAAAAAGTCCAATTTCTTTTAAGAATAAAATAATATTATCAACAGGTACATCTCGAAACAGTTGTCGCAAAGTGTCAGCTTTGAAATATAAAATACGTGAGGGCGAAAAGTCAACACAGTCAATTAAGATATGTTTCACAGTGAATGGCTGATCACAACCTACACAAGAAGGCTGATCATCACCATTAAAAATATAAGAATGAGTAACTCTAGTATGGCCGATGCGCAGTCGTGTTAATACTACGTCCTCTTTTCTGGAAAACTGTGGAGGAGAGCATTTTGTACTAACGACAGGTTTAATGGCATGGAGTTTGTTATTTATTGCACGGTCCCATTCGCCTTGCCATTCCGACAAGATGTATCTATTGATAAATGGTTTAAAATTATTAAAAGGAATTTTAAAAACAGATGGATCAAGATTGAGCGATTCCTTTGCTTTCTTGTCAGCATATTCATTGCCGACAATGCCAATATGGCTCGGAAGCCAACAAAACAAGATTTGGTGTGTTTTAGAAATTTCATGATGTTTTTCGATCAATTTTTGAATTTGAGGATTTTTAGATGATGAATGGTCTAAAGCCTTAAGCACAGAAAGTGAATCAGAAAATATAATTGCTTTTTGAATTGTTGAAGAACTCATAAAATCTAAAGCTAGGTCTATTGCTTTGGCTTCAGCTGTAAAAATAGATGAACCATCTGGAAGGCGCATGGTTTTGTGCGTATCTTTAGAAACATACGCACAACCAACTTTATCTCCTTCTTTGGAACCATCAGTATAGACTTGCTGGTAATCATCGTAACGTGATTGCAGTACCTGAAAGTTTTGTTTGAGAAGTATCGGATTTGATTCGGATTTTTTGCCATCATGTAAGTCGAACAGAATAGAAGGTTGTTTAATACACCAAGATGGAACTTCGGCGGTTTCATGTTTTGGAATATTTTTAAGGTCGATACCTGAATTTTCCAGCAGTGGTAAAATACGTAATCCAAAAGGTTTAATTGCTGTGGGTTTAGTTTCATACCTATCTACAAATTGAGGTGGAAATGAAATTTTGGATGCCGGGTTAGATGGATTTGCAGCAAGTCTAATAGCATACTGAAGAGAAAGTTTCTCTCTGCGCGAGGTTAAAGATGGTTCACCTGCTTCTACATAAAGGCTTAATACGGGAGAAGTACGGAAGGCTCCCATGGCCAGACGAAGGCCTTGGTGATGGATAGTATCCAAGGATTTTAAATAGGACTTTCTGGCAGAACCATAAACAACAGACCCATAATCTAATTTAGATCTTATTAAAGACCGGTAAAGATGTAATAAAGTATACCGATCTGCTCCCCAACTTGTATGAGCTAAAACTTTCAAAAGATTCAAAGCTTTTAAGCATTTCGCTTTAAGATATTTAATATGGGGAATAAAAGATAACTTTTGATCAAATATGACCCCAAGAAATTTGGCTTCTTCAACAACAGGAGTTTGTGATCCGTATAAAAACAGGGAAGGATGTTCGTGTTTCTTCCGTAGTTTACAAAAATGAACACACTGTGTTTTCGACTTGGAGAACTTGAAACCATTTTTATCAGTCCATTCTTCTATTCTTTTTAAATTTTGTTGTAACTTTCGTTCAATTGTTTTCATATTTTTTGAACGGTAACATATACAAAAATCATCAACATACAATGAACAATCAGTTTTGTCGTCCAAACATTGTACAATATTGTTTATTTTGATGTTAAATAGCGTAGTTGAAAGAATACTACCCTGTGGGACACCCTGTTCTTGATCATAGAAATCTGACACGGTAGACCCCACACGCACCTGAAACTTGCGCTCCCCTAAAAAGCTTTCAATAAAACTGGGAAGTTTTCCTCTTAAGCCAATGTTATGTAGATCTTTCAATATTCCATAACGCCATGTTGTATCATATGCTTTCTCCAAGTCGAAAAAGACAGCTACTACGTGTTCTTTGTTAATAAAAGCATCTCGTATAAATGTTTCTAGTCTTATTAAATTGTCATTGGTACTACGTTCCGAACGAAAGCCCGATTGATATTCTGAAATGAGGTTGTTGGACTCTAAGTACCAGACTAATCTCTTGTTTATCATTCTCTCCAATGTTTTACACAAACAACTTGTCAAAGCTATCGGACGATAATTTGTAGGTTCTGCATGATCTTTCCCTGGTTTCGGAATTGGTACAACTGTAGCTACACGCCAGCTCTCAGGACAGACCCCCGTTTCCCAAATGTTATTAAAAATATCTAAAAGTGTTGTAAGAGAACTTTTTGGCAGATGCTTAAGCATCTGATAATGAATTTCATCGGGGCCGGTTGCCGTATCATGTGATTTTTCAATGGCTTCAACGAGTTCGGATAAGTTAAAAGGTTTGTTGTATTCTTCGTGATTAAGTGATTTAAAGTTTAGATTTCTTTTCTCTTGGTCCTTTTTGAAATTTCTAAAAGTGTCAGAATAATTACGCGATGATGAATTTCTCAAGAATGTGTGCCCAAGAGTATCTGAAATATCTTTTTTTGTTGAAGCTATTGTGTCAAATTCAGTATTTAAATGTGTAAAACTAGAAGACTTTGTTTTTGCTGAAATTTTTCGTACCATATCCCAAACCTTTTTAATGGGGGTTTTACAGTTCAATTTGGAGACATATTCTCTCCATGACTTTCGTTTGGAAGCTCGGATTGTTCGCCGAGCTTTAGCTCTGAAAACTTTTACGTCGTTGAGCTTTTCTGAAGTGGGATTTTTGCAGAACTTATTTAGAGCCTGTTTACGCTTTTTAATAGCTTCTTTACAGTCATTATTAAACCAAGGCTTGCTTTTCTTAGTATTTGTGGAGGTCTTTGGAATGCATTGTTCTGATATGTTAATAAGTGTATCTGTGAAATCAGAAACAATGTCGGATGATTCATTAAAATGATCAATTGATAACTCTTCTTCACATAAATTATGGAATAATTCCCAGTCGGCTTTATTCATTTTCCATTTCTGGTTACAGTCCTCATCTGGTTCGTTTACACTCTCAATTATAACAGGGAAGTGATCACTTCCGCACTTATCATCATGAACAGACCAGTCATAGTCCAAGAAGAGAGATGGGTGACACAAAGAGAGATCTAAAGAAGAGAAATGACCTGTCGCAGGGTGAAGGTAAGTATAAGATTTATCATTCATCAAGCAAAGATCGCTCTTTGCAATAAAATCTTCGACAAGTGCTCCTCTGTTATTGATATCTTTACAGCCCCATAGAATATTGTGACCATTGAAGTCGCCAACTAAAAGATATGGCGATGGAAGTTGACTCAGCAGTGAGTCAAGATGTTCCGGCTTTAACGAAAATGAGGGTGGAATATATAGAGAGCAAATTGTAGTTTCTTTATCCAGAGAAACCGATACTGCTATAGCTTGTAGGTCTGTTTTTAATTTGATCTCTCTTTGTGGTAAACATGATTTAACAAAAATTGAACTGCCACCAGATGGTTTGTTACCATCAGAATAGATATAATTATATATATTGAAACCCCTGACATCAATATTGTCATCAGTTTTTAAAAAAGTTTCTTGCAAACAAAAAACCGATGGGTTTAATAACGAAATAAGTAATAAGAGTTCATTGATAAATTAATTGTAAAGAAATGTTAAATGTAGTATTAAGTTATCTGAAATCACTTACCAGTTTGGTTTTAAATTAATGAAATACAATGTGTCATTTTAAACCGGTGTCTGACGGTGCGGTGAAAACCAGTACCCCAGCAGGGTACACCTTGATCAGAAATGATGAAGGTCTACTCTGCTGATAAACAGTCCCTTCCCACTGGAACCGACAGTGTTCCAATCCCTGTAGGTTAAACAATGCAAATGAATGTTTATGTAGTCTTGTAAATAGGCGCATTTAAAAATCTTGTAGTGTCATTGTACAAAAGTTTGTAAAAATGTAGTATTTTGATTTATATCAGTCTTTGAATCGACTGCCTATTCGAAATTCGCAAAATTGCAGTATGTTTCCTCTGGCTTTCTTTGCCGGATCATTACAGGGTCACTGATGAGGCTTTATTAGCCGAAACTACGTAGTATGACCCATCTTCTTTCTTATGAATGTTTTCATTGCTCTTAAAGGAACTCATTTTTGATTTTTATTTGCCTTCACTGCAGCTGGTGTTGTGCCGTGTGGCGGCCGTAAAACGTCTCCCCGTACATCAACCATAGTGCAGTTTATATTTTACTTTTGGTCCTTTGAGATCAGCGTGAATATTCTGAGAAATCGGAAATAAATTATTGGTTTAGACTCATATTCTAGACAGGTTTTTAATTATTTGGACCCCATTTTGATTTATATCAGTCTTTGAATCGATTGCCTATTCGAAATTCGCAAAATTGCAGTATGTTTCCTCTGGCTTTCTTTGCCGGATCATTACAGGGTCACTGATGAGGCTTTATTAGCCGAAACTACGTAGTATGACCCATCTTCTTTCTTATGAATGTTTTCATTGCTCTTAAAGGAACTCATTTTTGATTTTTATTTGTAAGAAACATTGTATTTTGTAAAATAAACTGTAGAGCTTTTAAATACACTCAGTGGTATTTTCCACCCATTATGTCCATCAGGCCTCAAGTCCAGTGATACGAAACTTGGTTGTTTCAATGCAGTCTGTCTGTCAATGTTTACTAATGTAAAACACAACGTGAGGTAAGACCAGAGTGGGATAGTGACTGGGCGCTCCCTAGTCTCTGCCCCAGTCTGGCCTGCTACAGTTTGGTGCCGTGACCAGGATTTGAGCAACCTGATGGACGTTTTGGTTCACTTTTGATAGAAAGTGTGTTTTATACTTTTGTTTGAAAAAAAGCTCATATATTAAACAAAATGTTTTATGTGAAGTGCATGATTTGTAAAAATGTTGTTTTATTTCATAGTCATATATAGGTGTGCTAGATAGGGTTAGTTGTAAACATTCGGGCTAACCAAAAGTGCATGTTATTTTAATATAGTGAAGAGTTATATCATTTAGAGTCAAAAAGTAAGGTAACATTGACTTGTGTGGGAAAAATAATAAATAAATATATTAAAAGTTGCCACACTTGTCAAAAATAAACTTACAGACTTATATTGACTCTCTTCAAAAATAGATGATGATGATGATGATTTTGTGTTTAACGACGCGTCAACCCTCTTTGTGGGTCATAAGCGTCAAACGGTTAATGGTTAAACGGCATAAATAATTATGATGATATTAAAAGGAAAAAAGTCAGAATGATAATGTATAAAAATCTGAAACAGTTAAATCTTATGAAAAAGTCCAATTTCTTTTAAGAATAAAATAATATTATCAACAGGTACATCTTGAAACAGTTGTTGCAAAGTGTCAGCTTTGAAATATAAAATATGTGAGGGTGAAAAGTCAACACAGTCAATTAAGATATGTTTCACAGTGAATGGCTGATCACAACCTACACAAGAAGGCTGATCATCACCATTAAAAATATAAGAATGAGTAACTCTAGTATGGCCGATGCGCAGTCGTGTTAATACTACGTCCTCTTTTCTGGAAAACTGTGGAGGAGAGCATTTTGTACTAACGACAGGTTTAATGGCATGGAGTTTGTTATTTATTGCACGGTCCCATTCGCCTTGCCATTCCGACAAGATGTATCTGTTGATAAATGGTTTAAAATTATTAAAGGGAATTTTAAAAACAGATGGATCAAGATTGAGCGATTCCTTTGCTTTCTTGTCAGCATATTCATTGCCGACAATGCCAATATGGCTCGGAAGCCAACAAAACAAGATTTGGTGTGTTTTAGAAATTTCATGATGTTTTTCGATCAATTTTTGAATTTGAGGATTTTTAGATGATGAATGGTCTAAAGCCTTAAGCACAGAAAGTGAATCAGAAAATATAATTGCTTTTTGAATTATTGAAGAACTGATAAAATCTAAAGCTAGGTCTATTGCTTTGGCTTCAGCTGTAAAAATAGATGAACCATCTGGAAGGCGCATGGTTTTGTGCGTATCTTTAGAAACAAACGCACAACCAACTTTATCTCCTTCTTTGGAACCATCAGTATAAACTTGCTCGTATTCATTGTAACGTGACTGCAGTACCTGGAAATTTTGTTTGAGAAGTATCGGATTTGATTCGGATTTTTTGCCATCATGCAAGTCGAACAGAATAGAAGGTTGTTTAATACACCAAGATGGAACTTCGGCGGTTTCATGTTTTTGAATATTTTTAAGGTCGATGCCTGAATTTTCTAGCAGTGGTAAAATTCGTAATCCAAAAGGTTTGATTGCTGTGAGTTTAGTTTCATACTTATCTATAAATTGAGGTGGAAATGAAATTTTGGATGCCGGGTTAGATGGATTAGCAGCAATTCTAATAGCATACTGAAGAGAAAGTTTCTCTCTGCGCGAAGTTAAAGATGGTTCACCTGCTTCTACATAAAGGCTTAATACGGGAGAAGTACGAAAGGCTCCCATAGCCAGACGAAGGCCTTGGTGATGGATAGTATCCAATGATTTTAAATAGGACTTTCTGGCAGAACCATAAACAACAGACCCATAATCTAATTTAGATCTTATTAAAGACCGGTAAAGATGTAATAAAGTATACCGATCTGCTCCCCAACTTGTATGGGCTAAAACTTTCACAAGATTCAAAGCTTTTAAGCATTTCGCTTTAAGATATTTAATATGGGGAATAAAACATAACTTTTGATCAAATATGACCCCAAGAAATTTGGCTTCTTCAACAACAGGAATTTGTGATCCGTATAAAAACAAGGAAGGATGTTCGTGTTTCTTCCGTAGTTTACAAAAATGAACACACTGCGTTTTCGACTTGGAGAACTTGAAACCATTTTTATCAGTCCATTCTTCTATTCGTTTTAAATTTTGTTGCAACTTTCGTTCAATTGTTTTCATATTTTTGAACGGTAACATATACAGAAATCGTCAACATACAAGGAACAATCAGTTTTGTCGTCCAAAAATTGTACAATATTGTTTATTTTGATGTTAAATAGCGTAGTTGAAAGAATACTACCCTGTGGGACACCCTGTTCTTGATCATAGAAATCTGACAGGGTAGACCCCACACGCACCTGAAACATGCGCTCCCCTAAAAAGCTTTCAATAAAACTGGGAAGTTTTCCTCTTAAGCCAATGTTATGGAGATCTTTCAATATACCATAACGCCATTTGGTATCATATGCTTTCTCCAAGTCGAAAAAGACAGCTACTACGTGTTCTTTGTTAATAAAAGCATCTCGTATAAATGTTTCTAGTCTTATTAAATTGTCATTGGTACTGCGTTCCGAACGAAAACCCGATTGATATTCTGAAATGAGGTTGTTCGACTCTAAGTACCAGACTAATCTCTTGTTTATCATTCTCTCCAATGTTTTACACAAACAGCTTGTCAAAGCTATCGGACGATAATTTGTAGGTTCTGCATGATCTTTCCCTGGTTTCGGAATTGGTACAACTGTAGCTACACGCCAGCTCTCAGGACAGACCCCCGTTTCCCAAATATTATTAAAGATATCTAAAAGTGTTGTAAGAGAACTTTTTGGCAGATGCTTAAGCATCTGATAATGAATTTCATCGGGGCCGGTTGCCGTATCATGTGATTTTTCAATGGCTTCAACTAGTTCGGATAAGTTAAAAGGTGTGTTGTATTCTTCGTGATTAAGGGATTTGAAGTTAAGTTTTCTTTTCTCCTGGTCCTTTTTGAAATTTCTAAAAGTATAAGAATAATTACGCGATGATGAATTATTCAAGAATGTGCTCCCAAGAGTATCTGAAATATCTTTTTTAGTTGAAGCTTTTGTGTCAAAACCAGTATTTAAATGTGTAAAACTAGAGGACTTTGTTTTTCCTGAAATTTTTCGTACCATATCCCAAACCTTTTTAATGGGGGTTTTGTAGTTCAATTTGGAGACATATTCTCTCCATGACTTTCGTTTGGAAGCTCGGATTGTTCGCCGAGCTTTAGCTCTAAAAACTTTAACGTCGTTTAGCTTTTCTGAAGTGGGACTTTTGCAGAACTCTTCAAAAATAGAAAGAAAGCATCAATTGTAGGTTAAGCTTGGGTGTTGAAAGCAGCAGCCTATAAATGGATATATATGAAAAGGTAGAATTATAGCACGTAGATTGGAGAAAAATGGGATGATGTACAAGAAAAATATTAAAATTTTCTTTAGGCAGCACTACCTTTAAACAACCTAAAACTAACCATTTTTGGAAATTATTCTAAAAACTGGCAAATGGATTTTATGGCATT
Source organism: Lucinisca nassula (assembly GCA_963580285.1). Lineage (NCBI taxonomy): Eukaryota > Metazoa > Mollusca > Bivalvia > Lucinida > Lucinidae > Lucinisca > Lucinisca nassula. The sequence continues at coordinate 94,250,638 of OY757020.1, read as the reverse complement.
TTTTTTGTACAAAAGAAAAACAACAACAACAAAAAAAAAAAAAACATTTAGACAGTTGAGACAGTCTTGTCAAAAGAAAAAAAAACAATTTGGATAGTTGAGGGAGTCTTGAAAGTGTTATTAAACCGAGTTCAAGTTGCACAATTTAAGAATTGGCAAGAGTGTGAAAAGCCTGTTGGCTTATACCTATGCATTGCTTGGAAAGAACAGTGCTGTCATGTATATATGGGGAGACAACTCCTTTTTATGTAAGGTACAAACAGGCAGCATGACATAAATATATAAAAAAAAGGGTTCATCCCTAAAAGGGACGGCTATAAAGCATTATGTATGAAAGAACCTTTAATAATAAAAATAATAATAATGAAATCTTCAAGCAAATGCATTCATATTCAAATATTGAAATGTTTCATCATTTGAGACACAACCAAATGAACGATTGCCAATTTCTGAGCGCACATAGAAAAAAAAAATCGAAGTCCATATTGGCTTTCAAGACTGATCAATCAACTGAAATAGAATGAAAAAAAAAATATTTGTATATTTAGATACATTTGATTGCATGGAGTATTCACGTTTCTATCATAGTATTGACATGTATTTAAAATTTGACTGCAGCAAATTTTAAAAACTAGCAGGGCAGGAGTGTGATAGAAACGTGTATTGTATTAAGAAAGCTTTAACTTGTAAATTACTGGTATGTAAGAGTTATTTCCCTTGAAAGTAGTAATATGCAAAAGTAGTCAAAACGACTCGCATAAAATGGTTTCATGTGTCAAACTTTATTAATTGTACATTTCTAATCTATGAAAACAAAGTTGATTGATAAATTAATTGTGTGTGTGTGAATTCGGGTTTAACGTCACTTTCAACAATTTTTCAGTCATATCACGACGGTGTCTGGTTGTGACAGGGAGCTCAATGCTCACGTTTATAGTACTGCCTCACTGAAGTATCATGTCCCAGACACATTACATGATACCACACTCAGTCACATTATCCTGACACTGGATCGACCAGTCCTAGCTCTACCCCGTAAATCTGAGTGCCAAACGAGGAGCAGCTAGTACCATTTTTAACGACTTTGGTATGTCGCGGCCCGGGATCGAACCTATAAATTAATTGTAAAGAAATGTTAAATTTAGTATTAAGTTATCTGAAATCACTTACCAGTTTGGTTTTAAATTAATGAAATACAATGTGTCATTTTAAACCGGTGTCTGACGGTGCGGTGAAAACCAGTACCCCAGCAGGGTACACCTTGATCAGAAATGATGAAGGTCTACTCTGCTGATAAACAGTCCCTTCCCACTGGAACCGACAGTGTTCCAATCCCTGTAGGTTAAACAATGCAAATGAATGTTTATGTAGTCTTGTAAATAGGCGCATTTAAAAATCTTGTAGTGTCATTGTACAAAAGTTTGTAAAAATGTAGTATTTGTAAGAAACATTATATTTTGTAAATAAAACTGTAGAGCTTTTAAATACACTCAGTGGTATATTCCACCCATTATGTCCATCAGGCCTCAAGTCCAGTGATACGAAACTTGGTTGTTTCAATGCAGTCTGTCTGTCAACGTTTACTAATGTAAAACACAACGCGAGGTAAGACCAGAGTGGGATAGTGACTGGACGCTCCCTAGTCTCTGCCCCATATCTCAAGTGAGTCTCGCGTGATGTGACGATATTTAATCATTCGAGTCGCAACCACCAAACTGAACGGACGTGTTTTTTCGAAGTCTTACATTTGGTGGAGCACGTGGTCGAGATGTAAGTTTTGGATTTTGAAATTGTAGGCAAGTTTTTCTTAGTCTGTTTATTTATGCAGTCGGTAGATACGGTTGAAGACTGCCACTGTTTTTTTTTTTGCAAAATTTCAGGCGGAAATTTGTTCGTTAGGTCGAGTAAAACTTTTTGGTGTTCAGAAGGAATTGAGCAGCTGTTTTAAATTGTAGAGTTATGGAGCCGCTTGATGTTACATGTATTTTTGTCGGAATGTTTAATTGTGCAATCAGTAGATACGGTCGAAGATTGCAAAATTTCAGGCGGAAATTTGTTCGATAGGTCCAGCAAAACTTTTTCGGTGTAACAGTATGTTCAGAAGGAATTGAGCAGCTGTTTTAAATTTTAGAGTTTAGCGCCGCTTAATGTTACATGTATTTTGCCGGGATGTTTAATTGTGCAAACAGTAGATACGGTCGAAGATTGCAAAATTTCAGGCGGAAATTTGTTCGATAGGTCCAGCAAAACTTTTTTGGTGTAACAGTATGTTCAGAAGGAATTGAGCAGCTGTTTTAAATTGTAGAGTTTAGCGCCGCTTGATGTTACATGTATTTTGCCGGAATGTTTATTTGTGCAATCAGTAGATGCGGTCGAAGATTGCAAGTGTTTAGGCGGAAAGTTTGTTAGTTAGCTGGCAGGCTGGAGCAAAATGTTTCCGGTGTAATGTTCATGTTTGAGAGAACATTTTAGAGAGCTGTTTGTTTTGTTCCTATGTGAAACACAGGGTATAGAACAGCTGATTTGACTTATTGAGTGTTGAACCCGCTAGTAGTTACATGTATTTTTGGCGGAATGTTTTATTGTGGAGATTGCCACGGTTTGTTGGCCGAAAGTTTGTTTAATAGCTAGAGCAAAATGTTTTCGGTGTAATGTTCATTTGTGAGAGAACATTTTAGGGAGCTGTTTGTTTTGTTTTGTTTCTATTTGAAACACAAGGGTTTGAACAGCGGATTTGACTTTCCGCTTGAAGTTACATATATTTTGGCTGATATGTGTGTATTGGTTTTACACGGGTAGCTTGAGTAACACGTGGCGAGATTTTTCATGCTTAACCAGTGTTCATTCAGGTCACAGGTTTTTGGATTTACATCTATCTATTGTAGATGGATTTGTTTCGTGCAAAATTTATGATAAACGCGATGACTTTGATTTTGAGATTGTAAATTTTCCTTTTTTGGATGGTGATGTTCCTCGTGCGCCATCCTATGGTGTTTATATTTCGCAATTAATTCGATTTGCTAGAGTGTGTAGTCATGTAACTGACTTCAACACTCGTAATAAATTATTAACGGCTAAACTCCTTAATCAGGGTTATCGGTACCATAAACTACGCAAAGCCTTTTCAAAATTTTATAGACGCCATTCTGATTTAATTTCAAAATTCAATATTGGACTTAAATCTCTTCTGCAACAAGGTCTATCGGAACCCGAATTTTATGGTGACTTAGTATATAAATTCAGAAAAATATATAACCGCAATGACTTCAGCACCCAATTTCGTAAAATCATTCTTCGATATAAAAAGATTGGGTACAACATGGATATTATACGACAGACTGCATGCATGGTAGTTAACCCAATCACGGTTGGCAACTTTGCTTCCCTCTTTAATTGCACGCCGGTGGGTCAGGCCTCAGATTCTATGACGGCTCCTACGTAAAGGCTTATTAAAAATTAAAGAGATAATGTTGGTTGGTGCCTGATGCTCTGTCTCTGGTCGGGCTCATCGGAGTCTAACTGTTGGTTTTCTTTTGCTCCAGCATTTCAGTGGTTTCTTGCTGTCGAGTCCTCACCGTTGTCTCACCTCTGTGGTTCTTTGATTTCTGTGTTCACGGAGATGTTGCACTGATGAGTTAGGAGGCCTTCATGCGGACTGAACAAATTTTTTGTCTAAATCGCGACGGAAGTGAGGGCGAGGATTGTGGCCACGTAAAATCAATTTAAGCCCCCCAGTGGAAATCTTCCACTGACCGTTCCAAGGCGGCTCTTCTGTGGCGATTTATTTATGTTGTTGTTTGTTACTTACTGTGTGTATCACTTGTGTCTTTTAATTTTGGATGGCCATATGGCCATTTTGTGGGAAAGTAACTGTCCATATGGCCTTCCTTTGTTTAGGTTTCCATTATGGTCTGGTCGCTTAATGTTTGTATTTCTTTCCCTTTGGTGTCTTTTATGGATGGAGTAAGTTAATTGTATCAATTCCTGATCTTTGTTTTACTTCTACTTTTTACAAATGACTGCGGCGGAGTATTTTCTCTTTATCTGGACGTTTTCGATGCTAGGTTTGTGTTGTGGTTCAGCTGTTATTTAGGCTGTTTGGGCCTGCTTCGGACCGGTAATTACGATAAAACATCTTGTCTTAGTAGGTGTTTTAGGGCAAGTAATTTCCATTGTTTAACCTTTACACCCTCCCATGAACTTGTCCACTAGTCCATGGTTTCGGGTGTCTACTGGCAATTTTGGATGCCTATTAGAGGGAGTGACGGGTAGGCAACAGTCTAATTTGTCAGGTTTTTAATTTTGGTGGTTTTTAACAGGGACGACCCTTGTCCTTACCCAGGAGTACTAATCTCCCAGTGAAATTTTTCACGCGGGTTGGGGCTGGGTGTTTCTCTGATTTGTTTTGGTCATCTTTAGGTTCATGGAAATAAGGTTTTTCAAGTAATACCTTATTTGGGGAAGTTTTTGACCCAAATTCTGTGATAAGTAGTCAAGTGAAACATTGGGTTAATTTTTCGCGGAGAGACGACCTGGCCTCAACTCGCATGCCTTCAGCGGAGGATGTTTGGACTCGGTTTTCCAAAACCGGCTATAAACATTTGAGTCGGTATTTAGGCCGCCTGTATTGAGTAATTACTTGTCTGGAAGCGCGCATAATTCGGATCCCAGTAAATGTAATGTAGTGAGAATCTACCTGTATTAAGCAAGCACCTGTCTTTTACAAGTACGTTTTGGCTATTTGAAAGGTGTTTGCTTGAAACAGTTTGGACTGGAAGTTTGCTAATTACAGGTCTACTTTAATATTTATCATTAATTTTTGTAATCAGGGTAGTAGAGCTTATATGCTTTATCGGAGCAGGTTCATATACACACAGATCTTTTATGGTATGCTATCCATGGCTAAAAAAGGAGTGTTTGGAGTGTTGGGTGTTTTGTAGGGTCTTCGTGGGGAGATGAGTGTTTAGCAGCTGAGAGGAAGTTGGTCATTCTCTATTCCCCAGTACTTATAATAAACTTGAGTCACATTGAGCGCAGGGTCGCTTGGGATAATATTATATCTCAAGTGAGTCTCGCGTGATGTGACGATATTTAATCATTCGAGTCGCATCCACCTAGTACAGGTTAGGAGGTGTTTAAGAGCACGTCATTGTTATTTGTTGTTTGGTTCCCTTATCGGGCGTTTTAGACCCCGAATAAGGACGTCCTGACATTTGTGGGTGTCCTTTTTTCCCGTAGGCAATTGGCAGTTGGAGTGCCCTTCCCTGTTTGATCGTTTCCGTGGCTGGGGGTGCTGAGGAGTGTGTGGCTTGGTTTCCCTCTTTGGCGGGTGTTTGGGGCTGGCTTCCCTTGTCGCGGATCCTGGTGTGTGGATGTCGTTTGGCGTTTCGCCGGTGACAGTTCAGATTATGAATTGGCATTTAAAAAAAAAAAATACAAAAATAAGTAGCACATTAATTATGCATGTTTGATTTTGCTTTCTGTGATTCAAGTTTTCACTCTCTATTCCCCAGTACTTATAATAAACTTGAGTCACATTGAGCGCAGGGTCGCTTGGGATAATATTAGTCTTGCCTACTACACAAATAATTAAAATCCTGCAAATTATTAAAGGATTTTCCTGTAAAGGACGCGAGAGGTCGTGTTCGTGTAACGATTGCCGCTTTTTGGCTTAATCTGTAAACACACCGCTACAAATAAAACGGATGTTGGTTCTATCAGGAAACTGATAAAAAAGAGGGCCAACTTGTTTTGTAAAAAAAGTCATCACTAATTTGAATTCAAAGGGGCATTTTGGGGTTTCAGTTTTGAATTAACATGCACCACCTGTTTGGATGTTCACTGATGATGGTGATGATTTCGTGTTTAACGACGGATCAACCCTCTTTGTGGGTCATAAGCGTCAAGCGGTTAATGGTTAAACGGCATGAAGAATTATGAGGATATTAAAAGTAAAAAAAAGTTAGTATGATATGTATAAAAATCTGAAAGTTAAATCTTATGAAAAAGATCAATGTCTTTTAAGAATAAAATAATATTATCAACAGGTACATCCTGAAACAATTGATGCAAAGTGTCAGCTTTGAAGTATAAGTTACGGGACTGTGAAACGTCTGCACATTCAATTAAGATATGTTTAAAAGTGAATGGCTGATCACATCTTACACAAGAAGGCTGATCATCACCATTAAATATATAAGATTGAGTAACTCTAGTATGGCCAATGCGCAGTCGCGTTAATATTACATCCTCTTTCCTCGAAAACTGTCCGTCTCTGTATGACCTTAGCTGTTGGTGGGATGTAAAACTAAAACTCACTCACTCACTCCTGGAAAACTGTGGAGGAGAGCATTTTGTTCCAACAACAGGTTTAATGGCATGGAGTTTGTTATTGATTGTTTGGTCCCATTTACCTTGCCATTTTGACCAGATGTATCTGTTGATAAATGGTTTAAAATTATTAAAAGCAATTTTAAAAACGGACGGATCAAGATTGAACGATTCCTGTGCTTTCTTGTGAGCATATTCATTGCCGACAATGCCATTATGGCTCGTAAGCCAACAAAACACGATTTGGGGTGTTTTAGAAATTTTATGTTTTTCGATCAATTTTTGTATTTGATGATTTTTAGATGATGAATGGTCTAAAGCCTTAAGCACAGAAAGTGAATCAGAAAATATAATTGCTTTTTGAATTGTATTGTATTGGAGTTTTACGGCCCAGTCAACACTATTTAGGTCATTTTTGAGACGGTCTGTTTACCTATCAATTTCCAGGGTAGGCTTAAGCGTAAGCGGTTAACCAGTACAGTGCGCATTCTTTCGCCAGAAACTGACAACTGCCCTTCTTGAATCAGCGGAAGGGACAGAATGACAGTAGAAAAGATTTCATGATCAATCTCTACGAAAGAATGTTGCCGACCCCGGCGGGAGTCGAACCCGCGTCCTCCTGATCACCAGTCAGACGCTCTACTGAGCTACTGAGGCCGGCTTTATGAATTGATGAACTGATAAAATCTAAAGCTAGGTCTATTGCTTTGGCTTGAGCTGTAAAAATAGATGAACCATCTGGAAGGCGCATGGTTTTGTGCGTATCTTTAGAAACATACACACAACCAACTTTATCTCCTTCTTTGGAACCATCAGTATAGACTTGCTGGTAATCATTGTAACGTGACTGCAGTACCTGAAAATTTTGTTTGAGCAGTATTGGATTTGATTCGGATTTTTTGCCATCATGCAAGTCCAACAGAATATTAGGCAAAGTGGTGTGAGTTAGACCGTCCAATGCATATAAGCATTTTGGTTTCATTGGGCGGCAGGGCTCCAGCTGTCATTGCATCTCAATGCGGGTAAAAGTCCCATATAAGTGGCAGCAACGTCTATAAAATGACCTATAAAATAGTATTGGCGTGGATGTTAAACCTCAACTCAAACAAACGTGCAAAACCTATCTCCAGATTTTTGGTCTTTAAACCGAGGTCCCATCGCCGTATGGCCTTAGATGCTGGTGTGACGTAACCCCCCCCCCCCCCCCCCCCCACACACACAGACAGACCAATCTGGACCAAATATCGAATGGTATGGCAATCATAAACGACAACTCAGTGTCTACACATTTTTTTTGTTCTCTTACAATGGTACTGGACAACAGTTACATCCCCCACCCATTGGGGCTTTAAGAAATAAATGTGCTGCATTATGCTTCCACGCAGAGCTGAATCCAACCTCACAGAGGATCTAAGAAGAAGATGTCATTTCATCTCAATGTCGAGTAAAAGTCCCACAAAATTGGAAGCAACGTCTCCAAAATGACCTATATTGTGTTGACAGGGCCGTTAAACATCAAACCAAACAAACTGGACAACAGCATTGTTTTTCCCCCATCCGGTATCACAGTGGAGATTCTAAGCATTGTATTTAACTGAATTTTTAGAATTGATTACTCAGGCTCGTTCGCAGGTAAGCTCAGCCTAATCAAGTTGGGTTTTAACTTGGTTGAATAATTTTTGGGAGAAAATATCAAACAGATGGCATTATGAGGGGATTTTTAAAATATATTGGAGGGGAGTTTTGAAATAATATAAAATTCCGATTTGCTTGGGCGGAGACAGAGACATGTATACTAACAGACAAAGAACCGACCGCCTAGTCCTTGTACTAACAGTTTACTATAAATCCTATAATAATAATACATGTATATTGATTAACTTATGACGTCGCAGTTAGACGTCACCAACACCAACTGTCTGTGAACCGGTTGACCATATCGCATTGCAATTTAACCACCGGTTGATATCGAAGAGAATCGTACCTACTGGGCCTGGCATTTGGCCTTACCCAGGTGAAACAAATGTGCCTGGACCAGACATGTTAACTGTAAACGCTGTTAAATTCAGTCCATCCACCGTCTGCATAAATTCAGAAATTAATTTTCATGTAACAGCTGTCACTTATGCGGAGGTAAAACTATGGCGTTTACCGTTTATTTACAAGGGATGAAACTCGAATAGGAACAGTGAAAAATCAGAACAGTTTAAATGGCTTGAAAAAAGCTCATGTCGCCAGGAATGTTAGATGAATTATGAGTCCAATTAAGACACAGCGTAATCTAATTGTCAGCAAATGACGTAAACGTGAACAATATTTTCGAACGTCATTTACGCTAAATGACGTAATTTCCCAGAAGGTCCCTTTTCGCGTGACGGGTCACATATTTAAAAATATTCTTCTCTGAAACCACACGGCCCAGGTCTTTGATATTTGGTGTGAAGCTTCATCCAGTGGACCTCTACCAAGATTGTTCAAATTATAGCCCTGGGGCCAAAAATGCCCCCGCCCTGGGGCCAATCGTTTTACATAGGCTTATGTAGGGAAAATCTTTAACAAGAGGCCCATGGGCCACTATGCTCACCAGAGCTCAGGTGGGCACTGCCCAATTGTAGCCATGTATTTTAACATGATATCATTTTAATCTGCCAAATGAACCCCCATATCCAAATGAGCACCCATGTGGACTCAGTATATGAAACATTAGGCCTTTTATGAAGTAGAGGGGGTGGGGCATTGACCCAATGGAGCCCTTGTTGGTGTCACTAAATGTGTCTTATCACAAAGAACAAGAATATATATGGTTTAGCAGTGGGGATCTGCATGGCTGGAGATATAAGAGGAGGGGTTGGAGCATGCCCTGTCGTTCCCAGGAAAGCCCAAGATTGTTGTCCCTAAATGTGTCTTATCATAAGGACCAAGTATATATATGGTTTAGGGGTGGGAATCTGAACGGTATCCAAGATATCCTTTCATGAAGTGGAAAGGAGAGGACTGGCCCCTGCGGACACCCCTACAGTAGGTGTGCTAATAATAAGGAACAAGAACATATATGAATATGGGGTGGGGATTTGAATGGTTTCTGAAATATATGGCCTTTTATGAAGTGGAAGGGCGGGGCACATTGTCTCAGCACAAAGAGACCCCCCAAGTTGGTGTGACTGAATGAGTCTTATCATAAGGAACAAGAATATATATGGTTTAGGGGTGAGGATCTGAACTATTTCTGAGATATGTGGCTTTTAATGAAGTCAAGCGGTGGAGCAAGGCCCGGGCATGCCCCGGGGACTCACAAGCTGGTGTTAATGAATGTGTCTTATCATAAGGAAGATGAATATATATGGTTTAGGGGTGGGGCTCTGAACAGTTTCCGAGATAAAAGGCAGTTTGTGAAGTGCAGGGGTGGGGCAAGGCCCAGGGAGACCCCCAGGTTGGTGTCAATGAATGTGTCTTATCATAAGGTACAAGAATATATATGGTTTAGGGGTGGAGATCTGTAAGGTTTCCGAGATATTGTGATATTATGAAATGGAGGGGGTGGGGCATGGCCCCAGCACATCCCTGGGGACCCCCAGGTTGGTGTCACTGAATGTGTCTCATCATAATGAACAAGAACATATATGGTTTAGGGGTAGGGATCTGAACAGTTTCTGAGATATATGGCCTTTTGTGAAGTGAAGGGGTGGGGCATGGCTCCGGCGCACCCCGGAAGACCCCCAATTTGGGGTCAATGAATGTGTCTTATCATAAGGAGCAAGAATATATATGGTTTAGGGGTGGGGATCTGTAAGGTTTCCGAGATATTGGGCCTTTTATGAAACGGAGGGGCGGGACATGGCCCCGGCGCATCCCGGGGGACCCCAAGTTTGATGTCACTGAATGGGTCTTATCATAAGGAACAAGAGTATATAGGGTTCAGGGGTGGGGATCTGAATGGTTTCCGAGATATTGGGCCTTTCATGAAGTGGAGGGGGTGGGGCATGGCCTCGGCGCATCCCGGAGGACCTCCAGGTTGGTGTCAATGAATGCGTCTTATCAATAGAAACAAGAATATATATGGTTTAGGGGTGGGGATCTGTAAGGTTTCTGGGCTTGAAGAAATATATGGGCTGCATGATGCTTCCACGCAGAGCTGAATCCAGCCCGCACACTAGTACTGGTAAACAGCTTAGAGGATCTAAGCCTGTCCAGGAACCGCGGTGCGAGGCGGACCGTCCATGCTAATAAACCCTATTGGTTTCATTGGGCGACAGGGCTTGAGATGTCATTTCATCTCAATGTCGGGTAAAAGTCCCACAAAATTGGAAGCAACGTCTCCAAAATGACCTTTACAGTGTTGACGGGGACGTTAAACCTCAAATCAACCAACCAACTGTAAGGTTTCTGAGATATAAGGCATTTTATGAAGTACTGGGGGGCGGCGCATGGCCCCGGCACAACCTACTGGACCCCCAGGTTGACATAAAAGCATATGGCTGAGAGAAGTTTGCGAAAGGAACATTTCTATGAAAGTTTTGTCAAAATATCTGCAAAGGCTTTGTAGTTAATGCCATTTTTCAATTTTCCCCATTATAAGTCTATGGAAAATCTAAGTTGCCATAGCAACCAAACTAAAGAGCCGAATTTCATAAACACAAAACCTGTAAATGCAAATATGGTGAATATTTCCATAAACTCTCAGCCTCATAAAGCATACGGTTTCTGAGGAGATGATTTTTTAAGTATTTTTTTCTATTTTTTTCATTTTGGTTTCCATGGCAACCAATAAAACTGTGCGGTAGGCCTAAAATCATATGGCAGATACAAGATTGCTTAAGGAACATTTCTATGAAAATTTTGTCCCAATATCTGCAAAGGCTTGGCAGTTATTGCCATTTTTCAATTTTCCCATTATAAGTCTATGGGAGTTCTAAGTTGCCATAGCAACCAAATTAAAAAGCTGATTTTCATTAAAAACACAAACTTTCAATCCCCCAGCCCAAGGATGCTACAGATAAATTTGGGGCTGAATCGGTCCAGTGGCTTCAGAGAAGAAGATGTTTGAAAGTGTTGACGTCAGACGACGACAGACGACGACGACGACAACGACGACGACGCCGGACAACTGCCTATCCTATAAGCTCCCCCGGAGCCTTCGGCTCTGGTGAGCTAAAAATCGTCTTCTCGGAAACCGCAAGGCCCAGGTCTTTGATATTTGGTGTGAAGCTTCATCTTGTGGACCTCTATCGAGATTGTTCAAATTATAGCCCTAGGGCAGAAAATGCCCCCGCCCCGGGGCCCTTTGGTTTTCATAGGCTTATATAGGGAAAATATTTAAAAATCTTCTTCTCTGAAAACACAAGGCCCAGGTCTGATATATTTGGTATGAAGATTCATCCTGTGGACCTCTACGAAGATTGTTCAAATTTTAGCCCTGGGGCCAAAAATGCCCCCGCCCGGGGGCCTTTGGTTTTACATAGGCTTATATTGGGAAAATCTTTAAAAATCTTCTTCTCTGAAATCGCAAGGCCCAGGTCTTTGATATTTGGTGTGAAGCTTCATCAAGTGGACCTCTATCAAGATTGTTCAAATTATAGCCCTAGGGCCAAAAAATGCCCCTGCCCCGGGGCCCTTTGTTTTTTCATAGGCTTATATAGGGAAAATATTTAAAAATCTTCTTCTCTGAAACCACAAGGCCAAGGTCTTATATATTTGGTGTGGAGCTTCACCAAGAGAACCTCTACCAAGATTGTTCAAATTTTAGCCCTGGGGCCAAAAATGCCCCCGCCCAGGGGGCCTTCCATTTTACATAGGCTTATATAGGGAAAATCTTAAAAAATCTTCAGAAATCTTAAGAAACCGCAAGGCCCAGGTTTTTGATATTTGTAGTCAAGCTTCATCTAGTAGACCTCTATCAAGATTGTTCAAATTATAGCCCTATGGCCAAAAATGCCCCCGCCCCGGAGCCCTTTCGTTTTTCATAGGCTTATATAGAGGAAATATTTAAAAATCTTCTTCTCTGAAACCACAAGGTCCAGGTCATTGATATTTGGTATGAAGCTTCATCTAGTGGACCTCTACCAAGAGTGTTCAAATAATAGCCCTAGGGCCAAAAATGCCCCACCCCGCCCCGGGGGTCATTGGTTTTACATAGCCTTATATAGGAAAAATCTTTAAAAATCTTCTTCTCTGAAATCGCAAGGCCCAGTTCTTTGATATTTGGTGTGAAGCTTCATCTAGTGGACCTCTATCAAGATTGTTCAAATTATAGGCCTAGGGCGAAAAATGCTCCCACCTGCAGGGCCTTTGGTTTTACATTGGCTTATACAGGGAAAATCTTTAAAAATCTTGTTCTCCAAAACCGCATGGCCTAGTTCTTTGAAATTTGGTGTGTAGCTTCATCTAGTGGACTTCTACCAAGATTTTCAAATCATAGCCCTTGGGCCAAAAATGCCCCCCCCCCCCCCGCCCGGGGGCCCTTCGTTTTTACATTGACGAATATAGGGACATTTTAAAAAAAATCTTTACTCTGAAACTGCAAGGCCCAGTTCTTTGATCTGTTAAGCTTCATCATAATTGTTTAAAATATAGCCCTAGGAAATAAAAGTCAAGGCAATGAAAACATTTGAAAATCGGTCGTTGATATTTGGTATAAAGCTTTGTCTTGTGGATAAATTAATTCTACCAAGAGTGTTCAAATTATAGCCCTGGGGCCAAAAATGGCCCGCCCCGGGGTCCCCAAGGTTTATATAGACTTATATAAGGAAAACCTTTAAACATGTTGTCTGAAACCAAAAGGCTCCTTTCTTTGGTATTTGGTATGAAGCTTCACCTTCTGACAACTACCAAGATTATTCATATTATAGCCCGGGGCCAATAATGGCTCTCCCAGGGGCCCACTTGATACCCTATGGATCAGGTGAGCGCTCCAGGGCCCTCTTGCAAAGTATATTTTTGCTAATTTTTTGTATGTGAACTTGACCTTGAAGTCACGTACTTAGGTGGGGTATTGCTGTATGTCACTTTGGACCTGACAGTATCTATTATCATATCTAATATAAAAATAGAAGTGAAGGCAATGATCGGGAATCGATACAATTAACAAGGAAAACTACTTCAGTTTTCCTGCTTGTTCATTACGTTATTAACACACCCGTGCCACATAGTGCTTTTCACATTTCCAACAAGGCTTAGCCATATTGGCATTGTCGGCAATGAGTTTGCTGACAAGAAAGCAAAGGAATCGCTCAATCTTGATCCGTCTGTTTTTAAAATTCCTTTTAAAAATTTTAAACCATTAATCAACAGATACATCTTGTCGGAATGGCAAGGCGAATGGGACCGTGCAATAAATAACAAACTCCATGCCATTAAACCTGTGGTTGGAACAAAATGCTCTCCTCCACAGTTTTCCAGGAAAGAGGATGTAGTATTAACACGACTGCGCATTGGCCATACTAGAGTTACTCATTCTTATATTTTAAATTGTGATGAACAGCCTTCCTGTGTAGGCTGTGGTCAGCCATTCACTGTGAAACATATTTTAATTGAATGTGTAGACTTTTCACAGTCCCGTAACTTATTCTTCAAAGCTGACACTTTGCAACAATTGTTTCAAGATGTACCTTTTGAAAATATTATTTAATTCTTAAAAGAAATTGGACTTTTTCATAAGATTTAACTGTTTAAAATTTTTATACATATCAAACTAACTTTTTTACTTTTTATATCCTCATAATTCTCAATGCCGTTAACTATTAACCGTTTGACGCTTATGACCCACAGGGAGGGTTGACGCGTCGTTAAACACGAAGTGATCATCATCAACATTCCAACAAGGCTTCTTATTTACACTGCAAACATAGGTGGTGACTGTTCATTAGTACCGCCTCATTGAGGCGGTTCTAACGAGTAACCACACCCTATGTCTTTGAGATAAAATAATAAAAATAGTGCATTTATCACCATAAACCCCAGTTTTCTCTATATAAAGTGGGGTTTAAGGGGCGTTCATTTCCTGGACTTGTTCTCGTGATGTTGCCTTCACTTCAATGTTTCATTTCAATAAAATTATCACAATTATGGTAGCAAACGAAAATAATAACAACCTGTTTAATACTCAAATGTGAGTTTATTCTTTAACACTCTGACAATGCTTTCATGGTGTATAAATAGATATATAATATACATATATGTGTTGATGTGTCACTTCATTATAACATATGAAGTGGGTATGGAATATGGGAATTAACATTTAACTGTTGCTGTGAGAGAAAAATGAGCCGCAAAATGTGTCTTTAGATCGGTCTACACTGAGAAAAAATATTCTAAACATCAGTAGCAGGACTTCAGTTACCCATTACATGGCACAAAATCGGTCAGAAACTAACAACTGTCCTTACTGAATTCGCGTAAGGGAGAGAATGAACATTGAAAAAAGTTCATGATCAATCCCCATGACTAAAGAATGTGTTGACCCTGGCAGGTATTGAACCCATGTCATCCTGATCACCAGTCAGATGTGCAACTGACTGAGCTACTGGGGCAGGAATAAGGGTATTGTGGGACAATAGCTAGGCAAAAGGGTATTGTGGAACAATAGCTATCGATGAACAGTGTACTAGCTTGCCCATTTTGCACTTTATGTATGTTTTAGAATTTATTGTTAAAGGAATTTGAAATAGATCTTACATGAATAATGTTTGTGACTTTAGTCCAAACTAAAATATATTCTCTTACCCCCACCCATCAGGGCTTTGAGAAATAGAGTTCTTGTTAACTCCAAATTTGGATTAATTTACTTCAACTTTTTCATTTATGGCTCAAACATTTTGGAAAGTCTCAATAGAAAAGTACGGTTAAACTTAAACTTTTTCTGACGAACAGCATTTTTACTCCAATTTTCAAAATCCTAGCGAGAACCCTGATAGATTGGCTGCATGGTACTTCCAGGCAGAGGTGGTTGAATCCGACAACACTTGGGTCCTGGTAATCCGGTTAGAAGGACTAAGCCTGCCCAAGCAAAGCGGTGCGAGTCAGATCGTCCAATGAATATAAGTCTTCTGGTTTCATTGGGCAGCAGGGCTGGAGTTGTCATTTCGCCTCAATGTTGGGTAAAAGTCTCCAAAAATGACCTAAATAGTGTTGACAGGGCTGAGCAGGCTTAGATCTACTAACATAAAGCAGATAACCATTACTCATGTGTGTTCGGTTTCAGTTCTTTGTGGAAGCATCTTGCAGCCCAACCTATTTCTCCAAGATTGATGGCCCCCAGGTATTAGACTTCCTGCCTTGCCTTGGCCCTGGGGGCTCAATTCCCACTGGGCACATTGCCGCTGTGGTCTCTGTGCCCACTGGGAAGAGCTAAAGGAAGTACCACCCGTTTGCCGTGGGTGGCGTCCTGTAAGCCGGAAGAAGGGATCCTGGAGGTTGAGGGTTACCTGAGTTGGCGGTGCTTCAGGTGCCCAAAACGCCTCTTTGGCCTGGCGTTTCGGTGTAGACGGGTGGCCGTGCGGTCCGGCACGGTCAATCGGCTGGTTACGCCGAGCCCTAGAGATACCGCTTTGCTTTCTCTTCAACTCTTTTTGTATCTTTCCTGATACCAACCATATGCCCATTTACCTTACCCTTTTCTGTCTTTTTATCTCTAGAATGCGGTGGCTAAACGGATCAAACGTGTAGGCATTTTGTTTATTCGAGTATATCTCACGTGTATCTCTAACACCTGTGAGTTGGACAACCACTCCATTATGGTGTTCCCTTGTAGGGCTCCGTGGAGGGCGGAGAGCACTTGGGACGAAACTAGGATTTTTTTCTTATGGCTCCTGGAAAAAAACAACCGCAAATCACCTAACCACAACGCACCTAAACGTAAAAAACAAGAGGATTCATCCGAATCGGATGAACACAGTCAACAATCTAGTCAACAATCTAGTCAGCAGTCTGCTGAACCAAATTTTGACAATGTTCCGCGTTTCTTGGTCGTTACGTCGCTTGACGATACACGAACTGTATCTAGCCTTTCCCCCTTCGTCATCGAGAAAAGTATTCTCTCCATTGCCGGACAACCTAAGAGTATAAAACAACTCAAATCGGGTGATCTTCTCTTGGAAGTCGAGAGAAAACAGCAAGTGGTAAGCCTGCTTAACACCAACAAACTCTTTGATCTTAAAGTTAAAGTCTCGTTACACAACACGCTCAATTCATCTAAGGGAGTGATTCGCAGCCCAGAACTGCGTCCTTGTTCAGATGAAGAGATAGTCGATAACTTGAAGGATCAAGGAGTTGTTGGTGTTCGTAACATTAAAGTCCGTAGAAGTGGTGTACTAAAACCAACAGCAACTTATGTGTTGACTTTTGATACACCAATTCTACCCAAGAAAATCAAAGAAGCATATCTTTCCATTAACGTAGAGGTATACATCCAAAACTCTCTTAGATGTTACTCTTGTCAGGCTTTTGGCCATCACGAAAGCAGATGTCAGAGAAAAAAAACTCTGTCCTAATTGTGGTGAAGAAAAGCATGTTGATAATCACCTCAACTGCAAAAATGAACCCAAATGCGTAAATTGTGATGGCAAACATGCTGTTTTCTCCCGAGACTGTCCGGCGTGGAAAAAAGAAAAAGAAATACTCACCGTCAAATACCAGAAGGGGATAACATTCCCGGAAGCGCGGAAAATTGTCGACGAGCGATACATAACACCAACCACTAGTTTCGCCAGCATCACAAAGGGTGCTGGTGTAAAATGTACCAGCTCCGCAACACAGACTGCTGAATCATACATAGCTGAACTGAAAAAAAATCTGGTGCATGGAGTAAACCCACTCCAGCACCACAAAGTTCAACCAATTTATCAAATGGCGCAATCCAGGTTGCTTCGGATCGGTCGACAGCGACCGTACCGAAGCCAGCGCCGAATGTAAAAGAGAAACTCGACTCAGGTCGAACTAATAAGGGATCGGAAGATCCGATCAAAAAACATCAATTGTCTCAAAGACAAACAGACAGACAACGTACAATGGAAAGAGACAATATTAAATTTCAGAACAGATTCGGATCTTTGAGTGACAGTGATATGGAGTTGACTGAAACTCCATCATCACCAAGTGGCAATAGCAGATCGAGGTCAGCAACACCACGAGCTGGTGGTAGCAGATCTATATCACCAATTGCAGCTCCAATATAGTTTCTAGTCTTAATCTCTTCATAAAATGGATTTAAAACACAAAAAAATACAATGGAATTGTAGAGGTCTTAAATTAAATTATAATGCACTCTTATTACTTATTTCGTTATTAAACCCAAACTTTTTTAAAAACTGATGACAGCATTGATGTCAGGGGTTTCAATACATACAATTATATCTATTCTGATGGTAACAAACCATCTGGTGGCAGTTCAATTTTTGTTAAATCATGTTTACCACAAAGAGAGATCAAATTAAAAACAGACCTACAAGCTGTAGCAGTATCGGTTTCTCTGGATAAAGAAACTACAATTTGCTCTCTATATATCCCACCCTCATTTTCATTAAAGCCCGAACATCTTGACTCATTGCTGAGTCAACTTCCATCGCCATATCTTTTAGTTGGCGACTTCAATTGTCACAATATTCTGTGGGGCTGTAAAGATATCAATAACAGAGGAGCACTTGTCGAATATTTTATTGCAAAGAGCGATCTTTGCTAGATGAATGATAAATCTTATACTTACCTTCACCCAGCGGCAGGTCATTTGTCTTCTTTAGATCTCTCTTTGTGTCACCCATCTCTCTTCTTGGACTATGACTGGTCTGTTCATGATGATCAGTGCGGAAGTGATCACTTCCCTGTTATAATTGAGTGCGTAAACGAACCAGATGAGGACTGTAACCAGAAATGGAAAATGAATAAAGCCGACTGGGAATTATTCCATAATTTCTGTGAAGAAGAGTTATCAGTTGATCAATTTAATGATCATCCGACATTGTTTCTGATTTCACAGATACACTTATTAACATATCAGAACAATGCATTCCAAAGACCTCCACAAATACTAAGAAAAGCAAGCCTTGGTTTAATAATGACTGTAAAGAAGCTATTAAAAAGCGTAAACAGGCTATAAATAAGTTCTGCAAAAATCCCACTTCAGAAAAGCTAAACGACGTAAAAGTTTTTAGAGCTAAAGCTCGGCGAACAATCCGAGCTTCCAAACGAAAGTTAGGAGAGAATATGTCTCCAAATTGAACTACAAAACCCCCATTAAAAAGGTTTGGGATATGGTACGAAAAATTTCAGGACTGTAAAGATATCAATAACAGAGGAGCACTTGTCGAATATTTTATTGCAAAGAGCGATCTTTGCTAGATGAATGATAAATCTTATACTTACCTTCACCCAGCGGCAGGTCATTTGTCTTCTTTAGATCTCTCTTTGTGTCACCCATCTCTCTTCTTGGACTATGACTGGTCTGTTCATGATGATCAGTGCGGAAGTGATCACTTCCCTGTTATTATTGAGTGCGTAAACGAACCAGATGAGGACTGTAACCAGAAATGGAAAATGAATAAAGCCGACTGGGAATTATTCCATAATTTCTGTGAAGAAGAGTTATCAGTTGATCAATTTAATGATCATCCGACATTGTTTCTGATTTCACAGATACACTTATTAACATATCAGAACAATGCATTCCAAAGACCTCCACAAATACTAAGAAAAGCAAGCCTTGTTTTAATAATGACTGTAAAGAAGCTATTAAAAAGCGTAAACAGGCTATAAATAAGTTTTCAAAAAATCCCACTTCAGAAAAGCTAAACGACGTAAAAGTTTTTAGAGCTAAAGCTCGGCGAACAATCCGAGCTTCCAAACGAAAGTCATGGAGAGAATATGTCTCCAAATTGAACTACAAAACCCCCATTAAAAAGGTTTGGGATATGGTACGAAAAATTTCAGGAAAAACAAAGTCTTCTAGTTTTACACATTTAAATACTGAATTTGACACAATATCTTCAACAAAAAAAGATATTTCAGATACTCGTGGGAGCACATTCTTGAGAAATGCATCATCGTAATTATTCTGACCTTTTTAGAAATTTCAAAAAGTACCAAGAGAAAAGAAATCTAAACTTTAAATCCCATAATCACGAAGAATACAACAAACCTTTTAACTTATCCGAACTCGTTGAAGCCATTGAAAAATCACATGATACGGCAACCGGCCCCGATGAAACATTTATCAGATGCTTCAGCATCTGCCAAAAAGTTCTCTTACAACACTTTTAGATATCTTTAATAATATTTGGGAAACGGGGGTCTGTCCTGAGAGCTGGCGTGTAGCTACAGTTGTACCAATTCCGAAACCAGGGAAAGATCATGCAGAACCTACAAATTATCGTCCGATAGCTTTGACAAGTTGTTTGTGTAAAACATTGGAGAGAATGATAAACAAGAGATTAGTCTGGTACTTAGAGTCCAACAACCTCATTTCAGAATATCAATCGGGTTTTCGTTCGACACCTAGTACCAATGACAATTTAATAAGATTAGAAACATTTATACGAGATGCTTTTATTAACAAAGAACACGTAGTAGCTGTCTTTTTCGACTTGGAGAAAGCATATGATACAACATGGCGTTATGGAATATTGAAAGATCTACATAACATTGGCTTAAGAAGAAAACTTCCCAGTTTTATTGAAAGCTTTTAAGGGGAGCGCATGTTTCGGGTGCGTGTGGGGTCTACCCTGTCAGATTTCTATGATCAAGAACAGGGTGTCCCACAGGGAAGTATTCTTTCAACTACGCTATTTAACATCAAAATAAACAATATTGTACAATGTTTGGACGACAAAACTGATTGTTCCTTGTATGTTGACGATTTCTGTATATGTTACCGTTCAAAAGATATGAAAACAATTGAACGAAAGTTACAACAAAATTTAACAAGAGGGCCATGATGGCCCTGGATCGCTCACCTGATCCATAGAGTAACAAGTGGGCCCCGGGGAGGGCCATTATTGACCCCAGGGTTATAATGTGCATAATGTTGAGGGAGGTCTAAAAAGGTGAAGCTTCATACCAAATATCAACTAAGGCTATAATTTGAACAATCATGGCAAAGGTCCACTAGATGAAGCTACACACCAAATATCAAAGACCTAGGCCTTGCGGTTTCAGAGAAGAAGATTTATTCAAAGATATTCCCTACATAAGCCTATGTAAAACCAAATGGCTCCAAGGCGGGGGCATTTTTGGCCTCAGGGCTATAATTTAAACAATCTTGATAGAGGTCCACTAGATGAAGCTTCACAACAAATATCAAAGACCTGGGCCTTGCTGTTTCAGAAGATTTTCAAAGATCACACTATATAAGTCTATGTAAAACCAAAGGGCCCCGGGGCGGGGATATTTGCAGCCCGGGGGTATAATTTGAACAATCTTGGTAGATGTCCACTAGATGAAGCTCCATACCAAATATCAAAGACATGGGCCTTGCAGTTTCACAGAAGAAGATTTTTAAATATTTCCCTAAATGTAAAACCAAAGGGTCTCGGGCGGGGGCATTTTTGGCCCCAGGGCTATAATTTGAACAATCTTGATAGAGGTCCACTAGAAGAAATTTCACACCAAATATCAAAGCCCTAGGCCTTGTGGTTTCATAGAAGAAGATTTTTAAAGATTTTCCCTATATATGTCTATGTAAAACCAAAGGGCCACCACTCTGAGGCATTTTAGGTCTCAGGGCTATAATTTGAACAATATTGGTAGAGGACCACTAGCTGAAGCTTCATACCAAGTATCAAAGACCTGGGCCTTGTGGTTTCAAAGAAGAAGATTTTTAAAGATTTTTCCCTATATAAGCCTGTGTAAAACCAAAGGGCCCCGGGGCGGGGGCATTTTTGGCCCCAGCACTATAATTTGAACAATCTAGATGAAGCTTCTTACCAAATATCGAAAACCTGGGCCTTGTGGTTTCAGAGAAGATTTTTAAAGATTTTCCCTATATAAGCCCATGTAAAACCAAAGGGCCCCGGGGCGGGGGCATTTTTGGCCCCAGCATTATAATTTGAACAATCTTGGTAGGGGTACATGAGATGAAGCTTCAAACCAAATATCAAAGATCTGGGCCTTGCGGTTTCAGAGGAGATTTTTAAAGATTTTCCCTATATAAGCCCATGTAAAACCAAAGGGCCCCGGGGCGGGGGCATTTTTGGCCCCAGCACTATAATTTGAACAATCTTGGTAGGGGTCTACTAGATGAAGCTTCATACCAAATAGCAAAGTTCTGGGCCTTGGGGTTTCAGGGAAGAAGATTTTTAAAGATTTTCCCTATATAATCCTATGTAAAAACCAAAGGGCCCTGGGGCTGGGGCATTTTGGGCCCCAGCATTATAATTTGAACAATCTTGGTAGGGGTCCACTAGATGAAGCTTCATACCAAATATCAAAGACCTTGGCCTTGTGGTTTCAGAGAAGAAGATTTTTTAAAGTTTTCAGTGAAAAAAAATCTATTTTTGGCTCCTGTGACCTAGATGTGCAGCAGGCCAGAACCATTTGAACAACTTTTGAAAGGGGTCCACCTGAGGATCATTCCTGTGAAGTTTGGTCAAAATCCAATCAGTGGTTTAGGAGGATATGTCATTTGAAGAAATTGTTTACGCACGGATGACAGACAAAAAGTGATCCTAATATAAAACACAAAAGGGCCATGATGGCCCTGGATCGCTCACCTGATCCATAGAGTAACAAGTGGGACCCGGGGAGGGCCATTATTAACCCCAGGGCTATAATGTGCATAATGTTCAGAGACGTCTAAAAAGGTGAAGCTTCATACCAAATATCAACAAAGGCTATAATTTGAACAATCTTGGCAAAGGTCCACTAGATATGCTACATACCAAATATCAAAGACCTGGGCCTTGCGGTTTCAGAGAAGAAGATTTTTATTAAAGATATTCCCTACATAAGCCTATATAAAACCAAATGGCTCCAGGGCGGGGGCATTTTTGGCCTCAGGGCTATAATTTAAACCATCTTGATAGAGGTCCACTAGAGGAAGCTTCACACCAAATATCAAAGACCACGGCCTTGCTGTTTCATGAGAAGATTTTTAAGGAATATCTCTATATAAGTCTATGTAAAACCAAAGGGCCCCAATCGGGGGCAGTTTTGGCCCTAACACTATAATTTGAACAATCTTGGTAGGTGTCCACTAGATGAAGCTTCATACCAAATAGCAAAGACTTGGCCCTTGGGGTTTCCGAGAAGAAGATTTTTAAAGATTTTCCCCATATAAGCCCATGTAAAACCATAGGGCCCCGGGGCGGTGGCATTTTTAGCCCCAGCACTATAATTTGGGAGGAGTCCACTAGATGAAGCTTCATACCAAATAGCAAAGACCTGGGCCTTGTGGTTTCAGAGAAGAAGATTTTTAAAGATTTTCCCTTTATAAGCCCATTTAAAACCAAAGGGAGCCCATTTAAAACCAAACGGCCCCGGAGTGTGTGTGTGTGGGGGGGGGGGGGGGGGGGGGGGAAGAAGGACCATGGATGTGTGGGATGAAGCTTCATACCAAATATCAAAGACATGGGCCTTACGGTTTCATAGAAGAAAATTTTTAAAGGTTTTCCCTATATAAGCCCATTTAAAACCAAAGGGCCCCGGAGCGGGGTCATATTTGACCCCAGCACTATAATTTGAACAATCGTGGTAGGGGTCCCCTAGATGAAGCTTCATACCAAATATCAAAGACCTGGGCCTTACGGTTTGAGAGAAGAAGATTTTTAAAGCTCTTCCCTATATAAGCCCATGTAAAACCAAAGGGCCCTGGAGCGGGGGCATTTTTGGTCCCAGCACTATAATTTGAACAATCTTTGTAAGGGTCCACTAGATGAAGCTTCATACCAAATATCAAAGACCTGGGCCTTGCGGTTTCAGAGAAAAAGATTTTCCCTATATAAGCCCATGTAAAACCAAAGGGCCCCGGAGCGGGGGTATTTTTGGCTCCAGCACTACAATTTGAACAATCTTGGTAGGGGTCCACTAGATGAAGCTTCATACCAAATATCAAAGACCTGGGCCTTACGGTTTCAGAGAAGAAGATTTTTAAAGATTTTCCCTATATAAGCCCATGTAAAACCAAAGGGCCCCGGAGCGGGGGCATTTTTGGCCCCAGCACTATAATTTGAACAATCTTGGTAGGGGTCCACCAAATGAAGCTTCATACCAAATATCAAAGACCTGGGCCTTGTGGTTTCAGAGAAGAAGATTTTTTAAGTTTTTGGTGAAAAAATCTGTTTTTGGCTCCTATGACCTAGATGTGCAACGGACCGGAACCATTTGAACAACTTTGAAAGGGGACCACCTAAGGATCATTCCTGTGAAGTTTGGTCAAAATCCGATCAGTGGTTTAGGAGGCGATGGCGTTTAAAGTATTGTTTACGGACGGACGCACGCACGGACGGACGACGGACGAAAAGTGATCCCAAAAGCTCACCTCATCACTACGTGACCGTAAACTAAAAACCAAAGGGCTCCGGGGCGGGGGCATTTTTGGCCCCAGTACAATAATTTGAACAATCTTGGTAGGGGTCCACTAGATGAAGCTTTATACCAAATATCAAAGACCTGGGCCTTGTGGTTTCAGAGAAGAAAATTTTTAAAGATTTTCCCTATATAAGCCAATGTAAAACCAAAGGGCCCCGTGGCGGGGGCATTTTTTGTCCCAGCACTAAAATTTGAACAATCTTGGTAGGGGTCCACTAGATGAAGCTTCATACCAAATATCAAAGTCCTGGGCCTTGTGGTTTCTGCGAAGAAGATTTTTAAAGATTTTCCCTATATAAGCCTATGTAAAACCAAAGGGCCCCGGGGCGGGGGCATTTTTGGCCCCAGCACTATAATTTGAACAATCTTGGTAGGGGTCCACTAGATGAAGCTTCATACCAAATATCAAAGACCTGGGCCTTGTGGTTTCAGAGAAGAAGATTTTTAAAGATTTTCCCTATATAAGCCTATGTAAAACCAAAGGGCCCCAGGGCGGGGGCATTTTTGGCCCCAGCACTATAATTTGAACAATCCTGGTAGGGGTCCACTAGATGAAGCTTCATACCAAATATCAAAGACCTGGGGCTTGTGGTTTCAGAGAAGAAGATTTTTTAAGTTTTTGGTGAAAAAAATCTATTTTTGGCTCCTGTGACCTAGATGTGCAACGGACCGGAACCATTTGAACAACTTTGAAAGGGGACCACCTAAGGATCATTCCTGTGAAGTTTGGTCAAAATCCGATCAGTGGTTTAGGAGATGTCGTTTAAAGAAATTGTTTACGGACGGACGCACGGACGGACGACGGACAAAAAGTGATCCCAAAAGCTCACCTCGTCACTACGTGACGGTGAGCTAAAAATGATAAGAGGAATGGACTGATAAAAATGGTTTCAAGTTCTCCAAGTCGAAAACGCAGTGTGTTCATTTTTGGTAAGCTACGGAAGAAACACGAACATCTTTCCTTGTTTTTATACGGATCACAAATTCCTGTTGTTGAAGAAGCCAAATTTCTTGGGGTCATATTTGATCAAAAGTTATCTTTTATTCCCCGTATTAAATATCTTAAAGCGAAATGCTTAAAAGCTTTGAATCTTTTGAAAGTTTTAGCTCATACAAGTTAGGGAGCAGATCGGTATACTTTATTACATCTTTACCGGTCTTTAATAAGATCTAAATTAGATTATGGGTCTGTTGTTTATGGTTCTGCCAGAAAGTCCTATTTAAAATCGTTGGATACTATCCATCACCAAGGCCTTCGTCTGGCTATGGGAGCCTTCCGTACTTCTCCCGTATTAAGCCTTTATGTAGAAGCAGGTGAACCATCATTAACTTCTCGCAGAGAGAAACTTTCTCTTCAGTATGCTATTAGACTTGCTGCTAATCCATCTAACCCGGCATCCAAAATTTCATTTCCACCTCAATTTATGGATAAGTATGAAAATAAACCCACAGCAATCAAACCTTTTGGATTACGTATTTTACCACTGCTAGAAAATTCAGGTATCGACCTTAAAACTATTCAAAAACATGAACGGCGGAAGTTCCATCTTGGTGTATTAAAAAACCTTCTATTCTGTTTGACTTACATGATGGTAAAAAATCCGAATCAAATCCAATGCTACTCAAACAAAACTTTCAGGTACTGCAGTCACGTTATGATGATTACCAGCAAGTCTATACTGATGGTTCCAAAGAAGGAGAAAAAGTTGGTTGTGTGTATGTTTCTCAAGATACGCATCAAACCTTGCGCCTTCCAGATGGTTCATCTATTTTTACAGCTGAAGCCAAAGCAATAGACCTAGCTTTAGATTTTATCCGTTCTTCATCATTTCAAACAGCAATTATATTTTCTGACTCACTTTCTGTGCTGAAGGCTTTAGACCATTCATCATCTAAAAATTCTCAAATACAAAAACTGATCGAAAAACATCATGGAATTTCACCAAATCTTGTTTTGTTGGATTCCGAGCCATATTGGCATTGTTGGCAATGAGTTTGCTGACAAGAAAGCAAAGGAATCGCTCAATCTTGATCCGTCTGTTTTTAAAATTCCTTTTAATAATTTTAAACCATTTATCAATAGATACATCTTGTCGGAATGGCAAGGCGAATGGGACCGTGCAATAAATAACAAACTCCATGCCATTAAACCTGTCGTTGGAACTAAATGCTCTCCTCCACAGTTTTCCAGGAAAGAGGATGTAGTATTAACACGACTGCGCATTGGCCATACTAGAGTTACTCATTCTTTTATTTTAAATGGTGATGAACAGCCTTCTTGTGTAGGCTGTGATCAGCCATTCACTGTGAATCATATTTTAATTGAATGTGTAGACTTTTCACAGTCCCGTAACTTATACTTCAAAGCTGACACTTTGCAGCAGTTGTTTCAAGATGTACCTTTTGAAAATATTATTTTATTCTTAAAAGAAATTGGACTTTTTCATAAGATTTAACTGTTTAAGATTTTTAAACATATCAAACTACCTTTTTTACTTTTAATATCCTCATAATTCTCATTGCCGTTAACCATTAACCGTTTGACGCTTATAACCCACAAAGAGGGTTGACGCGTCGTTAAACACGAAATCATCATCCAAGATTGATGGGTGGGGACCAAGAAATATTGGTCACAATGACCTAAATATATTTTTATACATGTCCAAACTCAGGTCACACGAAACTTAAAAAGCATTTATGAGGTTTCTCCTTCAAAACATTGTGTGCTCTACTGGTTATTTAAACAAACCTGACAGCTAGACCTAGCACACTTCAGATTTCAAAACATTGTGTGCTCTACTGGTTATTTAAACAAACCTGACAGCTAGACCTAGCACACTTCAGATAGCCTATGACAGACAACTGCTAGTAGGTGATTCAACAAGAGGGTCAACTGGCCCTGAATTGCTTACCTGATTTCAAGATGCCACATTGCTTCGAAAGATATATGGATAACTGACAGCCATTTTCATTCCATGAAGCATAACTGTTACACCGAGATAGACTTTCACCCCGGCAACATTCTTGCAAACTTCATCACGCTAACAAGTCCGTGAAACGAAGACCCCCTTAACCCCGACTTAATTTAGTGAAAACTGGGGTTTACGGGAGTATCATTATTTTCCTTATTTCTGCTCCAAGACATAGGTTGTGGGTTCTCGTTGGAAACGCCTCATTGAGGAGATTCTAACGAGCACCCACAACCTATGTTTTTAGTATATCACCGATTTTCAACAGAAAAGTATGTATTTTGGAGAATGATGCGAAAAAATACACTATGTCGCGCGGGTGTTATCGTAATGTTCAGTGAAACTGGCTTAATATTTTATCATTTAAAGATGTTTTATTTCAATTTTTAAGTTGGTCTGACCAGATACATTTCCAAAATGCATGTTATCCCACCCTCAAGACATGCTACAGATAAATTTGGTTGAGGTCTGCTTGTAGGCTCAAACATTGCAGTTTGAAAGTGTGGACAACTGGCGACGACAGACATGGAGGTTGCCATCCTATAATCTTCCCAGGTGAGCTAAAAACCGACCAGTGGCCATAATTTGAATCCTTTATTGGTGTACTATCAAACAGTAATACAGTACAATTCCTATCGTAAGACCACCTTTGGGACTAATCAAAAGTGGTCTTTGAAAACAGAATTAGTCTTAATTTAAGGTGCTCTTAATAGCGGTGTTTCACTGTACATGCCAAAACTCACCTTGGGCAAATAAATAAAAGCAGACTGGCTTTGGTAACCGCAGCCTTTTCTCCTCCAAAGCTACTTGTAAGTTCTGACATACTGGTTGTGGTGTAATCTTGTTTGTTTGGTCAGAATCCATCAATAGGTTCAGGATATATAGTGCATTAACCAATTTTGTACCAAATGGAATCCTCCTCCTTATATATAGCAGGAGTCCATTTCACAATTTGTGGGTGTCAGGTTGTGTTTTCTTCAAAAATGAACTTTTTTGCAAACAGTGTAGGCCCTGCTCAGACTCTACGTTATGTGGGGTGTCTGATCTTGGGCTGCACTGTTTGCCAATAACCCTTTTTGGGGCTTCATATACAAAATGGGTTAACACAGGCTATGGTGACGCAACCAGGATAAGCACCAAAAACAATAAGTCCCCTCAACCTTGGTAGGGTGGGGGAAAACATCAGTTTGGCGAGCAAGCATGGAGTCTATAGGGTGCACAAGGAATGGGGAAAAAGTGTAGACATTGCTCAGACTGCTTCTTCTGATCTGGGTCTGTACTGTTTGCATAGCCCTATTTGTCCCAATACTTAGGATCATGACAGTAGTGACCTATATCTCTTTGGTGTCCTCTTTCTTTACAGATCTTACTACACCATCGCTAAACTTCACTCTATACATGTGCCCTGTATAACAGAAAGAAAACCATTAACACAACACATTTTCTGATCAATAAAAGGAAAAATACAGCAGGAGCTTGTAAAGGACCAAGCACCCTCACATCCACCCTCAGACCCCAAAACCACCCGTAAATAGGTTTATTACAAGTATGAATCATTTTTATATGAAAATAACAGCTGAAGCAAAAGTCTTTTTATACAGGTTTCATTGCCCTTCCTGTAGAATACAGCACACATGTCAATGTTGATGTTTATCAATAAAGTAGGCCATAACAACAGCATCCACAGAAATGTCACTCAGGCCTAATAGCAATTAATATGACAATAAAACATGCATATTTTACTGGTCACTACCAAATAATCAATGGTATATGACGAAAAATAGAATCTCGCACAAGAGGTCATTTTATATGATTACGGTGAAGCCTGTCATAGTGGCCACCTCTATTAAGCAAGCATGCCTCCATTTCCCAAGAGAGGAAAACGCATTAAGTTTCACCTGTATTAAGCACGCACCTGTCTTAGGCAAGCACGTTTTGATCATCCCATAGTTGCTCGCTTTATAAAGTAGGCCATAACAACAGCATCCACAGAAATGTGACTCAGGCCTAATAGCAATTAATATGACAATAAAACATGCATATTTTACTGGTCACTACCAAATAATCAATGGTATATGACGAAAAATAGACTCTCGCACAAGAGGTCATTTTATATGATTACAGTGAAGCCTGTCATAGTGGCCACCTCTATAAAGCAAGCAACTTTTCTCAAGCCAGCATGCATGCCTCAAGCTCCCAAGAGAGGAAAACGCATTATGTTTTACCTGTATTTAGCACGCACCTGTCTTAAGCAAGCACGTTTTGATCATCCCATAGGTGCTCGCTTTATACAGGTTGGACTGTATATGAAACAAACCTCCGGCGAGTTAACCAACAAACGAGAACTGAGGTTTGTAATGGATGCCATCTTGCCAATAGTAACCATATTTTATATACATTGTAATGTTATATCAATATTATAACAATGATATTATCCACTAAATAATATAATGTTATTAATCAAGCAATTTCATATTGGCCTAGTTACAAGTCCTAGGTGTGCTGTATTGGCCCAAGGCCGAGGCCAATACAGCTGACCGAGGACCTGTAACTGGTCCAATATGAAATTGCTTGATTAATGACAATTTTATTAATTGACACCCTTAAAAAAATGTTTGTTGATTTTTGTCCTCAGTGTAAATACGGACGACATCCAGCAATACAGGGTAGTGAATTAATAACAGCCGTTTACACAATGTATATGGGAATGAGAATTAATTGTATGGAATTTTGACATGACAATTTGATAGTATTTGGCCTTAACCCATATATGACAATGGAATCACCTGCCTAATAAGTTTAGAGTGGTCCATTTCCTATTATAGGGGTGCCAGGTTTGTCTTGGCAGCGGTAAGTTTTACAGGCATGGATGTACGTTCAGCATACAGTAAAGACCCTGATCAGATGCTACATTCAGAGCTTGGTCTGCACTGTGTGCCAATGTCCCGAAAAGGCCACTTGGCATATATGGGTTAATTTCATGGTCCACAATTCGATTACTAGGTTGTAAATGTCTTCAGAGATACATAATCCACAAAATAGTAATTTATGCATAAGAACTTGCACTTGGGAAATATTCCAAGTTTATACATGTAAAGAATTGGAAATTCTGGAGCTATGCTCATTTTACAATTAACACTCAATTTGTACATACGGTCGACTGTCAGACTAAAAGACTAATTAATAAATGGTAGGGAAAAAGGTATGGGTGAGTGTAGTACAATGAATATGAGCTGACCTTGAAGTTCTTAAAGTAGTTGAAATGAATGTAAAAAAATTAACTGACTGTTCCAAGTTGGTATCTTTGTTGTAGTTAACTAGAGCTGTCAGTGAAACTGACAAGGGCCCCGGCAGCGCTATCAGAGGAGTAGAAAAAATTTGTGGACGGACAGACAGAGTGATTACTATAGGGCACCCACACTTTCAGTGCGGGGCCCTAATTATTATCATCATTTGACTTCACATGTATGTCCTGGTTTTAAGTTTCATTTTGGATGTTGATTTGGACATTTTTGGGGAAAGTTGTTCATTGTCTGGTTTACTTATGGTGCAGTTGCTTCATATTTGCCTTTTTTGTCTATGATACTTATTGAACAATAATTCTACTGATTCCTGATCTTACCTTGAATTCTATTTTATCAGAATACCATGCCCACTATTCGGAGGTAAATGAAGTTCTCAACCCTTTTTGTATCAAACAGAATCGTATTAGCTTAACATTAAAGCATGAGTCGACTCTTTTTATTGAATTTATTTACAGTCGAGGTCCAGTAGAAAATGCCTCCTGGTAAATCTCAAAGACCTGGGCCTTCCGGTTTTAGAAGATGTTTTGGAAGATTTTCTCTATATATAACTCCATGCGAAACATGTTGGTCCAGTCAGTTCTATGTTTGATCCAAAGCTATAATTTGAACAATCCTGTTTTTTGTTTGTTTATTTGATTTGAGGTTTAACGTCTCCGTCAACACTGTAAAGGTCATTTTGGAGACGTTGCTTCCAATTTTGTGGGACTTTTACCCGACATTGAGATGAAATGACATCTCAAGCCCTGTCGCCCAATGAAACCAATAGGGTTTATTTGAATAAACAGTCTTGGTATAGGTCCACGAGGTGAAACTCCATAGTCAATATAAAAGACCTGGGCTTTCTGGAAAAGAAACGAAATTTTTTAAGGTTT
The DNA here is from genome assembly GCA_963580285.1 of Lucinisca nassula. NCBI lineage: Eukaryota > Metazoa > Mollusca > Bivalvia > Lucinida > Lucinidae > Lucinisca > Lucinisca nassula. The sequence continues at coordinate 94,219,654 of OY757020.1, read as the reverse complement.
CCATATGCAAGTCTATGAAAACAATGGGCTCCAGCATTGGACCATTTTTGGACTGGAATCATTTGACCAACATAGGATCATTCCTGTGAAGTTTGGTCAAAAATCCAAAAAGTGGTTTCAGAGGTGTTGTTTGAAGAAATTGTTTACACATGGACTACGGATGAAATGTGCTCGCTAAAGTTCCCCTTGTCACTACATGACCGGTGAGCTAATAACATGGCTTAACTCTTTGCAAACAGTCATGGCCTTGATCAGTCGCTTCTGATGTTTGCCTTCATTGTTTGCCATTTGGGGATTTCCTTATTAAACTGGGCTAATTCTTAAAAATAAATTAAATCATACCATTCAAAATAAGAGCTTCTACAGTACAGAAGCACCATTCTGTCCAATTAGTTTTCCCTCCATTTCTGAAAAGAGCTTGAGCCTTTTCTCCACATTTGAAGACTTTGTCCTGTGCAAAATATATTAAACAACTTGTAGCTGGTAATGTTTCTATCACAGATTATATAATTACTGAAGGCCCTCACTGTCAAGTAAACAGTAACAGCCTGCATATATCTAGAGTTCAAATAACCAACATTCCGAAACGTAACTATCTGGGCTTCTTGAATAAGTGTATCATCTAATATAGTATCTTGCAGTGCTTGAAGGCCAAATCATATATAACAACCACCCTTAAGCTTTTCAAGCCACTGTCAGTGTAGCAAGACAAGCATTCTGGAGCACAGAGTTATCATAATTTTTTGCTATACTATTTTTTTTGTTTACTAATTTATAGTCAATCTGTAATGTAAATATGTTCTATAAAAGGGTTATCCTTTGGAAGCAATGAATACACCACAGAACTGAAAAATATGGAGTGTTCATGTTTTCTGGGCCAGACTAGCTAGTTTCGGCCAATTAGGCCTCATCAGTGACCCTCAGATATTTTCAAAATTCCACAATGGAATCAATGATCCCAAAGGACAAGAAATATAATCTACACTATGATGTAGGGCAGGGAGACGTTTTACCGCCGCCACACATTCCCACACACCAGCTGTAGTGAAATTAAATATGTTCTATAAAAGGGTTATCCTTTGGAAGCAATGAATACACCACAGAACTGAAAAATATGGAGTGTTCATGTTTTCTGGGCCAGACTAGCTAGTTTCGGCCAATTAGGCCTCATCAGTGACCCTCAGATATTTTCAAAATTCGCTAATGGAATCAATGATCCCAAAGGACAAGAAAATATAATCTACACTATGATGTAAAGCCTTATTTTGGCTGAAAATGTTGGAAATACAGTAAACGTCCTATTTTAAGACCACCTTTGGGACTGTTCAGTTGTCCCTGACCAGAGGACACTGTGGGCAGAGAACGCAAAGAAACATTAAGTGCACCCTTCAAAACGAGCTTTACAAGGCAGGATTAGTCTTAATTTTAGGCGGTCTTATTAGCGGAATTTTATTGTACTATCTTGTGTGTCAAACATGCATATTGCTTAACCTTTAACCTGCTGAATATTCAATTAAGCCACACCCATTTCTGTCTATCAACCAATCAAATTACTTGATGTCATTTTTTCATACAATTTCAAAAGCTGAATGTCAAACAGTGTAGATCCTGATCAGATGGCTTCTTCAGGGCTTGTCGCCTACAGCAGGGTAAAGGTTAAAGGGTTAATAGATAAACCATATCCTCCATGACAAAGCTACCACAATAGTGGACCCATACAGAAGGCTATTAGATTGGTATTGAGTTTCAAAACCCAGTCATCAACATTTGGGTCATACAGAGTTAATCAGTTTACCTAACAGCACTTTTCCTGGGCAGATTGCATGTTATTTTATCAGGAACTGACAAAAGCAGCAAAAATATGAGTATGATCACAGAAATTATTTGCTAAACAATCTGCATGAATGTTGCTAGACCCAGGGGTCTAGGTTCTGATAATCCCAAACCATCAGAAAAGTATACATCTGACTAAGCCACTGAAGCCACCCTCTAGCAGAGAATGCTTTGTTTTCTATCAGTTTTGTTTGATTTGAGGTTTAATGTCTCTGTCAACACTAATTAGGTCATTCTGGAGACATTGCTACCAATTTTATGGGACTTTTATCACACGCTGAGATGAAATGACATCTCAACCCCTGGCCCAATGAAACCAATAGGGTTTATATACATGGATGTTCCAACTCGCATCATTTTGCCTGAGCAGGCCTAGACCAACTAAACATTTTACCAGTTCGCATGTTTGGTTGGTTTCAGCTCTGCGTGGAGGCATCATGCATCCTAATCTGTTTCTCAAAGCCCCGCTGGGCGGGGGCCAGTATTTCAATGCAGTGGAAATAATCTGATTACTGCAGAACTAATGTATATTTATCACTTTAGTATGATTTTCATCATTTCTTCGGTCCAGCTGAACTTAGATCAGGTCCAGTGTATCCCACGAGTACAGGACCACCTTGTCCACTTATTAGAAAAGTTTATGTTGAACCGTGATGTAATGTTTATTATGACAATCTTCATTTATTGATACAAAGGAACGCTTCTCAAAATTATGATCAAAGATGTCCAATGCAAACAGTACTTGATTTTTTATTAGAGTTGAAGTTTAACGTCCCAGTCGACACAGTAAAGGTCATTTTGGAGACGTTGCTTCCAATTTTGTGGGACTTTTACCCAACATTTATATGAAATGACACCGCAATCCCTGCTGGTATACTGAGTTGTGGTTTTGGCACATGAAATCCCTTTTCAATCTTGTATACAATTGTGGCAAGTACCAGCAATATATCTACAAGGGTAAGTAGTTAAGGTCGTAGTACCAAAGCGTTAATCCAAAATCGTTAATCCATAGACAAAAGGGCAAATATCAATGTTCGGATCAACAGACAAGGACTCCAGAAGAGTGTAATCAGGCGTCCGCGGATATTAAGCATTACTTGGTAAGCAAGCTTCGCCCACCATGCCCATCGAGCCGAACGAGAAAAGGTGTAAATGCCGGCAAGGGTATGTCCGAGATTTTGGAGTAAAGGAGTTATGGCCATCCCAAGATTATATTGTTAGGGAAGCTTACTGAAACACCCGGGCACTCAGAATTGTGGTTCTTGTGCATGCCATGTCATCTCAGCTTTGTGAATAATTGTACCAGGTACGATTAATATGTCGCAAACCTCAATTGATTGTTGCAGTATCACACTGAGGTTCACTAAAGATTGTGAGGGTTACTGTCGGGCAATTTTGTTAAAGCTTGCTAACCATCTGAAAAGACAAGGTTTAATATGCTTCATTCATCATAAGAATTACCTTAAGTTTTCTGTGGCAGTTGAAGCCTGACATTTTGCTTCTTTGGTTCCTCAAGATGTTTATCTTTAAGGGGAATGGGAACACCTGGCAGATTTTTCCGCCATTTTTCAAAGGGAGACAACTTTCGGAATTTCCTGTTCACTTTTCTATAAGCTCAACCCCACGGAAAAAGGGGTCAACTCTTAAAGGAATGAATTTGCTCCTTAGGAGCAAATTCTTTCCTTTAAGAGTTGACCCCTATTGACATGGGAGACAAAAATACTTTTGCAAGAGTTGTCTCCCCTGAAGGTGTTCCCATTCCCCTTAAACACGACTCTTGGTTCTACCGTCTTGCCTGGCGAACAATTGAATGCCTTAAAATATAAACGAACAAAAACAATCTGCTTGGTGTGCTAAAATAACAGCCTCGTTATAAGTGAAATAATAAAAAACCCTTCATTCTAATGAAAACCCCTTCAAACCTCTAGACAAAAACATAACATTACAAGAGGATCATGCTGGTCTTATATCGCTCACATGAGCTTAGACTTACTACAAACTCCATTACAGCTCGCCCCCAAAAATATTTCTGCAGTAACACGCCATACCATTTTTTGACCAATTTGAAATTTCATTGATCTGTTCACGAGATTGAGTGGATACAAGCCAAACTGACCATTTGGGGTGTATGAGCCAAGCCAAACTGACCATTTTGGGTGTATGTTCCAGGCCAAACTGACCATTTTGGGTGTATGAGCCCTTGAAAATATTGTCGAAGTCACCAAAATCAAATATAGAATCTTTGGTCGGCTCCAATGATATATTGTACCAAGTTGGACCAAATTTCATCAATTCGTTACGATATAAGGTGCAAACAAGCCAAGTTTGGGTTCAAAATAAGGTCATGGTCACCCAAAATCTAATCAAATCTTTGGTAGGTTGCGATGATAAATTGTACAAACTTTGGCCAAAATTGTTCATTAGATAGGATGCCGACAAGCCTAAATTAATTTTTGTTTTAGTAATGTGCCCTTGAAATTAAGGTCAATCTAACCCAAATCTAATCTTTGGTAGCCTAAGGTTGCAATAGAATACTATGGCCGAATTCCATCCATTGGCTCATGAGATAGGATGCACACGTCAATCCAAAACTTAGTCTTACGCGACCTGTGCCCTTGCAAATAAGGTCAAGGTGATCAAATATCTAACCAAATCTGGTATAATTGTATCTTAAGCAATGATGCAGTGTGCCAAGTTTGACCAAAACTAATCCATTTATTGGCACATACACCCAAAAGGATATAACTATGATTAAAGGGGCAACTTAACCGATTTTTGAACTCATTCCAGTTTTTAACCATAGCCACCTTACATATAAGTTACGGAGAGATCCGATCAACACTAAAGGTGCTAGAGAGATTATTTTCTATGGGTTGTCAAATTGGTGGTTTCCATAGCAACCAACATTTTCATTTGATTTCGATAAATGCCCCACTAGAGGCGTTCTTCTGTGGCGGTTTATTTATGTTGTTGTTTGTTACTTACTGTGTGTACCACTTGTGTCTTTTTATTTTGGATGGCCATTTGGCTATTTTGTGGGAAAGTAACTGTCCTTATGGCCTTCCTTTGTTTAGGTTTCCATTATGGCCTGGTCGCTTCATGTTAGTGTTTCTTTCCCTTTGGTGTCTTTGATGGATGGAGTAAGTTAATTGTATCGATTCCTGATCTTTGTTTTACTTCTACTATACTACAGACGAAAAATGATTGAGATCAGCCACAGGATGCTGAGATATAACTGGTCAAAGGTGCTGACGGAGTGACAACTGATGGGCCACTTTTCTTTACTCTTGAGCCTTCCGCCCCGGTGTTGGTTCTCCTCCTAGAATATTCTTGTATAATTCCGCCTCGTTTTGGTCTTTTATTGGTAATTCGTTTATTAATATAATAGGTTTATCAACACATTCTTGAAAAGGGAACTCCTTACTGGTAATATGAGAACCTATCAGGTCCTTGTTAGGTATAATAAAAATCAAAAATGAGTTCCTTTAAGAGCAATGAAAACACTCATAAGAAAGAAAATGGGTCATACTACGTAGTTTCGGCTCATAAAGCCTCATCAGTGGCCCTGTAATGATCCGGCAAAGAAAGCCAGAGAATACATACTGTAATTTTACGAATTTCGAATAGGCAGTCGATTCAAAGACTGATATAAATCAAAATGGGGTCCAAATAGTTAAAAGCCTGTCTAGAATATGAGTCTAAACCAATAATTATACCCCCGCAAACGAAGTTTGAAGGGGGTATATAGGAGTCAGCTTGTCGTCCGTCGTCTGTCAACTGTCGTCGGTCCGTTACAAAAAACTTTAACATTGCTCATAACTTCCTTATTCTTTGACCGATTTCTTTAATATTCACACACCACACACCTTGCCACTAGTACTTAAGATTGATATACACAAACCTGACCTTGACCTTTACGTTGACCTTCCTCAAGGTCAAATACTTGTAAAAATTTGTCGTCGGCCCGTTACAAAAAACTTTAACATTGCTCATAACTTCCTTATTCTTTGACCGATTTCTTTAATATTCACACACCACACACCTTGCCACTAGTGCTTAAGATTGATATACACAAACCTGACCTTGACCTTTACGTTGACCTTCCTCAAGGTCAAATACTTGTAAAAATTTGTCGTCGGTCCGTTACAAAAAACTTTAACATTGCTCATAACTTCCTTATTCTTTGACCGATTTCTTTAATATTCACACACCACACACCTTGCCACTAGTACTTAAGATTGATATACACAAACCTGACCTTGACCTTTACGTTGACCTTCCTCAAGGTCAAATACTTGTAAAAATTTGTCTGATAACGCATGCGGGGGTATAATTGGCGCCCGTTAGGCGGCAGCTCTAGTTTATTTCTGAATTCTCAGAATATTCACGCTGATCTCAAAGGACCAAAAGTAAAATATAAACTGCACTATGGTTGACTATAAGACTGTTTGTTATGTAGGCTTTTCCTGCGTTGGAGTTACCTTGAAAATATATTGTATTTTTCTTTGGATGGATTTGTTTCATTATCATATACAATTCTAGATTTAATTCATTTTTGTCTATCTGTTGTTCCTCGCACCATTGGTGTATGGACACTTTTGTTTCTTCTACTGTAAGATATTTGAAATTGTCACTTCCATGGGGTGTTTTTTTATATAAATCCTCCATAAATATGTCGTTGTACTTTTTGTTGTTTTTTTCGTGGTTCTCTCAAAGTTATGCTCGTCTTGGGCTGTTTTATATAATCTTGGCCAATGGATTCTTCTTGTTAAATATTTGAGTTGCTCTATGTCCTGATGATTCTCCTGAGCATACATTGTTGCCATTAATTTTGTTCGGTCAGAGGTATTGTATTTTGTCATGAATTCTGTTAGCAGTTGGATATCCCTCGCAACAGGGTTGAAAACGTGTCTTATCCGGATGTGTATTGCCTGCACGCACGTAAATATGCGATATAGATTATTTGTAATGGACTCCTTTTAAAATATTTTTCTTGAATGAAACAAGCTTAATAAACTGAGACAATGAATAAATAAAGACATTAATGTATTTTAAATATTACCAACCTTTTGTTTCTTGTCAGAGCTGCAATTATCGGCGTCGCTTTCTATCCTCCTTTTTCTTGCCCCAGAGGCAATCTGGTGATCTTTTCCCGCAGAAGGAGACGGGTCTTCATCATCATTATCATACAGAAAAAGATAAAATAGTAAAGAAAAGTATTGAGAATAATAATAATAATAAAAAAAAGGATTCGTGCTTTACTAAAGACGTTAAATGTTTAGTTTGGTATTTATCTAATCGGGTCGACTCCTCTTTTCTATTATTAAACACGTTTCAAGCTGTCTGAAGTGTCTTCTTCTAGTTTCAAAAGGTAACGTTACATTGTGCCTTCGGTTTTATTCTGCTAGAAAGATGAAAACACGGTTGCTCCTTTACCTTTTCATTATCTCCCATCTGCATGCGCAGTGCTTGTTTCCTAGCGGCGTTCTGGAAGAAAAAAGAAAGAGGAACATTGATTATTGACACTCGAATAATTACATCACGAAACCACGCCTATGAACCTTTTATATAGTAAACCTGGGATTAACCGCCCCCCCCCCCCCCCCACACACACCCCTCAACGGGGCTTGAAGAAATAAATTTGGCTGCATGATGCTTTCACGCAAAGCCTATTGTTTTACTTACGCGAAAATGGTTTTGATTTACAACACTGACTCAGGTGCATAGTCTCCTTCAACGTGAGGTATTAACAAAAGCGCATTATCAGTTCAGCTGGAAGTGCGGTCAGTCACAGTTCCATGACAGTTTCTTCGTCATCAGAGGTACTGGCGAAACTCAGCTGCCTTTCCGGGTCCTTCATGGGCAGCAGAGGCGTTCCTAATGGCGGAATCCTATCCTCATCTCCCTCCGCGCCGACAGAATCAAAGTATAGTTTTCTTTTTGCCGGTGGAAGTGGCGTATGTCCCTTCTTTCTCCGCGCTGTAGATAAGAGTTCGCCTCGCTTCAGAGACGGACTGACCAGCGGCCAGCAGTTTCATCAGGGCTCTGTACCCTAGGGTGATACCCGTCCCCGTCACTGTGCGCGATCTTCACAATGATGAGTCGCCTGATCTCTGCATTTTTAGCTTCCTTGTCCTGGAAAGTGTCAAGGACAGGGATGTCTTGGGTGAAGATTCCATTGTTGCCGTTGTGCGCGATGAAATGCAGTCTCGGCGAATGTCTGTTTTAACGTCGACTGAATCGCAGTACAAAATACGTATAAGTATGCCACAATTAGCAATGGAAGCACGGTACCCGATTTGCCCGAAGTCTTTCGGACACGCCTATCATTACGTTCAGAGTAAGTAATTGGTGTCATTTATATTGAATCACTGTAGCTACATTGTATACTGTGGCTAGGTGCATGTCACTAATAAAAAATAAAATGGACTTCATATAAGCATGAAACATTCTAAACGTAAATTCTTTTTTTTCGGCGGATACCAAACATATTTCAACTTGAGTGTTTTCAACACAATCGATAAAATATTTTTGGTATCCACCTCGAAAAAGTAATTATACTCTATTTATTTTTCTTATTTATTGCCGTTGATATGGCGTCAAAAACTCATGAAAATTGCGACGCCCGTAACATGTTATTCCAAGTTTACTTATTTTCCAACAAATGTTGATGAAATTTACAACAAAATACTCGACACATACATACTCATTTAAAGGCAATCATTCCTTCCGTTTCTCGTTACGGTATTCAATGTTTCAAGAAAAAACATCACCATCTCATCATACTAACAAGTCCCCTCTTTATACAGACAATAGTCGGATTTACGGGAAAATACATTATTTTCTCTCCTCTAAGACAGGTTGTCTGTACGCGTTGGAACCTCCTCAATAAGGCGGTTCTTACGAACACCCGCAACCTATGTTAAGATTACAAATAAAAAAAACATTTTCACCATTTTGTAGATGATAGTACGCACTATGTCGCACGTATGCGTTATCGTAATGTGCCTAAAAAGGCGAAACGTGCATTAATCACAAATAATGAAACTTTTTGTACCAAAGAAGCAGTTTGAGCTCTGGTTGAGCAGGCATTCAATAGAGTAGTATCTTATTCCTTCATCCATTTTTGCAGCGACGAATGCGGATCTTTGTATGTTCCATAGTTGGATAAGAGCTCTGTATTTTTCTTAATGTCTTCCTTAGCATAGAAGAGAATATGTGGTCTTTCTAGGATTATTTTAACTTTAGGTATCACATTTGGCGTTTTTCTCGACCAGTTCAATAGTCGACCTCTGCTTTTCTTAGGATGGCACAGGCATTTTGTGACACCATCAATCCAAAACGTTTTTCCTTGGGACTGAAACTGAAACATGTACACGTTACTGTCGTTATCATTATATTCTTTATATCTTCTCCACCCTTCCTCAAACGGTCCATGGTAATCACAAACTAACGTATCCTTCGGTATGTCCTTCGCGGCAAATGCACCAGTACCTTTCTCACCAACACACTTGCGCAAGAGTACAAGAGGCCAGTTCTGTTCTTTGATATGTTTGGCGAGCACTTGATCTTCTGCCGAAGTCAGGCGCCTTGACACTCCTTCTTTTTAGCTCACCTGAGCACTAAGTGCTCAAGGTGAGCTTTTGGGATCGGTCTTTGTCCGTCGTCCATCGTCCGTGCGTCCGTCGTCAACTTTTGCTTTAAACAACTTCTCCAAAACTGCAGGACAGATTTTGATCTAATTTCACAGGAATGCTCCTGGGATGATCCTCTACCAAAATTGCTCAAACTGTTCCGCTCGGGTGAACAAGATGGCCGCCAGAGCTAAAAATATAAAAAAAACTTTAAACGACTTCTGCTTAACCAGTGGATGGATTTTGAAATTATTTCACAGGAATGTTCCTTGGATGACCTTCTACCAAAATTGCTCAAACCGTTCCGCTCGGGTGAACAAAATTGCCGCCAGAGCTAAAAACAGAAAAAAACCTTTAAACGACTTCTCCTAAATCAGTGGATGGATTTTGAAATTGTTGCACAGGAAGGTATCTTGGGTGCCCCACTACTAAAATTGCTCAAACCATTCAGCTCGGGTGAACAAAATGGCCGCCAGAGCTAAAAAATAGAGAAAAAAACCCTTTAAAGGACTTCTTCTCCTTAACCAGTGGATGGATTTCGAAATTACTTGACAGGAATGTTTAATGGGTGACCTTCTACCAAAATTGCGCAAACCGTTCTGCTCGGGTGAACAAGATGACCGCCAGAGCTAAAAATAGAAAAACCTTTAAACGACTTCTCCTTAACTAGTGGATGGATTTTGAAATTACTTCACATTAATTTTCCTTTGGTGACCCTCTACCAAAATTGCTCAAACCGTTCCGCTCGGGTGAACAAAATGGCCGCCAGAGCTTAAAATAGAAAAACCTTTAAACGACTTCTTCTCCTTAACCAATGCATGGATTTTGAAATTACTTCACAGGAATGTTCCTTGGGTGATCCTATACCAAATTGCTCAAACCGTTCAGCTCGGTGAACAAAATTGCCACCAGAGCTAAAAATAGAAAAACCTTAAAACGACTTCTCCTTAACCAGTGGGTGGATTTTGAAATTATTTCATAGGAATGTTTGTTTGGTGACCCTCTTCCAAAATTCCTCATACATTCCGCTCGGGTGAACAAAATGGCCACCAGAGCTAAAAATAGAAAAACCTTAAAACGACTTCTTCTCCTTAACCAGTGGGTGGATTTTGAAATTATTTCATAGGAATGTTTGTTTGGTGACCCTCTTCCAAAATTCCTCATACATTCCGCTCGGGTGAACAAAATGGCCACCAGAGCTTAAAATAGAAAAACCTTTAAACAACTTCATCTCCTTAACCAGTGCATGGATAGTGAAATTACTTCACAGGAATGTTCCTTGGGTGATCCTCTACCACATTGCTCAAACCGTTCAGCTCTGTGAAAAAAGGGCCACCAGAGCTAGAAATAGAATAACCTTTAAACGCACTTTCACATTAACCAGTGGCCCCCAGGTATTAGACTTCCTGCCTTGCCGTGGCGCTGGGGGCTCAATTCCCACTGGGCACATTGCCGCTGTGGTCTCTGTGCCCACTGGGAAGGGCTAAAGGAAGTACCACCCGTTTGCCGTGGATGGCGTCCTGTAAGCCGGAAGAAGGGATCTGGAGGTTGAGGGTTACCTGAGGTGGCGGTGCTTCAGGTACCCAACACACCTCTTTGGCCTGGCTTTTCGGTGTAGACGGGTGGCCGTGCGGTCCGGCACGGTCAATCGGCTGGTCACGCCGAGCCCTTGAGATACCGCTTTGCTTTCTCTTCAACTCTTTTTGTATCTTTCCTTATACCAACCATATGCCCATTTACCTTACCCTTTTCTGTCTTTTTATCTCTAGAAGGCGGTGGCTAAACGGATCAATCGTGTAGGCATTTTGTTTATACGAGTATATCTCACGTGTATCTCTAACACCTGCGAGTTGGATAACCACTCCATTATGGTGTTCATTTGTAGGGCTCCACGGAGGGCGGAGAGCACTTGGGACGAAGCTAGGATTTTTTTATTATGGCTAATGGAAAAAAACATAACCGCAACCACGCACCTAACCGCAACGCACCTAAACGTAAAAAAGACGAGGATTCATCCGAATCGGATGAACACAGTCAAAAATCAAGTCAGCAGTCAAGTCGACAATCGAGTCAGCAGTCTGCTGAACCAAACTTTGACAATGTTCCGCGTTTCTTGGTCGTCACGTCACTTGACGATACACGAACTGTGTCAAGCCTTTCTCCCTTTGTTATCGAGAAAAGTATTGTCGCCATAGCCGGACATCCAAAGAGTATTAAATCACTTAAATCAGGTGACCTTCTCTTGGAACTCGAGAGAAAGCAGCAAGTTGTAAGCCTGCTCGCCACCAAAAAGTTCTTTGATCTTTCAGTAAAAATATCTCTTCACAACACACTAAACTCATCTAAAGGAGTGATTCGCAGTCCAGAGCTACGTCCTTGTTCAGACGAAGAGATCATTGATAACCTGAAGGATCAAGGAGTAATTGGTGTTCGTAACATCAAAGTCCGTAGAAATGGTGTACTAAAACCAACAGCAACTTATGTGTTCACTTTTAATACACCAATTCTACCCAAGAAAATCAAAGTAGCATATATTTCCATTAACGTAGAGGTATACATCCCAAACCCTCTTAGATGTTACTCTTGTCAGGCTTTTGGTCATCACGAAAGCAGATGTCAGGGAAAAAAACTCTGTCCTAATTGTGGTGAAGAAAAGCATGTTGATAATCATCTCAACTGCAAAAATGAACCCAAATGCGTAAATTGTGATGGCAAACATGCTGTTTTCTCCCGAGACTGTCCGGCGTGGAAAGAAGAAAAAGAAATACTCACCGTCAAATACCAAATGGGGATAACATTCCCAGAAGCGCGGAAAATTGTCGAAGAGCGATACATAACACCAACCACCAGTTTCGCCAGCATCACAAAGGGTGCTGGTGTAAAATGTACCAGCTCCGCAACACAGACTGCTGAATCATACATAGCTGAACTGAAAAAAATCTGGTGCATGGAGTAATAAGTTCTGAATAGTTAGATCCTTTGGAAGCAAAGAATACACCAAATAAACGAAAATAGCAGACTCGGTTTTATTGAGTCTGTTCATGACCCGTACTGAAATGTGCAACACCGGCCACGCCCTCTAGCACCGGCTTCACACAAGCAGAACTCTATTTTTAAAATGATTCTAAATGAACCCAATGATCCCAAAGGACCAGAAAATATAATCTGCACTATGATGGATGTACGGGGAGACTTTTTACGGCCGCCACACGGCACAGCACCAGCTGCAGTGAAGATAAATAAGTTCTGAAAACCCACTCCAGCACCACAAACTTCAATCAATATATCAAAAGGCGCAATCCAGGTTGCTTCGGATAGGTCGACAGCGACCGTGCGCCGAATGTAAAAGAGAAACCCGACTCGGGTCGAACTAATAAGGGATCGGAAGATCCGATCAAAAACATCAATTGTCTCAAAGACAAACAGACAGACAACGTAAAATGGAAAGAGACAATATAAAATTTCAGAACAGATTCGGATCTTTGAGTGACAGTGATATGGAGTTCGCTGAAACTCCAACATCACCAAGTGGCAATAACAGATCGAGGTCAGCCACACCACGAGCTGGTGGTAGCAGATCTATATCACCAATTGCACCTCCATAATAGTTTCTAGTCTTTTAAATATCTCTCCTTAAAATGGATTTAAAACACAAAATAATACAATGGAATTGTCGAGGTCTTAAATCGAATTATAATGAACTCTTATTACTTATTTCGCTACTAACCCCATCGGTGTTTTGTTTGCAAGAAACTTTTTTAAAAACTGATGACAACATAGATGTCAGGGGTTTCAATACATACAACTATATCTATTCTGATGGTAACAAGCCATCTGGTGGCAGTTCAGTTTTTGTTAAATCATGTTTACCACAAAGAGAGATCAAATTGAAAACAGACCTACAAGCTGTAGCAGTATCGGTTTCTTTGGATAAAGAAACTACAATTTGCTCTCTATATATCCCGCCCTCATTTTCTTTGAAGCCCGAACATCTTGACTCATTGCTGAGTCAACTTCCATCGCCATATCTTTTAGTTGGCGACTTCAGTGGTCACAATATTCTATGGGGCTGTAAAGATATCAATAACAGAGGAGCACTCGTCGAAGATTTTATTGCAAAAAGCGATCTTTGCTTGATGAATGATAAATCTTAATACTTACCTTCACCCTGCGACAGGTCATTTGTCTTCTTTAGATCTCTCTTTGTGTCACCCATCTCTCTTCTTGGACTATGACTGGTCTGTTCATGATGATCAGTGCGGAAGTGATCACTTCCCTGTTATAATTGAGAGCGTAAACGAACCAGATGAGGACTGTAACCAGAAATGGAAAATGAATAAAGCCGACTGGCAATTATTCCATAATTTATGTGAAGAAGAGTTATCAGTTGATCACTTAAATGAATCATCCGATTGTTTCTGATTTCACAGATACACTTATTAATATATCAGAACAATGCATTCCAAAGACCTCCACAAATACTAAGAAAAGCAAGCCTTGGTTTAATAATGACTGTAAAGAAGCTATCAAAAGGGCAAACAGGCTCTAAATAAGTTCTGCAAAAAGTCCCACTTCAGAAAAGCTAAACGAAGTAAAAGTATTTAGAGCTAAAGCTCGGCGAACAATCCGAGCTTCCAAACGAAAGTCTTGGAGGGAATATGTTTCAAAATTGAACTACAAAACCCCCATTAAAAAGGTTTGGGATATGGTACAAAAAATTTCAGGAAAAACAAAGCCCGCTAGTTTTACACATTTAAATACCGAATTCGACACAATAGCTTCAACAAACAAAGATATTTCAGATACTCTTGGGAGCACATTCTTGAGAAAGTCATCATCGCGTAATTATTCTGACTCTTTTAGAAATTTCAAAAAGGACCAAGAGAAAAGAAATCTAAACTTTAAATCCCTTAATCACGAAGAATACAACAAACCTTTTAACTTATCCGAACTTGTTGAAACCATTGAAAAATCACATGATACGGCAACCGGCCCCGATGAAATTCATTGTCAGATGCTTAAGCGTCTGCCAAAAAGTTCTCTTACAACACTATTAGATATCTTTAATAATATTTGGGAAACGGGGGTCTGTCCTGAGAGCTGGCGTGTAGCTACAGTTGTACCAATTCCGAAACCAGGGAAAGATCATGCAGAACCTACAAATTATCGTCCGATAGCTTTGACAAGTTGTTTGTGTAAAACATTGGAGAGAATGATAAACAAGAGATTAGTCTGGTACTTAGAGTCCAACAACCTCATTTCAGAATATCAGTCGGGTTTTCGTTCGGGACGTTGTACCAATGACAATTTAATAAGACAAGAAACATTTATACGAGATGCTTTTATTACAAAGAACACGTGGTGGCTGTCTTTTTCGACTTGGAGAAAGCTTATGATACAACATGGCGTTATGGTATATTGAAAGATCTCCATAACATTGGCTTAAGAGGAAAACTTCCCAGTTTTATTGAAAGCTTTTTAGGGGAGCGCATGTTTCAGATGCGTGTGGGGTCTACAGTGTCAGATTTCTATGATCAAGAACAGGGTGTCCCACAGGGTAGTATTCTTTCAACAACGCTATTTAACATCAAAATAAACAATATTGTACAATGTTTAGACGACAAAACTGATTGTTCCTTGTATGTTGACGATTTCTGTATATGTTACCGTTCAAAAAATATGAAAACAATTGAACGAAAGTTGCAACAAAATTTAAAACGAATAGAAGAATGGACTGATAAAAATGGTTTCAAGTTCTCCAAGTCGAAAACGCAGTGTGTTCATTTTTGTAAACTACGGAAGAAACACGAACATCCTTCCTTGTTTTTATACGGATCACAAATTCCTGTTGTTGAAGAAGCCAAATTTCTTGGGGTCATATTTGATCAAAAGTTATCTTTTATTCCCCATATTAAATAATTTAAAGCGAAATGCTTAAAAGCTTTGAATCTTTTGAAAGTAATAGCCCATACAAGTTGGGGAGCAGATCGGTACACTTTATTACATCTTTACCGGTCTTTAATAAGATCTAAATTAGATTATGGGTCTGTTGTTTATGGTTCTGCCGGAAACTCCTATTAAAAATCATTGGATACAATCCATCACCAAGGCCTTCGCCGTGCCATGGGAGCCTTCCGTATTTTCCCGTATGAAGCCTTTATGTAGAAGCAGGTGAACCATCTTTAACCTCGCGCAGAGAGAAACTTTCTCTTCAGTATGTTATTAGACTTGCTGCAAATCCATCTAACCCGGCATCCAAAATTTCATTTCCACCTCAATTTGTAGATAAGTATGAAACTAAACCCACAGCAATCAAACCTTTTGGATTACGTATTTTACCACTGCTGGAAAATTCAGGTATCGGCCTTAAAAATATTCAAAAACATGAAATCGCCGAAGTTCCATCTTGGTGTATTAAACAACCTTCTATTCTGCTCGACTTACATGATGGCAAAAAATCCGAATCAAATCCGATACTTCTCAAACAAAACTTTCAGGTACTGCAGTGACGTTATGATGATTACCAGCAAGTCTATACTGATGGTTCCTAAGAAGGAGAAAAAGTTGGTTGTGCGTATGTTTCTCAAGATACGCACATAACCATGCGCCTTCCAGATGGTTCATCTATTTTTACAGCTGAAGCCAAGGCAATAGACCTTGCTTTAGATTTTGTCAGTTCCTCAACAATTCAAAAAGCAATTATATTTTCTGATTCACTTTCTGTGCTTAAGGCTTTAGACCGTTCATCATCTAAAAATCCTCAAAAACAAAAATTGATCGAAAAACATCATGAAATTTCTAAATCGCACCAAATCTTGTTTTGTTGGCTTCCGAACCATATTGGCATTGTGGGCAATGAATATGCTGACAAGAAAGCAAAGGAAGCGCTTAATCTTGAGCCGTCTGTTTTTAAAATTCCTTTCAATAATTTTAAACCATTTATCAACATATACATCTTGTCGGAATGGCAAGATGCATGGGATCATGAAATAAATAACAAACTCCATGCCATTAAACCTGTCGTTGGAACAAAATGCTCTCCTCCACAATTTTCCAGGAAAGAGGATGTAGTGTTAACGCGACTGCGCATTGGCCATACTAGAGTTACTCATTCTTATATTTTGAATGGTGATGATCAGCCTTCTTGTGTAGGATGTGATAAGCCATTCACTGTTAAACATATATTAATTGAATGTGTAGACTTTTCACAGTCCCGTGACTTATACTTCAAAGCTGACACTTTGCAACAATTGTTTCAAGATGTACCTGTTGATATTATTATTTTATTCTTAAAAGATATTGGACTTTTCCATAAGATTTAACTGTTTCAGATTATTATACATATCATACTTACTTTTTTACTTTTAGTATCCTCGTAATTCTACATGCCATTTAACCATTAACCGCTTGACGCTTATGACCCACAAAGAGGGTTGACGCGTCGTTAAACATGAAATCATCATCAATATCGTCAGTAGTTCAGGTTAACTTAATGATTAAAAAGGAAATGTTTATATGCCTATAAAATAAATGCTTAAACAAATTTACCATTCATTTTCAGCCGGATAGGCCGTGATTAACCGCACCACTTTGCAGCCATAAACTTTTATGCCGTGTCTGTCATGACCCCAAGCCCCCGTCCATAGGGGCTTGAAGAAATATATGGGCTGCATGATGCTTCCACGCAGAGCTGAATCCGGCCCGCACACTAGTACTGTTAAACCGCTTAGAGGATCTAAGCCTGTCCAGGAACCGCGATGCGAGGCGGACCGTCCATGCTAATAAACCCTATTGGTTTCATTGGGTGACAGGGCTTGAGATGTCATTCCATCTCAATGTCGGGTAAAAGTCCCACAAAATTAGAGGAACGTCTCCAAAATGACCTTTACAGTGTTGACGGGGACGTTAAACCTCAAATCAAACAAAACTGTCATGACCCGTGACAAAGTTCATGACAGAAAAAAAATATCTTCGGTCTCGGAAACCAATAATATCTTTTATTGCTAGAGTATTTTCCCTCCCCCGCAAGCGTTTTCTTGATTGCCTAGACTCCCGTTATTTTTATTAATGAACCTGCTCGCTCCGGGACATGGATTGGTGTGATTTTCGATGATGTAGCGACTGAAAAAGTGAAGGAAAACAAAGAAGTAAACGGTTTCATCAATGACCACCCTCGTCGGCCCCTTTATCATGTCACACGAGAGGGTGTTTTTTCAATGGTGATAGAGTGCAGATTGTCGAGGGTCCCTGCTTCGAACGAAGCGACACCATCTGCCGTCCTCAACTTGTGATGTTGCACTGCTTCGCCGTCAAACGTACCCCCTCTTCCAGTCTACAAATGGAAATGCCATCCGTCACTGGACATACACATACATCCACTTGTGGACACAAAAATAGTGCTAATATAATATACACTTGTATCATCATCATCATGACCTCTTAAAATGAGTCTGTGCTGATGCTGAAGCAGGATGTGATAAAAAGACAGACCGTTAATGTCACGTGACAAGTCGGTCTTTTTGAAGATCTTAATATTGTCGTTTACGCAATCGCTCGGACTCTGAGTGTCTTTGAAGCCAGGTGTGTCGCAGACTAGATTACATAACTGTCTCCATGAAGACAGACAATATCATCAGTATTTCAGGTTAACTTAATGATTAAAAAGGAAATGTTTATATGCCTATAAAATAAATGCTTAAACAAATTTACCATTCATTTTCAGCCGGATAGGCCGTGATTAACCGCACCACTTTGCAGCCATAAACTTTTCTGCCGGGTCTGTCATGACCCGTGACAAAGTTCATGACAGAAAAAAAATATCTTCCGTCTCGGGAACCAATAAGATCTTTTATGGCTAGAGTATCCCCCCCCCCCCCCCCACGCAAGCGTTTTCTTGATTGCCTCGACTCCCGTTTTTTTATTAATGAACCTGCTCGCTCCGGGACATGGATTGGTGTGATTTTCGATGATGTGGCGACTGAAAAAGTGAAGGAAAACAAAGAAGAAAAGTTTTACTAGGAGCGGAAACTTTACGGAGTCAATATTCCAAAATTTTACAAAAGCAGGACACGTTAACTCTTCCGTGTAATACCACGTTTAACATTGCGGAAGGCGAGGTCAAAAGGTTTCTTTATAATTCGCTCAAAACAGTGATTGTGGGTACTCGTTAGAGCCGCCTCATTGAGGCAGTTCTTACGAAAATTCTCAATCCTTGTTTGGTCAAGACATCAATAAACACTCTTATGTAATTTTGATCCCCTCAAAGTCCTCTTTTATATAATAGTAAAACTGAGGTTTACAGGGGTTAACATTATTTTTCTTATTTCTGCTGAAAAGGGGCGGTTCTAACGAGTACCCACACTCTCTGTTTTAGCAGAAACATGAAAAATATTAGATTTTTTTTTGTGGAAAAATTTAATAGGCATGTTTTCGTAATAAATAAGAAAAAAAGTATACTTCAAAAATTTTATCGTCGATTCGATTTGTTCCATGCCTCCGACGGTCATAGGTGGCATTTTCACTGGATCCCATTTTAAATATTGTTCACGTGCGAGAAAAATGATGGCCGCTTTTTTTCAGCACCAGTTTGTCTTCAAGCGCACTTACCGTGTCGAACGACGTTTAGCTAGGTGTATGTTTTTAATTGCCAAATATTTTTCAATAAACAGGCGCACTTTGTTAGAATTTTTTCGCGCAATTAGCTCACTAAGGCTATTATGTCCGCATATATATTGTCATTATCATTATTTTGATTAATTGTTAAAGATTCGCAAGGTAAAGAACGGCCCCAATTGATAATATAAATATTTTTACTTCAAAAGAAAAACAAGCAAACAAACAACAGTTTTTTGATACTTATATATTAGATCACTAAAAATCCGAAGCTTTGCAGACGAGAAATTCTTACATTTTTACTAAAACTTCTCGAAACATAGATTGTGGCGAGGCGGTTCTAACGAGTGCCCACAATGTTTTTAGCAGGAATAAGAAAATATAATGTATACCACTATAAACCCATGTTCTATTAAATAAAGCTGAGGTTAAAAGGGGTCAAAATTATTTAGACGTATTTTTGTGATGGTAAATCGGATTTCTGTGAACTCCATGTAATATACCGAGGAAACTGTGGTGGGGTTTACGGGTGTATACATTTTTGTGCTCGAAAACAGTACTTCGGGGGTTCACGTTAGAAATGTCTCAATGTGGCGCTTATAACGAGAACCCACGATTTATGTTTCGATTACCAAATAAAATATTTACAATTTTCATCATGTCATATTTAGCTCTAGAGATATGAAAGACGCCTTTTTTAGCGCACGGGTGTGTTGTCAAATGAAAGAAACTGATAGAATTTTCAAACTATTTAATATCGAGCGTTATTTTTTGCTTTGATAAACAACGTACCTCTATACAACAAACCTAACGTACATAACAAAATACATATCAAAATGCATACACAAGTAGTAATATACACAACAGAATACATATCATCAAAATGAGTATACGAGTAGTGTATTATGCCTCATCCTTATCTGCCCAGTACAGCAGTTTATATGCTTCTTTGTGAACAGATATATTTCTGTTTTTGCGCCCGCACTTAAAACTGTAACAGTTAAAGTCCCTCATCAATCTGCGCCTCCAGAATTCCGCCGTATTGATTACGTCATGAAGATATTTACAAGCTTGGGCCAGGTTCAGAACCTCGCGAATCGATAAGTAGTCAGCAATCGTTTCGATAATTTCTGGTGGAATAGTCGACAATTTCGGAACACGACGTGGCTAGGCAATCGCCATGTATGTTCCCGGTGATATGGTCGAAGCGCAGTCTACATTTATCCCCAAGAAATCAAGTTCAGCTGCTTGTCGCTGAGAGGGCACAATGACTGTTCAAGCGTTGACAACCATTTGAGATCTCCGACTCTAGATGTCAACCAGTGATCATGAAGGTAACTCGGCTGCATTTCTACCTCCATTTTCACAAGCGGACTTTTTTGTCTACATGGGATAAGTTCATCTTCTCCAATTATTTCTGTTTCAATATCATACACATGTGAGAAGTCTAGCCGCCTGTTAACGCGGGGCTTAACTGGAGGTGGTAATTCTGACATTACAGTCTTAATAAGCCCGTAGAATAACGACAGTGCCCTAAATGAAAGTCTTGTGGTTCTCGTTTTGCCCATCTGTGTTAAGGGCGTACATCGACCCGTCTTCCACTTCCACCACTTTGGCTTTACTGCCGGAAGGCGAAAGATTTCTTTTTCTCTCCATTCGGTGCCCTTCAACGTTCATTTTGCTCTGACGAGAACTGGTTACTTTGGAAAGTATATGTTGAGTAATTATCATTTGTTGTTGATTGCAGATAAACAGGTACATAACATTAGTCCCTTTTTAGCCAATTCAGATGCTCCGCCCACTTGATTTTCGTTCCATTCAGGTGCAGTCAACCGCTTTCGCTTCACTTGATTGGGAACTTACTGCGGTATTGTTTTTATTAGCTCACCTGTCACGTAGTGACAAGGTGAGCTTTTGTGATCACTTTTCGTCCGTCGTCAGTGCGTGCGTGCGCCCGTAAACACTTTCTTCAAACGACATCTCCTCCTAAACCACTGATCGGATTTTGACTAAACTTCACAGGAATGATCCTTAGGTGGTCCTCGTTCAAAGTTGTTCAAATGGTTCTGGTCCGTTGCACATCTAGGTCACAGGAGCCGAAAATAGAATTTTTTCGCAAAAAACTTAAAAAATCTTCTTCTCTGAAACCACAAGGCCCAGGTCTTTGATATTTGGTATGAAGCTTCATCTAGAGAACACCTACCAAGATCATCTCTCACATTTATCTCCCATTACATTCTGCTGTTACTGGGTATACGTCTAAAGAAAGTTATTCCAATTTGCATCAAATTCTATTTTTATGGGTCTTCACTGATATTTCCTCTGGGTTGTCAATGTCTTCCAGCTTTACGAGCCCCCAGGTATTAGACTTCCTGCCTTGCCGTGGCCCTGGGGGCTCTATTCCCACTGGGCACATTGCCGCTGTGGTCTCTGTGCCCACTGGGAAGAGCTAAAGGAAGTACCACCCGTTTGCCGTGGATGGCGTCCTGTAAAGTAGAAGTAAAACAAAGATCAGGAATTGATACAATTAACTTACTCCATCCATAAAAGACACCAAAGGGAAAGAAATACAAACATTAAGCGACCAGACCATAATGGAAACCTAAACAAAGGAAGGCCATATGGACAGTTACTTTCCCACAAAATGGCCATATGGCCATCCAAAATTAAAAGACACAAGTGATACACACAGTAAGTAACAAACAACAACATAAATAAATCGCCACAGAAGAGCCGCCTTGGAACGGTCAGTGGAAGATTTCCACTGGGGGGCTTAAATCGATTTTACGTGGCCACAATCCTCGCCCTTACTTCCGTCGCGATTTAGACAAATAATTTGTTCAGTCCGCATGAAGGCCTCCTAACTCATCAGTGCAACATCTCCGTGAACACAGAAATCAAAGAACCACAGAGGTGAGACAACGGTGAGGACTCGACAGCAAGAAACCACTGAAATGCTGGAGCAAAAGAAAACCAACAGTTAGACTCCGATGAGCCCGACCAGAGACAGAGCATCAGGCACCAACCAACATTATCTCTTTAATTTTCAATAAGCCTTTACGTTGGAGCCGTCATAGAATCTGAGGCCTGACCCACCGGCGTGCAATTAAAGAGGGAAGCAAAGTTGCCAACCGTGATTGGGTTAACTACCATGCATGCAGTCTGTCGTATAATATCCATGTTGTACCACATCTTTTTATATCGAAGAATGATTTTACGAAATTGTGTGCTGAATTCATTGCGGTTATATATTTTTCTGAATTTATATACTAAGTCACCATAAAATTCCGGTTCCGATAGACCTTGTTGCAGAAGAGATTTAAGTCCAATATTGAATTTTGAAATTAAATCAGAATGGCGTCTATAAAATTTTGAAAAGGCTTTGCGTAGTTTATGGTACCGATAACCCTGATTAAGAAGTTTAGCCGTTAATAATTTATTACGAGTGTTGAAGTCAGTTACATGACTACACACTCTAGCAAATCGAATTAATTGCGAAATATAAACGCCATAGGATGGCGCACGAGGAACATCACCATCCAAAAAAGGAAAATTTACAATCTCAAAATCAAAGTCATCGCGTTTATCATAAATTTTGCACGAAACAAATCCATCTACAATAGATAGAAAGCCGGAAGAAGGGATCCTGGAGGTTGAGGGTTACCTGAGGTGGCGGTGCTTCAGGTATCCAACACGCCTCTTTGGCATGGCTTTTCGGTGTAGACGGGTGGCCGTGCGGTCCGGCACGGTCAATCGGCTGGTCCCGCCGAGCCCTAGAGATACCGCTTTGCTTTCTCTTCAACTCTTTTTGTATCTTTCCTCATACCAACCATATGCCCATTTACCTTACCCTTTTCTGTCTTTTTATCTCTAGAAGGTGGTGGCTAAACGAATCAATCGTGTAGGCATTTTGTTTATACGAGTATATCTCACGTGTATCTCTAACACCTGCGAGTTGGATAACCACTCCATTATGGTGTTCCCTTGTAGGGCTCCACGGAGGGCGGAGAGCACTTGGGACGAAACTAGATTTTTTTTTTATTATGGGTAATGGAAAAAAAACATAACCGCAACCACGCACCTAACCGCAACGCACCTAAACGTAAAAAAAGACGAGGATTCATCCGAATCGGATGAACACAGTCACAAATCAAGTCAGCAGTCAAGTCAACAATCAAGTCAGCAGTCTGCTGAACCAAACTTTGACAATGTTCCGCGTTTCTTGGTCGTCACGTCGCTTGACGATACACGAACTGTGTCAAGCCTTTCTCCCTTTGTTATCGAGAAAAGTATTGTCGCCATAGCCGGACATCCAAAGAGTATCAAATCACTCAAATCAGGTGACCTTCTCTTGGAACTCGAGAGAAAACAGCAAGTTGTAATAAAAATCAAAAATGAGTTCCTTTAAGAGCAATGAAAACATTCATAAGAAAGAAGATGGGCCATACTACGTAGTTTCGGCTAATAAAGCCTCATCAGTGACCCTGTAATGATCCGACAAAGAAAGCCAGAGGAAACATACTGCAATTTTGCAAATTTCGAATAGGCAGTCGATACAAAGACTGATATAAATCAAATTGGGGTCCAAAAAATTAAAAACCTGTCTAGAATATGAGTCTAAACCAATAATTTATTTCTGATTTCTCAGAATATTCACGCTGATCTCAAAGGACCAAAAGTAAAATATAAACTACACTATGGTTGATGTACGGGGAGACGTTTTACGGCCGCCACACGGCACAACACCAGCTGCAGTGAAGGCAAATAAAAATCAAAAATGAGTTCCTTTAAGAGCAATGAAAACATTCATAAGAAAGAAGATGGGCCATACTACGTAGTTTCGGCTAATAAAGCCTCATCAGTGACCCTGTAATGATCCGACAAAGAAAGCCAGAGGAAACATACTGCAATTTTGCAAATTTCGAATAGGCAGTCGATACAAAGACTGATATAAATCAAATTGGGGTCCAAAAAATTAAAAACCTGTCTAGAATATGAGTCTAAGCCTGCTCGCCACCAAAAAGCTCTTTGATCTCAGTAAAAATATCTCTTCACAACACACTAAACTCATCTAAAGGAGTGATTCGCAGTCCAGAACTGCGTCCTTGTTCAGACGAAGAGATCGTTGATAACCTGAAGGATCAAGGAGTAATTGGTGTTCGTAACATCAAAGTCCGTAGAAATGGTGTACTAAAACCAACAGCAACTTGTTTTGACTTTTAATACACCAATTCTACCCAAGAAAATCAAAGTAGCATATCTTTCCATTACCCCCAGGTATTAGACTTCCTGCCTTGCCGTGGCCCTGGGGGCTCAATTCCCACTGGGCACATTGCCGCTGTGGTCTCTGTGCCCACTGGGAAGAGCTAAAGGAAGTACCACCCGTTTGCCGTGGGTGGCGTCCTGTAAGCCGGAAGAAGGGATCCTGGAGGTTGAGGGTTACCTGAGGTGGCGGTGCTTCAGGTACCCAACACGCCTCTTTGGCCTGGCTTTTCGGTGTAGACGGGTGGCCGTGCGGTCCGGCACGGTCAATCGGCTGGTCACGCCGAGCCCTAGAGATACCGCTTTGCTTTCTCTTCAACTCTTTTTTGTATCTTTCCTGATACCAACCATATGCCCATTTACCTTACCCTTTTCTGTCTTTTATCTCTAGAAGGCGGTGGCTAAACGGATCAATCGTGTAGGCATTTTGTTTATACGAGTATATCTTACGTGTATCTCTAACACCTGCGAGTTGGATAACCACTCCATTATGGTGTTCCCTTGTAGGGCTCCACGGAGGGCGGAGAGCACTTGGGACGAAACTAGAATTTTTTCCTTATGCCTCATGGAAAAAAAAATAACCGCACCCACGCATCTAAACGTAAGAAAGACGAGGATTCATCCGAAACGGATGATCCCAGTCACCAATCTAGTCAACAGTCTAGTCAGCAGTCTGAAGCACCAAAGATCTTAAATTTTCCGCGCTTCTTGGTTATAACATCAGTCGAAGAAACTCGCACTGTGTCGAGTTTATCGCCTTTTGTTATTGAAAAGAGTATTATGTCCATTGCCGGACACCCAAAAAGCATCAAAAAGCTTAAGTCAGGTGATCTCCTCTTGGAAGTAGAGAGAGAACAGCAGGTTAAAAGCCTGCTTGGTACCACAAAGCTCTTTGATCTCAAGGTCAAGGTGTCTCTGCACAATACACTCAATTCGTGTAAAGGTGTCATCCGCAGCCCAGAGCTACGTCCTTGCACCGATGCAGAGATAATTGACAACTTGAGATCTGAGGGCGTCATTGCAGTACGTAACATCCAAGTTCGTAGAGATGGTGTATTGAAGCCAACAGGTACTTACGTGTTGACCTTTAATACACCAGTTCTGCCCAAGAAAATCAAAGTAGCATATCTTTCGGTTAACGTAGAGGTATATATACCAAACCCTCTCAGATGTTACTCATGTCAGGTTTTTGGCCACCACGAAAGCAGATGTCAGAAGAAACAACTTTGTCCAAACTGTGGTAAAGACAAACATGTTGATAATCATCAAAACTGTAAGAATGAGGCCAAATGCATCAATTGTGGTGGCAATCATGCTGTTTTCTCTCGAGATTGTCCGGCATGGAAAAAAGAAAAAGAAATAGTCACTGTAAAATACCAAAGGGCGATAACCTTCCCAGAAGCGCGGAAAATTGTTGAGGATCGAAACGCAACACCAACTACCAGTTACGCCAGCATCACAAAGGGTGCTGGTGCAAAAGTGTCCAGCTCCGCAACACAGACTGTTGATTCATACATAGCTGAATTGAAAAAATCTGGTGCATGGAGTAAATCCACTCCAGCGCCACAAAGTTCAACCAAGTTACCTAATGGCGCAATCCAGGTTGCTTCAGATCGGTCGACAGCGACCGTACCGAAGCCAGCGCCGCATGTAAAAGAGAAACTCGACTCCGGTCGAACTACTAAGGGATCGGAAGATCCGAAAAAGCAATTGTCTCTAAAACAAACAGACAGACAACGTAAAATGGAAAGAGACAATATAAAATTCCAGAACAGATTCGGATCTTTGAGTGACAGTGATATGGAGTTTGAATCTCCATCATCACCAAATGGCAATAACAGATCGAGGTCAGCAACACCACGAGCTGGTGGTAGCAGATCTATATCACCAATTGCAGCTCCAATATAGTTTCTAGTCTTAATCTCTTCATAAAATGGATTTAAAACACAAAATAATACAATGGAATTGTCGAGGTCTTAAATCAAATTATAATGAACTCTTATTACTTATTTCGTTATTAAACCCATCGGTTTTTTGTTTGCAAGAAACTTTTTTAAAAACTGATGACAACATTGATGTCAGGGGTTTCAATACATACAACTATATCTATTCTGATGGTAACAAACCATCTGGTGGCAGTTCAATTCTTGTTAAATCATGTTTACCACAAAGAGAGATCAAATTGAAAACAGACCTACAAGCTGTAGCAGTATCGGTTTCTCTGGATAAAGAAACTACAATATGCTCTTTATATATTCCACCCTCATTTTCTTTAAAGCCCGAACATCTTGACTCATTGCTGAGTCAGCTTCCATCCCCATATCTTTTAGTTGGCGACTTCAATGGTCACAATATTCTATGGGGCTGTAAAGATATCAATAACAGAGGAGCACTTGTTGAAGATTTTATTGCAAAGAGCGATCTTTGCTTGATGAATGATAAATCTTATACTTACCTTCACCCAGCGACAGGTCATTTGTCTTCTTTAGATCTCTCTTTGTGTAACCCATCTCTCTTCTTGGACTATGACTGGTCTGTTCATGATGATCAGTGCGGAAGTGATCACTTCCCTGTTATAATTGAGAGCGTAAACGAACAAGATGAGGACTGTAGCCAGAAATGGAAAATGAATAAAGCCGACTGGGAATTATTCCGTAATTTATGTGAAGAAGAGTTATCAGTTGATCACTTAAATGAATCATCTGACATTGTTTCTGATTTCACAGATAAACTAATTAATATATCAGAACAATGCATTCCAAAGACCTCCACAAAAACCAAGAAAAGCAAGCCTTGGTTTAATAATGACTGTAAAGAAGCTATCAAAAGGGCAAACAGGCTCTAAATAAGTTCTGCAAAAAGTCCCACTTCAGAAAAGCTAAACGAAGTAAAAGTATTTAGAGCTAAAGCTCGGCGAACAATCCGAGCTTCCAAACGAAAGTCTTGGAGGGAATATGTTTCAAAATTGAACTACAAAACCCCCATTAAAAAGGTTTGGGATATGGTACAAAAAATTTCAGGAAAAACAAAGCCCGCTAGTTGTACACATTTAAATACCGAATTCGACACAATAGCTTCAACAAACAAAGATATTTCAGATACTCTTGGGCACACATTCTTGAGAAATTCATCATCACGTAATTATTCTGACACTTTTAGAAATTTCAAAAAGGACCAAGAGAAAAGAAATCTAAACTTTAAATCCCGTAATCACGAAGAATACAACAAACCTTTTAACTTATTCGAACTAGTTGAAGCCATTGAAAAATCACATGATACGGCAACCGGCCCCGATGAAATTCATTATCAGATGCTTAAGCATCTGCCAAAAAGTTCTCTTACAACACTTTTAGATATCTTTAATAATATTTGGGAAACGGGGGTCTGTCCTGAGAGCTGGCGTGTAGCTACAGTTGTACCAATTCCGAAACCAGGGAAAGATCATGCAGAACCTACAAATTATCGTCCGATAGCTTTGACAAGTTGTTTGTGTAAAACATTGGAGAGAATGATAAACAAGAGATTAGTCTGGTACTTAGAGTCCAACAACCTCATTTCAGAATATCAATCGGGCTTTCGTTCGGAACGTAGTACCAATGACAATTTAATAAGACTAGAAACATTTATACGAGATGCTCTTATTAACAAAGAACACGTAGTAGCTGTCTTTTTCGACTTGGAGAAAGCATATGATACAACATGGCGTTATGGAATATTGAAAGATCTACATAGCATTGGCTTAAGAGGAAAACTTCCCAGTTTTATTGAAAGCTTTTTAGGGGAGCGCATGTTTCAGGTGCGTGTGGGGTCTACCGTGTCAGATTTCTATGATCAAGAACAGGGTGTCCCACAGGGTAGTATTCTTTCAACTACGCTATTTAACATCAAAATAAACAATATTGTACAATGTTTGGACGACAAAACTGATTGTTCATTGTATGTTGATGATTTTTGAATATGTTACCGTTCAAAAAATATGAAAACAATTGAACGAAAGTTACAACAAAATTTAAAAAGAATAGAAGAATGGACTGATAAAAATGGTTTCAAGTTCTCCAAGTCGAAAACGCAGTGTGTTCATTTTTGTAAACTACGGAAGAAACACGAACATCCTTCCCTGTTTTTATACGGATCACAAATTCCTGTTGTTGAAGAAGCCAAATTTCTTGGGGTCATATTTGATCAAAAGTTATCTTTTATTCCCCATATTAAATATCTTAAAGCGAAATGCTTAAAAGCTTTGAATCTTTTGAAAGTTTTAGCTCATACAAGTTGGGGAGCAGATCGGTATACTTTATTACATCTTTACCGGTCTTTAATAAGATCTAAATTAGATTATGGGTCTGTTGTTTATGGTTCTGCCAGAAAGTCCTATTTAAAATCCTTGGATACTATCCTTCACCAAGGCCTTCGTCTGGCCATGGGAGCCTTTATACAACATGGCGTTATGGTATATTGAAAGATCTCCATAACATTGGCTTAAGAGGAAAACTTCCCAGTTTTATTGAAAGCTTTTTAGGGGAGCGCATGTTTCAGGTGCGTGTGGGGTCTACCCTGTCAGATTTCTATGATCAAGAACAGGGTGTCCCACAGGGTAGTATTCTTTCAACTACGCTATTTAACATCAAAATAAACAATATTGTACAATGTTTGGACGACAAAACTGATTGTTCCTTGTATGTTGACGATTTCTGTATATGTTACCGTTCAAAAAATATGAAAACAATTGAACGAAAGTTGCAACAAAATTTAAAACGAATAGAAGAATGGACTGATAAAAATGGTTTCAAGTTCTCCAAGTCGAAAACGCAGTGTGTTCATTTTTGTAAACAACGGAAGAAACACGAACATCCTTCCTTGTTTTTATACGGATCACAAATTCCTGTTGTTGAAGAAGCCAAATTTCTTGGGGTCATATTTGATCAAAAGTTATCTTTTATTCCCCATATTAAATATCTTAAAGCGAAATGCTTAAAAGCTTTGAATCTTTTGAAAGTTTTAGCCCATACAAGTTGGGGAGCAGATCGGTATACTTTATTACATCTTTACCGGTCTTTAATAAGATCTAAATTAGATTATGGGTCTGTTGTTTATGGTTCTGCCAGAAAGTCCTATTTAAAATCATTGGATACTATCCATCACCAAGGCCTTCGTCTGGCTATGGGAGCCTTTCGTACTTCTCCCGTATTAAGCCTTTATGTAGAAGCAGGTGAACCATCTTTAACTTCGCGCAGAGAGAAACTTTCTCTTCAGTATGCTATTAGACTTGCTGCAAATCCATCTAATCCGGCATCCAAAATTTCATTTCCACCTCAATTTGTAGATAAGTATGAAACAAAACCCACAGCAATCAAACCTTTTGGATTACGTATTTTACCACTGCTAGAAAATTCAGGTATCGACCTTAAAAATATTCAAAAACATGAAACGGCCGAAGTTCCATCTTGGTGTATTAAAAAACCTTCTATTCTGTTCGACTTACATGATGGCAAAAAATCCGAATCAAATCCAATACTTCTCAAACAAAACTTTCAGGTACTGCAGTCACGTTACAATGATTACCAGCAAGTCTATACTGATGGTTCCAAAGAAGGAGATAAAGTTGGTTGTGCGTATGTTTCTAAAGATACGCACAAAACCATGCGCCTTCCAGATGGTTCATCTATTTTTACAGCTGAAGCCAAAGCAATAGACCTAGCTTTAGATTTTATCAGTTCTTCAACAATTCAAAAAGCAATTATATTTTCTGATTCACTTTCTGTGCTTAAGGCTTTAGACCATTCGTCATCTAAAAATCCTCAAATTCAAAAATTGATCGAAAGGCATCATGAAATTTCTAAAACACACAAAATCTTGTTTTGTTGGCTTCCGAGCCATATTGGCATTGTCGGCAATGAATGTGCTGACAAGAAAGCAAAGGAATCACTCAATCTTGATCCATCTGTTTTTAAAATTCCTTTTAATAATTTTAAACCATTTATCAACAGATACATCTTGTCGGAATGGCAAGGCGAATGGGACCGTGCAATAAATAACAAACTCCGGGCCATTAAACCTGTCGTTAGTACAAAATGCTCTCCTCCACAGTTTTCCAGAAAAGAGGACGTAGTATTAACACGACTGCGCATCGGCCATACTAGAGTTACTCATTCTTATATTTTTAATGGTGATGATCAGCCTTCTTGTGTAGGTTGTGATCAGCCATTCACTGTGAAACATATCTTAATTGACTGTGTTGACTTTTCACCCTCACGTATTTTATATTTCAAAGCTGACACTTTGCAACAACTGTTTCGAGATGTACCTGTTGATAATATTATTTTATTCTTAAAAGAAATTGGACTTTTTCATAAGATTTAACTGTTTCAGATTTTTATACATTATCATTCTGACTTTTTACTTTTAATATCATCATAATTGTTCATGCCGTTTAACCATTAACCGTTTGACGCTTATGACCCACAAAGAGGGTTGACGCGTCGTTAAACACGAAATCATCATCATCATATCTTTCCATTAACGTAGAGGTATACATCCCAAACCCTTTTAGATGTTACTCTTGTCAGGCTTTTGGCCATCACGAAAGCAGATGTCAGAGAAAAAAACTCTGTCCTAATTGTGGTGAAGAAAAGCATGTTGATAATCATCTCAACTGCCAAAATGAACCCAAATGCGTAAATTGTGATGGCAAACATGCTGTTTTCTCCCGAGACTGTCCGGCGTGGAAAAAAGAAAAAGAAATACTCACCGTCAAATACCAAAGGGGGATAACATTCCCAGAAGCGCGGAAAATTGTCGAAGAGCGATACATAACACCAACCACCAGTTTCGCCAGCATCACAAAGGGTGCTGTTGTAAAATGTACCAGCTCCGCAACACAGACTGCTGAATCATACATAGCTGAACTGAAAAAATCTGGTGCATGGAGTAAACCCACTCCAGCACCACAAAGTTCAATCAATTTATCAAAAGGCGCAATCCAGGTTGCTTCGGATCGGTCGACAGCGACCGTACCGAAGCCAGCGCCGAATGTAAAAGAGAAACCCGACTCAGGTCGAACTAATAAGGGATCGGAAGATCCGATCAAAAACATCAATTGTCTCAAAGACAAACAGACAGACAACGTAAAATGGAAAGAGACAATATAAAATTTCAGAACAGATTCGGATCTGTGAGTGACAGTGATATGGAGTTCGCTGAAACTCCATCATCACCAAGTGGCAATAACAGATCGAGGTCAGCCACACCACGAGCTGGTGGTAGCAGATCTATATCACCAATTGCACCTCCATATTAGTTTCTAGTCTTTTAAATATCTCTCCTTAAAATGGATTTAAAACACAAAATAATACAATGGAATTGTCGAGGTCTTAAATCGAATTATAATGAACTCTTGTTACTTATTTCGCTACAAACCCCATCGGTGTTTTGTTTGCAAGAAACTTTTTTTAAAAACTGATGACAACACAGATGTCAGGGGTTTCAATACATACAACTATATCTATTCTGATGGTAATCTGGTGGCAATTCAATTTTTGTTAAATCATGTTTACCACAAACCGAGATCAAATTAAAAACAGACCTACAAGCTGTAGCAGTATCGGTTTCTCTGGATAAAGAAACTACAATTTGCTCTCTATATATCCCACCCTCATTATACCCCCGCAAACGAAGTTTGAAGGGGGTATATAGGAGTCAGCTTGTCGTCTGTCGTCTCTCGTCGGTCCGTTACAAATCGTCTGTCGTCGGTCCGTTACAAAAAACTTTAACATTGCTCATAACTTCCTTATTCTTTGACCGATTTCTATAATATTCACACACCACACACCTTGCCACTAGTACTTAAGATTGATATACACAAACCTGACCTTGACCTTTACGTTGACCTTCCTCAAGGTCAAATACTTGTAAAAATTTGTCGGTAGCGGGGGTATGATTGGCGCCCGTTAGGCGGCAGCTCTAGTTTTCTTTAAAGCCCGAACATCTTGACTCATTGCTGAGTCAACTTCCATCGCCATATCTTTTAGTTGGCGACTTCAATGGTCACAATATTCTATGGGGCTGTAAAGATATCAATAACAGAGGAGCACTTGTTGAAGATTTTATTGCAAAGAACGATCTTTGCTTGATGAATGATAAATCTTATACTTACCTTCACCCTGCGACAGGTCATTTGTCTTCTTTAGATCTCTCTTTGTGTCACCCATCTCTCTTCTTAGACTATGACTGGTCTGTTCATGATGATCAGTCCGGAATTGATCACTTCCCTGTTATAATTGAGAGCGTAAACGAACCAGATGAGGACTGTAACCAGAAGTGGAAAATGAATAAAGCCGACTGGGAATTATTCCATAATTTATGTGAAGAAGAGTTATCATTTGATCAATTTAATGAATCATCCGACATTGTTTCTGATTTCACAGATGCACTTATTAATATATCAGAACAATGCATTCCAAAGACCTCCACAAATACTAAGAAAAGCAAGCCTTGGTTTAATAATGACTGTAAAGAAGCTATTAAAAAGCGTAAACAGGCTCTAAATAAGTTCTGCAAAACTCCCACTTCAGAAAAGCTAAACGACGTAAAAGTTTTTAGAGCTAAAGCTCGGCGAACAAGCTTCCAAACGAAAGTCATGGGAAGAATATGTCTCCAAATTGAACTACAAAACCCCCATTAAAAAGGTTTGGGATATGGTACGAAAAATTTCAGGAAAAACAAAGTCCTCTCGTTTTACACATTTAAATACTGAATTTGACACAATAGCTTCAACAGAAAAGATATTTCAGATACTCTTGGGAGCACATTCTTGAGAAATTCATCATCACGTAATTATTCTGACACTTTTAGAAATTTCAAAAAGCACCAAGAGAAAAGAAATCTAAACTTTAAATCGCTGAATCACGAAGAATACAACAAACCTTTTAACTTAGCCGAACTCGTTGAAGCCATTGAAAAATCACATGATACGGCAACCGGCCCCGTTGAAATTCATTATCAGATGCTTAAGCATCTGCCAAAAAGTTCTCTTTCAACACTTTTAGATATCTTTATTAATATTTGGGAAACAGGAGTCTGTCCTGAGAGCTGGCGTGTATCTACAGTTGTACCAATTCCGAAACCAGGGAAAGATCATGCAGAACCTACAAATTATCGTCCGATAGCTTTGACAAGTTGTTTGTGTAAAACATTGGAGAGAATGATAAACAAGAGATTAGTCTGGTACTTAGAGTCCAACAACCTCATTTCAGAATATCAATCGGGTTTTCGTTCGGAACGTAGTGCCAATGACAATTTAATAAGACTAGAAACATTTATACGAGATGCTTTTATTAACAAAGAACACGTAGTAGCTGTCTTTTTCGACTTGGAGAAAGCATATGATACAACATGGCGTTATGGAATATTGAAAGATCTACATAACATTGGCTTAAGAGGAAAACTTCCCAGTTTTATTGAAAGCTTTTTAGGGGAGCACATGTTTCAGGTGCGTGTGGGGTCTACCCTGTCAGATTTCTATGATCAAGAACAGGGAGTCCCACAGGGAAGTATTCTTTCAACTACGCTATTTAACATCAAAATAAACAATATTGTACAATGTTTGGACGACAAAACTGATTGTTCATTGTATGTTGATGATTTTTGTATATGTTACCGTTCAAAAAATATGAAAACAATTGAACGAAAGTTACAACAAAATTTAAAAAGAATAGAAGAATGGACTGATAACGCAGTGTGTTCATTTTTGTAAACTACGGAAGAAACACGAACATCCTTCCCTGTTTTTATACGGATCACAAATTCCTGTTGTTGAAGAAGCCAAATTTCTTGGGGTCATATTTGATCAAAAGTTATCTTTTATTCCCCATATTAAATATCTTAAAGCAAAATGCTTAAAAGCTTTGAATCTTTTGAAAGTTATAGCTCATACAAGTATGGGAGCAGATCGGTATACTTTATTACATCTTTACCGGTCTTTAATAAGATCTAAATTAGATTATGGGTCTGTTGTTTATGATTCTGCCAAAAAGTCCTATTTAAAATCCTTGGATACTATCCATCACCAAGGCCTTCGTCTGACCATGGGAGCCTTCCATACTTCTCCCGTATTAAGCCTTTATGTAGAAGCAGGTGAACCATCTTTAACCTCGCGCAGAGAGAAACTTTCTCTTCAGTATGCTATTAGACTTGCTGCAAATCCATCTTACCCGGCATCCAAAATTTCATTTCCACCTCAATTTGTAGATAAGTATGAAACTAAACCCACAGCAATCAAACCTTTTGGATTACGTATTTTACCACTGCTGAAAAAATCAGGTATCGACCTTAAAAATATTTAAAAACATGAAACCGCCGAAGTTCCATCTTTGTGTATTAAACAACCTTCTATTCTTTTCGACTTACATGATGGCAAAAAAATCCGAATCAAATCCGATACTTCTCAAACAAAACTTTCAGGTACTGCAGTCACGTTACGATGATTACCAGCAAGTCTATACTGATGGTTCCAAAGAAGGAGAAAAAGTTGGTTGTGCGTATGTTTCTAAAGATACGCACAAAACCATGCGCCTTCCAGATGGTTCATCTATTTTTACAGCTGAAGCCAAGGCAATAGACCTTGCTTTATATTTTGTCAGTTCCTCAACAATTCAAAAAGCAGTTATATTTTCTGATTCACTTTCTGTGCTTAAGGCTTTAGACCATTCATCATCTAAAAATCCTCAAATACAAAAATTGATCGAAAAACATCATGAAATTTCTAAAACGCACCAAATCTTGTTTTGTTGGATTCCGAGCCATATTGGCATTGTGGGCAATGAATATGCTGACAAGAAAGCAAAGGAATCGCTCAATCTTGATCCGTCTGTTTTTTAAATTCCTTTTAATAATTTTAAACCATTTATCAACAGATACATCTTGTCGGAATGGCAAGATGCATGGGAACACGAAATAAATAACAAACTCCATGCCATTAAACCTGTCGTTGGAACAAAATGCTCTCCTCCACAATTTTCCAGGAAAGAGGATGTAGTATTAACGCGACTGCGCATTGGCCATACTAGAGTTACTCATTCTTATATTCTGAATGGTGATGATCAGCCTTCTTGTGTAGGATGTGATCAGCCATTCACTGTTAAACAAAACTTAATTGAATGTGTAGACTTATCACAGTCCCGTGACTTATACTTCAAAGCTGACACTTTGCAACAATTGTTTCAAGATGTACCTGTTGATAATATTATTTTATTCTTAAAAGATATTGGACTTTTCCATAAGATTTAACTGTTTCAGATTTTTATACATATCATACTTACTTTTTTTACTTTAAGTATCCTCGTAATTCTACATGCCATTTAACCATTAACCGCTTGACGCTTATGACCCACAAAGAGGGTTGACGCGTCGTTAAACACGAAATCATCATCATCCAGCTTACGAGAAAGGAATCGGTGTCAGAAAGTGAAAGGTTGATTTTAGCATCACTAAAAGCAACCTGAAAGAAGTCGTACCAAAATTCATACATTCGGAGTTTGGATAGTTCCAACACGCAGTAACCGACCGCTATTGGCTTATTCAGCGTCACGCTTTCTCTGTATATCTGAACGGCAGCCAAATTATCGTCGAATACCCTCACTGCTTGAAATGAGGGCCCTCACTGCTTGAAATGAGGGCCCTCACTGCTTGAAATGAGGGCTTTCTAACAAGGCGACGTAGTTTGTCTGCGGATGTGCAGATCTTGACATCGATTCTCTGCTTTTGATTCTCAATCGTCTTCCCTGCAAATACCAAGGAAGAAGTTCACTATTATATTCTAATTAATCGCATACTATTTACGGTGCACGCACTGCTTACTCATTGAAAAGAAGGGTTTACAGGGGTGTCTTTATATTATAATGATAATTATTATTATCCCTAACATAACCGGCAATAAAAAAAACTAACTATAATGACATTAATAATAATAATAAAAAAGATAGATAATTTCCGTTGAGATGTTGATGCTCGTTGTTGTTGCTCGATTGCGAGTGATTGTGCGATACTTAACCATGTAAAAGGTATACGTGGAAAGGTAAAGATAAAATAAAATGAAACAAGTGTTCTTACCAAACACATTATTTCCAACAGACTTGTACAGCATGTTGTCAAAGCCATTTGTGATTTCTCGCCTCTTTGTCGTTGAAAACTCCATGAACTCTTGTAGCCAACGCCACGATTTTGTGCACTCTTGTCACAACGACACCGTGTCTGACATAACAATGTAAAGTCAAGTAGTGGACTGCATAGTGTGAATTAGGGGTTAGGGACATGCACAGCTTACTGTCAGTGCGCAGATTCAAATTGCAAGCAGCCGCCAAATCCCGTGTATACGGCGAGACATCTTCCTCGCCGATCATGATATTGTCGGGACACATTACATATGCATCTTGCTTGTCATGAATATTCTCAGGAAACGCAATATCGCAGATAGTGACGTATCCCGTGTCTGAGTCGGCTGGGACAGACATAAGGTCAAATCTTTCCCTTTCGAATTCTGACAACCACCAAAATCCATAGCTGGCCCCCAGGTATTAGACTTCCTGCCTTGCCGTGGCCCTGCGGGCTAAATTCCCACTGGACACCCCCAGGTATTAGACTTCCTGCCTTGCCGTGGCCCTGGGGGCTCAATTCCCACTGGGCACATTGCCGCTGTGGTCTTTGTGCCCACTGGGAAGAGCTAAAGGAAGTACCACCCGTTTGCCGTGGGTGGCGTCCTGTAAGCCGGAAGAAGGGATCCTGGAGGTTGAGGGTTACCTGAGGTGGCGGTGCTTCAGGTTCCCAACACGCCTCTTTGGCCTGGCTTTTCGGTGTAGACGGGTGGCCGTGCGGTCCGGCACGGTCAATCGGCTGGTCACGCCGAGCCCTAGAGATACCACTTTGCTTTCTCTTCAACTCTTTTTGTATCTTTCCTGATACCAACCATATGCCCATTTACCTTACCCTTTTCTGTCTTTTTATCTCTAGAAGGCGGTGGCAAAACGGATCAATCGTGTAGGCATTTTGTTTATGCGAGTATATCTCACGTGTATCTCTAACACCTGCGAGTTGGATAACCACTCCATTATGGTGTTCCCTTGTAGGGCTCCACGGAGGGCGGAGAGCACTTGGGACGAAACTAGAATTTTTTCCTTATGCCTCATGGAAAAAAAATAACCGCAACGCATCTAAACACAACGCACCTAAACGTAAAAAACAAGACGATTCATCCGAATCGGATGAACACAGTCAACAAGCCAGTCAGCAGTCAAGTCAACAAACCAGTCAGCAGTCCGCTGAACCAAATTTCGACAATGTTCCGCGCTTCTTGGTTGTCTCGTCGCTTGACGATACACGAAGTGTATCCAGCCTTTCTCCTTTCGTAATTGAGAAATGTATCAACTCCATAGCCGGACACCCTAAGAGTATCAAAAAGCTCAAATCAGGTGACCTTCTCTTGGAAGTCGAGAAAAAACAGCAAGTTGTAAGCCTGCTAAGCACCAATAAACTCTTTGATCTTCAGGTTAAAGTCTCTCTCCACAACACGTTAAATTCGTCTAAGGGAGTGATTCGCAGTCCAGAACTGCGCCCTTGTACAGATGAAGAGATCGTCGATAACTTGAAAGATCGGGGAGTTGTTGGTGTTCGTAACATCAAAGTCCGTAGAAGTGGTGTACTAAAACCAACAGCAACTTATGTGTTGACTTTTAATACACCAGTTCTACCCAAGAAAATCAAAGTAGCATATCTTTCCATTAACGTAGAGGTATACATCCCAAACCCTCTTAGATGTTACTCTTGTCAGGCTTTTGGCCATCATGAAAGCAGATGTCAGAGAAAAAAACTCTGTCCTAATTGTGGTGAAGAAAAGCATGTTGATAATCACCTCAACTGCAAAAATGAACCCAAATGCGTAAATTGTGATGGCAAACATGCTGTTTTCTCTCGAGACTGTCCGGCATGGAAAAAAGAAAAAGAAATACTAACCGTCAAATACCAAAGGGGGATAACATTCCCAGAAGCGCGAAAAATTGTCGATGAGCGATATATAACACCAACCACCAGTTTCGCCAGCATCACAAAGGGTACTGGTGTAAAATGTACCAGCTCCGCGACACAGACTGCTGAATCATACATAGCTGAACTGAAAAAATCTGGTGCATGGAGTAAACCCACTCCAGCACCGCAAAGTTCAACCAACTTATCAAATGGCGCAATCCAGATTGCTTCGGATCGGTCGACAGCGACCGTACCGAAGCCAGCGCCGCACGTAAAAGAGAAACTCGACTCAGGTCGTAATAATAAGGGATCGGAAGATCCGACCAAAAAACATCAATTGTCTCAAAAACATACAGACAGACAACGTAAAATGGAAAGAGACAATATTAGATTTCAGAACAGATTCGGATCTTTGAGTGACAGTGATATGGAGTTCGCTGAAACTCCATCATCACCAAATGGCAATAACAGATCGAGGTCAGCAACACCACGAGCTGGTGGTAGCAGATCTATATCACCAATTGCAGCTCCAATATAGTTTCTAGTCTTAATCTCTTCATAAAATGGATTTAAAACACAAAATAATACAATGGAATTGTCGAGGTCTTAAACCAAATTATAATGAACTCTTATTACTTATTTCGTTATTAAACCCATCGGTTTTTTGTTTACAAGAAACTTTTTTAAAAACTGATGACAACATTGATGTCAGGGGTTTCAATACATACAACTATATCTATTCTGATGGTAGCAAACCATCTGGTGGCAGTTCAATTCTTGTTAAATCATGTTTACCACAAAGAGAGATCAAATTAAAAACAGACCTACAAGCTGTAGCAGTATCGGTTTCTCTGGATAAAGAAACTACAATTTGCTCTTTATATATTCCACCCTCATTTTCGCTAAAGCCCGAACATCTTGACTCATTGCTGAGTCAACTTCCATCGCCATATCTTTTAGTTGGCGACTTCAATGGTCACAATATTCTATGGGGCTGTAAAGATATCAACAACAGAGGAGCACTTGTTGAAGATTTTATTGCAAAGAGCGATCTTTGCTTGATGAATGATAAATCTTATACTTACCTTCACCCAGCGACAGGTCATTTGTCTTCTTTGGATCTCTCTTTGTGTCACCCATCTCTCTTCTTGGACTATGACTGGTCTGTTCATGATGATCAGTGCGGAAGTGATCACTTCCCTGTTATAATTGAGAGTGTAAACGAACCAGATGAGGACTGTAACCAGAAATGGAAAATGAATAAAGCCGACTGGGAATTATTCCATAATTTATGTGAAGAAGAGTTATCAATTGATCATTTTAATGAATCATCCGACATTGTTTCTGATTTCACAGATACACTTATTAACATATCAGAACAATGCATTCCAAAGACCTCCACAAATACTAAGAAAAGCAAGCCTTGGTTTAATAATGACTGTAAAGAAGCTATTAAAAAGCGTAAACAGGCTCTAAATAAGTTCTGCAAAAATCCCACTTCAGAAAAGCTCAACGACGTAAAAGTTTTTAGAGCTAAAGCTCGGCGAACAATCCGAGCTTCCAAACGAAAGTCATGGAGAGAATATGTCTCCAAATTGAACTATAAAACCCCCATTAAAAAGGTTTGGGATATGGTACGAAAAATTTCAGGAAAAACAAAGTCTTCTAGTTTTACACATTTAAATACTGAATTTGACACAATAGCTTCAACAAAAAAAGATATTTCAGATACTCTTGGGCACACATTCTTGAGAAATTCATCATCGCGTAATTATTCTGACACTTTTAGAAATTTCAAAAAGGACCAAGAGAAAAGAAATCTAAACTTTAAATCACTTAATCACGAAGAATGCAACAAACCTTTTAACTTATCCGAACTCGTTGAAGCCATTGAAAAATCACATGATACGGCAACCGGCCCCGATGAAATTCATTATCAGATGCTTAAGCATCTGCCAAAAAGTTCTCTTACAACACTTTTAGATATCTTTAATAATATTTGGGAAACGGGGGTCTGTCCTGAGAGCTGGCGTGTAGCTACAGTTGTACCAATTCCGAAACCAGGGAAAGATCATGCAGAACCTACAAATTATCGTCCGATAGCTTTGACAAGTTGTTTGTGTAAAACATTGGAGAGAATGATAAACAAGAGATTAGTCTGGTACTTAGAGTCCAACAACCTCATTTCAGAATATCAATCGGGCTTTCGTTCGGAACGTAGTACCAATGACAATTTAATAAGACTAGAAACATTTATACGAGATGCTTTTATTAACAAAGAACACGTAGTAGCTGTCTTTTTCGACTTGGAGAAAGCATATGATACAACATGGCGATATGGAATATTGAAAGATCTACATAACATTGGCTTAAGAGGAAAACTTCCCAGTTATATTGAAAGCTTTTTAGGGGAGCGCATGTTTCAGGTGCGTGTGGGGTCTACCGTGTCAGATTTCTATGATCAAGAACAGGGTGTCCCACAGGGTAGTATTCTTTCAACTACGCTATTTAACATCAAAATAAACAATATTGTACAATGTTTGGACGACAAAACTGATTGTCCATTGTATGTTGATGATTTTTGTATATGTTACCGTTCAAAAAATATGAAAACAATTGAACGAAAGTTACAACAAAATTTAAAAAGAATAGAAGAATGGACTGATAAAAATGGTTTCAAGTTCTCCAAGTCGAAAACGCAGTGTGTTCATTTTTGTAAACTACGGAAGAAACACGAACATCCTTCCCTGTTTTTATACGGATCACAAATTCCTGTTGTTGAAGAAGCCAAATTTCTTGGGGTCATATTTGATCAAAAGTTATCTTTTATTCCCCATATTAAATATCTTAAAGCGAAATGCTTAAAAGCTTTGAATCTTTTGAAAGTTTTAGCTCATACAAGTTGGGGAGCAGATCGGTATACTTTATTACATCTTTACCGGTCTTTAATAAGATCTAAATTAGATTATGGGTCTGTTGTTTATGGTTCTGCCAGAAAGTCCTATTTAAAATCCTTGGATACTATCCATCACCAAGGCCTTCGTCTGGCCATGGGAGCCTTCCGTACTTCTCCCGTATTAAGCCTTTATGTAGAAGCAGGTGAACCATCTTTAACCTCGCGCAGAGAGAAACTTTCTCTTCAGTATGCTATTAGACTTGCTGCAAATCCATCTAACCCGGCATCCAAAATTTCATTTCGACCTCAATTTGTAGATAGGTATGAAACTAAACCCACAGCAATTAAACCTTTTGGATTACGTATTTTACCACTGCTGGAAAATTCAGGTATCGACCTTAAAAATATTCAAAATCATGAAACCGCCGAAGTTCCATCTTGGTGTATTAAACAACCTTCTATTCTGTTCGACTTACATGATGGCAAAAAATCCGAATCAAATCCGATACTTCTCAAACAAAACTTTCAGGTACTGCAATCACGTTACGATGATTACCAGCAAGTCTATACTGATGGTTCCAAAGAAGGAGATAAAGTTGGTTGTGCGTATGTTTCTAAAGATACGCACAAAACCATGCGCCTTCCAGATGGTTCATCTATTTTTACAGCTGAAGCCAAAGCAATAGACCTAGCTTTAGATTTTATCAGTTCTTCAACAATTCAAAAAGCAATTCTATTTTCTGATTCACTTTCTGTGCTTAAGGCTTTAGACCATTCAGAATCTAAAAATCCTCAAATTCAAAAATTGATCGAAAAACATCATGAAATTTCTAAAACACACCACATCTTATTTTGTTGGCTTCCGAGCCATATTGGCATTGTCGGCAATGAATATGCTGACAAGAAAGCAAAGGAATCGCTCAATCTTGATCCATCTATTTTTAAAATTCCTTTTAATAATTTTAAACCATTTATCAACAGATACATCTTGTCAGAATGGCAAGGCGAATGGGACCGTGCAATAAATAACAAACTTCATGCCATTAAACCTGTCGTTAGTACAAAATGCTCTCCACCACAGTTTTCCAGAAAAGAGGACGTAGTATTAACACGACTGCGCATCGGCCATACTAGAGTTACTCATTCTTATATTTTTAATGGTGATGATCAGCCTTCTTGTGTAGGTTGTGATCAGCCATTCACTGTGAAACATATCTTAATTGACTGTGTTGACTTTTCACCCTCACGTATTTTATATTTCAAAGCTGACACTTTGCAACAACTGTTTCGAGATGTACCTGTTGATAATATTATTTTATTCTTAAAAGAAATTGGACTTTTTCATAAGATTTAACTGTTTCAGATTTTTATACATTATCATTCTGACTTTTTACTTTTAATATCATCATAATTATTCATGCCGTTTAACCATCAACCGTTTGACGCTTATGACCCACAAAGAGGGTTGACGCGTCGTTAAACACGAAATCATCATCATCATCCCACTGGACACATTGCCGCTGTGGTCTTTGTGCCCACTGGGAAGAGCTAAAGGAAGTACCACCCGTTTGCCGTGGGTGGCGTCCTGTAAGCCGGAAGAAGGGATCCTGGAGGTTGAGGGTTACCTGAGGTGGCGGTGCTTCAGGTACCCAACACGCCTCTTTGGCCTGGCTTTTCGTTGTAGACGGGTGGCCGTGCGGTCCTGCACGGTCAATCGGCTGGTCACGCCGAGCCCTAGAGATACCGCTTTGCTTTCTCTTCAACTCTTTTTGTATCTTTCCTGATACCAACCATATGCCCATTTACCTTACCCTTTTCTGTCTTTTTATCTCTAGAAGGCGGTGGCTTAACGGATCAATCGTGTAGGCATTTTGTTTATACGAGTATATCTCACGTGTATCTCTAACACCTGCGAGTTGGATAACCACTCCATTATGGTGTTCCCTTGTAGGGCTCCGTGGAGGGCGGAGAGCACTTGGGACGAAACTAGGATTTTTTTCTTATGGCTCCTAAAAACAAACATAACCGCAACCACGCACCTAACCGCAACGCACCTAAACGTAAAAAAGACGAGGATTCATCCGAATCGGATGAACGCAGTCAAAAATCCAGTCAGCAGTCAAGTCAACAATCGAGTCAGCAGTC
The DNA here is from genome assembly GCA_963580285.1 of Lucinisca nassula. Lineage (NCBI taxonomy): Eukaryota > Metazoa > Mollusca > Bivalvia > Lucinida > Lucinidae > Lucinisca > Lucinisca nassula. Next base: position 94,176,259 of record OY757020.1, on the reverse strand, counting down.
TGCTGAACCAAACATTGACAATGTTCCGCGTTTCTTGGTCGTCACGTCGCTTGACGATACACGAACTGTGTCAAGCCTTTCTCCCTTTGTTATCGAGAAAAGTATTGTCGCCATAGCCGGACACCCAAAGAGTATTAAATCACTCAAATCAGGTGACCTTCTCTTGGAACTCGAGAGAAAACAGCAAGTTGTAAGCCTGCTCGCCACCAAAAAACTCTTTGATCTTTCAGTAAAAATATCTATTCACAATACACTTAACTCATCTAAAGGAGTGATTCGCAGTCCAGAACTGCGTCCTTGTTCAGACGAAGAGATCATTGATAACCTGAAGGATCAAGGAGTAATTGGTGTTCGTAACATCAAAGTCCGTAGAAATGGTGTACTAAAACCAACAGCAACTTATGTGTTGACTTTTAATACACCAATTCTACCCAAGAAAATCAAAGTAGCATATCTTTCCATTAACGTAGAGGTATACATTCCAAACCCTCTTAGATGTTACTCTTGTCAGGCTTTTGGCCATCACGAAAGCATATGTCAGAGAAAAAAACTCTGTCCTAATTGTGGTGAAGAAAAGCATGTTGATAATCATCTCAACTGCAAAAATGAACCCAAATGCGTAAATTGTGATGGCAAACATGCTGTTTTCTCCCGAGACTGTTCGGCGTGGAAAAAAGAAAAAGAAATACTAACCGTCAAATACCAAAGGGGGATAACATTCCCAGAAGCGCGGAAAATTGTCGAAGAGCGATACATAACACCAACCACCAGTTTCGCCAGCATCACAAAGGGTGCTGGTGTAAAATGTACCAGCTCCGCAACAGAGACTGCTGAATCACACATAGCTGAACTGAAAAAATCTGGTGCATGGAGTAAACCCACTCCAGCATCACAAAGTTCAATCACTTTATCAAATGGCGCAATCCAGGTTGCTTCGGATCGGTCGACAGCGACCGTACCGAAGCCAGCGCCGAATGTAAAAGAGAAACCCGACTAAGGTCGAACTAATAAGGGATCGGAAGATCCGATCAAAAAACATCACTTGTCTCAAAGACAAACAGACAGACAACGGAAAATGGAAAGAGACAATATAAAATTTCAGAACAGATTCGGATCTTTGAGTGACAGTGATATGGAGTTCGCTGAAACTCCATCATCACCAACTGGCAATAACAGATCGAGGTCAGCCACACCACGAGCTGGTGGTAGCAGATCTATATCACCAATTGAACCTCCATAAATAGTTTCTAGTCTTTTGAAAATCTCTCCATAAAATGGATTTAAAACACAAAATAATACAATGGAATTGTCGAGGCCTTAAATCGAACTATAATGAACTCATTACTTATTTCGCTACTAACCCCATCGGTGTTTTGTTTGCAAGAAACTTTTTTAAAAACTGATGACAACATTAATGTCAGGGGTTTCAATACATACAACTATATCTATTCTGATGGTAACAAACCATCTGGTGGCAGCTCAATTTTTGTTAAATCATTTTTACCACAAAGAGAGATCAAATTAAAAACAGACCTACAAGCTGTAGCAGTATCGGTTTCTCTGGATAAAGAAACTACAATTTGCTCTCTATATATCCCGCCCTCATTTTCTTTAAAGCCCGAACATCCTGACTCATTGCTGAGTCAACTTCCATCGCCATATCTTTTAGTTGGCGACTTCAATGGTCACAATATTCTATGGGGCTGTAAAGATATCAATAACAGAGGAGCACTTGTCGAAGATTTTATTGCAAAGAGCGATCTTTGCTTGATAAATGATAAATCTTATACTTACCTTCACCCTGCGACAGGTCATTTGTCTTCTTTAGATCTCTCTTTGTGTCACCCATCTCTCTTCTTGGACTATGACTGGTCTGTTCATGATGATCAGTGCGGAAGTGATCACTTCCCTGTTATAATTGAGAGCGTAAACGAACCAGATGAAGACTGTAACCAGAAGTGGAAAATGAATAAAGCCGACTGGGAATTATTCCATAATTTATGTGAAGAAGAGTTAACAGTTGATCACTTAAATGAATCATCCGACATTGTTTCTGATTTCACAGATACACTTATTAATATATCAGAACAATGCATTCCAAAGACCTCCACAAATACTAAGAAAAGCAATCCTTGGTTTAATAATGACTGTAAAGAAGCTATTAAAAAGCGTAAACAGGCTCTAAATAAGTTCTGCAAAAGTCCCACTTCAGAAAAGCTAAACGACGTAAAAGTTTTTAGAGATAAAGCTCGGCGAACAATCCGAGCTTCAAAACGAAAGTCATGGAGAGAATATGTCTCCAAATTGAACTACAAAACCCCCATTAAAAAGGTTTGGGATATGGTACGAAAAATTTCAGGAAAAACAAAGTCCTCTAGTTTTACACATTTAAATACTGAATTTGACACAATAGCTTCAACAAAAAAAGATATTTCAGATACTCTTGGGAGCACATTCTTGAATAATTCATCATCGCGTAATTATTCTGACCCTTTTAGAAATTTCAAAAAGGACCAGGAGAAAAAAAAACTTAACTTCAAATCCCTTAATCACGAAGAATACAACACACCTTTTAACTTATCCGAACTAGTTGAAGCCATTGAAAAATCATATGATACGGCAACCGGCCCCGATGAAATTCATTATCAGATGCTTAAGCATCTGCCAAAAAGTTCTCTTACAACACTTTTAGATATCTTTAATAATATTTGGGAAACGGGGGTCTGTCCTGAGAGCTGGCGTGTAGCTACAGTTGTACCAATTCCGAAACCAGGGAAAGATCATGCAGAACCTACAAATTATCGTCCGATAGCTTTGACAAGTTGTTTGTGTAAAACATTGGAGAGAATGATAAACAAGGGATTAGTCTGGTACTTAGAGTCCAACAACCTCATTTCAGAATATCAATCGGGTTTTCGTTCGGAACGCAGTACCAATGACAATTTAATAAGACTAGAAACATTTATACGAGATGCTTTTATTAACAAAGAACACGTAGTAGCTGTCTTTTTCGACTTGGAGAAAGCATATTATACAACATGGCGTTATGGTATATTGAAAGATCTCCATAACATTGGCTTAAGAGGAAAACTTCCCAGTTTTATTGAAAGCTTTTTAGGGGAGCGCATGTTTCAGGTGCGTGTGGGGTCTACCCTGTCAGATTTCTATGATCAAGAACAGGGTGTCCCACAGGGTAGTATTCTTTCAACTACGCTATTTAACATCAAAATAAACAATATTGTACAATGTTTGGACGACAAAACTGATTGTTCCTTGTATGTTGACGATTTCTGTATATGTTACCGTTCAAAAAATATGAAAACAATTGAACGAAAGTTGCAACAAAATTTAAAACGAATAGAAGAATGGACTGATAAAAATGGTTTCAAGTTCTCCAAGTCGAAAACGCAGTGTGTTCATTTTTGTAAACAACGGAAGAAACACGAACATCCTTCCTTGTTTTTATACGGATCACAAATTCCTGTTGTTGAAGAAGCCAAATTTCTTGGGGTCATATTTGATCAAAAGTTATCTTTTATTCCCCATATTAAATATCTTAAAGCGAAATGCTTAAAAGCTTTGAATCTTTTGAAAGTTTTAGCCCATACAAGTTGGGGAGCAGATCGGTATACTTTATTACATCTTTACCGGTCTTTAATAAGATCTAAATTAGATTATGGGTCTGTTGTTTATGGTTCTGCCAGAAAGTCCTATTTAAAATCATTGGATACTATCCATCACCAAGGCCTTCGTCTGGCTATGGGAGCCTTTCGTACTTCTCCCGTATTAAGCCTTTATGTAGAAGCAGGTGAACCATCTTTAACTTCGCGCAGAGAGAAACTTTCTCTTCAGTATGCTATTGGAATTGCTGCTAATCCATCTAACCCGGCATCCAAAATTTCATTTCCACCTCAATTTATAGATAAGTATGAAACTAAACCCACAGCAATCAAACCTTTTGGATTACGAGTTTTACCACTGCTAGAAAATTCAGGTATCGACCTTAAAAATATTCAAAAACATGAAACGGCCGAAGTTCCATCTTGGTGTATTAAAAAACCTTCTATTTTGTTCGACTTACATGATGGCAAAAAATCCGAATCAAATCCGATACTTCTCAAACAAAACTTTCAGGTACTGCAGTCACGTTACAATGATTACCAGCAAGTCTATACTGATGGTTCCAAAGAAGGAGATAAAGTTGGTTGTGCGTATGTTTCTAAAGATACGCACAAAACCATGCGCCTTCCAGATGGTTCATCTATTTTTACAGCTGAAGCCAAAGCAATAGACCTAGCTTTAGATTTTATCAGTTCTTCAACAATTCAAAAAGCAATTATATTTTCTGATTCACTTTCTGTGCTTAAGGCTTTAGACCATTCATCATCTAAAAATCCTCAAATTCAAAAATTGATCGAAAAACATCATGAAATTTCTAAAACACACCAAATCTTGTTTTGTTGGCTTCCGAGCCATATTGGCATTGTCGGCAATGAATATGCTGACAAGAAAGCAAAGGAATCGCTCAATCTTGATCCATCTGTTTTTAAAATTCCTTTTAATAATTTTAAACCATTTATCAACAGATACATCTTGTCGGAATGGCAAGGCGAATGGGACCGTGCAATAAATAACAAACTCCGTGCCATTAAACCTGTCGTTAGTACAAAATGCTCTCCTCCACAGTTTTCCAGAAAAGAGGACGTAGTATTAACACGACTGCGCATCGGCCATACTAGAGTTACTCATTCTTATATTTTTAATGGTGATGATCAGCCTTCTTGTGTAGGTTGTGATCAGCCATTCACTGTGAAACATATCTTAATTGACTGTGTTGACTTTTCACCCTCACGTATTTTAGATTTCAAAGCTGACACTTTGCAACAACTGTTTCGAGATGTACCTGTTGATAATATTATTTTATTCTTAAAAGAAATTGGACTTTTTCATAAGATTTAACTGTTTCAGATTTTTATACATTATCATTCTGACTTTTTACTTTTAATATCATCATAATTATTCTTGCCGTTTAACCATTAACCGTTTGACGCTTATGATCCACAAAGAGGGTTGACGCGTCGTTAAACACGAAATCATCATCATCATCATCCATCTTGGTGTATTAAACAACTTTCTATTCTGTTCGACTTGCATGATGGCAAAAAATCCGAATCAAATCCGATACTTCTCAAACAAAACTTCCAGGTACTGCAGTCACGTTACAATGAATACCAGCAAGTCTATACTGATGGTTCCAAAGAAGGAGATAAAGTTGGTTGTGCGTTTGTTTCTAAAGATACGCACAAAACCATGCGCCTTCCAGATGGTTCATCTATTTTTACAGCTGAAGCCAAAGCAATAGACCTAGCTTTAGATTTTATCAGTTCTTCAATAATTCAAAAAGCAATTATATTTTCTGATTCACTTTCTGTGCTTAAGGCTTTAGACCATTCATCATCTAAAAATCCTCAAATTCAAAAATTGATCGAAAAACATCATGAAATTTCTAAAACACACCAAATCTTGTTTTGTTGGCTTCCGAGCCATATTGGCATTGTCGACAATGAATATGCTGACAAGAAAGCAAAGGAATCGCTCAATCTTGATCCATCTGTTTTTTAAATTCCCTTTAATAATTTTAAACCATTTATCAACAGATACATCTTGTTGGAATGGCAAGGCGAATGGGACCGTGCAATAAATAACAAACTCCATGCCATTAAACCTGTCGTTAGTACAAAATGCTCTCCTCCACAGTTTTCCAGAAAAGAGGACGTAGTATTAACACGACTGCGCATCGGCTATACTAGAGTTACTCATTCTTATATTTTAATGTTGATGATCAGCCTTCTTGTGTAGGTTGTGATCAGCCATTCACTGTGAAACATATCTTAATTGACTGTGTTGACTTTTTACCCTCACGTATTTTATGTTTCAAAGCTGACACTTTGCAACAACTGTTTCGAGATGTACCTGTTGATAATATTATTTTATTCTTAAAAGAAGTTGGACTTTTTCATAAGATTTAAATGTTTCAGATTTTTATACATCGTCATTCTGACTTTTTACTTTTAATATCATCATAATTGTTCATGCCGTTTAACCATTAACCGTTTGACGCTTATGACCCACAAAGAGGGTTGACGCGTCGTTAAACACGAAATCATCATCATCATCATCATCATCATCATCCATAGCTGGGGAGGGGAAAGTCTGCCATGACACTGGGATACAGCGAATTTAAATCAAAGAAATATACGTAGCTTTTTGGCATTTCATGGTCATTGCTGGCATCTGTGGGTTGTTAGCACGCGCCAGTCTAGGTGTACCGACGACCCTAGTTCCACCCCTAATGCCATTTAGTATAGCGGCATGCATTTCCTCATCCGTCAGTAGCTCTAGACAGACTTCTGATCTTAACAGAGCACTGTCCCAGCTAAACCCCGGCAGCGAAAAGTAGTACATGACGTCGAGACGATAGTCTTTCATCATGACATCTCTGAAAGGGGGGGGGGTGCCCATAAGGCCCTTTTCCTGCCCTGGAACAAAAGTCTTCATTTTCTCCTGATATATTATTGCCTATAGTCTCCCATTTTCTAAAATAGTATTGGTTTTGTAACGTAAGCCCTAGTTATTGAGAAACATGATAATTAAAGTAGGTGGGGGTAATTCAGCATTAATCTGAGGTATCATGTTTTACCAAGTTTCATGATCATTTATCGCCCCCGCCCATAGGGGCTTGAAGAAATATATGGGCTGCACGATGCTTCCACGCAGAGCTGAATCCGGCCCGCACACTAGTACTGGTAAACCGCTTAGAGGATCTAAGCCTGTCCAGGAACCGCGGTGCGAGGAGGACCGTCCATGCTAATACAACCTATTGGTTTCATTGGGCGACAGGGCTTGAGATGTCATTTCATCTCAATCTCGGGTAAAATTCCCACAAAATTGGAAGCAACGTCTCCAAAATGACCTTTACAGTGTTGACGGGGACGTTAAACCTCAAATCAATCATTCAATCAATCATGATCATTTAACGCCATAACTAGGGCTTACTTTGCAAAACCTAAACTGTCTTAGTTAAAGGAATTCTATAGGCAATGTATTAGGAGAATTTGAAGCTTTTTGTTCAGAAACAGAAAAATGGCCAAAATGGTCACCCCTAATTTTGATATTTGACCAGCCCAAGTGACCCTGAGTATTAGGTCAAGGTCACCAAAACCTAATCAACACTTTGTACTCGTCCAATGTTAAATTCAAGGAAGTTTGAAAATAATTTGCCATTTAGTTTCGGAGATAGGCTAGGATTTATTGAATTTGCAGATGCAAAATTAACAAAAATTGACGCTGTTCATAAAATAGTTGCTGCAGATGTAGTATTTTACTTTAGAGAAATAAAATTTAAGTAAGAATTTACCCAATACATTTATCTAACAAACAGTGGAAATAATGAGTGGGTGTGATATATTTTAAAAAAGAAACAGTGCGTAAAACATGATACTTAATGCTGAATTACCCCACCCACTTTCATTGTCATGTTTCTCAATAACTAGGCCTTACGTTACAAAACCAATCCTTTTTTAGTGAATGGGATACTATAGCCAATATATCAGGAGAAAATGAAGACTTTTGTTCCAGGGCAGGAAAAGGGCCTTATGGGCACCCCCCCTTTTCGAGCACGTCGGCAAAAAGGAGGCTCTGCATAGTCAAATAGTGCCGGAGATAATCTTCGAGAGTTTTCATATTGAGGGCTGTCCAAAGATGTTGCGCATGCTCATAGGCCCCGACGCCCATGTGCTCGTCGTTTACTCTGTTGTAGAACGTTTCTATTGGAGGCAAGCGACTTTCCGACAGTCTCTCTACGCCATCAACATAGTCAGTGCAGAAGACCTGGCGCCACGCAATAAGGTCGAGATTGTCACGTGCGCATTAGTCTTTGGCGAATTTAAAGGATTCCAATCCAGATTTACTCCGTAAAATTTCAACTAGTTCATTCAACTAGTTCATTCAACTCTGTTTTCAAAAACCTTTTGAAGTCCAGAAAACGAACTCTTCGAAGAGACACAGAAACAAAGCTGTCCAGGGAAATTGGAATAACTTTAACCGGCTTTCAAACTGGGTATCATGTCACTAACTCAAGCCGTAAACGGAATACCCAATGAAAAACACCTGACCTTCCATTGCACTTGGCGTCTCGTAGGTGACCCGAGCCAGGCTCAGTCATACAGCCGAGCAAAAGCCTGCGCTCTTACCCATTAGGCATACAAAACGGCTCAATGCTGATTCATGCAGTGTCGCATCAACATTGATGAAACGTCACAACGTTGATTCGACGTTGCTAAAGTGTTACTGCATTGGGCGAATGATGTAGATTCAAATGTATATTTATATGTCCTGTTCTTTTTAGCTCACCGTCACGTAGTAGTCATCAAGTGGACCCCTACCAAGATTGTTCAAATGATAGTGCTGGGGCCCTTTGGTTTTACATGGGCTTATATAGGGAAAATCTTTAAAAATCTTCTTCTCTGAAACTGTAAGGCCCAGGCCGTTGATATTTGGTATGCAGGTTCACCTAGTGGACCCCTACCAAGATTGTTCAAATTATAGTGCTGGGGCCAAATATGCCCCCGCCCGGGCCCCTTTGGTTTTACATGGGCTTATATTGTGAAAATCTTTAACAATCTTCTTCTCTGAAACTGCAAGGCCCAGGTCTTTGCTATTTGGTATGACGCTTCATCTAGTGGACCCCTACCAAAATTGTTCAAATTATAGTGCTGGGGCCAAAAATGCCCGGGGCCCTTTGGTTTTACATGGGCTTATTAAAAATTTTCTTCTCTGAAACTGCGAGGCCCAGGTCGTTGATATTTGGTATGAAGCTTCAGCTAGTGGACCCCTACCAAGATTGTTCAAATTATAGTGCTGGGGCCAAAAATGCCCCCGCCCCGGGGCCCTTTGGTTTTACATAGGCGTATATAGGGAAAACTTTAAAAATCTTCTTCTCTGAAACTGCAAGGCCCAAGTCTTAGCTATTTGGTATGAAGCTTCATCTAGTGGACCCCAACCAAGATTGTTCAAATTATAGTGCTGGGGCCAAAAATGCCCCTGCCCCGGGGCCCTTTGATTTTACATAGGCTTATTTAGGGAAAACCTTTAAAAATCTTCTTCTCTGAAACTGCAAGACCCAGGTGTTTGATATTTGGTATGAAGCTTCATCTTGTGGACTTCTACCAAGATTGTTCAAATTATAGCCCTTGGGCCAAAAATGCCCCCGCTCCTTGGCTCTTTGGTTTTACATAGACTTATATAGGGAAAATCTTGAAAAATCTTCTTCTCTGAAACCACAAGGCCTAGGTGTTTGATATTTGGTATGAAGCTTCAGCTAGTGGAACTCTACCAAGATGGTTCAAATTATAGCCCTGAGACCTAAAATGCCTCCGCCTCATGGCCCTTTGGTTTTACATAGACATATATAGAGAAAATCTTTAAAAATCTTCTTCTATGAAACACAAGGCCAAGGGCTTTGATATTTGCTGTGAAATTTCATCTAGTGAACCTCTATCAAGATTGTTCAAATTATAGTCATGAGGCCAAAAATGCCCCCGCCCGAGACCTTTGGTTTTACATAGACTTATATAGGGAAATATTTAAAAACCTTGTTCTCTGAAACTGCAAGGCCCATGTCTTTGATATGTGGTATGGAGCTTCATCTAGTGGACCTCTACTAAGATTGTTCAAATTATAGCTCTCGGGCCACAAATGCCCTGGCCCCAGGGCCCTTTGGTTTTACATGGACTTATATAGAGATAATCTTTGAAAATCTCTTTCTCTGAAACAGCAAGGCCCAGGTCTTTGATATTTGGTTTGAAGCTTCATCTAGTGGACCTCTATTAAGATTGTTTAAATTATAGCCCTGAGGCCAAAAATGCTCCCGCCTCGGAGCCGTTTGGTTTTACATAGGCTTATGTAGGGAATATCTTTAAAAAAATCTTCTTCTCTGAAACCGCAAGGCCCGGGTCTTTGATATTTGGTGTTTAGCTTCATCTAGTGGACCTTTGCCACGATTGTTCAAATTATAGCCTTAGTTGGTATGAAGCTTCACCTTTTTAGACCTCCCTCAACATTATGCACATTATAACTCTGGGGTCAATAATGGCCCTCCCCGGGGCCCACTTGTTACTCTGTGGATCAGGTGAGCGATCCAGGGCCATCATGGGCCTCTTGTTTTAAGGAACCAAAGCACAGACCGCCATCATTCCCCGTGGAGGATGACGACAATGATGACGTAACGACATCCCTCCTCCTCATCCAATGATGACGTAACGACATCCCTCCTCCTCCTCCAATGACGACAACAGATGTTACCTCCTGCAGCAACTCAACACTGTTATCAACAGCGACAGCCACAAGTAAGTACATAATTACACAAGTTGACTAAAAACGGACCTTTGCCTAAAAGTGAGGCTGTGGAATACTGTGTCTGATCTAGTCTTTCACTGCCTGCAAAAAGTTAAACTGCTTTCAAAGTAATTCAGCCTGGCACTATGGATGTCAGCCATATAAAGGGGAAAAGTTCAATTTAGTGCAAAATAGTTTAATATGTGTAAACAATGTTGTCCAGCAAACAACTCCTTAACCTATTTTGTACCGGAAACCCCAAAACGGGTACCCTGGCAAACAGTGCAGACCCAGATCAGAACGTGGCATCTGATCTGGGCCTACACTGTTTGCATAAAGTTCAGCAATTTTCAAACTTGAATTTCAAGAAAATACAACCTGTCACCATGGAATCCGGCCATATATAAGGTGGAAGATTACATTTGGTACAAAAAGGGTTAAAGCAAACACACACACACACACACACACACACACACACAAAATGTTAAAATGTGTGAAATAAAATGTGTAAGCAATGTGAGAAAAATGTTCCGAATAGGACACCAAAAATGATATAAAATGTATGAAAATCCCTTCAAAACATCTTTCAACCTTGAGTTGTACTTCAATTATCAAAATAGGTTAGTTTGTGTGTTTGTTTTGGAATTTAACGGCCCAGTCAACACTATTTAGGTCTTTTTTGAGACGTATGGTTTACCTGTCCACACTTTTCCTGGACAGGCTTAATATACGTAAGCGGTTAACCAGTACAGTCAGAAACTGACAACTGCCCTTCTTGAATCAGATGGAGAGAATGGCTATAGAAAATATTTCTTGATCAATCTCTACCAAAGAATGTTGCTGACCCCAGCAGGTATCGAACCCACGTCCTCGATCACCACTCAGATTGTTGTCTAAGTTTATAAATTGGTTAAATCCGTGCAACGTAGTGCAAACTTCTATTCTTCTAAACAAGAAAATTTCTAATAAAAGAAATGTCATACTCAAAACATTGGTTGTGGGTGCTCATTAGCACATTCCCCTTTTAACGAGTACCCATATCAAATGTCTTTGGGGCAGAAATGACTCGAATAAGGAAATTAATGAGTACCCACATAAACTCCAGTTTTCTCTAGAAAAAAGTTGGGTTTACGAGGGTGTTCATTATAAGGGCATGATTATGCGATGAGGACCTCATTGAATAATTCTGGCTGGTTGTGTTTGGTGTTGGAATTTTGATTGTTGGCGGAGGGGTCATTGTTGTTGTTATTGTGAGAATCAACACGAGGAGACGGCGAAGAAATGAACGGCCTATTCAGGTTGAGGAAGTGTCATCAACATCTAGTCAAGGACAAAGGACATATGTGTTAATGCCGGTACCCAGAAGCCCTAGAAGTCGCTGGTCAGCAGCTTCTACGGAGTCAGTGACGCTGTTCGCTGTTGTTGACAGTGAACTGTAGTTTCACAAAAGTGCTGAAACACCTTTTCTTTTATTTACCTGTTTTTTTAGTTTTGTACATAGCATGCTCAAAAATAGATGAATGCATCTATCAGCCAATACACCATAACCTTGCTATAACACGGCTCACCATAACACGGTTCTGGTTACAAGTCATTCAAGATGGACCCAGAATTGTGTAGATTATATAGAAAAGATAAACGGTCATTATTCTATATAATCCATACATATTTGTTTGGGTATTAAAAAGATGATTGTTTAATTCTTACACGGTTTCTGCTTAAGACCCCATCAGTAGTGTTATAAAGAGGTTATGGTGTATTTCCACACTTCTGTATTGCAAGTAAATAATGCCACTTTCATTTTGCATTCCCAGCAGGCACATTATGCTTGTTTGTTTGTTTTGAGGTTTAATATTCCCGCCAACACTGTATAGGTCATTTTGGAGACGTTGCTTCCCAACATTGACAAAATATTATCAAATCATTGCATGTCCAATCATTCACTGAAGATGCATTTATTTTACTTTGTTATTAATTGATTATCCGATATTACACAAGGTCAACCAATATTCAAAAATCATAAATCATGTTTTTAATTGCGTCAATTAATAAAATTGTCATTAATCAAGTAATTTCGTATTGGCCAAGTTACAGGTCCTCGGTCAGCTGTATTGGCCTCGGCCTTCGGCCTCGTGCCAATACAGCAGACCTAGGACCTGTAACTGGGCCAGTACGAAATTATTTGATTAATAACATTGTATTATTAAATGTGCTCCTTTTAACCCTTAGCCTGCTGTTCACGATAACCCTTACCTTTGCAAACAGTATAGATCCCGACCAGAAGCCCTCTGATCAGGATCTACACTGGCATGCATAGGGCTGGCTAATCGGAACTGAAAAGATAATCGATTATCAGTCCTGTCATTGCGATCGATAATCGATTAGTAATCGCTAAGGTTTTTGTCATAAATTAACCTGTCTGGCTTTCTGTCTGAGCATGATTCTTACCATATGTTCCACTTTACCATATGTATATTTGAAAAGACAGGCCTGACCAAACAGTGTAGACCCAGATGAGACTCATCAGGGTCTGCACTGTTTGCCACTCATCCCGGTCTGCACTGTTTGCCACTCATCCAGCTATTTTAGGCATAACTTTGGGTAGTAAATTGTACCTATCAAGTAATCGATTAAAAGCAAATCAGATATGATAATCATTTTTGTGGAATTTAACGATCGATTATACGATTAATCGTCCGCCTTAGTCATGCATTTTGTGAATTTGAACAAATACATGAAATCCAAAATCTAGAGTTGTTGATAGTCAGGAGTAGGAGGGGCTAATTAAAATATTCGGCAGGATAAGGGTTAAGAATGGAATCTGGAAACAAATATTGGAACAGACTTGCCGCAGACAGTGTAAACCTAGATCAGCCTGAGCAGTATGATCAGGGTCTATACTGTTTCAGGACGGCTACAGTATTTTTCATAGACATTATATTTATTAGAGTCTTTTATTCCATGATTCCATATCAACCCTTATCTTGCTGTTCACCACACCCCCTTTCTTTGAAAACAGTGTAGATCCAGATCAGATGACCTCTAATGCAGGCTTCACACTGTCCCGAAATTGACACCAGATGGAAACACGATAAAGGAAATGTTCTAATTCGGCTCTGATCGTGAAAACATCGGGCCATTCGTGAGGACATCTTAAGCCATCGTATGATCACCGGTGGATTTTCTGAGGCTCCGGCAGCAACTTCGTGAGCGGCGGCAAAATCTTTGGCATGCCAAAAAATTGCCGGAAGGCCTTGCGAAGGTTCATTTTCGTGTTGAATTCGTTTGTCCATCTTGCCATTCGTAAGGCCATCGTAGGGGCATTTTGTCAAATCGTGTCATCTTCGTCTTTTCTTCGTGTGATCATCGGTGCTCTCGGGCATTTTACGCCTCACGAAGATAATACGAGGGAAACAAGAAGTCGTCCGATTGTCTTAGGAAGGCAATAAGACTACGTGAAACCCTCGCAATGACGTCGTGTAGCCATCGTATTATAGTACGATGACATTGAGATTGGACCACGGTGTCGACGAAGACAGCTGAATTTGAGTATCTCAAGCGATACCAATGTGTATGGTAACGTAGACATATAAAAGGCCAACCCCAGAGCATCTTCCTCAGTCATTCCTGATGAGCAACTCTGCAGAGCATAGGCTTGTGTAACTCCCAAAGCTTCAGTCATAATAATTATTCACAATTCCGTTCCTGCTGAATAGCATACTTTGATGATGAGACAACCAGGAAGAAGAAGGCAGCAGCATTGCTTCTTTTGATGCACCTTAGGGAACAAGATGAGCAGATCTTATTTTCCTATAAACCAAGTCTCTCTGAAAAAGTGGTCTTCTCTTTGGGTGGCATTTTAAACTGGTTTTAAGTTGAATCAAATTTAAGAGAGTTGAAATGTACTGTGTACTCTCCGATCATCAAATGAATTTCAAACGGTCGGCCGAAGATTTTGTAACATCGGGAGGTCACGTGTCGTCTTCGGGACCTAGTTCGAACGCATCGTACTCTCAATACGACGTCGTGAAGCCATCGTGTTGCCTTCGTTTGTCCTGCGGGTAAACTTCGTAATAAAAAACCACAACTTCGTGTTGCCTTCGTATGTGGTTCGGATGCAATCGTGTGACCTTCTGTATGCATCGTACTTGCTTCGGCTAGAGATTGGCTGTTGACCATGTTCGGAGAAATCTTCGCGCGAAATTCAAAATTCCATATTCGTATGGCCATCTGGTGTCATTTTCGGGACAGTGTGACGCCTGCATAAAGAAGCCATCTGATGAGGATCTACACTGTTTGACATTCAGTTTATGAATTGATAGCAATAAGTTACATCAATTAATTTGATTGGTTGATAGACAGAAATGGGTGTGGCTTAAATGAATATTCAGCAAGATAAGGGTTAAAAGGCACTTTGAAAATAGCTGTAAATAGTTTGTAAGAGTAAAGGCTCATTTTCTTGTATTTCGTTTTCGACAAGAAATTGAAAACTTTAGAGAGAGAGAGAGAAAGACAGCTTTTTTATTTTTACAGAGAGAGAGAGAGAGAGAGAAGCAGTTCAAAATTTCTTGAATTTCATTTCGTCAAGATTTTAAAACATTGCATGCAGGTTTTGTTTAGTTGAGTTGAGCTTTCACAGCCCCATCAATACTAGGTCATTTTGAAGACGTTACTTCTGATTTTTTTAGTATTTTACCCGACATTGAGATTTGTTTATTTGATTGGAGGTTTAATGTCCCAGACGACACTATATATGTCATATTAGAGATGTTGCTGACAATTTTGTCCGACTTATACCCTACACTGAGATGAAATGACATCTCAAGCCCTACCTTCCAATGAAACCGATATGGGACTCGCACCACTTTGGCTGGTCATGCTTAGAACCTCTAAGCTGTATACCAGTACTCTTGGGGGCTGGTGTGTGTGTGTGTGTGTCCATCTATTTCTTCAAGCCCTGATAGGCGGGGGCCATCCCGACATTAAGATTAAAAGAAAGTTTACTATTTTTATTTTCTGATCCCCTCGTACTGTGTAATTTTCAATAATTCTGTGGAAACAGCAAAATTCTAAAATTAGGTACATGAAAATCATTTTTATCGGTGAAACACATTGAGGTTAGTGAAAAAGATCGGACATGTACACATGTCATATATCGACACATGATTTTGTAGCTCTGTCACGGTGGTTCGGGTCCTCAAAAGAAATTTTAGAGGCACTTCTTTCTATGAGCAATCATGTGTTTCGCTCCCATGTGACTTTTTATTTCGTTCTATTGCTTCTTTAAAAAAGTATCCCGTCAAAATCGGAATGATTCCGAGTGTTTTTGAGATCAGACCTATGATTGAGGGGCTGATCCCCACAAGTGTTAACCAAATGTCACAAAAGCGGTATTTAAACGCACGTCTGAATCAGGACTCGAACCCAAGGCCACTCCGTGCAAGCGCTTTTGTCTCTCATTAAAGGAGCCGCATAATGATCGTGGAACATAGGTATTTTGTTCCGATACTGAAAGCCAAATAAGGAGCGCAGATTTTGGAGAGTGCTTTTTCTTCCTATTTCAAATTATTCAAATAAACGGCATGGCAATTGATCTACTTAAGGATCCTGTGCATACTTTGAAAGTTACAGGCGACCATCTTTACAGGTGGCCTTTTTTGAGAAAACGACATGGGCAATGTTTCTGATTTTTGCATGTTGTAAGATAATGGTATAAAGATGTAGAAGCCACTAAAGTTTCACAAAAACCTATCATGAACCAAACAACAGGAGGAAAATTTGAAATTTTACTTTAAAAGCCAAAAAAAAAAAAAAATCTCAAATTCCAGAGCAGAACGGTGTAGTTCTTGTGCATAAACATATAGTTTATACATAAATCTGACGGAAGCTACCCTTTGTGGGTGGCAACTTCCGGTTGGAAACAGAGGGTTTTTTTTAACCCGGATGTGTTTTTGGATCGTCTGGCATTTCGCTTTAAATGACATTTGCCACCCTAAAAGGGTAGCTTCCACTAGATTAATGTACAAACTAAATGTTATGCATAAGAACTCCACCATTTTTTTTTCTAGAAATTGAGCTTTCACTTTTTTTTTTTTTTTTGGCTTTTCAAAGTAGAATTTCAAATTTTCATTCTGTTATTTGGTTCATGATGGGTTTTTGTGAGAGTCTAGGGGGTTAACCTTAGTGGCTTCTACATCTTTATATTATTATATTACAACATGCAACAAAAGACCCAGAAACTTTGTGCATATCGTTTTCTAAAAAAACGGTCAGCTATATAGGTCTACCGTCACTTGTTCCTTGCAAAGTGTGCAAAAGAACCTTAATTGCTTCTAGATAAGTACATATATTTTCTTCTGACTATATTAATCAGGTCCGTTTCATAGACGGATATCGAGATGGTATCCGTTTTGTGTAACATTTTTGATAGTCCATTTTTATCTATATCTTATAGCGCATTCTGACAATACACTCAGTTTCCTCAGAGAAAAATATAGATTGTGAGCGATGCTCATCGACACGCATCGCCTCATGCATATCATGCAAATTGCATGGTCAAATGCAATGTTTGAAGTGAAAACTGAACTTGCAAAGGTTTGCGTTCATTAGAAAATGAAGTCTAATCTAAGAATAAAATAGTGCACTTGAATGAATGTATCAATACAGGGCGACACGGTCCATAGGTCGGCAAAGTCGAGGTCGACAGGATTGAAAGGTCGACAGGTCTACAGGGTCGACAGCGTCGTGTATATTGGCGATGACGTCGTTACTTTGTTGACCTGTCGACCATTATAACCGCGTTTAATCTAAACCGATTCTTTTTCATTGGAACTTGTGTCTTTAGAGACGTTAAATATTGATGTCATAAAAAAGTTGACGTCCTGGGTGTTATTACGAAAAAAAGGTTCAGATTATGACGTTACGATCACGTTCACGTCTGGAAGTTGTTATAAGATGACTTTTCAATATTGACTTTGACTTCGTTACTTTGTCGACCTGTCGACCCTGTCAATCTTTATAACCGTGTTTATCATCACCCAATTCTTTTTCATTGGAACAATACTTTGTCATCATAGGATTACATCGTTTCAAAATTTGTGAGCTTAAAACCGAATTACTCATGTTTTGTTCATCCCCGTGGAACTATTTTAGTTTAGTTTAGTCAATTAGACTTGACCCGGAAATGACATGTATTGATGATTTCAATGCTACGATAAGCAATAATCACCAGCTCATTATGTAAATTGAAGAAAGTGAAATGATCAGGAACTTATACAATTATATCCCACACCCCACCCAAAACACCACAAGGGAAAAATCAAACATGAAATTACATCAAATAACAATATAGACAATTTATTCCCCGAGTCAGGCAGCTCTTTTTGAACCGCTTGAGCTAGGATTCCTATATTTGGCACACAGTTTAGGATCATTGTTGAGATGAACTGATTAACTTTTGAGCGAATTCCATAAAATATTGACGGAATTATTCCCCTTTTCGGACTTTACTATTATAACAATAGGAAAACCTTGTCAACACGATATCTAGAGAACCACTCAAGCTAGGATCCTTATATTTTGCATACTGTTTAGGATCATTGTTTAGAAGAACTGATTAGCTTTTGAGCGAATTCCGTAAAATATTGACGGAGTTACGCCCCTTTTTGTACTTTGCCATTATAACAATAGGAAAACCTTGTGAAACTAGAGAATGGCTTATGCTAGGAACTTGAAATTTTATACATGCCATGAGCACAAACAATAAGCGAACCCGTATTTTTTGTTTTTCCGTCGGACCTGGTATGGCTGAGTTATGCCCCTTTTTCGACTCTTCATTGAAAACCTTGTCAACACGATATCTACAGAACCACTTGAGCTAGGATCCTGATATTTTGCATACTGTTTAGGATCATTGTTTAAAAGAACTGATTAGCTTTTAAGCGAATTCCGTAAAATATTGACGGAGTAATGCCCCTTTTTGGACTTTGCCATTTTAACAATAGGAAAACCTTGTCAACACGATATCTAGAGAACCGCTTGAGCTAGGATTCTTATATTTGGCATATAGTTTAAGATCATTGTTGAGATGAACTGATTAACTTTTGAGCGAATTCCATAAAATATTGCCTGAGTTATGCCCCATTTCGGACTTTGCCATTATAACAATAGGAAAACCTTGTCAACACGGTTCCTAGAGAACCGCTTGAGCTAGGATCCTGATATTTTGCATATTGTTTAGGATCATTGTTGAGATGAATTGTTTAACTTTTGAGTGAATTCTCTAAAATAGTGACTGAGTTATCAACTTTTTCGGACTTAGCCATTATAAGGACAGGAAAACCTTGTCAACACTATATGCAGAGAACCGCTTGAGCTAGGATCCAAATATTTTACGTATTGTTTAGGATCAATGTTTAGATGACCTGATTCACTTTTGAGCAAAATTGGTAAAAATGGCGGAGTAATGCCCATTTTCGATCTTAGGAAAACTTTGCCCACACAATATCTAAAGAAGTGGTTGAGGTAGGATCCTGATATGTTGCATACAGTTTGGAATCATGTCCCATAATGGGCAAGCATATGGTTGGGGGCATAGTGTTTCACAAACACATTTTCTAGTCAAAATGTTCGTCTCTGTAAGCTCTTTCTTCTGAAATGATGTTACAACTTTGTGATCATATTCCTTTAATGGACACATAAATAAAACCAGTCCATTGGTCCTGAAACGCTCCCCTGAAATTTGAGAAGCTTAAATGTTTTCAATATCAATAATAACCCTTCCAGAGGAGAATACGTTTGAAAATGTAAACAGATGACACATAGACACACAGACAACAATATTGCGATATGAGTAGCTTCTCAAGGTAGGCAACAGAACAGATAGTAACTGACCATTGGCGAGACACATGGCAAAAATTCCAAATTGAAATATTCTTAGAATGGACACTTATAGTTCTAAATTGTTTTATGAAGAATCAATTTATCTAAGGAGAAACATAGCCCATTGTCGTCCGCCATGGTCTTCACGGTTAATAACGGTTAACCATGTTATTATGATAAAAGTCAAATACCTCGAAAAAAGCTTCTATCCATGCCATGGGCAGCAATAGCCAACCATTGTCGGCCATGGTCGACCACCAACCCTGTTTGACCATGACCAAGTATGGTTCACCATTGCCAGTCTGGAAACTCGTGCATTATTAGAGTGATGTCCTTTAAAATGATTGCGGAAGATGGACATAGGGCAAAAATTAAATGGTACTAATTCTGATGAAACATTTGAGCATACATATGTGGTTTAAAAGCTTTTTAAAGACAAATAGAAGACAAATACAAATGCATCAGGCTTTACAGGTCATGCTTTACCCAGACCACACACTTTCTGTTGAGAATCTTATCAAAGTAGGTTAAATACTTTTAAAAGATACCAGGAAATAATATGAGGTCTGAATGACTTCAGCAAAGTAGAACTAATACATGCTTTGTAAAATGCTGCAATCAATGACCGGGATACCAACTTTGTGACCATGAACCATAAAACGATACAATCATATTAGATTATACATCGGCCCGCAAATGTGGACATGACTTTGATTACAAAATCAGGCCGAAACCATAGACGGAAAGCGTCAGGATCATGGTTTTGGTGCATGCTAGACAAATCTCAACACGCTGTTTGAACTACTGAATGTTCCTTGATGCATTTCCGGTTATACGTATTGATATTTTATTATTGATTTACACAGTCGTTGCATCATGCATCTCATTTAAGGGAAAATATTGAAAAAATACTGGTTTTATATGGCTTATTTTCTCTTCTCTGACCTAGTAACAGATAAATTATTTATCTCGCAAATAGTCCAATCGCGCGATAAAACATGTTGAAAATTGTCTAGCATAGACCAAAACCGCGACACTCTCGCATTCTGTCGACCAGAACCTGAAAATTATTGTTAATGGAAATTTTTACAAGAATATAGTGCCTGAAAAAATATTCTAATTTAAGTAACTTGGCCATCTTGTAGTGACTATCACTTACCAGCTTCCCTCAACAAACAACCCCACCAAACTAGTCTGAGAAAGAAATATAAAGTGGGATCAAATTAACAACATTGTCTTACTACAGTTGTACGCCTAACGGCTGAAATAGTGCTATTCAGGTACCGTCTATGACCCATACATTTTGGGTTAGTACGTTATCAAATTCGGACCGCAGAGCCATGAAGCTCTCATAAGTCTTTGAGAGCTGCAGCATACACGTACATGTATGCGCAACAGGCCTTCTAGCCAAGCCAATCATGACACAAAATTCAATGGAAATGTTTTTCATGGTTAGCAGATCTGAGCCAGTACAGTAACGAAGAAAATGTTTAAGTTTAACTTCATCAAGATTTTTCACGTACTGTTGTAGATGTTTGGCTACTTCTTGCTCTTGGGCATCCATTCCCGTTGGAAATTGTAACATTTTTACAACTTTTCTGTTCGTCGGTACAAGGTTTGAGTATTTCGTTACTGATATTGAGCGCACTTACGACTGCTTTCATAGAATTACAAATGTACATTGGTTTTTGGATAATCGTTGTGTGTGCTATTTCTAATATGATAGATTTTATGTTTTCCTGGTTAGGCGAGGTTTTACAATCGTAGCTGTCGAGACTGTCAATCAGGTCATCAAAGCCGACAGAGTTGAAGTCTTCAAATGCTCTCTGAAATACCTCCATGTCATCCTTAGAAACAAAATGGTAAAAGTCACGGAGGAGATTGTCGTTGTTGATTTTATCGTCCGGTCTGATACACTGTAACAAGAATGTTTTGGATAGTCCCACTGGCCAGTAGTCTGTTACCTGATACCCAAACGCTAATACACGCCCCACGGCTTCCCATTCGGTCGGCCCAAAGTCATGGCGAATACTAGGTACCTTCGTATCTCGGCCTATTGTTGCCATATCATAGAAACTGTCCCAAAATTCCGATATGAGATCACGAAGTACGCCACCTGAGTCCTCAGCTTGCTCGAGGTATCCATTTGGTAAAATTCGTTTGATTTTTAATGGTTTCGTCTTTGAAATAGCCCAAAACTTCTTGAAATGCAATGGGCCCTCTATGGATGGTGAGATTTACAGGATCTCCCTGCAGACCCGTAAAACTATCAAATGAATGTGTTGCCTCCGGTTCTGGCAACAATTGTGAACGTGTAGTTTCCCGCGCAGCAGGTGAAGGGGATTGAATATTCGGTTGCTGATTTGTGACGGGTGAACTTGCAAAAGGAGGCTGTTGAACAGGATTGAAATTATCCATTGGTACACTAGTTGCAATGGGATACGAATTTGAAAAGGTTTGATGTTGAGCAGTGGTTAATGCTGAGTTTAAAAGATCCACGCCACCAATATCTGCAAATGCCACTGTTCCTAGTTCAGACACTGCACCAGTATTTGTATATTGTGTGTTAACCGTCTCTTCATAGTCGCCAAGATCCACATTAAAGGAAATGCCTTGGTCCTTATAGTGAAATGTTCCTGTATGATGTTCATTGGTCACTTGGGTCACTTGGTTGATTCCATCGTGATTTGCAACGGTTTCGTTATCACTATTTATTTCGTCTCGGATATCACTCGGCATGATTTTACGTCTTGTTCGCTTCAACAGTTTGGGCCCAGGAGGTAAGTCCTCAGCATTGTCAGCCTGCGAATCCAGGCGTTTCGTAAAAACATACAACCGCATTGTACGTAAATGACACTTGTCATACAACTCCGCTATAGTTGAAGTTTCGTCTTCAGGGATTTCATCGAAATCCCGAAGTTCGAAATCATAATTCAAGGCGTTGCCTTTAGTTTTTGAACTTCCATTTGGGAAAAACAAGGATTTACTCTTTTCCAACACATACTTGGCAGTATCTTGTTTATTAAACTCGACAATACGAGTGCCCCCTCCACATGGGGATCTAACTTGTACGTATTTCCCACGGTTTTTACAATAGCAGTACCAGCCAAGTTCTACAACTCTACTTGACTTGGCCGCGTGCAAATTGCCTTTCAGGTTCATTCTTATTTGTTGCTTCTTGCTTTGATTATCACCTTGAAACTTAGACCGTAATCTGTCTATGAGAGTTTCTTTCCCTATCTGTCTCTTACAAAAGTGTTGAGCTGCAACCCTATCACCCTTTAAGGGTAAATAAACGGACAATTCGTCCTCTGACAGATCAGGTACTGTATTCTCGTCAATCTGAAAAAAAAAATCATATTAAAACTTAGTTGTATAGACTCTCCTCCACCTATGAAGGAGTTCCTGAAATCATGCCTTACTGAGAGCATTGTTGAACTCTATTTCTCTCGGAAAGTCGACCGAATTTTTCACATTCGGACGAGAGTGAAGAACTGTTTTTTGCGGATTTCGAGTTGATAGACCAAACGAGTTTGTGCACACATTAGATATTTTACTGCTTGTGAATGAAGGTGTGAGAAAATCGGGCGGATTTTCACATGTGATGAATTCGGTCGAATATGTCGCAACCGTGTCTGTTTCAGTCACATTTTTCACAGCTGCCAAGTATTCGATCACACTCCTCACAAGTGACATTTACGGTCAGATTTCTACATTCGACATGTTTTTGTG
Organism: Lucinisca nassula; assembly: GCA_963580285.1. Taxonomy (NCBI): domain Eukaryota; kingdom Metazoa; phylum Mollusca; class Bivalvia; order Lucinida; family Lucinidae; genus Lucinisca; species Lucinisca nassula. Next base: position 94,153,252 of record OY757020.1, on the reverse strand, counting down.
AAATATAGATGTGAGAAATTCGTTTGGACTGTTTCAGAGGTGAGGTATTCGGTCGAAAATGTCACATTCGTTTGAATTTTGGAAAGCCGTGAAGTATTCAATCGAATTCCTCACGTGACATTATTTGGTAGAATTTCTTACATGTGACAAACATTTGGCAAAAAAATAGGCGTAAGAAATTCGGTCACATTTTTAGCTCACCAGAGCCGAAGGCTCCGGGGGAGCTTATAGGATAGGCAGTTGTCCGGCGTCGTCGTTGTCGTCGTCGTCGTCGTCGTCTGACGTCAACACTTTCAAACATCTTCTTCTCTGAAGCCACTGGACCGATTCAGCCCATATTTTATCTGTAGCATCCTTGGGCTGGGGGATTGAAAGTTTGTGTTTTTTATGAAAATTGGCCCATTAGTTTGGTTGCTATAGCAACTTAGAGCTCCCATAGACTTATAATGGGGAAAATTGAAAAATTGCATTAACTGCCAAGCCTTTGCAGATATTGGAACAAAACTTTCATAGAAATGTTCCTTAAGCAATCTAGTATCTACCATATGATTTTAGGCCTACTGCTCATTTGTATTGGTTGCCATGGAAACCAAAATGAAAAAATAGAAAAAAAATACTTAAAAAATCATCTCCTCAGAAACCGTATGCTCTATGAGGCTGAAAGTTTATGGAAATATTCACCATATTTGCCTTTACAGGTTTTGTGTTTTTTATGAAATTCGGCTCTTTAGTTTGGTTGCTATGGCAACTTAGATTTTCCATAGACTTATAATGGGGAATATTGAAAAATGGCATTAACTACAAAGTCTTTGCAGATATTTTGACAAAACTTTCATAGAAATGTTCCTTTAGTAAACTTCTCTCAGCCATATGCTTTTATGTCAACCTGGGGGTCCAGTAGGTTGTGCCGGGGCCATGCCCCGCCCCCAGTACTTCATAAAATGACTTATATCTCAGAAACCTTACAGATCCCCACCCCTAAACCATATATATTCTTGTTCCTATTGATAAGACGCATTCAGTGACACCAACCTGGAGGTCCTCCGGGATGTGCCGAGGCCATGCCCCACCCCCTCCACTTCATAAAAGGCCCAATATCTCGGAAACCATTCAGATCCCCACCCCTGAACCCTATATACTCTTGTTCCGTATGATAAGACGCATTCAGTGACATCAAACTGGGGGTCCCCCGGGATGCGCCGGGGCCATGTCCCGCCCCTCCATTTCATAAAAGGCCCAATATCTCGGAAACCTTACAGATTCCCACCCCTAAACCATATATATTCTTGCTCCTTATGATAAGACGCATTCATTGACCCCAAATTGGGGGTCTTCCGGGGTGCGCCGGAGCCATGCCCCACCCCTTCACTTCACAAAAGGCCATATATCTCAGAAACTATTCAGATCCCCACCCCTAAACCATATATGTTCTTGTTCATTATGATGAGACACATTCAGTGACACCAACCTGGGGGTCCCCAGGGATGTGCTGGCGCCATGCCCCACCCCCTCCATTTCATATTATCACAATATCTCGGAAACCTTACAGATCCCCACCCCTAAACCATATATATTCTTGTACCTTATGATAAGACACTTTCATTGACACCAACCTGGGGGTCTCCCTGGGCCTTGCCCCACCCCTGCACTTCACAAAAGGCCTTATATCTTAGAAACTGTTCAGAGCCCCACCCCTAAACCATATATATTCATCTTCCTTATGATAAGGCACATTCATTGACACCAGCTTGTGAGTCCCCGGGGCATTCCCGGGCCTTGCTCCACCGCTTGACTTCATTAAAAGCCACATATCTCAGAAATAGTTCAGATCCCCACCCCTAAACCATATATATTCTTGTTCCTTATGATAAGACTCATTCAGTCACACCAACTTGAGGGTCTCTTTGTGCTGAGGCAATGTGCCCCGCCCTTCCACTTCATAAAAGGCCATATATTTCAGAAACCATTCAAATCCCCACCCCATATTCATATATGTTCTTGTTCCTTATTATTAGCACACCTACTGTAGGGGTGTCCGCAGGGGCCAGTACTCTCCTTTCCACTTCATGAAAGGATATCTTGGAAACCGTTCAGATTCCCACCCCTAAACCATATATATACTTGGTCCTTATGATGAGACACATTTAGGGACAACAATCTTGGGCTTTCCTGGGAACGACAGGGCATGCTCCAACCCCTCCACTTATATCTCCAGCCATGCAGATCCCCACTGCTAAACCATATATATTCTTGTTCTTTGTGATAAGACACATTTAGTGATACCAACCAGGGCTCCATTGGGTCCATGCCCCACCCCCTCTACTTCATAAAAGGCCTAATGTTTCATATACTGAGTCCACATTGATGCCTTTTTGGATATGGGGGTTCATTTGGCAGATTAAAATGATATCATGTTAAAATACATGGCTGCAATTTGGCAGTGCCCACCTGAGCTCTGGTGAGCATAGTGGCCCATGGGCCTCTTGTTCACTTGTGATATACTCGTGGGATATGCGCAAACAGTGATGAATTTGCTTGAGTTGTTCACAGCTGTTAAGTATTCAAACGAGTTCATCAGAAGGGATATTTACAGTCCAGTTTCTACATTTGACATGTTTTCGGTGAATAACTCGTATACATGTGAAAAGTCATATAAGATTTATTCGGTCAAATAAGTCACAACTATGACAAATCAGTCGAATTCTTCACAGCTGTGAAAAATTCAATCGTATACCTTTCGTATGACGAATTCGGTCATTTTTTTAAACGCTGTGACGTATTCGATCGAATTCCTCACGTGTGACATATACGGTTGGATTTTTAGTGACAGGCGACATATTTCAATGAAAAGTAGGTGTGAGAAATTCAATCAGATTTTTCACATGTGATACATTTTGTCATAAATGCCACAGCAATAATGAATTCGGAGGATTTTTACAGCAGTTTTACATTACGGAAACGTCTCCGTACACTCTCGGTAATCTCCGTTAGTACCGATAAAATTACTGTTTTCTCACTGTAGTTTTATGTTCTAGATGATTATGCACAAAATATCTAAATAGATCTGTTAAACAGAGTGAATCCTATTAGAAATCGTCAATGATGTTCCAATTTGAAACACTATTTTAGCCTTTTATTGCTACTTGTACTGAACCTCACCAAACCCACTTTTTACTATATAAAGTGAGGGAATGGTAAGGCCCACTCTGTACGGAGATGTTTCCCTGATGAAAGTATTCGAGCGAATTCCTTACAAGTAAAATATACGTAAGAATTTTTACATGAGCATATTTAAGCCCCCGCCCATAGGGGCTTGAAGAAATATATGGGCTGCATGATGCTTCCACGCAGAGCTGAATCCGGCCCGCACACTAGTACTGGTAAACCACTTAGAGGATCTAAGCCTGTCCAGGAACCGCGGTGCGAGGCGGACCGTCCATGCTAATAAACCCTATTGGTTTCATTGGGCGACAGGGCTTGAGATGTCATTTCATCTCAATGTCGGGTAAAAGTCCCACAAAATTGGAAGCAACGTCTCCAAAATGACCTTTACAGTGTTGACGGGGACGTTAAACCTCAAATCAAACAAACAAACATGAGCATATTTTCGGTGAAATATTGTTGTGACAAATCCAGTCGAACTTTTCACAAGTGATGTACTCGGTCGAATAACCCACAACTCTGACGAATTAGGTCGAAGTTTTCTACAGGTGCCATACTTTCGTTGAAATATAGATGTGAGAAATCTGGTGAGAACATTTCACAAGTGACGTATTCAGCCGAACATGTACCATCAGCGACGATCTCATCGAATTTTTCACATCTATTAGGTATTCGATGGAATTCGTACAGTCCGCTATATCGGAAGCGACAAGGTCTGTACGCCAAATATCTGTTAGCGACAACGATGACACGATAATTCAATGTCAGATAAGTAAAGAAGGACAAAACTGATTAAAATGCGGTTTTCAGCATCGTAAAGTGCACCAAAAATTCTCCCCATACGCACAAACTAATATGCCAAACAGGATAGCTTCCTAGGAAATTGTGTATTTTGGCCGGCGAATCAGTGACTTTTTGTTGATTTTGCCGGTCGACGTGATGAATCTGGGGACATTTCGACAACTTCTTGTGTGTGTTACGCGTTTGTTTCCATACAGAAATACACTATAACCTCCTGCTGACAAAGTGTTATTCTCACTTATGCCAAAAAGGCTGTAATATCCAAACCATGGCCATATAAAATTGACCACCGTTCCCTCCATTACTGTACGCCTAGCGGAAAATGTACGTTATCACTAGCTCAAAAAGGTTGAATACTTACTGTACGCCTAGCTACACATGAAATTAAGCACTGGCAGAGTATGTGGCTCGATTGCATCAGAGTGCATGCTAAAAAAACGGTTTGAACTTGGATTCTAACTAGTACACTACTGAAACATAGTTTTTGGTTCTTCCGGGTGCTTTGCTTTATCAACTCATATATGCCTAGAGTTCCAAAATCGGATATTGACCAACAGTAAAGATCCTGATCAGACGCTGCGTTCTGTACCGTTTGATCAGTGTCATTTGATGTGACGCTTACAAGGAATAAAATCATGTGGGAAAGACAATTTCTGTTACGGATGGCCATTTGTTTTCTCTCCGGTTCTCCGGTTTTCGCCCACCTCTGATCCTGAAATACAATATGCTCGACAAAGTGGAATATTCTTGAAAGGGCCGTAAAACCCGAATACAAAACAAGAAACGTGAAAATTCCAAGAAAATCAGGTTTTTCAATAGCTGCATGAAACCAGGAAAACATTTCAAGTGCAGACTATTGAACTTATGTACTTTTCTTTCAATAATATTTATGATATTTGAGGTGAATCTTAAGGTAAATTAATCACTGGTTTGTGAATGTCATATAGTATTAAAATAATTGGGACACTAGATCCTGCAACATAAATGAAGTAAAAATATGGATCAGGGGACAGAATTCAAAAATGAAGACAAGCAGAGTTGTCATTCTTGCACGCGACACTTTGCACTGACCTGTTCTATAGTCCTACCAAGTATCATTAAAATATTTCAAACGGTTGCGGAGTTATGCTCCAGAAACAAATGAAGTATAAATATGAATCGGGGGACATAATTCGAAAAGGAAGACAAGCAGAGTTGTCATTCTTGCACGCGACACTACGCACTGACCTGTTCTATAATCCTACCAAGTATCATTAAAATATTTGAAACGGTTACTGAGTTATGCTGCGGAAACGAAAATGAAGTAAAATATGGATCAGGGGACATAATTCGAAAAGGAAGACAGGCAGAGTTGTCATTCTTGCACGAGGCACTCGGTCCTGACCTGTTCTATAATCCTACCAAGTATCATTAAAATATTTCAAACGGTTGCGGAGTTATGCTCTGGAAAAGAAAATGAGGTAAAAACATGGATCAGGGGAGATAATTCCAAAAGGAACATAAGCAGAGTTGTCATTCTTGCTCGCAACACTTCGCACTGACCTGTTCTATAATCTTACCGAAAATCATTGAAATATTTGAATGGTTGCGGAGTAATGCTCCAGAAAAAAATGAAGTAAAAATATGGATCAGGGGACAAAATTCGAAAACGAAGACAAACAGAGTTGTCATTCTTGCACGCGACACTCTGCACTGACCTGTTCTATAATCATACCAAGTATCATTAAAATATTTCAAACGGTTACTGAGTTATGATCCGGAAACGAAAATGAAGTAAAATATGTATCAGGGGACATAATTCGAAAAGAAAGACAAGCAGAGTTGCCATTCTTGCACGCGACACTCCGTCCTGACCTGTTCTATAATCCTACCAAGTATCATTAAAATATTTTAAACGGTTTCAGAGTTATGCTACGGAAACGAAATGTTGACGCCCGCCCGACCAACCACCCGCCCGCCGACATACATCATTTGAATAACCAGAGTTTTCCGTTGGAAAACCTGGTTAATAAAAAAACGAAAACTAGACATGTGTCCAAAGTACACAGATGCCCCCGCCCTATGGCCTTCTACGATTACTATTTCAATATTTAAAGGCCCCTCAACATCCCCTGAATATAGCCATCAGTGCCACATTGTTCCAACGTGTTCATAAAGCAAAAATAATTCAAAATGTTAATGTTATTAAAATATGTGTAATGAATGTGGACTATTTTCCCTAAATCTAGCCCTACAGCAAACATTTTAATTCCACATGTGCAGAGCTTTAAGGCCCAATTGGTATATGGATTCTATCATAATCTGACAATGGGTTAAGAAGTTATTCAGCAAAACATGTTTCATTAGCAAGAATCACAAAGGGAAATAACTCTCAACAGCTCTGGTCCCATGGCCCCAATTTTCTTTCCCACAATACAACTAGCCATATTTGTCATTTGTACCAGATGTCAAGTTTCTAGGTGTAGTAATTCCTGAGAAATCGTTGATGGAAATTATATCAACACACACAGACAGAATAACAAAGGGACATTACTCTATTTAACCTGGCCCCTCAGCCCCTATTTTAATACCACATATGCAATGCAGTGCATAAAGATGCAAGTAGTATTATCTGAATTCTGTCATAATCAGACAAAGGGTTAAGAAATATATTACACATTTTATTTTCAAGAATCACAAAGGGAAATAATTCTTAACAGTTCTGGCCCCTGGCCCAAATTTTCCCTCCAACAATACATCTAGTCATACTTGTCATTTGTACCAGATTAATCATTTCAAGTTTCTAGGTATAGTAGTTCCTGAGAAATCAGGTTAACACACACAGAGACAGAATAACAAAGGGACATTACTCTATTAAACCTGACCCCTCAGCCCCTATTTTAATTCTACACATGCATGTATAAAGGTGCAAGTGGTATACAAATTCTATCATAAACAGACAAAGGACTAAGAAGTCAGTCAGAAAAATACACATTTCATTATCAAGAATCACAAAGGGAAATAATTTAAACAGTTCCGGCCCCATGGGCCCAATTTTCTTTCCCACAGTACAATTAGACTTACTTGTCAATTGTACCAAATTTCAAATTTCTAGGTGTAGTAGTTTCTGATAAATCTTTGACAGAAAATTTCATTAACAGGAATCACTAAGGGAAATAACTCTAATAGTTCTGGCCCCATGGCCCCAATTTTCCTTTTTCATAATACAACAAGCTATACTTGTCATCTGTACCAAATTTCAAGTTTCAAGATTTAGTAGTTCCTGAGAAATCGTCATGGAAAATTTCATTAGCAAGAATCACAAAGGGAAGTAACTCTTAACATTTCTGGCCCCATGGCCCCAATCTTATCTAGTTGCCAAACCTCGGTCTTCCTATTAACTATTTCTATTTAACTGTGATCATTTTACCCAATTCCTTACTTTCTAGGGCAAGTAATGGTGCAAAACTTATGATTCTATTCCCATTTTGCATGTGTTCAATATGACCTGTTGTACATTCTGGCCCCTGGCCCCTAGTAGGGAGCAAGCTCAGGGACAACTCTTCTTCCAGATCAAAGGTCTTGGTCTGGGTATTTATCATACCAAATTTCATCTTTGTAGCCTTAAAGGTATCAAAGTTATAAGCTCTAAGAGAAACGCGGACGTACAGGTGAATGTAAACACGGAGGTAAACTTGCATGTAAACTTGAATATTTGTGAACTTTACCCTAAGATCAAAGATCTTGGTGTGGGTATGTATCCTATCAAATTTCGACTTTGTAGCATAAAAAGTATCATAGTTGTAAGCTCTAAGAGAAACTCTGATGTTCAGGTGAATGTAAACACAGAGGTAAACTTGCATGTAAACAGTAAACATTTGTGACATCCGCACGTACGCAAGTACGCACGTACGGACGAAACATCATGGTGAAACGCTATATGCCCCACTCCTGCCTTCGGCAGGCGGGGGCATAAAAATAAACCTGATACCCCATATACTGCAACTTGACCGGATGCTCGATTGCAATGACCATCAAGGGTTATCAGCATTTTATGTAAGTAAATATGTTGCGTAAGGTGGTCATTCGCCCGAGGCGAATAGAGGCCACCCCTGATGAAACCATTATTAGTTTTACCATTATCAGTTAAGATTTTCGCATGGAGTGACTACTTAATTCAAGTAAACACTGTCGCCATCAGACCAGACTGCAGTAAAGTTAAGAATGGTCAGTAAGTTACATAGATTTAGATAGAGACTCCAATGAAAGAGCTACAAATCGCGGTCTGAGAATTTGGTCAATCCCGTTCTCAGGCCAGTGGTCCATGTCGCCTTGTAGTCCTAAAAGGGGCTGGATTCCAAGTGAAAGGTAAATGTCTCGCCGTCAGCTTGCTGTGCCATTCTTCTTGGCATCCAGGTTTGTCACATATCGCACGCCTTGATAAGGCTGCAGTGTGAGTAGATCTTCGCCATGTCTCCATGTGGAGTACCACGTGGAGGTGTCTCTACTGTCCGGTTTCCGCTGCTCTTGTTAGTCATTTTGCCGCGTTGTTGAGGTTTATTGGTCAGTGATAATCACAGGATGTGACGCGGTTATAAATTATCCTTACCAGGAAGTAGTACAACTGGTCAGTTGTAGTCTCGAGAACATCGGCAGTATGTACTAATTGAGGTCAACTGACAAGCAATCGTCCCAATTACACAGACTAATGATATTTTACAAGCCAATGTGTGTGCGTGCGTGCGTTTTGTCTTGTTTTAAAATGCAGTTGAAAAGATAGTAAGAAATGTGCGAAACTTGGCCAATCAAAACGTGTATTTGATACAAACAGTGCAGACCCAGATCGGACGCCGAGTTCTGTTTGCCAAACCAAACGTGAGTCCAGTCCAGATTCTACAGATAATGCAAGGCAAAAATACCGCGGCTAGATATATATAGCCGTTACCTGGATTTCGTGCAAATCAGTGATAGCCACGTGGACATCAGCAACGTAAAGCTACTGCGTGTTGTCTGGTTTCGCGAAGAACCGGGCCCAGAACTGCCTACCTAGATTTTCTTTTACAGAAACACGCCGAAAGCAGTACACTATTATTGGCAACAGGCCTGCCGTAGCCTAGTGGTTAAGAGTGCTGACACTTAACCATTAGGTATCTCACCGCTGTGGTTAGCGTCCCGCTCGGATCACATATTGGAAAGAAAAATTCGTCCACATTTGATGAACGATCGGCTCGATATAAGTGAAATATTCTTAGAAGGACTGTAAAACCCAAAATAAAAAAGAAACAAACTATTATTGTTAAGCTGGACTTGTCTTAACCTTCTAACGGTGCGAAGTGCCTAATACATTTTTTTTCATCAGAGCCTCCATCCCCTTCCGTCCCCACATTTTTTCACATACCGCTATACATACATACATACATACATACATACATACATACATACATACATACATTTTAAGTCATTTGGTACCTGTTTGGTCTTTCTGTATTCAGGCTAGCAGGCAGACATTTCTGAAAAGGGGAGGGGTACAAATACTAAGATAAGCCAACTTTGGGCCAACATGATATATTACGTTTTCGTTTTCATTGGAACACCATTACGTTAACACGTCTCTGCAGTGAAGTCCCCTGTGATTATCAATATAAGTAAAATAATAGTTTTCAAAGGTTTAGGTATACTTGTTTCTTATTTCTGTTCTAAATATAAATTGTAAATTGATTGTGGACAATCAATGAATACCAGTGTTAAAACATTTCATCTAAAATAGCCATAAAAATGCATTAAATTGCATAGGCGTGTTAATGTAATGAAAATTACAAAAAAGTGGTTTTGTACCAATATTTGTTGCGAAAAATGAAAGTCGTTTAGTACCTGGGTACGAAATGACAAAAGTGGTTACGAAATGACCAAAACAGTTCTGGTGAACAAAATTAAAACCGGGTACGAAATGACCAAACTGGTTACGAAATACCTAAAGTGGTTACGAAATGACCAGATTGCAAAAAAGTGGTTACGAAATTCACAAAAGGGTACGAAAAGACTTGGGTACTAAATCATTTGGGTACGAAATGACCGGTTACCCATACATACATACATACATAAAAGTTATGTGCGTTGTTTCAACGATTAAAGATGATTCAACGCTGAGCGCACGCGTATTGTGTGTTGTTTCAACGTTGATTTAACGTTAAATGCCTGCAGGGTAGTGTACAGTAGGGATCAAACAACAAGTCAAGCAAATGGTCTCATTAGATGGTTCCTTGAGCGAATGTGATGTCTATCTAGTGAGGCAACCACAAGGGTCTATAAAACAGTTTACGAGGGATAGGAAATGTGCGAATACTCTTTTAAATCTATATCCCTTTCAAGAGCAAAAAATATATTTTTATTTGATATGTAACAAGAAACGTATGGATTCCTGCACACTCCCCTGAGAACTGAGATAGAATTGGTAAATGTCACGTGACCGAATGACAACAAGTAAACAGTACTGGAAAGGCTGTCGTTTTGTTTCTTATTTTTATTACACCATTTTGAGCCGACCAATGAAAACAGGGTCCTTAGCATTCTCCGAATTATATACTCAAATACGCGTGTGCAGCCAACTAACAGGGCTAGGCCCACGACTTCTTTCTTGAAGCTTCCTCAGTGCCTCTACTGCATATCTTGAGCCTTCTACATATCTGTGAGCAAAGACTGCGCTCGTGCACAGGCTCGCCTGAACCTTTGCTGGTCACTTATGCAATAAGTACTTTTCCAATGGGCTGGCTCATTTTGCTTTTCCATCTGAAATACGTCTGACTTGTCGGCTATCTAGGATTCTTGAAAAAGGCCGAAATAGCAGACTTCTCCTCAGGATGCACTTGTGAACTCAGTTCATCAGTTTCAAAAGAGAGGTCACGTGTAAAGTATTGATGGGCGGACAACGACAGTCGACAACAGCGGACGCCGGGGCCTATCTTCGTGGCAAAGATACCTGGATGCCACTGATTCTCAGTGAAATGACCATTAAGTCGTCAGCCAGACCATACTTCTTTCAAGCAGGGACTTTCTGATATGTCTGGTTTATTTCGAGACATTTTTATTTATCTTTATAGCTTTTTCCAAACACGCACAAGAAGATGTCGAATCTGGTCGACCGGAAAAATGAACAACAAATCACTGATTCGCCAGCCAAAATACAGAATTTTCTAGTAGGAGCAATCCTGTTTGGCACATGAAGAGAAGTTTTAGTGCATTTTACGATGCTGAAAACCGCACTTTAATCAGTTCTGGCGTTTTTTATTTATCTGGTATTGAATTATCGTGTCATTGTTGTCGCTAACTGATATTCTGCGTACAGACCTTGTCGCTTCCGATATAGCGGACTGTACGATTATACGCTGTGTAGATGCGACATAATCGGTGGGATATTCTTACATGTGACACATATCCGGTGAAAAAAAGTGAAACAGTTGGTCGGATGTTTGGTGAATGTAGTTGTGAGAAATTTAATCGGAAATTTTACGAGATATATTCGCCATAAATGTAATGTGTAAATTGTATGTCAAACTTGGGAAATTCAATGATATACTGCACAGCTAAGGATAAATCGACCAAATTCGTACAAGCTGTGACATATTCGACCGAATACGCCACATGAGAACAAGAGTTTCACACGAAACTGTAGCTTTACCGCACCTTTTTTGAGTTGGATAGGGTGGGTGTGGGGGCTAGGGTGTGGAGGGATAAATGGGGTTGGATAGGGAATGGTAGGATGGGATCGGGTCGGGTGGAGTAGGGTAGGATGGGGTTGGGTTGGGTTGAGCAGGTAGGGTGGGGTGGGGTGGAGTTGGGTATGATAGGGTAGGGTAGGGTAAGATGGGGTGGGGTAGGGTAGGGTAGGGTAGGGTAGGGTAGGGTGGGGGTGGGTGGGGTGGGGTAGGGTAGGGTTGAGCAGGTGGGGTGGGTGGGATGGGGGTAGGGTAGGGTAGGGTAGGGGGTAGGGTAGGATGTGAGTAACTAGAAATTTCAATATGGCCAACGTCCGCCATGTTTGATGGCGAACTGGAACCAAAATCGCAGGTGCACAAATAGACCACTATGGGATTATTCCAGACAAGTTACGAAAAAATCTGACGAGTGATCTCGGAGCAGATGCGATAACAAGATTGTCACATTGTAGTATATGGGAAAACGCCAAGACAAAAGTAAGAAAACTAAATTATACAAAACTTTTGCACAGAATCAGTATAAAATAAATAGAAAAGAAAGTAAAAAGCAAAAAAAAAAAAATTCTTGCCCCCAGTGGGATTTGAACCCATGACCCCAGGGTTCCGGCCATGAAACCTAAGTTGGACCAGGGCGGCCATATTTGACAACCGACCGGAACCAAATTCGCAGGTGCACAACTAGACCCATAGGGCAATTGTTTGAAACAAATTTCAAAAGTTCCAGCTTACGGTCTACGAGGAGATGCGGTAACAAGATTTCACAATGTAAAGTAAAGGGGGAAACCGGAAAACAAAGATGGCTACTGTTCGGCCATATTGTTCGACCGACCGGATTTGTTTTCAGGGAGACACATCTAGGTGTTGACAGGAATCCATGTGCAAGGTTTCGACCGAATTCCACCACTGGTTACAGAGATGCGATAATGAGAAAAATCCAAGATGGCTGATGGCGGCCATGTTTGTCGACGAACCGGAACCAAAATCGCAGGTGCACAACTAGACCACTAGGGGAACATTCCAGGCAAGTTGAGAAAAAATCCGACCAGTGGTCTCGGAGAAGATGCGGTAACAAGAAAAAGTTTACGGACGGATGGAAGGACGGACGCCAGATAGCCTAGTATGTGATAAGCTTTACCTTCGGTAAAGCTAAAAATCCGAGCGGTTTTCTCACAACCTTATTTACCATTTACGAGTTATTAAAAATCGACCAAATTCGTCACAGTTATAACCAGTTCGACAGAATACATCACATGTGACAAATTCGACCGACTTTATCACATCTAAAGTCGCCAAAACATCACATGTAAAATGTTGACCGAATATGTCAAACACGAGGAATTTCGATCAAATACATCACATATTAGAAAATATCACTGAATTCGTTAGAGTTATGACATATTCGACGGAATACTTCAAATGTGAAAAATCCGACCGAATTTCTCACACCTATATTGACCGAAAATGTCACATTAAAATGTGCGACCGAATATTTCAAATGTGAAGAATTCCGATGGAATATGGCACATCTGTATAAACATTGACCAAATTGGTAAAAGTTGTGACATATTTCTCACATGCGAATTTCTGACACCTTTATTCTCTCCGACCTCAGGCGTGAGGAATTCAATAATATACTACACAGCTGCGGAAAAGTTGACCAGATTCGCGTGACATACTGGACAGAATGCATCACATATGGAAAATCCGACCGAATTCCTCACACATATATTCGCTGATAATATCGCATGTAAAATATCTGAACCAATATGTCGCCCGTGATGAATTCGATTGTTCACTTCACGGATGTAAAAACTAGAAAGTATCCATAGGACACGGATGCCCCCGCCAAATTGCCATTCGGAAAAAGATTACATATACATAATTGTGACAGACACACAGTTCACTATATGAAACTGAGACAAGGGCAGACGATTAAAAAACAAAGCAAGCAAAAATTTTCTTTGTTCATGATACATCGTCTTAATGCCATGCATGCACATGTAAAGTTTCATAAATATACTCCATACGGTTTAGGAGTTAAGGCCCGGACATGTTTTACTATATGGCACTAAGTCAAGGGCAGATAATTCAAAAACAAAAAAAATGCAAGAGTTGTCTTCCTTGTTCATGACACATCATCTCAATGTATTGCATGCACCTGTACAGTTTCATGAATATATTCCATATAGTTTAGGAGTTATGGCCCGGACACGGTTTACTATATGGAACTAAGTCAAGGGCAGATAATTCAAAACTCAAAAAGGCAAGAGTTGTGCCCCTTGTTCATGACACATTGTCTCAATGTGATGCATCCAACTGTAAAGTTTCATATATATATTTTATATGGTTGAGGAGTTATAGCCCGAACACGGTTTACTATATGGAACTTACTATATGGAACTAAGTCAAGGGCAGATAATTCAAAAATCAAAAATGCAAGAGTTGTCTTCTCTGTTCATGACACATCATCACAATGTGATGCATATACCTGTAAAGCTTCATGAACATATTCCAAATGGTTTTGGAGTTATGGCCCGGACATGGTTTACTATATGGGATTAAGTCAAGGGTAGATAATTCAAAAACCAAAAAGGCAAAAGTTGTCTTCTTTATTCAGGACACATGGTCTCAATGAGATGCATTCACCTGTAAAGTTTCATGAATATATTTCATACGGTTTAGGAGTTATGGCCCTGACACAGTTTACTATACGGAACAAGTCAAGTGCAGATAATTCAAAACCCAAAAACGCGAGAGTTGCCTTCCTTGTTCATGACACATCGTCTCAATGTGACGCAAGCACCTGTAAAGTTTCATGAATATTTTCCATACGGTTTAGGAGTTATGGCCCGGACATGTTTTACTACATGGGACTAAGTCAAGGGCAGGTAATTCAAAAACCCAAAATGCAAGTGTTGTCTTCCTTATTCATGACACATTCTCTCAATGAGATGCATTCACCTGTAAAATTTCATGAATATATTCCATATAGTTTAGGAGTTATGACCCTGACACGGTTTACTATACAGGACTAAGTCAAGTTCAGATAATTCAAAAACCAAATATGCGAGAGTTGTCTTCCTTGTTCATGACACGTCGTCTCAGTGTGATGCAGGCACCTGTAAAGTTTCATGAATATATTCCATACGGTTTAGGAGTTATGGCCCGGACACGGTTTACTATATGGGACTAAGTCAAGGGCAGATAATTAAAAAATCAAACAAAATCGTAAGTAAAGGTTACTAAGGAAAAGCCACAAAGATCACAGCCATCCCAGGTCACCAAAGAAAGTAAGAAGGGGTGATACGACGTTACAAACACAGTCAAACTTGTGAATATACCAACAGAACAAAACCGACCAACATATGTGAAACTGCAAAGGAACGACCGCCTTGTGACGGTCAGCAGCAAGACTACTGGGGGCGGGGGGCTTCAACTCCGGAGTTTACGAAATTTCAACCCTCGCCCTCAATTCCGATGCAGTGTCATACACAATAACAATAACAAATTGATCCGCATGGAGGCATCTTAACTCAACAGTGAATCATGATAGCAAATCATATAGTTGAACAGATAAGCCTAAATTAGATCTATCATGAACCAAGGTAGAGGACTCCAACAATCTGACGTCAGAGCAAAAAGAAACCACCAGTTAGATCACGGAGGGTCGAACAAAAGACAGAAAACATCAGGCCCCGACCGTCATAGAATGATTTAGGTTGAGACCGTCATATAGTCTAATGTCCGGCCCACCGTCGTGCAATTAAAGAGCGAAGCAAAGCTACCCACTGTAAAAGGGTCGATAACTAAGCATGCAGTCTGTCGCATAACATTTATGCTATAGCCCATCTTTTTATATTTAGAAATAACTTTTCTGAATTGTTCAGAAAAATTACCACTACCTAATATCTTTTTGAATTTATAAAGCAAATCACCATAAAAATCAGGTTCCGAAAGTCCTTGTCGCAGAAGTGTTTTTAAGTTAATATCATATTTAGAAACCAGGTCGAAATGTCCTCTGTAAAATTTTGAAAATGCTTTGCGTAGTTTATGATACCTATAGCCTTGTTTTAGAAGTTTTTCAGTTAAAATTCTGTTGCGTTCATTGAAGTCATCAACATGACTACATGATCTAGCAACGCGGATAAGTTGCGAAATGTAAATGCCGTAGGACATAGCCTGCGGGACGTCGCCGTCTAAGAAAGAAAAATTAACGATTCCAAAATCAAAATCATCTCTTTTATCATAAATCTTAGAAGAAATGGTACCATTAGATATGGTCAAAAGTAAGTCCGATCAAAGCGCTGCAGGCGCTGGAAACCTGGGCTTGTAAAGGGGTAAAAAGGTTGCAGAATCTGAGGAGAGACATAAATGTCGAAATCCCAATGATAATTATACAAAAAAATCGCGATAATAATTGTAAAAGAAAAAAGAAAACAATTTCGGCCCCATCAAACGGTAGAAATAAAAAAAAATCACCTAGCGAGTCTCGAACCCTGGACCTTCAGATCTTGAGCCCACCACCTTATCTACTACGCTCATAAAACAGGTGTCAATCGCATGAAAAGATAATTATTTAATACCATTCTGAACATCATCGGCACTTTCCGACATCGGAAATGTAATCGAGTTGATTTTTCGAAATCGGCCGAATGAGCTCCGAATGTATTTAATACAATAAAAAATAAATATCGGCTGTATCCGTAAGTTGTGGCGTACTAATTTTCAGTTACGAAAAAGCCCAACAAGGCTCAAAGTTCTTACTCAAATAGTTTCATACGATTAACTTAGCACATCTTTCAAAATTTGTTGTAAATCTTAACTTAATTATAATGTTCCAACCCAAATACATTGTTATTTTAACGGGTCTTTTTTGTTGCGGAGTGACATGCGGTACTTCGCACTTTTAATCGTTTTTTTTTTTTTCGTAAATGATTTGGCAGGGGTTGAAATTTTGGTATGACTACTATGGCCTTCGGCTTGGCAAGCCAAGCTCAGGCCAAAAATGGGGCTTCGGTATCGGAGGCATTAGCCTTATTCAATTGTAGTTCTTTAGGATAAATTTTATCAACCATTTGTTCAAAATAGACATTGTCGATATTTAAAAGATCATCGAGATATCGAGAGGTAGAATTGAATGCCTCAATGACATCGGCTTGAGAGTTTTTATAAAGGGACAACATGAAGTCCCTTTCATAGCAAAACAGAAACAAATCTGCGACAAGTGGAGCACAATTTGTACCCATCGGAAAGCATGAGTTGTCTTTCTTGTTCAGGACACATTGTCTCAATGTCATGCATGCAACTATAAAGTTTCATAATTATATTCCATATGGTTTAGGAGTTATGGCTCGGACATGAAGTGGGATGCCAAATTTTTGTATGTTTACCTGGTGACCTGTTATATATTATGGCCCCTAGCCCCGCTCACAGGCATGAACCCCGGGCAATGGTACCATATGTTAGTAGGTATTGGTCTATGTAAGTGTCATACCAAATTTCAATTTTCCAGCTTTCAAGGTTTTAGAGTTATGATCTTTTAGAAAGCGCGGACGTAAAGGTTGACGTTAACCTTGATGTAAACCCGAACGTAAACTTTCATCTTGTTTGACTTTTGCCCCTTTTTTGGCCCCTAGCCCCACATACAGAAATGACCCCAGAGTAACTATACCATGAATTCGAAGGTTTTGTCATAGGTAAGTAACACACTTAATTTCATCTTTCTAGTATGTACGGTAGCTGAGAAATAGGCCTGTGACATACGCATGTACGGACGTACGGACATAACATCACGGCGAAACGCTGTATGCCTCCCGGCCTTCCAAGGCAGGCGGGGGCATAAAAACGACACACTTCGACACTTTTAGGAATTACTAGAGGACATTTCGGGGAGCACTCGATTTAGGTGGGCGCTGTTACAACATCAAATAAAATAACGCCATCAAATGAAAGAATCTTTTATTTGATGTCGAGTTGCATGCAAACGTAACATCAAATGAAAGAATATTTCATTTGATGTTGAGCAGCTATTGAGGGGCTGGCAAACATAATATCAAATGAAAGAATCTTTCATTTGATGTTGAGTTGCACGCAAACGTAACATCAAACGAAAGAATCTTTCATTAAATATTGAGTGTTCAGTTTCATTTGATGACGAGACAACAGGCAATCGTAACATCAAATGAAATAACCCTTTAAACTTCAATCATTGCTTTATATGTGATTTCTTTGTTACCCGAGTTGATGTAGAGTACCACTAGACATTGCTTCACACTTAATATGTAAGCTGAGGGCCTCGAAGATGTTTGTTTTCTTTCTGTCTTTTTTTTTTTTTAAGTTTTCCCATAACTAGCCAATAGTACCACTAGACACTGCTTCGTACTTAACATGAAAGCTCTGGGCTCATGGTGTCAGAGAAGAAGATTTTATACGTTTTTCCCTTTATAAGCCTATGTGAGCTAATGTCGCCCGAGATGGGGCCAATCAGGACTCCAGGGGCATTTGTTTTGGGGACCACTAGACATTGCTACATACTAAATATAAATAGTCTGGGCCTCATGGTTTCGGAGAAGAAGATTATAAGTCTATGGGAGCTGTAAGTTGCCATGGCAACCAGAGTTGCCATCGGACCGAGACCATTTGTACAAATTTTCAAACCCCTTTTAACACAATACTCCATGCAGTTAAAAGAAATTTGTTCAAAGGGTTTCTGAGGAGAAGTCGAAAATGTGAAAAATTTAACGACGGACGGACGGACGACGGACAACAGGCCATGGCATAAGCTTCAACAAAAACAATACTCAAAGCATGGATTTGGAACAGTCAGCAATAAATTACTTGTTGGTTTAAGTGCACTTTACGGAATCTCAACAAAGAAATTAAAGATAAAGACAAGTTTGAAAGGGTTATTTCATTTGATGTTATATTTGCATAAAACTGAACATATAACATTAGATTCTTTCATTCATTTTGATGTTACGTTTGCGTGTAACTCAACATCAAATGAAAGATTCTTTCATTTGACGTTATGTTTGCAAGCCGCTCAACAGCCCATCAACATCAAATGAAATATTCTTTCATTTGATGTTACGTTTGCACGCAACTCAACATCAAATGAAAGAATTATTTCATTTGATGGCGTTATTTCATTTGATGTTGTAACAGAGCGCCAGGGTATCATCTTGTAGTTTGTCACGGTCTGGCTAGCGATAGTATCCAAATACAGTTAGTAGAGTTAACTACTATATAAAAATATTATTTACATTTTTTGGTTGAGTTCGATTAATTGATGTGACACTCATTAACCAGTTCGTTCTGAGGTTATGTAGCAGCCGCAACAAATAAGTCACCACTTTCAGACGCGAGTGGGATACCTTTGAATTCAGGTTTTTGCACCAGTACCAGTTTTGTGATGGTATCCGTATGCAGTTAGTACAAATTCTACAAGTACTTAAAAACACTTGAAACAACCCAGAGCCGAAACGACTCGATAACGCTTATTTAATAGCGCTGTGTATTGTGTTGTTGAAACCAATCGAAAACGCTACGTATAAGCTGAAGCTGTTGTTGACAGCAAAATGACCAATCGTTGCTACAAAATCACAACATTTACGTAAATTAAAGGGTTTAAATTTCGACATCATAAATAAAACCAATATTGTGACAAATTTATATCAAATTAATTCACAAAATGATCGTCGTATTTAAGTTTATTGGATAATCTATTTATTTGGTAATACAGATTCGACATTTGTGACATATTTGACCAAATACAGTACATGTGAAAACCCTGACCGTCTTTTCCTCACCTACATTTCACCGAAAATGTTTACATTCATTTAACAATTTATACCCCGAGTAAAGCAGCTCTTTCCCAAACAGGTGATGGCTCAGAGAATTATAAAAAACTTAAAATGGAAACACACATAATGAAGAAAATCAATTGAAGTTACCAACGTCAAATACATCAAACAGGAAGGAAGCACAACAAAATCAACGACGAATGGCAAATTTGAACGTTCAGGCCAACAGACATGGACTACAGAAGAGTGTAATCAGGCGTCACGGGAAATGAAGCATTACTTGGTAAGCAAGCTTCGCCCACCATTCCTATCGGCCTGAACGAATCACCAATTACATCCTAACTTTTGCTGTGATTCAAACATGCCCCCAGGTATTAGACTTTCTGCCTTGTCGTGGCCCTGGGGGCTCAATTCCCACTGGGCACATTGCCGCTGTGGTCTTTGTGCCCACTGAGAAGAGCTAAAGGAAGTACCACCCGTTTGCCGTGGGTGGCGTCCTGTAAGCCGGAAGAAGGGATCCTGGAGGTTGAGGGTTACCTGAGGTGGCGGTGCTTCAGGTACCCAACACGCCTCTTTGGCCTGGCTTTTCGGTGTAGACGGGTGGCCGTGCGGTCCGGCACGGTCAATCGGCTGGTCGCGCCGAGCCCTAGAGATACCGCTTTGCTTTCTCTTCAACTCTTTGTATCTTTCCTGATACCAACCATATGCCCATTTACCTTACCCGTTTCTGTCTTTTTATCTCTAGAAGGCGGTGGCTAAACGGATCAATCGTGTAGGCATTTTGTTTATACGAGTATATCTCATGTGTATCTCTAACACCTGCGAGTTGGATACCCACTCCATTATGGTGTTCCCTTGTAGGGCTCCACGGAGGGCGGAGAGCACTTGGGACGAAACTAGAATTTTTTCCTTATGCCTCATGGAAAAAAACATAACCGCAACGCAGCTAAACGTAAAAAAGACGAGGATTCATCCGGAACGGATGAACCCAGTCAACAGTCAAGTCAGCAGTCTAGTCAGCAATCTGAAACTCAAAAGCTTAACAATTTTCCACGCTTCTTGGTGATAACATTACGTGATGATACACGTACGGTGTCAGATTTATCACCTTTTGTGATCGAAAAGAGTATAGTGTCCATTGCCGGACATGCAAAAAGTATCAAGAAACTGAAGTCAGGTGATCTTCTCTTGGAAATCGAGAGAGAACAGCAGGTCAAACACCTGCTTGGTAGCACAAAGCTCTTCGATCTCAACGTCAAAGTATCGTTGCACAAAACCCTAAATTCATGTAAAGGTGTCATCCGCAGCCCAGAGCTACGCCCGTGCAACGATACCGAGATTGTTGAGAATTTGAGAGATGAAGGCGTCATTGGTGTACGTAACATCCAAGTTCGTAGAGGTGGTGTATTAAAGCCAACAAGTACCTACGTGTTGACATTTAATACACCAGTTCTGCCCAAGAAAATAAAAGTTGCATATCTATCTGTTAACGTAGAGGTGTATGTACCAAACCCTCTCAGATGTTATCATTGTCAGGTTTTTGGTCACCACGAAAGCAGATGTCAGAAGAAACAACTCTGTCCAAACTGTGGTGAGGAAAAACATGTCGATAACCACCAAAACTGCAAAAATGAACCCAAATGCGTCAATTGTGGTGGCAAGCATGCTGTTTTCTCTCGAGACTGTCCAGCATGGAAAAAAGAAAAAGAAATACTCACTGTCAAATACCAAAGGGGGATAACATTCCCAGAAGCGCGGAAAATTGTTGATGAGCGATACAGAACACCAACCACTAGTTACGCCAGCATCACAAAGGGTGCTGGTGTAAAAGTTGCTAGCTCCGAAACACAGACTGCTGAATCATACATAGCTGAACTGAACAAATCTGGTGCATGGAGTAAATCCACTCCGGCACCACAAAGTTCAACCAGTTTATCAAATGGCGCAATCCAGGTTGCTTCGGATCGGTCGACAGCGACCGTACCGAAGCCAGCGCCGCATGTAAAAGAGAAACTCGACTTAGGTCGAACTAAAGGATCAGAAGATCCCAAGAAACAACACTTGTCTCAAAAACAAACAGACAGACAACGTAAAATGGAAAGAGACAATATGAAATTTCAGAACAGATTCGGATCTTTGAGTGACAGTGATATGGAGTTTGAAGCTCCATCATCACCAAGTAGCAATAACAGATCGAGGTCTGCAACACCACGAGCTGGTGGTAGCAGATCTATATCACCAATTGCAGCTCCAATATAGTTTCTAGTCTTAATCTCCTCATAAAATGGATTTAAAACACAAAATAATACAATGGAATTGTCGAGGTCTTAAATCAAATTATAACGAACTGTTATTACTTATTTCGTTAATAAACCCATCGGTTTTTTGTTTGCAAGAAACTTTTTTAAAAACTGATGACAACATTGATGTCAGGGGTTTCAATACATACAACTATATCTATTCTGATGGTAACAAACCATCTGGTGGCAGTTCAATTTTTGTTAAATCATGTTTACCACAAAGAGAGATCAAATTAAAAACAGACCTACAAGCTGTGGCGGTATCGGTTTCTCTGGATAAAGAAACTACAATATGCTCTTTATATATTCCACCCTCATTTTCTTTAAAGCCCGAACATCTTGACTCATTGCTGAGTCAGCTTCCATCCCCATATCTGTTAGTTGGCGACTTCAATGGTCACAATATTCTATGGGGCTGTAAAGATATCAATAACAGAGGAGCACTTGTTGAAGATTTTATTGCAAAGAGCGATGTTTGCTTGATGAATGATAAATCTTATACTTACCTTCACCCTGCGACAGGTCATTTGTCTTCTTTAGATCTCTCTTTGTGTCACCCATCTCTCTTCTTGGACTATGACTGGTCTGTTCATGATGATCAGTGCGGAAGTGATCACTTCCCTGTTATAATTGAGAGTGTAAACGAACCAGATGAGGACTGTAACCAGAAATGGAAAATGAATAAAGCCGACTGGGAATTATTCCATAATTTATGTGAAGAAGAGTTATCAATTGATCATTTTAATGAATCATCCGACATTGTTTCTGATTTCACAGATACACTTATTAACATATCAGAACAATGCATTCCAAAGACCTCCACAAATACTAAGAAAAGCAAGCCTTGGTTTAATAATGACTGTAAAGAAGCTATTAAAAAGCGTAAACAGGCTCTAAATAAGTTCTGCAAAAATCCCACTTCAGAAAAGCTCAACGACGTAAAAGTTTTTAGAGCTAAAGCTCGGCGAACAATCCGAGCTTCCAAACGAAAGTCATGGAGAGAATATGCCTCCAAATTGAACTATAAAACCCCAATTAAAAAGGTTTGGGATATGGTACGAAAAATTTCAGGAAAAACAAAGTCTTCTAGTTTTACACATTTAAATACTGAATTTGACACAATAGCTTCAACAAAAAAAGATATTTCAGATACTCTTGGGCACACATTCTTCAGAAATTCATCATCGCGTAATTATTCTGACACTTTTAGAAATTTCAAAAAGGACCAAGAGAAAAGAAATCTAAACTTTATATCACTTAATCACGAAGAATACAACAAACCTTTTAACTTATCCGAACTCGTTGAAGCCATTGAAAAATCACATGATACGGCAACCGGCCCCGATGAAATTCATTATCAGATGCTTAAGCATCTGCCAAAAAGTTCTCTTACAACACTTTTAGATATCTTTAATAATATTTGGGAAACGGGGGTCTGTCCTGAGAGCTGGCGTGTAGCTACAGTTGTACCAATTCCGAAACCAGGGAAAGATCATGCAGAACCTACAAATTATCGTCCGATAGCTTTGACAAGTTGTTTGTGTAAAACATTGGAGAGAATGATAAACAAGAGATTAGTCTGGTACTTAGAGTCCAACAACCTCATTTCAGAATATCAATCGGGCTTTCGTTCGGAACGTAGTACCAATGACAATTTAATAAGACTAGAAACATTTATACGAGATGCTTTTATTAACAAAGAACACGTAGTAGCTGTCTTTTTCGACTTGGAGAAAGCATATGATACAACATGGCGTTATGGAATATTGAAAGATCTACATAACATTGGCTTAAGAGGAAAACTTCCCAGTTTTATTGAAAGCTTTTTAGGGGAGCGCATGTTTCAGGTGCGTGTGGGGTCTACCGTGTCAGATTTCTATGATCAAGAACAGGGTGTCCCACAGGGTAGTATTCTTTCAACTACGCTATTTAACATCAAAATAAACAATATTGTACAATGTTTGGACGACAAAACTGATTGTTCATTGTATGTTGATGATTTTTGTATATGTTACCGTTCAAAAAATATGAAAACAATTGAACGAAAGTTACAACAAAATTTAAAAAGAATAGAAGAATGGACTGATAAAAATGGTTTCAAGTTCTCCAAGTCGAAAACGCAGTGTGTTCATTTTTGTAACTACGGAAGAAACACGAACATCCTTCCCTGTTTGTATACGGATCACAAATTCCTGTTGTTGAAGAAGCCAAATTTCTTGGGGTCATATTTGATCAAAAGTTATCTTTTATTCCCCACATTAAATATCTTAAAGCGAAATGCTTAAAAGCTTTGAATCTTTTGAAAGTTTTAGCTCATACAAGTTGGGGAGCAGATCGGTATACTTTATTACATCTTTACCGGTCTTTAATAAGATCTAAATTAGATTATGGGTCTGTTGTTTATGGTTCTGCCAGAAAGTCCTATTTAAAATCCTTGGATACTATCCATCACCAAGGCCTTCGTCTGGCCATGGGAGCCTTCCGTACTTCTCCCGTATTAAGCCTTTATGTAGAAGCAGGTGAACCATCTTTAACCTCGCGCAGAGAGAAACTTTCTCTTCAGTATGCTATTAGACTTGCTGCAAATCCATCTAACCCGGCATCCAAAATTTCATTTCCACCTCAATTTGTAGATAGGTATGAAACTAAACCCACAGCAATTAAACCTTTTGGATTACGTATTTTACCACTGCTGGAAAATTCAGGTATCGACCTTAAAAATATTCAAAAACATGAAACCGCCGAAGTTCCATCTTGGTGTATTAAACAACCTTCTATTCTGTTCGACTTACATGATGGCAAAAAATCTGAATCAAATCCGATACTTCTCAAACAAAACTTTCAGGTACTGCAATCACGTTACGATGATTACCAGCAAGTCTATACTGATGGTTCCAAAGAAGGAGATAAAGTTGGCTGTGCGTATGTTTCTAAAGATACGCACAAAACCATGCGCCTTCCAGATGGTTCATCTATTTTTACAGCTGAAGCCATGGCAATAGACCTAGCTTTAGATTTTATCAGTTCTTCAACAATTCAAAAAGCAATTATATTTTCTGATTCACTTTCTGTGCTTAAGGCTTTAGACCATTCATCATCTAAAAATCCTCAAATTCAAAAATTGATCGAAAAACATCATGAAATTTCTAAAACACACCAAATCTTGTTTTGGTGGCTTCCGAGCCATATTGGCATTGTCGGCAATGAATATGCTGACAAGAAAGCAAAGGAATCGCTCAATCTTGATCCATCTGTTTTTAAAATTCCTTTTGATTATTTTAAACCATTTATCAATAGATACATCTTGTCGGAATGGCAAGGCGAATGGGACCGTGCAATAAATAACAAACTCTATGCCGTTAAACCTGTCGTTAGTACAAAATGCTCTCCTCCACAGTTTTCCAGAAAAGAGGACATGTATTAACACGACTGCGCATCGGCCATACTAGAGTTACTCATTCTTATATTTTTAATGGTGATGATCAGCCTTCTTGTGTAGGTTGTGATCAGCCATTCACTGTGAAACATATCTTAATTGACTGTGTTGACTTTTCACCCTCACGTATTTTATATTTCAAAGCTGACACTTTGCAACAACTGTTTCGAGATGTACCTGTTGATAACATTATTTTATTCTTAAAAGAAATTGGTCTTTTTCATAAGATTTAACTGTTTCAGATTTTTATACATTATCATTCTGACTTGTTACTTTTAATATCATCATAATTATTCATGCCGTTTAACCATTAACCGACTGACGCTTATGACCCACCAAGAGGGTTGACGCGTCGTTAAACACGAAATAATCATCATCATCATGATTCAAACATGAATTTGTTTGGTCCGCGTGAGGGTTTCCTACCTCATAAGTCAATAATCATTCATTAATGCCAATTTTACAATGAAACCTTGCAATTTGATCTGCATTTTCCTCTTTTGTAAACTGCGAAATTCATGGTTTCAAGGTTTGCCGGTCATAATCCGACTTTCAATGTTTTCCGCCAAAGGAGTGGTGCTGAGGGGGCGGGCAAACCCTGGGGATTGTACACCAATTTTCCAACCCTTGGGTTTAGGACAGGGCACTTTGGCATATGGGGCGGGTATTGCATGCCTAAAACATGGAATTTTCAATGTCGGTTAGATCATAAAATAACAAGTAAAATATTTCAACAGACAATAAAACTAAAAGTGAAAAATACGTGCGACAGGAATATAACCCAGCACAAAATGCAGAGTTTTGGATAACTTTTTCGTATTTTGTTTATGACCGAGTTGAATTAAAGTGTGTAAGAATAACATTCAACCACGGGTTTTCGGTGATTAACGTTTGTTGTGGCCCTCTGTCGATATTAATGCCCTCCGCTTCGCGTCGGGCATTAATATCGACCTTGGGCCGCAACAAACGTTAAACACCTCAAACCCGTGATTGAATCTTGTATTATATTCCGTGTTACGTAATTCGGCTATGTTAAGTCAATTTTGAACGTTTTGTAGGTCATTTACAGTCGACTGCAAATAGTCATTTCAACGTTTTTTGGCTATCTGCAGTCGACTGCAATTAGCTATTTTAACGTATTTCGACTATTTGCAGTCGACTGCAAACAGCCACTCCGTTCATTTAAATAGTTTTAATGGCGTGCAAGCAAAAGAATTTCTAATGTGTGACAAACTCGTTTGGGTTAAAACCACAATATCCGCAAAGCATACTTCACCTTTGTCCGAATGGGAACTAGACGTGTCTCCCAAGTACACAGATGCCCCACCCAATGGTATTGACCATGGCAATTGTCAATACCAGATGATCATTGGTCCTGAAACGCTCACCCGACAGCCCAAGGTTTGAAGGGTTAACGTTTCTAATCATTGGGAACCAGACTGCAAATAGGTCATGGGAGCTAGGGTATCTTTAGCATTTCCAAGATATTTAGACTTTTTAGCTCACCTGAGCCGAAGGTTCATTGGTGAGCTTATAGGATGGTCAGAGTTTGCCTGTGTAACATTTTCAAACGCCTACTCCTCTGGAACCGCTGGGCCGATTGAAGTCAAATTTCATATGGACTATCTTTGGGATGGGAGAACAAATGTTTGCTAATAGGGTCTAGGTCACATGACCAAGATGGCCGCCATGACCATATATGGTAAAACCCCTTCAAAACTCTTTTTCTCCGGAATCTCTAAGCCGATTTTCATGAAACTCGGTATGAATCATCTGAGACGTTGGCCCATCATAAATTGTTAAAATGGTAAACCAGAGATGACCGTGACCTATTTTAGGTTTAGGTCAAATTTGGTCACATGGGCATAAACATGGAAAAAGTCAAAATGCATAATATCTTACAAACGGTTCAGAATACCACCCCTAAATCATATTTATTCTTGCTCCTTATGATAATGCACATTTAGTTGGGGGCCACTTTTGGTCCAGGTCGCGTGACCAAGATGGCCGCCATGCCCATATATGGGGGTCGACTGAGCTGGCCAATGGTTTGGTACTGGGCTGGCCGGTGGGATGGATTGGACTTGCCTGTGGGATGGACTTTGCTGGCGCATGGGGTGGATTGGGCTGGCCCGTGGTGTGGACTGGGTTGGCCTCTGGCGTGGGCTAGGCTGGCGCATGGGGTGAACTGGGCTGGCCCATGGTGTGGACGGAGTGGCCTGAGGGTTGGATTAGGCTGGCGCATGGGGTGGACTGGGCTGGCCCGTGGTGTGAACTGGGTTGGCCCTTGGGGTGGACTAGGCTGGCTCATGTTGTGGACTGGGCTGGCCCGTGGTGTGGACTAGGCTGGCGCCTGGTGTGACCTGGGCTGGCCCGGGGTGTGGACTGGGTTGGCCCATGGGATGGATTGGGCTGGTCCATGGGGTGGACTGGGCTGGCCCATGGGGTGGTACAGGGCTGGCCCATGGGGTGGACTGGGTTGGCGCATGGGGTGGTACTGGTTTGGCCCATGGGGTGGAGTTGGTTGGCCCGTTGGGTGGACTTGGCTGGTCCTTGGGTTGGACTGGGTTGGCGCATGGGGTGGTACTGGGCTGGCACATGGGGTGGACTGGGTTGGTGCATTGGGTGGTACTGGGTGGATTGGGCTGGCCCGTTGGGTAGACTGGGTTAGCGCATGGGGTGGTACTGGGCTTGCCCATGGGGTGGACTAGGCTGGCCCCTGGGGTGGTTCTTGTCTCGCCAGTAAGGTGGTTCTGAGTTGGCCCGTGGGATGGTCCATGGGCTCGTCCATGGGGTGAACTGGGATGGACCATTGGGTGGACTGGGCTGGCCGCTGGCTGGCCCAGGGGTTCGACTGGTTTGGCGCATGGAGTGGTACTGGGTTGGCCTATGTGGTGAATTTGGCTTGCCTGTTGGGTGGGCTTGGCTGGTCCGTGGGGTGTACTGGGTTGGCCCGTTTGGTGGACTTGGTTGACCCGCGGGATGGTACTGGGTTGTCCCATCGGGTGGACTGGTTTGGCCAAGGGGGATGGACTGGGCTGGCCCTTGGGGTGGATTGGGTTGGCCCGTAGGTTGGCACTGGGCAGGCCTGTGGGATGGTTCTGAGTTGGCCCCTGGGATGGTATTGGGCTGGCACTCTCGGGTGGACTGTGCTGGCCATTGGGGTGGTTATGGTCTGGCCATTTAGGTGGTTTTGAGTTGGCCCGTGGGATTGCCCATGGGCTGGTCCATGGGGTGAACTCGGAGGTACCATTGGGTGGACTGGGCTGGCCCATGGGGTGGTACTGGGCTGGCGCATGGGGTGGTACTGGGCTGGCCCATGGGGTGGTACTGGGCTGGCCCCTGGAGTGGACATGGCTGGCCCGTGGGGTGCGACTGTGCTGTCCCATGGGGTTGTACTGGTTTGACCCTTGGGGCGGTTTTGGGTTGGCCCGTGGGCTGGTTCTCGGTTGTTGTTGTTGTTGTTGTTGTGTGGTTGTTGTTGTTGTGTGGTTGTTGCTGTTATTGTTTTGCGGTTTGATTCGCATTAACGAAGCATTGAATTCAAATCATACTGGACACTGTGCAATTTTCTGTGTTACACGGGACATCTGTTTTAAAGTAACCAAAGCGCAACCTGCCTAACATTGGTTTCAACCAATCCCATATGTGACTACTTCTAGGATCAACATACCCAGTCTTTTAGGTCTCACTTCTCAAGCTAAGGTTACAGTTTAAGGTCTAAGAAATTAAGGATTTTCCGAAACATTTGCTAGATGCTAAACAAAGACAAAGCTTTTTGTGAAAGCTAATACTTGTCTTAGACTAATGTCTGTTTACTGGAATGTCTGTTTATTGGATACGTAACTGCGAATCTTTCGTTGGAATGTATTGTCGATTTTATTTTTCGTGAGACAGGGCGGTACAACCTTTAGATCCTATTCACTTTGCATTGCGGACCGTTAGTTAAATGAAGAGGTCAGCGATCCGCCCTGTCTGACGAAAAAATTGGATAATAATCCAACACGAACCCCCCCCCCCCCCCCCCCCCCCCCCAAAAAAAAAAAAAAAAAAAATTGTATTGCCTTTTGTACAATAAATAGTACAAACAATGGGGTCGGGCTACAAGTTCTCTCAACATTAGTTACAGCCTTTCCCCTGAAGACGAAAAAGGGATTTTTATGCCCCAGCCTGCCGAAAGGCAGGAGTGGGATATATAGCGTTTCGCCGTGATGTTACGTCCGTACGAGCGTACGTGTGTATGTCACAAAAGTTTGTTCGTAATCGGGTTAATGTTTAGATGCAAGTTTAGATGCAAGGTTTGGTGTACATTTACGTTCGCGCTTCTCTTGCATGCTTATAACTTGAATACCTTTTGGACTAGAAAGTAGAAACTTGGTATGATACTTACCTATAGCAAGACCTTTAAATACATGGCACCACTGCCCCAGGGTCATGCCCCTGGGCGGTGCCAGGGGTCAAAATATAAAACAGGTCACCACGAAAACATAAAAATTTGACTTAAAATATCAATATGATGCCATTGGTGGGGCTGAAGTGTTATAGTTTAGCACAATAACTACAAACATGCCAGCTGTAGTTTAGCTGTAAAGAGAAGACCCTGATCAGACTGCTCCTCTGATGTAGTCTACGGTAAAACCCCTAGAATTTTGGACACCCAGAAAAAATGCTGAAATTATTCTAATATTTGTTCAGTGTTGGTTTGTCATACATAAATGTGTTTAAGATAAAAAAGATATAGACAGTATGGTAAACAGCGAAGACACTGACCAGACTGCTCCTCCATTACTGTAAAAACACTAAAAATTAGGACACCCAGAAAAATTTCTGTAATTATCCTAATATTTGAACAGTTTGATTTGCCATACAGATATATGCATAAAGATATAGACAGACTGGCAAACAGTGGAGACTTTTGGTTGGATTGTTACTTTACATCCCAGTAAACAGCTAAGGTCATGTCGAGATGGTCAGTTTACCTAACCACACTTTTCCGGGTAGGGAACCAGTACTCAGTGCACATTCCTCCGCCAGAAACTGACAACTGCCCTTCTTTAATCAGCGGAAGGAGGATCATGACAGTAGAGAATATCTCATAATCAATCACCACGAAGGAATGGTGCCGGACCCGGGGATCGAACCAGCGAAATCCCCAACACTGCGTAGGATCGCGACGCGCTACCAACTGTGCTAGCCGGGCCGGATATGATCAGACTGTACCTCCCCTACCGTAAATATCCTAAAATTTTGGACACCAAGAAAAAAAATCCTTAATTAGGACAGTGTTTAAGAAACATAAAAAATGGCAAACAGTGGAGGTCCTGATCAGGCTGCTCCTACACTTCCATAAAATCCCTAAAATTTCGTACATAAAAAAATGCTGTATTATCCTAATAAAACAACTGGGGGTATCTGTGTACTTTGGACACACGTCTAGTTTTTGTAATTAATTGAATTTTTTAGCATTTTATTTCATTGACTTTACATGTACAGTGAAGTCTGAACTAAAATTATGGAGACTGCACTTTAGAAGTGCACACAAAGTGCACTAGAGTATATTCGCATGTGCAAAAGGTGTAACTTAAGGATGTTTACCCGTCTCGCTGGATTCTAACTACAGTTCGATAAAGAATTACTTTTTTATGACATATATCAATCCCTGTAACGAAACATGCAAAAAATCGATAGGTACCCATGTGAGTTTTTCAAACTACAGGCGATAACATTAAGGTACCCAAAAAACACACTTTCATATTAGGCGTTATGGGAAAATTATATTATTTTTAGGTTTTATTAACATTTGAATATGCCATTCTAACTACAGTTTCATGATACTCTGTCAGGTTACTAGTTACACTACTCGCTTTTAATTGCATGTGATATCGGGATACCTACCCATGCGTTTTTGCGAGCCACAGGAG
The DNA here is from genome assembly GCA_963580285.1 of Lucinisca nassula. Classification (NCBI taxonomy): domain Eukaryota; kingdom Metazoa; phylum Mollusca; class Bivalvia; order Lucinida; family Lucinidae; genus Lucinisca; species Lucinisca nassula. The sequence goes on along the minus strand of OY757020.1, from coordinate 94,122,139 downwards.
GGGAAAAGGTGATTTTGACCGTTTTTCACAAACTTTTTTGCTCAAATTATATCAAAAAGGTATACCATAAGCTTCATCAAACACTATTGGAATAACAACTACAACATCTGCCTTCAATAAAAGATAAAATAGATCTGTTTAAACACTTTCTTTTCCAGCCAATGCACGAAAGAAGTTGACTTAGGAACAAATTTCAGTTAACTTTGACATTTCTTTACGATTTATTTTGAGGAGGTACCATCACCTTCTTCAAAATCCAATAAACCACAAACTTAACCGCTTGATTTCAATGAGAGATTAAAATGATATAAGGGACGGACCATTTGATCTTCGTGGGGGGGGGGGGGGCTTGTTTTTTTTCCTTGAAATATTTCATTTATTTTCGCCTCCTGCAGAAACGGATTATTTTTTTTCCACAACCTGAAAGTCAAAATATTTTTTTCAACCTAAGCTAAACCAAAATATTTTTTTTTCAAATATAACCTTTTCTAATTTTATGTAATATCCTAAGGATGGTTACATTTGGTATGTCTGAACTAAGAGTTTAAAACTAAATATGAGGAAAATGTACCGTTTAAGACATTTTTCAGTGCTGTTTTGAGTTTCTTGCTGTCACTTAATTTTCAAAAAGCTGAATTTTACAGTAAGTCTACTCACTTCATTTGAACGGAAGATTGGCTGGCAGAATTTAAGGAAAACCAAAATGAAGAATAGTTCAAGGACCCTCTTCAAGCATAATATTATTAGTGTTTCTGATATAAACGGAAAATATAATAATGTATAAATAACATAAATGTTTATATACTAAAATATAAATACAAGTAAACATATACAACAAAGATGTGAAATAAAAAGCACATATAAGAGAAAAGGCTTTGAATATGTTATAAACACATGTAATTGTGAAGGGGGTCTGGGGGGCCTAGCCCCCCAGATGGCAGAAGCTAGTGATATTTCAGAAAATCAATTTAAATGGAAGCAATTCCATAATAGTGAGTCATATTATTTTTTTTAGCATTTTCAAAGCCATAATATTTATTTTTCACTCCCCTCAAAATCAATTTATTTTTTAATGCATAACAAGACCTATAATATTTTTAAAAAAACAACCCAGCCCCCCCCCCCCCCCCCCCCCCCCCCCCCGATAATCAAATGGTCGGTCCCTAATGTCAAAGAGCTTTTTGAGCAGTGGCTCGGAAAAGATGACCTATTCGTCTGTTTTCACAGAATTTGCCAGTTTCAGAATAAATGGTACGAATCCTACCGGTGCGGAATGCTTTAGGTCCGAACCATTTCAATATAGAAAAAGCTGTCCTTTGAATCGGCCCTGTATGCCTAGGCTTGGAAATGTATCCTCCAATAGCATTTGACCACCAGTAAAGCATTTTCTGCATCTGCGCAAAAACATGCGTAGTCATGCAAAAACTAGACAAGTAAACATCCTTAAGTTAAGACTTCACTGAAACTCTAGTAACCTTTAATCTACTGCTGCATAGTCTCTTATGCGATCTAGCCAAAACATCATGCTTTCTCGATTTAGAAGACGGTGATCTCATCTCAAAAGTGCCGTAGCCTTAGTATCAACCTTTTAGTAAATAAGCAGACAGACAGACGGACGGACGGACGGACAGACAGACAGACAGACACACAGACAGACATGGGCGTTCTCATACATACCCGTTCTTTCTGCATCCGCTCAAGGTTGTCCTGGCTGACACCCCTCTCTTTTAAGTGTTCAATAAGTGTTAGCTGCTGATTCATTTTATTCTGTAAATAGATAGTGATATTTACATTGTGTTAGAAAGGAAGTTAAGTTACATTTAGCAGAGTGGAGTTTGAGTTGAGTTGAGTTGAGTTGAGTTGAGTTGAGTAGAGTAGAATAGAGTAGAGTGTATCCATCCCCCACACACTTACGGGAGTAGTTGGGGAATGGTGAGCGGGGCATTTACCCTCTGCATTCACCCAACAATGCGGGACAATAACAGGGCTTGCTTTTCAGGTCTCGCCTCTATTAGTTTTCAGGAACAGAATTACCGGACAGAGAACGCGTGTCAGGAAAATGATTTGGTCCCCGAGGCGTGACACACCGGTATGCCTATTGAGATTAACATTGTTTGACATAAAACTTACCTTCATTCAATTCCACTATTTGAACATGTTGCATTCATGTATAATAGATTTACGGGCCTTTCAATAGGGCCACCACCAGTGACCCGGAGCAGGCCATAGAAGATATGTAATTAAAATCGCAGTTTTAACGAAATGGTTTTGCCCGACAATTACACTATACAATTTATAGATTATATATTGGAGATACAATTCAACGTTTATTAAAGCAATGTAAAAACATCTGATATCCCCGGGTCACTTTACTTGATATGGTATAGTGACAGTTTCTTACAGGCATGTGTAAGAAATACAGCGAAAAGAAGCCAAATAAGAGGTTTACTGACCGCCCGGGGAACCACTAAATCAGCAATGTTTCATTCCTGCCACGTCGGAAAAGTAAATTCGTCCCAAATATCAATTATCTGTTCACTTTCTACCTTAAACTGGTACCAGCTGTTATCATACATTATATGAACAGATAATTGATATGCAACTTCGTCAATATTTTGTACATGAAAAATCTAGTTGCGGTTTTCTTTGAGCGTGGCGCACCTGCAAAATTTGTACACAAATCTGTAAATTTATAGATCGCTCAATCTATTATAATTTTAGAAAATTTCTATGGATTTATATAAAACTATATATAAATCCTGTATTGTACTCTACCTGATAAAGTTAAGCCATGCAAATTATAAATTCTCGTAACATTTGACAAACTGGTTGAAGATAATCGTTAAGAGTGCATCTATGGTGGAAATAAATTGGTTCTCTCTATCTGTATCTATTGCCTTCATGGGATGGGGGATCGGGGTTCAGGTCACATGACCGAGATGATCGTCATGCCCATACATGGTAAAACACTTCAAAATCTTCTCCGGAATTGCTAGACCGATTTCCACGAAACTTGGTATACAGCATTAGGGACTCTGGTCCATCATAGTTCAGTTAATGACACTTGGATGACTTTGATCGTGACAGGCAATATTTCACATTTAATCCACAGCTCCCAGTACTTTCCTTTGATGTTGGCAGTACTAATAAATTTTGATAAATGTATTGTTATCATGTACTGATATCATGTACTGATATCATGTACAGTTTTGAATTGACCAATCAGCTGAGCTACAATTAAAATGGGAAGGGGCTTCTAGCTCTGCATGACAAAATTAACATTGTGGGTATTCCTTAAAATAGCCTCGCCGAGGTTATTTGAATGAGTACCCACATTTAAAATAGCTTCTACTTAATGGCAAACAGTGCAGACCCTGATCAGACTGCTCCTTTTAATCTTAAAATGGGAAGGGGCTTCTAGCTCTGCATGACAAAATTAACATTGTGGGTATTCTAGAAATTGGGTCGCCAAGGTTATTTGAATAAGTACTCACATTTAAAATAGTTTTTACTTAATGGCAAACAGTGCAGACCCTGATCAGACTGCTCCTTCTGATTTTAAAATGGGAAGGGGCTTCTAGCTCCGCATGACAAGATTAACATTGTGGGTATTCATTCAAATAGCCTCGCCAAGGTTATTTGAATGAGTACCCACATTTAAAATAGCTTTTACTTAATGGCAAACAGTGCAGACCCTGATCAGACTGCTCCTTCTAATCTTTAAATGGGAAGGGGCTTCTAGCTCTGCATGACAAAATTAACATTGTGGGTATTCTAGAAATTGGGTCGCCAAGGTTATTTGAATAAGTACTCACATTTAAAATAGTTTTTACTTAATGACAAACAGTGCAGACCCTGATCAGGACTGCTCCTTCTGATTTTAAAATGGGAAGGGGCTTCTAGCTCCGCATGACAAGATTAACATTGTGGGTTTTCATTAAAATTGCCTCGCCGAGGTTATTTGAATGAGTACCCACATTTAAAATAGCTTTTGCCGAATCAGTGCAGACCCTAATCAGACTGCTCCTTCTGATTAAGTTTCTCCACGAAATCAAATTGTAGGTACTCGCTAGAACCGCCTAATCTAGGCAAGTCCAACGAGTACCCACAACATGTTTTTTGTGGGATGAGGCAGTTCAAATGAGTACCCACGACATACCTTTTTATGGAGAAAAAATATCCCTGAATTATCACAAAATACACTCCCATTTACTGGTGCCAAACATTTTATAAAACATTTGCATGCAGCAAAAGCACACATCTGAGTTCAAAGTAAGTCCTTTCACTTGAAGGTTCAGCATTAAAATGCCCCGGTGATAAACATCAGGTTAAAAAAGCATGGTCAAATAACCTATGGTCAGTTGGATTTAGACCAATCAAATCCAATTGAATATTAATGAAGCAGAGAAGCTGACAGTGTCCTTTCAGATAGGACAATCCATTTTCCAGACGGGGTAAATCAGGTCAAATAAAAGAAATTGAAATTAACAGTAAATAAAACAAATATGCTTTAATAGGTTTTATCTATTACCTTTAAGTGGAAGTTACAATAAGCTGTGGATTAAAAGAGATATATCCAAATGTTTTTTGAGAAATATTGGTAAATATTTGTACTGATTGACATCTGTAGAGGATAATTAGACTCGCCCTGGCGGGCTCGTCAAATTATCCTGTACAGATATCAATCAGTACAAATATTTACCAATATTTCACAAAAACAATGGATATATCTATTACGTATGTCAAGGTTACAATTGGTCACACATGCTTTTGGCTGGGGAAAACTGAAAACTGGATTTTTCAAGAACTGTTCCATCCTTTGCCCTGAAAGTTTGTAAATGCAATGCGCTGAATGCGTTAATGACGATGTGTGAGTCTTAATGGTCAAGGTCATTCCTTGACTATGGGTCAAGGTCAGTCAGATCTGAGGTCACGGTCATCTTTATATGATAAGTCATTCTCTATATCAGCTCCAAGACTGTGGAACTCGCTTCCATCATCAGTACTAAATGCAACTTCCTCAGACTGTTTTAAAGAAGTTCTTTAAATGAATAAATAGGGACATAAATGTTTTTTTAATATGCTCATATATTTGTTTTTGTCAGTTTTATTAATATAGTATCTTTTAAATGACATATCCAGGTTTTTATGCGCCCTACTATTTTATGGTTTTAGAACAATGTATTAATGCCCCCGACGTGAATATAACGATCTAGAGGATAGCAATATTTCATCTTCGAGTCAGGGAGACAGGGCATGCTGCCTGGACATTAGTTTTCAGCCACATGAAGCTGTTTGTAAGACTCGAATGCTGAAATCGAATTGCATACCATACTATCATGCTATTAACTGTGAAAATCGTCTTATTGTGTGTGTATTGTATTTTATTGTACATTTCTTGTCATGTATATATGTGTATTTTACAGAGGGTCACATGGTAGAATAGCCAGTGAGGTTAAATGTGTCCATCCTCTTTAAATAAATAAATAAATAGGTTACAATTTTAAAACTTTTTTCGTGGGCCATTTATTTTGTCACCGAATTTCAAAGACAAACTTTATGAAACGAGAATATGAAAATGCATTCCGATGGTATGAGATTGGTCGTATGACCAAGATGGCCTCTATGCCCAGACATGTATATGGTAAAATCCTTTAAAATATTTGCCCCTCAGCCGCTGGGCTGATTTTCACGAAACTTGCTGTGTGGCTCCAGGGACTTTGGCCTATCAAAATGTTCAAATGGTGACCCATGGATGACAATGACAAATGTTATGCCATTCTCACTCTTTCCCATTTGAAAGTCTATGTGACCAAATTTGATCTTGGCATAAGACAGGTCAAGGTCAACTCGGGATCATTATTAATAAATTTTGAACAAACTGAAATGGGCCCGAGACTAAAAGACTACATACCAAGTATCGTGGAAATCAGCCAAGCGGTTTCGGAGAAGATTTATCAAGGGTTTTTCACCGTATGTGGGCATGGCGGCAATCATGGTCATTCAAGACACAAGAAAATTAATTTCGTGTCGGATTTGGCCAACCTCACAAACGAGTTTTCATTTTATTATTTATTATTAGCTTGCCAGTGAACTTTGATGATATTTTAACTAAAAGCTAAGTTGTTCCCCTGAAAACAAGGGTTGGATGAGCCGTGAAATATTACAAAATCAAATCAATTGGAACCTTGCTGTAGACAGTATATACATAAAACTTTTAAGCAGAATTTCGAAGTAGAATCATACTGTAAAAGTGTATACAACAAATCTCACAGAGGTGCCCTAGTTAAATTCAGAAGTGGAACTGTCCTGATCGCAATTGAAACTGGTAGATATCCCATCAAACATGCTTTTTACTACAGAAGTGCATGTTTGGTGAGATCACTTTTGCGTGGAGATGTTTCCCTGATGGTTAGCGAGTAGAATGTCGCCAGAACAGATGCACGTCTCTGAAACTCTTGTATTACGTGGTTTTCTGCTTTATACAATGGAATTGTGCAATAAGACATGATTTGAACAGGATGATGAATGACGCACGCACACAAACACGCAAGCACGCATAGACGGAAATTATGCACCAGTCATTTGCAGCCATGCAAAATTGTGATAAAACCCCTGCCACAACCCGGGGGTTGGCAACAATTTAGACCAACGAAGACCTAATTCCCGTTTGAATACGGTATCCTGCCCTATCCAATGAGGGTTCTAAATAAAATTTGGCGGGAAATTAAAACTTCGGCACATCTTTGGCACTACCGGGACTCATCGGAGGTTAAATTCCTGCACCAAAGCCTCGCTATGTCCCTGTTATCCACGGACCCGTAGGATCCGGGGGCGGAAATGAGGCAAACAGTTTTGTTTTGACTGTTCTCTGAGGCAAGCCATTGCACATTTCATCATATCCCATGCTTTTTATGCAATTTCATGCAAGTACCCTCAGTTCGTGGTTGAGCAATGCAGACGCATTAAATTAAAACCTGGAAGTGAATTACTTGGGCATGTAAGGGGCATGGGCTCTGGATTACTTTGCCTCATCCCATCTTTCCACCATCATAAAAGCAACAAGTTGGTAGGATAGTGTTCTTGTTAAAGCGAGACTAAATCGTGGAAAATGTAAATGCATGGAAATCAATTAAAAAGGATAGCTTAGAATATATTCTAGTTCACTAAACCAGTATGTTGTAGCCCTCGTGTATATAAAATCCCATTATTACTTAAATCATTGCTGTTTTAATAAGCAAATATGCCCGCATCCCTAAAGACATCAATATTTATGTAAACTGAATAACAAATGATGTGTATATATTTGAAAACAAGCTGTAAAGATACATGGGAAATGTCCAAAAAAGGGGGGTTGAGATACCTAAGTTTCTTATGAATCACAAATCACAGAGAATCATTAAAATCACAAGTCACAGACTTCAAATTCTTCTAATCACAACTGACAAGGAAAAGATCACGGACAATTCTTATGTCACAAGTCAAAGACTTATTTTCAATCTTTTCACAAATTACAGACTTTAAAATAGCCCAACCACAAGTCACCAAGTCACCGAAATAAGTCCTGCCGCCACTGGTATATGCATAAGCAAGATGTCAACGTAAACAAAAAGAAAAATCTAAAATTACCTTCTTCTCTCTTATCCAATTGAAGTAATTTTATTCAAAACTCGGATCTAAAGAACTAACTAGTAGCAGTCCGCAGTATAGTTTGAACCAACTGAACAGATGCAACGTAAATTTTAAAGGCTTACCTTAGCAGTCCAAATACAAAAAGCGGATTGACCTTTCAAGGCATCTAATCGATTGAACTTTTTATCTTGAGCGATCAACATATTATCTTGAGCGCTCGACATATTATGTCGTGCGCACGAGATAGTTTGTCGAGCTCTCAGTTTAATATGCTGATCGCACAACATAATATGTTGAGCGCTCAAGATAATATTGCGAGCGCTCAAAATCCTGGTTTGATCCCTCAAGATAATAAACCGAGCACTCGGAATAATATTTCGAGACTTTCAGCATTTTCGCGCCCATTTTGCATTTGTGGTGTGGTCGGGATGACTGACCAATCAGCTGACATACTGCATGTACCACCGATTCATTAGGGCAGCAGTCGAAGGCTGGCAGAAAGATGGACGCTTAGTACTGGTGAACGGCTAGGAAGCTTATCCAGGAAAGGTGTGGGTCACCGAACGTCTGCAAAATGACCTAAAATGTGCCGACAGGGACGTAAAACCTCATAAAAACACGAGGCTCAATGAGCCTGATCCGCTCACCTGAGAATCCAAAGGGCAAATAAATTTTTATCTGAATGATCGGATTACACTCTTAATCGAAGTTGACTGAGATTTTATGCATGTCCTGGTTGTCCACAAGATCAAAGCCGATCTGAAAAAATGGAAGTCGCTGCCATGATAACAACATTTTCTCCAAGTTAAGAATAATTCCTGAGTAAACAACCTGATTCATTCCAAAAGCAACCATGACCGAGATTTTATGCCTGTCATCTTTACCTACAAGAATGAAGCTGATCCGATAAAAACTGAAGCCGCTACGGTGATGACAACATTTTGCCTGTACTACATAACTGTTTAAGGACAGATAACTCCTAACGGAATGATCCGATTCTGCTCATAATTGAACTCGACCAAGATTTCTTGCCTCTACTGGTTACCTGCAAGATTGAAGCTGATCTCAAAAAAATTAAAGACCCTATCGTGATGACAAGATTTTCCACATGTTAACTCTATGGTAAAATTTTCTGACGCTCTGAACGTAACTCGGGAGCGAACAATCCGATTCAGCGCAAAATCAAACTTGACCAAGATTATATGCCTGTCATCGTTATCTGCAAGAATGAAAACGATCTGAAAAAAAAAAATGAAGCTGCTAGAGTGATGACAACATTTTGCCCAAACTAAGAAAATACTCAAGGGCAGATAACTCCTAATGGAATGATCCGATTCTGCTCATAATCGAACTTGGCCGAGATTTCTTGCCTCTGGTGGTTAACTGCAAGATTGAAGCCAATCTGAAAAAAATTGAAGTGGCTTTCGTGATGAAAAGATTTCCCCCATTTTAAGTCTATGGCCAAATTTTCTAACGCTCAAGGGCATGTAACTCAGAAGTGGACAATCCAATTCAGCACAAAATCGAACTTGGTCGAGATTTAATGCCTGTCCTCATTATCTGCAAGAATGCAGGCGATCTGAAAAAAACATTGAAACCGCTAGAGTGATGACAAGTTTTTGCCCATACTAAGAAAACGCTCAAGGGCAGATACATGTAACTCCTAACGGAATGATCAGAGTCTGCTCATAATCGAACTTTACTGAGATTTCTTGCCTCTGGTGATTATCTGCAAGATTGAAGCCAATCTGAAAAAAGTGAAGTCGCTATCGTAATGACCAGATTTCCCCCATGTTAAGTCTATGGCCAAATTTTCTAACGCTCAAGGGCACGTAACTCCGAAGTGGACAATCCGATTCAGCCCAAAATCGAACTTGGTCGAGATTTTATGTCTGTCCTCGTTATCTGCAAGAATGAAGGCGATCCGAAAAAAATTGAAGCCGCTAGAGTGATGACAAGATTTTTCCCATGTTAAGTCAATGGGAGCTATCTGTTGCCATGGCAACAAGAGTTCCAATCCGATCAGTCCGAAAACATTATGCAGCCTTTCCCCCTGCCCAATGATGCTTCACATGAAATTTGATCAAGATCGGCCTACTGGCTGCAGAAATATACTTCGTTGAAAGTGTAAACGACGAACGACGACGAAGCCAGGCCCTACTAATACCTCACTTGAGCCTTCGGCTCAGGTGAACTTATGAGATAAATATGACATTTCAAGCTCCATAGGCTCAATAGTGAGCTAAATGGGAGGCCCGAGTTTGCCTGTTATCTGTGTGTTGTGTGTCTGTCAACATTTTCAAACATATTCTCCTCTGGAACCACCTCTGGGCCGATTGAAGTCAAATTTCATGTGGAGCCTCGATGTGATGGGGGAACAAAAGTTTGCTAATGGGGACCAGGTCATATGACCAAGAAGGCCGACATGCTCACATATTTTGTGAAAAAAAAAAATCATCTCAGCCGATTTCCATGAAACTTTGTATTTAGCACCTGAGATGCGGGCCAATCATTAATTGCTAAAATGGTGACCCTGGGATGGCCTTGACCTATTTTATGCAAAGTCAAATTTGATCACATAGGCATTTGTATGGGGAAAAGTCACGGAAAATTCATTATATTTTACAAACGGTTCGGAATACCACCCCTTAACTATATATATTCTTGCTCCTTATGATAAGGGGCATTTAGCCGGCGGCCATTTCTGGTCGAGGTAACATTACCAAGCCACCATGCCCATATATGGCAAATGCTTGATATCTCGGAAATCGTCCAGATCTCCAACCATAAACTATATAATTTTTATATTCTTGTTCCTTATGATAAGGGGCATTTAGTTGGAGGACCATTTTTAGTCCATGTCACATGACCAAGTTGGCTACTATGCCTGTATATGGTTAAATGCTTAATATCTCGGAAACCCTCCAGCTCTCCACCCATAAACCATATATATTCGTGTGCCTTGTAATCAGGAGCATTTAGAGACATAGATCTTGGACCCCAGGGTGTTCCCCGGGGACTTGTCCCCCTTTATTTCAAAGCTTGTTTCTTCTACTTCTTTCATCTTCTTCTTCCGTCTTCTAATTCTTCCTTCTTGTTCGTCTTGTTCTTCTTCTCTTCTTCTTCTTCTTCTTCTTCTGGTGAGCAATTCAAGACCAGTTGTCCTCTGGTTTTGTTGTTTGGACCGGAAAGCAATCTGCTGGCAAGCTCCTATGGGCGGGGACAGTGTGCGCTTGTAGACCCCCCCCCCCCTTCTTTATAAAGAGGCATACCAGTAAAATAAGTTTGATGCAGATTAACTCATTTTTAGCTCACCTGAGCCACTGGCTCATTGGTGAGCTTATAGGGTCGTCATGCTATGTGTGTGTTGTGTTTTGTTATGTGTTAACATTTTCAAACATCTTCTCCTCTTGAACCACTGGGCCGATTGAGGCAAAATTTCATGTGGGCCTCAGTGGGATAGGGGAAGGAAAGTTTTTTTGCTGGGTCCAGGATACATAACAAAGATGGCCGCCATGCCTATATATGGTAAAACCCCTTAAAAATCTTTTTCTCTGGAACCGCTGGGCCGATTTCCACGAAACTTGGTATGTAGCCTCGGGGCTCAGCTCGGGTGTTCCTCCTTGAGCATGCCCCACCCCTTCTTTTTTATGAAATGTGTAATATCTTTGAAGCAGTTCAGATTGCCCTCCCTGTTTTTTGTTTGTTGTTCCACTTGTTGTTGTTGTTGTTCCAACAACAGCAGCAGCAGCGCCAATGGGGGCTGGGAGCCTCGGATGCCTCGAATTTGTCCTAGAACTGGGACCCGCCAGTGGGGTGGGGCGGGCCCAATCACATCTGCCCAAAAAAGTTGTGCCAGAACCTACATTGTGTATACTACTAGCCGGTAGCTGTCAGAAAGATGGACACTTAGTACTGGTGAGCGGCTAGGAAGTTGTGGTTAGGGGCACCGACCATGTTCAAAATGACCAAAAATGTGTTGACGGGTACCTTAAATCTAAACAACAACAACAAAAATGAATGTCATTCATTTACGCATAGCGTCCTTTTAGTGGAACAAAGGCAAGCGAAGCAGACGCAGATGAGACTGCACTTATTTACGTATGATTTTGATTAATTGCTTGAAAGATACTCAGGTGCAGCAGTGGGTTTTGAAATAATGGAACATCTGGTGTGAAGCAGGCCCATGTAAATTTGGGAGTGGCTGGTTGGGCGAGAAAACTACACTGAATGGTCCTGAATACATGAGGCTACATCAAGTAATGGGCCTTTTTCTCCTTATAATATACTGTCTTTATCTCCACGCATTTATACATTCAATTATATTTAAATATTCATCTCGAGTGCTCAACATAACATTTCGAGTGCTCAACATAATATGTCGAGCGCTCGACATAATATTTTGAGCACTCAACATAATATATTGAGAGCTCAATATATTATCTCGCGCGCACGACATAATATCTCGAGCGCTCGTCATAATATCTTGAGCGCTCGACATAATATCTTGAGCTCTCAAAATAATATCTCGAGTGCACAACATAATATCTTGAGCGCTCGACATAATATCTCTAGCACTCGATATAATATCTCGAGCGCTCGACATAATATCTCGAGCGCGCGACATAATATCTTGAGCTCTCATTATAATATCTCGAGCACACGACATAATATCTTGAGCGCTCAACATAATATCTCGAGCGCTCAACATAATATCGCGAGCTCTCAATATATGATCTGGAGTGCACGACATAATATCTCGAGCGCTCGACATAATATCTTGAGCACTCAATATAATATCGCAAGCTCTCAATATAATATCTCGAGAGCACGCCAAAATATCTCGAGCGCTCGACATAATATCTTGAGCGCTCGACATAATATCTGAAGCGATCAACAAAATATATCGAGTGCTCGACATAATATCTCGAGTGAACGACATAATATCTCGAGTGCTCAACATATCATCTCGAGCTTTAAACATATTATGTCGTGCGCTCGAGATATTATGTTGAGCACTCATGATATTATCTTGAGCGCTCGACATAATATCTCGAGCTCTCAATATAATATCTCGAGCGCACAACATAATATCTTGAGCGCTCAACATAGTATCGCGAGCTCTCAATATAATATCTCGAGTGCTCAACATATTATCTCGGGCGCTCGACATAATATCTCGAGTGCTTGACATAATATGTTGAGCACTCGAGATATTATGTTGAGTGCTCGAGATATTATGTTGAGCGCTCGAGATATTATGTTGAGCGCTCGAGATATTATGTTGAGCGCTCAAGATAGTATATTGAGAGCTCAAGATATTATGTCAAGCGCTCAAGATATTATGTCGAGCGCTCGAGATATTATGTCGAGCGCTCAAGATATTATGTCGAGCGCTCAAGATATCATGTCGAGCGCTCGATATATTATGTCGAGCGCTCGATATAATATTGTTGAAAAAATATTACTGAATGTCCTAAATATACCACCGTATTATTCAGTGGATAACGTCATGTAATAAGATTCATATGACCACACTTTTATTAACACATGGTTATTAGGGCGTAACGTCATAACACCGTCAATGACAAACCTATGTATTCTTTTCTGCTCCAAGACATAGATTGTGGGTACTCGTTAGAACCGCCTCAATGAGGCGGTTCTAACGAGCACACACAACCTATATTTGCAGTATAAATAAGATAAATATCACGGATGTTCATAAGAAAAATAGCCATTTTGGTGATGTGAAAAATGCAGTATGTCGCATTGGTGTGGTATCGTAATGCCTTGGTAGATCAGGTATTCAGTCGAAAACTGGAACCATACTTCAAGCCATCAACCACTTTGGTCGGTCACATAAACATAAAAAAGCTAATGTCATATTGAAGCTTGTGTAATAGGCTCTTTCAGTGGAAAACCCGTGGTACTTCTTTCTTTTCTCTTGATGTCGAAAAATACAGCCAGGCCTGCAAAAGAAGAATATACAACTATATAAGAGTATAATGGAATTGAGACCGAGATGGGCATCGCTACATGTATAATTACATCGCCAAACCCCACTACAAACCCCTCTTTCACACAGCAAAACTGGGGTTTACTAGGTATAAATTATTTTCTTATTTCTGCCTTAAAGCATATATTGTGGGTAGTCGTTACAACCGCCTCGACGAGGCGGTACTAAAGAGTACCCACAATCAATGTTTTGTGATATCAGCATTTGTAGCTGAAAAAGAATAAAAGAAATATTTTTGGGCGGTAAAATTTACAATGTATTAGAAGCCTCCGTAGCGTAGTGGATACGCTACTCGCCTTGTAAATCAGGGATCGCAGGATCGATCCCGCGCTTCTCCAGTCTTTAAACCGAGGTCCCGTCTCCGTATGACCTTAGCTGTTGGTGGGACGTAAAACCCAAACACTCACTCATTCATTTACAATGTATTTGAATTGGCGTGTTTTCGCAATGATTGCTTAGTTATGTTCCCCACTTCAACTAAGGGTTCGTTCGTCAGTTCGACTGTTCGTCTGTTCGTCAGGATTTTTGGTTTATTGGCTAAATTGTTAACCCTGAATGCTAGGTTTTGAAATATGATATATAAATAACTCATAAGAAAGTAGGTGGCATAATTTTTAGCTCACCTGGGCCGAAGGCTCCAGGGGAGCTTATAGTATAGTGGGTCCTCCGTCGTCCGTCCGTCTTCCGTCCACACTTTTGAGCAGCTATATCTCTGTATCCTGCAGGCTGATCTCAATCATTTCTCATCTGTAGCATGCCTCTGGTGGGGCATTGATGACATAAACTTTTTTTTGAAATCGCTCTAAAACTTTGGTTCCTATGGCAACCACAAGGTCCCATAGACTTACTATGGGAAAATGCTTGTCATCACCGTAGCGCCTTCAGTTTTGATCGGATCTTTCTGAAACTTATATGTAAGGTGACTGGGGATAAAAACTCGGATGAGTTCGAAAACCGGCCAAGTTGGCCCAGTTACGTCCCTTTGATTGCTGAAAATGCCCATTTTCGACCTTGTCATCACCGTAGCCCCTTCAGTTTTGATCGGATCTTTCTAAAACTTTTATGTAATGTGGCTGGGGATAAAACCTCGGATGAGTTCGAAAACCAGCCAAGTTCGCCGATTTATCATAGAGTTACGTCCCTTTAATTGCTGAAAATGCCGATTTTTGACCTTGTCATCACCGTAGCCCCTTCAGTTTTGATCGGATCTTTCTGAAACTTATATGTAAGGTGGCTGTGGATAAAATCTCGGATGAGTTCGAAAACCGACCAAGTCGGCCCTTTTATCGTAGAGTAACGTCCCTTTGATTGCTGAAAATGCTGATTTTTGACCTTGTCATCACTGTAGCCCTTTCAGTTTTGATCGAATCTTTCTGAAACTTATATGTAAAGTGGCTGGGGATAAAATCTCAGATGAGTTTGAAAACCAGCCAAGTTGGTCCATTTATCACAGAGTAACGTCCCTTTGATTGCTGAAAAGCCGATTTTTGACCTTGTCATCACCGTAGCCCTTTCAGTTTAGATCGGATCTTTCTGAAACTTATATGCAAGGTGGCTTGGGATAAAGCCTCAGATGAGTTCGCAAATGTTGATTTTTGACCTTGTCAACACTGTAGCCCCTTCAGTTTTGATCGGATCTTTCTGAAACTTATATGTAAGGTGGCTGGGGATAAAACCTCGGATGAGTTCGAAAACCGGCCAAGTTGCCCCATTAACTATATAGTTATGTCCCTTTGATAGCTGAAAATGTCAATTTTTTACCTTGTCATCACCGTAGCCCCTTCAGTTTCGATCGACTTTTTCTGAAACCTATATGTAAGGTGACTGGAGATAAAACCTAGGATGAGTTTGAATACCGGCCAAGTTGGCCCATTTATCATTGATTTACGTCCCTTTGATTGCAGAAAATGCAGATATTTGACCTTGTCATCACCATAGCCCCTTCAGTTTTGATCGGATCTTTCTGAAACTTATATGTAAGGTGGCTGGGGATAAAATCTTGGATGAGTTCGAAAACAGGCCAAGTCAGCCCATTTATCGTAGAGTTATGTCCCTTTGATGGCTGAAAATGTTGGTTTTTGACCTAGTCCTTACCGTAGCCCCTTCAGTTTTGATCGGATTTTTCTGAAACTTATATGTAAGGTGGCTGGGGATGAAACCTCGGATGAGTTCGAAAACTGGCCAAGTCGGCTCATTCATTATAGAGTAACATCCCTTTGATTGCTAAAAATGCCAAATTTTGACCTTGTCATCACCGTAACCCCTTCAGTTTTGATCGGATCTTTCTGAAACTTATATGTGAGGTTGCTGGGAATAAAATCTTGGATGAGTTTGAATACTGGCCAAGTCTGATCGGATCTTTTTGAAACTTACATGTAAGGTGGCTGGGAATAAAACCTCAGGTGAGTTCGAATACCGGCCAAGTCGGCACATTTATCATAGAGTGACGTGCCTTTGATTGCTGAAAATGCCTATTTTCGACATTGTCATCACTGCTACCCCTTTAGTTTTGAACGGATCTTCATGAAACTTACAAACAAGGAAGTCAGGCAGAAAGCTTGGAGGAGTTTGAAAACTCTTGTTTTTGAACTTGTCATCACCATAGCCACTTCAGTTTAGATCAGATCTTCTTAGCAAGTCAGGAATAAAAGCTTGAATGAGTTTGAAAACCGGTGAGGTCAGCCTGTTTATCATAGAGTTACATTCTACTTGATTTTCAGAAAATGCTTACCCTGTCATCACCATGTCCTCCCATAAAGCCTTCAGTAAAGGTTGGCACTTCCTTAAACTTTGAATCTGTTCTAATCCGGATTACGTCCCTTTCTTGAATTACGTCCCATTGTAAATCTTAAGGGTGAAAGCTTGACAGCAAAATATCTCAATAGGTATAAAACTTGATATAGAGAGCATTCGAACTTTGTGCATGTATGGCGGTAGTGAGAAGTAGATGATCTGATTAACTTTTGCATAAATTCAGAAAATGTTTTCATGACTTATGGCCCTTTGTACATTTGGGCATCTTGACCTTGTCAGCAAGATATCTCGAAACCAATGGAGTTAGAGTTTTAATATTTGGCGATTAAATGTTAGTGATGAGCAGTGTCAGAGTTGGAGCCTTGCTGTTTGATGAAAAGATTGTTAGTAATGAGTAGATGATATTAACGTTTGAATAGATTTTGCAAATTCTTTCTACCTTATGGTCCTTTGCAAATAAGTGCAGTTTATTATTATCAGCAAATGGCTCAGAACTCATAGGGGCTAGAACCTTTAATCCTTCTCTTGCTGAATATTCAGTTTAGCCGCACCCATTTCTGACTTTGCACCGATCAGATTACTTGATGTAATTTATTCCTACAAATTCATAAATTGAATATCAAACAGTTTAGATCCTGATCCGGAAACCATCTGTTCTGGATCTACACTGTTCTCAAAGATCGGGGTTGTCGTGAACAGCATGATAAGAGTTAATATTTGATGAGATTGCTTGTGACAAGCAGATGAATTTATTAACTTTTGAATAAATTCTGAAAAATACTTAAGGAGTCTTAGTCCTTTGTAAATTTGGACATTTTACCTTGCCAGCAAAATATCTCAAAAAAACATTGGATCTATTGTCTTGGTACATTGTGATTTATATGCTAACGATGAGAAGAAGACCTGATTAACATTGGAATAAACATCATGAAAACACGCCTATATAATTTTGACCCCCTTGAACCCCACTTTTATATTGTAAAACTGGGGTTTGCAAGGGTAAACCTTATTTTTCTTATTTCTGCTCTTAAATATAGATTGTGGGTACTTGTTAGAACCGCCTTGATGAGGCCGTTTTGCGGTTCTAACAAGTTCCCACAAACTATATTTTAGAGCATAAATAAGAAAAATATTACAATTTTTCATCTTAAAATTTTCATTTTTTCGGCGATAAAGGTCACAATGTATTTGTATGGGCGTGTTTTCGTAATGTTCTGCAAAAAGGTTCATGAATTATGACCCTTTGTAAATTTCAGTTTTACCTTCTTAGCACAATACCTAAAATCAATTGGAGCTTGAGTCTTGATATCATTGCCCCCAACTTCGAAGAAATTGAAGGGGAATATTGCTTCTGGTGCGTTCGTACATGCGTCTGTCAGTTCGTTCGAGCGTGTGCACGTGTGTGCATCCGTTATGTTTTGTTGCATATCATAACTTTTGAACCATGCATTCTAGGGTTATAGCCTAAATTTCATACATGGATTTCTCGTGAAAAAATAAATGAAGCGTATATTTTTGCTCATCACAATTATGCGTCTTTCCTGAGTTATTGCCCATAGATAAACATCGGATGAAATCTCGTCAGCAAAATTTATCCGCGGTAAAAATCTCGTGAAAGGTCTTGGCGGAGTCCGTTGTAGCCGAGGTTAATGGGCCCATCCCGACTGCTCATAATGACATGGTAAAAATGGACTAATGCAAGACCTTTGATTTCTGAAACCATGTTGACTTGACAGTCAGCAGGCGTGCTTTCAAAGGCTAGTTGCTCGTTTATGTTGTTAATATAACAAAATACCCTAGGATTTTGCAACAAATGCATGTAAGTGGTATATAATTTGTAGCACGATACTTTTCACCTTTTCATAGACTGGAGTTGCTAATTTAACTAATACATGCCCTAGGGTATTGCAACAGATTCATGTAAGTGGTCTGTAATTTGCAGCAGAATACATTTCACTTTTTTATAGACCGGGGTTGCTAATGTAACTAATACATGCCCTAGGGTATTGCAACAGATGCATGTAAGTGGTATTCAATTATCAGGATCATACGTTTCACCTTTTTTTTATAACCATGTTTTTTTTTTTTTTTTTTTTTGGTTTGGGTTTTACGGCCCTTTTAAGATTATTTCACTCATATCGAGCCGATCGTTAATCAGAGGTGGGCGAAAACCGGAGTACCCGGAGAAAAACCACCTGACCTTCCGTTGCAGAACTTGGCGTCTCACACGTGGCCCGAGCGAGGCTCGAACCTACGGCGGTGAGAGACCTAATGACTAAGAGTCAGCGCTCTTATCCACTAGGCCACGGAGGCCCGTTTTATAACCAAGTTACATTTGCGTTTCGCCAGTCATCTGGTACAGCTTCCTGAGCCAGTGATTGGCAACAGAGAAGAAATGTCAGCACTAAATTCCTAAAGCACCCTGCCATTCAGGTCATCCGACCCAGCTACCTTATGTATGTTGATTAGCGAACCCCACACCACCCCCGCCTTGGGGCCAACTGTTATGTCCCCTATGGTGGAAAAGAGGCTATTACAGTCAGATGATGGCTCACCATCAGTTTTTTACGAATAAATGCAGATTGAAACTGTTTGTTATAATGTTAGCTTTATCGAGTGATCGAGTCTGTTTCATAAATCCATTTTCCCTTAGTGAGATGATCCCAAAAGTGCTTCCTTTTTAGGGGAATTTACGAATGACTAACTTCTTTAACTTTGCCAGTCTTCTGGAGACCATTGGGCTCTATATTGTCATCTTGACATGTAAACATGCTGGGAACATGCTCTTTTTATCGTTAGTATATGCTCCCACGTTGCATTGGTTTACGGAATATTTAACTGAAAATAAGTTAATTCAGGCATTAGGCAGCAAAATAATAAAAATTGCTGTCGTACCGTACAACAGCTGAAGTCCCTTTAGGGCTTTAAAGCCTTTTAGTTAATTGTTGTAGTGATTTAATTTGTAGTGGGATTTATAATTTAAAATATTCGCCGAATATGATGTCCGACCTTGTGGCTTCCTTATTGTTTGTCAAGTCACATCATTTTTTTTATTCTCTGGTATACAAAGTATACAACAGGAGAGTCATAATACATAATACATAACACTATCTACAGAGAAATCAATTTCAAATGGTGATAGTATCAAAAATTTCGGATTATTGGCCAAAACTCCTGATCAGGATGGAGGTTTTGAAAAGGTTTTTAAGCTTCCTCCATCTCTATCAGAACACATTTATCAGTTTATTTTTAATCCCCCGTCCGCCCCATATCTCCTGAACCCTTTCATAGTTTTTCATTAAACTTTGGCTCAGTGAGCGGATGTGCATAACGCATATATGAATCATGCCAACTCAAGGTCAAGGTCACAGTTGAAGGTCACGAGTTTGAAACCTTCAATTGTGTGTCCGTTCCATATCTCCTTTACCCTTGGAAGGATTTTCATTAAACTTTGGTCAAATATTATTTTCAGTATGCTGATGTGCAAAACCCATAATTAAACCATGCCGACGCAAGGTCAAGGTCACATTTGAAGGTCAAGAGTTTGAAACTTTAAATTTTGTGTCCGTTCCATATCTCCTTTACCCCGCTAAGGATTCTCATTAAACTTTGGTCATCTATCCCGCTCAGTGAACTGATGTGCAGAACCCATAAATAAACCATGTCGACTCAAGGTCAAGGACACACTGGAAGGTCGCGAGTTTAAAACTTTGGATTTTGTGTTCGTTCCATATCTCCTTAACCCTTCAAAGGATTTTCATTAAACTTCGGTCAATTATCCCCCTCGGTGAGCTCATGTGCAGAGCCCATAAATGAATCTTGCCGACACCAGGCCAATGTCACATTCGAAGGTCACGAGTTTGAAACTTTGAATTTTGTGTCCGTTCAATATCTCCTTTACCCTTCAAAGGATTTTCATTAAACCTTGGTCAAATGTTGACGGGGACGTTAAACCTCAAATCAAACAAACAAACAAACAAACAAATGTCCCCTCAGTGAGCGGATGTGCATAACACATAAATAAACAATGACGACTCAAGGTCAAAGTTGAAGGTCACGAGATTGAAACTTTGAATTTTTGTGTACGTTCCATATCGCCTTTACCCTTGGAAGAATTTCCATTAAACTTTCGTCAAATACCCCCCTCAGTGAGCTGATGTGCAGAACCCATAAATAAACCATGCCAAGTCAAGGTCAAGGTCACAGGTGAAGGTCAAGAGTTTGAAACTTGGAATTGTGTGTCCATTCCATATATCCTTCAAGTTCACACCTTGAAGGATTCTCATTTAACTTTTGTGAAATATACCCCCACATTGAGCTGATGTACAGATCCCATAAATAAACCATGCCAACTCAAGGTCAAGGTCACAGGTGAAGGTCACAAGGTTGAGCCTTGATACAAAGTGCGGCGGGGTATTTGGCTGTCCCTCAGACTGCTTTCTTGTTGAATACAATATTCATTGGGACACCAACTTCCCACTTGAGTAAATTAGTCTATACTTCCTAATACATCATACAACGGTTGGTGAACAAATAACAATGTCAGATATAGATGTTGGTAATTTATCGTCACTTATAACCTAGCAGTCAAATCATGTTAAACGCTTTATGCAAGTATGTATTTGACTTACCTATGCAAACACACACATACACATATCCACACGTATACACACAAATACATACGTGTACACATATGTAACCACGATTGTATGCTCATGTATATATCTGCATTTTCCTGTATTTCTATACAGCATTGTAGCATTAGCCGTTCCTACTACCTTACCGAAACGAAATCAACGTCTATACTTAATGCTATAAGAACAATATTACCTATTTATTGGCCGTTTCTACTACCTTACCGAAACGAAATGAAAGGAAGTAGTGAAGGCTATAAGAACAATATTTCCTTTATATTCTATGCCTCATAGAATGTTAACTGTAATCTGCTAGCTATATATTAATCTGTTCCAAAACGTATCCCAAGGCGGTTCTTCTGTCACGGATTATTTTTGTTATGGTTTGTCTTTGAGTGTTTGTGTCGCTTATATTATTTTGTTTTGGATAGCCAATTGGTCATTTTGTGGGAAAGTAACTGTCCTTTTGGGTTTCCGTTATAATTGATGTTTCCAATAGGGTCTGTTGTTTCATGTTTGTGTGTTTTCCCTTTGGTGTCTCTGATGGGGGCTGTGGGTTAATTGTAACGATTTCTGATCATTGCCGTCAGTTCTTTTTTAAGCTCACCTGTCCCGTAGTGACAAGGTGAGCTTTTGTGATCACATTTTGTCCGTCGTGCGTCCGTCCGTCCGTCCGTAAACAATTTCAAATAAGTATATATCTAATACCCCATGGCCAATCTTGATCAAATTTTATGTGAAGCATCATCAGGTAAGCATAAGGTTTTTGGGCTGATCAGATTGGAATTCTGGTTGCCATGGCAACATATAGCTCCCATAGACTTATAAAGGGAACATTTTTAAAAATCTTCTTCTCTGAAACCACAGGGCCCAGAGCTTAGATATTTAGCTTGTAACAATGTAAAGTGGTCACCTACGTAAATCCTGCCAATCATGCCACTGGGGTCCAAATTGGCCACACTTCGGGGCCCCTTAGCTCCTATAGACTCATAATGGGAAAAAAAGCTTCAAAAATCCTCTTCTCTGAAACCACAGGGCCCAGAGCTTAGATATTTAGCATTTAGCAACAGCAAATGGTCACCTACATAATTCCTGCCAGTCATGCCCCTGGGTTCCCACTGGGCCACGCCCCGGGGCCCCTTCGCTCCCATAGACTCCTAATGGAAAAAAGGTTCGAAAATCCTCTTCTCTGAAACCACAGGGCCCAGAGCTAAGGTATTTAGCATGTAAAAACAGCAAGTGGTCACCTTCATCATTCCTGCCAATCATGCCCCTGGGGTCCATATTGGCCACGCCCCGGGGCCCCTTAGCTGCTATAAACTCATAATGGAAAAAAAAATCAAAAATCTTCTTCTCTGAAACCACAGGGCCCAGAGCTCAGATATCTAGCATGTAGCAACGACAAGTGGTCACCTAAATAATTCCTGCCAATCATGCCCCTGGGGTCCAAATGGGCCACGCCCCGGGGGCCCTTCACTCCCATAGACTCATAATGGAAAAAAGGTTAAAAAATCTTCTTCTCTGAAACCACAGGGCCAAGAGCTTAGATATTTAGCATGTAGCAACGGCAAGTGGTCACCTACATAATTCCTGCCAATCATGCCCCTTGGGTCCGAACGGGACACGCCCCGGGGCCCCTTAGCTCCTATAGGCTCATAATGGAAAAAAGCTTCAAAAAGGTTCTTCTCTGAAAGCACAAGGCTGAGAGCTAAGATATTTAGCATGTAGCAACGGCAAGTGGTCACCTACATAAATCCTGCCAATCATGCCCCTGGGGTTCAAATGGGCCATACCCCGGGGCCCCTTAGCTCCCATAGACTCATAATGGAAAAAAAAAATAAAAAATCTTCTCTGAAACCACAGGGCCCAGAGCTTAGATATTTAGCATGTAGCAACGGCAAGTGGTCACCTACATAATTCCTGCCAATCATGCCCCTGGGTTCCAAATGGGCCACGCCCCAGGGCCCCTTCGCTCCCATAGACTCATAATGGAAAAAAGTTTCAAAAATCTTCTTCTCTGAAACCACAGGGACCAGAGCTTAGGTATTTTGCATGTAGCAACGGCAAGTGGTCACCTACATAATTCCTGCCAATCATGCCCCTGGGGTCAAAATTGGCCACACCCCGGGGGCCCTTAGCTCCCATAGACTCATAATGGAAAAAAAGCTTCAACAATTTTCTTCTCTGAAACCACATGGCCCAGAGCTTAGATATTTAGCATGTAGCAACGGCAAGTGGTCATCTACATAATTCCTGCCAATCATGCCCCTAGGTTCCAAACAAGGCACGCCCCAGGGCCCCTTAGCTCCCATAGACTCATAATGGGAAAAAGCTTCAAAAAGCTTCTCCTCTGAAACCACAGGGCCCAGAGCTGAGATATTTAGCATGTAGCAACGACAAGTGGTCACCTACATAAATCCTGCCCCTGGGGTCCAAATGGGCCACGCCCCGAGGCCCCTTAGCTCCCATAGACTCATATTGGAAAAAAAGCTTCAAAAATCTTCTTTCTGAAACCACAGGGCCCATAGCTTAGATATTTTGCATGTAGCAACGGCAATTGGTCACCTACATAATTCCTGCCAATCATGCCCCTGGGTTCCAAATGGGCCACGCCCCGGGGCCCCTTTGCTCCCATAGACTCATAATGGAAAAAAGCTTCAGTAAATCTTCTTCTCTGAAACCACAGGGCCAAGAGCTTAGTTATTTAGCACGTAGCAACCGCAAGTGGTCACCTACATAATTCCTGCCAATCATGCCCCTGGAGTCCAAACGGGCCACGCCCCAGGGCCCCCTAGCTCCTTTAGACTCATAATGGAAAAAAAACATAATTCCTGCCAATCATGCCCCTGGGGTCCAAATGGGCCACGTCCCGGGGCCCCTTAGCTCCCATAGACTCATAATGGAAAAAAAGTTTCAAAAATTTTCTTCTCTGAAACCACAGGGCCCATAGCTTAGATATTTAGCATGTAGCAACAGCAAGTGGCCTCCTACATAATTCCTGCCAATCATGCCCCTGGGTTTCAAATGGGCCACACCAGGGGGCCCCTTTGCTCCCATAGACTCATAATGGAAAAATCTTCAAAAATCTTCTTCTCTGAAACCACAGGGCCAAGAGCTTAGATATTTAGCATGTAGCGACGGCAAGTGATCACCTACATAATTCCTGCCAATCATGCCCCTGGAGTTCCAAACAGGTGAGCGATATAGGGCCATTGGGCCCTCTTGTTTCTTATATTATTAACAACTTTATCATATATCAAAACTATTCATTACGAAAACACAAATACATTGTAAACTTTACCGCCGAAAAAACGGAAATTTTAAGATGAACTCAGACAAACCATAACGAAAATAAACCGCGACATAAGTTTTCCCCAAAATTGCCTATTTGTTTCGCGCGGCTCCCACTTAACATTTACCTAAGGGGGTTGAAGGGGGCAGCAGACCCTCACGGCCGAAAAAATGGATGTGTGGCCCAGCCGGCTGCTGAAATGAAACCTGAGGGTGTCTGGGTCACAAATGTCTCCAAATTGACACTGGCAAAACATGCTGCAGACACTGAAAATCGCCAGTGCGAATGTCCTTAACTGTTGCCTTGACAGCAGTGTGATTCGGTCAAAAATACAGTTGAACATGTTAAATCATATTTTTGACCCCTTTTACATGCCCTCTCGTTACCATTGGAACACTGATTTAGCCTAAAAAGGTTCCATTTGAAAAACTACTGCCCAGCGAATATTCACGTTTGATGTAAAACAGATCATTCACCATATCTGCCTTGTTTGCTGGCTCCCAGCTTGCATATTGTCAATATTGGAAAAACAGGTAACCAGACTCCCTGACCTCTCAAGGTCAGAAAGGTCTGGTTACCTGTTTTTCCAACAATGACCTTCAGACTAGGAACCAGCAGTTAATGCGCAAGTAAGGTGAATTCATTATGAAAAAATGGCTGTATGAATTTGCCGTCCTAGGCAACACAGTGAAAATGATATAAAATTCCCTACAGGTGGGAATGAGATAAGATCTAAATATCTATCACCCGCTGTGGGAAGATCTTGTGTTTGTTCTTTTGTCCTTGCATTATGAAAACATGCCTATACTAATACATTGTAAATTTTACTGCCAAAAAGTGAAAATTTTATGCTGAAAAATTGTGATATTTTTTCTTATTTTTGCTCAAAATATAGGTTGTTCGTACGCTTTAGAACCGCCTCGATGAGGCAGTTCTAACGATCCCACAATCTATATTTTAGACCAGAAATAAGAAAAATAAGATATACCCATGTAAACTCCAGTTTTACTATATACAATGGGGTTCAAAGGGGTCAAAATTATAAAGGCGTGTTTTCGTGATGTTAAGCATATTTTGAAACTACCACCCACCGCGCTTTTCGCATTTCATTAGCACATTTTAAATTTAAACCTATCTCCCCCGCTGAGAAAAATTTCCACATCATCAGATTTTACCCGTCTTCTTTTGCTCTTGAAAACCTAGGGCCTCAAATAACCAGCAGTGCTTTTCAGTTTAAAACTGAAGATCTACCATCCGCTGCGCGTAGATCTTATCTTTGTTCTTTTGTCTTCATAAGGCCTAAATAACAGCCGTGTTCCCGCTAACCCGACCGACCCTGCTTCAGACATGTCTCCACCCACAAAAAGACATCTGTCTGTCCACAGATCGAACTGAAACTTTTTGTATTGCTACTTGACAACAGTTGAATTATTTAAGGCTATTTGAATACATTTAACATAATTTAATGACCTTTTATATTTTTAAATTCCGTTTTTTGGGGTGATTTTCATTCAAGTTTTGAATATTTTATCCCAAAAAGTCAATTTGTGTTGTTTTTTTTTTTTCTGTAAATAAAAATCAAAATTGAGTACATCTCAATGATTTTGAAAGTAGTGATAACTTTAGTGAAGGAATTTGTTTGAGGTTAAGTGTCTTTTGGGGCTAAAAAAGCCTAAATGCACAGGACGGTCTGACCCGCACCACTTTGCTGGGCAGGTTTAGTCCGTCTAAGCTTTTTTACCAGTATTCGTGTGCGGTCATTTTCAGCTCTGCTCTGCTGGCATCGTTCAGCCCAATCTATTTCTCCAAGACCCGATGGGCGGGGGTATATATAATGGTTGAATGGACATTGTCTACAAGATATCACAAATTGGGTGATTTAGACTCAAAAACGGCATGCGATCCAATGCAGAGTGTGCACTTAACCAGATGATTTTATCACATGTTTCATTGCAGCTTCATCAAAAATAAATAATGATAATTATAATAATGATAATAATAATAATATTGCAGCCCTCACATGTCTTCTTTGGAAAGAAGCCACCTAGAAAGAAAACGCCTATACAAAAAAGTTTTAAAATTTACCTCAGAAAAAAGATTTTAAATGAAAAATTGTGATAAAGTTCTTATTTCTGCTCAAAATATAGATTGTGGACTCTCGTTAGAACCGCCTCATCGAGGCGGTTTTAACGAGAACCCACACTCTATATTTTACAGCAGAAATAAGAAAAATAAGGTTTATCCCTATAAACTCCAGTTTTTACTACATGTATATAGAAGTGGGGTTATATTGGCGTGTTTTCATGATGTACATGTAGTTTTTATTATTAGTAGTATTTAACCCAAGGAACATGCCTGTAGAGTTATTTCAAAATCCATTCACTGCTTTGGGAAAGAGGCCACCCTGTTTATTTATTCATAAAAAAAAAAAAAAACAAGCGCAAAACTAGAGCAAGCGACCAGTGGGTCACGTATACGCCCGGCCAGCGTCACCCTCTGATACATCTTTCAAGTTTGTATGTGATATGAATGAAGAAGTCAAGAAGCTTTAAGAATCTGTAAATGTGCTTGTAAAATCTAAACCAAACATAAAAATTCTAAATGGATCAAGGGAGAGAGGGCATCAAACTTACTGAAGGGGTGGGGGCATCAATGTTTCAGAAGTAGCATGGTGGAATAGGCAATGAAATCTTTGGACTGGTATGCACTATCTATGTAAATATCATTGAATTTGTCTTAGAGTTTAGAACATACAGGCATCTTTAAACTTTCCATAAAACTTTAACCAAATGTAAAATGTCTAAGTCTGTGAATTGAGGTCAAGGTCACCGTGGGCGGGGAAGGGACATACATCACGAAATCGTTGGACTGGTATGCAACATTGATGCAAGTATCAACTGAATTTGTCTTAGTTTAGAAGAGTTTAGAACATACAGGCATCTATAAACTTTGTCATAAAACTTTAACCAAATGTAAAATTTCTAAGTCTGTGACCTTGACCTCAAGGTTACTGTTGGGGATGGGACATGCATCAATGACCATTATGTAACTTCATTGAAAGTATCAACTAAATATATCAAAGGGTTCAGAAGATACAATCTCTTAGAAACTTTAACGCAAAACTTTAACCAAAATGATAACGGATGGACGGACAAACGGATATATGGACAATCGGCATGACGAAAACTATATACAGGCGTAGCAGAAAGAAAAAGCAAACAGGCCTTATGGAAAAAATTAACAAATTTATTTGGAAACTATCTTTAACATGTTGAAGTAAGAACATTAAATGTACTTAGCTCTGTTATGAAATATCCTTGAATGAATCTATTTTTCTTGATCCCACAGAATTCACAGTCCGAAATGAAAATTTAATATCCTTTGACAATCCAACAAAGAATTTAGAAATAACTTTTCTTATAAACCCAAACTTCGAACTCCAAAGTCTGATTCAAAGAGAAAAATCAAGCTCTTTTATAGACCCTAAGATTTCTTTAGAACATTCCAGAGGGCTGTGGAATAAGATTAGGTAATTTTCTAAACATAATGCAACCCCGACCTTTCTGGAAGATTCCAAGGTACTTTTCCTTGTCAACAAGTTGTTTACCAAAATGAAATTGATCTGTGACTCATCTTTCCGGAACCTTCTTTAAGAAGACAAAACAAGATATTTGTACATGTAATAGCATTATTAGGTCCCCCAGTGGGGTGAAAGTGGGAATCAGAAAAATAAATTCTTATGCATAATACTCCCCCTCTTCGAGGAAGTTATCATTTATGATGACGAAAAGCCAACTTCAGCACGAAGCCATTTTCGGCGATAAAGTCAGATCCCGGACGAGCCCCCATCTTACGACATGAAAGTCGTAACAAAGGAAAGAAGCATAGCCTGAAAAAATCCCCGCCTACAGTGAGATTCGAAACCGGGCCGCTCGGGCGGGAGTCCAGTGCTCTAACCACTGAGCCAAAGAGTCGACTCCCTGACGCAGTTGTCAGAGAGTATGATAAACCTATAAGCTATGCATGTAGATAATTGAAAGAAGGCAATGCAGCAATGTAATATTATGCATAAGAATTTATTTTTCTGATTCCCACTTTCACCCTACTGGGTGACCCAATAGTGCTATAAACATCTTGCTAATTCTTTTTTAAAGAATTTTCTGGAAAAATTAGTCACAGATTAATTTCATTTTGTAAACAACTTGTTTACAAGGAAACGTACTTTGGAATCTCCCAGAAAGTTCGGGGTTGCATTTGTTTTAGAAAATTACCTAATCTTATTCCACAGCCCTCTGGAACGTTCTGGAGAAATCTTAGGGTCTATAAAAGTGCTTGATTTTTCTCTTTGAGTCAGACTTTGGAGTTTGAAGTTTGGGTTTATAAGAAAAGTTATTTCTAAATTCTGTGTTGGATTGTCAAAGGATATTTCATTTCGGACTGTGAATTCTGTGGGATCAAGGAAAATAGATTCATTCAAGGATATTTCATAACAGAGCTAAGTACATTTAATTTTCTTACTCCTACAGGTTAAAGATAGTTTGCAAATAAATTTTGTTAAATGTTTCAATAAGGCTTGTTTGCTTTTTCTTTCTGCTATTCCTGTCTCGTAACACCCAATAGCATACTTCGTATGCCGGGGGTATAATAAGAGTAGTCGAGACCTTTTGTAATAGTTGAATTGCTTATCTGTTGAGATATAAAAAGATGTTTTTTTGTAAAAAGTATATTAATAAAGTGTTGCAATTGGACAGGCGAAATTTAATGTAATTTGATAGGGACTGAGTGAGACGTGATTAATCCATTAAACGCTAATCATATCGCCATCACGAAAACACGCCTATATAAATCTGTCCCCCCCCTGGACCCCCCCCCCCCCCTTACTATAGTAAAATTAAGGTTAACAGAGGTAAACCTTATTTGTCTTATTTCTGCTCTTAAATATAGATAGTGGACACTCGCTAGAACCGCCTCAATGAGGCGGTTCTAACTTGTAGCCACAAGCTAAAGTTTTTTAAGATATAAAATACAAACAATTTTTCATCTTAAAATGTTCGTGTTAAATTGTTCGTGTTTTTTTTTTCGGCGGTAAAGCTTATAATGTATTTGACTAGGCGTGTTTTCGTATTCGTATAACGGAATAGATACATTACTAAGACACGCCCGCACTAATACATTAAAACCTTTCTCGCTGACAAAAAGAAACTTTTAAGATGAAAAATTGTGATATTTTTTCTTATTTCTGCTCAAAATATAGATTTAGGGTACTCGTTAGAAAGTGGGCTTCAAGGGGGTCGAAATTATATAGGCGTGTTTTCGTGATGGCTATGCAATGTTCCAGTGCATATGAGTCAGATTGTCAGAAGTTTATTATTTTACGTATTTTACAGAGACATACCTGCTATGGTTACTGCAAGTCCCAGAATTCCTAAAAAGCCTGGTCCTTTATCAAGCACTGGTACGATATCTGAAACAAACATACAATGATTCCATTAAGGCATTTTGAAAACATTTGAGGGTCACTGATGAAGCCCAATTGGCCGTCACTTGTACACACCATACGTTATTAGTTCTATGGTTTAGTACTTGCTTCCAAGGGATAACCCTTTCATAGAACATATTTCATCACGAAAACACGACTTTATAATTTTAACCCCCTTGAACTCCACTTTTATACAGTAGAACTGGGGTTTACAGAGGTACACCTTATTTTTCTTATTTCTGCTCGAACATATATTTTGTGGGTACTCGTTAGAAGGCGATTCTAACGAGTATTCTAACACAGCGCGTCTATATTGGCAATGGAAAACAACTGTGTTTTATTCTGCAACAAATCACGGCAAGGAGGAGCGTGACGAGTGACGTCATTAAAAACTGCAAAGTTATGACGTCACTGGTCGATTTCCTTGACGTTGGACGGTGTAGCGTCATTTTCTCGCATCGAAAACGTTAGAAAAGGATATAAATGCATGTGTTTCAGTCGATAATTTTAGCGGGATTTCTTCTAACAATGGCGGAAAGTTGTGAGAATTTGGAGGAAACAATAGCATTATTGCCGAGTTTCAGCGTGTTAGAATCGAAATAGATCAGCTATAGCTAGTGATTTGTTACTCAATAAATCACAGTTTGTCGGTCAGTTGTAAGTAGACAAATCACGCGCGCTGCGCGCCCGTGATTTGTCAACTTTACAACTGACCTCCAAACTGTGATTTATTACTCAACAAATCACAGCTAGAGCTGATTTATTTCTTAATCAAGATCAAGGCAGTTCTAACGAGTAGCAACAATCTATATTTAGAGCAAGAATAAGAAAAAAATGACATTTTTATCTTAAAAGTATTCTTTTTTCGGCGATAAAGGTCAAAATGTATTTGTATAGGCGGGTTTTCATAATGGGACAGCAAACAAATTCCGGTCACCACTTGCTGAGCTGGGTTTTCGGTTTGCGCACATATACGAAGACACATCTTCACACTCCATATCTTTCAGTTCTGTGGTGTAGTCCTTGATTTCAAAGGATATCCCTTTCATAGAACATATAACGTCACTACAGCTGGTGTTTGGGAATGCGTGGCGGCCGGAAAATGTCGCCCTGTCCTTAACCATAGTGTAGTTTACATTTTCTTGTCCTTTTGGGTCATAGATTCCATCGGGGAACTTTGAAACTATTTGAGGTCACAGATGAGGCCTAATTGGCCGAAACTAGCTAGTCTGGGCAAGAAAAACTTTTACCATCCATATTTTGCAGTTTTTGTGCAGTCCTTGCTTCCAAAGAATAACCCTTTCACAAATCTTTGGTAAATACACAATAGTCTATATTGCAAAGTGCTTCTGTAGGAATTACCAATTGCACAGATGATATTTTCCACCTCGATAGTTCAAAGGCAGCATGATTAAACGGTAATATAATTTTCCATTGACCGTAAGTTTTTATTTAAATGTGATGCCATGAGAATACCCGTTTTGGGTTTATTCATTACGAAAACGCGCCAGTAAAAATACATTGTAACCTTTATCGCCGTAAAAATGAAAATTTTAAGATGAAAAACTGTGATATTTTTCTTATTTCTGCCTATAATATAGATTGTGGGTACTCGTTAGAACCGCCTCATCGAGGCGGTTCTAACGAGTACCCACAATCTATATTTTAGAGCAGAAATAATAAAAATAAGGTTCACCTCTGCTAACCCCAGATTTACCATATAAAAGTGGGGTTCGAGGGGGGTCAAAATTATATAGGCGTGTTTTCGTGATGGCTTGTCAGTAAACCGAAAGTTATTAAGCTACGAGGGCGAGTCAATAAAAACCAACCTAACTTATTTCTGGATGAGACTGATCTCATTTTGTTCGATGTAATTGCCTGTTAGAATGATACATTTGGGCCAACGTTGTTCCAGTGCCATCAGCCCAGAATGGAACAAGCCAGGATTCTGGTCTCCAACACTCTCCTCATCTGCCGCCACGACTTCTTCATTGGACCGGGAAAGACGTCCACGGATACCCTTTTTAGCTCACCTGAGCCGAAGGCTCATGTGAGGTATTAGTATACCACGAGCCGTCCACACTTTCAACGAAGTATATCTCTGGAACCAGTGGGCCGGCCTTGATCAAATTTCATCAGGTAGGGGGAAAGGCTGTATTAGGTTTTCGTGCAGATCGGATGAGAACTCTGGTTGCCACAGCAACAAAGAGCTCCCATAGACTTAACATAGGAAAAAGCTTGTCATCACTCTAGCTCCGTCAATTTTTTTCTGATCGACCTCATTCTTGCAGATAACGAGGACAGGCATAAAATCTCGATCAAGTTCGATTTTGGGCTGAATCGGATTATTCACTCAGGAGTTACGTGCCCTTGAGCGTTAGGAAAAAGCTTGTCATCACTCTAGCTCCGTCAATTTTTTTCTGATCGACTTCATTCTTGCAGATAACGAGGACAGGCATGAAATCTCGATCAAGTTCGATTTTGGGCTGAATCGGATTATTCACTCAGGAGTTACGTGCCCTTGAGCGTTGAAAAAATTGCCTATTGACTTAACATGGGGAGAATGTTGTCATCACCGTAGCTGCTTCAATTATTTTCAGATTGGTTTTATTCTTGCAGATAACCAGCACAGCCATGAAATCTCGGTCAATATCGATAACTGGCAGAATCGGATCATTCACTTAGGAGTTACCTGCCCTTGTGTGTTTTTGCATTAGGGTTAATGGGAATTTCAAAAATGTATATCTTAAAGACTACTTGGCCAACTTTGATCAAATTTCATGTGTCGCATTATTGGGCAAGTGGAAAGGCTTCATTAGGTTTTCACGCAGATCTGAGTTGAACTCTGGTTGCCATGGCAACATCTAGCTCCCATAGACTTCACATAGGAAAAAGCTTGTCATCACTCTAGCTCCGTCAATTTTTTTCTGATCGACTTCATTCTTGCAGATAACCAGTACAGGCATAAAATCTCGGTCAAGTTCGATTTGGGGCCGAATCAGATAATTCACTCAAGAGTTACGTCCCCTTGAGCGCCCGAAAAATTGCCTATCGACTTAACATGGGGAAAATGTTGTCATCACTGTAGCTAGTAACGAGGACAGGCATAAAATCTCGGTTAAGTTCGATTTTGGGCAGAATCGGAATATTGACCTCGGAGTTACGTGACCTTGAGCGACAAAAAATTTGCCCATAGACTTAACATAGGGAAAATGTTGTGACTACGATAGCGACTTGAATTTTTTTCAGATCAGCTTCAAACTTGCAGGTAACGAGGACAGACATAAAATCACGGTTAAGTTCGATTTTGGGCCGAATCGGATTATTTGCCTTGGAGTAACCTGCCCTTGAGCATGAAAAAATACGTTGTGACCACGATAGCAACTTTATTTTTATTCAGGTCAGCTTCAAACTTGCAGGTAACGAGGACAGGCATAAAATCCCGGTTAAGTTCGATTTTGGGCCGAATCGGAATATTGACCTCGGAGTTACGTGACCTTGAGCGACAAAAAATTTGCCCATAGACTTAACATAGGGAAAATGTTGTGACTACGATAGCGACTTGAATTTTTTTCAGATCAGCTTCAAACTTGCAGGTAACGAGGACAGACATAAAATCTCGGTTAAGTTAGATTTTGGGCCGAATCGGATTATTTGCCTTGGAGTTACCTGCCCTTGAGCATAAAAAATACGTTGTGACCACGATAGCAACTTTATTTTTATTCAGATCAGCTTCAAACTTGCAGGTATCGTGGACAGGCATAAAATCTCAGTTAAGTTCGAATCGGAATATTGACCTCGGAGTTACATGACCTTGAGCGACAAAAAATTTGCCCATAGACTTTACATAGGGAAAATGTTGTGACTACGATAGCGACTTGAATTTTTTTCAGATCAGCTTCAAACTTGCAGGTAACGAGGACAGACATAAAATCTCGATTAAGTTCGATTTTGGGCCGAATCGGATTATTTGCCTTGGAGTTACCTGTCCTTGAGCATAAAAAAATACGTTGTGACCACGATAGCAACTTTATTTTTATTCATATCAGCTTCAAACTTGCAGGTAACGAGGACAGGCATAAAATCTCGGTTAAGTTCAATTTTGGGCCGAATCGGAATATTGACCTCGGAGTTACGTGACCTTGAGCGACAAAAAATTTGCCCATAGACTTAATTAGGGAAAATGTTGCGACTACGATAGCGACTTGATTTTTTTTTTTCAGATCAGCTTCAAACTTGCAGGTAACGAGGACAGACATAAAATCTCGGTTAAGTTCGATTTTGGGCCGAATCGGAATATTTGCCTTGGAGTTACCTGCCCTTGAGCATAAAAAAATACGTTGTGACCACGATAGCAACTTTATTTTTATTCATATCAGCTTCAAACTTGCAGGTAACGAGGACAGGCATAAAATCTCGGTTAAGTTCGATTTTGGGCCGAATCGCAATATTGACCTCGGTGTTACGTGACCTTGAGAGACAAAAAAATTTGTCCATAGACTTAACGTAGGGAAAATGTTGTGACAGAAATAGCGACTTGAATTTTTAGCTCACCTGAGCCAAAGGCTCCAGTGAGCCGATAGTATACCAAGGCTCCGGAGTCCGTCGTCTGTCGTCCGTCCATCCGTCGTCCACACTTTCAATGACGCATATCTCAGAAGGCAGTCGACCAATCTTGTTTAAATTTTATGTGTAGCACCATTGGGCAAGGGGAAAGGCTGCATTAGGTTTTGGAGCTAGTCTGGTTCATTTGTTCCTTCATTCTTCTTTCTCTCCATATAGAGATAATAGACCAATGTTAAATTTTTAATCAAAGATTTCTCAGGAACTATAAAAGCTAGAAGCATCAAATTTGGTATTCAATAGAATAATGATGACTTATTTTGTGTAAGAGACATTGGGCTTTCTCAGCTTGTTTGTTCATCTGTTCTTTCATTCTTCTTTCTCTCCATTTTGACCAATGTTAAATTTTCGTCAAAGATTTCTCAGGAACTATAGAAGCTAGAAGTCTCAAACTTGGAATGCAATGCAATAATCATGACTTATATCCTGTAAGGGTCAATGGGCTGGATTCTATTTGCAGATTTAGTAGTCAAGTCTGTGAATTGTTAAA
The DNA here is from genome assembly GCA_963580285.1 of Lucinisca nassula. NCBI lineage: Eukaryota > Metazoa > Mollusca > Bivalvia > Lucinida > Lucinidae > Lucinisca > Lucinisca nassula. Next base: position 94,087,219 of record OY757020.1, on the reverse strand, counting down.
ACTTAAGTTCCTCAGGTGAGCGGTTTAGGCTCATTGAGCCTCTTGTTCAAGTTTGGGAATAAGATCTAGTCACTAGGAGCTAAGTCTGGAGAATATGTGGGGTGCGGTTTTTGCTGGTACCCATTCCCCTAAACAGCATCCATTGCAATTTTGCACGTGTGGACTCTTGCACTATACTGTTGGAGCAGAATCCCTTTGCGGAGTTTACCTTGACGTTTATACGGATCGCAGTTCTCAGTCGGTCGAGCATTTGCATAATACCCACCTGTTATTGTAAATTTCTTTGCTAGAAAGTCCAACATAATAGCGCCTTATCCGTGCCGAAAAAACCGTTGCCACCAACTTTCAAACGGAGGGTGTGTTTTGATTGGAGACCCTGTCCTACCCACTGGCTACGTTGAGTTTTATTCTCTGGCTCATACTAATGGACCAGGTCTCATCTACAGTCACCAGACGTGAAAGAAATCCTCTTACTTTGATCTAACACGCTCCAACCCAACAATGCGCTGCATACTGATGCTCTGGTTGCCATTTGCTCTTCGCTAAGGGATTTGGGGACCCAACGGGCTGTTAGCTAGCGCAAACCCAAGCGATCACGTACAATGGTTGAAACACTGCCATGTAAAATGCGTTATGTATTCGCTATTCCTTCCACCTTAATTCGCCAATCAGATTCCATCAGATCCCGTACTTTGTAACACATTTCTTCATCTGTGGCATCTGATTGGCGTCCAAGCCTGGTTACGTATTCTAAAGACGCTCTATCGCATTTAAATTCCCTAACCCAGAATTTAACTTGTGCATACTATGGTGAAGAAGACCCATAAACATTGTTCAACTCGCAAAGTGTTTCCTGACCCGTTTTTCCTTTCAAATGCAAGTAACGAATTACAGCACGGTATTCAGCTTTTAACGAAACGCTTGTTAGTGCTTCTAGTGCAAGTCTAAGCCATGTTTGACGTTCCATGACTTATGAGTGAATGACACGATAAGTGTGCAATTTTGCCGTCATATCTAAAACATGTACTGAAACAAGACATGAAAATCTTGGTTGTCTCGGTCAAGTGGAACTGGTATAAGCTGGTTCCTTATTGGCTTGCTTTCGTATTAACTTTCGCTGCTAATGGCCACATTATTCATATTGCTGTTAGGTCGCATTGTTGCGTAAGAGCGTTTCTATAGAATGTGAAATGGAATTTGGCATACAGTGCAGACCCATATCAGACGCCGCATTACGATAACACACCCTTACGACAGAGTGCTTTTTGTCATTTCTCAAAAATGACTACTTTTCTGATGAAAATCCATGATATTTTTCTCATTCATACTGCAAACATAGGTTGTGGGTGCTGGTTAGAACCGCCTCATTGAGGCGGTTCTAACGAGTACCCACAATCTATGTCTTGAAGCAAAAGAATATTAATGTATACCACGTAAAACCTCACTTTTCTCTATAAAGTGGGGTTTAGGAGGTCTTTATTTCACGGACTTGTTCACGTGATGACAACGTTACTTACTGTACTCGAATTTAAGAGAATGCGGCGTTTGATCAGTGTTTGTTTTGTTTGATTTGAGGTTTAAGGTCCCAGTCAACACTGTAAAGGGCACTTTGGAGACTTTGCTTCCAATTTTGTGGGGCTTTTACCCGACAATGATGACATCTCTAGCCCTGTCGCCCAATGAAACCCATAGGGTTTATTAGCATGGACGGTCCGACTCGCACCGTTTTGCCTGGGCAGGCTTAGATCCTCTAGGTGGTTTACCAGTATTCGTATGCGGGTCGGTTTCAGCTCTGCTTGGGAGCGTCATGCAGCCCATCAATTTCTTCAAGCTCCGATGGGCGGGGGCATTTAAGGGAATGCGGCATTTGATCAGTGTTGTTTACAGTTCAGTAATGCAAGGATTAAACAAAAAGTTGATAGTGACAATACGATTTTTTATCATTACGAAAACACGCCTATACGGATACATTGCATACTTTACCACCGACAGAATGAAAATTTTTAGCTGAAAAATTGTTATTGTTTTCTTATTTTTGCTAAAACGAAACATTGTGGATACTCGTTAGAACCACCTAGAAGAGGCGGTTCTAACAGGTACCCACAATCTATATTTTAGAACAGAAATAAGAAAAATAAGGCTTTCCCCTGTAAACCACAGTTACACAATATAAAAGTGGGGTTTAAGGGGGTCAAAATTATATAGGCTTGTTTTGGTGACTTTTTTATTGTTTGTTTATTCGATTTACCTGCAAAAGATAGCATATATATGTATCCTCTGTTTAAAGTCAATTAGCTAAACGTTATAAATGTGTGTCACGCATATTTTCACGTCATTCAGACGTTAGTGACCTCACTTTTATCATATGACGTCGCGTCTGAGAGTGTAATAACGTCGTGTAATATTTTCGATAATCCACTAGTGGATTAAATATGCAAATTAGCTAGATACGTCCACTAACGTTACATGTACGACGTCCTTAACGACGTGGCGTTTACTAATGGCGGAATATTGATATTTTTGTAAATAATCGTGAATAAATTGCGTTTTAAATGTCATATGATAAATAGAATCTTGCATTCGTGCTCCATGTATTATTGAATTTATTAAACTCGTTGAGAAAAAGGGATAAAATGCTCGGCAAAGCCTCGCATTTTATCCCTTTTCCTCAACTCGTTTAATAAATTCAATAATACATGAACACTCATGTAAGATCCTCTATATAACACCTACGCAGCGTAAATAATGCACGCGACGCCAGACGAGCTTAGCAACTGCGGACATTATTTGAATGCAAATTTCAAGTGAAACATTTATTAAAGTAACATTCCAAACTGTTTTCCTGGTGCAAACTTTCAGTTTGTCTGATTTGTTTTTTTGTTTGTATTGGAGTTTAAAGGCCCAGTCAACACTATTTTAGGTCATTTTTGAGCCGGTCAGTTGCCCTATCCATACTTTTGCTGGGCATGCTTATACATAAGCGGTGAACCAGTACAGTACACATTCTTTCGCTAGAAGCTGACAACTGCCCTTCTTGAATCAGCGGATGGAAGAGAATGACGGTAGAAAAGATTTCATGATCAATCTCCACGGATGAATGTTGCCGACCCCAGCAGGTGTCGAACCCGCGTCCTCCTGATCGCATCAGACGTGCATCCGACTGTGCTACCGAGATCGGCAAACTTTCAGTTTACATCCAGTATTGAACCCAGTCAACATGCTGAACACCTCTTAATCGACGCAAAATCACCTTGGAAAATGTTTGTTCCCCTAAATGACGGCTGACGGTTAGCATTGCATTAATAGTTACAGTTTAAAGCATATAAGAAACAGAAAATTTGATTTTTTACGATGTAAGATCGAATTTGATTTCACTCATGAGCAGCAAAATAAGTATTTTCATTCGTGACTTCGCCACTCGTGAAAATACTTCTTTTGGCGTTCATTCGATGAAATAAAAGTCGATCTTACACTGAAAAAAAATCAAATATCCTCAATATTTATCCTAATTTTGCCTCCTGATAAAGCACTTTTATTAACCTATTTTGTACCAGAAACCCCAAAACAGCTAACCTGACCAGGCCAGACACCACAGAACGCGGCGTCTGGTCAGGACCTTTCCTTATTTGCAAAAAGTTCAGCCATTTTCAAAATTAGTTTTGAAGAAAACACAACCTGACACCCCTAAATTTTGAAATTGTCTCCTGTTATATATAAGGAGGAAGATTCCACTTTATACAAATAGGGTTATGCCATGATAGCTCAAACGGCCTTATTCTACGAGGACTGTTCAAATATGAATGCAACTAAGCACATAAAAATGATTCCGTGATAGATTTCGATGAAAAATTTATTTTGTCCCCTCAAAGTATTCCCCTTTAACAGATATACAAACTTTCAGTCTACTGATCCAATCATTGAATGCATTTTTCGTAGTCTTTTCGAGGTATACTATGAAGGCACTGGAATATTGCAGAACCGAGGTGTTTGCGCTGTAAAATATTTCGACCAGAAAGGTATTTTTCAGCCGCGGGAACAAAAAAGTCACACGGGGCAAGGTCAGGGGAATACGGGGGGGGGGGGGAGGGGGGGGGGGGGAGGGGGAGTTCAACAACCTTTTCCTGCTTCAGATAGTCTTGCACAATGAACGCCTTGTGCGATGACGCATTGTCATGTAGCAATCTGACATTGGCCAAACCAGTTGCGGGTCTTCGTTCTTTGAAATATTTCTACAATTTTCGAAGAACTTTATTCTTGTAAAACTTCGCATTTACAGATTTGCCTTTAGGCACAGCAACCTGAATAGCAGGGCCCTGATTTGAAATGAATATGGCATACATTACCTTCTTGACGCTCATGGTCCGCTTTGCAATGCATGGTCTTTTGCAATACTTTGTTGCCCATATTTTGTTCTGAATCTTTCGTTTTGGCTCAAAAAAGTGAACCCATGTCTCGTCACCTGTGACGACATTAGCGAAAGACCGTGCATTGTAATTTGAAAACTTTTTAAGAAACTTCTTGGCGCACTGAACGCGTGTCTTTTTCTGCTCATCTGTCAACAGATGGGGAATCCATCTAGCACAGATCTTTCTCATTTTCAAATCCCGTTTCAGAATTGTATGAGCTGCTCCTAATGAGATGCCAACCATACTATCTATTTGCCTAGTGGTGTATCGTGCATAGGTAGCAACTATTTCTTTCACTCTAGCAACCATCTTGGCAGATGTTGCTCTCTTCGGCCGACGATCATGTGGTGCATCTTCTGTTGAGCCTAGCCCACAGCTGAATTTCTTACACCAACAAAAAAACTGTCGGAAAAGACATTTCATTATGCCCATAAACCGAACATATTTCATCAAAAATGTCTTTGCACCGTATACCAAGAATACAACGATTCTCAATATAGGACCGTATTTCAACGGCGTACTCTGACCTTCTTCCAACCATGTTTTGTATTAGTATACAAGAGTAGACAGTGTTTATCGAACGATATACATGGCTAAAGTGTACGGATTTTAACAGGTTTGGTATCAATGCATAGGTAAAATGTTTTTCAACGCTGTGATATTTATTTCCAGGTGATTTTCGCATTAGTGCATGAGAAAACGTTCTACTTGCATTCATATTTGAACAGTCCTCGTATTTGCTCACACCAGTTCAACCAAGTAAAACATGGTTAGAGGGTTAGAGTCATGCTTGAACAAAAAGGTAAATTTTTATCAAATTTCAGTAATTATTAATCGATTTTTAATCACGATTACAGAGGACCCGCGTTATAACGATAGTATTTGTTCCCGATTATTGTGCCGTTATAATGAATTTGACGTTATAATGAATCCCAGTCAGGAGTATGATAGCTTATAAAAGGTCTTTTCCACATCGTTACTCCAAGAAACAAATGTTATAGACATCTGTTAGAATCGCCTCGATGAGGCGATTCTAACAAATATCTATAACATTTGTTTCTTGGAGTACATGTATTAAATTACAAGAATCGTTCATGACTATGGATTCGATTTTGATATTTCCAAGCCAAGGGAAGCCCAAGCCGCTCGAAATCGAGGCTAAACCTTGTGTTAAGAATTTATTCCATTGAAATTGTCATTATAACGAGTTTTACCGTTGTAACGAATGTCGTTATATTGTCGGTCCTATGTAAATTAATGGATTATCTTTTCAGATCGGATTAGCCAGTCCTAGTGTATGTATTTGTACCTACCCGCAAAGACCAGCTTGGCTTGAGAAACTTCCAGGAAATGGTTAGATTCATGCTTGAACAGATTGGTAATTTTATAATAAATTTTTTTTAGTAATTATTAATCGATTATTAATCACAATGACAGGACTGATAATAAATTAATGGATTATCTTTTCAAATCGGATTAGCAAGTCCTACCGTCTTAGTCGTACCTACCTGCAAAGACCAGCTTGGCTTGAGAAACTTCCAGGAAATGGTTAGATTCATGCTTGAACAGAATGGTAATTTTATAATAATTTTTTTTAGTAATTATTAATCGATTATTAATCACAATGACAGGACTGATAATAAATTAATCGATTATCTTTTTCAAAGCCTATTAGCCAGTCCTACTGTCTTAGTCGTACCTACCTGCAAAGACCAGCTTGGCTTGAGAAGCTTCCAGGAAATGGTTAGATTCATGCTTGAACAGAAGGGTAATTTTATAATATTTTTTTTTAGTAATTATTAATCGAGTATTAATCTCAACGACAGGACTGATAATAAATTAATCGATTACCTTTTCAAATCTGATTAGCCAGTCCTAATGTCTGTAGTCGTACTTTTCAGTGATTATTAATCGATTATTAATCACAATGACAGGACTGATAATAAATTAATCGACTATCTTTTCAGATATGATTAGCCTGTCCTACTGTCTTTAGTCGTACCTACCCGCAAGGACCAGCTTGACTTGAGATACTTCTAGGAACTTTGAATTTACCAAATAAACGACTAACCCTAATAGATACAGTGTGCAGATTTTAATATTTACTATCATGCTATATCTGAGGTATAGTTAAGGAAATTCTTAAGAAATTGGATAAAAGAGACCCTCCGCGTAGACATTTCTATTACGATAACTCACCAGTGCGACACAGTGCATTTTTCATATCTCCAAAATGGCCAATTTTCTGATGAAAATCCTTGATATTTTTGTTATAAATGATCGAAACATAAGTTGAGGGTACTCCTTAGAACCGCCTCAGTTAGGCGGTTCTAACGAGTACTCACAACCTATGTCTTGGAGAAAAAATAAGAAAAAATAATGTGTAGCCCAGTAAACCCCAATTTTCTCTATATAAAGTGGGGTTTATGAGGGTCTTCATTTCATGGACTTGTTCACGTGATGAAAAGAAAATAACACGAACTGAAGTATTCACACTTTTGAATTTTGGCGCACGTGAACGCGACATTACAGAAGGAAAACAGACTTATATAAGCTTCTCAGTTTCTTTCATTCTTTCTGGCCCCCAGGTATTAGACTTCCTGCCTTGCCGTGGCCCTGGGGGCTCAATTCCCACTGGGCACATTGCCGCTGTGGTCTCTGTGCCCACTGGGAAGAGCTAAAGGAAGTACCACCCGTTTGCCGTGGGTGGCGTCCTGTAAGCCGGAAGAAGGGATCATGACGGTTGAGGGTTACCTGAGGTGGCGGTGCTTCAGGTACCCAACACGCCTCTTTGGCCTGGCTTTTCGGTGTAGACGGGTGGCCGTGCGGTCCGGCACGGTCAATCGGCTGGTCGCGCCGAGCCCTAGAGATACCGCTTTGCTTTCTCTTCAACTCTTTTTGTATCTTTCCTGATACCAACCATATGCCCATTTACCTTACCCTTTTCTATCTTTTTATCTCTAGAAGGCGGTGGCTAAACGGATCAATCGTGTAGGCATTTTGTTTATACGAGTATATCTCACGTGTATCTCTAACACCTGCGAGTTGGATAACCACTCCATTATGGTGTTCCCTTGTAGGGCTCCACGGAGGGCGGAGAGCACTTGAGACGAAACTAGAATTTTTTCCTTATGCCTCATGGAAAAAAAAACATAACCGCAACGCAGCTAAACGTAAAAAAGACGAGGATTCATCCGGAACGGAGGTACCCAGTCAACAGTCAAGTCAGCAGTCTAGTCAGCAGTCTGAAACTCAAAAGCTTAACAATTTTCCACGCTTCTTGGTGATAACATCACGTGATGATACACGTACGGTGTCAGATTTATCACCTTTTGTGATCGAAAAGAGTATAGTGTCCATTGCCGGACATCCAAAAAGTATTAAGAAACTGAAGTCAGGTGATCTCCTCTTGGAAATCGAGAGAGAACAGCAGGTCAAAAACCTGCTTGGTACCACAAAGCTCTTCGATCTCAACGTCAAAGGATCGTTGCACAAAACCCTAAATTCATGTAAAGGTGTCATCCGCAGCCCAGAGGTACGCCCGTGCAACGATACCGAGATTGTTGAGAATTTGAGAGATGAAGGCGTCATTGGTGTACGTAACATCCAAGTTCGTAGAGGTGGTGTATTAAAGCCAACAAGTACCTACGTGTTGACATTTAATACACCAGTTCTGCCCAAGAAAATAAAAGTTGCATATCTATCTGTTAACGTAGAGGTGTATATACCAAACCCTCTCAGATGTTATCATTGTCAGGTTTTTGGTCACCACGAAAGCAGATGTCAGAAGAAACAACTCTGTCCAAACTGTGGTGAGGAAAAACATGTCGATAACCACCAAAACTGCAAAAATGAACCCAAATGCGTCAATTGTGGTGGCAAGCATGCTGTTTTCTCTCGAGATTGTCCGGCATGGAAAAAAGAAAAAGAAATACTCACTGTCAAATACCAAAGGGGGATAACATTCCCAGAAGCGCGGAAAATTGTTGATGAGCGATACAGAACACCAACCACTAGTTACGCCAGCATCACAAAGGGTGCTGGTGTAAAAGTTTCTAGCTCCGAAACACAGACTGCTGAATCATACATAGCTGAACTGAAAAAAATCTGGTGCATGGAGTAAATCCACTCCGGCACCACAAAGTTCAACCAGTTTATCAAATGGCGCAATCCAGGTTGCTTCGGATCGGTCGACAGCGACCGTACCGAAGCCAGCGCCGCATGTAAAAGAGAAACTCGACTTAGGTCGAACTAAGGGATCAGAAGATCCGAAGAAACAACACTTGTCTCAAAAACAGACAGACAGACAACGTTAAATGGAAAGAGACAATATAAAATTTCAGAACAGATTCGGATCTTTGAGTGACAGTGATATGGAGTTTGAAGCTCCATCATCACCAAGTAGCAATAACAGATCGAGGTCTGCAACACCACGAGCTGGTGGTAGCAGATCTATATCACCAATTGCAGCTCCAATATAGTTTCTAGTCTTAATCTCTTCATAAAATGGATTTAAAACACAAAATAATACAATGGAATTGTCGAGGTCTTAAATCAAATTATAACGAACTGTTATTACTTATTTCGTTATTAAACCCATCGGTTTTTTGTTTGCAAGAAACTTTTTTAAAAACTGATGACAACATTGATGTCAGGGGTTTCAATACATACAACTATATCTATTCTGATGGTAACAAACCATCTGGTGGCAGTTCAATTTTTATTAAATCATGTTTACCACAAAGAGAGATCAAATTAAAAACAGACCTACAAGCTGTAGCAGTATCAGTTTCTCTGGATAAAGAAACTACAATATGCTCTTTATATATTCCACCCTCATTTTCTTTAAAGCCCGAACAACTTGACTCATTGCTGAGTCAGCTTCCATCCCCATATCTTTTAGTTGGCGACTTCAATGGTCACAATATTCTATGGGGTTGTAAAGATAACAACAACAGAGGAGCACTTATTGAAGATTTTATTGCAAATAACGATCTTTGCTTAATGAATGATAAATCTTATACTTACCTTCACCCTGCGACAGGTCATTTGTCTTCATTAGATCTCTCTTTGTGTCATCCATCTCTCTTTTTGGACTATGATTGGTCTGTTCATGATGATCAGTGCGGAAGTGATCACTTCCCTGTTATAACTGAGAGCGTAAACGAATCGGATGAGGACTGTAACCAGAAATGGAAAATGAATAAAGCCGACTGGGAATTATTCCATAATTTATGTGAAGAAGAGTTATCTGTTGATCACTTTAATGAATCGTCCGACATTGTTTCTGATTTCACACATGCACTTATTAATATATCAGAACAATGCATTCCAAAGGCCTCCACAAATACTAAGAAAAGCAAGCCTTGGTTTAATCATGACTGTAAAGAAGCTATTCAAAAGCGTAAACAGGCTCTAAATAAGTTCTGCAAAAGTCCCACTTCTGAAAAGCTAAACGACGTAAAAGTTTTTAGAGCTAAAGCTCGGCGAACAATCCGAGCTTCCAAACGAAAGTCATGGAGGGAATATGTGTCAAAATTGAACTATAAAACCCCCATTAAAAAGGTTTGGGATATGGTACGAAAAATTTCAGGAAAAACAAAGTCCTCTAGTTTTACACATTTAAATACTGAATTTGACACAATAGCTTCAACAAAAAAAGATATTTCAGGTACTCTTGGTCACACATTCTTGAGAAATTCATCATCGCGTAATTATTCTGACACTTTTAGAAATTTCAAAAAGGACCAAGAGAAAAGAAATCTTAACTTCAAATCCCTTAATCACGAAGAATACAACACACCTTTTAACTTATCCGAACTCGTTGAAGCCATTGAAAAATCACATGATACGGCAACCGGCCCCGATGAAATTCATTATCAGATGCTTAAGCATCTGCCAAAAAGTTCTCTTACAACACTTTTAGATACCTTTAATAATATTTGGGAAACGGGGGTCTGTCCTGAGAGTTGGCGTGCAGCTACAGTTGTACCAATTCCGAAACCAGGGAAAGATCATGCAGAACCTACAAATTATCGTCCGATAGCTTTGACAAGTTGTTTGTGTAAAACATTGGAGAGAATGATAAACAAGAGATTAGTCTGGTACTTAGAGTCCAACAACCTCATTTCAGAATATCAATCGGGTTTCCGTTCGGAACGTAGTACCAATGACAATTTAATAAGACTAGAAACATTTATACGAGATGCTTTTATTAACAAAGAACACGTAGTGGCTGTCTTTTTTGACTTGGAGAAAGCATATGATACAACATGGCGTTATGGAATATTGAAAGATCTACATAACATTGGCTTAAGAGGAAAACTTCCCAGTTTTATTGAAAGCTTTTTAGGGGAGCGCATGTTTCAGGTGCGTGTGGGGTCTACCCTGTCAGATTTCTATGATCAAGAACAGGGTGTCCCACAGGGTAGTATTCTTTCAACTACGCTATTTAACATCAAAATAAACAATATTGTACAATGTTTGGACGACAAAACTGATTGTTCATTGTATGTTGATGATTTTTGTATATGTTACCGTTCAAAAAATATGAAAACAATTGAACGAAAGTTACAACAAAATTTAAAAAGAATAGAAGAATGGACTGATAAAAATGGTTTCAAGTTCTCCAAGTCGAAAACGCAGTGTGTTCATTTTTGTAAACTACGGAAGAAACACGAACATCCTTCCCTGTTTTTATACGGATCACAAATTCCTGTTGTTGAAGAAGCCAAATTTCTTGGGGTCATATTTGATCAAAAGTTATCTTTTATTCCCCATATTAAATATCTTAAAGCGAAATGCTTAAAAGCTTTGAATCTTTTGAAAGTTTTAGCTCATACAAGTTGGGGAGCAGATCGGTATACTTTATTACATCTTTACCGGTCTTTAATAAGATCTAAATTAGATTATGGGTCTGTTGTTTATGGTTCTGCCAGAAAGTCCTATTTAAAATCCTTGGATACTATCCATCACCAAGGCCTTCGTCTGGCCATGGGAGCCTTCCGTTCTTCTCCCGTATTAAGCCTTTATGTAGAAGCAGGTGAACCATCTTTAACCTCGCGCAGAGAGAAACTTTCTCTTCAGTATGCTATTAGACTTGCTGCAAATCCATCTAACCCGGCATCCAAAATTTCATTTCCACCTCAATTTGTAGATAGGTATGAAACTAAACCCACAGCAATTAAACCTTTTGGATTACGTATTTTACCACTGCTGGAAAATTCAGGTATCGACCTTAAAAATATTCAAAAACATGAAACCACCGAAGTTCCATCTTGGTGTATTAAACAACCTTCTATTCTGTTCGACTTACATGATGGCAAAAAATCCGAATCAAATCCGATACTTCTCAAACAAAACTTTCAGGTACTGCAGTCACGTTACGATGATTACCAGCAAGTCTATACTGATGGTTCCAAAGAAGGAGATAAAGTTGGTTGTGCGTATGTTTCTAAAGATACGCACAAAACCATGCGCCTTCCAGATGGTTCATCTATTTTTACAGCTGAAGCCAAAGCAATAGACCTAGCTTTAGATTTTATCAGTTCTTCAACATTTCAAAAAGCAATTATATTTTCTGATTCACTTTCTGTGCTTAAGGCTTTGGGCCATTCATCATCTAAAAATCCTCAAATACAAAAGTTGATTGAAAAACATCATGAAATTTCTAAAATACACCAAATTTTGTTTTGTTGGCTGCCCAGCCATATCGGCATTGTCGGCAATGAATATGCTGACAAGAAAGCAAAGGAATCGCTCAATCTTGAACCATCTGTTTTTAAAATTCCTTTTAATAATTTTAAACCATTTATCAACAGATACATCTTGTCGGAATGGCAAGGCGAATGGGACCGTGCAATAAATAACAAACTCCATGCCATTAAACCTGTCGTTGGAACAAAATGCTCTCCTCCACAGTTTTCCAGAAAAGAGGATGTAGTATTAACGCGACTGCGCATCGGCCATACTAGAGTTACTCATTCTTATATTTTTAATGGTGATGATCAGCCTTCTTGTGTAGGTTGTGATCAGCCATTCACTGTGAAACATATTTTAATTGACTGTGTTGACTTTTCACCATCACGTAACTTATATTTCAAAGCTGACACTTTACAACAACTGTTTCAAGATGTACCTGTTGATAATATTATTTTATTCTTAAAAGAAATTGGACTTTTTCATAAAATCTAACTGTTCCAGATTTTTATACATTATGATTCTCACTTTATACTTTTAATATCCTCATAATTCTTCATGCCGTTTAACCATAAACCGTTTGACGCTTATGACCCACAAAGAGGGTTGACGCGTCGTTAAACAAGAAATCATCATCATCATCATTCATTCTTTCTTGATCATTTTGTAAGTTATTGTTATAACGTATTTGTTTGTTTGATTTGAGGTTTAACGTCCCAGTCAACACAGCATAGGTCATTTTGGAGTCGTTGCTTCCAACTTTGTGGGATTTTTACCCGACATTGAGATGAAATGACATCTCAAGCGCTGTTGCCCAATGAAACCAATATGATTTATAAGCATGGGCGGTCCGACTCGCACCGCTTTGCCTGGGCAGGCCTAGATCCTACTAGCGTTTACCAGTACTCGTGTGCGGTCGGATATCAGCTATGCGTGGAAGCATCATGCAGCCCATCTATTTCTTCAAGGCCCGATGGGCGGGGCCGAATGTTTTTAGGTAAATTATAATATGACATTGTGACTTAATTTAAAATAGAATACATATATGTTTAAACCAAGAATGTGAGAATAAAAAATAACAATAATTATTCATTTCAGACGACCACCGCCCATCGGGTAGCTTGAAGAAATAGATGGGCTGCATGAGCTGTTTACCGCTTAGACGATCTAAGCCTGCCCAGGCAAAGCAGTGCGGGTCGGACCGCCCATGCTTATAAACCCTTATGATTTCGCTGGGCGACAGGGCTTGAGAAGTCATGTCATCACAATGTCGTGTAAAAGTCCCAGAAAATTGGAAGCAACGTCTCCAAAATGACCTATATAGTGTTGACGGGGACGTTAAACCTCGAATCAAACAAACAAATAAAATTAATTTCACAAATGAATGTAATTTTTTAATGTTCATTGGAGTATGCCTCACGTGAACAAGTCAGTGAAATGAACACCCCAAAACCCTACTTAATATTGTGAAACTAGGGTTTACTGGGGTATATATTATTTTTCATATTCCTGCTCCAAACATAGGTTGTGGATACTCGTTAGAACCGCCTCAACGAGGCGGTTCTAACGAGCACCAACAATCTATATTTGAAGTATAAATAAGAAGAACAAGAGCACCGCATGCGGGTGCCAACGCTCGGCTGCAGTTTCTTTAAGTTAAACAAAAATTCTAAATCGAAAAAGGGGCATATCTGTGCCAAAATTATTTTGAGAGTTACCTCACCTATTGGTATGAGTTCCCCTTTTCATAATGAACAACTAGTCCGAGTTTCAAGTTAATATGTTCAGTAATGACAGAGATATTACAAAATGTCCTAAGTTTTTGCAAAAATTCTAAGTCCAAAAAGGGGCATAACTGTGTCAAAAATATTTTGAGAGTTACCTCACCTATTGGTATGAGTTCCCCTTTTCATAATGAACAAATATTCCGAGTTTCAAGTTAATATGTTCAGTAATGTCCAAGTTTTTGCACGACGACGACGCAGACGACGCAGACGACGCAGACGACAGAGCTATGACAATACCTTGCGTTTTCTTCGAAAACAGCCGAGCTGAAAATTCAGATTTTAATCAGAAAAATAGCCATCTGAAGGTGTGAAAAATGCACTATGTCGCCCGGGTGTGTTATCGTAATGAATGAGATGACGTCACGAGCCAAGTTTTAATGAACCCCTTCTGTGTCCACTTACTATGCTATTCATACTTCATTAAAATCAAGCAAAGCAGACCCATACCAGACCACTTTGAAAGAGTAGTCGAATCATGCTCTACGCTGTTTAACTTAAACCTAATATTGTTGTATCTCGAGACTTTTAAACAAAAAGTTCATAATGTTGTTATTTTGGATATTTGTTTTCTTCAGCGGCTGGTTTTCGTAACCAGTTGGGCAATAAAACATCTATTTTAGGGTCGTTTTTGGGAGAGTCTAAACCATTGCCATTGCCCCACCCCACCCACCCACCCAACCACCGCCCTCGGCGCCTCGGACGACCACATGCACTTTTGCCCTCGGCCTACGGCTTCGGGCAGCAAGGTATGTGGTCGACCTCTGCGCCCCGGGGCAATAGGCTTGACTTTCCGTCAAACGACCATGAAATAACTGTGTTATAGTTCTTGAGAAATGGATTCGAGCATTCAGGTGATCGGTAGCATGGTCACAAATGCTGACGATCGGACATAAGATCGAACGAACTGACGGAAGATTAGACTCCTATATTGCGTCATCCTTTACCCTTTTCCAGGGGTGAGAACAGTCCAAAAATTTCAATCCTGAAAATCAGCTATTTGAATGTTATCTTGAAATAAAAAAAATGGGTTTACACTTCCAATACTGCTTAATTGTAGCTAACCATTTAATTAAGACATGTCAAAACTTCAAATGGACAATAATAAATGACAATTTATATGCATCATGCCAAAGCTCTCAATCCTGAAATCAGGATTAATCCTGAACTTTCTCACCCCTGCTCTTCGTACCAGAAACGCCTAAACGGGTACCCTGGCAAACAGTGCAGGCCCAGATCAGAACGCGGCGTCTGATCAGGGCCTACACTGTTTGGGAAACGTTAAGCCATTTTCCAAATAAATTTTGAAGAAAAACACAACCTGGCACTCCTTAATTTTGGAATGGACCCCTGGTATATGTAAGGAGGAAGATTCCATTTGGTACAAAAATGGTTCAAGCAGACGCGATACATTTTCAAAGTTATATTTTTCTATGTTAAGCACATGTTGAAAGGGTCTCTTATGCATAATGGTCAACTCTTGTCCTGCTAAATAAATTAATTTAGCCATACCCATTTCTGACGTTCAACCAATCAGATTACTTGATGTAATTTATCCCCGAAACCTTCCGATCTGAATGTCAAACACTACACATACTGAAACGTCTGATTTGTATCTACACTGTTTATTCATGAAAGCATGCCTATATAATTTGACCCCCTCGAACCCCACTTTTGTATAGTAAAACTGGGGTTCACAGGGACAAACCTTATTTTTATTATTTCTGATCTAAAATATAGATTGTGGATACTCGTTAGAATCGCCTCGATGAGGCGGTTCTAACGAATACCCACAATCTATGTTTTGAGCAGAAATAAGAAAAATGACCATTTTTTATTTTTCATCTTAAAGTTTTCATTTTGTTGGAGGTTAAATTTACAATGTATTTGTATAGGCCTATCAACGACGTGGATTCGAATCTCACCAGGGTTACATTTGAGACGCCAAGGTCTGCAGTTAGGCTAATCTGGTTTTTACCCACGTTTGATTAACGATTGGGTCGACGTTAAATTTGTCAATAAATCTTGAAAGACCTGTAAGACCATCCTCCTACCGCACACGCGCACGCACAAAAGTACAGACATTCTGATTAGTGCACACATGTAACATAAAGTGTTTGAAACGGGGGACTACCGTATTATAATGGGGGCTTGAAGAAATATATCGGCTGCATGATGCTTCCACGCAGAGCTGAATCCGGCCCGCAAACTAGTACTGGTAAACCGCTTAAAGGATCTAAGCCTGTCCAGGAACCGCGGTGCGAGGCTGACAGTCCATGCTAATAAACCCTATTGGTTTCATTGGGCGACAGGGCTTGAGATGTCATTTCATCTCAATGTCGGGTAAAAGTCCAACAAAATTGGAAGCAACGTCTCCAAAATGACCTTTACCGTGTTGACGGGGACGTTAAACCTCAATTCAAACAAACAAAACCGTATTATAATGACAAAGTCTGATTGAAAGGATACGTGAGGGCTGAGGTTTCTTGTAAAATCCAGTATGTTGTTATATTAAGAATGAAGCATAGGACTGATGTAACGCCAACCAATGTCTGTAAAGAGAAATACAATTGTTAATCAAAGCACTGACAGTACTGCTGGGCCATTGTCCCTGATGTTTGTCCCCGTCAACATTATTAAGGTCATTTTGGAGACGTTGCTTCCAATTTTGTGAGACTTTTACCCGACATTGAGATGAAATGACAGATGAAGCCGTGTCGCCCAATGAAACCAATAGAGTTTATAAGCATGGCCGGTCCCACTCGCACCGCTTTACCTGGGCAGGCTTACCTGGGCAATTGTCCCTGAGTGTAGGCTCGGCAAGTAGCCCTTGTCTTTTATTAAGTCTTTAGATTCCAGTATTCTAAGCAAACTGTTTAGACCCTGATCAGACGTCGCGTTATGCGGCGTCTGATCTGGGCCTACACTGTTTGCCAGTTGTCTCTGGGTGTAGGCTCTGAAAATAGTCCTGAACTGATACTAAAACCTTATATTCCAGTGTTCTAAGCAAACAGTGTAGACCCTGAGTCGTCTGATCTTGGTCTACACTGTTTGCCAATGACCCAGTACACAAGCCCAGTCCAGATTTTACTTTTTACACAGAACTCTGACGTAACAGGCGGAGGACTCGCACTGCTATTTATAACCGGTACCTGGATTTTATACATGGTCAGTCATAGTCACGTGGACAATAGCAGGCAGGAAGCTTCTGTAGTTAGTAAATTTTGGTTCGATTGATTAACAAAATGTATAAATGTAAGGGTCGAATGATAAACAAAATGTATAATGTAAGGGTCGAATGATAAACAAAGATAAACAAAATGTATAATGTAACCTGAAAATCATTTAGGGTTGTTTTCTGTATGAAGGACACAGAGCAGTTGATGGAAAGTTGTTTCGTGAGGGTATACACTAACATCACGTGAGCAAGTCCGTGAAATGAACACCCCTCCACACCCCACATTTATGTAGAGAAAACTGGGTTTAACAGGGCTATACTTTACTTTTCTTATTTCTGCTCCATGACATACGCTGTGTGTACTCGATAGAACCGCCTCAATGATGTGGTTCTAAAACGCACCATCAACCTATGCTTGGAGTATAAAAAATACGAAAACAAATATCTCAAATTTTCATCAGAAAAGTTGCCATATTAATCCATATATGCATAGCGGCCCTTTTTCTGGACACTGGCAAACAGTGCAGACCCAGATCAGACGCCGCCGAACGCGGCGTCTGATCTGGGTCTACACTGTTTGCTTAAAGAACATTCGTTTTCTTAAAATATGCCACAAACAAAAACAAACCTGACACCCTTATAATTGCAAATGGACCACTCAAAACTTATTAGGTGGAAGATTCCACTGTCATATACGGGTTAAAGTATTGACTAAGTATCATAATAAATGCCACGTTCACAATTACATGCAATTACAACGTGTTACATGTTAACCATTCTTTACATATTAAAGCCATGTTCAGGAGTAAACCTTTTTCTTGCACACCAGACAAGGACTTCCGTGATTATACCCTGGGATATAAATTTATGTTCTGACCTGGGTGACCCGACCCAAAATCGAATATAATCGCGTGTTTGATAAATGCACTGGTTGATTACGACCTCGTATGCATGCACCGTCGTTAAGGTTGACGTCACAGCACGTTACGTGACGTCACTAAACATTCCTGTAGTGTCATCACAATATGGCGGACGTCGGTAACCGAAGTGACTGCAGCATTAAAAATCTGCGCTTAGAAATGGAAGGTATGCAAGAAAAAGAATCCAATATGGGCGTGAGGGGTGGATAGAAGAACCCGTCCCTCGGGATCACTGTCCGGCATCACTCGGCAAGCCTCGTGATGCCGGACAGTGACCCTCGAGGACGGATTTTTCCATCCATCCCTCACACCAATATCAGATTCTTATATTCTGTTATGTGCAAACCACAAAGTTAAAACTCAGTCTGTGCGGAACTGATCAAGGCCTATGTATTTGTTGTCTGAATAACGCAAAATCTCTAGTTTCTATACATCATACAAAGCAAATCCGTGAAATGAACATCCATCTAAACCCCAATCTATATAGAGAAAGCTGGGGTTTACAGGGGTATACATTATTTTGCATATTTCTGCTCCAAGAGTTGAAGACGTAGGTTGTGGGTACTCGTAAGAACCGCCTCAATGAGGCGGTTCTAACGGGCACCCATAACCTATGTTTGGATAATAAATAAGAAAAATATCACAAATTACAAATTTAAGAAGCCATGTTGTAGATATGACAAAATGCATAATGTCTTACGGATATAATATCGTGTGTTTGTTTGTTTGTTTGTTTGATTTGAAGTTTAACGTCCCCGTCAACACTATATAGGTCATTTTGGAGACGTCGCTTCCAACTGTGTGGGACTTTTATCCGACATTATCTCAAGCCCTGCCGCCCGATGAAACCATTAGGTTCGCACCGCTTTGCGTGGGCAGGCTGAGATCCTCTAAGCGGTTAACCAGTACAGTACTCATGTGCGGTCAGTTACAGCTCTGCATGGAAGCATCATGCAGCCCATCTATTTCTTCAAGCCCCGATGGGCGGGGGCTATATATATGTTATCGTAATGCCTAAGTTTTCAAGCCTCTTGCTAGTCTGTGCAGCTGAGCAGGCCGGGTTGTGTCTTACCTGGTCATATGAACCTCTGACAGTCTCAACTATAGTGCGCATTGCTGTCTTAAAGAGGAATGGGAACACCTGGCAGATTTTTCCGCCATTTTTCAAAGGGAGACAACTTTCGGGACTTCCTCTTCGCTTTTCTATAAGCCCTGTCCCATTGAAAAGGGGTCTACTGTTAAAGGAAAAAATACGCTCCTCCGGAGCAAATTCTTTCCTTTAAGAGTTGACCCCTGTTGACATGGATGACAAAAATACTTTTGCAGGAGCTGCCTCCACTGAAGGTGTATCCATTCCCCTTAAGTTTCCTCTAAACGGGCCTCTGTGGCCTAATGTGTAAGAGCGCTGCCTCTCAAACATTAGGTCCCTCACTGTTATAGAGCCACATTTTACGAGACTGTTGAAATGAGCATAAGTGTGAGGCCCTCTATTATATGAGTCGCACAAAGCAAAACGTGCTCTTAAGCAAGCGTTAAGAAAACACGCCTATTCAAATATATTGAAAGTTGTACCTACGGAAAATGAAAAAATTCAAATAAAAAATTCTGAAATGTTTCATATTTCTGCTCAACGCATAGGTTTTGGAAACTCGATAGAACCGCCTCGTTGAGACGGTTCTAACGACTACCACAATGATATAAGTTTTGAGCAGAAATAAGAAAAGCAATATACATCCCTGTAAACCCCAGTTTTATTGAATGAAATTGGGTATAGGGTGTCAAAATTTTATAGGCGTGTTTTCTTGGTGAGACTCAGATCAGTCTGTATACCTCGCTGAGACGGTTCTAATGGTACTGAATACCCTTAACCCACATGTATGTTGTGGGTATTTGTGGGTATTAACTAGAACCGCAATGTCGAGGCGGTTTCAATGAATATTGTACCCACAACATAGGCTTTTATGGAGAACTGATAAAAATATCCTTCAAGTGCCAATGAATGGGTTCAAACTGATATTGGCTTAGAGTCGGGCAAGGCCTGCTGTCCTTGTAGCAGGTAAGGGTAGAGGAGGAATGTTGTTATTTCTTCTGTTTCTTCACATTCATTCCTTTTCCTCTTTCTTCCCTGCATCCCCCCCCCCCCCCAACCTCCTTCCTGTCCTCTACTATCTCTTCTACATGTATTTGTTTTCTCCCTTTTTTCTGCAGAGATGACACAAAATGACCCACAAATGTTAACGTGTCGTGAAACCTCAACACAATAAATCAAGTTCCACTAAATTCCGCTATTAAGACCACCTACATTTAAGACTAATTCTGCTTTCCAAAGCTTATTTTAAATTAGAAGGATGCAGTTATTCTTTCTCCGTGGTGAGTGACCACCTTTGGAACTGTTCGAAAGTGGTCTTTAAGGCCACTTTTGAACAGTCCCAAAGGTGGTCTTAATATAGGAAGTTTACTGTATACCCACCGTAACTATTACACTGATACTTACCGGCCCCCGCCCGTTGGGGCTTGAAGAAATAAATGGGCTGCAAGATGCTTCCACGCAGAGCTGAAACCGTCTGCACAAGAGTACTGGTAAACCACTCAGAGCAGGTAAAGCGGTGCGCGTTGGACCGTCCATGCTTATAAACCATATTGTTTTCATTGGGCGACAGGGCTTGAGATGTCATTTCATCTCAATGTCGGGTAAAGGTGCCACAAAATTGGAAGCAGCGTCTCCAAAATGACCTTTACAGTATTGACAGGGATGTTAAACCTCAAATCAAACAAAAACAATTACTGATACTTACATAAACTCTGTAAGGTACAGCTTCTAGTATATCAAAGAGTCTGTCAACTGGCTCAACAAATGGGACTACGATTAGAAGGCAGAGGGCAGACATAGGCATCAGGTAGAAGAGGACCTGTAGTGGTGTCGCCTGGAGCTTGCGCGAATACTCACTCACCCACTGTGAAAAAAAAAAGAAAGAAACAGATTAAGTGCACCCTTCAACACGGCTGGTAAACACGTAAGGGGTAACCGTCGGTTATGCACTCAAAATCCTTACGGGAACTTCCGGTTATGCCTTCCGAGACCACAAATATGTCAACAAACAGGTGAGTAATCCCGATATATGAATTTTAGTCATTTGTGCAAACATAGTTTGAAAAAATCGGGCAATGCTATTCTCAACAACTTTCATTTCTGCATCAGAAAAGATGGGTGTGGACATGAAAAGGCAAGCGGTCGATTTTTAATTTAATTTCTCCCTGGGGAAGGTAGTCAGATATTTCTGTTTCGACCTGTTTTCTAGTGTCGAATGAAGGCATTTTCAGCTACCCGACCGATGCGAAACTAATCCAACATGCCAAATAACACGTAATTCAAAACACTTTAATGTTGAAATACATAAGTTGCAAAATTTCCGCAGAATTTTTTCCAGGAGCTTTAATATTTGTGTCAATTATGACTTACGAGGTCCCATTTCCCCTTACGGGAGCATTACCCGTTACGGGGACAGAAAAAGCCAACCAATTGTTGTCTGATTGAAATGCGTTTCTTCATTCAATAATTCACACAAACGGTTCATCAAAGCCCTGAAGACATTGCAGTTGCTCGGTACGACTGATAATACTGTTAACTTTATTCAGAACGGTAACTTAAAATCGAAATTCGTGCCCTCGTATGAATTGCTCGTACGTATCCAAATTCATGTACTCGAACGATTGCTTAAAACCTGATATTGCTATCTTTTCAAGGCAATTATCTGATATGCTCGTACAGTATTAGATACGCATTTTACTATACGCCAATCGGGGCTTGGAGTGCTTCTGCGCAGAGCTGGAACCGACCGACTTTGAGTACTGGTAAACCGTTTAGGTCTATGCCTGCCCAGGGAAACTGCTGCGAGTGGGAACGCTCCTTAAACGTCCTAACTCATCAGTGCAACATCATCAAAGCTGCTCCGATTAAGTTTGTACATCATCAGTAATGACTAAAAATAAACTTACCGTCATGATCCTACATGCTAGTATTGGGACTGGCACCGTAAGGGTAATGCTCCCGTAAGTGGTAATGGGACCTCGTAAGTCATAATCGACACAATTATTAAAGCTCCTGGAAAAAATTCTGCGGAAATTTCGCAAATTATGTATTTCAACATGAACGTGGTTTGAATTACGTGTTATTTGGCATGTTGGATTAGTTTCGCATCGTCCGGGTAGCTGAAAATGCCTTCATTCGACACTAGAATACAGGTCAAAACAGAAATATCTGACTACCTTCCTCAGGGAGAAATTAAATTAAAAATCAACCGCTTGCCTTTTTCATGTCCACACCCATCTTTTCGGATGCAGAAATGAAAGTTGTTGAGAATAGCATTGCCCGATTTCTCAAAATATGTTTACAAAAATGACTAAAAATCATATATCGGGAACACTCACCTGTTTGTTGACATATTTGTGGTCTCGGAAGGCATAACCAGAAGTTCCCGTAAGGATTTTGAGTGCATAACCGACGGTTACCCCTTACGAGTTTACCAGCCGTGTTCAAAATAAACCTTTTTATAGCAGAAATAGTTTTAATTTTGAGTGGTCGTAGTAGCGGAATTTCGCTGTATTTACATTTGTCTAAGAAAAGTGTCAAACGTTTGGAAACGCCTAGCCGAGTCTATAATTCTGTCAAAACCGTCACATGAACAAGTCCCTAAAATGAACTGCAGTTTGTGTAGAGAAACTGGGGTTAAAGTGGGTATACATTTTTTCTGTTTCAAGACATACATTGTGGGTACTCGTTGAGGCGGCTCTAACGAGCACCCGCAACCAATGTTTGCAGTATAAATAAGAAACCTGTCACGCATTTTCATCAGAAAAGTAACACTTTTGGAGTTGTGAAAAAAAGCGCTTTGTCGCACGGGTGATACAAATGTCGCGAACGCCAATGACTCATTTTCCATTACTGATTCAAGTTTAGAAGCCTCCGTGGTCGAGTGGTTACGCTACTCGACTTGTAAACCAGGGGTCGCAGGTTCGATCCCGGGCTTCTCCAGACTTTCGGATGAGTCTTTAAACCGAGGTCCCGTCTCCGTATGACCTTAGCTGTTGGTGGGACGTAAAACTGAAACACTCACTCACTCACTGATTCAAGTTTATTACTGTTTTCAAACTGCTCCAGGGATAGAACAACAGCTTGTGGAATATATTCTACGGAAGCCTGGAAGGGACATGCAATTTATTTTGATGAGTGAGTGTTTGAGTTTTACGTCTCACCAACACCTAAGGTCATACGGAGACGGGACCTCGATTTAAAGACTCATCCGAAAGTCTTGAGAAGCCCGGGAACGATCCTGCGACCCCTGGTTTCATAACCACTACACCACGGAGGCTTCTATTTATTTTAAAATGTTGTGCGAACATAATATTATCTTGTGCGCACAATATATTATCTTCTGCGAACAAACTAATTTCTTGTGCGCACATGTTATTATCTTGGGCGCACAAGATAATATCTTGTTCGCAAAACTTAATATCTTGTGCGCACAAGATATTATCTTGTTTGCACAACACAGATCTTGTGCTGACAACTTAATATCTTGTACGCACCACTTATTATCTTGTTCGCACAACATAATATCTTGTGCTCACAAGATATTATCTTGTGCGCACAAGTTATTATCATGTTCGGACAAGTTATTATCATGTTCGCACAACATATTATCTTGTTCTAACAACATATTATCTTGCTTGCACAACATAGATCTTGTGCAGACAACATAATATCTTGTGCGCACAACAAATTAAAAAAAAGCATGGCCGTTCCCGGGTTCTGTAATATTCACTTTCATGTTTGTTCTATTTTTTATTTATTTATCTTCAAAAGGCTCATAAGAACCCCCGCATCAAGTTGAACATCACGAAAACACGCCTATATAAATATGACCCCCTTGAACCCCACTTTTATATAGAACAATTGGGGTTTTAGGGGTATACATTATTTTTCTTATTTCTGCTCAAACACATAGATTGTGGGTACTTGATAGAACCGCCTCGTCGAGGCGGTTCTATCGAGTCTCCGCAATCTATGTTTTGAGCAGAAATAAAAAAATATTACAATTTTTCATCTTAAAATTTCTAATTTTTGGCCAAAAAATTGGCAATTTATTTGTACAGGTGTAGTTTCGTAATGGATTGGCAGGCGTAGCAGTTCAGTCAAATTCGCCGAGTCCAAGAGTGCGTTTCGCATGTTCCTCACTTAAAAGTCCAAGTGTTGCAACTTAAGTTCGAAAGTACGGGCCTCCGTGGCCTAATGGATAAGAGCGCTGACTCTTAGTCATTAGGTCTCTCACCGCCGTGGGTTCGTGTGAGACGCCAAGTTCTGCAACGGAAGGTCAGGTGGTTTTTCTCCGGGTACTCCGGTTTTCGCCGTCCTATGATTCACGATCGGCTCGATATGAGTGAAATAATCTTGAAAGGGCCGTAAAACCCAAACCAAAAAAAAAAAAAAAAAAAAAAAAAGGTCGAAAGTACATTTTTTGGGATAACTTACATCATGATACAAAGCCCGTGAAATGAATACCCCTCTAAACCCCTCTTTATTTAGAAAAATATGGGGTTTACAGGGATATACATTCCAAGACATACATCACGAGAGCACACCTATATAATTATGCACCCCCCCCCCCCCTCGAACTCCACTTTTATATAATAAAACTGAGGTTTACACGGTTGAACATTATTTTTCTTATTTCTGCTTAAAAGCATAGAGTGTGAGTTTGTGAGTACTCGTCAGAACCGCCTCGAAAGCATAGATTGTGAGTACTCGTTAGAACCGCTTCGAAGTACCCGCAATATATGTTTGAGCAGAAATAAGATAAATATCACAATTTTATTGGAAAATTTTCAGTTCTTCGCCGATAAAATTTACAAAGTATTTATATAGGCGTGTTTCTGTAATGGGTTGTGGGTACTCGTTAAAACGCCTCAATGAGGCGGTTCTAACAAGTATCCCTCAACCAATATTTGGTGTAAAAAAAAAAAAAAAAAAAAAAGTAAAAAAAAAATCATAAATTTTCATCAGAACAATGTCCGTAGCCATTTACGAGAGACAAAAGAATACACATGGATGTGTGGGCTCCCCCGCCCATCGGGACTTGGAGAAATAGATAGGCTGCACGGTGCTTCCACGCACAGCTGAAACTGACCGCAAAAATATCACAAATTTTCATCAGATAAATGTCCGTAGCCATTTTTATGTCCCGCCATTTAAAAAATGGCGGGGTTTTATGTTATACCCCCTCCGAAGTTTTGAGTGTTCGTCCGTTCGTACGTACGTCCATCTGTCCGTCCGTCAGCGCCCCAAAGTTGCGTGTCCGCTTCATAACTCTGATACCGTTTGAGAAATGTTCACGAAACTTCACAGATATGTAAAGCACTATCAGACGACGTGCAGAACATATAAACCGTAACTCTGAGTTTCCTACTTTTGCTCTTTGAACATTGAACATAGGCATTTCTGTCATAGTTCCGTGTCCGCTCCATAATTTCGATACCATTGAGATATTTCCATGAAACTTCACAGCATGTGGAGCACCATGAGACGATGTGCAGAACATATAAATCGTAACTCTAATTTTCCTACTTTTTGAGTTATTGCCTTTTGAACTTTGAATATAGCTGTTGCTATCAGTTTCGTGTCCGCTCCATAATTCTGATACCATTTGAGATATTTTCACGAAACTTCACAGATATGCAGAGCACTATACGTATGAACCATAACTCTGATTTTCCTACTTTTGGAGTTATTGCCCTTCGAACATTTGAAATAGCCATTTCTATTGTAGTTTCTTGTACGCCCTATAACTTCGACACCGTTTGAGATATTTCCGTTAAAGTTCACAGATATGTAGTGCAGCATGAGACGACGTGCAGAACATATGAACCATAACTCTAATGTGTTCCTACTTTTGGAGTTATTGCCCTTTGAACTTTGAATAAAGCTGTTGCTATCAGTTTCGTGTCGACTCCATAACTCTGATACAACTTTGTTGAGAGATGAAAGAATGCTGTTTGTCACATGGATGTGTGGTCGTAATGAAAGTCGAATTAACTTACCAGATAGAACAAGGCCGCCATAATGAACCCTGCCACGGCCAGCAGCAGCCCTGTGCCATCAAAACCGATCTCATATACATTACTCAGTATTATCCCTGCTGACACGGCTATCTGAAATATAAGGAAAAGTCACTGTTAAGCTTCCCAGCTAGCACGCCTCAGCGGGCCAACGTCGTATCAATGCGGTTCTCATAGTTTTATACGCAGAAATAAGGAAATATGGGCCCCGTCAAGCGATTTTAGTACTTATCGCCTATGCGAGCAGCGAAGGTTCAGGCGAGCCTGCGCATCCGCGCAGTCTCGCCAGAACCATCGCTGCTCGCTCATTCAAGAAATGAATCAAGAGGAACCTTCAGACAGAAAGCCATATCCCTGGCCCCTCTGAATGGCTGGGCATGCGCAGTTAAAATTTGTTATGACGAAATGCTCGAAGACACAAATTCGCTTGGCGGGGCTCATATATCCTTCAGCTATCACGAAAACACGCACATTACCTGTTGCTATGCTCATTTCACGTTAGGCGTAATGCGAGTGACTTAACCTTTATCTTGCTGAATATTCATTTAAGCCACACCCATTTCTGTATCTCAACCAATCAAATTACTTTGATGTAATTTATTGCTACAAATTCATAAACTGAATGTCAAACAATGTAGATCCTGATCAGATGGCTTCTTCAGAACGAAACTTCACAGATTCTTCAGAAGCCATCTGATCTGGATCTACAATGTTTGCAAAGATAGGGGTTGTCATGAACAGCAAGATAAGGGTTAGGTGTATCTTACTGAAATTTTAGAAAATAGTGGTATATCACGTTGTCTGTCACCAATTATAATGAGTAATGTATATTGATATATAATAAAACACTACAGAATAGTACATAGATATCGAAATCATCGCTGAAAAGTATCTGCAGTGATGAGAAAAATGAGACTAAAAATAACGGCCACCGCCCATCGGGGTTTGGAGAAATAAATGGGCTGCATGATGCTTCCATGCAGAGCTGAAACCGACTGCACACGAGAACATGTACTGGTAAACCGTTTAGAGGATTTAAGCCTGCCCAGGCAAAACGGTGCGAGTCTGCCCATGCTTATAAACCCTATTGGTTTCATTGTGCGACAGAGCTTGGCATGTCATTTCATCTCAGCGTCGGGTAAAAGTCCCACAAAATTAGACGCAATGTCTCCAAAATGACATATACATTGTTGACGTGGGCGTTAAACCTAAAATCAAACAAACAAACAAACGACTCATGGTGAACCAGACATTCATGTTTGAGTTATGACCGTTTCATTGGGTCTGATGCCTATGAAGCATACATCTTCGTATTCATCAAACCAATTTTACGCTCACTATAAACTACTCTGAAAAACGGCCCCTCCCACCCCAACCCCACACCCGCTCTTAATATCAGGGTAATACCCCCGTGCGACAGAGTGCTTCTTTGAAATCTTCTGATATTTTATAATTTAAATGTAATATTTTCTTACTTCTAATCGCGTTTTAGACTGCTGTTGCTCGTTAGAACCGCGTCAATGAGGCGGTTCATACGAGAACCAACAATCTTCGTTTGGAGCAGAAATAATTGAATAAACCCCTGTTCAACTTAATTCAAGTATATTGAACATTTTATCACAAACAAATGAATTGTTTGCTTGATTTGAGGTTTAACGTCCCCGTCAACACTGTAAAGGTCATTTTAGAGACGTTGCTTCCGATTTTGTGGGACTTTTATCCGACCTTGAGATGAAATGACATCTCAAGCCCTGCCGCCCAATGAAACCAATATGGTTTATTGGCATGGACGGGCCGACTCGCAACGCTTTGCCTGGGCAGGCTTAGATCCTCTAAGCGGTTTACCAGTACTCATGCGCGGGTCGGTTTCAGCCCTGCGTGGAAGCATCATGCAGCCCATCTATTTCTTCAAGCCCCGATGGACGAACACCGTACAAAGAAATGACTTTTCTTCGGATAAAAATTCTTATATTTTTCATACTTCTGCTCAAAACATAGCTTCTGGGAACACGTTAGAAACGTCTCCGTGAGGCGATTCTAACGAGTACGAACAATCTCTGTTTTGGGGCATTAAGAAGAAGAAAATGTATACCCCTGTAAACCACAGTTTTACCTTATGAAAATGGGGTTAAAGGGGTTCCAAATTATATAGTCCTGTTATTGTGATGCCATGTAAACCCCAGATGTATTCATATAACTTAAGTGGGGTTTACATGATTGTTCATCACATTGACTTAACACGATAAACCCACCCTCCCCTCATAAAAGTAATAATACATACCGATGCCACTCTGACATTTTTAGTGAACGTCCATTTATGAATATATGTCTGGATGGCCATTACCAACAGAGGCGTCATTGACTTAATCACAGTATGGCTTCCTATTAAATTCATCTGTAATGAAAGTTGATTAAAGCCAAGGAAACCACAATAAATGATTAATGGCGGCAGTAGCGGAAGTACAGGCAAAGGCTTCGGTCGGAATACCTTCATCTTATCACAGAAAAGTAGTCCCAGTGACGTCATAAAACAAGAGAAGCACGCTAGCGTCAATGGTGGAAGTCCATATTCGGAACACAGAATCCTGAGTAATATCAATGCTACATTTGAGCAAAGGATGTTTAAAAGTAAATAGAAAATCAGACGTCTGTTACAAAGTCCATGCATTGCGGAGGAAGTTTTATGTATTACTACGCTTGGTTCTTGAATCTTTGTCCAATGAAACACATTCATTTCGGAGAAACCTTCATGTATTCCATAACACGTAGTTCAGCCATTTTCTTGTCTGATGCTGGAGTCTTCATTTCTGAGAAACTTTTAAGTATTCCCACTCTTTCGATTCCTATGCCTGGTAATACGTAAAAAAGCTTTGGTATATAGATCCTTGTCTATTGAATACTTTCAGCAATCCTTGTCCAGTGAAAAACTTTCATTGCGAACACACGCTCGTGTACCGCTCTTTTGGAAATCATACATGAACGTCTTCTTGTCTGAAACCATAAGAACACCAGTGACAATATTAAAATTGAGCCGGGGCACAGCATTTCCTACAACTACAGGTGCGTCAGCGAAGAATCAGATCAGCCTGCTCATACATGTAGTCTAACCAGAGACATCTCTTGTAGCATGAACGAGCATTGGGTCCTGAGCTATCCTTAAAGCGCACAACAAAGACTCTGATCAGACTGCGCGGATGCGCAGGCTGATCTGAGTCATCGATTGACGCACATATCTTGTTGTAGGTCTTATTGTAGGTTTTGTCGTGTGCTGGCTCAAATGTATGTATTCATACACCTAATAATACGTGGTACATTTAAATATAGCTGAAACGAGCTTGATTCTCAATGAGGCGGTTCTCACAAGCACTCACCATCACGAAAACATGCCTATATAATTTTGGCCCCCTTGAACCCCACTTTTGCCTAGTAAACCTGGGGTTTCCGGGGGTATACCTTATTTTTCTTATTTCTGCTCTAAAAAATATAGATTGTGGGTACTCGTTAGAACCGCCTCGATGAGGCGGTTCTAACGAGTGCCCACAATCTATATTTTGAGCGGGAATAAGAAAAATATCCTAATTTTTCATCATAAAATGTTCCTTTTTTTTCGGCGATAAAGGTGGCAATGTATTTGTATAGGCGTGTTTGCGTAATGCAACCTATGTTTTGAGTAGACAGTAGAATAAAAATCACAAATTTTCATCAGAAAATTAGCCGTTTGGAGATTTGAAAGAATACACTTTGTCGTACGGATGTTCTGTCATAATAGAGAATCTTACACGTGTGGTCATTTAATAGGAAATTTATTAAACGAGCCTTCGGCGAGTGTCATAAATTTCATATGAAAGGACCATGAATGTAAGATTCTGTTTATCATATGACCACTTTAAATTGGATTTTATTGTATATAAATCAGTCACATTTTTCCATAAAATGCACTGTTGACATTGGCGACGTCATGGCGTTACTTACATGTAATCCTGCCAAAGTGGGGGAGGGGTACTCTGAATTCGCCTACTACATAGGCTGGGTCTATCTTCGGGGCTTTAAAATTTTAAATTTTAGGCTTTTAGTTTTTTGTTTTTTTTTTTCACGGGGGCGGTGTGGAAGGGTGGGGGTAACAAAAAGCAGGTATTTTAATGGATCTGGCCATTTAGCAGATACTTTTTGGGGTCACTTCTAAACCTGAATATTTTTGGGACTATTAAATATCTTTGATAGTTATTGTCTTTAAACACTTAATGGGTTATGTTGACACATTATATCACTCATATTAGAAGCTGTTTTACATGTAATGTAATGTTTTTAATCAAGTAATTTCGAATTGACTCAGGTTCGGGTCCGAGGTCTGCTGCATTGACCCGAGGTCGAAAGCCGAGGGCCAATGCAGCTGACCAAGGACCTGTAAGTGGGTCACACGAAATTACTTGATTAATGACAATTTTATTAGCTGACACAATTATAATCGGCCCCCGCCCACCGGGGCTTTAAGAAAAAGATGGGCTGCATGATGCTTCCACGCAGAGTTGAAACCGACTGGTAAACCACTTCCAGGATCTAAGCCTGCCCAAGCAAGTCGGCCCGTCCATGCTTATAAACCCTGCTGGTTTCATTGGGCGACAGGGCTTGAGATGTCATTTCATCTCAATGTCGGGAAAAGTCTCATAAAATTGGAAGCAACGTCTCCAAAATGACCTTTACAGTGTTGACGGGGACGTTAAACCTCAAATCAAACAAATAAACAGATTGTTGGCATATTATATCACACATATTAGAAGCTGTTTTACATATAATTATGTTTTATTTCCCTTGCTGCATACATTTCAGTGGTTTTACAGTAATTACAGAGCTCTTGTTACCAAATGAGCCCCGCTTAGAGAATTTGTGTCTTCGAGCATTCCGTCATGACAAATTTTAACTGCGCATGCCTAGCCATTCAGAGGGGTCAGGGATATGGCTTTCTGTCTGAAGGTTCCATTTGATTCACTGCTTGTATGAGCGAGCAGCGAAGGTTCTGGCGAGACTGCGTGGATGCGCAGGCTCGCCTGAACCTGCGCTGCTCGCATAGGCGATAAGTACCAAAATCGCTGGACGGGGCCAAAATACAACCAATATAGGCAGAAATTAGATAAAACACATTTTCTTTTCTTCACAGATATTCTTTCCAGTATTGGCCCCCGCCCATTGGGGCTTGAAGAAATAAATGGGCTGCATGATGCTTCCATGCAGAGCTGAAACCAACCGCACACGAGTACTGGTAAACCGTTTACAGGATCTTAGCCTGCCAAGACAATGCGGTGCGAGTCGGACCGTCAATGTTTATAAACCCTATTGGTTTTATTGGGCGACAGGGCTTGAGATGTCATTTCATCTCAATGTCGGGTAAAAGTCCCACAAAATTGGAAGCAACGTCTCCAAAATGACCTTTACAGTGCTGACGGGGACGTTAAACCTCAAATCAAACACACCTTCTCAGTATAATTTGGAAATATTTTTGGAGGTATGCAAACATTTGCAGATCATCACGTTGACAAGTCAGTGAAATAAAGACCCCTAAACCCCGCTTTACATAGACAAAACTGGGGTTTACAGGGGGTAAAGATTATTTTCCTTATTTCTTCTCCAAGACATAGGTTGTGGGTACTCGTTAGAACCGCCTCAATGAGGTGGTTCTAACGAGCACCCAAAACCTATGTTCGGAGTGAAAATAAGAAAAATATCACAAAATTGCCTTTTTTGAGGTTTAAAAAATGTACTTTATCACACGGATCTGTTATCGTAATGTACATTTTTTTCTTGGGGTGGGTGTTGGGGGTGGGGGTGGGGGTGGGGGACATTAACGGTATAAAAAAAAAAGAATATTTTACCCTGCAATTGTCTTCCTAAAAAATGGAATTTACGATGATATTCATTAAACCGGCTTATCAAATGTTTACCGAACTCCAGAACAAAATGTTCGCCCCCGCCCATCGGGGCTTGGAGAAATAGATTGGGCTACACGGTGCTTCCACGCAGAGCTGAAACTGACCACACATGAGTACTGGTAAACCGCTTAGAAGGATTAAGCCTGCCCAGTCAAAGTGATGTGAGTCAGACCGTCCAATGCATATAATCCTTTTGGTTTCATGTGGCAGCAGGGCTTGAGATGTCATTTCATCTGACTGTCGGGTAAACGTTCCGCAAAATTGGAAATTGCGTCTCCAAAATGACCTAAATAGTGTTGACGGGGACATTAACCCTCTATTCAAAGCAAGAGGACCTAAGCCTGCCCTGGCAAAGCGGTGCGAGTCGGACCGTCCATGCTTATAAACCTTGTTGGTTTCATTGCGGCAGGGCTTGAGATGTCATTTCATCTCAATGTCGTGTAAAAGTCGCACAAAAATGCAAAAATGCATGCAACGTCTCCAAAATGACCTTTAAAGTGTTGATGGGCTGTTAAACCTCAAATCAAACAAACAATCAAACAAAACACAATCATGCGCTAAAATGTCTACATTACGAAAACACGCATATTCAAATATTGTCATTTCATCTCAATGTCGGGTAAAAGTCCCACAACATTGGAAGCAACGTCTCCAAAATGACCTTTACATTGTTGACGGGGACGTTAAACCTCAAATCAACCGCCGAAAAAAGGAAAATTTAAAGATGAATAATTGTGATATTTTTCTTACATGTATTTCTGCCCAAAATATAGAATGTGTGTAGACGTTAGAACCGCCTCATCGAAAACCCCCGCCCAAAGGGGCTTGAAGAAATATATGGGCTGCATGATGCTTCCACGCAGAGCTGAATCCGGCCCGCACACTAGTACTGGTAAACCGCTTAGAGGCTCTAAGCCTGTCCAGGAACCGCGGTGCGAGGCGGACCGTCCATGCTAATAAACCCTATTGGTTTCATTGGGCGACAGGGCTTGAGATGTCATTTCATTTCAACGTCGGGTAAAAGTTCCACAAAATTGGTAGCAACGTCTTCAAAATGACCTTTACAATGTTGACGGGGACGTTAAACCTCAAATCAAACAAACAAATCGCCTCATCGAGGCGGTTCTAACGAGTACCCAAAATCTATATTTTAGAGCAGAAATAAGAAACATATGGCTTACCCCTGTAAACCCAGTTTTACTTTATAAAAGTGGGGTTCAAGGGGGTCAGAATTATATAGGCGTGTTTTCGTGATGAGTTGAGTTTTACGTCTCACAAACATGATACTTCCGCAGAGCTGAAAGTACTGGTAAACTGCTTAGAGGATCTAAGCCTGTCCAGGCAATGCGGTGCGAGTCGGACCGTCCATCCTTATACAAACCCTATTGATTTCATTGGGCGATAGGGCTTGAATTGTCAATTCATCTCAGTGTCGGGTAAAAATCCAACACAATTGGTAGCAACGCCTCCAAAATGACCTATACAGTGTTGAAGGGGACGTTGAACCTCAAATCAAACAAACAAAAACAACCATGCGTTAAAATGTTAAGAATTAACATTTTTCAGATATTTTTTTTTTCTTATTTCTAGTCCAAATATAGCTTGTGTCTATGTTTTTGGGCAAAAATAAGGAAAATAATGAATGCCCCCGTAAACCCAACTTTTTCTCCATAGAAAGTGGGGTTTAGAGGGGTCTTCATGTCAAAAGCTCTGTACATTTTCAAGATCAATGCGTTTAAGACACGTAATCATACATGTACATGATAACACAT
The DNA here is from genome assembly GCA_963580285.1 of Lucinisca nassula. Lineage (NCBI taxonomy): Eukaryota > Metazoa > Mollusca > Bivalvia > Lucinida > Lucinidae > Lucinisca > Lucinisca nassula. Next base: position 94,053,425 of record OY757020.1, on the reverse strand, counting down.
TTCGCGTTATGAAAAAATGCATTTTGTTAATAGAAACCAATTACGCAAACAATGTGAAATTTCATTACAATGTCAACGAAAGAATTTGTTCACCTGGATGGCGAATTTTAAGTCCGAGTCACTGATTAATGCATTAAGACAGATGTACATGTAAAGGTTATTTAATGTAACCATCCGATTCACTTTATTAAACTTCCTGTGTTTTTCTGTGTTTTGGTTTGTCGCTAAATCTAGTGTTACAGTGCCTGAGTGTACATTTTACGGTCGATGGACATGTGTGTATTGTAACACATTTAATTACATGTTCATGTGGTATAGTTAACACGCCTTTTCCAATGCATTGCAAATTTTATCGCCGATAAACGAATATTTTAAGATGAAAAATTTCGATTTTTCTCCTATTCCTAGTCAAAATATAGATTGTGGGTACTCGTTAGAACCGCCTCATTGAGGCGGTTATAACGAGTACCCACAATCTATATTTAAGAGCAGAAATAAGAAAAATAAGGTTTACTGTATAAAAGTGGGGTTCAAGGGGGCCAGAATTACCATTACAAAAACACGCCTATTCAAATACATTGCAATTCTATCGCCGAAAAACGAAGATTTTTAGGATGAAAAATTTCTATATTTCTCCTATTCCTGCTCAACATATAGAATATAGTTTAGGGGTACTCTTTAGAACGGCCTCATTGAGGCGGTTCTAACGAGTAGCCACAATCTATATTTAAGAGCAGAAATACATGTAAGAAAAATAAAGTTTATCCCTGTAAACCACAGTTTGGCTGTATAAAAGTGGGGTTCAAGGGGGTCAGAATTATATAGGCCTGTTTTAGTGATGGCATGCTCATTAGAACCGAAACATCGACCTAAAAATAAATTGTAGGCGCACTTCTGTGTCACAATCAGCTCATTTGTGACAATCCCACCACGAAAACGCGCCTATATAATTTTGATCCCGTTAAGTAGAAGTAAAACAAAGATCAGGAATTGAAACAATTAACTTACTCCACCCACCGGGTGTGTGTGTGTGGGGGGGGGGGGGGGCTTAAATCGATTTTACGTGACCACAATCCTCGCCCTTACTTCCGTCGCGACCCAGACAAATAACCCGCTCAGTCCGCATGAAGGCCCCCCCCAACTCACCAGCGCAACATCTCCGTGAACACAAAAATCAAAGAACCACAGAGGCGAGACAACGGCGAGGACTTTTATATAGTAAAACTCGCTTTTACAGGGATATTAATTATTGTTCTTGTTTCTGCTCATAAACATAGATTGTTGGTACTCGTCGAGGCGGTTCTTACGAGGTCCCGCAATCTGTATTGAGCCGTTACATGTTTTTTTATCCGAATATTTTCATATTTTGATGGATTTATTTTAAAGGCGTGTTTTTGATAACTGTTTGTGTGTGTGAATTCGGGTTTAACGTCGCTTTCAACAATTTTTCAGTCATATCACGACGGTGTCTGGTTGCGACAGGGAGCTCAATGCTTACTATTATAGTGCTGCCTCACTGAAGTATCATGCCCAAGACATATTACATGATACCACACCCAGTCACATTATCCTGACACTGGGTCGACCAGTCCTACCTCTACCCCGTAAATCTGAGTGCCAAGCGAGGAGCAGCTAGTACCATTCTTAACGACTTTGGTATGTCGCAGCCCGGGATCGAACCCGTGACCTCCCGTTCCCCGGAGCGGACACTCTACCAACTTAGCTACCGGGGCCAGTTTTGATAACTGTAGTTTGGGGTTTATGGTTGAAAAGTGTTTTATCACGGCGACGCCGGAGTCAGTGACCAGCAGGCACATGGCGTAATTGTGACGTCACATCAACGTTGGTGCAACGTCATGACGTATATGCAACATCTTATCAACGGCGGTGCAACGTGCTGCTCTGTTTTGAGCAGATACATGTATATGAAAAATATCAGAATTTTTTAAATGAAAATTTTCATTTTTTGTTGGTAAAATTTTCAATAGATTTAGATATAGGCGTCTTTTCGTATTAATGGTGACGGTAAACCCAAAACCGGTACCAACCAAGTGAACAAGCCCATAAAATAAACCCCTTTTAACCCCACTTTATATATAGAAAACTGAGGTTTACGGGGATATACATTATTTTTGTTTATTTCTGCTCCAAGACATAAATTGTGAGTACTCGTTAGAACCGCGGTTAGAACCGTCTCAATGAGGCGGTTCAACCTATGTATTCGGGTGAACAAATACTTGATTAGAAGCCTCCGTGGTGTAGTGGGTATGCTACTCGCCTTGTAAACCAGGGGTCGCAGAATCGATACCGGGCTTCTACAGACACTAGGATGAGTATTTAAACCGTCTCGGTATGACCTTAGCTGTTTGTGAGACGAAAAACTCAAACACTCACATATACTTGATAAAAGTTACGCAAGGTTTTGTTTACTTTGGTTGAGAAACTAGAAAAAAAAACAAGAACCCATACCTGAATTTCATTAAAACCATAGTTTTATCTATTTTCCAAAACACCTCAAAGTTAAAATGTGTCACTTTAGTCGTGTATTTTAATACATCAATAATTCAATGATGCTGGCTATCGATACAGGTAAATCACTGATGCATGTTAGGGTATTTTCAAGTGATGTGTCAAAATCGATTCATAAACATATTGAACCATTGCGTCACTAGGGTTGGAGGCCTGCTGCCCTTGCAGCAAGTAGGGGGACGTGGTCATTTCGTCTGTTTCTACACTTCTGACTCAATTTCACGGCCCCCGCCCATCGGGGCCTGAAGAAATAGATTGTCTGCATGATGCTTCCACGCAGAGCTGAAACTGACTGCACACGAGACATGGCAAACCGCTTAGAGGATATAAGCCTGGACAGGCTAAGCGGTGCGAGTCGGACCGTCCATGTTTATAAACCCTATTGGTTTCATTTGGCGACAGGGCTTGAGATGTCATTTCATCTCAATGTCGGGTAAAAGTCCAACGAAATTGTCAGCAACGTCTCCAAAATGACCTATTCAGTGTTGACGGGGACGTTAAACCTCAAATCAAACAAACAAAACAAAATGACTCAATTTCATATCCTCTACTTTGTCTTCTAGATTTCTTGTCCCTTTTTCTGTGTGACGACACAAAATGACCCTCAATTGTTGACGTGTCGTTAAACCTCGAAGCACACTGTGTGATCCTTTAAGTGCACAGGATCTTTCTTGGTTTAAGTGTAGTACACGAATCGCTTTTGCTTCACTTAGCATTTTGAAAGGATACAATTAACTCGGAGAGGAAATCGTTAAAAGTTTCCGTGTGCAAATTTCTCCAAACAAATATTTTTTCAATGAAAATGTGTGATAATTTTCTTTTTATACTCCAAACATAGGTTGTGGGTGCTCGTTAGAACCGCCTCATTGAGGCGGTTCTAACGAGTACACACAACCTGTCTTGGGTGGAGGGGATGTTTGAGTTTGACGTCTCACCAACAGAAGACGGGACCCCGATTTAAAGACTCGTTACGACGTTGCATCGACGTTACATAGACGTTGATACGACGTTGCCCACAAATTGTGTACACGCGGGGTATTGCACGACCCGCAGAAAAAGCGACCGACTGATGTCGGTTGATTTTCTAAGAGTGCCCTAAAATCACCGTGTCATTCTGTCATTCGGACAATCGGTCATTCTGTCAGTCTGTCAGTCTGTCTGTCCGTCCGTAACCCGTTTGTGAAAATTGGTGATAGTGACTAAACCGCTTGGAATATTTAAACAATTTTTGGCATACTGATAGTTATCAATGAGATCTAACCAATGAACTTGCGAAATAAAACATTCCATTTAGTATAGCCTCGCCGAGGCGAAAAATGTGAAAATTTTCGAACTGCTTCTCCCCGGAAACCGTTGGGCCGATTGAAGTCAAATTTCATATGGAGCCTCTATGGGATAGGGGAAACCAAAATTTGCTGATGGGGTCCAGGTCCCAAGACCAAAATGGCCGCCAAGCCATATATGGTCTGTCTGTCTGTCTGTCTGTCCGTAACCCGTTTGTGAAAATTGGTGATAGTGACTTAACCGCTTGGAATATTTTAGCAATTTTTGGCATACTGATAGATATCAATGTGATCTAACCAATGAACTTGCGAAATATTACATTCCATTTAGTATAGCCTCGCCGAGGCGAAAAATCCGTAACCCGTTTGTGAAAATTGGTGATAGTGACTTAACCACTTGGAATATTTAAACAATTTTAGGCATACTGATAGATATCAATGAGATCTAACCAATGAACTTGCGAAATATTACATTCCATTTAGTATAGCCACACCGAGGCGAAAAATATGAAAAGTTTCGAACTGCTTCTCGGAAACCGTTGGGCCGATTGAAGTCAAATTTCATATGGAGCCTCTATGGGATGGGGGAAACCAAAATTTGCTCATGGGGTCCAGGTCACATGACAAAAATGGCCGCCAAGCCATATATGGTCTGTCTGTCTGTCTGTCCGTCCGTAACCTGTTTGTGAAAATTGGTGATAGTGACTTAACCGCTTGGAATATTTAAACACTTTTTGGCATACTGATAGATATTAATGAGATCTAACCAACAAACTTGCGAAATATTACATTCCATTTAGTATAGCCTCGCCGAGGCGAAAAATCCATAACCCGTTGTGAAAATTGGTGATAGTGACTTAACCGCTTGGAATATTAAACAATTTTTGGCATACTGATAGATATCAATGAGATCTAACCAATGAACTTGCGAAATATTACATTCCATTTAGTATAGCCTCGCCGAGGCGAAAAAATGTGAAAATTTTCGAACTGCTTCTCCTCGGAAACCGTTGGGCCTATTGAAGTCAAATTTCATATGGAGCCTTTATGGGATGGGGCTAACCAAAATTTGCTCATGGGGTCCAGCTCACATGACCAAAATGGCCGCCAAGCCATATATGGTCTGTCTGTCTGTCTGTCTGTCTGTCCGTCCGTAACCCGTTTGTGAAAATTGGTGAAAGTGACTTAACCGCTTGGAATATTTAAAAATTTTGTGGAAGGGTGATAGATATCAATGAGATCTAACCAATGAACTTGCGAAATATTACATTCCATTTAGGATAGCCTCGCAGAGGCGAAAAATGTGAAAATTTTCGAACTGCTTCTCCTCGGAAACCGTTGGGCCGATTGAAGTCAAATTTCATATGGAACCTCTATGGGATGGGTGAAACCAAACTTTGCTCATGGGGTCCAGGTCACATGACCAAAATCGCCGCCAAGCCATATATGGTAAAAACCCTTCAAAAATAGTCTTCTCCAGAACCACTGGGCAGATTTCCACGAAACTTGATAAATGACATCTGGGACGTAGGCCCGTCATAAATTGCTAAAATGTTGACCCTGGGTTGACCTTGACCTTCTTTGTGCCTATGTCAAACTTTGACACTTATGCTTTTGTATTGGAAAATGTGAGAATACATTTTATCCTGCAAACGATTCAGAATACAGTACTAAAGTATAAGATATATTTTTGCTCCTTACGATAAGGGGCATTTATTGGGGGGAACCGTTTTAGGTCCAGGTCACATGACCAAAATGACCGCCATACCCATATATGGTAACACTCATAAAGCTAAAATCATCCGGCGGGTCGTGCACTTCAGGTGAAGCACTGGTTGTTACTAATAGATTACTTTTCCATTGTTGTGACATCTGTTCTGAAAAGCCTGGACAGCCAGTACTGTGATTGACGTCATGCTTCTTGTTGTCAGATGTGCGGGGCGCTGTTCCTAAGCAACGATACGCTCGTAAAGGCAACCAACCGCTATAGAAGACGACTACTGGCACACACTTCAGAGCTGGCAAGTCTTTCGGCTGGAAAATGTTCATGCAGCCACAGATCCATCACGATAACAAGTCCGTCATTACGATAACTCTCCCGTACGATATAGTGCATTTTTCACATCTCCAAAATGGCTTCTTTTCTGACGACAATCCGTGATAGTTTTCTTATAAATGCTCAAAACATAGGTTGTGGGTGCTCGTTAGAACCGCCTCATTGAGGCGGTTATAACGAGTACCCACAACCTATGTCTTGGAGTTGAAATAAGAAAAATAATGTATACCCCCGTAAACCCCAGTTTTCTCTATATAGACTGGGGTTTAGGGGGGTCTTTATTTCACGGACTTGTTCACGTGATGTGAAATGGTCACCCACTAAACCCACGTTATATAGGGAAAACAGGAGTTTACGGGGGTATACATTATCTGCGTTATTTTTACTCAAAAACAGTGTGTGTACTCGTTAGAACCGTCTCATTGAGGCGGTTCTAACGAGCACACACAATCTATGTTGAAAGCAGAAATAAGAAAGATGTTAACATTTTTACCTACAATTTGTCTTTTCTGACACCATGTTGGACGCCATTAGTTCACACGGCATGTTTTCCTGAAACGTCATAAAACATTCGAAGAGCGAGCGTCACACTATAGGGATTCCGAATACAGAATAAAACACCCGGTTTAGAATCACAACCAGGTCAGAAAAAAATAATGTTGACCAGGATAATTACGGAACCCGGGAAGGGACATGATTTTTTTTATTTTATAAGTTGTGCGCACAAGATAATATCTTGTCCGCACAACTTCCCAAGATCTATGTTGTGCAAACAAGATAATATCTTGTGCGCACAACTTATAAAATAAAAAAAAAAATCATGTCCCTTCCCGGGTTCCGTGGATAATCGACATAAAATATTTCTTCATGTTTTATACTGCGATGTCATTCCGCGCGTTGGCCAAACGCTATTTAACACATATTACGTAGTGACGTTGCCAGAAGAAAAGTAATATATCGCACAACAAAATCTATACAAAAGCATCATTCTCCGAAATGGGGCTCAAATGGGGAATCACGAAAACACGCCTATCTATACAGTGAAATTCGCTATTAAGACCACCTTAATTTAAGACATATTCCGCTTTAAAAAGCTTATTTAGTAGGTTGCAGTTATTCTTGCTTTGTGTTTTCTGCATACAGTGTCCTCTGGTCATGGACCACCTTTGGGACTGTTCAAAAAGACCACTTTTGAACAGTCCCAAAGTTGGTCTAAATATAGGAATTTTCTGCAATTCTGCCCCCTTGAAACCCACTTTTATACAGGAAAACTAGGGCTCACAGGGGTGACCCTTATTTTTCATTAGCTCTGCTCTAATATATAGATTGTGGGTACTCGATAAAACCGCCTCGATGTACCCACAATCTATATTTTGAGCAGAAATAGGAAAAATATCACAATTATGTTCGTTTTTCGGCGGTAAAATTTGCAATGTATTGGTATAAGCGTGTTTTCTTAATGGGTCCATTCTCAATAGAACGATTTTGCTCACAGAGAGAGAAAGAGAGACAGACAGAGAAAGAGAGAAAGAGAGGAAAGAGAGGAAAGAGAGAGAGAGAGAGAGAGAGAGAGAGAGAGAGAGAGAGAGAGAGAGAGAGAGAGAGAGAGAGAGAGAGTATTTCTGCCATCAATACTTGTGCGAACGATGTTTGTATTATACACAGAAATAAAATTTAAACCAAGAGGTTTTTTTTTTGTATATAGAGAATGCTATGGCTAGGAGGGTATTTCAGAAAAATCTGAAGCATTATTCTGTTAGATTTTAAGGGAACTCCTGTGGGTCATTTTGTGTAGTCTAAAACATGCTTATAGTTTTGACCCCCTTGAACCCCACTTTTATACAGTAAAACTGGGTTTAACAGGGGTAAACCTTTTCTTATATCTGCTCTAAAATGTAGATTGTGGATATTCGTTAGATATTCGTTAGAACCGCCTCGATGAGGCGGTCCTAACGAGTATTGACAATCTATATTTTGAGCAGAAATGAGCTTTGAAGGGTATCCAGAATATATTTTTCTTTCTCAGACAAAATACTGAAGCATTATTCTGTTGTCGGTTTTTTTGTGTTTTTAAGAAAACGTAAACCCCTGTTGGACATTTTCTGTTGTGTCACAGAGGAAGAGAGAAAAGATGTAGAAGAAACAGTAGAGGAGATGAAAGTGACGGACTTGGGAGACTGACGGCACACTGAATGAAAGTGTAGAGACTGAAAAAATAACATCATTCCCCATCTACCCTTACCGGCTGCAAGGACAGCAGGCCTTGCGCAAATGTAAGCCAATATCTGCTGGACGCCCAGGTGACACAAGATCCACAAAACATTCGCCGGACCTAACCTGGGAAGCATTAATAAGAAAACCGGTAGACAATCTGATTAAAACCCGATCTAAACTGAACTATGTACGCCTAGCTACGGCAAGATCGGATTTTAATCAGATTGACCGGTATATGGCCGATACTTAAGCAACGTCGTATCAACGTCGAGGCAACGTCATGACGTTGAATGGACGTTGTTACGACCTTGCGCAAAATTAATGTCATATGCCCAGTATAAGGAACCTCGCACAGAAAAAAAAATGAATCTCTAAAACCACACTGGCGTATTAACATAATACGAAACATGGCACATACATTCAGAAACCACGGACGTGACGTTTATCTTGCGTCACTCGGGCGTCCAACTGATACTGGGTTACGCATTTGGCAAGACAGGGGGAGTGCTGTTATTTCTTCTGTTTCTACTCTTCCATTCATTTTCCACTTCATCCTCTGTGTTTCACTCATTACGATAACACACCCGTGCGAAATAGTGCATTTTTAACATCTCCAAAATGACTATTTTTCTGATGAAAATCCGTGATATTTTTCTTATAAATGATCAAAACATAGGTTGTGGGTGCTCGTTAGAACCGCCTCAATGAGGCGGTTCTAACAAGTACCCACAACCTATGTCTTTGAGCAGAAATACGAAAAATAATGTATACCCCCGTAAACCCCAGTTTTCTCTATATAGAGTGGGGTTTAGGGGCGTCTTCATTTCACGGACTTGTTCACGTGATCACTTTCATTTTCTCGGAGACGAAACACAATGACCCACAAGGGTAGACGTGTCGTTAAACCTAAAGCAATCAACCAATCAGAAAACAAGCCACAGCACTGCTGTACGAGCGAATATGTATGGGCCGAGCCTTTTGTTAATATGCGTCGTTCGGCTTTATTTATACCCACAGGATGCGTATCTGCGAACAGCGAAAACTCATCAGTCTGCGCAAACTCACATGCCGATCCGAGCCTCAGCTGACCCTTCGTTTCCTTGGAGGTTTAAGCGTGCCCCGGCTCAATTTTCATGTTACATTTATGTTTTTTTATACTTCTATTGATATTTGTTACATTTGCTTAAAATTGCTCCTGCCTATTGGGGCTTGGATAAATAGATTGGGCGGCATGGCGCTGCCACGCAGAGCCGAAACCGACCGCACATGAGTACTGGTAAACCGCTTAGAAGGTCTAAGCCTGCCCAGGCAAAGTGGTGCGAGCCGGACCGTCCATGCATATAAACCCTATTGGTTTCATTGGGTGGCAAAGACTGAGATGTCAATATATCTCAATGTTGGGTAAAAGTCCTACAAAACTGGAAGCAACGTCTCCAAAATGACCTAAATAGTGTTGACGGGGACGTTAAACATCATATAAAGATAGTTATATCAGTCTTTACGCTAGGCACATGTATTGGCCCAAAGAAGGTGCAAAACTGTATCATACATGTACGTGTAAATCTATTTTCTTTTTTTTTTTTTTCGATTTTAAGCGATAGTCCTATACCGCTCACCCGAGTTAACGGATTTGAATCTTCACCCAAACAGCCTGCTTAAAGTCTTACCCCGCTGAACATGACAACCCCTACCTTTGCGAATAGTGTAGATACAGACCAGATGGCTTTTGATCAGGATCTACACTGTTTGTCAGAAATGACTGGATTATATTAAGTCCAATGAAATTCCGCTATTGAGACAGCATACTCGTAGAATTAAGGCTAATTCTGCTTTAAAAGGTTTATTTAGTAAGCTGCAGTTACATGTATTCTGTCTTTGTATGTTTTGCATACAGGGTCCTCTGGTCAGATACCACCTTTGGAACTATTCAAAAGTGGTCTTAAAGACCACTTTTGAACAGTCCCAAAGGTGGTCTTGATATAGCGATTTTACTGTACATGTAATTTGTTTCGCTGATAGTGACGAATGGATGTGGCTGAATTCATTTATTCCGCAGTATAAGGATTAAAATTGTTGTTCAGCCTATATGTACTGCCTCTACGGTGAGTGCCCCTGCTGAAAATGAAGCTGAGTGCTAAATGTTTAAACTTTTCGTTTTGTGGGCCTATGTACAAGTGACCCCGGGGGCCATTTTAACCGCAGGACTTTTACTTTGATTGGAACAATCACGGTAGAAGTTCCCAGTAGATGAGGCTACAAACCAGATATCAAATGCATTGCCCTTCTTGTTTCGGACAAGAAGATTTTAAGGATTTTCACTATGTGGGGCTTTGGTGTGGCCATTTTTTACCCATGTCTATACACCAGCTGCGGTGATTTTAAAAATTCTGCGAGGGAAGCAAGGACTACACCACAGGACTAAAAACGATGAAGTAAACAAATTTCTTCTGGGCCAAAGTTTTTGGATCTTCATTGTTGCCATTAGCGTATAACGGTGGACATTAGCATATAATTCTTTCAAAGGGCTATAATATGGGATAGCTGTATTCAAAATTATAATTTGTGGAGGTAAATCGGGGTTTTACGGTCGGAAATTTCGTTTTACGGCGACGCTTACCTTCATTTACCTTCCGAAATAACAATTTTGCAATACAGTTATCTCCATTCAAATGCACTTATACGGTTGTTTTAATAAAAACTGCATTGCACAGAACGGCTAGCGCTGTGGGCTGCGTAAAACCAACTGTCAGTCTATGAAAAGCGACGTTACGCGATGACGTCGGGTTTCCGACAGTATATTGCAGAATATACTGCCGCAGTTGTTTGACGTTATCCAATCAGACGTCACGTTACATACGCAAGTGCTTTAGAATGTGATGTTCTATTATTCATATGTTGTCCTTACCTGTTGTGGTGAGCAAATCGTCATATTTACCTCACACAAGGGCAACAAATACCGAATGTTACCGGTTCTATATGACTTGAATAGTGTTTGCTGGGCCGTTTAACTTCAAAACAAACAAATCAACATCTTAAATGTTTGGGCCGAGCGCAGCAAAATCTACACTGTGTGAAAATATTAGAATCGAAACAGGAAGCGCTTCTATATAGATACAAGTGTGCAATCTATTTCAAGGCCGTTTTCCAGGCGACCATATGAAAATAATAATCTACGAAAATAATAAGCTGAATTCAGGTGTTTGTGGTGGTAAATAGAGACCTTATACAAGTGATCATTTCATATGAAATTTATAAAACGAGTTTCATATATTTCATATGAATCGGGCACAATTGTAAAATTCTGTTCAGTGTCTTATAATGATTTTAATGGCATTTTCTTTGGTCGAACAAAGTTCCAAAATAGAAACAGAGTTGTCACAGACCGTGAGTCATTACATGTGTGGTCACATTACTTTTGGGTTGATTATTTATCAATCGACCCAAAGTTATAAAGCACAAAAGCTTCACAATGCTGCAGTACAATGACTTGTCGGAAATCCAGGTAACAGTTATTTATTGAAAATATTCTTCTGTGAGACCAGTGTTGCATAAGAGGATTATCTATAGAATCTGGACTGAAATCAAGTTTTGGGTTTGGCAAAAAGTGTAGATCCAGATCAGACGCCGCAGAATGCGGTGTCGGATTAGGACATAATCTGATTGATTGATTTTTTAGGGTTTAAGGACACGTCAACCCTTGTGGATCATTTTGTGTAATCTCCCAGAGAAAGGGAGAGAAGAGATAGAAGAGATAGTAAGGGAGACGAAAGTGAGGGACGGGTGAGAAAGTGGGGAAACGAATGGAAGTACAGGAACAGAAGAAATAACACTCTCCCTCTACCCTTACCTGCTGCAAGGACAGCAGGCCTTGTCGAACTGTTAGCAGTTGGATGCCCCAATGACGCAAGATAACCTCACCTTTGCCTCTTCTAACCACCCCTGGGACTACACTGAATCCTTACAGTACAAAAAGAGGCTTCCACCCATCGGGGCTAGAAGAAGTAGATTGAGCTGCTTGTTGCTTACACAGTGGGTTTGAAGGTTTACCGGTTTGAAGGTCTAAGCTTGCCCACGCAAAGTGCTGCGAGTCGGACCCGTCCCCACATACAATCCCTTTTGGTTTGGTTTGGGTTGCAGGACTTGAGACGTCATTTCATCTCGATGTCGGGTATAATTCCCACAATATTGGAAGCGGCGTCTCAAAAATGACCTAAATAGTGTTGACGGGAGCATCAAACCTCAATTCAAACAAACAAACAATACAGTACAAAAATGCCACGTTCAGAACATTTTTTTTCTGCCAACACTCAATCGGGATGTTAAACTTCTTAACTGTTTGAGCAAAATGTTGTCATGGTTTTGATTTTACCAGGACATAACCAAATAACCATATTAGTTTTTTTTTTTTTTTTTTTTTTTTTTTTTTGACAATAGCCATTTCACTATATCATCGTATACGGGGGTATGGGAGTTTCCCTTTCAAGATGGAGACTATTTAAAGTAGCGGTAGAAAACAGACAAAAATCAAGCGTAAATAGTTTTGTTAAAAATTCCTTCATTTAGGATGTTAATTTGTGGCAGTTAGGTAACAAGTAACCCATTACCGGGTCTCTAGCATGCCCTGGTGGAATTGGCTAAGTTAATATTTTACCGGCCCTCCAGCCAAACGTAGGACCTCTAGCCATTAACAACTTTTTTGAATGTGTGTGTGTGGGGGTGGGGTGGGGTGGGGTGGGGGGCTGGTAAGTCTACTGGTATGAACTCTGGGCTTAGTACCATTCCGTTAACAAGTCCATGAAACCCATACTCGGGTACAGCCCACTATATTTTGAAATAAATGTTGTAAACCATACTTTCTTAAAGTAAAACGCTAAAAGGTTGTCGTTGGGGTGGGGGTGTAGTGTGGGGGCTGGTAAGTCTACTGGTATGAACTCTAGGCTAAGTACCATTCCGTTAACAAGTCCTTGCCTTTGGGGGGTGGGTGTTGGTAAGTCTACATGGATGAACTCTGGGCTGGTAGCATTCCGTTAACAAGTCCATGAAACCCATACTCTGGTACAGCCCACTATATTTTGGAATTAATGTTGTAAACCATTCTGACTTAAAGTAAAAAGCTGAAAGGTTGCCGTTGGAAACAAAGAACACATAAAAGAACGGAAATCGGAGACTCAGTTTTATTGAGTCTCTTCATACTACGCAATAAAAAATGTAGACTGTGATACTCGTTAGAACCGCCACGGAAATTTCATCATGTCAACAAGTCCGTGCGATGAACACCCCTCTAAACCCCAGTTTATTTAGCGGCAACTAGTTTCTACTGGGGTGTACACCATTTTACTTATTTCTGCTCCAAGACATAGGTTATAGGTTCTCGTTAGAACCGCTTCAATGTGGCGGTCCTAACGAGCACTCATGAACTATGTTTTTGGTATACCAAAACACGCCTACTCAAATACAATCAAAATTTTACTGCAAAAAAGAAATGAAAATTTTCAGATAAAAAAAATCTATTTTTCACATTTAATTTTCCGCTCAAAACATAGATGGTGGGAACTCGTTAGAACCGCCTCGGCGAGGCGGTTCTAACGAGTGCCCACAATCTATGTTTTAAGCAGAAATAAGAAAACATGTATACCCCTGTAAACCCCAATTTTATTAATTAAAAGTAAGGTTATAGGGGGTCAAAATTATATAGGCGTGTTCTCCTGAAGAAACCCATTTAAATTTCTCCGTCGTCTAGAAGATGAAAAATAAAAAAGATATAAATACAGTGAGACGTCACTATCTCGAAGACGGAAAATTTGTTTACCATGGCTTAATCGGACTCGTTCTTGACTCCCTCGATACGAAAACACGCCTATACAAATACATTGTAACCTTTACGCCGAAACAATGAAAATTTTAAGAAGAAAAATTGTGATTTTTCTGCTCAAAATATAGATTGTGGGTACCCGTTAGCACCGCCCAATCGAGGCGGTTCTAATGAGTACCGACAATCTATATTTTAGAGGCTGTGGGTACACAAATCGAAATTACAAGTCAAATTGACTAATACTTAGTCAATTTATCTTCAAAAGAATACTTTTTGGAGAAAAACTGATTAAAGGTTAGTCAGTTTGACTAATTATTAATTTCTGTGTACTCGCTAGACCCACCTAATCGAGGTGGTTCTAACGAGTACCCACAATCTATATTTTAGAGCAGAAATAAGTATACAAAGGTTTACCCCTGTAAACCCTAGTTTTACTATATAAAAGTGGGGTACAAGGGGGTCACAATTATATAGGCGTGTTTTCGTGATGTAAAGAATTCTCGCCATAGTTCCAGACATCCATGTATTAAGGATAATTAACATTACGATAACACAACACTCCGCGGCCCCCGCCCATTGGGGCTTGAATAAATAAATGGGCTGCATGATGCTTCCACGCAGAGCTGAAACGGACCGCACATGGGTGCTGGTAAAATGCTCAGAGGATCTAAGCCTACCCAGGTAAAGCGGTGCGAGTTGGACCGTCCATGTTTATAAACCCTATTGGTTTCATTGGGCGACAGGCTTGAGATGTCAGTTCATCTCAATGTCGAGAAACAGTCCCACAACATTGGAAGCACCGTCTCCAAAATGACCTATACAGTGTTGACGGGGATGTTGACTCTCAAATCAAACAAACAAACAAACACTCCCGTGTGCCATAGTGCATTTTGTACATCTCCATCTTTGTTTTGTTAATACAGCAAACATATATAGGTTGTGGGTGCGGTTGTTGGTGCTCGTTAGGGCTGCCTTAGAAGAAATAAGAAAAATAAAGTATAACCCCTAAACCTCAGTTTTCTCTATATGAAGAGGGGTTAATGGGGGAGGGGGTGTTCATTTCACGGACTTGTTAACATGATGCTAGATGTATTTTGAAAAGGTAAATTGTGTGTACTCATTAAAAACTACGGAACCCGGTAAGGGACATGATTTTTTTTTTATTTTATAAGTTGTCAAACAAGATAATATCTTGTGCGGACAAGATATTATCTTGTGCGGACAAGATATTATCTTGTGCGGACAAGATGATATCTTGTCCGCACAACATAATATCTTGTCCGCACAAGATATTATCTTGTGCGAACAACATATTATCTTGTGCAGACAACATATTATCTTGTCCGCAAAAGATATTAAGTTGTGTGAACAAGATATTATCTTGTTCATACAAGATAATATCTTGTCTGCACAACTTCCCAAGATCTATGTTGTGCAAACAAGATAATATGTTGTGCTAACAAGATAGTATATTGTGCGCACAATATATTATGTTTTGCAAACAAGATCATATCTTGTCCGCACAATATAATATCTTGTCCGCACAAGATAATATGTTGTCCGAACAAGATAATATCTTGTCCGCTCAAGATATTATCTTGTTCGCACAACATAATTAAAATAAAAACGCGTTCCGTAAAAAACACCTCAGTGACGAAATAGATTTGCTCTAGCTGTGAAAGTTTATTGAGTTATAAATCACAGATCGGCTGTGAATTTAAAAGTAGATCAAATCAACACCTATACAACTGTATCTATCATAATACCGAATGTGACCCAAAATCACCATATGAGCCCCGCCAGGCGAATTTGGGTCTTCGAGCATTCCGTCATGACAAATTTTAACTGCGCATGCCCAGCCATTCAGAGGGGCCAGGGATATGGCTTTCTGTCTGAAGGTTCCTCTTGATTCACTGCTTGTATGAGCGAGCAGCGAAGGTTCTGGCGAGACTGCGCGGATGCGGATGAGACTGAACCTTCGCTGCTCGCATAGGTGATAAGTACCAAAATCGCTTGGCGGGGCCCATATGGTTTTGGAAAAATTGAGCTCAAAGACAACTCTTAAAATTTGAGCTCCTAAAAACTTCAACATTAAGATTTTCTTTGTCCGTGACCTTGAACTTGAAGTCATGGGTATTGGCATGGATATTGCTGAATAAATTTTTGACCTATATCTATCACCATACCAAATATGAACCAAATCAAAAACATGGATGGGAAAAGATAAGCTCTTATAAAAACTTTAACATTAATGTGGACGCCGACGCCGACTACAACGCCAAAGGTAACACCGACGCCGGGGGTAGTGCAATTGCTCTTTCTTGACTTCGTCCAGATGATGCTAAAATGGGTTTTCAGGGGCGTTCAATACAGAACATTACGAATACACCCCTATATAATTTTTATCCCCTTGCACCTCACTTTCACATAGTAAAACCGGCCCCCGCCCATCAGGGCTTGAAGAAATATATGGGCTGCATGCTGCTTCCACGCAGAGCTGAAACCGACCCGCACATGAGTACTGGTAAACCGCTTAGAGGATCTAAGCATGCCCAGCCAAAGCGGACCGTCCATGCTCATAAACCCTATTTGTTTCATTGGGCGGCAGGGCTTGAGATGTCATTTCATCTCAATGTCGGTAAAAAGTCCCACAAAATTGGAAGCAACGTCTCCAGAATGACAGTTACAGTGTTGATGGGGACGTTAAATCTCAAATCAAACAAAAACAAAATATAGTAAAACAGCCGTTTACAGGGGGGGGGGAAACCTTATTGTTCGTATTTCTGCTCTAAAATATGGATTGTGGGTACTCGTTAGAACCGCCTCGATGAGGCGGTTCTAACGTGTACCAACAATCAATATTTTGAGCAAAAATAAGGAAAATATCACAAATTTTCATCTTAAAATGTTCTTTTCTTTGGGGTAAAGTTCACAATGTAGTTATTTGTATAGGCGTGTTTTCGTAATGCTTGTTAACACAATGAGTTTTTGCCAGATCCATCACCGATTAAAGGGATGTCAGGTTTGTTTTATTTATTGTAAGTTTTCCGAAAAAGCTATGACTTTAGGCAATGTAAAACCTGGACGGCCTCTGGTCTGGATCTTCACTGATTGCATGTCCCAATTTTTTATGTTATGCATGTGTACATATGTACAACGTTGGTATCTAAATTGATATCAACTGACCAATCGTAAAAGTGCGCTATAAAATGTAATCAGTGATTCATAATGTTTTAATTTTCCATAATAAACGATAACAAGTGAAAACAAAAACTAGAAAATGGTGCTTGTAAAACACTATGCCCCCAACCATATTCTTGTCCATAAATGCCAAAATTTTCAAAAGACCATTATCGCAAACAAGAGGGCCCAGAGGGACCTGATTCGCTCACCTGTGAGTCACTGTCTCGAGTACATTCTATTTTAGCTATGGTGGCCATCTTGTTCATCAGCAGAGTGATTTTAGCTCATTTGGTAGGGAGTAACCTAGGCAGCATTCCTGTGAAGTTTGAATCAAATTGGTTTTAGGGTTTAGGAGGGGTTCACGTTTGAATCAAATTTACAATGTTTTTTTGTATTTTTAGGGATTGTTTTAGCCTTTTTGGTAGAAGGTCATCTAAGCAACATTACTTCAAAGTTTGAATAAACTTGGCCCAAGGGTAGAGGAGGAATTGTCGTTTGAAGATGATCGGACCAAAACTGGGGCCTCTAGTGTGTCCACAAGGTTTTTCAACAATCTGACCTACTGACCTACTTACTGACCAGATTTGACCCATATTCGAAATTAACTGAGATATTGTCAAATGATCATTTTGAGCAAGTTTGATGATGATCGGACCAAAACTGTGGCTCAAGTGTGTTCAGAGGATTTTTCTATGATTTTACCTACAGAACTACTTGTTGGACCAACATGACCCATATTCGAACTTGACTCAGATATTGTCAAGATGATCATTCCGGGCAAGTTTGATGAGGATCTGACCTAAACTGTGGCCTCTAGTGTGTTCACAAGGTTTTTCTATGATTTGACCTACTGACCTACTTTTTGACCTGATATGACCCATATTCGAACTTGACCGATATATTGTCAAGACAATCATTCTGAGCTAGTTTGATAATGATTGGACCATAACAGTGGCCTCTAGTGTGCTCACAAGGTTTTTCTCTGATTTGACCTACTGAACTACTTTTTGACCCGATATGACCCATATTCGCACTTGACCAAGTTGAAGATATTATCAAGATGATCATTCTGAGCAAGTTTGATGATGTTCGGACCAAAACTGTGGCCTCTAGTGTGTTCACAAGGTTTTTCTATGATTTAACTTTCTGACCTACTTTTTGACCCGACATGACCTGTATTCAAACTTGACCGAGATATTAGCAAGATGATCATTCTGGGCAAGTTTGATAATGATTGGACCAAAACTGTGGCCTCTAGTGTATTCACAAGGTTTTTCTATGATTTGACCTACTGACCTTCTTTGTGACCTGACATGACCCATATTTGAACACGACCAAGATATTATCAAGATGATCATTCTGAGCAAGTTTGATGATGATTGGACCAAAACTGTGGCCTCTAGTGTCTTCACAAATTTTTTTTTATTTGACCTACTGACCTACTTTTTGACCCGACATGACCCATATTCAAACTTGACCGAGAAATTTTGTGGCGGTACAAATTGTGTGCAAGTTCAGTTAAAATCAAATCATAAATGAAACAGCTATCATGCACACAAGACCAAAATAATCAATTTTTGCCCTTTCAGGGGCCGTAACTCCGTAACACCTAATGGGATATAGCTGGTTCAAGAAAGGAACCCAGATCTCATGGTGGTACAAGTTGTGTGCAAGTCTGGTTAAAATCAAATCATAAATGAAGATGCTATCCTGCGGACAAGATCAAAATAGGCAATTTTTGCCCTTTCAGGGGCCGTAACTCCATAACACATGATGGGATATGGCTGATTCAAGAAAGGAACCCAGATCTCATGGTGGTACAAGTTGTGTGCAAGTCTGGTTAAAATCAAATCATAAATGAAGATGCTATCGTGCGGACAAGACCAAAATAGGCAATTTTTGCAATTTCAGGGGCCGTAATTCTGTAACACATCACGGGATATGGTTGGTTCAAGAAAGGAACCCAGATCTCATGGTGGTACAAGTTGTGAGCAAGTCTGGTTAAAATCAAATCATAAATGAAGATGCTATCGTGCGGACAAGACCAAAATAGGCAATTTTTGCCCTTTCAGGGACCATAACTCCGTAACACATGATGGGATATGGCTGATTCAAAAAAGGAACTCAGATCTCATGGTGGTACAAGTTGTGTGCAAGTTTGGTTAAAATCAAATCTTAAATGAAGATGCTATCGTGCGGACAAGACCAAAATAGGCAATTTTTGCAATTTCAGGGGCCGTAACTCTGTAACACATGACGGGATATGGCTGGTTCAAGAAAGGAACCCAGATCTCATGGTGGTACAAGTTATGTGCAAGTCTGGTGAAAATCAAATCATAAATGAAGATGTTATCGTGCGGACAAGAAATTGTTTACGGACGCACGGACGACGGACAAAATGTGATCACAAAAGCTCCCTTGTCACTACGTGACAGGTGAGCTAAAAAAAAAAAATCAGTTTTTTTTTTTTCAAATGTTAATCAGGTGATGTAATAGTCATTCTAAATCAGCATGCCAAGTTTTTAGGCAACAATTTAAATAGTTTTTTTTTTTAAATATCTTGCTTCAAGAAAGAAACACAATTAAAAGACCTGAAAATGCAAATTTAGGGCAATCACTCCCAACTAAATTTCATTAAATTGAATGAAAATTTAATCAGGTGATCTTCTCCTCAGCCCAAATCAGTATACCGAATTTCAAGGCTCACGCTCAAATACTTTTTGAGATATCTTGCTAACGAGATTTCTATGTTATTTAATCAAAAAGGAAATAATGCGAAAAGGGGAGATAAGTCAGATAAGAAAAAATACGGGTCAACTATTTTATCATGAGAAAACCATATATGAAATTTCAATACACTAACATACATAGTTCTTAAGTAATTCTATGCACAGGAAATCAACACAATTAAATGGCCAGAAATTTTGAAGGACAATAACTCTAACAATATTTCATTAAATTGGTTGACAATTTAATCAGGTGATCTCCTCCTCAGTCTTAATCAGTATACCAAATATCAAGGCTCTAGCTCAAATACTTTTTGAGATATCTTGCTAACAAGCTTTCTATGTTATTTAATTAAAATGGAAATAACGCGAAAAGGGGAGATAATTCAGATAAGAAAAAAAACAAAGGTCAACTATTTTTTCGTGAGGAAACCATGGTATATGAAATTTCAAAACACTAGCATACATGGTTATAAAGTTATGTTATGCACCAGAAAGCAACAGACATAAATGGCCAGAAATTGCAAAGGGCCAGAACTTTAACACAATTTCATTAAATTTGTTGAAAATTTAATCAGGTCATCTCCTCCTTAGTTCAAATCAGTATACAAAATATCAAGGCTCTAGCTAAAATACTTTCAAAGATATCTTGCTAACGAGATTTCTATGTTATTTAATTAAAGGGACAATAACTCAAAAAGGGGAGATAATTCGGTAAAGAAAAAAACTATGGGTCAACTATTTTTTCATGAGAAATCCATATATGAAATTTCAAAACACTAGCATACATGGTTATAAAGTTATGCTATGCACTAGAAAGCAACACTATTAAATAGCCAGAAATTGCAAAGGGCCATATCTCTGACAAAATTTCATTAAATTTGTTGAACATTTAATCACGTGATCTCCTCCTCAGTCCCAAGCAGTATACCAAATATCAGGGCTCTAGCTCAAATTCTTTTTGAGATATCTTGCTAACGAGATTGCTATTATAAGGAAATAATGGAAAAAGGGGAGATAATTCTGATAAGAAAAAAATATGGGTTAACTATTTTTTTTTTCATGAGGAAACCATATATGAAATCTCAAAACACTAGCGTACATGGTTCTTAAGTTATGCTAGGCAGAAGACAGCGAGACGAACGTACGAACCAACCAACGAACAAACGAACAAGCGAACAGACAAGCATGAAGCAATATGCCTGAAAGTTAGGGGCATAATGAACTGATTAAGGGGAATGGGATCATCGGGAAGATTTTCCCGCCATTTTCAAAGGGAGATAATTTTCGGGACTTCCTGCTCGCTTTTCTATAAGCTCTGTCCAGCACAAAAAGGGGTCAACTCTTAAAGGAAAGAATTTGCTCCTGAGAAGAAAATTCTTTCTTTTTTAACAGTTGAACCCCATTGACATGGGAGACAAACTACTTTTGAAAGTGTTGGCTCCCCTTACGGTGTATCCATTTTCCTAAAATAGACAAGAAGTTTCTGTTGGGACAAAAATCTTGCATCCTGAACCTTGGCATAGTATACCAGTAGAATTAACATTTTGTCGCCGGTACTGACCATAGAAAAACTTTCGTTGTCAACCTCCATGAATGACGCAGGGATCGACCTGATAACAAGGTGCATTATGGTAGCATGCCCTTAGAGAACACTTCATACTTCATTCCCAGTCCTGGAAATGGCGATTTCTCAGATGATAATATGTCACTATCATTACGATAATGGCATGCCCGTGCATAGTGCATTTTTTTTTCTAAAAAAAAAATAAAGGACATTTTTTTCTGATGAAAATTTGTGATATGTTTCTTATTTTGATCCCAAAGATAGGTTGAGGGTGCTCGTTAGAACCGCTGCATTGAGGCGGTTCTAACGAGTACCCACAACCCATGTCTCGACATAGAATTAAAGAAAATAATGACTCTTTGTATACTTCCGTAAACCTCACTGTTCTCTATATAAAGTAGGATTTAGAGGGGTATTGATTTCACGGACATGTTTACGTGATGTCTGCTTATTTCTGCTCTTTACATAGATTGTAGGTGCCCGTCAGAACCCGGGCCCTAAGTATTGTGCTTTGTGTCAGTGTGAAGGTTTTTCGGTAATTCGTTGATCCCAGTCTGGCCAGTATAGGGTCTTTATTCTGTCACAGTAGACAGTCAGGTTAGTAAGCTTTTCTGAAAATAAATAAAGAAATAAATTAATAAATACAGTCTAACTTCAATGGCTCGAACACCTTTGGGACCATGAAAATCTGTTCGAGACAGCGGTAGTTCGAGCCACTGAGGGCTACTGCCAGGGGGCATAACGAGATACTTTTGGACATCTTTTCGGTATTCTGTATTGAAAAGTGTATGCTGTGTGTACTCATTAGAATCGCCTCATCGAGGCGATTCTAATGAGTACACACAGCATACATTTTCACGATAAAACACGAAAATATCCTAAATATTACCCTCCCTATTTCTTATGTAGGGAAATTCCCTAGGGACTCAAGAACGGGTTCGACCCAGCCATGGTAAACGAGCCATCGGTGTTCGAGCCATCAACGTTCTACTGTAAATAAATTATCAAATAAATCTTGTTATCAAGTCCATGAAATGAGGGTTCCTGTACATCTTATTAACAAGCACGTGTAATGAATACCCCTCTAAACCCTACATTATATGGAGAAAATTGGGTGTTTACGGGGGTAACATTATTTTTTTATCGCGAAAACACGCCTATATATTTTTGACCCCTTCAAACCACACTTTTAAATAGTAAAACTGGGTTTTGCAGGGGTATACAATATTTTTCTTATTTGTGCCCCAAAACATAGAATGTGGCAGTTCTAACGAGTAACCACAATCTACGTTTAGAGCAGAAATATGAAAAATTACGGACTTTTATCGGAAAATTTTCATTTTTTGGTGGCAAAATTTTCAATATATTTAAATAGGCGTGTTTTCGTAATGGTTTCTGCTCCAGGGCATAGGTTGAGGGTACTAGATAGAACCGCACCAATGAGGCGGTTCTAACGACCATACTCAAACTATGTATGGAGTTTGTTTTGTTTGTTTGATTTGAGGTTTAACGTCCCTGTCAACACTGTAAATGTAATTTTGGAGACGTTGCTTCCAATTTTGTGGGACTTTTACCCGAAATTGAGATGAAATGACATCTCAAGCCCTGTAGCCAAAAGAAACCAATAGGGTTTATAACCATGGACGGGCCAACTTGCACCGCTTAACCTGGGCAGGCTTAGATTCTCTAAGTGGTTTACCAGTACTCGTGTGCGGTTGGTTGCAGCTCTGCGTGGAATCTATTTCTTCAAGTCTTGATGGGCGGAGGCCAACTTCTTTGGTAGAGAGTCAGCTCTACTTTATATAGAGAAAACTGCGTTTACATGGGTAAACATTATTTCTTATTTCTGCTCGAAGACATAGGTAGTGGGTACTTGTTGGAACCGCCTCAATGAGGCGGTTCTAACGAGCACCCACCATCCTATGTTTCCAGGAAAATAGGAAAAAAATCACATATTTTCATCAGAAAAGTAGTCATTTTGGAGATGAGAAAAATGCACAATGTTGTACGGGTGTGTTGTCATAATGATTACGATAACATACTCGTGCAACCCAGTGCATTTTTCACACCTCCAAAATGGTTACTTTATATAAAATGAAAATCAATGTATTTTTTCTTATTTATACTGCAAACATGGGTTGTGTGTGCTCGTTAGAACCGCCTCACTGAGGCGGTTCTAACGAGTACCAACAACCTATGTCTTGGAGCAAAAATAAGAAAAAACAATGTAAACCCCTGTAAACCACAGTTTATTCCTTTGTAGTGTTGTTTTCTTTTTTTTTTCTTTTTTTTTTATATATGTGTGTGTGTGGGGGGGGGGGGGGGGGGGGGGAAGGGGGGTGTTAATTTTTTTCGGACATATTCACGTGATGAAGCTTCATACCAGATATCAAACACCTAGGATTTCTGGTTTGAATCAAAAAGATTTTAAAGGTTTTCGCTATATAAATCCATGTAAAACATGTGGGTCCTAGGGCGTGCCAAATTTTGGCCTCAAGGCTATAATTTGAACTATCTTGGTTGCGGTCCACTAGATGAAGCTTCATATATCAAAGACCTGAGAAGATCTTTTTACATTTTCAGTTACAAAATCTGTTTTGGCTCCTGTGACCCAGATGTGCAATGGACCGGAACCATTTGAACAATTTTGAAAAAGGGCCAACTAAGGATCATTCCTGTGAAGATTGATCAAAATCCAATCAGTGGTTTAGGAGGACTGAGATGTCGTTTGAAGAAATTGTTTACGCACGGACGGCCGAACGCAGGCACGCGCGACTGATGGACAAATTTTGATCGCAAAAGTTCACCTTGTCACTGAGTGACAGGTGAGTTGAAATGTTTGAATATGATGGAATGCACGCTCATTACGATAACACGCCCGTATGGCATAGTGCATTTTTTCACATCTTCAAAATGGCTACTTTTCTGATTAAAATATGCGAAATTTTTCTTATAAATACTACAAACATAGGCTGTGGGTGCTCGTTAGAACCGCCTCATTGAGGCGGTTCTAACGAGTACCCACAACCTATGTCTTGGAGTAAAAATAAGAAAAATAATGTTTACCCCCTTAAACCCCAGTTTTCTCTATATAAAGTGGGGTTTAGGGGGATGTTCATTTCCCGGACTTGTTCACGTGATGGATGTATTATCAGAATTGTACCTTTTAGGAGAATCTTGCCAGGACAGGAGTCCGGAGTATTATATATTATCTGCACGAGCTGACCAAAGGCTGTACAGTCCAACTCTGTAGGCTGGTCTCCCATCAAAAACTTCTTCTCACCTGAAATATTTACAAAGCATTAACACTTTTCAAAGATGTTTCAATTTTCAGCTCACCTGGGCCGAGTTATTTTGCACTATGTTTCTTTACAATATCGGGGTGTTGACCGTGCAAGTAAACCGGCAATCTGATGCACTTGCGTATGTAACGCGACGTCTGATTGGACTAAGTAAAAAATGTCGTAATGTCGCTTTTCATTGGCTGACATTTGGTTTTACGCAGCTCATAGAGCCTACAACAGTACAATTTTAATATAAACAACCGCATAAGTGCCTTTGAATGGTGGATAACTGTATTGCAAAATATCATTTGGGGAGGTTACGGTCTCAAATTACGTTTCATGTCTCCGCGTTAAACGAAATTTCCGACCGTAAAGCCGCTGATTTACTTCCCCAAATGTCAGTTTTCAATAGCGTTATCCCCTCATTCATAACCAACTATTTTCATCAGTGATCGAGTTTACAGGTAAGGTATTAGCTTCATTCATTATCCTATTTTCTCGCCTCAAGAAACCCTATTAACCCTTGTCCTGCTAATCCCGGATATGCCTTATCTTTGAAACAATGTAGATCCAGATCAGATGGCTTCTGACGAAGCCATCTGATCAGGATCTACATTGTTTGCCATTCAGATTGTGAATTTGTTGCAATAATTTGCATCAAGTAATCTGATTGGTTGATAATCGGTAGTGGGTGTGGCATAAATGAATATTCAGCAGGACAAGGGTTAACTAGTCGATACTTAGTTCCGATACTCAAGCGGAAATCGGGTCCCCGCCCATCGGGGCTTACAGAAATAGATTTGGCTGCACGGTGCTTCCACGCAGAGCTGAAACAGACCACACATTAACATGTAGTACTGGTAAACCGCTTAGAAGGACTAATCCTGCGCAGACAAAGTGGTGTGAGTCAGGCCGTCCAATGCATATAAGCTTTGTGGTTTCATTGGGCGGCAGGGTTTGAGATGTTATTTCATTTCAATGTCGGGTAAAAGTCCCGCAAAACTGAGAGCAACGTCTCCAAAATGACCGAAATAGTGTTGACGGGGGACGTTAAACATCAATTCAAACAAACAAACAAAACGTATCAATCGGAAATTGAAATCATTCGGACTAATCATTCGGACGTCGGTAACTGATTGTTAATCTACTACACCAGGTTACAAAAAAAATAAAAAATGACCCAAAAGATATACTTTCATCACGAAAACACGTCTGTATAATTTTGACCCCTTTGAACCCCACTTTTATATAGTAATACTGGGGTTTACAGGGGTAAACCTTTTTTTTATTATGGTGGTTCTAATGAGTACCCACACTCTATATTTTGCGCAGAAATAAGAAAAATATCACAATTTTCATCTAAAAATGTTCGTTTTTCAGCGATAAAGTTTACAATGAATTTGTAAAGGCGTGTTTTCGTAATTTATTTGAATAAATAATATCAAAAGAAACCGAGTAAAATGTAAGTTTATCAGCGCCTTGACAGATTCCTTTTGAATACCTTCAGGCTCAAAGTGGCCGGTAAAATTGCAATATGTTTAAGGGAGTATATTTAAACCATTTCCTATTTATTAAAAACAACAAAAAAACAAGATGTGTTTGTGAAACACTGATGCCCCCAGACAGCGCATGTCAAATATGAAAGCAGGATCACTAAGCAATCGAAAGATATGGCCAATGTTCAAGTCTTAAAAAAGTAGGTCAAGGTCACAAGGTCAAAAATTATGGGATTGTTGGAAAGGTCTTGTGACATAGAATGCACATGTGAAATATGAAAGCCCTATCACTTACCAATTGGAAGTTATGGCCAATGTTAAAGTTTTTAAAAAGTAGGTCAAACGTCAAGGTCAAGAGGTCAAAAATATGGTACCACTGGAAAGGTCTTGTGAAAAAGAATGCACATGTGAAATATGAAACCCCAATCACTTACCAATCAAAAGTTATGGACTAAGTTAAATGTTTTACAAAGTAGGTCAAACGTCAAGGTCAAGGTAACGAGGTCAAAATTATTGTACCACTAGAAAGGTCTTGTGACAAGAAATGCACATGTGAAATATGAAAGCCCTACCACTTACCAATCGAAAGCTATGGCCAATGTTAAAGTTTTTAAAAAGTAGGTCAAACGTCAAGGTCAAGGTAACGAGGTCAAAAATTATGGTATCACTAGAAAGTTCTTGTGACAAGGAGTGCACATGTGAAATATGAAAGCCCTACCACTTGTCAATCGAAAGTTATGGCCAATGTTAAAGTTTTTAAAAAGTAGGTCAAACATCACGGTCAAGGTAACAAGGTAAAACATTATGGTACCACTAGAAAGGTCTTAAGACAAGGAGTGCACATGTGAAATATGAAAGCACTACCATGTACCAATCGAAAGTTATGGCCAATGTTAATGTTTTTAAAAAAAATGAAAAAAGTAGGTCAAAGGTCAAGGTCAAGAGATAAAAAATTATGGTACCACTGGAAAAGTCTTGTGATAAGGTATACACATGTGAAATATGAAAGCTCTATCTATTACCATTCTAAAGTTATGCCCAATGTCAAAGTTTTTGTAGACAGACAAACAGACAAACGGACAAACAGACAGACAGACCAAAATCTATATGCCCCCGGAATCTAGATTCCGGGGGCATAAAAACAAACAAACAGACATGTATTTTATATCATACAGTTACTGATACATGTGCGCTTTAGCGATAAACAAAGGAAAATGATTTTATGAATCAATTTCTATTGAAAATCTGTTATCGATTAATATCCATAGTACATGTACATGTAAAACTGTTGCATATGACTAGCTTTTTTGACGAAAATGTTTTTTTTTTTTTTTTCAAATATAAATTTTGTGTGCTCGTTAGAAATGAGGCAGTTCTAACGAGTACCGACAGTCTTTATTTAGAGCAAGAAAATATAGCCCTGCTAATCCATTTTTCCTACATAAAATACAAACATTGTATGTAAAATTTTATGCTGAATCAATTGTTCGCATACTTATTTACGTTTATCAGTGTAAGTGAGGAATACTCTTGAAAACTGTCCGTTTAAATGGTCAACAATGGGGTTTACAAGGGTATGTACTATGTAACGCCCCCGCCCATCGGGGCTTGAAGACATAGATGGGCTGCATGATGCTTCCACGCAGAGCTGAAACCGCCCCGCACACGAGTACCGGTAAACAGCTTAGAGGATCTAAGCCTGCCCAGGCAAAGCGCTGCGAGTCGGACCTTCCATGCTAATAAACCCTATTGGTTTCATTGGGCGACAGGGGTTGAAATGTCATTTCAACTCAATGTCGGGAAAAAGTCCCATAAAATTGGAAACAACATCTCCAAAATGACCTTTACAGTGTTGACGGGGACGTTAATCCTCAAATCAAACAAACAAACAAAAACAGGGGTATGTAACTCATATTCGAAAACGTAGATCGTGAGTAAGGCTGACACGATTAATCGTATAATCGATTAATTGATCGATAAATTCCACAAAAATGATTATCAGTACTGATTTGCTTGTAATCGATTATTTGATAAGTGCAATTTACTACCCAAACTTGTGCCTAAAATAGCTGGATCAGTGTCAAACAGTGCAGACCCTGATGAGACGCCGCATTTTGCGGCGTCTCATCTGGGTCTACACTGTTTGCTCAGGACTGCTTGTTCAAATATACATATGGTAAAGTGCAACATATGGTAAGAGTTCTGCTCAGACAGAAAACCAGTCAGGTATATTATGACAAAAACCTTAGTGATTACTAATCGATTATCGATCGCAATGGCAGGGCTGATAATCGATTATCTTTTCAGCTCCGATTAGCCAGCCCTAATCGTGAGTGCTAGTTAGAACCATCACAGAGAGGAAGTAACAATAATTCTTTCGATGTTAGTATATTGGAATCGAAACACACCAGATCCTATGTATTTCGTTGAGCAGAAATCGCAGTTTGCGGTCAATTGTAAGTTAGACAAATCAATCACGCTACGCGCTCGTGATTTGATCTATTTTACAACTGACTCACGACTCAACAATTATTCTCTATTTCTTAATCAAAACATATTCTAAAGTCATCCCCGTCTTAAGGCTGACACGATTAACTGACAAATCGATTAATCGATCGATAAAGTCTACAGATATAATTTTCTTGCACACCAGACAAGGAAATCCGTGATTTTACCCTGGGATAGAAATTTATGTTCTGACCCTGCTGTTCCGACCCCAAATCGAATATAATCGCGTGTTTGACAAATGCACTGGTTGATTACAACCTCATGCGCGGCGTCGTCATGCGTGACGTCACTAAACATTCCTGTTGTGTCATCACAAAATGGCGGACGTCGGTAACCGAAGTGACAGCAGCATTAAAAATTCGCAATAGAAATGGAAGGTATGCAAGAACAAGAAAAATGCCTAATGGCATTATGGACGGTTTTTTTTTCAGTACGGTAAGGATGGTGGTGGCATGGGTGGGTAGGGTGGGGTGTGCTGGTGTGGGGTAGGGTGGGATTGGTTAGGAGTCGGGTGGGACGGGGTGTAATTTGTGGTGGGGTGGGGTGTGGGGTGGGATGGGGTGTGGTGGGGTTGTGGGGTGGGGTGGGCTTGGGTGGGTGGGATGGGGTGAGGTCGGGTAAGGTGGGAAGTGGTGGGATGTGGTGGGGTTGGGGTGGATTGGGGTTGTTTTGGGATGGGGGTGGGGTGGGGTTGTGGGGTAGGGTATGCTAGGGTAGGGTGGGGTGGGTAGGTTATGTATGCAAAACTAAGTATGCATGTATGTACAGAACAAATGCAATATCCTAACCCAGTAACAACTTTTTGTGGAGGGGGGGGGGGGGGTATGATTTGTTTGTGTTTTAAGAAGAAAAAAAAAAAGTTTTTTTTTTCTATTTTTAGCTCTGGTGGACACTTATTTTAGCGATTTTGAAAAAGGGTCACCTAATGAACATTTCTGTATGTATGTAAAACTATGTATGCATGTATGTACAGAACAAATGCAATATCCTAACCCAGTAACAATTTTTTGTGGAGGCGGGGGGGGGGGGGGGTTGATTTGTTTATGTGTTTTACGAAGAAAAAAAAAAATAAAAGTGTTTTTCTATTTTTAGCTCTAGTGGCCACTGATTTTAGCAATTTTGAAAAAGGGTCACCTAATGAACATTTCTGTAAAATAATTTTGAAATCGGGCCATTATCCCAGGAGGAGATGTCGTTAAAGAAATTGTTGAGGGGCGATGGACATCAAAAAAAGAACGAAAAAAAAAAAAAAAAAGAAAATTCCATGAATGTGCATGCATGTATGTATTATTACTAGCAACTATCAGGGGAGGAAGATAATAATTGTTCATATGTGTTTATGGAGAAGAAAAGAAAAATAAAGAAAAAAAAAGAATGAAAAAAGAAAGAAAAAAAAGAACAAATAAAAAAAATGTCTCCACCGGGGTTTGAACTCACGCCCCTCCGATTCATAGTCAACAATAGGATTCGTAGTCCAGCACTCTATCAACTACACTGGCATTTGAAAAAAGGTTAACCAAAAGGTAAACCAGAAAAACACAAGTTTGAGAAATGACAATTTCCGCCAAAATTTTAGTCTTTTGCGCCATTTATGGATAATACATGAAAGCGGTACCTCCACTTATGCATCAGTCCTGACATTAAAACAATCTGCTACAGAATAGATGAAAACTATCACTTTGAAAAAAAGGTTAACCAAAAGGTAAACCTGGGACGACGCCCGCCCGCAGGACGCCGGGACATTGCTATTTTAAAGGACGGATTTTTTTTAAAAACCCGTCCAAAAAGAATCCAATATGGGTGTGAGGGGTGGATAAAAAATCCATCCTCGGGATCACTGTCCGGCATCACTCGGCAAGCCTCGTGATGCCGGACAGTGTCCCTCGGGACGGATTTTTCAATCCACCCCTCACAACCATATAAGATTCTTATAATCCTTACTGATTTGCAACTAATCGATTACTTGACTAGAGAAAGCGACCAGTGGGTCGCGCATACCCCCGGCCAGCGCCACCCTCTGATATATCTTTCGAGCTTGTATGTAACAAGATGAATGAAGAAGTCAAGAAGCTATAAGAATCGATACATGTAAATGTGCTTGTAAAAGCTAAACCAAACATAACATTTTTAAATGGACCAAGGGAGTGAGGGCATCAAAGTTACTTAAGGGGTGGGGGCATCAATGTTACTGAAGCAGCATGGTGGGGTATACATCAATTAAATCTTTGGACTGGTTTGCAACATCGATGCAAGTATCAACTGAATTTATCTTAAAGGTTAGAACTTACAGACATCTATAACTTTTGTCATAAAACTTTAATCCAATGTGAAAATTCTAAGTCAGTGGCCGCGAGGACAAGGTAACCGTGGGTGTGGGAAGGGACATACATCATAAAATCTTTGGACAGGTATGCAACAATGATGCAAGTACCAACAGAATTTGTCGTAGAGTTTAGAACATACAGGCATCTATAAACTTTGTCATAAAACTTTAACCAAACGTAAAAATTCTAAGTCTGTGAACTTGACCTCAAGGTCATTGTGGAGGTGGGTCATGCATCATTGAACTCTTTAGACCAGTATGTAACTTCAGAGTAAGTATCAACCAAATCTATTAAAGGGTTCAGAAGATACAATCACTTAGAAACTTTGACGTAAAACTTAAACCAAAATGTTAACGGATAGACGGACGGACGTACGGTCGGAAGGATGGACGCACGGACGGACGGACGAACGGCATGACGAAAACTATATACCCCCATCAGAATCAGAATTGTTACTGGTGACACGTCAAATGACATTCATACACCAGGACCTGTGATATGGGAAGTTAGTCCCTAGCTCTAACCAAAGATGTAAACTTAGCTACACAATCCTCAGCACCTTCAGCCGTCAAAATAATAGAATCGGGAAGGGCATTCCAATCTCTAATGGTTAGGGGGGAAAACGGTTCTTTATAAATATCCGTTCTTGCAGTAAGGGTCTGAAACGTCATTGAATGGTGTTTTCTACAGTGCCAAGCCGGGGGAACAAGGTCATCTGTTGGAATGCTGGCAGCACCCTTTAGACCTTTGTATAAGAGTATGAGCCTACTGTCTCTTCTCCTTTTCTTGAGAGACTCCCATCTTAATTTCCCTAGAATTCCAGTCATGCTCCCAGTTTCAAAGCGATAATTTCCAGTTACAAATCTAGCAGCTCTATTCTGAACTTTTTTTCAATTTCTTCATTAAGGACCACTCCGCTTGGGTCCCAGATCAACTACCATATTCCAAGATTGGGCGAACAAGTCCCCTGTATGCTGTCTCTTTCACATCCTGAGGACACTGATGAAGATTTCGCCTCAGGAAACCAAGTGTTCTATTCGCCTTTGTACACATATTGCTAATGTGTGCATTCCATCTCAAATCGTGAGTGATTGTCACACCAAGGTATTTAATGGAATTCACATTTTCGAGGACCGTTCCCTCTAAGTGTAAGAAGCCTCAACTTTATTAGATCTCTTCCTTGTTATCTGCATAATATTGCATTTAACTGGTTGAAATCTCATGCCCCATTTTCTGGCCCAACATCCTAAACTATCTATGTCAGCCTGAAGTTTCAGTGAGTCATCTGTATCTCTAATTTACCGGTAACAAACACAGTCATCTGCGAACAGTCTTATTTCTGAGTCAATGTCAGTGGAAATATCATTGATGTACAAGGAGAAAAATAGAGGACCAAGAACAGTCCCTTGTGGGACTCCAGACAAAACTGGCGCCCATAATGAAGATTCACCATTAACAACAACACGCTGTTTTCTGTAGCAAAGGAAGGAATCTATCCATTTAAGAGTCTTCCCACCAATTCCATAACCAAATAATTTGGATTTAAGTAGTTCACGAGGAGGAGTGTCAAAAGCCTTCTCAAAGTCCAGAATAAATGTGTCCACCTGCCCCCCTTTGTCCAGGATTTTTGCCCAATCATTAATAACCGTGCGTAACTGAGTTTCGCAACTGTGCCTTTTCCTAAATGCATGTTGTCTGTCTGACAAAAGTTTATGTTCATCCAAGTGGGCCATGATGTTTGAGCAGACTATGTGTTCAAGCAATTTACATAGAACACAGGTCTGTGACACCGGGCGATAATTACGAGCAAGAGCCCTGTCCCCATTTTTGAAAAGTGGACAGATGTTCGCTAGGAGCCATTCTTTTGGGAATTTCACCCGTATCGAGAGATTGTTGGAAAAGATGAGCAAAAACTGGACCTAACTCGTTTGCTAGTTCCTTCAGGACTCTAGGATGAAGCTCATCAGGCCCTAAAGCTTTAGAAGGGTTCAAGCCTTTAAGTAACTTGATCACTCCCGCAGAGGATACAACAATATTTTCCATGAAAGGGGCCGATCTTCCAGTCAATGGAACCTCGTTGAACTAAGTTTTATTAAATGCATCATTGAATTGACCAACCAATTCCTCTGCCCTTTCAGAGTCCGATTCAGCGACCCCGTTCCCTCCTCTTTTATTAAGGGGTGGGATACCTTGCCTATCTTTCTTCTGGCTATTGATATATCTGTAGAAGTCTCTGGGATTCGCCTTTACATCACCTACCAAGTTATTTACATACTGATCATGCTGATTTTTGATGTCATTTTTAATTTCTCGTCTCAAGTTTTCAAATTTTGCTCTGAGTTTACCACTTCCCGACTTTTTTGCCTTAGCATGAATCTTATTTCTCCTCCGGATTTTTCTTCTTGTTTCTGGTGTGATCCAAGGAATTGAAGATACAGACCTGCTAGTTTTGGAGGGGATATGATTTTCGGACGAAGCTTGAATGAAAGACTTTATCAAATCAAAGTTCTATGCCGGAGGTATAATTAGCGCGATTCAATGCCCGATTTTGTATCTAACGAAGCTGTATTAGTGGCAAATAGTGTAGACGTAGACGCATCTGCGGCGTCTCATCTGGGTCTACTCTATTTGCTCACGCCAGTTCGTCCGAAAACATACAGTAAAGTATAGAAGCATACTTGAACAGAAGCGTAAATTTTTAATCTAATGTTAAGTGATTACTTATCGTTTATTAATCAGAACGACAGGACTGATAATCGATTATCTTATCAAATCAACTTAACCAGCCCTAGATAGACTATTCCTCCGTCTATCTAGACCAAATTGCCATGGTCCAAATGCGTTTCAGCCATTGAAGCTCGATTGTTTTAGAAAAACACGTCTTTTTAAATATATTGAACATTTTTCCAGCGAAACAAGAAAATTTAAAGATCAAAAATTGTGTTTTTGTTTTCAAATTTCTGCCCAAAACATAGATTGTAGGAACTCGTTAGAACCGAGGCGGTTCAAACGAGTTCCTACAATCAATGTTTTTGAGCAGAAATAAGATAAATAATATATACCCCTGTAACCCAAGTTTTACTATATAAAAGTAGGGTATAAGGGGGTGGGGTCAAAATTAAATAGGCCTGTTTTCAACTTATCCCATATCCCAATGTGGGAGCTCAAACTCTACCAATTTGTTTGTTTGATTGAAGGTTTAACGTCCCCGTCAACACTGTTGTGGTCATTTTGGAGACAATGCTTCCAATTTTGTGGGACTTTTATCCGACATTAAGATGAAATGACATCACAATCCCTGCCGCACGATGAAACCACTAGGGTTTATAAGCACGGACGGTCCGACTCACATCGCTTTGCCTGGGAAGGCTTAGATCCTCTAAGCGGTTTACCAGTACGTGCGTGGGTCGGTTTCAGCTCTGGGTGGAGCCATCATACAGCCCCGATGGGCGGGGGCAATAAATCTCTTACCAAGAAGCTCCGAAAGCATCCTCAAGTCATATTTTAACATCTCATCGACCTCTTCGTCGCTATGGCGACCGACACCCACTGTATATGTTATCTCATGTAGCCGTTTCTTTATCATCGGTTTGAAGACAAGTGGATACGCCGTGTAGTCACCATAAAAGTCATCGATATGGATTCCCCATCGTGAATGTACATTTAACCTGCAAAATGGGTAACAATTTTGGTTTTGATTATTTCTCTCATATCGAGCCGATCGTTAATCAGAGGTGGGCGAAAACCGGAGTACCCGGAGAAAAACCACCGGACCTTCCGTTGCAGAACTTGGCCTGTCTATCATGCCTACCGCGATATTTTTATTCTATTTTATTTTTGTTTTACCGATTTTTAAAAATATTTCCACTTTTATCGAACCGATTGTTAAACAGGCTGGAGAAAACCGGAGTATCAGGGGGAAACAAGTGGGAGGTTGGTTGTGGCGAAGATGTCGTGTAGCTGACGTCGACTCACAGCGATTAGAAACCCAATGATTGAGAGTCAGCGCTCTTACCCACTAGGTCACGAAGGCCCGTCTGTCAATAATGGTCACACATCGGGTTAGCAAGTCCGTGTAATGAACACCCCACTAAAGTCCACTTTATATAGAGAAAGGCGGGGTTTACCGGGGTATCCATGTTTTCCTTATTTTTGCTCGAACACATAGATTGTGGGTACTCGTTAGAACCGCCTCAATGAGGCGGTTCTAACTAGCACCAACATTCTACATGAATATCTGTTCCAGAAGAAAAAAAGAAAAATATCCAACATTTTCACCTGAAAAAAAAATGCTAGTTCTAGAAATATGAAACATACCATTATATCGCACGGATGGGTTATCGTAATGAAGTCAGTGATATGAGCATACTCGTAAGCCCCACTTTACATATACATATAGAGAAGGCCCCCGCCCATCCGGGCTTGATGAAATAGATGGGCTGCATGATGCTTCCACGCAGAGCTGAAACCGAACCGCACACGAGTACTGGTAAACCGTTTAGAGGATCTAAGCCTGCATCTAAGCCTGCCCAGGCAAAGCGCTGCGAGTCGGCCCATCCATGCTTATAAACCCTATTGGTTTCATTGGGCGACAGGGATTGAGATTTCATTTCATCTCAATGTCGGGTAAAAGTCCCACAAAACTAGAAGCAACGTCTCCAAAATGACCTTTACCGTGTTGACGGGGACCTTAAACCTCAAATCAAACAAACAATACATACAGAGAAAATTTGGGTTGACAAGGGTATACATTATTTTTCTTATTTCTTGTACACTTGCACACTTGTAAGCCCAACTTAACATATACATATGGAGAAAATTCGGGTTTACAATGGTATGCATTTTTTTTCTTATTTCTGCTCCAATACATAGACTGTGGGTACACGTTAGAACCGCCTCTCTAATATGTCTATTAGATGTTGTCGTTTTTTCACTGCTTTTAAACAAAAAAGTGAAACAATATTGATTTCCGCGAATTTGTCTATGCAACAAGGCGCCTAACTCCAAGTTTATTGTTTGTTTGTTTGTTTGTATTGGAGTTAAATGGCCCAGTCCCAGATGCTATTTATCAAGTTTCGTGGAAATCTGCCCAGTGGTTCTGGAGAAGACTATTTTTGAAGGGTTTTTACCATATATGGCTTGGCGGCCATTTTGGTCATGTGACCTGGACCACATGAGCAAATTTTGGTTTTACCCATACCATAGAGGCTCCATATGAAATTTGACTTCAATCGGCCCAACGGTTTCCGAGGAGAAGCAGTTCGAAAATTTTCACATGTTTCGCCTCGGCGAGGCTATACTAAATGGAATGTTATATTTGGCAAGTTAATTGGTTAGATATCATTGATATCTATCAGTATGCCAAAAATTATTTAAATATTCCAATCGGTTAAGTCACTATTACCAATTTTCACAAACGGGTTACGGACGGACAGACAGACTGACAGAATGACACGGTGATTTTAGGGCACTCTTAGAAAATCAACCGACTTCAGTCGGTTGCTTTTTCTGCGGGTCTGTAATTGGTAATTAGTAATGTGCGACAACCGGCGTACTCGGAACAAATGTATAAAGCATGCAGATTGCTTGTTGATAATGATGATGATGATAATAATAATAATTATGTTATTTTTATAAGTACAAGTAAATGTATAATAAAAATAACAGTTGCCTCAGCCCATCGGGGCTTGGAGAAATAGATTGGGCTGCATGATGCATCCGCGCAGAGATGAAACCGACCACACACGAGTACTGGTAAACAGCTTAGAAGGTCTAAGCCTGTCCAGGCAAAGTGGTGCGAGTCGGCCCGTCCATGCATATAAACCTTATAGGTTTCATTGGGCGGCAGGGACTATGTCATTTCATCTCAATGTCGGGTAAAAGTCCCACAAGATTGGCAGCAACGTCTTCAAAATGACCTATATAGTGATAAACGGGGACGTTAAACCTCAAATCAAACAAACAAATACATTGCCACCTTTATCGCCGAAAAAATGAAAATTTTATGATGAAAAGGTGTGATATGTTTCTTATTTCTGCTCCAAATATAGATTGTGGGCACTCGTTAGAACCGCCTCATCGAGCCGGTTCTAACGAGTACCCACAATCTCTATTTTAGAACAGAAATATAAAAAATAAGGTATTCCCCCGGAAACCCCAGTTTACTTTATAAAAGTGGGGTTCAAGGGGGTGAAAATTACATAGGCGTGTTTGCGTGATGTTTAATACCAGTAAGTGAACTCTTCCAGCCATTTTTGAATGGCCCAAGCCAGTGCCTTCTCCTTTGGTGTAAGGTGTTTGTCCAGATCTACACCAAACTCCTTGTTCAGGTAATTTATGATTAGTTGTGAGTCGCCCATCTCTGTTCCATTATATTCTATCCAAGGCATCTTGTCTTTCGGGCCCCTGTAACCGCCTGGAGAGTCATAGGATGGCTATAAAATAAAATAATAATAATCGACCTCATTTATAGAAGGTGACACATTCAGTACTAGTACTAATCTTCCATGTGGCCCTCTTTTCCTAGATAGGAACCAGTACTAAGCAATGTGGATAAAGTCTCTTGCTCAAGGAAACAACACTTCACGCTTACGGGGATCGAACCGGCTACCTCTCGATCTCAAATCCGATGCTTTACTACTGCACCACATATAAAGACCTTATTTATGACAATTAAACTAGAAATGGTGTTTGTAAAACACTCTGCCCCCAACCATATGCTTGCCTCTAAATGCCCAAATTTTCAAAGGGCCATAAAGCAACACCATGAAAATTACCAGGAAATACATAAAAGGAGTATAACTCCAACGAAATTTCATTAAATTGCATCACGTGATCAAGTCCGTGAAATGAACACCCCCTTACACCCCACTTTGTATGGAGAAAACTGGGGTTTACGGGGGTAAACATTATTTTTCTTATTTTTACTCCAAGACATAGGTTGTGGGTACTCGTTAGAACCGCCTCAATGAGGCGGTTCTAACGAGCACCCACAACCTATGTTTGCAGTATTTGTAAGAAAAATATCACAGATTTTCATCTGAACAGTTGCCATTTTGGAGATGTGAAAAAATGCACTATATCGCACGGGTGTGTTATCGTAATGGGTTGAAAATTCAATCAGGTCATCTGCTGCTTAGTTCCAATCAGTATGCCAAATACCAAGACTCTAGCTCAAATACTTTTTGAGATACATTGCTAACTGGATCTAATCATAGGGGCTTGAATCATGAAAAAAAAAAAATTTTTTTTTTTTTTTTTTTTTTTTGGTGCGGGGGGTACTATAATAGAGACCTTGTCTCTAATATAGTTCCAAAAAAAAAAAAAAAAAAAAAAAAAAAAATTTTTTTTTTTTTAATTTTTTTTTTTTTTTTCATGATTCAAGCCCCTATGATCTAATCAAAAGGGAAATAACATGAGAAGTGGAGATAATTCAGATAAGACAAAAAAAAAAAAAAACAACAACAGTACAACTATTCTTTCATCATGATGGTTAACATTTCTACAAAGTAATTTCAAAATCCATCCTGAAATAAGAAAGTTATAGACCGCGTTTAAGTTTCGGACCTTTTATAGAAGGTGATGACCTTTCAGACCTCACCTTCTTATGGCAACACTCCAAAGAATTCCCTTGATACCGCATCACTCCTCTGCTTCAAGAAAAATAGGTCCTCATAAATCAGTGAAGAGACGCACCTGTATCATTTGATATGTGAAAATAATATGCAGATTGAAAAAAAACAACAAAAAACTGTGGATGCAAAATACAAAAACAATGAACTTCAGAGTTAAATGTCATAAAATGGATCTAGATTTGGAATTGGTCTCGTTTCGCAGCTGGCCTGGCCTAGTTATTAAAAGCGAGTTCGGTTGACTTTCTAGAGTTAAGTATAGTTACACCAAAACACGCGGGTTATGGCTCGTGCCGCACTATTAGAGTTAACTTGAGTTCAATCAAGCTTGCTTTGGGAGTTGGTAGTTCTGTCTAGCAAGAACAAAAA
Source organism: Lucinisca nassula (assembly GCA_963580285.1). Taxonomy (NCBI): domain Eukaryota; kingdom Metazoa; phylum Mollusca; class Bivalvia; order Lucinida; family Lucinidae; genus Lucinisca; species Lucinisca nassula. Next base: position 94,014,443 of record OY757020.1, on the reverse strand, counting down.
AAACACGACGGTAGGGGGATGATCGTAGGTTAATTAAGAAATGAATATAAACTTAATAGAAGGTGATGACCTTTCAGATCTCACCTTCTTATGACAATCGACACTGGAGCCCCTCGATGATGAATCACTGCTATGCCTCAAGAAAAATAAGCCTCCATATATTTATCAATAGACGGGCATGTATCATTTGATAAGTGAAAATGATAGCAGATTGTCGAACTGAGGAAGCCAATTACACAAACCACTAACTTCAGGCCAAAATGCCATAAAATTAACCCTATGGTTCAAATTGGTCTCGATTCGCAGCTTTGTCATGACCTAGTTTGCTTTGAGCGAGTTCAGTTGACCAACTCAAGAAAACTCAAGGAAAGTAGGGGAGACAGTAGGCTTACTCTTGTACAAAGTTGTACAATGACTTTATCCCCCTCCCGCCCCACTTCACGACCCCCCAGTTAGAAGAGACAGGAAGCATCAAATGTCATTTGATGCGTCACCAGTAACGAGTCAGATTCAGCTTCAGAACTCTACTGACGTCAGAAAATGTCATCGTTTGCCCTAGAGTAAATCGAAAGTATAAACATGTTTTCAATTTGGGCGTAATTTTTCCAACACGTGGCCAAAATTTCAAATACTGTAGTTGAAAATAATCGATTTTCGGATTGCATTTAACTAACAATTTTCCACCTTCCACCGTATTCGTTGTTACTAGGCAAGGCTTCCAACTCTCATACCAAGCTAACTCTAGCAGTCGCAATATTCCTACACGGCGCGTTTTGGAGCAAGTCAACTCTTGTTAACTCTAGTACGTCAACTGAACTCGCTCATAATCTAGATAGCGGATTAATCATTCAATGAATGAGTTGACAGTATGAATGGAATACTACGACGTGCTATACTACAGAAAGAGCGAAGTTTTGTTTGTTTGTTTGATTTGGGGTTTAACGTCCCCGTCATCACTGTAAAGGTCATTTTAGAGACGTCGCTTCCAATTTTGTGGAACTTTTACCCGACATTGAGATGAAATGACTTCTCAAGCCCTGTCGCCCAATGAAACCAATAGGGTTCATTAGCATGGACGGTCCGCCTCGCACCGCGGTTCCTGGACAGGCTTAGATCCTCTAAGCGGTTTACCAGTACTAGTGTGCAGGCCGGATTCAGCTCTGCGTGGAAGCCCATATATTTCTACAAACCCCTCATGATGGGCGGGGGCGGATATAGCGAAGTTACCTTCACTGTTGCATTTGTTTGAATAGAAGTTTGACGTCCCAGTCAACATTGTAAAGGTCATTTTGGAGGCGTTGCTTCCAATTTTGTGGGACTCTTACCCGACATTGAGATGAAATGACATCTCCAGCCCTTTCGCCCAATGAAAGTTAGAACAAATAGTTTTATAAGCATGGACGGTCCGACTCGTGCGCGCCGCTTTGCTTTGGCAGGCTTAGATCCTCTAAGCGGTTTACCAGTTCTCGTGTGCGGGTCGGATTCAGCTCTGCGTGGAATCTCTTAGATCATTCAAGCCCCGATGGGCGGGGGCCGAGGTCAGAAAATATCAGATTTTGTTTCCTCTTCTTCTGTATCTGAATATTTCCCTTTTTTGACTGAGGTGTATTTGATTTGTTTGATTTGACGTTTATCGTCCCCGTCAAGACTGTATAACGGCCCCGCCCACCGGGGATTGGGGAAACAGATTGGACTGCATGATGCTTCCACGCAGAGCTGAAAACGACCGAACATGAGTACTGATAGACAGCTTAAAGGTTCCGATTCTAAGCCTGCCCAGGAAAAGTGGTGCGAGTTGGACCATCCGTACATATATACTCTATTGGTTGCATTGTGCGGCAGAGGCTGAGTTGCCATTTCATCTCAAAGTCGGGTAAAAGTCCGACAAAATTGGAAGCGTCGTCTCCAAAATGACCTATAAAGGGTTGACGGGGCGTTAAACTCGAATCAAACAAATAAACAAAACTGTATAGACGTGCTTCGAATTTCGTTGGACTCTTACCTAACATTGTGATGAAATGGCATTTTAAGCCTAACCACACTATGAGACCAAGTGACTTTCCGACTTCAAATTATAGCCCTGGGGCCAAAAATGCCCCCGCCCCGGGGCCCTTTGGTTTTACATTGACTTATATAGGAAAACCCTTTGAAAATCTTCTTGTCAGAAACCAGGAGGCTGAGGTGTTTGATATTTGATATAAAGTTGCGTCTAGTGGATCTCTATCAAGATTGTTAGAATTATAGCTCTGTGACCAAAAATGCCCCTGCCCTGTAGCCCACTGGTTTTACATAGACATCTCGCGGGAAAATCTTCAAAATCTTCTTGCCTGAAACCATAAGCCTCAGATCTCAGATATTTGATATTTGGTATGTAGCTTCGTCTTGTGAATCTATATCAAGATTTTCATATTATAGTCCTTGTACAAAAATTGCCCCCCCCCCCCCACACCTATGTCTTCGAGCAGAAATGTGAAAAATAATGTATACCCCCACCCCCACCCCGTAACCCCAGTGTTCTCTAAATAGGTCACTGAGACTGATTTTGAAATAATTTCACAGGAATGTTCCTTTGGTCACTCTCAAACAAAATGGCTCAAACCGTCCACTCCACCTTATATTACCTACCACTTTATCTGTACAATTCGGATCAGGTGGGAGTTCCAGGGCCATTATAGCCCTCTTGTTTAATCCAGGTTTCCCTGGGTCGACGGACGCCTTTCAAACAATTGACAAAACATAGCAACCAACAAACTTTTAAACTTGTGATCGAAGCCTCAGATAAAAACCAGCCGGTGTCCCGGAATATTGGTGTTAGAAATTTTTGTTTGTCCATATATTTCTACAAGCCCCTATGGGCGGGGGTGGATAGAGCGAAGTTACCTTCACTGTTACATTTGTTTGGTTTAAGGTTTAACGTCCCCGTCAACACTGTAAAGGTCATTTTGGAGACGTTGCTTCCAATTTTATGGGACTTTTACCTGACATTGAGATGAAATGACATCTCAAGCCCTATCGCCCAATGAAACCAATAGGGTTTATTAGCATGGACGGTCCGCCTCGCATCGCGGTTCCTGGACAGGCCTAGATCATCTAAGCGGTTCACCAGTACTAGTGTGCGGGCCGTATTCAGCTCTGCGTGGAAGCATCATGCAGCCCATATATTTCTTCAATCCCCTATGGACGGGGGCGTTGGTGTAAGAAAGCCATTTTCTAGCACGTATAGAGTGTTGAGTCAATTATCTTGTTTTCTAGAGTCAATGTATGTACAGTAGAACTTCGATGGCTCGAACACCGATGGCTCGTTCACCATGGATGTGTCGAACCCAGTCTTGAGCCCCATAGCGAAATCCTCTACATAAGAAATAGTGGGGGATAATTAAGGAGCTTTTAGTCTTTTATCTTGCAAATGTATGCTGTGTGTACTCATTAGAATCGCCTCTATGAGGCGATTCTAATGAGTACACACAGCATGCATTTTCATTATAGAACACCGAAAAGATGTCTAAAAGTATCTCGTTATGCCTCCTGGCAGTAACCTCAGTGGCTCGAACTACCCCTGTCTCGAACAGATTTTCGAGGTCCCAAAGGTGTTCGAGCCATTGAAGTTCGACTGTAATTGTCTCCAGAACTATTCTCATTAACACAAGAAGGGATTCCCAACATGTACCGTTCGATCCTCAATTTTGTTTTTGACATTCCATTTGTCAGCTCCTCACGTTACTACAATCATACATAACCATTGACTGTTTTAAAAATTAAAAAAAAAAAGATAATGAAATGAAATGGCCCAGTGTAAAAACTAACAGTTTTCTACCATCACCTTCTATTAGTACTTTCAGTACTTTGATTTTTACCCGTGACCTCTAAGTATGATCTTGACCTTGGAGGTACGGACCTGGGTTTTGCACGGGACACGTCGTCTCATGATGGTTAACATTTCTGCCAAGTAATTTTAAAATACATCAAGAAATAAGGAAGTAATTGACCGCGTTTAAGTTTCGGACGCACGGACGGACGGACGAACGGACGGAAGGACAGGGGCAACGCTATATGCCCTTTCCACCATTCTTCGAATGGCGGGGGAATAAATAAGGTTTACCCCTGCTAACACAGGTTTTATTATATAAAAGCGGGGTTCAAGGGGGTCAAAAGTATATAGGCGTGTTTTCGTGATGATTCTTTCCTTTTAAATGATTACGAACTCTTTTTATAGTGATTCTCGCCTTTTAACCCTTGTCCTGCTAATCCCGGATATGCCTTATCTTTGAAACAATGTAGATCCAGATCAGATGGCTTCTGACGAAGCCATCTGATCAGGATCTACATTGTTTACCATTCTGATTGTGAATTTGTTGCAATAATTTGCATCAAGTAATCTGATTGGTTGATAATCGGTAGTGGGTGTGACATATATAAATATTCAGCAGGACAAGGGTTAAGTAGCCATTACGATAACACATCCGGGCAACATAGTGCATATTTCATACCTCAAAAATGGCTACTTTGTGATGAAAATCCGTCATATTATTTTTTTCTTATTTAAACTGCAAACATAGGTTGTGAGTACTCGCTAGAACCGCCTCATTGAGACGGTTCTAACGAGTATCCACAACATATACATGTATGTCTTGGAGCAGAAATAATTAAAAATAATATCTACTCCTGTAAACCTCAGTTTTCTCTATATAAAGTGGTGTTAAGAGGGATGTTCATTTCACGGACTTGTTGTTAACCAAACGCAAGAGTGTGCATTTACTGGTCATTTACTAGTCTGTTCAGAATAGAAGTGGTTAGGTACACTGACCAGCTCGATATGACCTAAATAATGTACACTTTGTCATTTATCTGCAAACAAACATACAAGGTGCCGACCCACAGAGCTGGAAGGGTTCTGGACAATCTTTTATCTGTTACACCCTGTATTAATTGCATTGTAATTCACTGACCTGATAAAGATATGCTATCTCAGGACTAGTACGCTTTATCAGGTCAACGTGACATTGCATTTCTATGACTGAATCGGACTACTAGAAAAAAAGGGCAAATATGTTTTTATTACTGGAAAAATGGAGAAAAAAAAACATATTTGCAAAGAAAATATATAATAGGAAAACATATGGTCGGCCGATACAAAATATATCGACCGCCGGAATGTTAGGACGCACTGAATCGACTGATCGTAAATTACTATTTTAAGTGTGTACAAGGGAATAACGCCCCTCGCCCATTGGGGCTTGAAGAAATAAATGGGCTGCATGATGCTTTCACGCAGAGCTGAAACGAGTACTGGTAAACTGCTTAGAGGATCTGAGCCTGCCCGAGTCGGACCGTACATGCTTATTAACCCTTAGGGTTTCATTGGGCGACAGGGCTTGAGATGTCATTTCATCTCAGTGTCGGTAAAAGTTCCCCAAAATTTGGAGCAACCCCTCCAAAATGACCTATACAGTGTTGACGGGGACGTTAAACCTCGAATCAAACAAAAACAAGGGGATAAACTGATAAATAGAATACCAGATTCGTGTCATTTGATTAGAAGCCTCCGTGTTGCAGTGGTAACGCTACTCGCCTTGTAAACCAGGGATCGCAGGATCGATCCCGGGATTCTCCAGACTTTCGGATGAGTCTTTAAACCGATGTCCCGTCTCCGTATGACTTTAGCTGTTGGTGGGACGTAAAACTAAATCTCACTCACTCACTCACTCGTGTCATTTGATAGATAGTTTATCAGGCTCGGCATAAAAACGCATAAAGAATCGCTCGACAAGCCTCGCGATTCTACAAGCGTTCTCGAAGCCTTGCCTGATAAGACACTCACCTGGTAATCTCTATATTTCAACCATCAATACTTACCTCAAAAGGTATTTTTGTCATCCTGAGATAGGTTTGAAGTTTGACAACAAAATGGCCTAGGGACGGAGCATACTTTCCTTTCACATCTTGATGCACGATCACTGTATCTTTGGGATAGTCTAGTCCGCATGTCCTGTAACATATGTGATGTAAGTTATAAATATTTTTGTATTGAAACGAAAGTACACACACACACTCATGCAAAGGACTTCCGTGGTTTGATGGCTAAGAGCCCCCCCCCCCCCCCCCCCCCCAGCCAGTAAAGCATGTCGGGCTAGCGTCGGGCCGACAGTGATACGACGTGTTAACGTCGTATCGCTGTCGGCTCAACGATGGTCCGCTATTTTGTGCTAGCTTGGCCCTGAACCTTCTCTCAACGCTGTGGGTTCGAGCCTCACTCGGGGCGTATTCTACACTGGAAGGTCAGGTGCCAATTATTTTTCTCCACGTACTCCGGTTACCGCTCACTTCAGTTTAACGATCGGCACGATATGATATGTATGTCTGTATTTTTATTTAACGTCCTAACAACAAATAAGGTCATATGGAGACGGCAATTTAATGACTCGCTGTAAGCCGGTAGAAGCCCGAAAACGAATCCATGAATCCTGGTTTACGAGACAAGTGGCAGTTAAAATCAAAATGTGGACATACCGGGCAGAAAGAACGACACGCGCATGTATTTTCGACGTTGATTTGTTTGTTTGCATTGGAGTTTAACGGCCCAGTTGACACTTGTTATATCATTTTTGAGCCGGTCAGTTTACATATCCACACTTTTCCTGGGTACAGTGCACATTCTTTCGCCAGAAATTGACAACTGCCCTTCTTGAATCAGCGGAAGGGAGAGCATGACCGTAGAAAAGCTTTCATGATGAATCTCCATGAAAGAATGTTGCCGACTGAGCTACCAAGGCCGGCATTTCTTCAACGTTGAATCTCCGTTTCTAAATTTTAACTTTGAATCAGAGTAGCCTACGCGGTATTCCCAACAGGCACACATCTCTAGGGCAACGTCAAATCAACGTCGGTGTAACGTCATGACGTTGCATCGACGTTGATATGACTTTGCATAATCGTCATGACGTTGCACCAACGTTAATGTGACGTCACAATTACGTCGTGTACCTGCTAGGATTGTGTTATTATTTTTTTCAGGTTCATTAAATAATACAGAAATAAAATAACCAGACAATGTTTGTTTGGTTGATTGTATTGGATTGTAACGGCCCAGTCAAAACTATTTTTGGTCATTTTTGAGCTGGTCAGTTTACCTATCCACACTTTTCCTGGGCAGGCTTATACGTAAGTGGTTATTAACCAGTAGGACCTACAGTGCACATTCTTTCGTCATAAACTGACAACTGCCCTTCTTGAATCAGCGGAATGGAGAGAATGACCGTAGAAATAAGATAATGTTACCTCAGTTTCCTAGCAGATCCCTTGTGTCTCCAGCGACGGAAAATAAAAGCTGTAGCACCAAGGACAATCACTCCTCCGCCGATATATGGTCCGTACCGGATACATGTTTCCTTTATTGAGTCCATCGGAATATGTCAACTATACTGCACACTACACAAGTACATGTAATGCTTATTTTACACTGTGTTTTAGCATAAATTGAATATGAGCCACGTAAATAGAAACATACCTGCGGCCGTGCGCTCTGGAGAAATTTAGAACAAACTTTCATGTTTGCATGACACACGCAGCCTTACAACGCACAGCAAAGAATCAGATCAGTCTGCGCGACACACAGTAAAGAATCAGATCAGCCTGCGCTGTCGCGCAGGCTGATCTGATTCTCTGCTGTTCGCTTAAGTCCCAGTGTCGCTTGTTACGTTAGGGTCGAGCCGGGCGGCCTTTATCTATCTATCTACATTGTAACCACACTCTTTCCGCGGCGGGCTTTGTCTGTTTGTTTATTTAATTTGAGGTCATTTTGGAGACGTTGCTTCGAAATTGTGTGGGATTTTTACCCGGCATTGAGATGAAATGACATCTCAGCCCCTGTCGCCAAATAAAACCAATAGGGTTTATAAGCATGGACGGTCTGACTCGCACTGCTTTGCCCGGGCACGCTTAGATCCAGCAGCGGGGGATGCGAATGGACTTTTTGTTTCAGCCATGAAAGGCCCATTCAGCCAATCAAGGCTCCCAGCCTATTTTGGCCCAAATATATTCTCTTTTTGGCAAATTAAGCCTCCCAGCAGATTTATCAAAAATTTTAATTTACCAAATTTAGCCTTCTTTTTTATTTATTCAACATTTCATGACATGAATACATACATGTGTACAACAAATATACATACAAATGTCAAAGGATTTGATGTAGGCTCAGCCTATATTTATCCTCTCCTTTAAGATGTTGTAAGCATAAACATATCTGCTGCCTATGTACATTTATCATCTTTATCAGTTGTCAAATTATGTAGCATATATATACCACTAAGTATTGAAGAAGAAGAAGAAGAAGAAGAGAGGTAGAAGCCTGTTACTCCGACGTACAACAGTATTCACCGTGATGGTTTTGATGCGATACATGTGAAGGCTACAAATACAGCAAACACCTGTATACTCACGTTGTTTAGAATGTTCAATTGTTGGTGTTTTTTAAAACAATCGTCACATTTAAATATCCGAATGTCCGAAAGACCCCTTTGTGCCTTCCAGCCCCAACACATTTTTTTGCGCAACATCGCAGCACTAGCAACGTATGTTAACAACCGGCTTGGCGGGGGATGTGGGGTGGGTGAGGGTGAGTGAATGGACTTTTTATTTCATTCTATTAAGGCTCCCAGCCAATTTCGGCCCAACTATATTCTGTTTTTGACAAATTAAGCCTCTCAACTCTAAAAAATTAGACCCGAACTGGTTGCGACACACCAAGGGCACCCGCCAAGTGCCTCGTATCTCGTATAACAACGCTGCAACACAAAAACCCAGAGCCTGGGGACGGCCCACCACCCTCGCTGGTCCGGGGCTCTGGCGGGCCCCAAGGGTAAATTTTGTATTTATAAGTATTTATGTACATAGTATACTCCGATAATGAAGGGATTCGACTACTGTGCATAGTTGAAGGTAGGTATGTTTGGGACCTATGAGAAGAGATGTTGTAAGACGTACTGCAAGGTTCATTTGGCCAAGATCCGCAAAGGCAAGAAAATCCCCACTCCCTGCAGAAAATGTTGGAAAGGTGTTCAAAGCGAAATGGAATCTGTCGGGCTTATGGACGAGATAAAATACGCTCCCGGCACATAGTCTTGGAGAAGAAAGCCCGGAAACAGTTCGATCAGGTATAATTGTGTGAGCTCATTGTTGCTCGAAATCCCATTTAGAGATATCTGTGTAAATCGCATACCCATTCAGCAACATGGATGAACGATCGATGAGAACCTTGCAGAAATGCCCGACCAAGCTGCTGCCCTCGGCGATGAATTTACCGACCTGGATGGTCAGGTCCCTCACCCGGTGGGGTTTCCAGCCGACCAGTGGGTCGAGATTCTTAACGACGCCAAAGAATAGTTCGAAGTCGACGGCGCCGCTGTGGTCTTCCCTTCATGGAGGGTGGAAGAAGACATCGACATCGGTGATAGCGAGATCGATGGTGGTATTCATGCCAGAGCAGGCCGACTGGCTCTGGGTGCCTGCATGACAGACGAGAGAGCGGCAAGGCTGCATGATAACCTTCCGGAGGGCGAGTTCCTTCTGAAACTCAAGTTTCTCCGTGAACAACAGGAAGGCGAGTGGGTTGTTGAAGACAAATTCGACCCAGTCCGTGAGGAGAGAAGGAGGGGACAGACTCTCATTGAGATCTCACGGGAAACAAGGCCTGGCGTGTTGACTGGAATCGATTAAGTCTTCTACCAGAACGCCTACCCTGTCACTGCAGTCGCCTACGGCCTCTACCCAATCAGAGACCCAGACCCGGCCAACCTCGCCCCACTAAGAGATGGCGACCTCAACTGTGTGGCCCAGAGAGTTGTGGAGCACTTTGAAGGCGCCCTGAGGGGTCAGGGTTTGACACCAGCGCGTCGCCAAAAATACAAGAATGGGAAATGAGAGTCCACAGACTGTTCGCAACGTGGACGAACTGAAAAAGATCCTCAAAAGAGCAATCATCCTGAGGGACATCGCTGGTGAGGACATTTACAACAGTGGCAAATATGGTAGAGGTGGGAATGGCGGCCATAGATCCGTAGAACTCATCTGTCACAACGGCAACGCTTGGTCCAAAGACCTCCACTTAAGCCCCCGCCCATAGGGGCTTGAAGAAATATATGGGCTGCATGATGCTTCCACGCAGAGCTGAATCCGGCCCGCACACTAGTACTGGTAAACCGCTTAGAGGATCTAAGCCTGTCCAGTCATAGCGGTGCGAGGCGGACCGTCCATGCTAATAAACCTTATTGGTTTCTTTGGGCGACAGGGCTTGAGATGTCATTTCATCTCAATGTCGGGTAAAAGTCCCACAAAAGTGGAAGCAACGTCTCAAAATGACCTTTACAGTGTTGACGGGGACGTTAAATCTCAAATCATACAAACAAATCCTCCAGAGTATAGAGAGGTTCACATCTACGAGGGCGACGTCTGGAAGGCTATTCGAGAAGCAACTGGGTACGAAATGACCAAAACCGTTTTATAGAAAAAAAATAAAAGCGGGTATGAAATATCCATACCGGATACGAAATGACTTATGTGTGTACGAAATGACCAAATTGAAAATAAAAGCGTGTACGAAATTACCAAAATGGTAGGAAATGACTTGGGTACGAAATGACCGGTTACCGTTGGGTTTGGCACACATTGTAGACCCAGATTAGGTTATTCACTGCTTGCATTATGTACTGGAACTTGAAGGTATACCGAAACAGTTCCAGTCCCCGTTCATGACCGTTTTCCCAGCCTGCACTCAGAGACAATCGCTCAATCAGTACTGTCAGTGCTTTGATTTATTTATATCCTCAAACCCCTCTCACCCTTGAGTTTCTGGAGTGCACGGATTGAAGTTGAACGCATCCATAAGAAAATATCCCGATAAGATGGCTCATAGCCATCACATCCGGATCTACACTGTTTGCATAAGTATCTGTACAGGGCTTTATGGTTGTAAAGGATAACCATTATTACCCAACCGGAATCTACTTAGATCGTTTTTCAAACATTCACAGACACACCGCCATCTGTTTCAAACACTGAATTTTAATTTTGACTGTAACTGAAATCAAAACAGTCATCAAAACCGTACCGGTACATCCTTTTGATAGAAGAAAAGAAATTCTTTTGATCTAGCACAGAAATATGAACCAGCGCCTGACGAAACCTACAATCAGATATGTGCGCCCAACGAAGACTCAGATCAGCCTGCGCATCCGCGCAATCTGATCAGAGTCTTCGTTGTGCGCTCGTAGGATAGCTAAGGTCCCAATGCTCCTTCATGCAGCAGGAGAAATCTCTGGTTAGACTATACGGATGGGCAGGCTGATCTGAGTCTTCGGTAGGTTTTGTCATGCGCTGGCTCAATCATACCTGAGACTTATACCTAATTACCAGTGTGTGTGGGTGTGTGTGTGTGTGTGTGTGTGAATTCGGGTTTAACGTCGCTTTCAACAATTTTTTAGTCCTATCACGACGGTGTCTGGTTGCGCCAGGGAGCTCAATGCTCACTTTTATAGTGCTGCCTCACTGACGTATCATGTCCCAGACACAATACATGATACCACACCCAGTCACATTATCCTGACACCCGGTCGACCAATCCTAGCTCTAACCCGTAAATCTGAGTGCCAAGCGAGGAGCAGCTAGTATCATTTTTAACGACTTTGGTATGTCGCGGCCCGGGATCGAACCCGTGACCCCCCCCCCCCGTTCCCCGGACCGGACACTCTACCAACTGAGCTATCGGGGCCGGTCCTAAATGCCAGTATTTGAAACAAATAATGTAGACCCTGAGTACGGGGTCGGCAACAATCTTTCGTGGAGATTGAAAATCTTTTCTACGGTCATTCTCTCCCTTCCGCTGATTCAAGAAGGACAGTTGTCAGATTCTCACTAAAGTGTGGATAGGTAAACTGACCGGCTCAAAAATGACCTAAATAGAGTTGACTGGGCTGTTAAACTCCAATTCAAACAAACACAGACCCTGAGCAGCCAGCTAAGCAGAAGAAGCAATTTGTGACGTATGATCTGAGTACACACTGTTTGGCAAAGGCGCCCAGCAACGCGCAACACTCTCATCGATAAAAATAGTACAACAATCGTCTACTTAATACATGTAACCATAAACGACTATTTCGTAAATTGGTTGAGATACGTCATGATGTCAACCGAACAATGGGGTTAACAGGGGTATGAACTATTTTGTTTATTTTGTTTGATTTGAAGTTTACCGTCCCCGTCAACACTGTAAAGGTAATTTGGAGACGTTGCTTTCAATTTTGTGGGACTTTTACCCGACGTTGAGATGAAATGACATCTCAAGCCCTGTCGCCCAATGAAACCAATAGGGTTTATAAGCATGGACGGTCCGGTCCGACTGGCACCGCTTTGCCTGGACAGGCATAGATCCTCCTCCAAGCGGTTTACCAGTACTCGTGTGCGGGTCGGATTTAGCTCTGCGTGGAAGCATCGTGCAGCCCATATATTTCTTCAAGCCCCGATGGGCGGGGCCCTAATGAACTATTTTATTTGTTCTGCTCCGGGACGTAGTGTAAGCGTGTCCGTTAGAACGATCTCAATGAGGCGGTTTTGTTTGTTTGATTTGATGTTTAACTTCCCCGTCAACACACAATGAGGCGGTTCTATCGAGAACCCACTACCTATATATGGAGTATAAATAAGGAAATAACAAAACAATTCCTCCGGTCCCCGCCAATCGGGACTTGAAGAAATATATGGGCTGCATGGTGCTTCCACGCAGAGCTGAAACCGAACCGTACATGAGTACTGGTAAACCGCTAAGAGGATCTAAGCCTGCCCAGGCATAGCGGTGCGCGTCGGACCGCGTCCATGCTTATAAACTCTATTGATTTCAATGGACGACAGGGCTTGATGTGTCATTTCATCTCAATGTCGGGTAAAAGTCCCACAAAATTGGAAGCAACGTCTACAAAATGACATATACAGTGTTGACGGGGACGTTAAACCTCAAATCAAACAAAACAAAGTACTCCGTTCTCCCTAAAACAGCCCTCACTCTTTCTTAAGTGCACATGTACCTTGACTAGGGGAAGGCTCGATTTCATCACGGAAACACGCCTATATAAGTTTGACCCCCTTGAACCCCACTTTTATATAGTAAAACTGGGGTTTACAGGGGTATTTCTGCTATTTATTATAGATTGTGGGTACACGTTAGAACCGCATCATCGAGGCGGTTCTGACGAGCACCCACAATCTATATTTTCGGCAGAAATAAGAAAAATATCACAATGTTTCATCATAAAAGATTACTTATTTCGGCGGTAAAGTTTACAATGTACATGTATAGGCGTTTTTTCGTCATGTGGACCGGAAAACGACAAGCTTGCCCAGGAAAAAGTGTGATTAGGTAACTGACTTATACACTGGGCCGTTAATTCCAAACAATATAGAACTTCATTTCTTTATTTTATGACGTCATATGACGTTGAATTAATCATGTTTTATTGTTTACAATAATGTCCCTTGAAAAAGGTTGTACATGTAATAACCGAAACTAGTCGGGAATACAATTTAAATGAAGAACTTGAAGTTTGGTCTCTCTTATTATAACATGGCCCCGCCCATCGGGGCTTGAAGAAATATATGGGCTGCATGAGCTGAAAACGACCGCACACGAGTACTGATGAACCGGTTAGAGGAACTAATCCTACCCAGCCATTGCGTGCGAGTCGACCGCTGCATGCTTATAAACCCTTTTAGTTTCATTGGGCGGCAGGGCTTGAGAAGTCGTTTCATCTCTATGTCGGGTAATAGTCCCACAAATTGGAAGCAACGTTTCCAAAATGACCTATACAGTGTTGACGGGTACGTAAAACCTCAAATCAAACAAACAAACAAACACCAAAACTATACAAAATCGCCCTTTTCTCTTCATTTCTTTATTTTACTGACGTCATTCATCATGTTTCATTGTTTACAATATATTGTCCCTTGAAAAAGGTTGTGTGTGTGTGTGTTTGTGTGTGTGTGTGAATTGGGGTTTAACGTCGCTTTCAACATTTTTTTCTGTCATATCACGACGGTGTCTGGTTGCGACAGGGAGCTTAAATCTCACTTTTATAGTGCTACCTCACTGAAGTATCAAGTCCCAGACACATTACATGATACCACACCCAGTCACATTATCCTGACACTGGGTCGACCAGTCCTAGCTGTACCACCGTAAATCTGAGTGCCAATCGAGGATTAGTACCATTTTTAACGACTTTGGTATGTCGCGGCCCGGGATCGAACCCGTGACCTCCCGATCCCCGGAGCGGACACTCTACCAACTGAGCTATCGGGGCCGGTTTGAAAAAGGTTGTAATAACCGAAACAAGTCGGGAATAAAATGTATATTTGATCTCTTTTATTATAACAGAAAATCGAAACGATATCCCAAAATACATTATGAAAACTCACCCATGCGACATTGTGCATTTTTCACATGTCCAAAATTGCTACTTTCCTGATGAAAATCCGTGATGTTTTGTTATAAATGGTCATAACATAGGCTGTGGGTGCTCGTTAGAACCGCCTTAGTGAGGCGGTTTTAACAAGTACTCACAACCTATGTCTTGGAGCAGAAATAAGAAAAATAAAATTTGCCCCTGTAAACCCAAGTTTTCTCTTTATAAAGTTGGGGTTAGGGGGTCTTCATTTCACGGACTTGTTCACGTGATGTTACCAATTATGCCTTCTTACATGACGTTCAGATTTAGCCTCAGTAGCTCGTACTACCGCTATCTCGAACAAAATGTCGTGGTGGTTGGGTTACTTTACGAAATCACGCCTATACGAATATATTGTAAACTTTACAATTGTGATATTTTTCTTATTTCTGCTAAAAATATAGGTTGACGGTACACGTTAGAACCGCCTCATCGAGACGGTTCTAACGAGTACCCACAGTCTATATTTTACTATATAAAAGTGGGGTTTAAGGGGGTCAAAAATGTATAGGTTGTTTTCGTGATGAGGCAAATGCGTCGTGGATTTTGAGCTTCTTATGAGTCCAACTGATATTTTACAGTTGGGCAAGACAGGGTAGAGCGAGGGGTGGGATGGGGGGGGGGGGGGGGGTGAGGTTATTACTGTCCCTCATTTTCATCTCCTCTACTATCACTTCTGTCTCGTTTTCCCCTTTCTCTGGGAAACGACAGAAAACAACACACAAGAGTTTGACGTATTGTCAACACCATGAAAATAAGCCTATATAATGCTGACCCCCTTGAACCCCTCTTTTATCAACATGTAGTAAAACTGGGGTTTACTAGGGTAAAACTTATTTTTTCTTATTTTTGCTCCAAAATATAGATTGTGGGTACCTGTTAGAACGGCCTCGATGAGGCGGTTCTAACGTGTACACACAATCTATATTTTGAGCAGAACATTTTTTTTTTCATCTTAAATTTTTCATTTTTACGGCGGTAAAGTTTATAATGTATTTGTTAAGGCGTGTTTTCGTAATTCGAACTCGTCTATACATTTAATCAATAACGCTGACACTACAATAAAGAGCGCTGACTACAGTTGATTACAGTGTGTTGTGCAATAAAATTGGGAGTATATATACCCGTAATCGCGTTCATATCGCCAGTTGGTGTACAAAGGACAAGCATTTGGTCTTGTTCCACGTCAGCTCAGTGCCTACTTCGTCAAAATGGATGTCCAAAAGTTCTACTACTAAGCTTACTTCAACATGTGAATGCTTTTTAGCAGTCACTAACTGAAACTTTTTTCTTTTTTTTTTCGGTCCAGACGGCGAAACCACCCATAGCGACCGCGCAATCATTCCCCCGGGAGTGCGAGTGGTGGGTGGGAGAGCTGTCGGGGGCCCCCAGGGTGACGTTAGTGTGTGACGTAATTATAAATGACGCTCCGCTAACGTCTGACTGGGGGAGGTATATCAACGATGGACTCAAATTTGGATTAAAGATTCGTTGAGGAATATAAATAGTAAGTGGATAATGATAACACACCATCCGCCTTTTGGGCATTGACTTACACTGTACAGAATTACAAGCTTTTTTGTTTGTTTGTTTGTTTGTTTGATTTGATGTTTAACGTGCCCGTCAACACTGTATATGTCATTTTTGAGACGTTGCTTCCAATTTTGTGGGACTTTACCCGACATTGAGATGAAATGACATCTCAAGCCCTGTCGCCCAATTAAAACAGTAGGGTTTATAAGCATGGACGGCCCGACTCGCACCGCTTTGGCTGGGCAGACTTAGATCCTCTAGGCGGTTTACCAGTACTCATGTGCGGTCGGTTTCAGCTCTGCGTTGAAGCATCATGCATCCAATCTATTTCTTCAAGCACCGGCGGGCGGGGGCCGACACCCGTGTGCTAAAACGGCGTCTTTCTTATCTAGAGAACTAGCGTTTTTTTCCTGATGATTATGTTACATTTTTTTTTCTTATTTCTAGTTCAACGATAGATGTTTGGTGCTCGTTAGAACCGCCTCATCGAGGCGGTTCTAACGAGCACCCAAAATCTATGTTTTTGAGCAACAAAATGGATAATAATTTGTACCCATGTAGACCCCATTTTTTCTTTATGTATAATGGGGTTTACACGGGTGTTCAGTACACGGACTTGTTAACATCATGGAGCGTTGGAGTTGGAGTAACGAACAGACCTTAAAGGCAGGCAACTTCTTTAGAATTATTTTGTCTCCCCTTCGAAGAGAGGGTCCTCTCAAACAGGAATGGATTTGCTCCCTAGGTGCAAACAATTACCTTGCGAGTGGACTCTTTAGTAAATTCTTTACTTCCGATTAGGGGCGTACACAAATTCTTTCCTTTAATGGTAGACCCCTTGACAACTAAAGGGTTCCATCGTTAAAAGAAAGCAGGTAAGAGTGGATCCCCGTTTCGAAGCAAATTACTTCATCTGAGAGTGGGCCCCTTTTTCGTAACAATTTCTTTCCTTTAAGGGCGGGCTCCTTTGTCGAAGCAAATTCTTTCCATTAAAAACGGGTCCCTTTTTTTCGAAGCAATTGTTTTCCTTTAATAGTGAACCTCTTGTTTCAAAGCCTATTGGAGAATTCTTTTCTTTAGAGTGGGTCCCTTCACCGAAGCAAATTCTTTCCTTTGAGAGTGGACCTTATTTTTTTCGAAGTAAATTCTTTCCGTTAAGAACGGACCCCTTTTTCGAAGCCAATTCTTTCCTTTAAGCGTTTACCCCCTTTTTCGAAGCAAATTCTTTCCCTTAATAGTGGACACCTTTTGAGAAGCAAATTCTTTCTTTTATTAATGAAATCCCTTTTTCTGAGCAAATTCGTTCCTTTAAGTTTTAACACCCTTTACAAAGGAACGGTACATGTACCTGTACATGAAAGCAGGTCGGACGTTACAAACGAATAGTTAATTATTTGATCCAAGTAATCAAGTTTGTTTGTTTGTTTGATTTGAGGTTTAACATCCCCGTCAACACTATATAGGTCATTCTGGAGACATTGCTTCCAATTTTGTGGGACGTTAACCCGACATTGAGATAAAATGACATCTCAGGACCTATCGCCCAGTGAAGGGTTAATACGCATGGACGGTCCGACTCGCACCGCTTTGCCTGGGCAGGCTTAGATCCGGTCGGATTCAGCTAGACGTGGAAGCATCATACAGCCCATCTTTTTCTTCCAGCCCCTCATGATTGGCGGGGGCCATTGATCCAGGTCAGTGTTGTGCATCGACATTACGAAAACACGCGTATTGAAATATATTATCATTTTTACCACCATAAAATGAAAAATTGACATTTTTCATGCTTCTGCTAAAAACACTGAGGCGAGGTGGTTCTAACGAGTACCCACAATTTATCTTTTTCAGTAGAAATAAGAAAAATGATGTATCCCCCTGTAAACCCCAGTGTGGGGTTTATCGGGGTCAACCTTACATGTATATAGGCGTGTTTTCGTGATGATTTCGATAACACAAACACCCGTTGCTAACATAACGAAAACCCGCCTATACAATTTAGACCCCCTTGAACCCCAATTTTATATAGTAAAAAATGAGGTTTGCAGTGGTAAACCTTATTTTTCTTATGTCTGTTTCTAAAATATAGATTGCGGGTACTCGTTAGAACCGCCTTGATGGGGGCGGTTCTAAAGAGTACCAACAAGCTATATTATGAGCAGATATTAGAAAAATATCACAAATTTTCATCGTACAAATTTTCATTTTTCGGCGACAAAGGTTATACTGTACAGTAAAACTTCGATGGCTCGAACTCCGATGGCTCGTTTACCATGGATGAATCGAACCCGTTCTTCAGTCCGCAGGGAGTTCCTCCAAATACGATATAGTGGTATTTTAAGAAGATTTTCTTCATTTATCTTGCAAATGTATGCTGTGTGTACTCAGGCGATTCTAATGAGTCTCGATGAGGCGATTCTAATGAGTACACACAACGTACATTTATAAAATAGAACACCGAAAAGATATCCACAATTATCTCCATTATGCCTCCTGGTATGGCACTAATAGTATCCCTCTGTGGCTCGAACTACCGCTGTCTCGAACAAATTTTCATGGTCCTAAAGTGGTTCGAGCCATCGAGGTTCGACTGTATTTGTACAGGTGTGTTTTCGTCATAAAAAGTGCGCCTTTCTTACCTCAAAAACAAGCATTTTGGTAATTGTCTTATTTCCAGTGCAAATATAGATTGTGGGTGCTCGTTAGAACCGCTTTAACGAAGCGATTCTAATTAGTACCAATAATCTTTGTTTTTGACCACAAAAACGGATAATAATGAATACCCCATATGCCCCATTTTTTACTCTATAAAGGATGATTTAGAGAGTGTTCCTTTCACGGACAAGTCTTGTCGTCACGCAAACGCGCCAGTATAATTTTGATACCCTTTAACCCCACTTCTATAAGTAAAACATGGGTTTACAGGGGTATATATTATTTGTCTTGTTTCTGCTTCAAAACATAGATTGTGGGTACTCGTTAGAACATCGAGGCGGTTCTAACGAGTACCAACAATCTATGTTTAGAGCAGAAACATGACATCACGAAAACACACCTTTATAATTATGCCCCCCTGAAACCCCACTTTTATATAGTAAAACTGGGGTTTGCAGGGGTATACATTTTTCTGCTTTTTGCTCAGTAATAAAGATTGTAGGTATTCGTTAGAACCGCCTCGCCGAGGCGGTTCTAACGAATACCACAGTCTATGTTTAGAGCAGAAATATGAACAATATCGGATTTTTTTTATCGAAAAAAAAATGTGCTTTTTGTGCTTGTAAAATTTTCAATATATTTGAAAAGGCGTGTTTTCGTAATGAAAATATCAGGATTTTTATCTGAACAATATCGTTTTTGGTGGTAAAATTTTACCAATATATTTGAATAGGCGTGTTGCGTATTGTTAATACTTTCTAATGAGTACATTGGGCGGTTGGGTAGGGCAAATGTGCCGTGTACCCTACGTCATCTGGGCGTCTAACTCATTGCGATAACACATCTGTTTGACATAGTGCATTCTTTCATATCTCCAAAATGGCTACTTTTCTGATGAAAATTTTTGATATATTTCTTATTTTTACTCCAAACATAGGTTGTGGGTGCTCGTTAGAACCGCCTCTTTGAGGCGGTTCTAACGAGTACCCACAACCTATGTCCTGGAGCAGAGGTATGACAAATAGTATATACCCCCATAAACCCCAGTTTTCTCCGATGGGCGCTTGTTCAAACGAGATGTTTGAGTTGGGCAAGGCAGCAGGTAATTAAAGAGGACTATTGTTATTTCTTCTGTTTTGTTTTCAATTTTATTTACTTTCTTCTTTCTATCCCGTTCTCTCTTATCTCATCAACTATCTGTTTCTATGTTTTGTTTTTTTTTTCTTTTCTCTAAGAGACGACATGAAATGACCCACACTGATAAGTTTGTTTGATTTGTGGTTTAACGTCCCCGTCAACACTGTATATGTCATTTTGGAGACGTTGCATCCAATTGTGTGGGACTTTTATCCGACGGCCCCCGCCCATAGGGGCTTGAAGAAATATATGGGCTGCATGATGCTTCCACGCAGAGCTGAATCCGTGCCGCACACGAGTACTGGTAAACCACTTAGAGGATCTAAGCCTGTCCAGGAACCGCGGTGCGAGGCGGACCGTCCATGCTAATAAACCCTATTGGTTTCATTGGGCGACAGGGCTTGAGATGTCATTTCATCTCAATGTCGGTTAAAAGTCCCACAAAATTTGAAGCAACGTCTCCAAAATGACCTTTACAGTGTTGACGGGGACGTTAAACCTCAAATCAAACAAACAAAAACAAAACCCGACATGGAGATGAAATGACATTTCAAGCCCTGTAGCCCAATACAAACGAATAGGGTTTATAAGTATGGACGGTCAGACTCGCACCGCTTTGCCTGGGCAGGCTTAGATCCTCTAAGCGGTTTACCAGTACTCGTGTGCGGATCGGTTTAAGCTCTGTGTGGAAGCATCATGCAACCCATCTATTTCTTCAAGCTCCGGTGGGCGGGGGCGAAGCCCACACTGGTTGATGTATCATTAACCCATTTATAGTACCAGAAACCCAAAACGGGTACACTGGCAAACAGTGTAGACCCAGTTCAGACGCCGCAGAACGCGGGTCTGATCGGGGCCTATACTGTTTGCAAAATAGAGTTAAGTCATTTTCCTAACAAATTTTGAAAAAAACACAACCAGACACCCCCAAATTTTGAAATGGACTCCTGCTATTTATAAGGAGGAAGATTCCATTTTGTACAAAAAGGGTTAATCGCAGCAATTAATCAATCAGCCTAACCCGGTCCCATATTTGTTTGTTTGTTTGGTGTTTAACAGCCTAGTCAACACGATTTAGGTCAAATCGATCCGCTACGTTTACCCTAAATACACTTGTCAAGACCATTTGTCATGTAAGGGGTGTTAGGTCTATTTTTCGCTATGTTTTCGTTTTTGTTCTATTTTTGACTAAACATCCTGTTAGCAAAACGTGCAGTCCTTGATCAGTTCATCAGACGCCACTTTGTCTGCACTGTTGGTTTCCCGCATGCAATGGGTAAAACAAGGAAAACTGGGATTTAAAAGGGTAAACAGTATTATCTGTATTTTATGTAAACTTATTATTATTGTTTTCCTTATACAAAATAAATTTAAAGACAAAATCAAGTCAAGTACAATATTCATGATGGTTATGATGATGATGATGATTTCGTGTTTAACGACGCGTCAACCCTCTTTGTGGGTTTTGTTTGTTTGAGGTTTAACGTCCCCGTCAACACTATAAAGGTCATTTTGGAGACGTTGCTTTCAATTTTGTGGGACTTTTACCCGACATTGAGATAAAATGACATCTCAAGCCCTGTCGCCCAATGAAACCAATAGGGTTTATTAGCATGGACGGTCCACCTCGCACCGTGGTTCCTGGGCAGGCTTAGATCCTCTAAGCGGTTTACCAGTACTAGTGTGCGGGACGGGTTCAGCTCTGCGTGGAAGTATCATGCAGCCCATATATTTCTTCAAGCCCCTATGGGCGCGGGCAGAATCCCTCTTTGTGGGTCATAAGCGTCAAACACAAGTACAATGTTCATGTAACACATCACGAAAACACGCCTATACAATTTCGATCCCCTTAAACCCCCTTTTATATACTAAAACAGGTTTACAGGGATGTACATTATTTTTTCTATTTCTGCTGTAAAACATAGAATGTGGAATCCCGTTAGAACCGCCTGGGCGAGGAGGTTCTAACGCGTTCCCACAATCTATGTTTGGAACTGAAATATGAAAAGTATCAGAACTTTTATAAGAAAATTTTCTTTTTTTTTTTTGGTGGTAAAATTTTCAATACATTTGAATACATGAAGGCGTATTTTCGTAATATCAGACAGAGCTTCTTCTTCTGTCCAAGGTATTGAACAGCATTGTGATTTGTTTGATTTGAGGTTTAACGTCCCCGTGAACTCTGTAAAGGTCATTTTGGAGACGTTGCTTCCAATTTTGTGGAACTTTTACCCGACATTGAGATGAAATGACATCTCAAGCCCTGCCGCCCAATGAAACCAATAGGATTTATTAGCCTTAGATCCTCTAAGCGGTTTACCAGTACTAGTGTGCGGGCCGGATTCAGCTCTGCGTGGAAGCATCATGCAGCTCATATATTTCTTCAAGCCCCTATGGGAGCATCGTGAACCTGACTTTAAAAAGGAAACGTGGGGTTATAAATGGTCAACTGTATTATCTGTAATTTATGTTTATTATTGTTTCATTACCATGACACACCTGTACAACACTGCATTTTCTCACATCTCCAAAATGAAAATTCCGCGATTTTTGTTCTTATTTACACTGCAAACATAGATTCTGGTTGCTCAATGAGGCTGTTCTAACGAGTAGCCACAACCTGTGTCTTTGAGCAGAAA